>OZ022258.1:49306623-50732603 GCA_963978905.1 Trichostrongylus colubriformis | reverse complement strand
TCCTCAAATAACTGGCTTCCATTCCTCAACGTCCAAGTCAGGTTCGATAGGGGTACCTGTGTCACTAAATGGTACAGGAAGCCCAGCAGCAAAAACATCATCATCCACTATCGCTCAGCGCATCCGTTCCAGACAAAACGAGCGGTCGTCAGAAACATGGTTCGAACTGCTGCAAGCGTCTGCACGGGAGTGGATGAAAAGAAGGAATCCGTGGCTAAGGCTAAAGAAATTGCTGCATTGAATGGCTACGACCTCCAGTCACCAAGGCATAGAACCAGAACAAGTGCCCTACACCGTAGAACCATTGATGGTCCTTTAGACGGGAAAATCCCCGTCCTACTACCCTTTATCTCTGACGAAATTAATACTTCCATAAGGAAGTGTTTGAGGAGATCGGGTCTAGAAAGCATGGTTGGAATTGTGGCGATCCCTCCAGACAACCTAAAGAAACGCCTGGTTCGAAACCGTCAGTATGACCGAATGTGCGTCTCATCCAATTGTATGATATGTCCTGCTGGCAGGGAAGGAGATTGTGCTGCCACAGGGGTAGTCTATCGAATTTCCTGTCGGAAATGTGGAGATGATTACATTGGAGAGACAGGGAGACCCCTTAATGTGCGCATTAAGGAGCATTTAGATGGTAAGGCCAGGTCACGTATATCGACCCCTTTAGGTTGCCACAGGCAAGAATCCCACAATGGCGAGGACTTTGAGGTCGCGGTTGAGATATTGGCGCACGAATCTCAAGTAATGGCGCGCAAAACTCTTGAGGCACGGTGGATCCAGTTCAAGGATCCAAAAATTAACCGCAGGGGAGAATGCCTGACAATCACGCGGGAACTCGCCCCTTATACAAGATTAGCTTTTCAAACGGGACTCTGACCTCATTTATTCCGGTATTCCTGTCGGTGGCAGTCGATCTTGTGGACTGGTGAAGGTACGGTGTTTTTCGCTAGTATTTGCGGGTGTTCTAGGGAGAGATCGAATTTCGGAAAGGTATGCCTGAGATATTTGGTCGGGTAAGTCATGACTTGACTTTTCTCCCTCTTTTAGGCTCCGAAGAAGGCGAACTCGCCGAAACGTCAGCCGATAAAGAATTGTTAACAACCTCGAGGCAGTTGAACACTAAATACTACATTTATCGATATGTGTTATCAACAAACCATTTGTGAATCAGCGCCGGACATTACACCTTTTCTTGGTCAAAGAACAGATGCACGTGTATATAGGGCTACTTAGCGAATTATTTCTAAGTTAGACAGCGTGTGATAGGAAGATCCGATGCCTCAAATGTTTTGGATCAAAAAACCATTTCTTAGAATTTCTGAACGACTATCGAGAACTTGTGGAAATAGTAAAATAGGGTCAAAAATATTATATCATCAGATATAGTAATGCAGGTGCATATGTTTGGATTTTATTCTACAAAATGAATAAGAATACTCGTCTTTCGATTTTATAATACGGCGAGGTAACTTTTATAGATTTAATAATAAATACAGTACAAATCCAACATATCCGAGTTTCTCTTTTTAATTTCGCTCGTACATTGGCATAGTCAGAAACAAGTAATGGCCCAGGTAATCACAGCTCCCCATTTGTACTACCACAGCTGCTCATCGTCAGAGATAATGGAATCATATCATATTTTCCATTTCTAATTGCATAAGGGGCAGATAGTTCCTAAGTAAGTCAAACAGTTAATAAAGCATAGCTCAAAATCACGTAACGCGCTTTTTATAACAAACTAGACCAAGAAGCAAGAAAATCAAAAATACCCCTACTAATCTGGAGCGACGTGCTCACTGCAACAATTGCAGTTTATTTCGAGATGGTTTAGAGACTGAGAGAGAAGTGAGAGCAATCAGTAGTAGTTAGAGCTATCAAAAGAAGATCAATTTCAGCGGTTGGTGAAGCTTGACGGCACACTTCGCGATAATCATATGGGTCGACTTACCTTCTCGAAACAGCAGATCCTTGAGTAACTGAACAGGCTGCACCTCATTCCCGTCGCCACGGTGCGCTTTCACGGCTCTACACTTGCTCGAACCCACTCCGACGACACCCGTGTTAGCTCCTTTATTGGTCAACTGAGGAAAATGGGTGGCCTCATATTAGGTTGTAGCAGATGTAGTGCCGTGATGGCGCACCATGGCGATGCGAAAAAGGTGCAGCTTGACTAGTTACTAGGATCTTCCGTTCCAAGAAGGTAAGATCCATCTAATCATCGCGAAATGTGCCTTTAATCGATTGGCGACTTTACAAGAGATACACCTCAAGTATGAGAAAGAGTAGCGTCGACAGGGGGTTGAGTCGTGTTCTCGGAATGTTCCAAACGTCAGAATTAGCAAAATTGCGTCACATGTTGTGAGACAGTGTCAAGGAATGGTAAGTCCTATTCTATGTAGGGAGGATGAAACGACTGTTGAACCACACCAATAGTTGAACGCAACTGCACGAGCATACTTTATAGAGGTTATGAGCATCAATCGATATTCATTGAAATTAGCGATTTTTGTGGAGAGAACCAGGAAAAGGTAATGTACCGCTATAAAGCACATGTAATGTTATAGAGGTAAAAAGTCCAAACAATCATGTTCTAAAGATTATGAGCTCTGATGTTTTGTTCCAAGGATAATGGGTATTGGATAAAGTTTTAAAAAAAGCAATCCCGATCGACCCAGCGACGGCCATCATGTGATTCGTACAGTAGTGTGCGACAGGCAACTGCCTGAATCTAAATGACTAACAGTTAAATAACGTCTCATTCTATTAAAAGGTGCTTTGCAACTTAACGAAGGAGTATATTCCCGAATCGTAAATTCTGAAAGGTCCTTCGAGGGTGTTCTCGCGTCCACACCCAGGGAGAGGTGTCGCTGTTCTTGCCCCAGACGTGGAGAATACCTCAGCGCGGAAACATTGCTTTCTTTGAACAGTCTTCATGTGGTATTTGTTGATACAGTAGCTGTCAAAAACATTGTGATCTCTGATTTTTGTCCATAACTTCGTTCCGCTCCGACTTGAAAAACGTGAAGTACATGCCCATCATGAAATAAGCGCATTGGTTGAGTTGAAAGTTGAATTACACAAGCTTGAAACCATGTAGCAATTTTTTTATACAAAAGCACTGCCAGAATCCAAGGTGGCTGCTCGTCAAATAGCCTTGATAATCGCAGTGGACAAGGAGCTCTCTTTCAGTAGAAGCAGCTCGCATCAAGTGGATGATTCGGAAGCTTGCCGAAGTCCTTTGGTATGATTCTGGTGTCCCCCTCGATGAGACGAGGCGAGACAGATGCCACTCAGTATGCGATAGTGGTCGCGGCCCATTGGGCAGTGTAAGACGGTAACTATTTATTCATTTAAATTTCCATCATGGAACCCGTAATATAATGCATAATGGACAGGTGATACGACACAGACATTATACAAGTACATAAGGAACAAATTGAATAAAAGAAATTGGTCCCACAGATCAAAGATCGAGGGTCAAACAGGTTCAAGACTAGCGAGGATAAGCTCAGGAAATAAGAAGGGCTGATGAATCATGCGTTTCAGAGAGGTGATAGACTCTACAGTCGAGAAAAAAGAGGTGCTTGTGTGCGGACGAGTTTCCTCTAGACGAGTTCAGCGGCCATCAAAGTGGACGAGTTCGTGTTTGTCGATGTTTGTGACTAAGGTTGCTCGGCTCGCCCCGAGGTTAACAATAGCGATTTCTTCGATTCGATGGGGAACAGACCTAAAGATACTTGGTCAAGGAAGGTGGAAACAAAATGTTTCACAAATACAAATGTAAAGCTCTCACTTATCATCATTCCATGTGTTTCGTTTATCCAAGCCAAGTCGATAGAACGTCACTTTACCGACGGCTATCAGTCCAAAAACAGCATGTGCCTGGGCAACTGTAATAAATAATAATTAGGCCATAGTAAATCACTATTATTATATAAAATTGTCACCTCTCTTATTGTTATTCAATGGTGTTCGTAATGTTTTCAACAGGCAAACACAGGCAAAAGGATATAAAAAGATGGTCACAGTTGAAAATTTAGAAAAAAAGGAAAAAAATCTGGTGGTATCGCAATGAGTGGGGCATCCCACTATGGGCATTATTTTACCTAAGCCTGGGGAGGCAGAGGAATCTTTTCTTCTTCTCCACTAAGGCTTAGGCAAAAAATACGCCTGATGTGCAAATTGACCCCTGAATGATCTTTTCAAAATGCTTAAATGTGCAAGTTTTGATAAGATGCCCCTCACCTCCCCCCCCCCTCCCCCCATCCACCTTCTGCGATAGCACCTTCGATCTCCGATAATTTCGAGGACAAATGGGATCTGTGAGGTATTGGGTCATTCCATAAGTAGTGTCGTTTTTTTCCAAGCAAAAATTTTTGTCATAAAATCACAAGTTTTTGCAGCATGTCATGTATCATTCGAAAGGAAATTTTCTGCTCTAAAAAATTACATGTATAGTTTCTGAGTACGTTAGTATGGCGTCGAGATTTAAGTTAGCGAAGAGGTAGGTCCAGCCGACAAAAATTGGCCAAACCGGCAATCAATTGAAACACTATATTTCACTTTAGGAAAATCAACCAGTCATGTGTCGCGTACTTAGTCCAGACCTCTTCTACAAATTCCAGTATTTAGTTGATCAAGAAGTCGTGTCGTTCTTTCTCCACATTTAGTTTTTCCTCCACAACTCGGTGATTTTAGACAATTTCTTCGAACCAAGGCAAGAAAATTTTCTCAACCAATCAGTTGAAAGAGTGGTGAAATGTTAAGAACAGGGTGTGGGGTGGGAACAGGGGAATATCACTGACCGGATTCCTTAACTTTCTTTGGAGAAAATAAATTGTGAAAAATGTCAACTAGACCCCTATCACATGGTATTAAAACTCAATCTGAATCGCAGCCAAAAGGAACTAGAAAGATGTTTTCGATACAGCAGAAAACGTTCTTCAAAGTGGTTCATGAAACAATTGTGAGCAAGGAGTTTGAACGAAAAAATTTTCATTTTGAATAAGTGTGGGTGCTTTTGAAAAAAAATTTTAGAAAAAGAACGACACGACTTCTCGACCAACTAAATACTGAAAATTGTAGAAGAGGTCAGGAGTAAGTACGCGACACATGATTGGTCGATTTTCCTGAAGTGAAATATAATGTTTCAATTGATTGCCGGTTTGGCCAGTTTTCGTCGGCTAGACCTACCTCTTCGCCAGTCTAAATGTCGGCGCCATTCTAACATACTCAAAAACTGAACATGTCATTTTGTAGAGCAGAAAATTTCTTTCGAATGATACATGAAATGCTGCAAAAACGTGTGATTTTATGGCAAAAATTTTTGCTTGAAAAAAAACGACACTACTTATGGAATGACCCAATACATATAGGACTATCGCTGTAGACTTCTTGACAGGGAAACAGCGAAATGATTTCTTAAACCATCTGAAGAAGAAATTTTTGACTTTGGTATGCGCCATGAATCTCGTTCTCACCACGAGTGCTTGAGGCGTTTGATTACATAATTAGTGGTGGAAATAATGTGGTTGCCAGAAGTTTCAGCTACCCTGATCAAAAATGCTTCATGTAACTATATCTAAAGATATGGTTGTAGGATCTTACCCATGAGAACATATGACGGGTATCGAAAGGTCGTATATGACTTGTGTGAACTACATCCTAAATAATTTGTTTAACAGTCAAGAAAATACCCTCACATGTTTTTTTTCCATGAGACTGTTGCAGAGACTGTTTTAGACTGTTGCAAGCGCAAAAAAATTGAGTAGATCACAGAATAGGGTGCACATAATGAATAGGGACCCCGCTGGTATAAAAATTATCGTTAAGCCTTTCTTTTAAGCAACTCTGCTCTCATCACCCTTCCCACTATTTCTTGTCTTGCACCCTTAAATTTGAACTGGGCGTGATACTTGATCAATGCCTCTTGACTCGTCATATGTTGTTTTTCTTACTCTACACAACAAACAAAGAAAGCCCCATAGACTCGTTAGCTTCTTCATTATACAAGACTTTACTACCTCACTTATTTCAGAAATTCAACAAAGTAGGTTTTCAAGAATGTCTGATGGCAGCTGGCTAAGATTCCCTCCTTTCGCAAACATTTGGGCATAGTTTTCCCTGTGTGAGAGGAGAGAGGGAGGGGGGATGTATATCGTTAGGACAGAAACGTCGCGTGGCCGTGTTCGGCATGCGACGGGATGGTGCGAGCTATACGCGCCGTATTAGTCGAGTCCTGAAGCGTTACGCCTAGAATGAGGCGTACAGCACCGTCATCGCTTCAAGACCCATCCGATACGGCGCGCATAGCTCGCACCATCCCGTCGCGTGCCGAACACGGCCACGCGACGTTTCTGCCCTAACGATATACACCCGGAAGGGGGGGGGGGACGGTGAGTTGGTATTGATCCGAGTGGTCTTATGTTCTTTAGTGCTTAAGTAGAAGTGTATTGCTCTGCTCCAGGACTCTCATTTAAAAATGCAACTTTCTGTAATTTCAACAGATTAATATCGTACTACGGCTGATCAATTCTTTTTGTATACACTGAGCAAGCCCTATTCGCAGCGGATGCGCTTGTTTCAAAGGTTTTTCACGAGCAGGGTAGGTTCTTTTTTAATTTTTTCTATGGCCTTTTTAATTTTTATTTCCTTATATTTTTGAGTAGCGTCGTTGAACCAGTTTGCTGAGAAAGTCCATTTCTGCACTCGTTTTGCTCAACCATCATTTACAGATAAGTTTTCGTATAAGTTGAAGGTTCGTTGAAATGATAAGTCCTAGATTGTTAAACACTTTATTTCCGACTGATGATTCGGCGTCGTCGCCTTCTTCAAAGTCTGAAAAAGTGGAGTCTTCATGGAAACTATTCGTTCGAACGCGTCAGTCAGTATTTCTCTAGTACGGTCTCGAAGGTCAGTCGGTATTTCTTTAGGGGCGTCCCCCTTTTAACAAGCCGTCTATTTTTTCTGTGAAATGAAACGGAGTTCGAACGAACAGTTTCCATGAAGAAGTGACACTTCCAGTCTTTGAAGAAGGCTGAAACGTCAGTCGGAAATGAAGTGATTAACAATCTTGATTAAAGCTAAAACACCGAACAACCACTATTGAAATAGCACATGTATAAGTCCTAGATTTCGAGGTTTTTGTTTGGACGTATTTGGACAACAGCGATTTCATGGTTCACGGTTCAAATGTGTTTTTTATCGATGCCTCAGCGTTTGCCATGATCTTATCGATCCTTTCGTTGCACAGATATATATTTGTAGATGACCTGGCTATTTGAGATCCGGTCAATTCAACTTCGTGTTGCTATATCTGAGCCTTACTGACCTGATATTGATCGGGAAGGGAGAGTTAATTTTGCCTTACCATGATGGGTTGCGAGGTCGTCGATAGACATCAGTGTTAGAAACCTAGCAAGCTAGTCGGTATCATCTAATAGACCCCAGAGGTATGAGAATTTTATTGGAATGGGCGAAATATATATGTGTATGTACAGTAGTGCCCAAAAGTCTTCGGCCAAATGGTTTTCACTTGGTTTTTCACTTGTAACTTTTTTGCGACTGGACCAATCTAAGAGAAGTTTCAGTATGTTGTACTTAGAGACACTGTCTCTGTGTATTATTAGGTTGTCGCAAAATTAATTTCGGTTCCATGGTATTTATGAATAAGTAGATTCTTTATCCTGAACTATGTATTCCACATCAAGGAAAGCCAAGCATTCCATTCGGTGGGTTTTTTCTGCTCTTTCAAAAACTTCTATGAAGTCGCTCTAGTTGTTCCAGCCGGTCTTTTACAGGGCTGCGTATAATCATGAACCGACGCGACTATCGAGTCATCATGCTTTACCAATTTAAATTGGGATTATCCGCAGCGGGGGCAGCCCGTAATCTCAGCACTGTTTTTGGGAGGAATTGTCCTTGCGAACGTACAGTGGAGCTCTGGTTTGAAAAATTTGCTTCTGGCGATTTTGATCTCGAAGAGAAGTCGGCTCGCGGCCGCAGGTCGTCCCTTAATGATGAAGATTTGAGGAAAGCCGTCGAAGAAAACCCGGAGACGAATACTCGTATGTTAGCAGAAGACCCAGGCGTACACTCTACAGTGGCCAGACACTTGTTGGATGCCATCCTATGCCGTCCCGCTGTGCCGCTGTCATCAAAAGTCGTGGTCTTTCTACAAAATATTGATATTCTCTGAGGCTTGCTCGTTTCGTTTTTTAAAGAAAGCCGTTTTTTCTTGACCGAGCCTTTTTTGGCTGGTCTTATAGTAAATTCTTGTAAAAAACAATGAAAAGAGCGGCGCTCAAGTGGAAGGGAATGTTGACACCAGGTTCAGGCTATTAAAATTTTATCGAATTTGGTCAAGTAGAAAAAAGTTATGGCAAAAGGTGTTTGGCCAAAGACTTTTGAGCGCTACTGTATGTCATCTGTTACAGTCCCAGGGTTGCTAGAATGGGTGAGGAATGTGATCGTTTATCTCATATTTATTTATCGCTGAAGCTGTCCGGAAACCTACCTATTCTGTTATACAAAATCGAAAACCTACTGGTGGCTAGCGTTCCACTGATCCCTACGACCGCGTGTGGTACGAAAATACCGATCAGTAGCAAACATACACAGAATACTCTCTGAAATAACATCAATTGGTTTCAATTTTCCGAAAGGATAGAAATTCTTTGAAAATGTAATTCGGAGAAGGCTTATTTATTCGCATTCATTTGTTTTGTATTTCATATGACAAAGCTACATTAAGTTGTCAATAATAGAATAGAACTTACAAAAATTATTAACACGACCGTCAATAATATGTAATACAGAAGATTGTCGCGTGATCGGAGCGCAATACCCTGAAATGCCGTTATTATTCTGATGAGAAATTAGTTTTCGGCTCAAAGACACCGGATGGGGGGGGAGGAATTTGACAGATTGTGAAACATGGAAATAGGGGTGCTAAGCAGTGCAACAGTATAGGAAAAATTAAATAAAAAGGCAACATCTCAGATAAAGGAAACACGAGAAACCCCCTTCTCTTTCGCCTCCTCTGCGTCACTGACCGGGATAGACTGCAGACGGGCTAGGGGCTAAAATAGCCGGACGTGGATGTCGCCCACCGCTAGCCGGCAACCGCCCCCCGGGCGAACTGGAGAACGACACGCCGTGGTGCGGGATTATAATAAGACCCACGCTGCGCTTTCTCAATGCGAGTTTCGCCACACATAACCTCTTGTGAAATGGAAGGTTTGTTCTCTAAGGGCTTTTCCCTTTTCAGTTTCTGTTTACTTCTCCCGGTGCCTTCGATCAATCCCTTCAGTGAGATGGGGCGCGAATTCAGATTCATCCCAAATCAAGGTTGCAGGTGAATGCGATATGGTTATGCGGGCCAGCCGATGTACAAGTCAGTGCTTCTATCCGCTCAGACAAGTCAAGAAGAATTGGCCTGGGGTATTGATGGAGGATTTGATCCACGCATTTCCCTCTCCGATACAAAGCACTGCCATCGTTGTGAAGGAGCGCCTTGCGCCATTGTAGCATTTTGGGGGCCATGCTGAAATTCACTTACCTTGTTGAGATAAATTAGCGCTGAAAGTGAAACGCATGATGAACAGAGTAAAAGCAATGACGGTAACCAAATCAGCAGCGGAACTTTCGGAAATAGCAGACCAGTTGTGCCAAATACCACAGTGAGACCAATCTGAAAGCAGACATGTTGTACGCATCGTCAGATCGCTAAACTATTTTTTCATGTAAATTTGTTCATGTTATTGTTTTATTTTTTGTTTTATTGTTCTTTCTTGTGCAGAAAAATGAATCGATAAGGTGGCGGAATTCAGAACTCTTGCGAGGGGAGGAGCATCCCACTGGATGTAAGCTATCACGACAATGAGCCCAGAATGGGAAAGAAATCTTTTCCTTTTTCCTTTGAGGCTTAGGCAAAAACATACGTTAATATATTTAAAATATACCTACACCTATACGTTGAGTGTGCTGATTAACCCCCCCCCCCCCCCCCCCCCCAGATATCTCCGAGATGCTTTGATGAGTAACTTTTTATAGAAACCCTATCCTATTAGGTTGATTCATAATAAATCGGATAAATTGACCAATTTTAATCATTGTCGTACAACTTTTTTACGACAACAGGGATTCACTTGAAATATACTCCATCTTTATCGATGACCTTCTGCTACGGTATAGGCAGATCATGGATGCCCTTGCTCCAGAAGGCCGGAAGCTGGAGCTCGAAGAAGTTGCCGAGTGCCGCCTTGACCTCGTCGCGAGTTTTGAAGTCTTGGCCGTCCAGGTGGCGTTGGCTGTGGGAGAAAAGGTGGAAATCTGAAGGGGCCAGGTCTGGGGAGTACGGTGGGTATAGAAGTACGGTCCAACTGTACGACAGCAGCTCGGCCTTGGTCGATCTAGCGAAGTGCGGTCTGTGGAAGTAGACACGTTGTCGTGCTGGAAGTAGACATGTGACCGCCGCCGTAGCGAACTTTGGACACTGGCCTTCAATTCTCGTAATTGACGAACGTAGACGTCGGCGGATACTGTGGTACCTTCATCGAGCAGCTCCCAGTACTCTACGCCGTGTACGCTCCACCAACCGCGGTTTTCGTCTTCGATGGAATAGTCGCCTGACGCAAACTTCGAATGCTACAACTACACTGTACTTCTGCCGGGGGCATGCTCCTTGTGAACTTCTATCAGACGTCTGCCGATATCCGCGGGTTCCTGGCCAGATAGCGATATAAATAGTATGACGTTGCGGATGTGGTCTCTGGACCGCTTGAAATCGTGCGGCATTGTGGCGGAATGAATTTACTTTGGAGTGATTATTTTGCGGTACTTTGAAGAGCTTTTCATACTCATTCCAACGGTACCTCGCGCGTCCATTTTCGTTAATTCGTTACTGAGTTATGACCTCTAGAAATCATCACTACCATTTGTCCGATTTATTATGAATCAACCTAATACATAGTTGCGATAGCACCGGAGTATGAATTAAGGTTCTGCTATCTGTAAACAGGATTCGAATTGTCAGGCCTTTCAAGTGGCGCGCAGCCTCTGCCTCCGCTGCAATACCCGTTCGTTCATATCCTCTTTCGTACTAATTTATCGCTTCACTTCAAAGAAGATTGGGTGCTATCACAATGAGGAGGGGGTTATTTTATAAAAAGTTGCTTATCTATGCATACTGGAGGATCCTCGGAGGTCGATCTGTACATTCAGGCGTTTACTTTTGCCTAGGCCTTAAAGGCACAGTTCACGATAATATGACTATCTTGTTTCCATCCCCGAGTAGATAGCTGCTTCCACAAGAGTAACATGTGTGCCATCACCGCGGCGCGAGGATGAGTGCTAAACGCGTGAAGAACTCGTAAATGAGATGGCGGCCACCGTCTCAAGATGACCCACACCCATCTTACGATTTGCCAGCAGGGAAGCGGTGGCATATACGTGTATAAGAGGCATGATATCGACTGCGATAGGAAAAGATAGGGAAAATTTCCATAGGAACAGCAATCTTATCGGATGATATTATCACGCAAAAACTTGTCGAAATGTTTGCTTCTGGTCTAAAGGCTCGTCGAATCTAAAGGTCAGGGGCACCTTATTTTCATGGTTTTTGAAAGGATCATTCGGCTTTTTCTTCACTAATGTGCTCTTCAGCACTTCCAGAGTCCTTATGGAGCGCGACGACGCACGAAAATTATCGTGAATTGTGCCTTTAATGTGCAATACCGCTCGCGTCGCGTGAGTAAAAAAAAGCCTCGCGACGGTTTGTTTGCGAACAAACCGTCGCAACGTCATAACATCGTTCAAAGTGGATAAAATGGAAAGTTCTTAGGAGCGTTGGATTTGTTTCGATGCGGCGAGTTCAGTAATGTATGAAATGTCAAATTTTGGCAACGGTCCTGAAAATTGCGCGAAATTGCGTTTTCGCGTTTTTCCGCTATAAATCAATAGGTAATTGGTTTTTTATTGGACTTGTATACATTTTCGTAATCAGCTCGTCGAGCTCTACAAGAGAATGCTACAAGTTTTCGGTTTTCTCAGAATCGATTTTTTCACATTCTGAGAAGTTGGAGGGAAATTTTCTTTGGAACCTGATAAGTTGAAGCTATCCTTTCACAATCTCAATCTGAACTCACAGAAGTGTAGAGATTTTGAAGTTGCGAGCCTTTCAGATCAGCCCAATTCAGATTGTGCGTAAAAGATCCAAAATGATAATGGACCGCAGCGCTAGGAGAATATGTATGGGCGCAGGAATTCAAACACCTTAAGTAATGGGTCCCACTTATTGACAGTTCACTATGGCACACCTTGCGATAAATTGTAAGCGTTATTACATCTATCACTGAGAGCAGAGTCTCAGTTTACACACCAGAAAAGAAAAACGAAGGATGAGCTTCAGGAGCGTCAAATCGAAGCTCCCTGAATACAGTCCTCCTTCGAGTCCTACAGCCTAGAATCGAGACTCTGCTTGGTGATACCACTCGAATTTCAACAATATCGCCTGTTTCGTCCTGCTCACGTTGTCTTCCTTGTCTTCCTCACAGAATTTCTGTCCTGCCTAAGCCTTTCGTGATGGTTTGCAAGCTTCGTTCGTCACGTGAACACCACGTTGGGATTCGGTCACCCAAGCCGGGCGTAGTACGGATCCGTAGATGAGGTTGAGGTTGAGCGGGCCTATACTCGCGAGGGTGTGCCGTGATGCCGCACAAAGTGTGCGGCCTGGACAACTACCCAAGGGTTTACCTCCTCCAAGAAGGTAAAAGTGCCTATTTCGATTACCGCATGGTGTGCCTTTAGCAGTATCTTATGTGTAGCCCTCTCCTCGCATGGAATTGGAAAGTTTGTGGCACCCAATTCAAATGTCTTTTAAAGCGTCGCACTCATAATATCGCGGCAATTACAACATACACAGCCTCCCATTGCTATGGAGTGAACTATGAACTCGATACCGACATACTTTTCTACATATGCGTAGGCCGATGAACCGCCCATACCGCTCCGAAGTGGTCCAGAGAGCATCAAACAGATTTGCATCGAAGACGCGATCGCGAACATCGAGTATCCTTCTGATAAAAGGACCCTGAAATAGATGATGAATTGTGACGATATCGAGTGCACTCGACCAGCTTGTCACCGACGTCTGATCAAAGGCAATTTAAGGTTATCTCGATGGATTATGGTACATGAGAGAAGATAGGTAGTGGAACAACAAAGAAGGGACGCAATGAGAAGATCCGAGGGATAGATAACTCCTCTCATTGATTTTCATCGCGATTGTGTTTTCACTTCCCTTTCATGTCTGGAAAATTGAGATTCAGGATCAAGTATGCGTGAGCGATTCTCATGAAGGGAGTAGTAGCTGGAGTTGTTTTTTCTCAAAATTTCGTTATTAGGGAGTCCAGTTCTGGTTGAATGATGTATGGTCAAAGATGTATAGAGCGCACACGGGACCATACTGTACTCCGACCACAGGGGCGTGCGCTGCAATGTCCTCAATGCGAAATTTCTGTCATTCGTCTCAAAATTGCCCGATTGTCGGAGAAGGTGGACCAAGGTGAGTTGCGGGTGTATGTAGCAGTTAAAGGCACCAGTAGGGATAAGGGAAAACCGAGATCAGGGAGTACATAAAATGTGTCGAAAATCGGATTGACAAAGGGCGTCTTTGGGTCTTATGACGGCCCCGCAACGGCATACCGTCCTGCGGTCCTGCGGCCGGGAGAGTCGCCGGGGAGGGACGAGAAAACGATCGCGGCCAGCTGATTCAGCCTCTGGCCTGTCCGTAGTCCATCCCGGCTGTAACGCAGAGGGACGCGAGAGAGAAGGGGGTTTTTCGAGTTCCTATTCGTCGGTTTTTTCGTATCTTTATGTCGTTCTTTCTCTACTTTATATTGCTGAGCACCTCTACTTTCATGCTTCCACAATTTCCACCTCCAAAAGGCCGATCGTGCTCCAAATAGGCGGTGCTAATCGGAAATGCTCCTAACGCGGCTCCAGAGCAGGCTAGAGGCTGAGAAAAAAAATCAGTGGAAGTCAGCGAGATCTGAGCTGTATTCAGCATATTCTGAGTGAGTGGTGACCCGCCCAGAGAGGGCGTAGCGAGCAATCGAAATCGTGTCCACTCATGGAAAATAATAATTTTTCTCTAGAGCGGTCAAGGAACCGGGTATGAACTGAAGTAACGTGTAACAGCTCAAGTGACAACAATATTGTCAAATGATCACGTTAGGCGGAGCCTCCGCTAAGATATTGGTTGAAAATATCGGTTTTTGCGCAGAAGAATGAAACGGCTTATGGACCATGCCATCGAAGTAAAAAAAAGTAGAAATCATAACCAAAGCAACGCATCACTGGTTGAAATTATCGGTTTTTGATTGAATACGGTTCACAGGTTATGCCACTGAGTGACCTTATAGAGGATGAGATTCTATAGCCTAGATCCAACTATAAACAGGGGCTGGTCTGCGGGCCACAACAAATGGATGCGCATCTGAAAGAAATGAAAATTTCATCTTGGCTGTGACTGATCGAAAACTTGGATCACATTGTAGAGGACCAACACTGCAGCTTCGGATGCCATCGACCGTGATCGTCTGTTTTCGTACGGAGGACTGGAAGATGTGATGGACTTCACTAGACGATGTGGCAGAAGCTTACAGCACACCACATGCATATCGATACCTATTGCTTTATGGGCACTAGGTGGGGGTTGTGAATGAGCACTCCAACGGCGCAAATGCAAAATCTATAGATTTATCAGAGGCTATTGTCGTCAAACATATCGTGAACTTCTTTCCACATCATCTACCCACAACCCGCTTCCCATCGATGTCCCTAAACGCAATGTAGATCGCGAAGCTCACTTGGTAGAGAACGTAAATGAGCACTTTGATTGGACATATTTATGCTTTGTTTGAGTGTTTTAGGAAGAAAGACTAGGACGAGACAGGAGATTTTTTGAACACGATCTCTTCGTTGATGATAATTAATTACTTTTTGCGATTGGCAGTGTTATAGAGTGTTCGAATACTACAGACGCCGATGTACTGTTATATCTGTTCGCCTCAACAGAGCGAGTAAAAGATGAATTCATTTACAACTTCACTCAAATCTTATAGTCCATTCCGAAAAACTGATTGGGCGTGTCCCACGGACTTGGGTGAATGGCGAGAGCGAGAGGACGTGGCGAGAGTGAGAGTGTGTGACGGGCTGAGAGAATTGAGAGAGTCTGATACACATTCATACAAGTCCGCAAGACACGCCCAATCATTTTTCTGAAATGGACTGTAGGTAACAAAATACAGCAGTCGCATTGTGCATTCGGCAATGTTACATGTTTGAAGGCGGTGATAAGGAAAATTCGGGCGAATAGTGAAAAAGTTGTGAAGAGGAAAGTCGAGGTGCCAACGCTTCGTTAAGTTAAGCAGCGTGTTTCTCACATTCACATTCCTTCAAGCTTCACGTCGAAATCGACGGAAGGAACAGCGTATCTCATCGACCCCCACTGTATTCTTGTGGCACCCGGTTACCGGTATTCGAGCATCCCATAGGCATGATATACCAGATGTTATCGGTCACATTGGGTTGCCTTCCACGGTTCAAGCCGTAAGTAATATCTTGCGGGACCAAAAGGCCGAACGGTGAGTTGTGTGAGACTGTTGAAGCAAATAGGCGCAGAGCACATATGATAAGATTTTTCAAGATTGAATTTCCAAGATAAAAGATGTTCATCTCGACAAGCACGCACTTTTGCATAAAAGAACCTACGTAACTACAGAGCAGCGAACAAGAAAAAGAATCAATACAATTGTACAGAGGAATGCAAAAGAACACCGAGGCGCCTATGATTTCGGGGCACCCTCTTCGTCTCCTCGTACCATTGAGAAATCGGTTCAACTGGGCCTTGACTTTTACCTGGCGAATTCGTTGCAGTGATCCAAATTTGTCACAACAGCAACTTCATCAAAACTCATAGTGATTGGCAATTTACGTCGTTCAAATCGTATGAACTGTAAAACACGACATTTTTTATAACCTCGAAGATGTCTGTGGTATTCTTGCTAGAAATTCCACATGACGCGCTTCTCATGTGACAATATGAGGACTGCCACTATGTATACGGGTGGGTGAACCTGCCTCGGGATAGTTGATCCTTTCTTCCCTTCTGCGTATTCTTCCCACGGTTAGACACCAAATGTATGTACACGCGAGCTCCTGAAACTCCTTCTCTCCTGGGCTTGCATAAGGCCCCGTTCATACATTGCGCCGGAAGGGCGTGGCTGCCTTCACAGGTAGCGAGGCAGAGTGGCACGGGAGAAGTGCAGAGACGACGCAGGCAACGAGACAGGGTGGCACAGGCGGAGACGCAGGGACACACAGCCACGCCCTGCTGCCGGCACCGCAAAGTATGAACGCGACCTTAGGCCAGTCATCACACCAACGGGACAAGCTATCTCACAAACTAAATCACATCCTGGAGCCCGTCCGCTTAACACCCCCTCTATCAGTGCGATTGATTTGATTGTGCTGGGGTATGGATTCAAAAGCCTGGTCTGGTTTCAAGTGTACCTTCCCCTCCGTTTCCTACTTCGCATATGTATCCACATGATCTGACATAAAGCACCATCTATCCAGACCGCAGGCGGATCACTGGAGTGGTACAGCATTATGCCAGCGCACGTGCAGACCGTGTACTAGTCATACTCCTCGTCCAGTTGAGAGCGCATACTGGTGGATCAACTGAGATACTTCGCTTGCATCTCTGTGTGTGGTTCAGCTAGCACCCCCAGCCGGGTTCATCAGCAAGCCTTAGTTATGGGACGCAGCATCGGCTCACAGAAATTTGCCCTCTTGTTTCTTCTGCAACCTCCTTTGAAGGCATTTTTTCGCGTTATGCATGGCAATGAGACTCTAAAGTGTGAGTCCTACAGTTGATCCCAATGTGATCTCTAACCAAAAGTAGGATTTACACACAACAAGCTCAGAAATGGATGTCAAAACCCACCTGGCGTCTTTTATACACTGACGAAAAGATTAACACCAACACAAGACAAAGAACGACCATGACGTTGAAAAATAGTGCGGTTCTCAGAAACGGTCGGAGCACTCTGCAAAATTCTCGTTGTAAAGTTTTCGCCGAGAAGCAAAAATTAATTAGATGATTGTGAGCTCGGAGATAATCAAACTATAAAGATCCGCGAATTAGTATGCAATAGGGAATTTGCTTATACCATAAAATTTAAGATTACCTTGTAATATTCGCTCAGTAATTCTGCTTCTAGATGTGCGTTCTACACCAGCACTGCATCATCACGTGCAACAAGTGCCTTGCTACTCCCGTCGTCTGCATGATCTGACCTCTGACCTAATCGAATGTCCTGATGCGCGCAAATTTACTATGATTTGAAACGTGCCGCGTCTTTATCGTATTTTTCGCTATAAATCGGTGATGATTTCCATAGAACTTGTATATATTTTCGGGATCAGCTCGTCAAGCTCCACAAGATGGAGCTTTGAGATTATAGCTTTCTCAAATCGGTATTAGCCATTCTCTCACACTCTGAAATGTTCAGTGGGAATTCTTTCGAAATCTGATGAGCTAGCGATGAATTTTTTAGAGTCCTAGTCATAGCTCAGCTCACAGTTGTGCAGGAATTCTGAAGTTCTTGTCATTTTAGACGAGCCCCCGTTCCTCGGGTGGCCCTAAATAGCGCCTCTGTGTACACTGTGCTACAAGACCATCTCTTATTGTCAGATGCAGACACGCCAGTGGGTACACCCAGTAAAAATGCTATCGAATTATGTCAACTCATCCGATTTCGAAGAAACTTTCTCTCATGCTTCTCAGAATGAGGAAAATCATAGCACCGAATTTGATAAATCAAAATTTTATAGCTTGAACATCTTAAACAAGTTCTGTGAAAATCAATAATAATTTATAGTGAAAAAAAGCAAAAAAACGCGAAAATGTGTTTTCGCGGATTTTTGACACCCTTGCGGTACTAAATGTGCTGTCCCTTCATAATCCAATGACTATTACGAGAACACATGCACCTACTTTCGCGAGGTGCGACGCGATGCGTGCAAACGTGTCAATTGGGTCCCGAGGCGATACCAGGTTCACGCCTTGTGGTTTAGTTCACGATCACCCATTTGAAATATTGAACTCAATTGCCACTACAGTAAGTATCTCAGAGGCTAGCGCTATGACCATTTCGTCTACTTCCACCTTTAAATGCACATTCCGCGCTCGCTGATGGGTGGAGTAACAGTTGACTCTCCACTGGTTGTCGGTCGGCGGCTGGGAGGTGGTCTCCCCACGCCCTATTGCCTGCATGGGGCATGGTCTATCATCCCCCCCCCCCTAGCGCACGACAACCAATGGTGAGTCAACTGTTACTCCACCCATCAGTGAGCGTGTAATGTGCCTTCAAACATTGATGCAAAACGGTGTGGTAGTGTAGAAAATTTAAAGAAATGGTCATAAATCCGACGATGGAACCCTTGATCTTCCCGTTAGTTCGAGCTATGGACGCGTTTCACGGCCCTCATATCAGTGCTGTATCGATCGCAACCAAGCGCAATGTTGCCTATCGTATATGCCTTGTCGCGTGTTGTATCTTCAAAACATGCAGTGCGGGTTCGAGCGTCCTTGTAACAAGGGCGTATCTGGATTGTAGCTTTGCTGCGCTTTCCACGCTATCAAATCCTTGGGAGAACCATTATATATTTGCTCTCCTTCGAAAACTTTGCCATGGAATGTACTTACGTTTTCAAGCTCCATTGTCTTTCTTCTAATGCTGTCAGTGTTTCTCTTCGGAAGGATGGATATTGAGACGAGCGAGATGTCAGTAAAACATCTGGCATATTTTTTCCTCAAAAAACCTATCCTTTCGCGTTACAAGTTGTCCATCAGGTTCCCACTGTGATATGGCGCATGGTTCATTTTTTCATCATCCATTCACCACCTGTTATATTAGGTTGTTGAAAAGTAATTTTGGTTTTAAGGTATGTATAAATAAGTAGATTTTTTACCCTGAACTATTCCATCCCAAGGAACGCCAGGCATACCACTTGGTGGGTTTTTTCTGCTCTTTCAGAAACTTCTATGAATGTCGCTCTAAGTTTTCCAGCCGGCCTTTTCCAGGGCTGCGTATAATCATGAACCGACGCCACTATCGAGTCATCATGCTTTATGAGTTTAAATTGGAACACTCCGCAGCGGAGGCAGCTCGTAATCTCAGCAGTGTTTTTGGGACGAATTGTCCTTGCGAACGAACAGTGGAGCTCTGGTTTAAAAAATTTGCTTCTGGCGATTTTGATCTCGAAGAGAAGTCGGGTCGCGGCCGCAGGTCATCGCCTAATGATCAAGATTTAAGGAGAGCCGTCGAAGCAAATCCGGAGACGAATACTCGTACGTTAGCAGAAGACCTAGGCGTACATTACTCTACAGGCAATCGGCAAAGTGAAGAAGATGTCGAAGTGGGTGCCTCATGACCTGACCGATGAGCAGCGTCTGGCATGTTTCGACACCTGCTCTAATCTCCTAGTTCGCCATAAAAATGAGCCATTTTTAAACCGTATTGTAACTGTACATGAAAAATGGGTTCTTTATGATAACAGGAAGCGGGGATTAGTCTGGGTAGATAAGGATGCTCCTCCAAAAACTTTTCCTAAACCCAACCTTCACCCTAAAAAGGTAATGATTACTGTGTGGTGGTGCTGTGAAGGTGTAATCCTTTATAAATTCTTGCAACATGGTCAGCCAGTCACAGCAGAGTCTTACTGTTGTGATCTGGAGCAAATGTATAGAAAGTTGCAAAAATTATGGCCGGCGGTGGTGAAAAGAGGAGGGCCGATCCTGTTGCAGGACAACGCAAGGACACACACCTCACAAATCACTCGGCAAAAACTGACCCACTTGGGTATAGAAGTTCTCCCTCACCCAGCGTATTCTCCCGACCTTTCTCCAACAGACTATCACTTTTTTCGAGCCCTCAATTCTCATCTGCGTCAGAAACAATTTACTGATTTAGACGATGTTGAATGTGCCTTCCTTGACTTCGTTGATTCTCGTGATAGTAGTTTTTATAGTAAAGGCTTAGATTTATTGCCTGTTCGTTGGCAAAAGTGTGTAGATTCTGATGGTTTTTACTTCGATTGATAAACTTGTGTTTAAGCTGACAATGAGTATAGTGGTTTGAAGTATGCGGTCCATTTCCGAAATTAATTTTGCAACAACCTAATACTATACACTATCCTTTTTGAAGGCACATTCCAGGATTACCTTGAGTGGGTTGAAGCGCTAAATTATGAATTAGGGGTGCTGCGGAATACGCTGACAAAGAAATATCCAAAATCAGCACACGAAGTGGGCAAAAACAAGGTCTCCTGACATCTGACCCTGGACGAGATTACGAGCCTTTGAATTAGTTCCCCTCGGATGGTATCATAGGAATTCTAGGATATCACCTGCTTCCACATGTCGACGTCTCCTTTATCACTGGCATTTCTTCCTTATCTTATATTATCGCACAAATCGTAGGCCTCACTTGCCACTATGTTGCCAGCGTTGCCGCCGTCATTGCCAACAATCACGTCTGGGATGAGCGCACCCGAGCTCCAGGGTGCGGCCGAGCTCACTTCAAGGGCTCCGCGAGCTGCGATGACTCATCATCGCGCTTCGATAGTGCACAGCCTCCCTGCCCGCTTGGGGAACTATTAGGTCATGTGGATGGGCTGCAATGTTTCCTTGATCCTGGAATGTGCCTTTTCATATCAAAATAAGTACTGCATCAAAATAGCCAGTGCCAGTAATAAGGTCTCGTTATTGTTCAGAATCCGAGTATGTGCCATTAGGACAGAAAATTTGTGTTGTGACGTCCTATGTACGTGCGGCGCCATGGGTGGGAGCCAACAGCGGGCTACTATCAGTTGACCCTTGAAGCGACTGCGCCCAAAATAAGGTGTAGGTTACGTACGTCATCGCCTCAGGATCCATTCGATAGTGTGACCCAGCTCGCGTGGCGGGTGTGGCGCAAGACACGCATACCCATAGTGTCGCGAGCGACATAGCGTCACGCGGATTTTTTGTCTCAGTGGCACACATATCCACCTCCGAGTATTGCTGCGCGCTAGTTTCCTTCGCATGAACTTCTTGTCCTTGACAGCGTTTACAGTGGTGAAGTTTGGGTTTTCGCGGAATTGTGGAATCTGCGGAAAGAGATAAGATATTTATCGATTGAAGGAAGTGTGGAAATCGCGTTTTTGTGGGAACGCGGATATATGAAGTCTTCAATTTCCCAACTCTCTCAAGCGGAGCCTTAAAGGAATCGTCCACGGAAAAATGAGTTTTTGTGTTACCCAAATGTTTATGTTGTATTTGCCTAATGTGGGCCTCATGCAAAATTTCACGCGAAAAATTGTGAATCTCGCTGAGATACAGCACCAAAAAGTACGTCCGGGTGGGCGGGGCCTCCGAGTAAAAGCCTCGCCCAGTCGTCCAGCGCTGTTGTGAACGGAGAGTGGGACTGTTTGCGTAACCTTCTGCTCCTACAGTGCGTCTTCGCCCACAGCGGACGACGAGACGAGGCTTTTACTCGGAGGCCCAGCCTACCCTGACGTACTTTGTGGTGCTGTATCTCAGCGAGATTCACAATTTTTCGCGTGAAATTTTGCATGAGGCCCACATTAGGCAAATGCAACATAAACATTTGGGTAATGCAAAACTCATTTTCCGTGGACCATTCCTTTAAGAGTCGCCTGGCATGTTACCGGTATCCTGAGCAGTACAGTCAACTATTCGTGCAAAGGGAGAAGTCGCTATTGCAAGACCGTAGCAGTATACAAGAAGACTGAAGAACCAGCAAGCCGGTCACTGACTCAGACGGAAAGACGATCAATGGAGCTTGTGAGTAACTGAATGGATTCTTTGAGACAACACAATGCCACTGGGAAGACCGTGCACAAGATAGACCGAAACTTTCAACATAATTGAAGGATTGCGGTCTGTCACGATGGATGCAAGTCGCAAGGCGAGCGAAATGGAGAAGCTGCGCTCAACCCGAAGACAACCGCAGTCGATGGGTCAGCATATGCATAAAATGTGTGTTGAATCGCTGTTAGAAGAGTTTTTTTCATATTGATTTCATTTCTCGTTTTGAACCCTTGTAGATATGCCTCTCATTTTACTTGCTGCAGCTGAGCGACTTTTTGCTTTGATGGACGGAATAACCCACAGCTGTGAAGAGCGTATTTATACAAAAGCACATTGACTCATCTGAATGCGCCTTCATTTATTTTGCGCTGGTGTAGTTTTCACCTCTTAAGATATGTTAATCTTTAGGTCCCCTCACAAGTTCTTCCAATAGTTTGAACGCTTGTGCGGCAATTTTTCTATTACGCTTTCTTTGCTTTGTTTAATTACACAAGTTTGAGGTAAACGATTGCGCTCCCGTGTAGTGTACTGTACAAGGATAAAATCTGCGAGGCACGGCAAGTAGTCCAACTGACCACGAAAGCTATATGTGGTGCATCCGCTGGGAACATATTATGCAAATTGTGGAATGCGTCTTTTTTTTGCCCTTTTCGTCTGAAACTTTGTGATCCGTAGTAAAAAATGAATTATTCATTAAAGTAATGAAAAACTCTTTTTTCCCTTGACCACTTCTCTTGAGGATTCAGAGAATTCAGATGGAAGGTGGAAATACCCCAGTAAAAGAACTTTAGCTGGACACGCCCCAGACGATGGGCCTGCAGAGATTTGATTCCTCATTTCTCGTCAAGAAAGTTTTCTTCGATCTATTGCTGTTACGGTGTATCGATCTCATCTACAACGGTGGTTTTAAAGGAACTTGCGCTGTGCCTTCTGGCCATGTAGGTGCTCTTGTTAACAGAAGATTAAGAAAACTACAAACTTGGATGATTGCAATTTACTTTTTGTTTTCGACATTGCTAATCAGACTGCATTTATTAGGAGGGGGCATTTCAACAATTTTTGCAAGACTTCTTCTTATGATGCTTTACTTTCGATTTGCTGCTTTTAGCCTTCTTGGATTTGGTGTGAAGTTTTGATGAAGCCGATTTTTTAGACGCTTTGTGGGTACCGACGTCCTTCGTGTCCTGTTAACAAGAATATCAGCTAAGTCGGATATTGTTATAATTGTAAATCCGATGACGAATTGTGTCCCAGGTTACTACAGCCGGCTACATTGCCAGGCACTTGCTTCTGAGGGACGAATATAAGTCACTTGAATCTTCCATGAATGAGACAATTCCTGTTCTAGTCCAACGCGCATGGGTGTAAAGCAGGCCTTAACGGTGCTATTGCCGTGATGGGTGGGAGGCATCTTATAAAGCTGCACGACTAAACACTTGTGCGAGATTTCAAAAGAGTCCATCTGCACATTCGAGCATATACTTTTGCCTAAGCCGTGATGGAGGGGAAAGCGGCAAGCTCTTCTAATCCTGGACAAAAATAGCGTTTTCAGTCGGATGCCCAGTAACTGCGATAGCACCATCTCAGCATTGGGAAGTGAGGTTTGTGGCGTACGCTCTCCAAAAAATCACTACTCATGGGATAATTCGTAAAAATTACACCGTTTTTTGGCGCAACAAGCAACAACACGGGCATACTGACAAAAAGCTATGTGTGGGCTACATCGAAGGGGATGGGACATTGCTGAATGTTGAAGGACAGTATCAGTTCTACAGGGTCGCACATGATGGGTGGCATTTATGGTACCTATTTCAATGATTCGCACATCTCTTCTCTACCAACATGGGTGTAGCACTGTCAGTTGGATGACTGGGAATTTTCAAAATAAGTAGTTCAAATGCGTACCTTTTTAGCAGCCTTGGCAGCTTCGCCGAAAGCTAAGCACAGAAGCGCTAGAAGAAGTATGACCTTTGACCAATGCATAGCCCTGAAATACCGTTCATTTTTTTTTCAACAACTGCTCAAGAGGAGGAGAGTCACAGCACTGGAAATAACACGAAACCAGATAGCAAAGAGAGTGTGGCAGTCGTTGAAACTTTCTATACTAAAGCGATATGTGCGAGCTAGAGGCGCGGTTTGTGATTGGGTCCTAAGACAGTTGCCTAAGCTGAAATGTGGACAAAGCAACTGCTACAGTTTGCGAATACATAGGTGCGGCGCTGCCAAATCTTATGTTTTGCGCTACAGGCCCCGCACACATTCCCTGAAAGTGAAGTAAGATTGTTGTTGGTGACGGTTTCATCTAGTTTTCACGCTTATTTATACGGCCTCTAAGCGCATCATTTAGTAGTCTGTCGTGAATTGCTAATAGTTTTTAAGGACCTCTAATCAACATGTTTCTCTGATAAAATTGACTTTGCTGATGCGCTGCCATCTTGACATCTGATGCGAATTGAAGAAAACAGATAAACGTGAAGAGCTGCACAGATTTCGGTTGTAATGAGCAAGGTTTGCAGCATGCTATTATATGTGAATAAGTTGGGAGACGAATCAGTTACATCCGGAAAACGGTGAAGGACGTTTTTAGTTAGTTCCTGGAGTTTTTTGTACAAACGGAAGCTGTTACAGTATTACCAGAGAGTTCAGCTCCCCAAGAAAGTCTGGAGCAAATAGATTTAGCTGACATCCAGTAGCTGCCTCAGTTAAGACCATTCTCCTCCGAATTCCGAGTACATAAGTGCGGCGCTGCCGGATCGCACGTCTTCTCGATTACTCTGCCGCTCACTACCCTCTACTATTTTGCCATCGGTACTTCATAGCCTACGTGGAGCACTGGCTTCCATCTCCAGTTATAATGTTTCGAAGGCCTTCTGCCAATCAAGGACAGCGCAGCAATGATACTGTCCACCCATAATGCTTCCTTATCTGACTGTTCCAGTTGATAAGACACTCAAACTGCCTGACCAGAGTCGATATAGGGTTTGAGTTGAAAGAGTTTGTTGAATCAGTGCTCTAGCATTCTTGTTCGGTTCAGCAACCAACTACAAGACTAGCGGTTCTTCTCGAGACTTCACGATTTCGGAAATCGATTTTGTATATCGCGAGATGGTTCAAGACTAGCCACAAACCGACTTATGTACTTGGATTTTGGAGGAGAATGGTCTTAACATGAGACAGCTACTGGATGTCAGCTAAATCTATTTGCTAGAGACTTTCTTGGGGAGCTGAACTCTCCGGTAATATTGTAACAGCTTCCGTTTGTACAAAAAACTCCAGGAACTAATTAAAAACGTCCTTCGCCGTTTTCCGGATGTAACTGATTCGTCCCCTAACTTAATCACATATAATAGCATGTTGCAAACCTTGCTTATTACAACCGAAATCTGTGCAGTTCTTCACGTTTATCTGTTTTCTTCAATTCGCATCAGATGTCAAGATGGCAGCGCATCAGCAAAGTCAATTTCATCAGAGAAACGTGTTGATTAGAGATCCTTAGAACCTATTAGCAATTCACGACAGACTACTAAATGATGCGCTTAGAGTCCGTATAAATAAGCGTGAAAACTAGATGAAACCGTCACCAACAACAACCTTACTTCACTTTCAGGGAATGTGTGCGGGGCCTGTGGCGCAAAACATACGATCTGGCAGCGCCGCACCTATGTATTCGCACACTGTGGCAGTTGCTTTGTCCGCATTTCAGCCTACGCAACTGTCTTAGGAAACCGCGCCTCTAGCTCGCACATGTCGCTTTAGTATATATAGAAAGTTTCGACGACTGCCACACTGTCTTTGCTGTCTGGTTTCGCGTTATTTCCAGTACTGTGACTGTCCGCCTCTTGAGCAAATGTTGAAAAAAAATGAACGGTATTTCAGGGCTATGCATTGGTCAAAGGTCATACTTCTTCTAGCGCTTCTGTGCTTAGCTTTCGGCGAAGCTGCCAAGGCTGCTAAAAAGGTACGCATTTGAACTACTTATTTTGAAAATTCCCAGTCATCCAACTGACAGTGCTACACCCATGTTGGGAGAGAAGAGATGTGCGACTCATTGAAATAGGTACCGTAAATGCCGCCCATCATGTGCGACCCTGTAAAACTGATACTGTCCTTCAACATTCAGCAATGTCCCATCGCCTTCGATGTAGCCCACACATAACTTTTTGTCAATATGCCCGTGTAGTTGCTTGTTGCGCCAAAAAAAAACGGTGCAATTTTCATGAATTATCCCATGAGTAGTGATTTTTTGGAGAGCGTACGCCACAAACCTCACTTCCCAATGCTGAGATGGTGCTGTCGCAGTCACTGGGCATCCGACTGAAAACGCTATTTTTGTCCAAGATTAGAAGAGCTTGCCGCTTTCCCCTCCATCAAGGCTCAGGCAAAAGTATATGCTCGAATGTGCAGATGGACTCTTTTGAAATCTCGCACAAGTGTTTAGTCGTGCAGCTTTATAAGATGCCTCCCACCCATCACGGCAATAGCACCGTTAAGGCCTGCTTTACACCCATGCGCGTTGGACTAGAACAGGAATTGTCTCATTCATGGAAGATTCAAGTGACTTATATTCGTCCCTCAGAAGCAAGTGCCTGGCAATGTAGCCGGCTGTAGTAACCTGGGACACAATTCGTCATCGGATTTACAATTATAACAATATCCGACTTAGCTGATATTCTTGTTAACAGGACACGAAGGACGTCGGTACCCACAAAGCGTCTAAAAAATCGGCTTCATCAAAACTTCACACCAAATCCAAGAAGGCTAAAAGCAGCAAATCGAAAGTAAAGCATCATAAGAAGAAGTCTTGCAAAAATTGTTGAAATGCCCCCTCCTAATAAATGCAGTCTGATTAGCAATGTCGAAAACAAAAAGTAAATTGCAATCATCCAAGTTTGTAGTTTTCTTAATCTTCTGTTAACAAGAGCACCTACATGGCCAGAAGGCACAGCGCAAGTTCCTTTAAAACCACCGTTGTAGATGAGATCGATACACCGTAACAGCAATAGATCGAAGAAAACTTTCTTGACGAGAAATGAGGAATCAAATCTCTGCAGGCCCATCGTCTGGGGCGTGTCCAGCTAAAGTTCTTTTACTGGGGTATTTCCACCTTCCATCTGAATTCTCTGAATCCTCAAGAGAAGTGGTCAAGGGAAAAAAGAGTTTTTCATTACTTTAATGAATAATTCATTTTTTACTACGGATCACAAAGTTTCAGACGAAAAGGGCAAAAAAAAGACGCATTCCATAATTTGCATAATATGTTCCCGGCGGATGCACCACATATAGCTCTCGTGGTCAGTGGGACTACTTGCCGTGCCTCGCGGATTTCATCCTTGTACAGTACACTACACGAAAGCGTAATAGTTTACCTCAAACTTGCGTAATTAAACAAAGCAAAGAAAGCGTTATAGAAAAATTGCCGCACAAGCGTTCAAACTATTGAAAAAATTTGTGAGCGAACCTAAAGATTAACATATCTCAAGAGGTGAAAACTACACTAGCGCAAAATAAATGAAGGTGCATTCAGATGAGTCAATGTGCTTTTGTAGAAATACGCACTTCACAGCTGTGGGTTACTCCGTCCATCAAAGCAAAAAGTCGTCAGCTGCAGCGAATAAAATGAGAAGCATATCTACAAGGGTCCAAAACGAGAAATGAAATCAAAATGAAAAAACTCTTCTAACTGCGATTCAACACACATTTGATGCATATGCTGACCCATCGACTGAGGTTGTCCTCGGGTTGACCCCAGCTTCTCCATTTCGCTCTCCTTGCGACCTGCATCCATCGTGACAGACCGCAATCCTTCATTTATGTTGAAAGTTTCGGCCTATCTTGTGCACGGTCTTCCCAGTGGCATTGTGCTGTCTCAAAGAACCCATTCAGTTACACAAGCTCCATTGATCGTCTTTCCGTCTGAGTCAGTGACTGGCTTGATGGTTCTTCAGTCTTCTTGTATACTGCTACGGTCTTGCAATAGTGACTTCTCCCTTTGCACGAATAGTTGACTGTACTGCTCAGGATACCGCTAACATGCCAGGCGACTCTTAAAGGAATCGTCCACGGAAAATGAGTATTTGTATTACCCAAATGTTTACGTTGTATTTGCCTAATGTGGGCCTCATGCAAAATTTCACGCAAAAAATTGTGAATCTCGCTGGGATGCAGCACCACAAAGTACGTCGGGTAGGCGGGGCCTCCGAGTAAAAGCCTCGTCCCGTTGTCCGCTGTTGTCGAAGACGCATTGTAGGAACAGAAGGTTACGCAAACAGTCGCACTCTCCGTTCCCAAGGGCGGTGGACGACGGGGCGAGGCTTTTACTGGGAGGCCCCGCCCACCCGGACGTACTTTGTGGTGCTGTATCTCAGCGAGATTCACAATTTTTCGCGCGAAATTTTGCACGAGGCCCACATTAGGCAAGTACAAAGTTCTCAGCGAGATTCACAATTTTTCGCGTGAAATTTTGCATGAGGCCCACATTAGGAAGTACAACGTATACATGAGGGTAGCACAAAAACTCATTTTTCCGTGGACGATTCCTTTAAATCAATACGTGTCTAAACCATTTCCGCGCATACCACAATTTCTTATTTCCACAAGAAACGGAAATTCCGCGATTCCTTTAATCGATACATATCCTTTCAATTCTATACTCCAGCTAACGCTGCATTAGCGGTATAATTTGTACACATTACCGAATTACGTTCTTGAAATTGTTGTTTTGCCAGAAGCTTCAAAGTTTCATATTTGGATAACATTAGCTTACCTGTGCACTTCGCCTGGCAGGATAAGACTTTGCGGCACTATCTGTAACCAGAAAACCTCATAGAAAAACAGAGGATGCAGCTCTCCATGACTTTTACGAAAAAGAGCGATCTTAGCTAGATTAGCAGCGTTTTCGAGTTGGCCCTAACTTTCAACGTATCCGTGTATGCATGGCGTCCTCATCGGAAACGGGATATATGCCATTAGGAAAGGAAATTCACGTGGCCACTTTAGCGTTTTTCGCGTCGCCGTGGTGCGCTATCACGGCGCTACATCTGCTACAACCTATAATATGAGGCCACCCGTTTTCCTCAGTTGACTAATAAAGGAGCTAACGCGGGTGCCGTCGGAGTGGGTTCGAGCAAGTGTAGCGCCGTGAAAGTGCAGCCCGTTCAGTTACCCAAGGATCTGCTGTTTCGAGAAGGTAAGTCGACCCATATGATTATCGCGAAGTGTGCCGTCAAGCTTCACCAACCGCTGAAATTGATCTTCTTTTGATAGCTCTAACTACTACTGATTGCTCTCACTTCTCTCTCAGTCTCTAAACCATCTCGAAATAAACTGCAATTGTTGCAATGAGCACGTCGCTCTGGAGTAGTGGGGGTATTTTTGATTTTCTTGCTTCTTGGTCTAGTTTGTTTTAAAAAACGCATTACGTGAGTTTGAGCTTTGCCTTATTAATTGTTCGACTTACTTAGGAACTATCTGCCCCTTATGCAATTAGGAATGGAAAATATGATATGATTCCATCATCTCTGACGATGAGCACCTGTGGTGGTACAAAAAGGAAGCTGTGATTACCAGGGCCATTACTTGTTTCTGACTATGTCAATGTACTCGAGCGAGATTAAAAGAGAAACTCGGATATGTTGGATTTGTACTGTATTTATTATTAAATCTATAAAAGTTACCTCGCCGCATCATGAAATTGAAAGACAAGTATTCTTATTCATCTTGTAAAATTAAATCCGAATATATTGCACCTGCATTACTATATCTGATTATATAATATTTTTGACCCTACTTTACTATTTCAACAAATTCTCGTTAGTCGTTCAGAAATCCTAACAATTGATTCTTTGATCCGAAGTATTCGAAGCATCGGATCTTCCAAATACACGGTCCCTTCTTCAGAAATAATTCGCTAAATAGCCCTGCCTTACATATGTACACGTGATACACGTGTATCTGTTCTCTGGCCAAGAAAAGGTTAATGTCTGGTGCTGATTCACAAATGGTTTGTGATAACACATATGGATAATTTTTGTTTTTTAACTAGAGTAATTGTAGAGATACAAATACAAAATGGTAATTGGGGCAGGTATTATCTTATCGTAGTTCAGCAAGCAAAACCGCGAAAGGGTGTGTGAATGATGCCAACTCAAAAACAATATTTTATGCAGTCGGAACCACATCTCCCAAGATTTGAAGCCCTAGATCTTGACTATCCCCTTACGTCGCAAGGATCTGCAAGCTTCTCATATCTATTTCCGATACCACCTGCTCCCCCGTTTTGCACGACAAATGCTAATTTAAGGTATCGGGGCGGATTGAGCGGAAAAGTATCAACCCACGGGATCTATGTACATATGTACTACGAACTACTTTTAGCGTCCTCGTTTTGTTCCGGGTTTCTGCTATATTGCTCTACCTACGATATTCCACCTGCCTGCCATAATATACTAGTATGGTTCTGTGAATAATTAGCTCAATGACTTCCCGATTAGGTCTTTGATTAGTGTTTACAGCCTCATAAGAAACTTATCACATTGCTTCAACTACCAAAGTAATAAAGCAATTATAAGTAAGTGCAATCATAACTGACTAGTAAAGTAATGGATCAGGTAACGAAAGGACAACTCCTAAGTCGTCACTCTTTCTGGATATTCTATCACCTTACTCCCTTATTTTCCTTCCATCAGTCATTACCAACCATCCCGTTTACTTGCTATCGAACCGCCAGATTGACAGTGATATTTCAGAATGTCCTCTACACCACAAATCGAGATTCGCCTGCTTTTAGCTTTCAGTTATATGGTTCTATCTATCATTGGCATTATTTCAAGTATTCTATTGGCAGTGGTACTTTATCGGGTAGGTTCAGTTTTTCGTCTAATTCAAATTAACCATGATTAAGCGTTGGAAAAATTTGCTGATGGTTCTATATGAATAAAGAAGCTCGGGTAACTGAACAGGCAGGTATGGTCCTTTTTTTGTAGACTCCACGACTGTGCGCCTTGGTTGCAGAGGTGCTTCTAGATAGATGACGACACTTATGACAAATTTTCGCTCGGCAGCGCACAACGGCGGCGGGTGCGAGTACTGGTGGCAGGACATGGCAGCCTTTAAGCGAGGCAGGTGGCATGGGTGGAGGAGGCAGGGTGGCATTGGCACAGGAGACACTGTGTCATGGGTAGAAGTGCAGAGGTGACGCAGTCACGCTCTGCTGGGCTCTCAAAGACAATCGATTCGGCAAGTCGTAGATAGCGCTGCGAGTGGGACGCCGCGAAGCGATTTTCTGTTATATGTGCACACACTCCGTTTTCCTGAGTGGGATGGAGTGGCCATAGGTGTTCGGGTTAGGATACTCATGTTCATTACAGCAAGTGTTCCGTTTCTTCACTGTAGAAACTGACAGCCCTTGGATCGAAGTTCCCGTGGTAGAAGCGGGGTAGGGAATTTGCAGCAGGGAACCAGTATCCAAGGCTAAAAACGCCAAAAAATGTTCGGATGGAATTCTTCAAAAGATTTCTATCGAATTCTCGTCTAATAATATCTAATAATAATAATATGATCCATTTTCGAGCTTCAACAAACTGAGTCATGCAAACTTCTTTGTACTGGCTACACAAGTTCTTATCTGTGATCTAGGACAACTGCTGGCACAACTTATTGTGGCATTTCCATTGTCGTTATATGGAGCTAATGTTGGTTTTTTGCCCCTTGCCTATATTATTGTTTTACCATACATTGCGCGAAGGTTTGAGACGCCAACATCCGACTATATAACCGATAGTTCAATGTTCCTTCGGGTCAATCTTATCACAGTCTCAAAGACTGCCGATTCCAGATCTACGAACCGCCCGTGACTATTTGGATTTATAATATTATAAATGTTGTTGACACTATCAGTTTCAACGGTATTTTGTGGTTCACGCTCACAATAGCCGTAAATCGCTGGACGGTTTTCGCTTATCCGGTTTTACATCATGCGTTGTTCCGTCGTTCGAAAGTCTGGAGGTGAGAATTGCACTGCAAAAGTTACGCGGTCGTCGGATGAGGAGGGATCGAAAGTCCTATAACACTCATGGACATGGATTTACCAGTAGTTCCGTACATACACCTTCATGTGAAGTAAGCTGCGAAGTTAGTGTGGTCAAAGTGAGACTCAAAGGAATCGTCTACGGAGAAATGAGTTTTCCCGTCACCCATACATTTATGTTGCATTTGCCTAATAAGAGCCGCATGCAAAGTTTCACGCGAAAAGTGTGTATCCAGCTGAGATACAGCACCACAAAGTTTCGGCCGGGTGGGCGGGTCCTCCGGGCAGGCGCCACCTCGTCGTTCGCCGCGGTCGGAGAAGCATTATAGGAGCAGAAAGTTACGTAAACAGTCCCACTCTCTGTTCTCAACATCGCGGACGACGGGACGGGGCTTTCATTCAGAGGCCCCGCCCATCTGGCCGAGAATTCGGAAAGTTGTATCAGAGCCGAATTCTCACTTTTTCCCGTGAAACTTTGCATGCGGCCCTTAAAGGGCAGATAAAACATGAATATTTAGGTAACGAAGAAACTCATTTTCCCGTGGACTATTCATTCAAAGGAATTGTACACCGAAACTTTACGATGACTCTCAAAATCTTCGCTCTGATACTGTACATGGAAAGAAACATCAATCAAATAACTGGAAGATGAGCAACTCGTTGGAATTCCCAACGGCAGCATTTGAACAGCCCTTGGAGGGTACAGCGCAGTTCAAATTTTAGCGCCCAATGTTTGTTTGCTCCTTAATTTGCGTCTCTGACCACATGATCGTCGCCTCTTTGCTCAACCCTCGTGTCCGCACCTCTTCGGACACCTCACGCCATCAAACATCCCTTTAGGGAGCTCTATCACAACAGGATTTGTGCTTACTCGCGTGATTCTGTGCATGACACCCTTAGTAAGCAAATAAAACATAAATATATATGGGGAACAGAAAAACTAAAATTCCGTGGGCGATTCCTTTAAAGTATGGAACCCAAGGAAACATTCAAGTTCAAGAGTCATTGAAAGCAGATATTATTCAGCTGGATTATGCAACGAGCACATGTGACCGCCACACATAAGAAATATGTGGCGCCTACGATAACTGATTAAACCCTGAGTACTTTTCACCTTGAAGGCAGCATTAGGGGAAATTCGGACGAAGAGTAAAAGAAGTAGTGAAAGGGAAAGTCGAGATGCCTAGTAACAAGGCAGTGAAGAAAAAATGGATGGAAATGGCCAAAAACCCGAGAAATGGGACCCTCATCGTTGGTTCTAGGCGCGGACGACCTTTCCATCAAGAGACGGGTATGCGAAAGAGATTCCCATCGGCATTTCGCCAATAAAAACAAGGGGATGTTTAGAAATACGACAGCATCTATTATATTTTCTGAGGTGAGCTCCATGCTGAAACTGAGAAAGCGCCCCGAAATACCTTTAATCTCTCCGCATATCCTTGGAAGCTCTTATCATAGCCGACCACGAATCTCGTCGTCTGGGGGCGGGGTCGATTATCGGAAGGCGGCAGCTCTTACTCGTTGCGCCGTTTCTACAGCTCGGAGGCGCGCTTTTTCTCCGGGATTTCGCCACAGATAGCCTTCTTACGCCTATAGTTTCCATGTAAGTGACTTCTGTCAGGGATTTCTCGAACCACATCACCCCTATGGCTGTCTTCAACTGCACCAATAGGGACGATAAGATCGGTTGTAAAAGATAATCCGTAGGGAAAGTCGCATTGAAAAGTGCGTCTTGTGGTCTTTGTCGCAGTCTCATTGTGGTTCACTTTGAGCTGCTGCAGTTCAGTGGCCAAGTTGCTGCGGGGGTGCCGGCAATGTTCGCGGCTGGCCGGCCTCACAGCCTCTTATCGACTGCATTCAGCTTTCGGTGGCCAAGGGGTCATGATGCAGCAGGAGTCAAAGGGGCGACCGATGAAATTGAGCTCATCTCTCAAGTTTTCGAGCCTTTCATCTAGTTCTTTCACTTTTGCCGCCTACTTAGTGCTTCGACTTCCATACATCACAATCGGCAAAAATTACCCTTTCCCTTGGTTTTTATAAGCATGCACCATATTCACCGTTGTGCTCTATAACGATCAGTAGTTCAGGACAGTAATGGCCGTAGGGGGCGTTGTGCTTGTGCAAGTCACTGGTGCAAATCTTCTACAGTGCTGGAACAGTGTTCCTTCAACGAGTTTTACTTCTACATCAGATGCCAGGATCCGTCATTCTTGTTATCATTCACACGGCTCCAGGTACGACATTACCATTATCGAAGAAGGCGCTTGATGTGAAATTTGTTATATCCAGTGGGTCCAAAAAAGCCCAGAAGCTTGGCCATCAGATAGGCCATCCATATTCTCACCTTTCACTATTACTTTTGTTTTGTTACGCTGCCACTATTTCTATATTGTAACATCTATATAAGCAGTATTATCTTGAGCACACTGTAGTGTATTTACTCGCCAGCAATTCGATTTGCATCCACTCTTGTGAGAAGATATAGGCGGGGAGACTGTCCATCAGCTGTCTTTCCTTCCTCCTCTCTCACCCCTCCCCATCTCGCGTGGCCGCCCACGACGAGCGGCGCGGCGGGTGCGAGTGCCAGTGGCAAGGCATGTCAGCCTTCAAGCGAGACAGTGTGGCATGAGTGGAGGAGGCAGGTTGGCATGGTGCAGCAGGAAGTGTGGCATGGGTGAAAGTGCAGAGGTGTTGCAGCCACGCTCTGCCGGCCGTGATTTTGAATCTCAAGGCACCGCCTAGGGTAGGGAAAAAATATGAACTGGAAGGACATTTTCTTTGCTAATAAACATTTCCCTCCAAAAAGGAAGAAGTGTAGCGAAACTCGAACTGAAAACGCACGATTTCCGGCCTTATCACGATTGCACAGCACTGCGAATTGCACTGCTACACATCCGCCGGAGAAGTTACGTGTGGGGTGGGAGAAAGTTCGTGGTCGGCTGACTTAGCCCTTCCCCGTCTTCATCTGTCCCATCGGCTGGTGATGCAGACTTGTTCCCTTCCGCGCAAAGAGGAAGGGGCCTCCTCCCCCTCCCCCCTCCCCCCTATCGCGCAAATGAAGGAATGAGAAAAGGTGTTCTCGAGTTCTTTTTCTCAGGGGTTTTCGCCTTTTTATTTCGTGATTTCTCTACTGCTACACTGCACCCCCACTTTCAAATTCTACGCTTATTCCACAACCTGTCAAATTTACCGCTTACGGTTTCTTTATGTGCCATGCGTAGAACAGACATTAAACTGGTCAAAGCATTATAGCTCAATGATTTCACCGACCTCTACCAGTCACTCGTTGCTCTTGCCATATTGTATACATATTCCTCCTTCCCTGTAATTCTACGCTATTCTACTTTTCTTCCGTCTTCAATCCGATCCAATCCACTGACAATAACTAACACCAAGTGGCAGCCTTCCGCTCTCGCGGTGGTGGACTGGGGCTTTGAGGAAGACGATCTTGTCGAAACCTCAGGCCGTCAGCATTAATTTCACCCAACAACCTCGTAGGCATAGCAGAGAAAATTGTGATCGAAAATTGTAAGATCTCATTCACTTTTACATTGGATCTGTCATACCTCCATCAAATCAACGTTTCCTTTATCAAGTAGATCTCATACTGGCACTGGCACGGCACCACATTGGATCTGTCATACCTCCATCAAATCAACGTTTCCTTTATCAAGTAGATCTCATACTGGCACTGGCACGGCACCACATTGTAAGAATGGTCTTGAACAAATAAAATAGACAAATTTTATTTAACTAGACTTAGCACGAGGTGTATCAGGCCCTGAGTGTCTCCTTTATGCAGGTGATGCGTTACGAAAGCTACGTGCTCCCAGTTATTATGTTTCTTCTCTACGTTTACGAGTTCGTTCTCCTACGTCTAGCCTCGTCGAGCACTCACGACGCGTGGGCTTCCTCATCACGTCAGAGACAAATAGAAATCAGTCTACTTAGTCAGGTAAAATCAGTTTACTCTTATAACTATAAAGCGTGCTGCACAGCTGTCAGTTACAAGTGAGTGACGTACTAAAAGTCAGGTATTCCGAGACCAGCGCTCGAGTGTAGAATTCGTAGGGCTCATGAATTTGGTGGCCGATTATGATAAATTGGAAAAGAAAGGTGAAATTAGGAGCAATGTGGGGGTCAACATCTCACAATTAACATAGAGATATGGAATGCATTTCCATTTCTCAGAAATGCCCAAGAAAATTCGTTACTTCGTACAGGTGAATATCACTAACCATGAGGTGGTTATGCCTTGTACACTTTAAACGCACATCTTGTGATCAAGTTGTAGCTGCTTTTCCGTTAACAGTTCAAATGGCAGCATGTATCTACGCATTAGCGTAGCAAGCCGCTTATAAGCATTGAGAGGGGTTACAAGGAAATGAGACTTGGAATACATGTTCTCTGAAAACCAACCTTCCAGAGGTGACGTGTGGCGAAACTTACTCGAAAAAACGCGGTATGGGGTGTTATTACGACCCCGCACCACGACGTCTCTTCCGCCGTTCATCACGTGGGCGAGTTGTCGGCGAGGGCGTGACAACGCCGCGCAACTGGCTGATTTAGCCTCTCACCAGTCTGCAGTCTATCTCCGGCTAGTGACGCAAACAGGCGAGAGAGAAGGGGGTCTGAGTTCCTATTTCTGGGTTTCTTCGCAGTGTCATTTCGTTCTTTCTCTATTACTACACTGCCGAGCACCTCTACTTTTATATTCCACAATATACCGAATTTACCCCTTTCGCTATCTTCAAAACACTTGACATGAGCTCTCTTGGCTCTTTTTAATATCCCCTACTGCACGAGTTTGTGAAAGCGCTCGACAAGAGAGCCAGATAGAAAAATCGAGAATAAGTGCGGAGGATAACGATGACGTTCACGTCGACATAGCTTTTATTAAGTGCATACAACAAGGTCGTGACTTGTTGGCTAGTCGCCAATGGGAAACCTTTTGCTTCCCAACGACTGAGCGTTATACCGTGGTAACGGTGCAAAAATGCTACTGAGTCACAAAGCGACCTATCTGGTCACACATGGAAGACAGCCTTATTATGGCGAGGTCTGCCACTGATTCCGTATTTTTATCATAACACCAGCAGAAAATGCTTCAAAACGTCGGCGAACTGCTTGGTTTTTTTTGTCGAAATCAATCAAAAAAATGCTGCAATCTAGTGCAACATCTGTACAAAAACCAGGTATTTCAGGCCGTCATCATTACACTATTCTTGGAGTTACAAACAGCATCGTTCACTATCCTACCAAAAATTGCCACTGGATTTAACAAATAGTTCACAAGTTTGGTTCAAAATGTGATCAGTATCCTCAACAACTCTATTAATCCTTTCGTATATTTGTGTATTAATGGTCAAATCCGTAGGGAATTTATTGCTCTGTTCTCCAAAAAGAACTGATTTGTGCGATGAACCCAAAAAACTGCCATAAAATCAAATGTTTCGTGCAACTCCAGTATTCTGCCTAATAAAATGTATAAACGTATGTTCTACCTCAAAAATGGATAAAGCAATTTTTGGCTCATGATTGTTCGATATGTGCAAGCTGTGTGATTGAATCATGTGGAACGTTGTGAGTTTACAAATTATTTACGTCTCTAAAACTTGTATCCTCATATGTGGGCGGAGGTGGTGTTGAAATTGTTATGTTAAATGATGAAATGATGAAATTGTGATGTTGAATGACAATGACAATTTACTTCTCGTCACCATCAATGGTGGGGTGGCTGTGGGTGAAGTGCCGAATTTCTTTCTTTTCTAATCATCCTTATCGGCATAGCTCATAAAAACCTCAATAATTTCACATTCACTTGTCTGATGAACAAACAAGGTGGTGGGATCGATCGAAGCCATCTTGCTGTGCTCCCTGATACGTGCCAATGAGGACCACGAGTACAGTCCATTTCAGAGCGCCTGATAGGGCGTGGCCTACGAACTTGGGTGAGTATTATCTAACTCTCTTACTAACTCTCGCCACGCACTCTCACTCTCGCCACTCAGGCCACGCCCTATCTAGCGCTCTGAAATGGACTGTACCTCTACAGCGACGTGAAACAATTCGTAAGTGTTGGTAGGGCATTTCAACAAAAGACAAAAACTAGGGTTCGAATCCTTGATACATTTTCTCGTTTTGTTTTATCCCCGACCCCCCTCTGCTACCTGCCCCTCCATCCGAGCTATGACAGAGCTATTTCGCAATTCACGTGAGGCCTGGAAAATATTTTGCACCGCATGTCATAAGACTTCGTAACTTCGCTCCTAATATCGTTTAGGAGATTTGAAGAGCAGATTTGTGATCATCGTTCGGAACTACACAAGGAAATCAATGTGCATCTCATCTTGAAAGGTCACGACGACCTGGAAGCTTTAAGCTTTTCCTGTACGCTGATTATCGCGAGGAGCGTGAGTCTCTATAGATTGCTTAACATGACAAATACATCCACCTGGCAATACACGACTCAACTTGCTTTCTCCTTATCTATACCGTTATCAAAGTTATGAGATAAAAATTGTTACTTATATTCAGTCGTGCTCTCAGGTATGTCGGCGGAATCAAAATATCCCTACCCGACCCGCAGAGGAGTAAAGACTAACGGTAATTTCTATTCAAAACCTCATTAGTGAATAGACTGAGGACTTGAGAATGTATATTAGCCCCTCTTATAAGCATGTCAATCAAAAAATATCATAAACTAAACCAGTGCTCCCACTGGATAGTATCATTTCATGATTCAAAAATCGGCGTGCAGGAAATCATTCCAGTTAAAGGTGTGGTCTGTAATCGAGATGTTGTACTAATAAATTGACGTTGCACCTTATTAAATGCTGAACAGTAACCTTCTTTTATTAGGTTGTAAGGAAAGTTTTGGCCGGTTTTTGAAATTTCAACTTCGAGAGATCATAACTCGGCTCAGAGTGCATCTTTTCTCACAGAGTGAGCACCATTAGATTCGCCACACTCTTGGCAACACTATGCATACCTACACATCTCAATTTGATAAAGGGCTGATAATTTATATTGCGCGAAATGAAAAAAAGTCGACTTCAAATCGCCACTCTTTCTGAACACACTGCTACTGAAGGAGCTGGCCAGATGTTTTGGGAAGTGGGGCATAGTTAGCGCTAGATCTGATGAACATGATAGACGAGTAAGGGCCTCACCCTGCAACTGCTTCAATTAGTGGAAGAGGATTTGTGAAAAATGCGCTTGCGCATGACTGCCGTGGGGGGTCCCGCGGCACCCATTTTTTTGGATTTTTCCAAATCAAGGCCACTTGAGGTGGTCAGCTAAGGTTGCTTGTTGAGGGCCAATACTTGTGGATATCCCCTGCAAATATGGACGCTCATCGCCTTCTGCCGTTTTAGTTAAAGCGATTTCATCAATTGAAAATTCGAGCAGCTCGTCCTCATTTCTGCACTTCTGAAACCGGAGACAATGTGTTCCATCCAGTGATACACCCCCTCCTCTTGCAGTATTCACATTTGTGGTCACCTTCGCTGGGACTCGGCTAAACAAGAACTCTTGAAGTGAAGTCATCTTAAAAGTGCCATTTTCGCAGCACTTTAAAACTTCCCTAATAAATTGAAAACCTTGTGGCATTCCAAATAAAACACATATTCTGAAAGTGCAACTTTTTCTCTATCTAACGAGCACAATATGTCAGCTGATTCATGTTGACGCGCTCTGATATTTAAATTTATCTTGTGATTGCGAAAAAGCGGCCAGAACTTTCCTTACAACCTAATATATAATTGACGTGTCAATGGGCGTGTGCCATTAGAACAGAAAATTTGCACTCGACGCGGTGGTGCGAGCTGCAGCCGCGGTCACACTTTGCGGTGCCGGCGGCAGGGCGTGGCTGCGCATCTCTGCGTCTCCTCCCGTGCCACCCCGCCTCGTTGCCTGTGTCGTCTGTGCACCTCCCCCGTGCCACTCTCCCTCGCTGCCTGTGAACGCAGCCACGCCCTGCCGGCGGTGAGTATGACCGCGGCCTACGCGCTACATGGGTCCTCATTGTCAGCTATGATGATATTCTACCATATTCTGGGTGTGATCGGTTCACTCAAGGAGTACGGCGCCAATGCCTCGCACTATCCCGTCGCTCGTCAAACACGTTCACGCGAATTTTCTTCCATAATAGCATATGAATCTGCCCAATTAATATTTCACTTACATCCATTGTAAGTATTAGTCGGATCGGATCATAAACACTACCCCTTCAACTGCTCTCAAGGTGTAGGCGCGATAATCTGACTGACCGTTTGAAACGAAAGCAAAGGTTTCAAATAGTACTCCAACCACGCCAAAATTAACGAATCCTCACAGTGATGTGAAAATGTGTGGGGACTATAGTACCGAATGAAATGATAAGAAGAGCGAGCACTCCTGGTGATACCGAGCGGTGAGCAAGACCCTGCCCACTTGATCTGTAACTCAAAACACACCGTTATTATCTTCTTTTTCGGAAGATCATGGTCACGGACTAGGCCTCCAGACCCTCCCGCGTGGCTAGCATCGGGAGACGGTCGTTTGGCGCCGCCCCTTGCAGCTAATTTGCAAATGGAGCACATGGGCCGTAGTTGCCACCCCAATATGGATCACTCGAAGCGTCTTCTGCGTCGGGCAACTCGTCTACAGCACCGAACCCTCGATTTACGTGAGTGATAATTACCACGCAAAGAACTTCATTAAAGAAGCACTGCAAATTACTGAGAGGAAGCCCGTATCACCACTCCTAAATTATTGTAATACAACTACCCCGGCGCAAACAACCAGTGTTTCCCATTATTGAAAATGTAGTGAAGACAAAAAGCCGAAAGCGCGAATAAATTGCCAGAATCCCCGCTTCGTTCGCCAGCGTAATGAAGAGGTTTGTAAAAGTCAGTAATTAGAAGATTTTGTTTAACGAAGTCTTTTGTACGGCAACTATCGACCACGAACATCTGAGAGTTCGGTGATGTGAACGAGTTAACCGTCGCAAAAGATGTGTCGAATAGCCGGCGTTAAGGTGGCAGCTACCATTGGCAAATTAGCTGCAAGGGGCCGCGCCAAATGACACACACCTGGCTAGCACCAGGCGATGCGATGGTGCTAGCCACGCGCGCCGTATTGGATAGGTCCTCAAGCGATGACGCTGTCTACGCCTCATTCAAGTGTAGTCGCCTGAGGACTCAACCAATACGGAGCCCAAAGCCCACACCATTACGTCGCGAGCTAAGTGGCCACGCGAATTTCCTTTCCTAATGGCATACATCCCGTTTCCGATGAGGACGCCATGCATACACGGGTCCGTTGAAAATTAAGGCCAACTCGAAAACGCTGCTAGTCTAGCTAAGATCGCTCTTTTTCGTAAAAGTCATGGAGAGCTGCATCCTCTGTTTTTCTATGAGGTTTTCTGGTTACAGATAGTGCCGCAAAGTCTTATCCAGCGAGGCGAAGTGCACAGGTAAGCTAATGTTATCCAAATATGAAACTTTGAAGCTTCTGGCAAAATAACAATTTTAAGAACGTAATTCGGTAATGTGTATCAAATTATAGCTCGAACAAAAAAATAGTTTGATACCGCTGAAAATACCGTTAATGCAGCGTTAGCTGGAGTCTGGAATTGAAAGATATGTATCGATTGAGGGAATCGCGGAATTTCCGTTTCTTGTGGAAATAAGAAATTGTGGTATGCGCGGAAAATGGTTTAGACACGTATTGATTTAAAGGAATCGTCCACGGAAAAATGAATTTTCGTGTTACCCTTATGTTTATGTTGTATTTGCCTAATGTGGGCCTCATGCAAAATTTCGCGCGAAAAATTGTGAATCTCGCTGAGATACAGCACCACAGAGTACGTCCGGGTGGGCGGGGCCTCAGTAAAAGCCTCGTCCCGTCGTCCGCCGCCGTTGGGAACGGAGAGTGGGACTGTTTACGTAACCTTCTGTTCCTACAGTGCGTCTTCGACCACAGCGGACGACGGAACGAGGCTTTTACTCGGAGGCCCCGCCTACCCGGGCGTACTTTGTTGTGCTGTATCTCAGCGAGATTCACAATTTTTTGCGTGAAATTTTGCATGAGGCCCACATTAGGCAAATACAACATAAACATTTGGGTAATACAAAACTCATTTTTCGTGGACGATTCCTTTAAGAGTCGCCTGGCATGTTAGCGGTATCCTGAGCAGTACAGTCAACTATTCGTGCAAAGGGAGAAGTCACTATTGCAAGACCGTAGCAGTATACAAGAAGACTGAAGAACCATCAAGCCAGTCACTGACTCAGACGGAAAGACGATCAATGGAGCTTGTGTAACTGAATGGGTTCTTTGAGACAGCACAATGCCACTGGGAAGACCGTGCACAAGATAGGCCGAAACTTTCAACATAAATGAAGGATTGCGGTCTGTCACGATGGATGCAGGTCGCAAGGAGAGCGAAATGGAGAAGCTGGGGTCAACCCGAGGACAACCTCAGTCGATGGGTCAGCATATGCATCAAATGTGTGTTGAATCGCAGTTAGAAGAGTTTTTTCATTTTGATTTCATTTCTCGTTTTGGACCCTTGTAGATATGCTTCTCATTTTATTCGCTGCAGCTGACGACTTTTTGCTTTGATGGACGGAGTAACCCACAGCTGTGAAGTGCGTATTTCTACAAAAGCACATTGACTCATCTGAATGCACCTTCATTTATTTTGCGCTAGTGTAGTTTTCACCTCTTGAGATATGTTAATCTTTAGGTTCGCTCACAAATTTTTTCAATAGTTTGAACGCTTGTGCGGCAATTTTTCTATAACGCTTTCTTTGCTTTGTTTAATTACGCAAGTTTGAGGTAAACTATTACGCTTTCGTGTAGTGTACTGTACAAGGATGAAATCCGCGAGGCACGGCAAGTAGTCCCACTGACCACGAGAGCTATATGTGGTGCATCCGCCGGGAACATATTATGCAAATTATGGAATGCATCTTTTTTTGCCCTTTTGGCCTGAAACTTTGTGATCCGTAGTAAAAAATTAATTATTCATTATTCATTAAAGTAATGGAAAACTCTTTTTTCCCTTGACCACTTCTCTTGAGGATTCAAAGGATTCAGATGGAAGGTAGAAATACTCCAGTAAAAGCACTTTAGCTGGACACGCCCCAGACAGTGGGCCTGCAGAGATTTGATTCCTCATTTCTCGTCAAGAAAGTTTTCTTCGATCTATTGCTGTTACGGTGTATCGATCTCATCTACAACGCTGTTTTAAAGGAACTTGCGCTGTGCCCTCTGGCCACGTAGGTGCTCTTGTTAACAGAAGATTAAGAAAACTACAAACTTGGATTGCAATTTACTTTTTGTTTTCGACATTGCTAATCAGACTGTATTTATTAGGAGAAGGCATTTCAACAATTTTTGCAAGACTTCTTCTTATGATGCTTTACTTTCGACTTGCTTCTTCTAGTTTTCTTGGATTTGGTGTGAACCTTTGATGAAGCAGATTTTTTAGACGCTTTGTGGGTACCGACGTCCTTCGTGTCCTGTTAACATGAATATCAGCTAAGTCGATATTGTTATAATTGTAAATCCGATGACGAATTGTGTCCCAGGTTACTACAGCCGGCTACATTGCCAGGCACTTGCTTCTGAGGGACGAATATAAGTCACTTGAATCTTCCATGAATGAGACAATTCCTGTTCTAGTCCAACGCGCATGGGTGTAAAGCAGGCCTTAACGGTGCTATTGCCGTGATGGGTGGGAGGCATCTTATAAAGCTGCACGACTAAACACTTGTGCGAGATTTCAAAAGAGTCCATCTGCACATTCGAGCGTATACTTTTGCCTAAGCCTTGATGGAGGGGAAAGCGGCAAGCTCTTCTAATCTTGGACAAAAATAGCGTTTTCAGTCGGATGCCCAGTGACTGCGACAGCACCATCTCAGCATTGGGAAGTGAGGTTTGTGGCGTACGCTCTTCAAAAAATCACTACTCATGGGATAATTCATGAAAATTGCACCGTTTTTTTTGGCGCAACAAGCAACTACACGGGCATATTGACAAAAAGTTATGTGTGGGCTACATCCAAGGGGATGGGACATTGCTGAATGTTGAAGGACAGTATCAGTTTTACAGGGTCGCACATGATGGGCGGCATTTACGGTACCTATTTCAATGAGTCGCACATCTCTTCTCTCCCAACATGGGTGTAGCACTGTCAGTTGGATGACTGGGAATTTTCAAAATAAGTAGTTCAAATGCGTACCTTTTTAGCAGCCTTGGCAGCTTCGCCGAAAGCTAAGCACAGAAGCGCTAGAAGAAGTATGACCTTTGACCAATGCATAGCCCTGAAATACCGTTCATTTTTTTTCAACATTTGCTCAAGAGGCGGACAGTCACAGTACTGGAAATAACGCGAAACCAGACAGCAAAGACAGTGTGGCAGTCGTCGAAACTTTCTATATATACTAAAGCGACATGTGCGAGCTAGAGGCGCGGTTTCCTAAGACAGTTGCGTAGGCTGAAATGCGGACAAAGCAACTGCCACAGTGTGCGAATACATAGGTGCGGCGCTGCCAGATCGTATGTTTTGCGCCACAGGCCCCGCACACATTCCCTGAAAGTGAAGTAAGGTTGTTGTTGGTGACGGTTTCATCTAGTTTTCACGCTTATTTATACGGACTCTAAGCGCATCATTTAGTAGTCTGTCGTGAATTGCTAATAGGTTCTAAGGATCTCTAATCAACACGTTTCTCTGATGAAATTGACTTTGCTGATGCGCTGCCATCTTGACATCTGATGCGAATTGAAGAAAACAGATAAACGTGAAGAACTGCACAGATTTCGGTTGTAATAAGCAAGGTTTGCAACATGCTATTATATGTGATTAAGTTAGGGGACGAATCAGTTACATCCGGAAAACGGCGAAGGACGTTTTTAATTAGTTCCTGGAGTTTTTTGTACAAACGGAAGCTGTTACAATATTACCGGAGAGTTCAGCTCCCCAAGAAAGTCTCTAGCAAATAGATTTAGCTGACATCCAGTAGCTGTCTCATGTTAAGACCATTCTCCTCCAAAATCCAAGTACATAAGTCGGTTTGTGGCTAGTCTTGAACCATCTCGCGATATACAAAATCGATTTCCGAAATCGTGAAGTCTCGAGAAGAACCGCTAGTCTTGTAGTTGGTTGCTGAACCGAACAAGAATGCTAGAGCACTGATTCAACAAACTCTTTCAACTCAAACCCTATATCGACTCTGGTCAGGCAGTTTGAGTGTCTTATCAACTGGAACAGTCAGATAAGGAAGCATTATGGGTGGACAGTATCATTGCTGCGCTGTCCTTGATTGGCAGAAGGCCTTCGAAACATTATAACTGGAGATGGAAGCCAGTGCTCCACGTAGGCTATGAAGTACCGATGGCAAAATAGTAGAGGGTAGTGAGCGGCAGAGTAATCGAGAAGACGTGCGATCCGGCAGCGCCGCACTTATGTACTCGGAATTCGGAGGAGAATGGTCTTAACTGAGGCAGCTACTGGATGTCAGCTAAATCTATTTGCTCCAGACTTTCTTGGGGAGCTGAACTCTCTGGTAATACTGTAACAGCTTCCGTTTGTACAAAAAACTCCAGGAACTAACTAAAAACGTCCTTCACCGTTTTCCGGATGTAACTGATTCGTCTCCCAACTTATTCACATATAATAGCATGCTGCAAACCTTGCTCATTACAACCGAAATCTGTGCAGCTCTTCACGTTTATCTGTTTTCTTCAATTCGCATCAGATGTCAAGATGGCAGCGCATCAGCAAAGTCAATTTTATCAGAGAAACATGTTGATTAGAGGTCCTTAAAAACTATTAGCAATTCACGACAGACTACTAAATGATGCGCTTAGAGGCCGTATAAATAAGCGTGAAAACTAGATGAAACCGTCACCAACAACAATCTTACTTCACTTTCAGGGAATGTGTGCGGGGCCTGTAGCGCAAAACATAAGATTTGGCAGCGCCGCACCTATGTATTCGCAAACTGTAGCAGTTGCTTTGTCCACATTTCAGCTTAGGCAACTGTCTTAGGACCCAATCACAAACCGCGCCTCTAGCTCGCACATATCGCTTTAGTATAGAAAGTTTCAACGACTGCCACACTCTCTTTGCTATCTGGTTTCGTGTTATTTCCAGTGCTGTGACTCTCCTCCTCTTGAGCAGTTGTTGAAAAAAAAATGAACGGTATTTCAGGGCTATGCATTGGTCAAAGGTCATACTTCTTCTAGCGCTTCTGTGCTTAGCTTTCGGCGAAGCTGCCAAGGCTGCTAAAAAGGTACGCATTTGAACTACTTATTTTGAAAATTCCCAGTCATCCAACTGACAGTGCTACACCCATGTTGGTAGAGAAGAGATGTGCGAATCATTGAAATAGGTACCATAAATGCCACCCATCATGTGCGACCCTGTAGAACTGATACTGTCCTTCAACATTCAGCAATGTCCCATCCCCTTCGATGTAGCCCACACATAGCTTTTTGTCAGTATGCCCGTGTTGTTGCTTGTTGCGCCAAAAAACGGTGTAATTTTTACGAATTATCCCATGAGTAGTGATTTTTTGGAGAGCGTACGCCACAAACCTCACTTCCCAATGCTGAGATGGTGCTATCGCAGTTACTGGGCATCCGACTGAAAACGCTATTTTTGTCCAGGATTAGAAGAGCTTGCCGCTTTCCCCTCCATCACGGCTTAGGCAAAAGTATATGCTCGAATGTGCAGATGGACTCTTTTGAAATCTCGCACAAGTGTTTAGTCGTGCAGCTTTATAAGATGCCTCCCACCCATCACGGCAATAGCACCGTTAAGGCCTGCTTTACACCCATGCGCGTTGGACTAGAACAGGAATTGTCTCATTCATGGAAGATTCAAGTGACTTATATTCGTCCCTCAGAAGCAAGTGCCTGGCAATGTAGCCGGCTGTAGTAACCTGGGACACAATTCGTCATCGGATTTACAATTATAACAATATCGACTTAGCTGATATTCATGTTAACAGGACACGAAGGACGTCGGTACCCACAAAGCGTCTAAAAAATCTGCTTCATCAAAGGTTCACACCAAATCCAAGAAAACTAGAAGAAGCAAGTCGAAAGTAAAGCATCATAAGAAGAAGTCTTGCAAAAATTGTTGAAATGCCTTCTCCTAATAAATACAGTCTGATTAGCAATGTCGAAAACAAAAAGTAAATTGCAATCCAAGTTTGTAATTTTCTTAATCTTCTGTTAACAAGAGCACCTACGTGGCCAGAGGGCACAGCGCAAGTTCCTTTAAAACAGCGTTGTAGATGAGATCGATACACCGTAACAGCAATAGATCGAAGAAAACTTTCTTGACGAGAAATGAGGAATCAAATCTCTGCAGGCCCATTGTCTGGGGCGTGTCCAGCTAAAGTTCTTTTACTGGGGTATTTCCACCTTCCATCTGAATCCTCTGAATCCTCAAGAGAAGTGGTCAAGGGAAAAAAGAGTTTTTCATTACTATAATGAATAATTCATTTTTTACTATGGATCACAAAGTTTCAGGCGAAAAGGGCAAAAAAATATGCATTCCACAATCTGCATAATATGTTCCCGGCGGATGCACCACATATAGCTCTCGTGGTCAGTGGGACTACTTGCCGTGCCTCTCGGATTTCATCCTTGTACAGTGCACTACACGAAAGCGCAATCGTATTCCTCAAACTTGCGTAATTAAACAAAGCAAAGAAAACGTAATAGAAAAATTGCCGCACAAGCGTTCAAACTATTGGAAGAATTTGTGAGCGAACCTAAAGACTAACATATCTTAAGAGGTGAAAACTACACTAGCGCAAAATAAATGAAGGTGCATTCAGATGAGTCAATGTGCTTTTGTAGAAATACGCACTTCACAGCTGTGGGTTACTCCGTCCATCAAAGCAAAAAGTCGTCAGCTGCAGCGAATAAAATGAGAAGCATATCTACAAGGGTCCAAAACGAGAAATGAAATCAAAATGAAAAAACTCTTCTAACTGCGATTCAACACACATTTGATGCATATGCTGACCCATCGACTGAGGTTGTCCTCGGGTTGACCCCAGCTTCTCCATTTCGCTCTCCTTGCGACCTGCATCCATCGTGACAGACCGCAATCCTTCATTTATGTTGAAAGTTTCGGCCTATCTTGTGCACGGTCTTCCCAGTGGCATTGTGCTGTCTCAAAGAACCCATTCAGTTACACAAGCTCCATTGATCGTCTTTCCGTCTGAGTCAGTGACTGGCTTGATGGTTCTTCAGTCTTCTTGTATACTGCTACGGTCTTGCAATAGTGACTTCTCCCTTTGCACGAATAGTTGACTGTACTGCTCAGGATACCGGTAACATGCCAGGCGACTCTTAAAGGAATCGTCCACGGAAAATGAGTATTTGTATTACCCAAATGTTTACGTTGTATTTGCCTAATGTGGGCCTCATGCAAAATTTCACGCAAAAAATTGTGAATCTCGCTGGGATGCAGCACCACAAAGTACGTCGGGTAGGCGGGGCCTCCGAGTAAAAGCCTCGTCCCGTTGTCCGCTGTTGTCGAAGACGCATTGTAGGAACAGAAGGTTACGCAAACAGTCGCACTCTCCGTTCCCAAGGGCGGTGGACGACGGGGCGAGGCTTTTACTGGGAGGCCCCGCCCACCCGGACGTACTTTGTGGTGCTGTATCTCAGCGAGATTCACAATTTTTCGCGCGAAATTTTGCATGAGGCCCACATTAGGCAAGTACAAAGTTCTCAGCGAGATTCACAATTTTTCGCGTGAAATTTTGCATGAGGCCCACATTAGGAAGTACAACGTATACATGAGGGTAGCACAAAAACTCATTTTTCCGTGGACGATTCCTTTAAATCAATACGTGTCTAAACCATTTCCGCGCATACCACAATTTCTTATTTCCACAAGAAACGGAAATTCCGCGATTCCTTTAATCGATACATATCCTTTCAATTCTAGACTCCAGCTAACGCTGCATTAGCGGTATAATTTGTACACATTACCGAATTACGTTCTTGAAATTGTTGTTTTGCCAGAAGCTTCAAAGTTTCATATTTGGATAACATTAGCTTACCTGTGCACTTCGCCTGGCAGGATAAGACTTTGCGGCACTATCTGTAACCAGAAAACCTCATAGAAAAACAGAGGATGCAGCTCTCCATGACTTTTACGAAAAAGAGCGATCTTAGCTAGATTAGCAGCGTTTTCGAGTTGGCCCTAACTTTCAACGTATCCGTGTATGCATGGCGTCCTCATCGCAAACGAGATATATGCCATTAGGAAAGGAAATTCGCGTGGCCACTTTAGCGCGCGATGTGATGGTGTGGGCTTTGGGCTCCGTATTGGTTGAGTCCTCAGGCGATTACACCTGAATGAGGCGTAGACACCGTCATTGCTTGAGGACCTATCCAATACGGCGCGCGTGGCTAGCATCATCGCATCGCCTGGTGCTAGCCGGATGTGTGTCGTTTGGCGCGGCCCCTTGCAGCTAATTTGCCAATGGGGCTCATAGACCGTGGCTGCCACCCTAACGCCGGCTATTCGACACATCTTTTGCGACGGTTAACTCGTTCACATCACCGAACTCTCAGATGTTCGTGGTCGATAGTTGCCGTACAAAAGACTTCGTTAAACAAAATCTTCAAATTACTGACTTTTACAAACCTCTTCATTACGCTGACGAACTAAGCGGGGATTCTGGCAATTTATTCGCGCTTTCGGCTTTTTGTCTTCACTACATTTTCAACAATGGGAAACACTGCTTGTTTGCGCCGGGGTAGTTGTATTACAATAATTTAGGAGTGGTGATACGAGCTTCCTCTCAGTAATTTGCAGTGCTTCTTCAATGAAGTTCTTTGCGTGGTAATTATCACTCATGTAAATCGAGGGTTCGGTGCTATAGACGAGTTGCCCGAGGCAGAAGACGCTTCAAGTGATCCATGTTGGGGTGGCAACTACGGCCCATGTGCCTCATTGGCAAATTAGCTGCAAGGGGCCGCGCCAAACGACCGTCTCCCGATGCTAGCCACGCTGTAGGGTCTGGAGGCCTAGTCCGTGACCATGATCTTTCGAAAAAGAAGATAATAACGGTGTGTTTTGAGTTACAGGTCAAGTGAGCAGGGTCTTGCTCACCGCTCGGTATCACCAGGAGTGCTCGCTCTTCTTATCATTTCATTCGGTACTATAGTCCGCACACATTTTCACATCACTGTGAGGATTCGTTAATTTTGGCGTGGTTGGAGTACTATTTGAAAACTTTGCTTTCGCTTGAAACGGTCGTTCAATTATCGCGCCTACATCTAGGGAGCAGTTGAAGGGGTAGTGTTTATGAGCCGATCCGACTAATACTTACAATGGATGTAGGTGAGATATTAATGGGGCAGATTCATGTGCTATGTTGACTTTAGGAGATTGAAAGCTTCGAGAGGACATGCATGTATCAGTTGTAGGAGAAAGGTTGGCCTCAACTGAATGCCGAGAGTACACCTGATCATAACACATCGCTTCCCAATTTTAACCGAGGACAAACAGCTACTTAGTGAACATAGAGTAATATTGGAATTATGGCGGAGCCAGGCCTAGAAATTGTGTACTCTGTACACATGGGCTGGCTCCCACACAGTTCTAACTTGCCCGACCTCTCCAGGCCCGTCCCTAGTTTGTTTGTTGTGTTCTCCCTACACTTTGGTTGGTCCCTATCGAACCCTAACTTGCCTCACCTCTACTGACGCATTCCTGACCTTACTGATTTTTGAAACCCATATGAATATTTGAATTCGAGCACCCATCAGTTTCGGCATCAGACCCGTTCCTAACTTGCTTGTTGTGAGCTCCCTACGCTTTGGTAGTCCCTACCCAGTCCTTACTTGCACGACCTCAACAGACCCTTTCCTAACCTTCCCGATTATTGGAACCCAAGTGAAGACTTAAATTCGAGCACCCATCAACTTTGGCATCAGACCCGTTCCTAATTTTTTGTTGTGTGCTCCCTACTTTTTGGTCAGTCCCAACCCAGTCCTTACTTGCGCGACCTCGACAGACCCATTCCTGACCTTCCTGATTATTGAAACCCCTGTGAAGATTTGAATTCGAGCACCCATCAGTTTCGGCAGACCCGAACTTGCTTGTTGTGAGCTCCCTACGCTTTGGTAGTCCCTACCCAGTCCCTACTTGCACGACCTCAACAGACCCATTCCTGACCTCCCGATTTTTGGAGCCCAAGTGAAGACTTAAATTCGAGCACCCATCAATTTCGACGCAAGCCCAGCCCATGGTGGACGGGGCTAGTTTTAGAACGTATGTACTTCGTACAACTGGGTTGGCTCCCACACAATTCTAACTTGCCCGACCTCTCCAGGCCCGTGCCTAATTTGTTTGTTGTGTTCTCCCTACACTTTGCTTGGTCCCTATCGAACTCTAACTTGCCTCACCTCATTCCTGACCTTCCTGATTTTTGAAACCCATATGAAGATTTGAATTCGAGCACCCATCAGTTTTAGAACGTATGTACTTCGTACAACTGGGTTGGCTCCCACACAATTCTAACTTGCCCGACCTCTCCAGGCCCGTTCCTAATTTTTCGTTGTGTGCTCCCCCTACACACTCCTAACTTGCCCGACCTCTCCACGTTTGAACTAAAAGTGCAACGTGACAAACAGATGCACACAAACACGTCCAACTTCTGGTTGAACTAAGAGTGCATGTAACAGACAGACGGACACACAGACAAACACAGAATTTCTGCTTTATATATATGTATAGAATAGGATATCGTCATCGCTGAGGACCCATGTAGCGCGTAGGCCGCGGTCATACTCAGCGCCGGCAGGGCGTGGCTGCGTTCACAGGCAGCGATGGAGAGTGGCACGGGGGAGGTGCACAGACGACGCAGGCAACGAGGCAGGGTGGCACAGGAGGAGACGCAAAGATGCGCAGCCACGCCCTGCCGCCGGCACCGCAAAGTATGACCGCGGCTGTAGCTCGCATCACCACGTCGCGTGCGAATTTTCTGTTCTAATGGCACACGCCCATTGACACGTGAATTAAAAGAAGGTTACTGTTCAGCATTTAATAAGGTGCAACGCCAATTTATTAGTACAACATCTCGATTACAGACCATACCTTTGACTGGAATGATTTCCTGCACACCGATTTTTGAAATGATACTATAAATGGGGAGCACTGGTTTAATTTATGATATTTTTTGATTGACATGCTTATAAGAGGGGCTAATATTTACATTCTCAAGTCCTTAGTCTATTCACTAATGAGGTTTTGAATAGAACTTACCGCTAGTCTTTACTCCTCTGCGGGTCGGATAGGGATATATTGATTCCGCCGACATACCTGAGAGCACGACTGAATATACAGTAGCGCTCAAAAGTCTTGGGCCAAAACTCTTTTGTCATAACTTTTTTTCTACTTGACCAAATTTGACAAAATTTTAATATGTGATGCCTGAACCTATTGCCAACATTCCCTTTTACTTGGCCGCTTGACACTTTTCATGGTTTTTTACAAGAATTTATTTCAAGACCACCCAAAAAAAGTAAAAGGGTTGGTCAAGGGCAACGGCTTTCTTTACAAAAACAAAACGAGCAAGCCTCAGAGAACATTAATATATTGTAGAAAGATCACGACTTTTGATGACAGCGGCACAGCGGGACGGCATAGCGATGGCACTCCAAAAACAAAAAATTTTTTTATAATCGCGTAACCTATACCGTTGAGCGACAAAATAATATATTAAGTGCAGTGTATCCAAGTACAACATACTAAAATTTCTCTTAGATCGGTGCAGTTGCAAAAAAGTTACAAGTGAAAAACCCCAAGTGACAGACCGTTTGGCCGAAGACTTTTGAGCGCTACTGTAAGTAATAATTTTTATCTCGTAACTTCGATAACGGTATAGATAAGGAGAAGGCAAGTTGAGTCGTGTATTGCCAGGTGGATGTATTCGTCATCTTAAAGGCACAGTTCACGATAGCATGAGTACCTTGGTTCCATCAGCGAGTCGATAGCCCCTTCCACAAGGGCAAAGCGTGTGCCGTCATCACGGCGCGAGGGTGGGTGCTTAACGCGTAAGGAACATCTAAATAAGATGATGGCCACCGTCTTAAGATGGCCCACACCCATCTTCGTTTCAACCAGCTGGTAAACGGTGGCTTCCACCTGTGTGAGAGCATGATATCGACTGCGATAAGAAATGATAGGAACTATTCCCATTGTAAAAACAACCTTATCGGATATTATCACGTAAAAACTTGTCCAAATATTACTTGCTTTTAAGCTGCAAGCTCGTCGAATCCAGAGGTCAGAAACACTTCATTTTTAAAGTTTTCGGAAGGTTTCGCCGTTTCTTCTTCACACATGTGTTCTTTAGCACTCCCAGAGTCTTGTGAAGCGCGACGAGGCATGAAAATTATCGTGAATTGTGCCTTTGAGCAATCTATAGAGACTCACACTCCTCGCGATAATCAGCGTACAGGAAAAGCTTCCAGGTCGTCGTGACCTTTCAAGATGAGATGCACATGATTTCCTTGTATAGTTCCGAACGATGATCACAAATCTGCCCTTCAAATCTCCTAAACGATATTAGGAGCGAAGTTACGAAGTCTTGTGACATGCGGCGCAACATGTTTTCCAGGCCTTACGTGAATTGCGAAATAGCTCTTCCATAGCTCGGATGGAGGGGTAGGTAGCAGAGGGGGGTCGGGAAAAAACAAAACGAGCAAATGTATCAAGGATTCTAACCCTAGTTTTTTGTCTTTTGTTGAAGACAAGGATGATTAGAAAAGAGAAAAATTCGGCACTTAACCCACAACCACCCCACCATTGATGGTGGCGAGAAGTAAATCGTCATTGTCATTCAACATCACAATTTCATCATTTCATCATTTAACAAAACAATTTCAACACCACCTCCGCCCCCATATGAGGATACAAGATTTAGAGACGTAAATAATTTGTAAACTCACAACGTTCCACATGATTCAATCACACAGCTTGCACAAATCGAACAATCATGAGCCGAAAATTGCTTTATCCCTTTTCGAGGTAGAACATACGTTTATACATTTCAGCAGAATACTGGAGTTGCACAAAACATTTGATTTAATGGCAGTTTTTTGGGTTCATCGCACAAATCAGTTCTTTTTGGAGAACAGAGCAATAAACTCCCTACGGATTTGACCATTAATACACAAATATACGAAAGGATTAATAGAGTTGTTGAGGATACTGATCACATTTTGAACCAAACTTGTGAAGTATTTGTTAAATCCAGTGGCAATTTTTGGTAGGATAGTGAACGATGCTGTTTGTAACTCCAAGAATAATGTAATGATGACAGCCTGAAATAGCTACTTTCTGTAAAGATGTTTTAGCAGATCACAACATTTTTTCTTTCGATTGATTTTGACAGAATAAAAACCAAACACTCGCCGAAGTTTTGAAGCCTTTAATGCTAGTGTTATGAAAAAAATGAGGGAATCAGTTGCAGACCTCATCGCAGTAAGCCTGTCTTCCATATGTGACCAGATAGGTCGCTTTGTGACTGGGTAGCATTGTTGCCCCCTTACGGCGGTTTAACGGTTAGTCGTTAGGAAACAATGCTTCTCCCAATAACGATTACACCAAGTCACGCCTTTGTTGTATGCAATTAGCATTAAAAGCGATGTCCACGTGAACCTCATCAGCGCTCTTCCGCGCTTTTTCCCGACTTTTCTATCTGGTTCCCCTGCCAAACGCTTCTACGAACTCGTGCAATAGGGAATGCTAAAGAAAGCCAAGAGAGCTTAAACTAAAGTGTCCCAAAGATACCAGAAGGAGTAAATTTGCTAATTTACGAAATTTCAGCTGCCAAGTTGGGGTGCTCAGCAGCGTGACAGTATGAAAAGAAAGAATTGAAACTGCGAAAATCCGAGAAGTAGGAACCCAAGATCAACCTCCTCTCTCGCACCCTAAATAGCCGGCCGCGAATGTTGTCCTGAACTCGCTAGCAACTCGCCCAGGTGGGGAACTGCAGAACGAGACACCGCAATGGGGGATCGTAATAACACCCTATACCGCGTTTTTAGTGCAAGTTTCACCACACATCACCTCTTCTGAATTGAAAGGTTTTTGGAGAACATGTATTCCGAGTCTCACTTTCTCCTTAATCCTCCCAGTGCTTATGAGCGACTATCTACTCTTTTCTTCACCGGCTAATGCGTTAAAACCTGTCCGCTCCACATGTAACCAAAAACCAGCTCCAACTTGATTGCAAAATGTGCTTTAAAGTGCAGAAAGCGCTAACCACCTTACGGTTGCTGATATTCATTTGGCGGAGTAACGACTTTTCTTGTGCGTTCGTGGAGAATAGAATGCCTTCCATATCTCTAAGCCGATTGTAAGGAGTAACGACTTTGCTTGTGCGTTTGTGGAGAATAGAATGCCTTCCATATCTCTGAGCCGATTGTAAGATGTTGACCCCCACATTGCTCCTAATTTCACCTATTTTTCTTTTCCAATTTATTAGGGGACCAAAAAATCTCGTGTAGTTTTTTCTGATTATTTCTACGCAATGTATTAGAAAAACTGATTGTGGTAGGAGAGTAACATTGCATTTGCTTTGAAGCTTGTTTTATGCAGAATCATTCAGTGTGTCTCATAAGTTTAAGTAGTGCGTTTTAAGTTCGAAATTTTTAATGGTATATGGCTGTGTCGGTTGAGATAATTCGCGCCTGCTTTCTTCACGAGTTTACATTTGAAACCAAAACTGCAGAGACTTGTCGTAAGATATGCGCTGCTTTTGGGAAGGTGCCATAGCGGTACGAAAGGGTCAGAAATGGTTTAGAAATTTTTCTTCTGGAAATCTCACCCGACACGGCCACTCCACTCAAAAATTTTAAACTTAAAATGCACTAAAGTTATGATACACGCTGAATGATTCTGCATAAAACAAGGCATATGTAATGTTACCCTCCTACCACGATCAGCTTTTTAGCGCATTGCATAGAAGTAATCAATTAGAAAAAAGTCGCACGATTTCTTTTGGTTGCCTAATGCATTTCTTGGCCAGCGAAGACATAAGCCCTATGATTCTACATGCACCCGCGCGCTGGTCTTGGAATATCCTAACTCTCAGCGCATCATTCACTTAACAGCACTTACTTTATAGTCCACCTTCGTGTTCTCTGTATGCACCTGTGCGTTCGGGAACGGAGGCAAGATCGGCGGTCTGTCTACGGGCAACAGCGATTCTTTTGGTTCTTCAGGCTTTTCTGTTGTTCGAGACACTTCAATTTTACGGTCATACGTTTCCCGAGTGTAAACCACCGTCCTTCTTGCCATCCAGGGCCTGCTCGTTCGCCATCCTTACGTCTGCCGCCGTCGAGTTAGTGTAGTTAGTGAAAACTCACAACTCGAAAAAAAAACAGTTTTCACTCTGCTCTAACACGACGGCGGCAGACGTAAGTATGGCGAACGAGCAAGCCCTGGATGGCAAGCGAAGGACGGTGGTTTACATTCGGGAAACGTATGACCGTAAAAGTGAAGTGTCTCGAACAACTGAAAAGCCTGAAGGACCAAAAGAATATTGCCCGTAGACAGACCGCCGATCTTGCCTCCGTTCCCGAACGCACAGGTGCATACAGATAACACGAAGGTGGACAATAAAGTGGTGGATGGAAAATTCGTTCGAACGGAAACGTTTACCGAGCACACGATGAAGGAGGACAAGAAGGCCAGGGTCGAGGCAGTACAGTGAACGTCCGTCGCCGTTCCCCCCCCCCCCTAACTTACTTTATAATTATAAGGGTGAAATGATTTTACCTGACTGAGTAGACTGATTTCTATCTGCCTCTGACGTGATGAGGAAGCCCACGCGTCGTATGTGCTCGACGAGGCTAGACGTAGGAAAACGAACACGTAAACGTAGAAAAGGAACATAATAACTGGGAGCACGTAGCTTTCGTAACGCATCACCTGCACAAAGGAGTCATTCAAGGTCTGATACATCTCGTGCTGTGTATAGTTGAATAAAATTTGTTTATTTTAGTTGTTTAAGACCATTCTTACAATGTGATGCAGTGCCAGTGCCAGGATGAGATCTGCTTGATAAAGGATACGATAATTAGATAGAGGTATAACAAATACGATGTAAAAGTGAATGAGTTTTTACAATTTTCCATCACAGCTTTCTCTGCTATGCCACGAGGTTGTTGAAAGAAATTTTTATTGACGGCCTAACGTTTCGACCAGATCGTCCCTCAAAGCCCCTGTCTACCACCGCGAGAGCGGAACGCCGCCACTTCGTGTCATTTATTGTCAGTGGATTGGATTGAATTGAAGACGGAAGAAAAGTAGAGTAACATAGAATGACGGGGGAGGAAGGAATATGTATACAACACGGCTAGAGCAACGAGTGAATGATGAAAGTCGGTGAAATCATTGAACTATCATGCTCTGACCTGTTTCATGTCTGTTTTACGCATGGCGCATAAAGAAACCGTAAGCGATAAATTTGGCAGATTGTGGAATAAGCGTGGAATATGACAGTAGGGGTGCGCGGTAGTGTAGCAGTAAAAAATCACGAAATAGAACGGTGAGAACCCCGAGGAAAAGGAACTCGAGTCCAACTTTTCGCACTCGTTCCTTTTTGCGCGGAAGATAGGGGCCTTTTTCGCCTTGGAGGAAAGGGAAAGAGTCTGCATCACTAGCCCATAAGTTATACGGAGACCGGCGAAGGATAAGTCAGCCAGGCGCCAACTTTGTCCCACTCTACAGGCAACTTCGCCTGCGGATGTGTGGCAGTGCAATTCGCAGTGCTGCGAAATCTTGATAAGGCTAAACCGCGCCTTCAGTTCGAGTTTTGCCACAATTCACCCTTTTTGGAGTGAAATGTTTGATTGCAAAGAAAATATCCTATCAGTTCTTATTTTCTACTTACCCTGGGCGATGCCTTCAGATTCAAAATCATGGTTGTGGTGGGATGGGGAGGGATGAGAGAGCAGGAAGATAAGGCAGCTGAAGAACAGTTTCTCGCCTTTATCTTCTCACAAGAGTGATGCAAATTGAATTGCTGGCGAGTAAACCACAGTGTGCTCAAATATTGCTGCCAAAAATATGTTACAGTTTAGAAAATAGTGGCAACGTACCAAAACAAAAGTATAATAGAAGTGAAAGCGTGAGAATGATGGATGGTCCATCTGGTGGTCATGCTTCTGGATTTTTAATCGACCATATAAAAAAACTCTTGTCAAGCGCCTTTTTCGATAATGGAAATGTCATACCTGGAGCCATGCAAATGATAACAAGAATGACGGATCCTGGCATTTGATGTAGAAGTAAAACTCGTTGAAGGAAAACTGTTTCCAGCACAGCAGAAGATTTGCACCAGTGACTTGCACAAGTACAACGCCCCATACCGCCATCACTGTTCTGAACCACTGATCGTTATGGAGCACAAAGGTAAATATAGTGCATGCGTATTAAAGAAAACGGAATAGCTAATTTTTACCGATTGCGGTGTATGGAAGTCGAAGCACTAACTAGTGCAACATAAGATAATGAACTGGGTGAAAGGCCCGAAAACTTGAGCTGACCCCTGCGTCATCACTGGCCACCGAGAACTGGATGCAGACGGTGAGAGGCTGTGGGAAGAGCAAGTAGGCGACGGTCATGTGGTCAGAGATGCAAACTAAGGAGCAAATAAACATTGGGCGCAAAAATTTTAGCTATTTCCTACCCGGCGAGGGCTACTGAAATGTTGCTCGGCGGGAATTCCGACAAATTGCCCCTCTTCCAGTTTTTTGATTGATGTTTTTTTCATGTGCTGTATCCGGCAGAACGAAGATTTAGAGTTAGTTTCGGTGTACGATTCCTTTAGGTCTCACTTTGATCCCACTAATTTTTGCAGCTCATTCCACATAAAGGTGCCTGTACGGAACTAGCTGTTAATGCATTTGTGAGTGTTATGGGACTTTGAATCTATCCTCATTTGATGACCGTCTAATTTCTGCAGTGCAGTTCTCACCTCCAGACTTTTGAGCGACGGAACAGTGCATGATGTAGAACTGGATAAGCGAAAACCGTCCAGCGATTTACGGCTATTGTGAGCGTGAACCACAAAATACCGTTGAAACTGATAGTGTCAATAACGTTTACAATATTGTAAATCCAAATAGTCACGGGCGGTTCGTAGATCTGGAATCGGCAGTCTTTGAGACCGTGATAAGATTGACCCGAAGGAACATTGAACTATCGGTTATATAGTCGGATGTTGGCACTTCGAAGCTTTGCGCAACGTATGGGAAAACAATAATATAGGCAAGGTTAAAACCAACATTAGCTCCATATAACGACAATGGAAATGCCACAATAAGTTGTGCCAACAGTTGTCCTAGATCACAGATAAGAACTTGTGTAGCCAGTACGTAGAAGTTTGCATGACTCAGTTTGTTGAAGCTCGAAAATGGATTATATTATTAGATGAGAATTTGAGTGGAATCTTTTAGACAATTCCATGCGAACATTTTTTTCGACGTTTTTAGCCTTTGATACTGATTTCCTGCTGCGAATTCCCTCACCCGGGTTCTACCGCGGGAACTTCGAGGACTGTCTGTTTCACTAGCGGAGAAACGGAATACTTGCTGTAATGAACATGAGTATCCTAACCCGAACCCCTATGGCCACTCCATCCCACTCAGGAAAACAGGGTGTGTGCACTGATGATAGAAAATCGCTTTGCGGCATCGCACTCGCAAAGCTATCGGCACGACTTGCCGAATCGTTTGCCCTTGGAAGCCCGGCTTTAAACCATGCCACAGTGCCTCCTGTACCCATGCCACCCTGCCTTCTCCACCCATGCCACACTGCCTTGCTTGAAGGCTGCCATGCCCGGGCAGTGAACTCGCACCCGCCAAACCGCTCATCGCGTGCGGCCGCGCGAAAATCTGTCATAAGTCCCGGCATCTATCTAGGAGCACCTCTGCAACCAAGGCGCACAGTCGTGGAGTCTTCAAAAAAAGGACCATACCTGCCCGTTCAGTTACCCAAGCTTCTTTATTCATATAGGACCATTACGGAATTTTTCCAACGCTTAATCTTGGTTCCTTTGAATGAGACGAAAAACTGAACCTACCCGATAAAGTACCACCGCCAATAGAATATTTGAAATAATGCCAATGATAGATAGAACCATATAACTGAAAGCTAAAAGCAGGCGAATCTCGATTTGTGGTGTAGAGGACATTCTGGAATATAACTGTCAATCTGGCGGTTCGATAGCAAGTAAACGGGATGGTTGGTAATGACTGATGGAAGGAAAATAAGGGAGTAAGGTGATAGAATATCCAGAAAGAGTGACGACTCAGGAGTTGTTCCTTCGTTACTTGATCCATTAGTTAACTAGTCAGTTATGTTTACACTTACTTATAATTGCTTTATTACTTTGGTAGTTGAAGCAATGGGATAAGTTTCTATGAGGCTGTAAACACTAATCAAAGACCTAGTCGGGAAGTCATTGAGCTAAATTATTCACAGAACCATACTAGTATATTATGGCGGGCAGGTGGAATATCGTAGGTAGAGCGATATAGGAGAAACCCGGAACAAAACGAGGAAGCTAAAAGTAGTTCGTAGTACATATGTACATAGATCCCGTGGGTTGATACTTTTCCGCTCGATCCGCTTCGATACCTTAAAGACAGTGTTAGGGGTAATAAGGGTGATGAGAATCCCTAAGAGGAGTCATTCGCTCGAAAACTACGGGTTTGGAAATCCTATTTGCGGCGAATCCCCCACGAAGGGCGCGCCCCAGAGCTGTGGCAAAGGCGGCCTTTTGTGCTCGAGCCGCCTTACTGTGCTCGGTCCGCCTCCTAGCGACTGATTGGCTGAGGTGGGAATAGAAGGTATCGCGGCCCGCTTTTTCAGTTTTGGCTTGAAGCGCAATCCAGAAAAGGGATGCTTACTCATTCACGAACATCTCTTCGTGTTTACAACATGGCAACACGCCAATGGAGCACTCGTCCGGTCTACCCGCCTCTTCACGGGAAGGCTCCACGTCGAGGATCAACGGTGGGAGGGGTTCTATTCCTCGGGCCTCTGGTCATTTCTATCCGTTTTTTCTTCACCATCCTGTTACAAGGCATCTCGACTTTCACTTTCACTACTTCTTTTGCTTTTCTGCCGAATTTTCCCAAACACTGCCTTTAAATTAGCATTTGTCCTGCAAAACGGGGGAGCAGGTGGTATCGGAAATAGATATGAAAAGCTTGCAGATCCTTGCGACGTGAGGGGAGAGTCAAGATCTAGGGCTTCAAAACTTGGGAGATGTGGTTTCGACTGCATAAAATATTGTTTTTGAGTTGGCACTATTCACACACGCTTTCGCGGTTTTGCTTGCTGAACTACGATAAGATAATACCTGCCCCAATTACCATTTTGTATCTGTATCTCTACAATTACTCTAGTTAAAAAACAAAACTTATCGATATGTGTTATCAACAAACCATTTGTGAATCAGCGCCAGACATTACACCTTTTCTTGGTCAAAGAACAGATGCACGTGTATATAGGGCTACTTAGCGAATTATTTCTAAGTTAGATAGTGTGTGTTAGGAAGATCCGATGCCTCAAATGTTTTGGATCAAAAAACCATTCCTAAGAATTTCTGAACGACTATCGAGAATTCGTTGAAATAGTAAAATAGGGTCAAAAATATTATATCATCAGATATAGTAATGCAGGTGCAATATATTTGAATTTTATTCTACAAAATGAATAAGAATACTCGTCTTTCGATTTTATGATGCGGCGAGGTAACTTTAATAGATTTATTAGTAAATACAGTACAAAACCAACATATCCGAGTTCCTCTCTTTAATTTTGCTCGAGTACATTGGCATAGTCAAAAACAAGTAATAGCCCAGGTAATCACGGCTTCCCATTTGTACCACCACAGCTGCTCATCGTCAGAGATAATGGAATCATATCATATTTTCCATTCCTAATTGCATAAGGGGCAGATAGTTCCTGAGTAAGTCAAACAGTTAATAAAGCATAACTCAAATTCACGTAACGCGCTTTTTATAACAAACTAAACCAATAAGCAAGGAAATCAAAAATACCCCCACTACTCCAGAGCGACGTGCTCACTGCAACAATTGCAGTTTATTTCGAGATGGTTTAGAGACTGAAAGAGAAGTGAGAGCAATCTGTAGTAGTTAGAGCTATCAAAAAAAGATCAATTTCAGCGGTTGGTGAAGCTTGACGGCACACTTCGCGATAATCATATGGGTCGACTTACCTTCTCGAAACAGCAGATCCTTGGGTAACTGAACGGGCTGCACCTCTTTCCCGTCGCAACTGTGCGCTTTCACGGCGCTACACTTGCTCGAACCCACTCCGACGGCACCCGCGTTAGCTCCTTTATTAGTCAACTGAGGAAAATGGGTGGCCTCATATTGGGTTGTAGCAGATGTAGCGCCGTGATAGCGCACCATGGCGACGCGAAAAAGGTGCAGCCTGGCCAGTTACTAGGATCTTCCGTTCCAAGAAGGTAAAATCCATCTAATCATCGCGAAATATGCATTTAATCGATTGGCGACTTTTCAAGAGATACACCTCAAGTATGAGAAAGAGTAGCGTCGACAGGGGGTTGAGTCGTGTTCTCGGAATTTTCCCAAACATCAGAATTAGCAAAATTGCGTCACATGGAGTGAGACAGTGTCAAGGAATGGGAAGTCCTATTCTATGTAAGGAGGATGAAACGACTGTTGATTCACACCAATAGTTGAACGCAACTGCACGAGCATACTTTATAGAGGTATGAGCATCAATCGATATCCATTGAAATTAGCGACTTCTGTGGAGAGAACCAGGAAAAGGTAACGTACCGCTCTAAAGCACATGTAATGTTATAGAGGTAAAAAGTCTATACAACCGCGTTCTAAAGATTGTGAGCTCTGATGTTTGTTCCAAAGATAATGGGTATTGAATAAAGTTGAGAACGGCCATCTTGTGATTCGTGCAGTAGTGTGCGACAGGCAACTGCCTGAATGTACATGACTAACAGTTAAATAATATTACATTCTACTATAAGGATGCTGAGTTATGGGCAAAAGCTTCGGTGTCGGACGGGACTAGAACCCGCACCCCATGCTTTGGGCATATGTGCTAATCCATTACACTACCGACACCCCTTTCACCTCAACTCAGCTTCCAAATGACCCCGCTGAATGCACATATGCCCGGAAAGCATGGAGTGCGGGTTCGAGTCCTGTCTGACAGCGAAGCTTTTGCCCATATCTCAGCATCCTTATAATAACTTTCGCATCGCTGCGGCGATAATGAGCAGCTATCAAACATCAAAAAATATCAAAATATCTCATTCTATTAGAAGGTGCTTTGCAACTTAGCGAAGGAGTATATTCCCGAATCGTAAATTCTGAAAGGTCCTTCGAGGGTGTTCTCGCGTCCACACCCAGGGAGAGGTGTCGCTGTCCTTCCGCCAGACGTGGAAAATACCTCGCAAACATTGCTTTCTTCGAACTGTCCTCATGTGGTATTTGTTGATACAGCAGCTGTCAAAACCTTGTGATCTCTGATTTTTGACCATAACTCCTTTTCGCTTCGACCAAATACGTCAAAAAAGTTAAAGTATGTGCCCATTATGAAATAAGCGCAGCCGCCTAATTTTTTTGAATAACACAAGCTTGAAACCATTTAGCGATTTATTATTCGAAAGCACTATCAAAGTCCAAGGTGGCTCATCATATAGCCTTGATAATCGCAGTTGATAATGAGCTCTTTCAGTAGCAGCACCTCCTATCAAGCAGATGATTCGAAAGCTTGCTGAAGTCCTCGAGCATGATTCTGTATCCCCTCGATGAGACGAGGCGAGACTAGCTGCCACTGCGTCGGCGTTTCGTCAGTATGCGATAGTGGTGGCTGCCCATTTAAGACATTAAATATTCATTCATTAAAATTTCCATTACAGAACCCGTAATATAACGCATATTGGACAGGTGATACGACACAGACATAATACAAGTACATAAGGAACAAATTGGTCCCACAGATCAAAGATCGAGGCTCAAACAGGTTCAAGACTAGCGAGGATAAGCTCAGGAAATAAGAAGGGCTGATGAATCATGCGTTTTAGAGAGGTGATAGACTCCACAGTCGAGAAAAAAGAGGAGCTTGTGTGCGGACGAGTTTTCTCCGGACGAGTTCAGGGGCCATCAAAGTGGACGAGTTCCGCTTCGTCGATGTTTGTGACTAAGGTTGCTCGGCTCGCCCCGAGGTTAACAATAGCGATTTCTTCGATTCGATGGGGAACAGACCTGAAGACACTTGGACAAGGAAGGTGGAAACAAAATGTTTCACAAATACAAATGTAAAGCTCTCACTTAGCATCTTTCCATGTGTTTCGTTTATCCAAGCCAAGCCGATAGAACGTCACTTTACCGACGGCTATCAGTCCAAAAACAGCATGTGCCTGGGCAACTGTAATAAATAATGATTAGGCCATAGTAAATCATTATTATTATATAAAATTGTCACCTCTCTTATTGTTATTCAATGGTGTTCGTAATGTTTTCAACAGGCAAACACAGGCAAACGGATATAAAAAGATGGTCACAGTTGAAAATTTAGAAAAAAGGAAAAAAAATCTGGTGCTATCGCAGTGAGTGGGGCATCCCACTATGGGCATTATTTTACCTAAGCCTAGGAAGGCAGAGGAATCCCCTCCTTTCCTCCAGTAAAGCTCACAAGGGAAGGATGGGAAGTCGAAGTGGCCGTTCGAAATGGGGTTTATACCAATGATAGGGCTCGGGATGCCATTCACCAACTTGCATTACAAATCTGCTGTGCGTCTCTGGGAGCAGAGTTACAAGCGTTGAAATAGAAGCAACTCAGCAGATATGCGATAGGCAAATGCAACAGATGTGTGCTTTGATAGCCATGTGGCTATGTGCTTGGACTCAAGTTCGAGGGGTCACGAGTTAGGATCCTTGCTGAATGTGCCCTCTTGCATTTTTCCCAAATTACTTCCCGAACGTTACAAACAAGGAATTACATGCTCCAAGAGCTTGATCTCACTACGAAAAAGCATTTCTGAGGAAAATTCCGGACATTTTAGCTGTTTTATCATGTACATTTCCACTTTTTCGTTTATTACCTCCACAAACATGTTTTTCACAGTCAGTGTATGAATTAATCTAAAAGTGGACATGGTTTACACGGACACCAGTCAAATTTGTGTCTCTTCCGAATAATTACAAGGTTTAATGAAAACCCAAACGAACTGTACAAATGCCGAGTATTCTTCAACACAGCCTCCCTTACATTCAAGTGGCAATCTTGGCAGAACTCATATTAGGCCAAAGGGTCATTGTCATCTATAAACTGCTGTTTGTGAGAAATGTTCTGTCCCAAAGTTGTGCTAGCGCACCTGTTGAAGGTCTTCGGTCCTTGTGATGCAACGTGACCCCTAACCTATTTAGTATACATTTCCCACAGATTTGATAGAGAATTGTGAAGTTGTAGGCTGTGACAAGCGATTCTTTATTCGGTGTTCGCACTGGGGAAAGCTTCATTTTTTCATCCCTTCGTTTTAGATTACCACATTTGTTGTAAAATACTATAAAGGCAATAAACGCAGAAATGGAGATGTACATGATTAAACAGCGAAAATGGATTAATTTCCTCAGAATGCTCTTTCGTAGTGAGATGAAGCTCTCGGAGCATGTAATTCCTTGTTTGCAACGTTCGGGAAGTTATTTGGGAAAAATGCAAAAAGCTACATTCAGCAAGGATGCGAACCCGTGATCCCTCGAACTAGTCCAAACAAATAACCACTTGGCTGTCAAAGCACAACCTGTTGTACTTGCCTATCGCATATGTGCTGGTTGCTTCTCTTTCAACGCTTGTAACTCTGCTCCCAGAGACGCACAGCAGATATGGAATGCAGATTGGTGAATGGCATCCCGAGTCGTATCATTGGTATAAACCACATTTCAAAAGGCCACTTCGAATTACCATCCTTCCCTTGTTAGGCAAAAAATACGCCTGAGTGTGCAAATTAGCTCCTGAAAGATCTTTTCAAAATGCTTAAGTATAACTTCAGTCGGAAATAAAGTGACTAACAATCTTGGTTGAAACCATTATGGAGAGATTATGCCAAGATTTATCGAAATTCGCGCATAGATAAGTCCCAGATTTTGAGGCTTTTATTTTGACAACAGTGATTTCATGGTTCACGGTCCAAATGTGTTTGTTATCGGTGTCTCAGCGTTTGCCATGCTCATTTCGACTTTTTTGCTGCTCTGATACATATTTGTGCACGACCTGGCTTTTTCATTTTAACTTCGTGTCGCTATATTTGAGACTTTCTGACATGATATTGATTGAAAAGGGAGAGTTGGTTTGGCCTCACCATGAGGGTTGCGAAGGTTGTCGATGAAAGGATTAGTGTTAAAATTCTAGCAAGCTAGCCGGTACCATCTACAGACCCCCGGGGTATGAGAATTTTGGCTGGAATGGATAATTTACTTATGTATATATGTCTACTATTACTAAAGGTTCCTAGAATGGGTGGGGAATATATAGTTTATCTCATATTTATTTATCGCTGAAGCTGTTCAAACCTACCTATTCTGTTATACGAAATCGAAAACTTACTGGTGGCTAGCGTTCCACTGATCCCTACGACCGCGTGTGGTACGAAAATACCGATCAATAGCAAACATACACAGAATACTCTCTGAAATTACATCAATTGATTTCAACTTCCCGAAAGGATAGAAATCCTTTGATCGCATTCATTTATTTTGTATTTCATATGACAATATAAAGTCAATAATAGTCAAAAATAGAACAGAACTCACACTAGAACTAGAATAGAACTTTAAGTTGTCAATAATAGAACAGAACTTACAAAAATTATTAATACGACCGTCAATAATATGTAAAACAGAAGATTATCACGTGATCGTAGCGCAATACCCTGAAATGTCGTTATTATTCTGATGAGAAATTATTATCATTTTGGTGAATACTATTTCGGTACAGATAAGAGCAGTGGTTCAATGGAGGCTTTAATCCTATTTAACCGTCCCATTCAATAGCGCAATCCTCGCGTTTGTAATTCGTTGCCTTTCCACGTGATAACTATTGGTATGATAATAACATTATGATGATCATAGTAGTACAAATTGTGCTCCAGAGGAACCCTACTTGTAGGGAAGTAGAGAGCCTTTCTGAAGCGTATTGGTTAATCCCTTTTCACCGTTCGCCGCATGCAACTTGTCTGGACGGTTACCCCCGGGAGGGTATTATAGTAGTAATGGCGATGGTAACTGGCAGTTCTAATGCAGAATACAAAAGCGTACCTTATTCTGGTAAGGGCTCGCTCAGGTGGGAGTGTCCTAATGATCACGAGGTGTCATTCTCGAAATCAAGGCAGAATCATACACAAAGGATAAATGATACAGTTTTCGGCTCAAAGACACCGGATGGAGGGGGGGGGTGAATTTGACAGATTGTGAAATATGGAGATACGGGTGCTACGCAGTGTAACGGTAGAGAAATAATTAAATAAAACGGCGACATCTCTTACTAGGGAAGGTATTTTACTTCCCACAGAACTTTGAAATGAGACCCAAGGGGATCGATAGAGCTTTGAACGCTGATTATAACTGTGAAAACCAAAAATGCTGAATGGCATCCTGAAGCGAGTTACGAGGGGTCAAAGTTTGCCTGTGACACCTCATTGGCGAGGCACTTTGCCATCAGACGGTTCGTCGAAATGGCCATTTGCAATGAGACACATACCACAGTACGCGCTTTTGAATGCTGATCTGAAATCTGTATTCAGAATCTGTCAAACAATCACCTGAATGAAGTTATGAAGGTCTACCTGGAAAAATAATACCATTCCATGGTATGTTTGGCAGCCCATAGCGCGCGAGCGATACCTTTTCACGCAAAAGTGTGATTTTCGTGTTCGGGGGATCAAATTACCTTATGGGACAAGTTTTCAGCCAATTCGAGAACTTGACCAAATCTCGGAAAAATTGATGGGCTGGCAACCCATTTAACAAAGGAGAAGTCGTTGACCCTTGCCCAGCAAATGCTCTTATTGGGCGCTTGTTACGTGCGGTGTGATAGGTATGTTTAGGTTATCTTGTTCAGCTTGCAGGATTTTTTGTGGAAGGAAATTCAAAAAAACTCCTACTTAGCCCCTGGCCACCCCTAATTTTCCGAAGTCGGGCCAAAAACTGGATCCGGCTGGAAATTTGCACAGAGCGGTAATTCGACCCCCTACGCGCGAATATCATACAAGGAAACTTTTAGAAGTGAAAGAAAAGCACTTACTGACAATGAACATAGTGCAAAAAAGCCGCACCAGCGGGAAGCAAACCCACGACCTCACGCCTGCAGAAGCGGCGCACTACCATTGAGCCACGGAGGCCACTACTGGCTCTGCGCTAGTCATGCTGATGACGAAGCGCCTCGCCATTGGGATGTCACAGGCAAGTCACAGGCAAGCTTTGAGCCATCGTAACTCGCTTCAGAATGCCAGGTAGCAATTTTAGTTCTCACAGCGTTCGAAGCTCTATCGATCCCCCCGGGTCTCTTCAAAGTTCCATGGGAAGTAAATTACCTTCCCTAGTTAGATAAAGGGAATCCGAGAAACCCCCTTCTCTCTCGCGCCCCTCTGCGTCACTGGCCGGGGATAGACAGACGGGCTGGGGGCTAAACCAGCCCGCCGTGGATGTTGTCCCACCGCTAGCCGGCAACCGCCCCCCGGCTAACTGCAGAACGACACGCTGCGGTACGGGATCGTAATAATACCCACGCAGCGCTTTTTCAATACGAGTTGCCACACATAACCTCTTGTGAAATGGAAGGAACGCTCTCGAAGGACATGTATTCTCACTTCTCAGTTTCTCTTTTCTCCTCCCGGTGCCTTCGATCAATCCCCTCAGTGAGATGGGACGCGAATTCAGATTCATCCAAAATCAAGGTTGCAGGTGAATGCGATATGGTTATACAGTGACTCGCGGGGCCAGCCGATGTACAAGGCACTTCATCCGCTCAGACAAGTCTGGTGCCAATTCACCGACCTCGAATGGAAAATTCTAGACATGGGCGGGTACTGATGGAGGATTTGATCCTCGCACCATGAAAGTAGGAGCGCGCCACCTGGCACTACATCACCTCCGCCCTAGTTTCATTTACATTCTCGGATAACCTGTCATGGTTGTACCACGCTCTACGCTCAGATTCTGGATGATACAGTTTTTGACAGAAATTCACTGATTAATGTTTTTAGCTCCCTCCCTGATATAAAGCACTGCCATGTTGTGAAGAATCTTAGTACACGCGACAGCAGCTATGCAGCACAGCGCCTCGCGCCATTGCACCACTTTGGGGGCCATGCTGAAACTCACGTACCTTGTTGAGATAAATTAGCGCTGAAAGTGATACGCATGATGAACAGAGTAAAAGCAATGACGGTAACCAAATTAGTAGCGGAACTTTCGGAAATAGCAGACCAATGGTGCCGAAGACCACAGTGAGACCAATCTGAAATCAGACATGTTGTATCATCAGATCACTACACTATTTTTTTATGTGAATGTGTTTATGTAATTAATCTATTTTTTGTTTCATCGTTCTCTCGTCTAAATAAAAATGAATCGATAAGGTGGCGGAATTTAGGAGCTTTTGCGAGGGGAGGGGAATCCCACTGTATGTACGCCATTTTCACCTGAGCCCAGATTGGGAAAGAGCCTCTTCCTTCTTTCTTTGAGGCTTAGGAAAAAATATACGTAGTAACGATAGACTACCTTTCGGCAGTTACCGTTGTCACGAGAAGCCACCGAACCCTACGCGGACACAAGCAAAAAGAACGCTTTCTGGCTCTGAGCGAGCCTTATATAGCCGCTGGACCGGAAGTGACCGGCGGGTCTCCTGCCATTGGTTGATCTCCATGCCCAACGGTGACGTCATCGGCCCTCCAGGGTTGCTCTGTATCGATCACGATCCGTCCTGTTCGTCCATGTCTTAACAGTGACGTCATCATGGCTATGCGTCGGCAGCAAGAGTAACGATCATTCTTTAGTAACAAACAACAACATACAGTAAACAACAAGGTACAATACAACAACATAGCACTACTTAATACACAATGCTTCAAGGATATGACAACGTTCATATATTTATAATATACCTGTACGTTGAGTGTGTTGATTGACCGTTCAGATATCTCTCTGAGATGCTTTGATGTGCAATTTTTTATAGAAACCCCCTCCTACATAGTTGCGGTAGCACCGGACTATGAATTGAGGTTCTGATATCTCTGAGCAGGATTCGAATTGTGAGGCCTTTCAAGTGGCGCGCAGCCGCTGCCTCCACTGCACTATCCATCCGTTCACATATACTCTTTCATGCTAACTTACCGCTTCGCTTCAAAGGAAATTGAGTATTTGTGCATATGAGTCGCCAAGGTACATGAGGAATAGGATGTTCCTAATAGGCTAAAATGATCTACTACTAATCCGGAAATTCTATATCTAAGTACAACAATCTCAAAGACCTTCGTAGAAATCCCAGAGCTAAAGCAAGGGTGAGCTGGGAGGTGCATGTAGGTTCTTCACATTAAAAATTGTCATTCATAACACTTACGCTTCCTTTCTACTGCAGGAGGTCATGTACAGTCCATTTCCCGACGGCTGGCAGGGCGAGGCCTGCGGACTTGGATGAACGTGTGTCGATCTCTCTCACCGCGCCACACACTCTCACCCAAGTCCGTGAAGCCACGTCCTGCCAGCCTTCGGGAACTGGACTGTACATGGCATTTGCTTCCCATAAATCATCAAACTTTTTCCCTTATCTCAATCTTTCTAAATTCCATGACGCTGTCGCAAAATCGCATTTGTGGGAGTTACATCTAGGACTATCTGTTCTATGGATTTTTTGAAGAAGTGATCATTAGGAACTTATATCAATTCAATGAAAAGCCGTAGATATGGCAACATGGTCCACATGGTTGTGACAGGCCACTGAAGTTAAGGTCAATCTAGCTAAGCCAATGGTCTCTATGTTAATTCGACTTCCCCAACTAACAAATTTCGTCTTTGGGAGTATTCAAAAGGATCGCTCACGGAAAAATGAATTTCTTTGTTACCCATATATTTATGTTGTATTTGCCTAATGAGGGCCGCATGCGAAATTTCACGCGAAAAGGGAATAATTGGGTAAGATACGGCTCCTCAAAATCTCGGCCGGGTGGGCGGGGCCTCGAGTAAAAGCCCCTCCCGTCGTCCGCTGTGGTTGGGAACGAAGAATGGGACTGCTTACGTAACCTTCTGTTCCTACAGTACGTCTTCGACTGCGGCCGATGACGGGGTGAGCACTTGCTGTAGCACTTGCTTGGAGGCCCGCCCACCCGGCCGAGACCTTGTGGTGCTGTATAATGGCCGGATACACATTTTTAATTTGTTATTATTTAATTTGAAAATAATTTTTATTTTCAAATTTGCATGCGCCCAAACTAGGCAAAACAACATAAAAAATAAGTAAAAGGGAAACTCATTTTTCCGTGGACGTTTTCTTCGAGGCAGTTACATTAGTGGCGTAAGGTTCTTCGATTAAAAATATGTGATAGGCCACTGAACCCCATTAGTTCGTTCCTCTATCAGCATAATTTTGACCCCGTTCCTCGAAATCCACATTAGGATGCGTGCTGCGCCGTTGGTGAGCGTGGGGGAGCGCACACACCATCCCATCCATTGTTTGGAAACACCAGGGTGACCATTATTCACGGATACTCCAGTGACAACTACTTGGCAGACGAATTACTGAGCAGATGTTTCGTATTTTGAGGATGGCCAACATCTGCCGAATGCTGATGTTGCGTTTGACTGCTGTTGTCCTTGAAACCACCTAATCGACTGTTGCATCTGCACAGGAAGGAGGAATACTCATTTATAGGACCTTCCCAAATATGACCCTCTCCTCCTCTATAACGACGACTTTCAACTATTAGGTCGATGGTGATAAGATACTCCGAAATATTTACATCTTGTTTTTGTTTTTTTTTCGTGTTACTATCCTATATGGTGCGCATCATTGTGTAATAATATCATATGTATTTTTATTAACGAAAAATTAGCGGTAAATCCCATTAGTGTCACAAATTGTCCTAATTCGGGCAAGTGAACAGATTTATCTCAAAAATTAGTTTTACTCCAAGGCTCGGGAAGACACAGGCTGTACGGGTAGTACGACTGGGTTTTTTTGTGGCCAACCCCTCTCCTAATGGGTCTACTTTTCTTGTACAAAAGTTGAGTAGGCGGTACCAGACAAACCCGCCCACCTGACCACTGGTACCCTACCCAATTTCATGAAAAAGCTTTTCTTCAGACCAAAATAAGCTATGCTTAGAACAAAACCAGAACTTACTAGAACAAGATCAATATAGTAGAGTTTCGACAGCGGAAGCGGTGATTTCGGTTTAGTTTTCGTGCTCATCACATCCCGGTGAACTGGAATAAAGTGGCACTTTTGAAAAGTTGCAGACTACAACGTATTGCGATTCACCACATAATTATTTATATAAAACACGACAATCTACGGAAAATCTTCTATGGACGAAGTAAAATGCTGTCGAAGAAAATGATGAGCAGAACGAGGAAGGGAGAAACTCTGGGCCTGTAGAAGGCATGGATTTAATGAGACGATAGTTGCAAAAAAAAGGTTATTGAGAATATCCCTTCACAGGAATCACAAGAGGGCAACCGTGAATATAAGTAAGGCTGGGCATCCTAGTGGCCATCGTTGCATGACAACAGCTGTCTGCTCACTGGTGCAGTCACGCCTGAAGCCAGCTGAGCCTGTCATCCCTTTCAAGGGCGTATTGCTATCAAGCACAGTTTAAAGTAGCGAGTCGAATATGCTAAAGAAGTAAATGATAATTAACGAACAAACTGTGTTCAAAAGATTTGAGAAGGGGAGGAACAAAGGAGTAGTTCGACCTCCGTTTTGCACGTGCCCTTAGACGGAGGTTAAACTTTGATAACCTCCCTCTGTGTTCATCATTAAGAGAAGGGAGGCAGACATGTCCAGGATAGCATTAATTTATTCATTAAACTCATGAAATGATTTGAGTATGAACGATTCACATATATTTATTTATTTATTTATTTATTAATACACACGGAGGTGCGCCATATGTTAGAGAACGAGTTATCAAACACTCATTCCTAAAAAACAAAAACAAAAAACCAAAAAGGATCGAGACCTTGAATTTATGTAATTATATAGTATATATATATATATATGCAAATTTATGAAAGTCATTCTGTGTATAACAGGTGCTAAGCCACGATTATCCTACTTTTTAGCCAGAGCTAGGAACGTTCAACAAGGCAAAAATGCTGGTCTAACCAAGCCTGCAGTCTACACAAGTATTTAGGCTTTCATGGTCAATTGCTTTCACAAAATCAGCTCAGAAAGTGATAATGGCGCATTGTGCGCATCTCTGAGTTCAACTTCGGTTCTCATAGCACTGGAATGACGTCAGAGAGGAGGCAAAGGAAAGTGGAGAAAAGCACACAGCGATTGCAATAATCGTTCAAGAAGTCTTTGGAAACGCTAGATGTCAGTGCTACTAGAGTGGCTGATGACTTCTCGTACCGTAAAGGTTCACTTTCCTCAACCGATCGCCGAAAGGAATTATGAATAATACCCGTCAAATGCTAAGCAGACATCTTCGCTGTAAAATTGGCAGTAGTAGGTAGTGGGTGATGATTCCCATGTGTTATTCTTCGCGGGTTCTCAAAGAATAAGGTGAAATTGAAAGCCTTTTTTTGAAACCTTTCCCATGGTATTTTTCTGTTGTTTCACTTGCTGTTGGTCTGATTGCCGTACGTAACTGATTTCTTTACAGCCGCAATTTACAGCTGAACTCTTGTGAAATAAGGTATGATAATAGGCCTTCCGAAAAATCTTTGTTTGGCAAGTCTCAATGGATTTTGGATTACTAGTACTTGACTCTCACGAAGTATGAAATAGGAGATGATGATTAGTGATCTTCTAGCATAAAACATCGTCATATGTTTCGGTAGTACGATTCCCATGGACGAGTACTGTGGAGGGCGAGGCTACAATCACATCGCTAGCGCAGGGTTATGTTCTCTCGCCGCCTGCATCATCCCGCTCAATGATGCAGAGGGTACGACAGCAGGTCCTCAGAGTTCTATTCATCATATTTTCGACTGTTTTATCACGTTTATTTTTACTGTTGCACTACTGTTACACTTTCATATCCCCAAACGTACAAAAAACTCTAGAACGCTCTTAGGAACTCTGCTGATCAAAAATCTTAAGAGTTTGCTGTCCATCTCCCTTTCCCACTTGCTGCCATTGCGTGTTCCCTGCCAGAGCATGGTGTTCTCATTTCGCACAAGTTGCAGAACAAGGACTTGGAGAAATGCTGCGCTTCTGGCAGAAAGATGGAAACTTCAGAAAATCGTTGTCAAGGATTCTTACTGCTTGAAAGACGGCCGAAGATTTTCTATCTTCTAATCAGAACCGGTTACGGGATTCTCAGGATCTCATCAAGCGACCTCTTGCAGACGACACTTAGCAGGTCGCAACGAAAAAAAAACTTCATCGCACAGGCGTTTTTGTGCTCTCTTGAGAATACTCGGCTACTTAATCGACATGCTAATGTAATGAAGGAAGAAGCGGAAGCGAAATTGCCATAAAAACCCACTCGCTCGCGGTAGAGCCTTATTTAGGTGAAATTACTCAGTAAGCAGAGAAATTTACTGTCGAGATCCGACTTCGCTAACTTCATTCCAAGTTCGAGCCTTTCCCTCTACTTTCAAGATAGCAGGAAGGGTAATTCGATTCAGATGGTACAACGGATCTAGACTGCTATGTAAGTACATGAAAGTAAGGAAAAACGGGATGGAATGGCTAAAAGCCAGAGGATCGGACTAGGAACCTACTGGTTGGTCCCGACGCTTACATTGTTTTCCCGCGCTTTCTTGCATCACTGAATATCGATCGGCTGTGCTACGTGTTCGTGATACGCAGTCAAGTACACACGGGCTCCTTACTGGGGCTTACACATGGAGTCAGCCGGATCGGGTAGGCTTCGAATCGCGGTGTTCATACTGAATTGCGCCACACACCGTCTCCTGGGACTCCAAGCTTTAATTTGTGACAACTATATATTATTTATTTATTTATAAATAAATTAATTGATTAATAAAATAAAATATTAGAACTATAATTAAATATATACAAAATGGATACATTAATTTATTTACGAATAAATAAATAAATTATCCATTTTTGTATAGCTGACATCGGTCCTGCTGCCGCTACCTGTTTTTCCAAGGTGATAAGAGGAGAGCCTACAGGAGGTCGACAGTGTTCCACCGTACTGTGTCCTGTGCCAGTGATACCTCCGTTTCTGATTGTGCTGGCTCCGGAGCTCGTAATTTTGTAAGTGAATTGACATCGCGAATATTTCTGCCAATGCTTTGCCCCCCCCCCTCCACAAAGTCTAGTACCGATTGCACGAATCTGAGTGAACGAGGACCTGGTTGCTTTCTGTTGGGGCTCCGAACCCACAAATTTGCTGTGCCGCGATATGCTCATATTAGGTTGGTGGAAAAGTCCTGGGACACCAATTTCAGAAAAAAGTTGAAATTCGAAAAAAGGATCCGTAGGCCGATCATCGTTGTAGATCAATAGCCACACGATCGTAGATAACTCTGAACTAACGATCAATTTTGCCGAGGTCTATATAAGCAGTATCGATCCAGTTGAGGAGCACTATCGAGGTTGAGCATCGCTCAGTCTCTCCTCCTTCGATTCTGGATCAAGGACTTTCTGGGAAGGGTCGTTACAGGGGATGAATCCTGGGTCTTCTACGCGATCATAGCAGGAAAGCTCAGTGGCTTCCCCAAGGAGAAGCGGCTTCGACTCAATCGAAGACAGACACCTTCAAAAAAAGGTGATGCTGTGCTGTTGGTGGGACTCACAAGGAATGCTCTACCACGAATTTCTCGAAAGTGATACCACCATATTCGCCCGAATTTGCCCCTTCCGATTATCACCTATTTAGGGCCCTCAAACAAAATCTCAGAGATAAGGAAATTAATGATCAAGCTCAACTCGAATCGGAGGTGATCCTCTCCTTCGACTCACAACCAGCTCCCTTTTGGAAGAAATGTATTCGTGATCTGCCCAAAAAATGGCAAAGTGTAATCGATGCAGAAGGTGATTACTTTGTGATTTGAAATGACGTCGAAATAAAGTTTTTAAAAAATAGAAGAAAAGTTCTCATCAGGGTCTAAGGACTTCTCACCAACCTAATACTTCAGCTGTGTGTTATAAGTTTAATATTACAATTCCACAAGTGTACAGTTTCCCCAAGATTCTCAATCTATGTGGGCATTTTGGGAAAGTTCCTCATCAACATGTAGAGTATCCAGAGAAATTTGGTAAAGCTGATTGTCTATGGGAAGTGTGGATAGACAGATGTGCAGTAGTCTAAGCGAATTATCAGAGAAAAGTAGCACACCTCAAGATATTTTTTGGTTATTTATCGCGCTCAATATGAAAGCAGAGGCTCCTTATGACTAGTCAGTAAAGAAAAGGTTAGGAAAAACTCTCTGAGGGCGAGGGAACAGTCAAAAAAGGCGGGAAGTAGGCCATAGCAGGGATAACGAAACGACAGGGACGTATACCGCGTGGTGTTATTAATAGTAACACGTCTGATGAGATTTCTAGTCCCAGTTTGAGTAGTTTAAGCGCCCCAGTGGGTAGCTGCTGTGCCAGGGGTGCAGCGTGAATAGTTAGGAAGGTGGGTCTATTTGCCCACAAACAGGAGTGGACCTACTCTAATTGTCGCGAGCGGTGCCTTTAAACTAGCAGTTTTGCTGCAAAGCAACCGGTTTTAAGGAGCAAACCAACAATCCCCCCCAGCAAGCTCTACCCGCCCTTGCTCTTGCATATACCAGTCTCTCACTATCTGGGAAGCCCAACATACAGTAGCGCTCAAAAGTCTTCGGCCAAAACTCTTTTGTCATAACTTTTTTTCTACTTGACCAAATTTGACAAAATTTTAATATGTGATGCCTGAACCTATTGCCAACACTTCCCTCTACTTGAGTGCCGCTTGACACTTTTCATGGTTTTTTACAAGAATTTACTACAAGACCACCCAAAAGTAAAAGGCTTGGTCAAGGGGAACGGGTTTCTTTACAAAAACAACGAGCAAGCCTTAGAGAACATTAATATATTGTAGAAAGACCACGACTTTTGATGACAGTGGCACAGCGGGACGGCATAGCGATGGCACTCCAAAAACAAAAAATTTCATATGACCGCGTAACCTATACCGTTGAGCGCCAAAATGGGATATTAAGTATGCAGTGTCTCCAAGTAACACATACTAAAATTTCTCTTAGATCGGTGCAGTTACAAAAAAGTTATTAGTGAAAAACCTCAAGTGAAAGATCATTTCGCCGAAGACTTTTGAGCGCTACTGTATGTGTAAGCTAGAAAAACCATTGTTTCTATTAAGTAAATGGGATAACGAATTAGAGGAGAGGGGTATAATCGGATTGTAGGTATCGACCCACACGTGATAATCGGATTGCACTCACTGTTGCGCTACCCGCGATGTTTTCCGCTACTGCAAGAGTAAACACCACAGTGATATTTTTAAAAAAACGCAAAAAAAAACACTTTGTGGTCTCAAAAATGGAAATAACTGGCGACCTGTCCACCATTTCTACGAACACCTAATGCATAAATAAGGAGCTGAAAATGAATTTCATTTCCACGACAGCTGCCAATCATGGCGTTGAAACTATCGACGCTAGCCACTACGCTAATGGAATATTTAGCGAGGCGGGATTGCAGATTATACGCCGGCGACAAGGCTCGGCGCAGGAAGTTCCGCATTTCCTGCAAGAGTACGACGAAAATCAGAGACGTTAGGGACATGGATGCACGGCACAGTTATAACTTTCAAGCTTGGCATTTAAAAATCCGAGAAGTCTTCAGAGTTTCTGAGAATAGGGTCCTATGTCCCTTCATAAGTGCAGTTGTATGACCAGAAAACTTTGCTGTACCAGCTGTTCCAGAGAGCTATGCCAGAGTTCGTTGTATGCGAGGAAATCTTAGAAATGCCTGTTCCTATCTCCAGTTTTACGTTAGGATTAAAGAAATCGCCCACGGAGTGAGTTTCTCTGTTACCCATATACTTATTGTTTTTGCCTACTCACGCGAAAAAGTGAGAATTCGGTTAAGATACAGCTCCCCAAATTCTCGGCCGGGTGGTCGAGGCCTTCGAGTAAGTGCCCGGCCCATCGTCCGCCGCGGTTGGGAACGGAGAGTGGAACTGTTTACGTAACTTTTTGTACCTACAATGCATCTTCGACCGCGACCGACTACGGGCGGGCACTTGCTCGGAGGGCCCGCCCACACGTCCGAGACTTTGTGGTGCTGTATCTCAGCCAGATTCACATTTTTCCGCGTAGAACTTTGCATGCGGGTCACATTAGGCAAGTACAACATAAATATATGGGTAACAGAAGAACTCAATTTTCTGCGGACGATTCCTTTAAGTCTAATCAGGGAGAGAAAACAGTCACTATCTCGGTACCGAAAAGCAAATTGAGAGCTCCATCAAAGAGAAAACTATGAGAAGCTGAATGGTCGAGGCTTTCATTTATTAATTTGTTCATTGTTTATTCGTACACTTGGATTGCGGCAATGGACACATTTCAGCCAATAAGCAAAAATATTGCAATAAGCAATGCATTTATTCCTCTTCGGAAATTATAAATGCATTGCAAGCGAGCTATGGTGAATGCATTGGTTTTTTCAATGCCAGACACACCCCTAGTTGAGTAGTAGTTCATGCTCCCAAACGAGTAAAGTTAACAGGAAAGAATAATATCCCATTGAATTGATCCAGAAGAAGGGCATAGCGTAAGCATTACCCTGAAAACGAGTGTATGATTCTTCTTCCACCACTGTTGCACTGTCCTCAGTATTAAATTCCAACTTCTCTTCGCAAAACCCCGGCATTGATGCTAAATTCAGTTTTCCCTACTATGCCAACCAGGTTGTTAGGTGGAACTTTTATTGACGGCCTGACGCTTCGACCAGATCGTCCTCCTGAAAAGTCTTAAAAGTGGCTCACGATTCAAAATTTTTTCCGCTACACCACCAAACGCCTCATCCCTCTAGCGGTTCAAATGGCATAACTGTCCTCAGTGTTTCTATTCCATTATATACTGGAGTTTTTATTATTTTATTTTATTTTATATTTTATCCTATTTTATTTATTATATTACTCATTATATTCTCGGGATTTCAAACGGAACAAAAAGTGTTAAAGGCGATAACACTAAGCGTTGGCCACTTCCTTTTGGAACACGCCACATCTTTTACTCCCATTTAGAATTGTGGCGGCAGTATGCGAATAAGCTTACTGTGCCACGATCTGCGGGCACTACCCGTTACCAACGTAGTGCATCATACCACACAAATTTGGTGCTGATGTAGGAACCCCGGAGAGGATGGCTAGTCTGGTCCACCATCGAGCCAGGAATTAGAAGGCAGAAACTACATTGGGCAAGTTTAGAAAGTGGACCTTGGCTTTGGATTTTATTTCAAGAAAAGTTCGAATTGGTCTCCGTTATTCATTGCGCAACGTTGACCCATGGTGGGTAAGAAGGACTTCAACCTACCATGTGAACTTGAGAAGCGAACTGGTTAATGTTTAGGATTCCGGACGATTGAAGCAGTTAAAAGTACACCGATGTCTGCGATGAAACCGGAGTTTAAGCCGTCAAATGGGTTTATGAGGCATTCGGAAAGTCGTCATAATCGTAAGCCAAATTGCTACGAGTCTCATTCAGACATGTAATGTTTACGGTTAGATTTTATGTATAACTGGTTCAAGTTGAAAGCGGTATTTTGACTTTTGATGTGCGTAGAGGGAAGACAGGTGGGGGTTTGGAACTGAGGACAAGACAATATAGTGCCAAGAAAAACTATTTATGTGAGACCTGGCATAGTTTATGGAGATGGCTTGTGATAGTAGTATGAGCAACAATAACAACAACGGCAACAGCAGAAGTATGGGGAGGCTCATGAGTAAATAAACAAACAAATGAATCTCGTTTCCTGTGGTAAATAGCAATAGCACTCGAACAGGCGTCCCATAACATGCTCTCTAAGAGTGCAATGCTGCATGCAGTAAACAATAATAACGTCAACAGAACCAGCTGAGGAATAGTTAACGTCTAATCGATAATAATGACGCCCTATATTCCGGCTTAGTGCTAATCAGATGCGCACAAACACATATAGCATTAGCTGTCCGCAGCGAACCGCGACTGAGGAGGTGGCCCCTGCTGGGCGGTGAGAAGTGGGAGGAGTGGAATATATAACAAGTACCCGTTGAAACTACTAGCCGTACATTTGTGACAGTAGACTAAACAAATAGGATTAGAAATAACAAATGAATGATAAGGAGTAGTAGAAGCTGATAAGTGATAGTAATGAATAGTAATCAAAATTTACTAAGCTCATAAAGTGTTATTCATTTTCAACAGTAGTAAAGATTGATAGATAAATATCAGTAGATTAGTATGATATTGATAAAGATCGATTGGATTAAGATCAATAGTAAAGATAATAATAATTAAGTATTAGAGTGTGCCGAGGATTGTCAATTGATAAACATAAAGGGTCAGCTAAGGTTGGAACTCGAAAGGTTAAACTTATGCATCTTTGATAACAATAAAGTAGCAGTAAAAAATTAATGATCAATAACAGATTATAAAGATTAATAATTGATACTATTAAAAGATGATCCAAGCGTATACCGAGACCGGATGACGTCGTGAAAAGAAGGATTTTAGCATGAGAGTTGCGCCGGAGAGGAGGGGAGTGGTAGGCTGATTTCCTCAACTTCATCGTTTCTTACCCAGAACTGCTTATTATTCTATCCCGTTGATGTTTCAGTGGCTGTTAGTAGACTGGAAAGGAACCCTCGATGGGGAATTACCTGGGAAAAAGCGTCCATAATAGGGAATTTTGTGAATGCATTACCTCTGATCACAACGTGCCCGGACACTTGAACAATTGGAGAAGATGTTGAAAAGACCTAACCCACTAAGAGCTACCAGCGGTATTTTAGATGTTGATATGGGGCTACTTTGAAGCCACGCTCAATGTACGAGTTCCCTCTCTCCTTTCAGAATTGTTTTGTAGTCGTAATATATTGCCGTGTGAATGGAAGCGTATGTGGAGGGTGTTGATTGGAGCCGTCATTGCCAGCCAACCGATGCAGACACGGCTGCGGCTAACCGAATAAATCTCGTACTCGGTCTTACATACGTGCACATGCGATAGCTGTCTTGCAGTGAATGAGCTGGGATTGCAACATGCGCGTAGAGAAAGGAAATTAGTCACTTGGGTTAGAAATTTCGGATAAGTTAACAAATATGTATACAAACGTAAGCAACATAAGCAAAAAATAACATGAAACACTAAATGACAGAGAACCTTACAATACATAAACATGAATATTCAACAAATAATAATTAGTTCTTGTGGATATGTGATGAAGGGTAGTGAAATTTGGTATTTAAAGAGTAATCTGTGCGGTCAACTAGTCGTATAGTGTAACAAAGGCACCGAATGTAGCCAGTAGCTCATAGTGGTTCCTTGTTAGTTTCTTGAATCCTAACTTCTGACCATAGGTCCTTATTTAGGTAATTCAATACAAGAGTGAGCAATGCCCAAGTAAGCTGAGACTTCTAGGAAGAAAAAATGTAATTCTATGATTTCACACGAATTTTCTCGAAGTTCCTGTCAGAATCAGTTGTATAATAGTTTACCTATGAACTGGTCAGTTCAGAAACACCGGAAACTCGTCAGATTGTGGAATATGAAAACAGGGGTGCTAAGCAGTGTGACAGTAGAGAAAGAATGAAATAAAACGGTGAAATCTCCTGAAGACAGAAAGTTCCGAAAGCGCAGTTTCTCAATCGCGTCCCTCTGCGTCACTGGCCGTGGGTAGATTGCAGACGGGCTAAGGGCTAAATCAGCCGGCCGCGAACGTTGTACTGCTAGCCGACAACTCGCCCGCTGTAGAACTGCAGAGCGTGCGGGATCAGGATGAGACCCCGAGCCATTGGGTTTAAAATAGAAGTTCGTTTTCGGAGAGCATGTATTCCCAGTACTCACTTTTTCCTTACCCCTCCTTGCTTCTTTAATCAGTTAGGATAATCAGGATAGATCAAATCATAAGCAAAACTTGTCTTTTGTTTACTCCAGTGCATATACAGTAGCGCTCAAAAGTCTTCGGCGAAATGGTCTTTCGCTTGGGTTTTTTCACTTGTAACTTTTTTGCAACTGCACCAATTTAAGAGAAATTTCAGTATGTTGTACTTGGAGACACTGCATAATTAATATCCTATTTTGGCGCAACGGTGTAGGTTACGTGGTTATATGAAATTTTTTAATTTTGGCATGCCATGGTTATGCCGTCCCGTTGTGCCGCTGTCATCAAATGTCGTGGTCTTTCTACAAAATATTAATGTTCTCTGAGGCTTGCTCTTTTTGTTTTTGTATAGAAAGCCGTTTCTCTTGAACACGCCTCTTACTTTTTTTTGGGTGGTCTTGTAGTAAACTCTTCTAAAAAATCATGAAAAGTGGCAAGCGGCGCTCAAGTAAAAGGAAATGTTGACAATGGTTTCAGGCACCACATATTAAAATTTTGTCAAATTTGGTCAAGTAGAAAAAAAGTTATGACAAAAAAGTTTTGGCCGAAGACTTTTGAGCGCTACTGTAAGTATGCATCACATAAGCTGGCAGGACAAGTTCAATGGTAGACCTGCAGAGAACCATTATGAAAATAAAAATCAGAAAAATGTGTGTCATCAATAATAACGACGAAAAAAGAAAAATAAAGCTTTTCAAAACTCTCGGAAATGTGAAATTTTTTGACTGAAAAATAGGGAGTTGAGCTTGCGTGGGCGCGCGATGAACTCTCGTTATCTATCGAGAGCATCGCGTGTGCTGTCGCTGGAGGCACCGTGCGTTTTTCTTCCACAGTGACCAGTTGCCAAATATCCTTGCTATCTATTTTCCAAAATTTTCCAATTGATTTTTTATGCAACTTCAGAAAGCTGATGGTGATATTCGTCAGTTCTCTGCAAGAACAACGGAGGATTAAGCGGGAAATGCGACTGTGCCCCAGCGAAAATGTGAGCAATGTGACAAATACAACCGTACGCACGCGCCTTTTTGTCAGCGCTTCAAGGAAAGCAGGAATAACTAGTCAAACTATCCTCGCTTGTAAACGTGCGGGCGTCACTCATGCATCAATGACTTCAGCAAAACATGCTAACATCCAGTAAATTGCAGTTTGAACTCACTTCCCTCCGAACGAACGTTGTCATAGGTTTACCCAAAGCGATAAACGTTTTCATTGGCGTAAGCGGAATGAAAGGCTCTACGGGTTACAAATGGCCTCACGTTTTGGCTGCAGAACGTCCAGGTGCAATTAAACTTCTACTTAAACCCGCGCTTAAATCCGTGGAAAACATAGTGTTCTCTGTTGACTCCTTGTTCACCGTTCAACAGTTTATCGGTAGCTCACTTTTGCGGAAAGTGGGCATTTGTCATTCTAGGGAATGGCGCACATGGTGAAAAGATTGATATCTCCTATTGTGAGAGACGCTATAAAGTGTCTTTGTGTAAAGTCAAATGTTTCAAAAAGTCTTCTCAGAGCGGATAATTTTGTGTAGCGTTTCTAGCACTTACAGTAGCGCTCAAAAGTATTCGGCCAAGTGGTTTTTCACATGGGTTTTTCACTTGTAACTTTTTTGCAACTGCACCGATCTAAGAGAAATTTTAGTATGTTGTACCTGGAGACACTGCATACTTAAAATACTATTTCGGCACTCAACGGTGTGGGTTACGTAGTTATATGAAATTTTTTGTTTTTGGAGTGCCATCGCTATGCCGTCCCGCCGTGCCGATGTCATCAAAAGTCGTGGTCTTTTTACAAACTGATGTTCTCTAAGGCTTGCGCGTTTCCTTTTTGTATAGAAAACCGTTTTTCTTGACCAAACCTTTTACTTTTTTCGGTGGTCTTGTAGTAAATTCTTGTAAAAAACCATGAAAAGTATCAAGCGGCACTCAAGTAGGAGGAAATGTTGACAATAGGTTCGGGCACCACATATTAAAATTTTGTCAAATTTGGTCAAGTAGAAAAAAGTTATGACAAAAAAGTGTTTGGCCGAAGACTTTTGAGCGTTACTGTATGTACCTTTGATCACAGACTCAATTAATTCGTATAAACCTGGATGCGTATTGGAAACTGTGCCTATTCGTAGAACGTAACTGTAGGGTGAAGGCACACCATGCGATAATCAGTTTACTTGCTTATTTCCTTGAGAGAAGGAGGTCCCTGGATAGCTGCTCAAGCTGCACCTTTGTTGCGGCTGCACGGTGCACCCTCACGGTGCTGTACCAGCTTGAACATAACCAAGCCACGCCCACCCAACCGAATCACACCTGGCCTTAGACGAACAAATTTCCAATGTGGCGCTCACATGGAGAAGAAAACTTGCGATAAGAGAAGATAGTTCAATGGAGTAGCTAACAGCTTTCCCGTTGGAAGATAGCTCGTCTGAGGCCAGGTGTGATTTGGTTGGGTGGGCGTGGCTTGGTTGTGTTCAAGCAGGCACAACACCGTGAGGTACACCGTACAGCCGCAACAAAAGTGCATCTTGAGTAATTACTCAAGGACCTACTCGCCCCATGAAGGTAAGCCACTAATCTGAGTACTGCGTTATGTGCTTTCAGGTATGCTCTGGTTTGGGAAGCATCAGCAAAACTCCAGCTACTCAGCGGCAATATAGCCACTGCAAAGGCCGTACCGTACTCGTAATTCTGGCTTACTTCTGCGCTCTAACGAAACAGGGAATAGTACGAGTTCTTAGTGGAACCATATTAATATGGTTTAACAAAAAGTGGTGCCAAAGGAGCGACCGCGTGAGATGTACGACTTGGGTATTGCGGGTGAGAAGTCTTGCAAAATGCGAGTTATAATGAAGCTCCCCATCAGTTCCAGGTGATACACTCAACGTACACACTTGTTTGTAGTTAAAGCGTTCAGACTTTAGCGGAACCTATCAAAAATTTTTATTTCAGTTAAAGAATCATGAAAACGAATAATTTGAATAATTATAAGGAGTACACTGTGGAAAACAGAGCTGTGCTGTGGTGCCCACAGCGGAGCTTGCCCTCCATGTACAGTATAATACAATAGTACAGTGGAAAGACCTCTTTGAGTAGTCACAAATAATAAAATTTCATTGAAAATCACAGAGTGCGCCGCACACCATTGTGATTCATGATTAAATTATAGGATTGAGAAGCAGCTGCTCTCAAGGCTGCAATTTCTGCGCGAGAACAAAATTCGCAAAAATGGCTTGCTAATAGCAGCAAGAGCCTTTTTGGAGAACCACTCGCCAATGCCAACATTGGCAATTGGCAGACGATCGGAGCCTGCGCAACCCCTTAACGCAAGGTCGATCTAGAGTTGCGTGGAACACTTAAATCAGATTTAAATTACTCGAATTACGATAAATTATCGAATTGTTGGTAAATTGAGTTCTTTTCAACTTTTTTGAGAACTATTCTACATCAAGAAGAAACAACTTGAAAATAGAAATATTCGAAACTGTGTCTGTACCTCGATGGAAAGTATACTCCATTTTGGAGCGCCTGACAGGGCGTGTCCTACGGACATGGGTGAGGGGCGAGAGTGGGAGTACGTGGCAAGAGTGAGAGTGTGTGGCGGAGTGAGAGAGTTTGATACACCCACCCGAGTCCATGAGCCACGCCCTATCAGGCGCTCCAAAATGGACTGTAAACCAACTTTTATTCGAGCGCATAATTTTCGGTCTTTGTCTATTACGTGCTGGGAAGCGGGAGCGCAATATAGTTCTGCTGGTTTACTTGTTTCCTGAACTTGTTACGAGTCAATGATACAAGCACTACAGTAGTATAATGCTATTGGACATAGTTGAGCTACAGTTGGGTTCCACTATTGGCGCAGGTTCCAGTACATATTCAGGGATTATGTAATTCATTTACGTTAGTGATAAAAGGTACATGAGTATTACAAAGCCTGAATAAAATTATTCACTCTGAGAACACTTTGAAACATTTGACCTTTCACAAAGGACACTTTTTTAGCGTTTCTCACATCAAGAGATGCTATCAATCTTTTCATTACATGTGCGCCATTCTCTCGTTGACAAATGACCGCTTTCGGTGCAAAGTCGGCCACCGATTGGTTAGAATTACTAGACTGTCGACGGTGAAAAAGCGATGCAACAGGGACAATCTGGAAATGAAAAATTCAGCATGGTTTCTTCCTTAATGTATTGATGCACAGGAACAGCCAAAATGTGAGGTCATGTATGAACCCGTAAAGTATTCAATTCAGGCCAGGCTTGCGAAACCGTCTATCGTATCTGGTTCCAATGTTAGATACGTTTCTCTTACGCTACTGTACGGTTTCAGTGAGCTTGGACATAAACCATCAGAATGAGTCGGAGCAAAATGCACGATTTTCACAGAAATAAATACCAAAAATAGTCTACTCACAAATCGATGTAAATACTCATGTGGGTGGAGATGGCGCAGCAATAGGCGTTTTGTCGTTATTGACTGTCATGGTGTATTGTGGTCATGGTTTACGTCGTTAATAATGCAAAAGAAAAAATACACAGAGTTTTTGTAATTGCTCCAGTAACCTGAGTGATACTAGGCGCTGTCAACAGGTCTTGGTTGTAACTTTCGAAGAACGATCGTTTCCACTTAAATATAGACTTATTCGCAGTCCTCTTAACCCCTAGATGTATCTGGATCTTCTCAGCCTTATATGGGACCGATCCTGGTTCGATTCTTGGGCCATGTGCGTGTCAAACGGCGCCATTGTCACTGCTGCATTGTTAACGTCACTTCAGAGGATGCGAAGACTTTAACAGCATTGTGACTATGTTCTGTTGACATGGTCACTTTAGAATTTACAAATTTGTTGAGAGAAGAATCTGGAAATAGAATATTCAGTGCACTGGCTTTTTTCAGAGGTTCATATGTATAGAAACGTTTTGCAAAGCAAGGCCATTTATAACAATTTGCAATTTTTGGTTTCTGATGGTTTACCTAGAATCGAATTTGAAATCAAGCCGACAATTAATCAAATTGATTTGATCCATTCTAAAGATAGCTGCATGTTCCATAAGATTGCGCTATTTGAGGAAACAGTATATTGGGTAGCCACTGAACAAAATAGGATTCATCAGGTCCCATATAGCTCTCCCTAAGGCCATATTCTACCACTTGGAATGCTGTAACTAATGATTAATAGCTATGTTGATCGGTGCTGGGACGAGAATGCCACATGGAGCAGTGACCAAGCTGTCCTTAGGGGGCACTGTAACGCTTCCCGGAATCTGATTACGAGTGTCAGTTGAAGGGATCGGGAACACTCGTTAATCAAGAACAAGAATAATGGCGGTGGATCCCCCCCCCCCTCCCCCCCCCCCCCGAATGACGGGATGTTCATTGGAAACATGTAAACCATTGCCCTTTCAGAGTGAACCTTGGTCTTCTGATAAGCGCATGATGTAGGCTTTGCTCGATCCCATTTCGGGCTGTGCCATTTATTCTACTTCCATCAGGAATCGTAGTGGAATTCCTGTGGATTTGAACTATACGATATTTACAGAGGCCAGCCATTCTACCAGTAAGTGTTTCTATTTCCCAGGCAATTCTCTTACCAAAAACCTTGATGTCATGGAAAAGACTTGGTTAGTATGGGTAAGATTTATCCAGGAATTGATCTTTGGATCATACCAGTGCGAATGGTGATACTCATCACTAATCCAAAATCTATTCGTAGTCATTTTCGCCCTGTTTCAAATGTTTTTTGAAACCAATATCAGCTGTTTTACATCTCTTCGCACTCGCATTCTTGGTGATAGCCACAGAGAGGAATGATAAAAACAATAACATAATATGTAAAAAGTGTACACAATAAACATAAATAAATATATTGATGGAAATAGGCCATGAAGAGTTTACTAATCACTTTATTCTGATCACTTTATTCTACTCACAGAATCATCTACAGAAATTTGAGTCTTCCTCCTCCAATGGTCATGCTCAATGACCAGAGATGGTCACCAAAGCCTCCCCCTCGAGTTCCCACATTTTCGGACATGTGGGAGGAGATTCGAGAACGTGGATGTGTGATCGGTTACGTGGTGTGTGAAGTAAATAAACATTTGGCGCGAAAATCTGGACTGGCTCCTTTGCGCCGGACTGGTTGTTCGGTGGGAATTCAAACAATATTCAGATTGTCTATTTTTGCACTAAACCATGGGGATTTTTTGGTTCTTCCTATGTTTCTCATCAAATCCTGAGAATGAAATATAGGGATTTTGAGAAGAAATATGTAATAGATCCATAAATTTAGATGCACGGTTCCTTCAATCTTTCACAAAAGGGTAAAAAGGGACATGAGCCCGACGAGCGCTGTTCAAGCGCAATTTGGCTGTTAATAAAACAATTTTTGTGCCGGGCATTCAACGCCTGAAAATGCTATTAAGCACTGGATGGGACAAGGCTTTGATGGTCACAGCGGGATGTGATCCCAAAAGCATGCGAATCGATGCGTCTCTTCTGATTATCGCCCTCTTTTTCCCACCACTCGAAAAAATAATTATGAAACAATTCAGATAATTTCGACGTATTAACAATAATAATGATAATTTCTAAGTCCCTGAAAAGAACGCCATGTCGTCGGAGTGACTAGTCAGTGGGGACTTCTGAAGTCAATGCGATGTCGACGGGAACTCGTCTCTTTGTGAGGGATCATCCTGGTGGAGGTGAACGACAAAAAGTAGATAGGAACTTCGAAAAGCTTAGAGACACAACGAACATCGAAAATTAATGAAAAACAGATCGAGCGCACGAGGGGAGCACCATTAAGAACGTTTCGGAAACCATGAGGGGTTTCGACTTGGGAAAGGACAGTGATCATTGAGGTTGTACATCTAACTATTAAGTCGATCTGAATGTTTTCCGCAGTTTGACCTCTTACTTCAAATGTGCTGTTCTCAGCTCATGCAAGATTTTATCAATCGAGATTAGAACCATAAGAATCTACAACTTCTGCCTACAACATGAACGCTTGCGTATTCCACCTTCCCAGAGCTTTGGAGACATAGATGCATTGAAATTGTTGAAGTTCGCTTCAACATCGTGTAAGCGAAGGATTAGTAATTTTAAGGTATATTAAATGTTATAGAAAAAGATTTTATAGAACAATTATAAAATAGACCCATACAAGAAGCATTATAGAAGAAAATTATAGAAATGATGGACTCATAGAATAATTTATGTGAAAATAAAAGCTGGTATATTTCAAACAAACGAATTAAAAGAAAACGAGATTCTAAAAATTATTATTTCCTGACGACTGTGATTAACGTGCAGCCTGGAATGTGAAATGAGTTTTTTTATTTTTTGAGGGCGCAAAACATCTGTCAAAAAGCAGAAATAGAGAGGATACCCGATGGAGAATTCGTTTGACACAGAATTGTAATAAAATGCTGGAAGCGAGAATACTGTAGTCTCTTTATTCCATGCTGCATAAAATATTGGACAAAGCATGCAGCCGGCATGGTGAATATGCAATTAATGAATGCGTTCGATTTCCGACAAAATGCCGCGCTGACATCCACTTATCAATTAGCTGTACACCGCTCGCTCAGATAGAATTTCGTGAATAGCAGTCCACAGAACAGAAAATCAAGGAATCGAGGTGAATCCAGAAGTTTCTGAAGAGAAACGTGGAAATCCAAGTGTGGTTTGTGATGGAATGTCCGCAGCGGCTATGGATGGAGCGCCCAGCGATGCACTTGTGAGTGTCAACTCGATTACATTGGAATAACGAATCGGCATGAGTGGGATTTGGCATGGAATAAGGCAGCCATGGTGTGAAGAGCTATTCAATTTGAAGCACTGGAGCTTTTCCGTGCTGCACAGTTGCCTTTGCTTCTTCTCTATGATTGAAACGGGCTTCTAGGAGCCCCAAAGGCGGGCATCGTACATAAAAGCTCTGTGTTCCCATGTTAAACACTAGCTGGCTGGTTGATCTACTGTATATAAAGGTGCTAAAAATTGTGCTCGATGAAGAAATCCGAGATGAATAATCCTCAATATTCAGAACTTTTTAATTCCAGCTAGAGATCATAGAAACAATTTGCAAATGCAAATTATGGTACAATTTAGGCGTGTCTTCTTCATTGGTTGAAACAAACTGCGAAATGCGCACTAGCAGAAACCTTGTGACAAACAAAAAGATTTTATGAAAGCGTATAAATAGAGTTTCGGGGCGGCTCCAGCAATGCATACCCATCCCGAAAGAAAGTACATTTTCGTGTTGCGAAATTTGATTCCCGTGGGCACTACCCACGAGAAACTCTGAGAAACCAATAAGAAAATGCAGTTCAAGCCGTTATACCATCAAAAATTCTCGCGATATAGAGAAGGAGAATATGTATGTAATCCACTAAGTGTAAACGCTAGGGGTCCAAGAAGACGATGTATGGCGCAATTCGTAGTGGAAAAACCTGTCGCAAGTTTATTAGTGAGGCACCACGGCGTGAAGCAAACTCGCTGCGTGCAGTTTCCTCCCATTAGCAAACGGATCATTCAGCAGCGTACCGCTGCCACATGTAACAGATCTGCGTATCTCCGATCGAAACTCGTGGCTACGTATAAATTCATAATATATGTGACCATAATTCTGCATAATTTTTGCATAGGAAGCGAAATTGAGAGCGGCGGCCGACCCACTGGCTTGCTTAGGGTTTAATAGCCTGCTAGGCAACGAGCGAGAAAGGTAACGTCATAGGTCCGCCTCATTGCTTTTTCCGAATAACAATAATGTATCTTGTAGAATCTCATAAATCACCCTGAGAGGACATGTGAAGCGGAAAATGCGGTCTATATGTACATCGGTGACAGCTATGTATTGACATACGGATGGCTTTGAATTTTTGTGGTACGCCAGTTTTCATGAATTCGAGATCACAAATTGCCGCACTTTATCGGCGTGTAACCATTGTCGAAAGTGGCTCGTTTCAATGCCGAATAAGCTGCGGAAAACACCAGCGATTTTTCGCAGTTGAAAGCACAAACAGCGCAGTCGTCGAGTTTTTCGTGCTATTTCAGAAAGGGCACAGCGAAGAGAAGTCAGCCCATAGGATGCGGCCACGGAACGAATAGTTAATTGACACGAAGCTATGCAGTGGTGAAAACAATCCACTAGTTAACAGCTCTCATTGCAAAGAAAAATTCAAGAATGAAAACAAGAATGATAATTCAAAACATATTCAAATTCAATTCAAAACAATTCAAAACATATGACATTATTTCCGCATGAAACTTGACATAAAATGCTTACATGCTTCAGGCTGCCCCAGATGTGCCTGTGCATGAAAAACGAATATCGATTAGACCAGCACAAAATCGATACCAATTCTGAATTACATATGCGACTGGTTTTGCGTGAAGCATGAAAGCAAACAGTGAGAGAGAGATTGCAAGTTTTCAAAAAAATTTCCGTTTCAAGTATCGTATATTAAACTGGACAAGGTAGAAGGAACTCGGTTCGAGGCACACTTGGTGTAGGTATGACGTCCAATATTGCATAGACGCCCCATGCGACATAGGTCGTGGCTAGCAACTCAATTTTTTAAAATTCCTTTTATATATATCTCTCCCGCTCTGTTTAGTGGTCCACCGCAAATTAAAGGCGGCATTAAGGGAAAGTCGGACGAAAAGTAAAGGAAGTAGTGAGTGTGAAAGTCGAGATGCCTTGTAACAGGGCAGTGAAGAAACAACGGATGGAATTGGCCAAAAACCCGAGAAATAAGACCCCCTTTCCACCGTTGATTCTCGACGCGGACGACCTGTCCGTTAAGAAGGGAGTAGTCTGATCTAGTTTTCCACTGGCATGTTTCCAAGTAAACACAAGGGAATGATTAGAAATACGGCAGCGTTCTTTTTTGGAGTGAGCTTCAAGCTAAAACTGCGAAAGCGCGCCGCAAAACCTTCGATACTGCCGCATTTCCTTGGCCTCTCCCATCCCAGTCAATCGGGAATTCCGGAGGCGGGATCGACTTATCAAGAGGCGGGGCAGATGGACGTTTTGCGGCGTTTCTACACCTCAGAGGGGCGCGTTTTCACCGGGATTTCGCCACAGCTAGCCTTCTTAGGCCCAGGACTACCATGTTAGTGACTTCTTGTAGGGATTCCTCCATTACCGCATTACCCCTAATGCTGTGTTTAAAAAAAGATAAAGAGCTGGAACGGATTATGATCGAAAAGAAAAGCACGCGAAAGAAGAGAGAAAGGCCATGTTGATTTCTAAACTGCAGTTGAATTGAAATGCCGTATAAATGAAGCAATAGCAGACAAATGATGGCTTACAGACTCCAAGTAGGAATAAATCCACGTACCATGTAATCACAGCGTGACTATAGTGCCATATCGCAAATTATCTGGTGCCCTTGTTACAGAATAAAAAATGAAATTATTTATTTTCATTTTCACTTCTCAAAAGATTTATTCGCGTATCATAATTATCTGCAATTTGTGTTTTATATTTTGCAATTAATTCCAAAATTTACTACCACATCGTAAACCTGGCATGTGCCACAGGTGACGTTAAATTATTAAGACTGTTAAGACAAAATCGCATCCGATGTCGGTTCTGAATGGAAGTAAAACGCATGGCGCACCCTACAAAGCTCATCTTATGGGAGACTGCAATACGAGACTATGAGACATATGAGTGAATCAATGCTGAGGGCGGAATGTTAGAGAGATGTGGTAAAAAAAAAACTTATATCCCGTGCAGTAGTAAAAAAATATGAAAAGACACTTCAGACAGGACTATAATTCGGCTACACTAAAAACAGTATTGATTATGGACGTAGGGCAGTAGTGGAAAGAAAAGGTATTGGGGATTCGTGGCATGTGAGAGCAGAGCGGATGGATGCCCTCATTTGAGTAGCTGTATGCAGCCTCTGCTGTCGTCGTCGACTCTCTCACAAACCCAATAAACAACTCAAAGTGCACAAGGGCATACCCTAACAAAAACAACAATACGCGAATGGAATCTCGTACAATTTAGGGGTTTTCGCATTTTCAACCGAAAAATATGGTTCAAGATAGTGGGCATTATTCCGATAGTAAGCGGCTACGGGTGAGTGCACCTATTACAGAAAATTCGCTTCGCGGCGTCGCACTCGCGGCGCCATCAGCTCGACTTGCGGAATCGATTGCCGAGCCACTCGCCGCGAGCGGCCACCCGATTTTCCGTCATAAGGGCACACACCCGGCTGACACTGTCAAGGTTGGACTACATTTAGCGCTTTTCTTTGAAATGTCCCTTAGAAATGGATCGAGCTGCAGGGTGATCGAAGATTTGATTATCACTTAGTCTTCGAAAGAAATCAACTAATGAAATAAACAAATCATTAAATTAATGAGTATAACCAATCACTAGATTATTAGTATTGAGACTGAAAATTATCAAATAAGTTTGAAAACTGAAAAAATTGAATACTGAAATCAATATCGAAAGAAATTGAGAGCTACTACAAGCATGCAAATCGTGATCAAATCTTTGGTCTCGGATGGGACCCGAATTAGCAATTGACGCTTTACGTCTTTCTCGTACTATTCAGCCCGAGCTCAAAAGACAACACAAAAACATGATATAGAAAATCAGGGTTGCTAATCTACCATTTGTATAAGGTAGATGATTACGTATTCATTAAATAATCTCATAAAAATGCCAGATAACTCTTATACTGAGACTGAAATGAATACGAACGTGTCACATAGCTTTTGGTCAAAATTGCCAAACAAAATGGCAGGGAAAATTTAAGAATTTCAAGTCACTTAATAACTAGTTAAAAGCCTTCTGACATTCCAAAAATTTCGTGAAGACTGACTTTTCTGCAGTGCTGGTCTGTCAGTGCTAGGATATTGACTTTGTTACATGGAAAAGTACCGAAATAGCAAGAAACGGGTTGACCGAGCAGTGGAAGTTACGAAACGATCTTATTCGCTGCCGAGAACTCGGAGTGTAGTGGTTAAGTGAGGCGCGCTAGGGGAACCGGTCTTGACAATTGTGATGGACGCGAACGACCCCATACCACGAGGGTAGGACTGGAGACTGTGACGATTAGCGAAGATGAATGGCAATCATCGCTACGTACCTCAATGGGATTCTCCCATCGAATCGTCTTCTATGACGAGATCATCCAAAAAACGCAACGAGGCAAATAGGACTGTTGATGAATGGAAGGGTGGGGGGGGGGGACGGGGGTTTAGCGGAACTTGTGTACGGAACCGTTGGTTGCAGCCCCTTTAATGCTACTAGTTTTTGAGCACTATTTGCCCGAAGCAATCTCACCAGGTTGAAACTTGATGGGATGGGAGGAGTGATTCTGGCGCGAAAATTGGAGCAAGACGTAATTCGATCCGTAGAAAACGAATATGACACTCACTCGGTGTCAAACCACTTGGCATCCTTGCCAAAACGGTGTGGATCACAAAATTGCTCAAAACCTGCTATGCGTACATAGTTTTACCCCATCAGAAAGAATTTTACACTTTCTCGACACGAAACCGTCCGTAGCCCGCCTCACAGAAATTTGAAAATTTATCCATTTTGGCGCCGAGTGAGTGTCATATTCGTTTTTTACGGGACAAATTACCACTTGGTACAAGTTCCCAGCTAAATCGGATTGTCCCTCAAAAGTCACCTCTCCCACCCTATCAAGATTCGAGCTAGTGGGGTTACCATGGGTGGATAATGCCGGAAAGGGATCGTGGGAGTGCCATGCCTCTTTTTCATCAAAAACGTTAGCTCATGATCGGCTAGAGATGCGCCTTTGCGGTACTTATGGGGTCCAAATCTCGTAAGCACCATTACCACCTCCTTTCAGGCTATTCTGCTACAAATTCTTATTATTTACTGTTCTTGATAATTTAGCCATTCCGCCACAATTTTTATTATTTTTACTGATTCTTAACAATTTAATTTGTCTAACATTTTTAATTGTCATTGAGAAGTTAGTATAATATATGCCCGGGATCAAAACAACGTATTCGCCATTTTTGCCTTAGTGAGCAATTTTGCCACTAATATAGTTTTTTACACGTTAATCATTTTCCAATTACATTTCACTTACACTTATGGCATCGATCCTAACTAATTTGACTTATTATTGATGCACTATCTTTGAAAGACCAAGTTGTCATTTACAAAATATTGCTAATTAAAGTCAACCTTCGTAGGTTACATTGCCCCTCTGACTCAGGAGATACAATCTTGAGGGCTATGCCAATAGTTTGCATATCTCACTCCAAGGTCATGTATCTTTACCCCGTCTATCAAATGGCTTTCAACAGGAATCTGTTGTCGGTCAGTGTAAGCACATGGAGATTCCATTTGAAAGCTGGTGAATCAACGGAAGAGGGAATATGTGTGAAAAGATGTATACAAGCTACAGGCTGTTTAAAGAACGTCGATTTAATTTTGGTCTCCAGCTCAACCACTTTTTATCATCCCCTATTCGGGACGGAGGTGGTATATTGACAGGGGTGCGCACCCCATTCTCATGGTGCGGGAGTCAACTCCCGCGTCAACATCCGCCCAGAGCAACCGAGCCTTCCATCCTCCCGGGGCGGTAAATTATCACCAGAGCTACCTGGGAGGATAAAAGCACTGACTTGTACATCGGCTGACCACCGCAAGTCATTGTATAGGCCATATCACATTCACCAGTCAACACAATTCTGAATGGAACTGGAATGTGCGACGCATCCCAAGAAGTGATTGATTAACGCCGAAAACTTTATCCTTTCTAAACTTTTACTCTCTTGAACGTTGCTTTCGGAACACAGCGAGAGACGATTAATTGGCGATGGAAGTATTTTGGTGGACTGGAGAGGAGGAGAGGTTGCCTTCGATAGGATTACGGAGTTCACTGAGAACGTATTCACGAAAGTCTCCTTGCTGCATCATGGTCACTATGAACCCTAAAAAAGCCCAACAAGCTGCTCCGTAAGGGCATTTTCAAGAGAATAGATATTGTCCAAATAATATGGAGTAGAGAAAAAAGCCCCATTTAATTCGAATGGTGTGCCCGAGGCGTTTCTCCTCGCTATGGCGGCAGTTAGCGAAGGATGCGTGCGTTCCCATCAAATCTGTCATGAAACTCCGAAAACGTTCACTGCAAACGAGCGAGTATGCTGAAAAACCATTGAAAAAAGATCGTTGAGTGTTATGAGATGTGTTCTGTTCGCAATAAATCGGAACCGGAATCTCTGTAAACAGGAAATTTTTTTTCTATGATCGAGCTTCCAGTTGTAAAAAACCCAATTTCTCGGATGGGAAGGATCGTCTCGATATATGGTAAATGATTTCGTTGAAGGCCAGGACAAGATCATTTGTTTAGAATGTGCCATCGATAGGCACTGTATTGTTTCTTCGGATACGGTAGATATGTACAACGAATCTTTGATAGAAATGACATGATGTATGAAATCATGGGGCGTGGATATTGATGCCTACAGAGAAAAGATAGCAAGTGATAACATGCGGTAAACAGTAATAGCTCGTGTTATGGGTGACGAAAGATGATGAGGGATGATGGTAGATTACAAACATGAGTAGAGTGAGGCAAAATTTGTCTACTGCTCGCTAACCTGGGTGCCAAAATCAAAGGTTGCAATCGAGGCAAGATATGGTTCTTTTGGGATGTAGAAAGGGAGTCATTGTGTTTGCACAACGGCCTTAGGATTGAGCCCATCATGGTGGATCAAAATGAGCTGTTGTGTCCTGAAAGGTTTCAACATCGCCCCTCCCCGTCCCATATGTCAATCAAACGATGTCATGTGAAGAGATGAGAAAAAATCGACCTCTTTAAAAAAACGGGCCATCTGCTCGTTGTGTAGGCGCGGTGTCCTTTTATGATACCATCTTTAGGACAAATTAATATTCTATTGTAAAAAAAGAAGAACCCTCTGAGACTAGTCATGTCTAGCTACGGAGGTACGTTGATTTGTTCCAAACCTGAAGGAGTACTTACTTCACAGCATTCGAACTACGTCAAGCATAATGTACTATCTTTGAGTACTGTTCTCTCCTCATGCCGGTCAAAATGTCATGAAAACAATGTGAGACTCCAAAACTTTATTTTAGAAGACTAAAAGATCTCACAGAGCACTGCGAATGAATTTTGAGCCTATTGGCAAACGCCCAACCCCTTTTTCAAGCCTGAAATAGAGCAATTTATTCTGTTTCGTACTGATACTTTTTGGAAGGAGCCAATAGATATGTATCCGACTGACTTACTGCTGCCGCGTCTCAAGGCTTGAAAAAGTAGACTTAAACTTCTTCCGCAACAATCTGTTAATCTTTTGGGCCTCCTGAAATAGAATTTTAGAGCCCTACATTGCCCACATTGTTTACCACATATAGACATTATGTACTATTTGGGAACAAAAGCTGAGTTAAGATGAAAGGGGTGTTGGTAGTGTAATGGATTAGCACATATCCCCGGCAAGCATGAAGTGCGGGTTCGAGTCCCGTTCGACACCGAAGCTTTTGCCCATAACTCAGCATCCCAAAGTAACTTTCGCATCGCGGGCTGCGGCAATATGTAATCAGCAGCTATCTGAAGTCATTAATATCAAAGTTATGTACTATGTTCAACGAGACATTCGAGTACGTCTAAAAGTACGAACACAAGTGAGATGCACGGCGAATTTCGAAAATCCATTCAACCAAAGGCGCTTTTCCTCCAATTACATGCAGCATTGAACGCCTGATTATATAAATCATTGTGACACCTAAAAAAAGTACCTAATTTGTTTGAACTACGTACTCAGATCTCCTTCATTTATTTGCATTTATTCTATTTCATTGAATAACCCGACTTATTTAATGCATATATTATCATATTTTATATTTTGTATCACTGTGTCTTTGTATGCTTATAATATGACTCCATTTCTTAATATCAATCTAAAACTGAACTAAGTTTAATTTTGATGTTGTGCAGGATTCAAGTCATGTTTATTATGTTCACGTTCATGTAAACAATACAATTATAAAATAGCGCATAATTTTCCATTGGTTGTGAAAAACTATTATTAGGTGGAATCGCTGCTGCTGCTGCTGAAGTTCATGAAGTTATGCTTTACCGCGCATTTAGGGAAATTCAAGGTATTACCTGTAGTATATATTAGGTTGATCGGAAAGTTTTGATAGGGTTGAGATTTTTTTTTCTATTTTATTTTACAACTCAGCAAGTAATGCAGGCTAATCAACAATATAATAAACATAGTTAGTTATAACATTGTCTCACCCAACGGGCAGGTCGGCGATTCTCTTCTCCCAGAATTAGGAGGATTAGGGTCAAAGAAGTCACCGACCACTTGTCCAAGGTGGTCATTGTTGACGAATTTTTTCGTTGCTAAGAAAGCCTTAGGGGGCCGGAGCAAGTGGTAATCTGAAGGGATAACATCAGGGGAATAGGACGGATGTGGAACCTTGTCCCAGCCAAGCTCTTCCAATTTTGCACGGGTCCCTCATATGGGTAAAGAGAGCCGTGCAAAATTGGAGACGCTAGCTTGGGACCCGGTTCCACATGCACCCTATTCAACTGATACTGCCCTCTCAGATTACCACTTGTTCCGGTCCCCTAAGGCTTTCCTAGCAAAAAAAATTCGTCACCTTGAACAAGTGGTCGGTGACTTCTTTGACTCCTAATCCTCCTAATTCTGGGAGAAGAAAATCGCTGACCTGCTCTTTAGGTGGGACAATGTTATAACTAACGATGGTTATTATATTGTTGATTAGCCTGCACTACATGCTGAGTAATAAAAAAAATCTCAACCCTATCAAAACTTTCCGACCAACCTAATATTTGTTCCTCATGTACCCACTTTCTTATTCATATAATTTATCTCTTCATGAAATTAGGTTGTAGCGATATTCAAGCGACATTTCAAGCCTTTCTGGATGGCTCACTGTGTAGCCAGTCGTTTGATGGATGATGAACGCGTTCACGAAAAAAGATAGGCAATTGAAGCAAGCACTTCTTTACGATCTCTGTGGACGGCCTTCCCTCCACAAGACAATTGCTAATTCTTCTATGATAGTAAATGCCCACCTTTTCCTAATTGTTTGAAAGAGGCTCGACTGCGGTCACAAAACGAGTACACTGCGTAAAACGGGTACATGGCGCGATCAGGTAAGTGTAAAAAGACGCACCCTGTGTCAATCAGCCTTCTAGATTACTATGCTAAAAGTCCCAGCAGCAGCATTCTGATACTTTGCAAAAGCCGCATGAATGAAAACAACAAGAATTACGAAAACACGCCAACTATGCACGGAAATTCGAACGGAAGCGAGGTTTTGGCAAAGCAAAAGGGCTCTAAGTGTGCTGTTATGATGTAGAGGAATTGCTGTGGTAGAAAAAATAAAGCCTTTAAAGCTCCCCAGTTCCTTTTTTGACTGCCCCACTCAAGTGAAACGTTGGAATTGTCGGCAAAAACGGTCTTTGCAATCCAACTCATTGAAGGAAGCAAGAGGGCAGTTTCGGCGACCAGAAAGAGAAAAGTGATCATTATAAATGAAGGATAAGTGCCACAGGAGATGGTTTGTGATGCAATTCCCAATAAAGGGCGCACTTTAGTTCCTTAACAGAGACACTTTTTTATTTGACTCCTCCCACGAAAAGACGAGTCACGCATTCGAAGTGTTGATCACAATTCTCTGCTCACATAGTCAGCGAAAAGGACAGAAATATAATAGTTGAACGTCTCACAGGTTGGTGAGTGCAATAAATAAACATAAATGGAAAATAGATATAGACCTATAAGAAGATGTTATGAAAGTTGGGTTTTGTTGAAAAATCAGCAGATCTGCAAGGAATTCTTTACCACTTCACTGGGCGATTGATACAGAAAAGGTTTCGTAAGAATTAGCGAATCAAAAACGATATTTTTATACTGTACCGGGACCGCCTTCTGTGTATCCATGATTCTTGCGATTCCTTTAGAGGCACTAGTAAGGGAAGTTCCGAAGAATATGAAAACATCATAAATACTTAATGTGATGTACTTAGCAAAACATAGTAGAATATATAGGAACGGAACGGTCAGCTATCGCTGATTGCGTAAGGGGGCGGACCACGTTAACAAGGGGAGGACCGTATCAGAACAGGTGGCAGCTGCTGGAATAAACGGCTTTTTCATAGCTCGGGGCGCTGCCTTCTCATGGACTCGTCAAGCTATGAAAAAGTGAAATAGAAAAGTAGCTATTTTGTTTGCTCTGGGGTTTACGTGTAATATGAAAGGTTTTTTCTGCTACCATAAAACCATTTTTGTAAACCTCATCAAACATACATTGAGATAAAAGGTCATGTAAATATTGATGATTTACGTGTCTGCTTAGAAATGAAAAATCGTGTCTACTGTTTCTTTACAGCAGATAAAGCTTGCTGGCGGTAATTCTTTGAAGTCGTAACATTATTATAGTATTTGCTCCTCGGAGCCTATCTCCCCAATCTCGACGAATAACGAGACGTGAAAATTTTTGAACTGTAGTTTTATCATTTCCGGAGAAGAATGGTGTGGTCGAGCAGAGGATGCGTGAACATGTCGCCAAAAGCCCGCAGTTTCCGAATTTTCTCGAGAACGAATTTTTTCTGTCAATTGGAATCGGGGGGGGGGGGGGGGCTTTCAGGCTGTGACTTTTCGAATAACAGGGGCTGGTGATGTCTGCATCCGCACTTTCACTTTTGATAGTGCTCAGACACTATATACTATTAGTTGTCCGATATTGACAAGGTGATGGGTATTTGGTCAAACCAATTATCGAGAACAGGAATACCACTTCTGACCACTGCATCCTTTCGACCCATACCCTATAGCAGTTTGTTTCATCTCAAACTTATATTCCAAACATGTAAACTGTCCATCGTTATTTTCCGCATAAAAGAATTGCTTTTAGATTATTAGAATAAGGATTTCAAGTAAACCCATTGGAGGATTTCCCGTTGAATATGCCCAATATTTATGTGTACATATAAAAGCTTGAAAGAGTTTCTCGTGAATGGTGTTACATAGGGGAAAGTTGATAAGATTAATAAGCATTCGTTTTGGGATGCGCCATGCATTTAACACTTCCATTTAGGGTCTTGGCGGCATTTGAAACCGTTTGTAATGTGCACTGAGTTATGGAGATTAGTCGATGTATAGCTTAATTTTTTACACTTCCAAAATACTTGGTACTAGTTTTTCGCTATGGAGAATAGAGACTTGATTGACTGGCCTACCGTTAGTGGGTAGACAGATGAGGGAATTGATCACTGAATCGATTGAAGTGGGTACAGCGCCTCTTGTCACCTCGTCACCTCACCTCATCATGTTATAATATATGAAAATTCGATGGAAACATGTTTTCGAAGTTCGATGATCTTCGATGTATTGTCACGATAACCCATGCTTGCAGTGTTCATCTGAGTCTTGGTAAAAATAAACTTAAGAAATAAAAATATAAACATATTCTATTGATTTAAATAAGCACTCTATACCTCCTGTATTATGAGAAATTGGCTGTATTACACATCTCATGAAAGAGGTTGATTGATAATATAACTAGAACTGTATAACATTTATCTAGGATATAACTAGTTTTCAAATATAGTACAAGTAGTGTAAAAAATATAGTATGACTAGTGTAAAAATATAATTCGAAACGTAATATAACTATAACTGTAGCTAAAAATAGAATATGATGCATTAATAATATGTATAGCAGTAGTGTAATTAATAATGCAGTTAAGTTTGAAATGCAAATACATAGCTAGTACAACGCTTCCAATGAAAAAAAAACCTTCGCAATAAATATAATTACGTATAACATACATCTGGAATATAACTAGTATTCAAATATAGTATAATCAGTAAAAAATAAAAAAACATAATGCTATAGCTATGACTAGAACTAGAACATGATGTATTAATAATATGTATAACAATATGTAGTGTAATTAATAATGTAGTTGAGCTTTAAATGCAAATATAAGTATAACCAGAATTGTATAACATATAACTGGATTATGACGAGTATTAAAATATAGTATGAATAGTATAAAAATAAAATGTGACATATAATGTGACCAGAACTAAAACTAGAACTAGAAAACGATGCATTAATAATATGTATAATAATAGTGTAATTAATAATATAGTTAGGTTTAAAATGCAAATACATAGCTAGTAGAACGAATGTAGATGCAAGGATGAGGAGCTTGATGAGACTGGCCTATAATCCTAATTAGTGGTCTAATATTAACCACTAATTACTATGCATACATGTATATGCAGTGTAGCGCTGACGTCACAGGTGTGAAAATCAAAGCGATCCTGTCATATGCGAGAGTGAGAAGGGCGGAGGGGAGACGATGGGGTGGTGAGTGTGTATTGGCGAAATGGGATCGGATTTCAGTTGAAATTAGGCCGTACAAATCGCCGCCCGACTGAAATCTCCTCCGACCTCTCACTCATGGAAACTGATTTCATATAGTGAACTATGCTGCCACGAGGTCGAATGAGAGCCACTACCAAAAACCCATGCTTATGCAGAAAGCACGTAGCGCAGTAACCGAATGTGCCACCACTTAGCTATACACCGAGAAGGATCGGATTTCACCGACAAAGTATTCTCGTATCATTCGGAAATGCGATATTGAGAATTCAAAAAATTTGTGAAATTCACGATTAAAGTTGATTAATAGCTCCCAATATTAAAAATATCAACCGAATACGTGGCGCATCCCCGAGGCATTTCGAAAGTAAGACAAACAACTTCTCTGCTTCACATTAAGTGATTCCTTTTGAAAATATACGTCAAAAGAAAACTTGAGGAGTTAGAAAGTAAAAATCGCCAAAATCTCGTGTAGAGGAAGCTTGGTGTCAGGTGGATGAGCAGTGGTCAAACAACGGTCGAGTGATTCGCGCTCTCATCGACGTCCTCCCCGCCTAGTACTTCAAATAAGAATGTTTTGTGTGGGTAAATATTTATACGTACGAGAGTTCGATTGGGTAGACTTACACAGCTCAGAGGTCACAGTTTTTATAACGAAAATCTTTTTCATCATTGGAGAGGAAGGGTTGGGGCTCTTGACTAGAGCTAGGAATAGTCTGACAGAAGAGTTCATTGCGGAAATGTCGCAAGCGATATGTGAAAAGGAGGGGCAAATATACTACTTCTGGGTTAAATAATATCACGCAGTTTGGGACAGATGTGTAAAACTATGTGTTTTGAATTACTTATATGGGTTTCTGTAGGGCGGAGAGGCTGTAGTGACAGGTGGCACGAATTGCCACTCTTATGGTGTGGTATGAAGTCCCATATGGAAGCACGTCAGGACAACCATCCAGGTTATATGAACTGGCATTAGACTTGCCTGAGAGACCAGCGTGGAAGGGTCTTTCGGGAAATGGAGCTGTTGAAAACGGTGTTTTGCGTCATATTGGGGCACATACATGGAACATATAACTAAATTTCATTTCCTGACAGGCCAAAAAAGGAGCGAAGAAAAAATTTCCAAAAACGGCCTTAACCTTGACTGATTCCCCATCATAAGCTAGGTGTCTGATCCTTTCGCGACATTTTTATAGAAATCAAATTTTACGGTGATTTCCAATAATCAAATAGTAAAATTGCAAACGATTTATTCTTATTCATATATTACATGTGCAATGTGTCATTAATATCGAATTATGTCACACATCACTTTAGACCGATACGGACAAGGAGAGATCATTTCTCAGACTATATCAAGTAAAAGTAGTATGGCGGTGAGCCAAAACCTTATTGCAAAGCGCGGGAATTTTGAATACACTTTTCACTGTTTCCTACACAAAATCAGCGACACTGAAAAAATATTGTTTCGCTGTCTCTGTAGTAAAGATCGATAAATCAATAACGAGCTTATTCCATATCGAACATACTGTTTTTGATTGAGCGTTATTCCCTATTTAATTATAAATTTAGATGGACGGATCAATAACTAGGCTATGTGGTACGATCGGAAATCAAAATAAAACACCAAGAAACGAAAAGAAAACCGTTTGTTGACGAAGGGTGCACTGTGTGGCATCGCGCCGCGTCTGTGCCGCATTGCGCTATGCGTATGCGCGTGACATGGTGATGATTAACTCTGCGGATAGTTCAAGTTTGCAATGTTCGCCGATGCAGTTGGCTGGCAGGACATTCGCAAAGCCAGCGACTTTTGGTAGAAATCCTCGTCCGAGGAGAATTGGGTGATCGACGGGCTGAAGCTGAAACGGGAATATATTGGCTTTTATAGTAGGCATTATACCATTTTGGCCACTATGAAAAATATTTTCCATATGCTATGCATCCTAGAAATGTACCATTCAAATGTCGGTAAAAGCTCTAGATGAAGAACGCATTATCAGGTTCTGATGAGAAACGAATATTGGATGAGTTTCAGTAATTTGGGTGGATCTCGTTGTGATTAAAAGTATAAAAAGATGAAGTTTTTTGGCGTTGATCGATCCCTTCTTAGGATGCGTCGCACATTCAAGTTCCATTCAGAATCGTGGTGGCTGGTGAATGTGATGTGGCCAATACAATGACTTGCGGTGGCCAGCCGATGAACGAATCAGTGCTTTTATCCTCCCAGATAGATCTGGCGCTAATTTATCGAAGGCTTGGTTAGGCTGGGCGGGCGTTGATGCGGGATTTGATCCCCGCACCATGAGAGTGGGGTGCGCGTCAATTGCCACACACTAACTGCGCCCATTCTTGTTGTGATTAGGCGCGAAATCCATAACATGTTATGTGATATATGGGAGAATTTCAAAGAATTATAATTAGTGCAGTCAATATTCGAAGTGGAACTTTAGCGGATGTCCAGGTGTTCTAGTGGTATGTATAACCCACAGACCACACTAGCTCAGGCCACTAGTACAAAATCAGTACACGATGTTCATCGGATCCGAGAGCAGAAAGATTGATTCTAATAAGCGTTCCAGTGATATTAAAGACACCGCTGAAGGTAAGTTCGGCAGCATGTGGGATAATCGCAAATACGAAAGTCAAGGCGATTAGTAGTGTGGCAGAAGGGAAACAGCGGAATCAAGCGATCAGAAACAGTACAAAAAGGCACCTCCAAAACCTTTCCCCTCATCACTTCTATTAGTCCCGCTGCCTCACTCGCCGGCGGGGGTAGATGCAGACGGCGAGGGGTTCAAGGGGCTGAGCCGGCCAACCGCCAACGTTACCTCACCCTCACAATAACTCACTCAGGATGCGAGGCAGAGTTAAACGCAGCGCAGCAAGGTGGCGATAAAAACCCTAAAGCGCCTTTTTAATGAGTTGTGCCTCATATCGTATTTTTTGATATGGAATATTCATTCACAGAGAGTATGTGTTCTCAGTATTCATTTTCTTCATATCCTGGCGGTGCCTTTGATTCAAAACTGATGGTTCTGACCATATGGCTTATGGAGGGGGCAGAGATGGTAAGGTGACAAGTTGCGCTGCTCTCACTGGCATGGTTCGAATGATAATTCAGATCAATGGTGTCCACCCTACTAGGCCAGCTTTCCACTCACTGGGGTGGGTACTCATTATCGGACTCATACAAGAGCTTTAGCTTGTAATTGTTCAGGTTAATCACGGGTGTGTATAAAGTGGTACGAATGACTTTCTTCGCACCTAATGTGCGAAGAAGTAATTGCCTAAGCACCTAATGTGCGAAAAAGTAATTAACGAGGGGCCGAATCTGAGGTCACCCAATTATGTAACTTGCCTACAGCCACCAAGAGAAAAATAATATGAGGCAAGGAATCCAGAAGTAAATGAATTTCATATCCTGTATTAAAACAAAAAAGAGCTTCAGTTTGTGACCACATCCAGTATTCAATCAATAACCCTTGTACGAATATAAACTCAAAGGTAACGGAATTTGGCCCTAGTGGTACAAAGTTTCACTTAAAAAAACGGAATGTGAAGTACAGTGAGTTCAGGCAAAAAAAGTGTGCATATTTGCAAGCAATTAACACTACATAAAAATTTCTGTAATTCAAAGCTAAAATATCTCTATTTAAATCTAATTTTGATTTGCTTTGTCTCCATGAATCACTTGTGCTAAGTATGTGATAAATATCTGGAACGGCATGTAGTACCCGATAAGCATATTCATTCACTCCTGGCTTCCTTATTTACATCATTTTTCTTTTGGTGGCTGTAGTAGGCAAGTTACAGATTTGGGTGACCTCAGATTTTCGCCCCTCGTTAATTACTCTTCGCACACTAGGTGCGAAGAAAGTCATTCGTACCACTTTATACACACCCGGTTAATCATATATCAAATGTCTCTGCGATTCGGATTACATTTATAAAGCGTCGTCGTTCCAGAAGAAAATCCACCTACGCCAAATCCATAACAGTATGACCCCTTTGGCATTCCGATGAATATCAATTCAGCTTCTGATACGGAGAATTATTACAAGTGGAAGAACTTTTATGCAATTTTCTATGTCGTTTCTATTAAAATGTACTAACTTTACATTATTTCAGCAAAACTCACTTGGTGATCGGATTTGTGAAGGAGTTCGTCGAATATGGCGGTGTAGCAGTGGGATATGGCATTTGTCGTGGATAAGATGGATACCTGTAGAAAGACTGTGATTGCGACACCAGTTATGCTCATCGATTAATAAGCTACAGTAGCGCTCAAAAGTCTTCGGCGAAATGGTCTTGCACTCGGGTTTTTTCACTTGTAACTTTTTTGCAACTGCACCGATTTAAGAGAAATTTTAGTATGTTGTACTTGGAGACACTGCATACTTAATATACTATTTTGGCGCGCAACGGTGAAGGTTACGTGGTTATATGAAATTTTTTAATTTTGGCATGCCATCGCTATGCCGTCCCGCTGTGCCGCTGTCATCAAAAGTCGTGGTCTTTCTACAAAATATTAATCTTCTCTGAGGCTTGCTCTTTTTGTTTTTGTATAGGAAGCCGTTATTCTTGAACTAGCCTCTTACTTTTTTTGGGTGGTCTTGTAGTAAATTCTTGTGAAAAACCATGAAAAGAGCCAAGCGGCGCTCAAGTAGAAGGAAATGTTGACAATAGGTTCAGGCACCACATATTAAAATTTTGTCAAATTTGGTCAAGTAGAAAAAAAGTTATGACAAAAAAGTTTTGGCCGAAGACTTTTGAGCGCTACTGTATGTACCTGATATTTTAATTTTTATTTCAATAATTTTTAGTTTTGTTTTTGTGCACGTGCAAGGGATTTTAAAAAGGAATATGCAGAACATAGAGGATGATGTATGTTGTCCAGCTACTTACTGCTTACTCATATGAAACATTTTTATTTCAAAGGGATGTCACAAATATGAAAAATTCAGTGTGTGTGTGTGTGTGATCACAGAACTTAAAAATATCAAAACCTCAAATACTCACCAGAAACTATCACGCGGGTTACCAAGCGGTGACGGATACATACCCTGCCGCATTATGTTGCTTGCTGGATTAGCGGCAAAAATTGCTTGATGTGGATTAAGCGTCTAAATAAAAATTTGTAAACTATTAAAACCACATTTGGACTGAATTTGCAGAAAAGGAAGAAAGTTCTGTGTGCAGTTTCGGACGTTGCTCTCAAATTCACAGTAAACTTAGTAATACGTTGGAAGTTACTCACTTTATTCAGTTGTTTCTCCTGTTTTCGATGTTTAGCTCGTCGATTTTGGAACCATACCTGAAATATAGAGTTTTATTGGTCGATCTTGTAGAAATATGCAAATGAAAGGCAGCCATGTATCTATATAATCGATTTGTTTCCACGTTTAGTAGAAGGACCTAGCATTCGATATGGATCAACTTTTGGGATGCGCCATGCGCTTTGCATATCTCTACGCAGTATCGCGATGTGTTCGATTCCGATATGACCTGTGCAATGACTTGCTGGGGCCTTCTGACGCACCGGTTGAGATTGGTATCAATTCCGCGATCCCGTAGTGATGGGTTATTCGTATAATTAGATCTCCGGGCCATGCCAGTGGAACCGGCAGCACTTGTCCTCATGCCACCGCAGCCATCATATAACGTGTGTATATAATAGTAATTAGTAAAAATTATAGTAATTTATAACAGCAGTGATGGAAATTGTATGGAAATAAAGAATTTTTTCAAATTGTTCGTCATGGTTTTCGGGCAGACCCGAAAAAAAATGCAAAAATTGCGTGGAAGGGGGTTTAAGCACGGTTTTTCAAAGAAATCGGGGCTCAAACCCATCCCTAACTAGGACTGAGACGTGTTAATCACTTGGAGGAGTAAGGGAACAAATTACGAGTGAATTCGATCCTTCGAATCGTGCGAGCTCAAGATAAAACACTGCTTTCGACCATAGGACCATACAGACAGTGCTCTATATTTTTCCAATTTTGAATTCGAATTTATTTCAGTTTCGAATTTGTATCACCCATCTAATACTATCTCTGGATAAGAATCGAGGTTTATAGATATACGGTGATAGCTATTCGGTTAGAGACCACGTCATCGTTGTTTCAGGGCTTTATTAAATTTCCACGGGAGAACATCGTCAGCGCTGAGAATGAGTAAAATCAGTAGGTGGCTGCTCTCATGGCGACAAAATCCAATTTACTTACCCCATGACAGCGGCCTTAGTGATGCTTGATAGGACGAGGCTATGTGGAGCTGGTCCTATATATGACCGTGTTATTTTCCCACAGCATTAGTGACTGAGACGTACAATACATATCCTTCTAGGCTGTACAGTATCTCTAGGTAATCTAGGTAACTCCATGCCGCCACTTAGCAGCTATCAAAATCTTAATTACCTCCCTTTTTCGGTTTTACAATAAGTTTCGGCATAGCATGTCCCTGGTTCCTGGCTGTTCTTCTCTGAAGCGCTCTGCATTTTTGCATGAACGTCGTCGGGACTGGTTCTGTACAAAGCTGGTGAATAGAAGGATGCCGTAAGGCGTGTGCCAATAATTCAATTGTATGGCGTATGAGAAGGGGGATTGATTAGGGACCGACAACGTCCGGATTACGGTAACCGACTGCAGGCATGCCACTGACAGCCGTCACGGCTGTGGCCATATCCACTTGCACATGCACACAGACAACTCCGTGGAGCTTAAAGCATATCGCTCACATTCATTCACTCACACACATACGCCCACGCACACAATGTGTTAATGACGACTGGAAGTGGGTACGGTAATTACATCATAATACCGTATGCTCTAGAGGGAATTGTTGCGAAACTCCGCGTGGAGTTGCCATGGCTGATACGAATGAGAGCAAAACCCTAATCAGCTCCTTTCATTTCTATTGGAGATGCCAGAGTGAATGGTGGCATAATTTGCTATTCCTCCAGAAGGATTGAGCAGGAAGACTTCCTGATCAGCTCTCAGAACTATAACTGTCTTCCATTGATTGGTGAACTGTAATATTAGGTTGATTCATAATAAATCGGACAAATGGTAGTGATGATTTCTAGAGATCATAACTCAGTAACGAATTAACGAAAATGGACGCGCGAGGTACCGTTGGAATGAGTATGAAAAGCTCTTCAAAGCACCGCAAAATAATCACTCCAAAGTGAATTCATTCCGCCACAATGCCGCACGATTTCAAGCGGTCCAGAGACCACATCCGCAACGTCATACTATTTATATCGCTATCTGGCCAGGAACCCGCGGATATCGGCAGACGTCTGATAGAAGTTCACAAGGAGCATGCCCCCGGCAGAAGTACACTGTAGTTGTAGCATTCGAAGTTTGCGTCAGGCGACTATTCCATCGAAGACGAAAACCGCGGTTGGTGGAGCGTACACGGCGTAGAGTACTGGGAGCTGCTCGATGAAGGTACCACAGTATCCGCCGACGTCTACGTTCGTCAATTACGAGAATTGAAGGCCAATGTCCAAAGTTCGCTACGGCGGCGGTCACATGTCTACTTCCAGCACGACAACGTGTCTACTTCCACAGACCGCACTTCGCAAGATCGACCAAGGCCGAGCTGCTGTCGTACAGTTGGACCGTACTTCTATACCCACCGTACTCCCCAGACCTGGCCCCTTCAGATTTCCACCTTTTCTCCCACAGCCAACGCCACCTGGACGGCCAAGACTTCAAAACTCGCGACGAGGTCAAGGCGGCACTCGGCAACTTCTTCGAGCTCCAGCTTCCGGCCTTCTGGAGCAAGGGCATCCATGATCTGCCTATACCGTGGCAGAAGGTCCTCGATAAAGATGGAGTATATTTCAAGTGAATCCCTGTTGTCGTAAAAAAGTTGTACGACAATGATTAAAATTGGTCAATTTGTCCGATTTATTATGAATCAACCTAATAGTTAGTAGGTTCATGGCATAAGCATTTCTTTTATTTTCGTTCAACACACATCCAACAGAAGTTTCAGTGAAGAGCTGGTGAGATTAGAAACGAAAACAAGAGGTGAAAATTTATACGTTTGAAGGAAAGCCTTATATGAATCCATTGTGGATTTACCCTTAGTTTAAACGCAATTTTCAGCTAAAATGCAGGTTGAGCATTTCATTTCAGCATAGATGCTTTCCAGATCGAAATAGGCCTGGGATCATTTTGTGATGGGGCAAGTCAACCTGAATCAAGACTTCTACGATGGAGCATCTCGGTCTATAATCGATAGTCCAAAATCGATAGCGTTGGAAGGGGAAAGGGGAATGGGAAAAGGGAAAGTTCCTGCGCCTGAGTGGTTCTATGCCTGTGACGAAGCTTCCACATAGCTTGGAAGAACAAGTATTGAAAAAAGTCTTTGAAAAAATGCAAAGGTTCATTAACAGGCTTGCAAGGTTGGTCCCTTCTTCCTAAGCTCACCCTTATAGGTTGTGTTGCTGAACAGGGATAGCTTTATGTTAGAGGTCGTGTCTCATGGTTATCACTGCAGTGTTTAATATGGAATATTTACAGTAATTTCCATTCACGAGGAGAATAATAAAAATGAAAAACCAGTAAATATCCAGAAGTTCTTTGAAAGGTTCATACATCATTTCTACCGACTGATGAAATCTTAAGAGATTTTTTTGATGAGTTAGTGTACAGGACAGTGGTAGTGCTGGGGTGGAAGGCACTGCCAATTTGTCAAGGCATAGGATCGAATCCATTCCGTCACAAAGACACTCTTGAATCTTGGGTGGTCGGGTAGGAAATTCTCTTGAAGAGATCTCCATAGATGTGCCTCGAAAATGGATAGCTTATTTTAACGATAATGGAATAAGCCAAATAGGCATTTTAGTATTTCTGTGATTTTTCGACGGGGTCGAGCGCCTGATTTATCTAGTCGACAGCTCATTAACACATAAAGATAGTAATTCTAAATGAATTTCGTCATTCCTATGCAGGGAATACCCAACCTTCCACAGCGGAGTTTCCTCATTTCCCAGCATGAGATCTAGTGGGGAATCTTTTTGATCGAGGAAGTAATTAAGTGGTTAGTTAGAGCCAATCGAGCCACTTGGGAAATCGAATAACTCGATCGTTCTGCTCGCATGGAATAAATCGAATTCGAGCGCGATTGTGTAGCAGCCGCCGGCTGCTGCTAAGGCTAGAGGAGACGAAATTGCATGAGCGTACAAAGTGGCGGACGCCTCTGACGGAACGTCTACGACGAAACCCAATATATTAAATGCAATTTCGTCTATTGCATAAATTATTTCAGATTTGATTCTCAAAGAGCGTGGGAAAATACGCCTTAGCGTGGGAAACTCGCAGTTTTGGGAGTTTGAAGTGTGGAGACCTTGAAAGCGCGAAGTTTTGGAAATTCTTCATCTTCAAGAGAGTTGTCGTACTGTTTGGAGTCAAGGAATTGGCAGCTTGGAATATGTGAACATACAATGTGAAGCGACTTTCCTTGCCATGGTCTCGATAGCCCTACCCAGCGAGTGGTGTTTGCATTTGTGCCCAAGCGGGGGTAAATATCCGAAGGCACGTAAATAAACAATTAAGCACCTACATTTACTTATTTCTCTACCCCTACTATTCATCGTTCATTTTTACCACCTTCCATTTCGGAACAATCAACAAATATGACATTTTTCCATACGACTCAAATACGATCCCTCTCCGTCACCCGTTCGGGATTCCTTTATCAAACTGTGCTCGTCTCTAAGCATCAATTGACCAATGATACTTCAGTTTACCAGTTGACCGGATTGCGCACCAAGTGTGATGAAGTGAAACAGTAAAAATACCCAAGAAAAAAGAAAGGTGAGGCAGGGAGCTCTTGACTGGTCATAGCAGCGGTATCAGTGGGAATAATTGCGTGCTTTACTATTGACTTTTTTTCATGTTGAGTATATATGGCCCACATAGACCGTCTAGGCTTGCAGGTTGACTAAGAACGTTTCCAAACTTCATCTGACCTATTCCAGGCCCGATGATGTCGGCTTGAAACTTAGTTCAAACCCAGGGTGCAACTACTACTGATCCATGTGCCACCCCTCCCCACCATGTGGTCACAGAACTGTGATAGAAAACAAGAGATGCTCCGCGTTGGGTTCCTGGGTGGTGGATTGAATTCAGTGTCCAGATGCGGCTGGACAACGCACAGACACCGGCAATTAGTCGTGGTCAACACAAAATTAGCGCACATGGCGACCCTCGATGAACTCTTGCTTAATCCGTAATTGCCTTCTCTCTTGACTACCAACAACTCAAGGCGATAATTGATGGTCCTACGAAGATTGCTTGGTCATTGCACACCCACACACACACACCACAACTTGATGTGGGTGCAGGTGACAACAAATTGGATTATAAGATCTGCACAAAAGGCGACGATGCGTACGCGATCGTCTTAGAGTCGTCGCGAGCGACAGAATCGATCCAACCGGCCAAAAGATGTCACTTTCATGCAGTGGTACACTAACCTGTATCCTAGCCTCGTTCAACTTTGTGATTCGAGCCAACTCCTCGCGCACATAGATGTCGGGATAGTGACTTTTCTGAAAAATTGAAAAATTTCTTTTTATGCATCACATATAGGATAAGATCATAGTAAATCAGTAAGGATGTTTTATAGTACCTGGAAGGCCGAATCAAGTTCCGCCAATTGTTCTTGCGTGAAGGTGGTGCGGTGGCGTCTTCTGAATATTTTTTAATTAGTAGAAAATTTCAAATTTTCATAACAACAATAGCCAGCAAGTACCAACACAAATTCTCATCTATTCCAAAATTTATGCACTTTTTGACAATTTTGGTCAGATCATAGAGCTTTTCAATAAGCTTACTCTCTAGCAAGTAAATCTGTATGGTCAGTAGTTACAGCGCTAATAAGCCATGAAGTCAGTACGGTAATGAAGCGGGCGGTCGCGATGGGTCCACAGCAACTAAGTGATTGTCAAAGTTTGTAGTCTCTCACTTCGTTTCCATATGCGATACCGTACTCGGTACCCAACATCTTTGTTACCGCTTATCCTATGTAGTCCGCACTCAGTGGACGAGACGTATACTACCATTTAGGAAAAAAGTCATGGTGGAGCTGTCTCCAACCTCGGTCGCAGATCTCTCTCATCTCCCGTTAACTGGCCCCTGACTCACATCGAACAAAACTGATCATTATATATACTGAAGAATTTTTGGAGAAAAAGAATAAAACGCTCGATTCTCGATTTGGAGAAATGTGGAAGCGGCCGCGGTGCGGTCCAAAGCAATCTATGTGATAGTCAAAATTGGTAGTCAAGGAAGCGGCGACGCCACTTGCCGCCTCCCTCTTCGAGGATAAAAGTAATAAAACTGTGGAGATAAGAAGATGAACAAGCCCCTTCACAGCCGGCAAGATCGATAATATCTGTATCGATATTAAAAATCGGTATTATCTGAGAGACACCAACACTGGTTTTTGCAATGAGCTAAATTTTTAATGTAAGGGCACAGCGTTTTAACGATGCACTCGACCATATAGAGTACTTTCCCGGTTGCCTTCATGAATTTCTGTAAAACCAAACCACCCGGGTATGTCGTCGGGTGGGCGATGAAGGAGGGCTCCTATATCCATAGCTCATTAGTTAGAAGGAGTTAGAATCATGTGTCACGAAGTTGGGATCATATATGAAGCCAGCAAGGAGGCTGAAGATAAAGCCAGCCAGTTGGAGTAGGCCCTTTGTATGTACATACGCTACCATAAAAGGACATTCATTGTGAAAAGTAGTTACCGTGCCGGTGTCGAAGGAATCCCCGATAGTGATGATGAGAACACACCACTTGACGTCACACCTTCCGCTTTGATCTTCTTGAAAGCACCTTCTGAAAGTGAAATTTTCAAATTTCGAGCTGATCTCTCCTTTTCACTTCTTGTCTTGAAAATCAAAATCACAATGTCAGTGTGATTCATGATGTGCAACAATCGTGGCGTACGCAGATGGCCACAGACAAGTGGATAAGCAACGGATTAAAGGGCGCGTAAAGCTGGTCCTAATGGCCATTTCGGATTACTGTAAGTGGACCAACGTTGAGGAGTCATGGTGAGGTCATTTAGTCAATGATGTGACTTCTTGAAAATCTGTTCAGCACTTGAGACACAGCTTCAATTTATAGACAGACGGATGGTCAACACGGCTGTCGAGACTGTCAGGTCATGCTAGACAGAAGTGTTTGGCAGCCGGCAGACTTCGCGATTCTGCGATTTTGCGGTGTCGCGGCTCCGCACGCGAAGTTACGGCAATGCAAGATCTCAAGGAAAGGGTATCGCGTGCAAAAGCGTGACACCGCAAAATCGCTATGGGAAAATCGCGAGGTCTAGCGGCGTCCTTTGAGTGTCAGCTCCTTTTCTGCCTCTCTGCCTATAAATATTAGCGCCAGGATAAAAGCAGAGCCAATTGTGGTTGCGCCATGCATACGGTACACGAGTGCATTTACATGATGATCTCAGCTAATTGATCAATTGTAAATGATTGAAGGCTAGTTTTGTTGAAAAATACAAAGGAAGAGGTTGAATTCACTGATTCCAAGAAGGAATCACGTTTCAGAACAGCTTTATTTCGAGAAAATGAAAACCAGTTGTGCAGATGGTTACCAAATGGTTTAGTGGATTATGTGTACGGCTTTGCGATCTATCCATTTGCTTTCAAATCCTTCCCCGACCTACCTAATGGTTACACTTTCAAGGTGTTCAATTTTCTTTGTAAACAATGCGTGCAGTAACGGTAATTTGTAAACCGGGGCCGACGTTTAATAGAAACTTCCGTGAAAGTTCGTCTAGTAAATTTCAGAATGAATGCTTTCATTGAAAATGTTCTTGGTTTGTGGAATCTCCCTCTTGCAAGAAACCGTAATGGAAATGACGTCCTGGTTTCCAATCTGGATTTAGAGGGGAGGAGGGGCTTCATAACGGCGGGTAGAACGGACATAAATTGACCATCTGAGTAATTTGCGTAGGGATTTCTTCATGAAACCCATTGAGCATACCAGAAACTTCTTATGAAAAACGTGAGGATGAGTGGACATCTTGGCCATGTGGTCTACCCGTATAAGGAGGTTCCATGAGCATTGAGAGCGTTAATCAGTGGTAATGAATCTGTTCAGGGCTTATTTTTTGTGGAAGTGGAAAACACCTACGAGAAGCATTTTCTTCTGCTAAGTTCCCGGTAGGCTGCATTGACTAAAGAGGACTGTGGCGTAATTACCACCCATTAGTTTACTCAAAATTTGTTCCCATTAATTCTCTGACTGAACTGGAATGTGTGGAGTGTGTGTGCAGCCTTTTCTGTAAATCTAGGAGTATTCTGGAAACACAAGAATGCGCTTACGCGACAGGTTGCCGTCCCTTCTAGCGTTCTTCTCATAGCAATCTGAACTTTCATTACAGAGCAACTACAGAACATTTCACGCTCTCCTTAGCACCGAGTCCTACTTGATTAGCATATGAACGCATGTCGCACTTTTACGTCACCTTGGCGCCGCCATTCGTGAGCAGCACACCGCTGGCACAGCTACCGTAATCCGGTTATTATGCACAATGCCAGGTGAAGCAATTGCAATCCGTCGCCGTTGTCGTTGTGCTGACTTCTCGACGATGACGACGCCGCCGAAAGTTTTACTAACCATTCTTATTCTTTTCTCGTCCTGCCAAGAGTATTACGGTAGTTTTAGATTTTTCTCTTGAACCACACGCAAAAATGGCTCAAGAGCATTTGATTAGAAATGTACTTTGCCTTGAGCTTTCCTACTTGGAAAACGGAAGGACGGATGAAGAAAAGGTCGTCATTGCAGGAGGGAGAGATAGGACCCCTGTGGGTCCTACAACGACAAAGATTTAGACATTGAAGCTTTAAAACGGCAGTATAAAGAAGCGGGTAGCTGGCTACGGGTGAAATCGCAAATGGTGGCTCGGAGCATACTATCCTTGTAAGCTGTTCGTTGAAAAACATCAAAACTTAAGAAATAGAAATAAGAACAATAGCAGTATCTTAATCTCTCCGATAGATTCAGAGGACCAGTAGCAGCTTGCGGAATTTTACGCTGAAAATTTGGAAACGCACTTAGACAGGCGCTCACTGGCAATCTTTTTCGATAGCATCACAAACTCCATCATTCTGAAGCTTAAAATGAGTTCAAACTAAAATTGCCTTTCCAGAGTTGTGGAATTTAGCAAAAGTTGAATCCTGAATCCTGTATCGAGGATCTTCGGCTGCGGCAGGGTCGTATTTTCGTCGGTTGGCAAGTTATAAGTTCCAGAGACCTTACGACAAAAGATAGTGCTGCACGATTTCAAGAGAGAGCATGGTCAGGCGATATGAAAATTTTCTGGAATGGTGTTTGATACCAATCAGTGATTCTAGCCCTGAAGAAGTCAGGTGATCCAAAGACTGGAAAAAAATGAAAGGGTCAGGATATGTGATTTCAGGTGTCTTTCAGATTAAGTTCTGATTGAGTCGTGATTTAGGCTCAGGCTCTGAGGTGTAAACTTCGAGGAAGAGGTACCTGATCGCTGAAATATTTCGATCTTATTGAACAGAATGGGGGCTCCCAATGGAAAACTAGTTAGAACACCAAAGTATAAGCGACTATGTCGGCTGCTCGAGTCGGGTAACCCATACATGCCCCAGCATTACCGTAGTAGGCATTCAATGTATAGTTACCACATTACTATGCAACTTCCCCTATTAGAAAATCCTTAACAGCTCAATCTAGTTATATTGTTGCTTGAATGAAGAACTACTGGAGATTGTTGGAGTTGCAAAAGCATTCGCAAAAGCACTACCCCAGCTCCCTCAATCTTCCGGGCTAATGGACGCTTAAGGTCCAACTACACTATCTGGATAGCTGCCTAACCCAGCGATTTGAAGGATAGATATCTGCTGGATTCGTAGAGCCAACTCTAATAGCGCTAATCTGGACTCTCTAGGAGACTATAGAGGCTTACTAGCTATCCTTTACGACAAATCGAGGCAACGACCCAACTTCTTACAATTAGCTCAGAAGAGAGGCTAAAGGCCCTTATCCGGTGTTTGAGCATGGCAGCGTTGTGATGCTGCTAGAGTTTTACGAAGTAGTAAACTCTTCCTAGACCAGGCAAATTATATTGGTAGCGTTCCTCTCTATGAATGATTTAGAAATAGAAATATTGGAAAATCCCTTCAACGATTGTGTTCTGAATCTTGGAGAGGTCTTAACCTAGTAAGCTCAAGAAATGTAATGAAAACATGTATGAATCTCAGAAAATCTTCAGAAATTTCTATGTCATAAAAGAAAGGATCCCTGTATCAGCAAGGAAGCTTGAGGCTACCAACCGATTGGCTAGCGCTATGGCCAAGGTAATGTTGTCTGGTTGGTGCTGGTCTCGTAGTGAATCTCGTTTGAATAATTTATCGAATATTCTCCAATAAATACGATCGTCGCCTACGTTGACTGCTGCGCCGTAATGTCTTTAGGACGCACACAAGGGTTTTTGAATCAGATTACTTTGTGGTACTAATGTATTCAACAGTTTAAAAGAATAGCATTCCGGATTAGGTCTTGCGCTTCGGTTGACCTTAGGAGGCCTTTCAGGGAGGCCCTAGGTCCCTCAGATTGACAAAGGGTAAGAGCTATGGGAAATGATGCATGAATGACTATCTCAAGTGAGGATCAGAAGACCAGTGGTATCTTAGACCTAAGCCATCCATCCTTACGGATTGCAATGGCCGAAAAATGACGTTTTACAGTGATTGAGCATGCTTCGATCAAGTATTATTTCGAAACTAACTAACCTGAGCTAGTATTGTCTCCAAGTGGACGTAGACTGGCCGAGACGGTGTCCAATGGCGATCCATAATAAGCCGTGAAATCGTGTAGTGCGACGCCCAGATCTTTTCCTTTGCCATCCTGGAGGAAAACCCACACAATCACATTTCCATAATGAGTTTATGAGAGAAGAAATATTGGAGAAAAGTTAATTATTGGAGTGGAGAGACGCGGGCCAAATCGTATTTCGGCGCTGACGACGGAGTCTGTGGCGAATCGCATTCGTCTTGCCCATGGGCCGTCGATGTCGCCGGCTTATTACACCGGTCCACCAAATGGCCCCATATCTGATCTTTTGATAGACATTTAGAAATACATACCTGTGATAGAGCTGTAGAGCTTGTGCTGAGTCCGTCGCTCATTGCGCTTGTACGGCTTGAGAATGCGCGCTGCTGCGCAACCGCGCCCAGATGTCAGATTACGGTAGAGGTGTCTGACCGTGCTGTTGTCTCCATGCGCGCCACACTCTCTCCTCGACTCCACCTTCCCAACGACGATTGGCGGACGAGTTGATTGGACCGGCCTGATTTGATTACCGAAGTCGATAGGGAGCTGCTAACCACAAGCCTTGCCGCTTAATCGACGACTAGATCGGATTTTCCAGAAAGAGTGAGGGGTAGGAGAGGGTGGGTTCGCAGAGAATATCGTTATGATAATGTGACTGAGAACGTTGCTTGTCGGACCCACAAGATCAGATTATATGTCTACCTCCGGCGACGGCCTGATAACTCGTCTTCAGGCACTATATCTTGGAGTATTTGTCGGTTAACTCGAGTGTTTACTGCCTTTAATTGAACGGGGAACGGCTTACCAGCAGCTTTCTAGTTCTCTTAGTCTCTTGAGATACACCTCAATTCCATTGCTCCCCGGTCATTCACCTTTTTGGTTTTTGCTCGTATCGGATAGTGTGCATGCTGTACTGTGACCTCCCAAGTGGGGTGTTCCGTTGCTCTAGGTACCATCGATTTTCTGCTGCTTCTCTGAATGGTACCGGATTTCCGCTCGTGGTTTCAAGAATCTCTTTTCTGTCTCAAGATCTTCTCAACCGACAAGTTGAGAAATTCTAACAATTTTTTCATCTACACTGAGTAAGCTGTGGCGACTTCAGCATTTCTACCTTACACGAACTTGGCATACCGTTTCCCAGTTTCGATTCCTTTTTCCCGTACCCTTCACTTTGGGCTTTCGCTTTATATTTCATCAAAAGGAGCCCGTCAAAACTACATCCAAGGTCGGGAACATAAATGACTTTTTCAGTGAACCTTGTCCTCCTTTTAGAGTTTTTTTCCTCTGAACTTTGGACGGTTCCATTCGATTCCACCTTTCCCAATTTTTTCATTCTGTTTATGCTCACTGAGTATTTCAATTACTAAATATCACACTCTTTATGGCAGTCAACCACTTTCCGGGAAATTAAGCTTATAGGAGGTGGCAATAGTTGGCATGGTCAATTGAATCAGTCACGTAACAGTAAGGTGTCATAGTGAGGCAGTATGTCACAAGCTTGGCATACTGTAAGAGTACTGCGATGCATGGCACAATGTAGGGAATAGTTGACTCGTTGGAAACCTTTTTTGAGATGATTCTTATGTGCTCTAGCAACGATTCTGATTCGTGGAAGACGAGCAATCGGTAGGGCGAAAGGAACTATCGTTTGATGGGTCCGAATTTACGCGTTCAGAGTAATAGTGCCATTTCAAGAAGCGAGGAGTGTTGTGGTGAATTCTGAAAAAAAGAGATGCCCTCAACTTCTGTCGAATGACTGAATGATAGCCAAATTTTCTATTAGGCTGTGGGGCATTTTTTTCCCAGTCGTCTCCCTTTTCCTTTTTTATCCATCCTCTGCACCAAAAACTAGGCCTTAATCTTGGAAAATTACTTCGTTGTTTATGCTTACCTATTTCGATGCATCAAAAATGTTTGGAATTTTGAATGATTTTGAAAAAAACGATGTTTTGAGTTGAGAGGAAAATAAAATGAGATGCACACATATATTGGAAATCAGCTCATCGTAATTATGATTCCCATGGCCTCATCGTTTTCGTGCACTAGTCGGGAAGGATTAATTGAAGTGCTTCTCAAAAAATTCGCAATTTTCAACGAAGGCATAGAGGCTCGAATGATCCAGAAAAGTAAATTGTACTGGGTGCCCATCCGCAGAAGTTTCTTGAAGCTTCCAATGGGCAAAAATGTTGCATATGTGATATTATTCTAATTATTCTGTTTTTTCTTAAGAAATGCTCTATTCAGTAGCCTATGTACCTCAGTGCTTACCAGATTTTATTTACACACAAGTTTTTCACACTATCTATGTTTTAAGGAATTCTCAGTTGTATTCAAGTGTGTGGCTTACCAGTGTACTCCATCTGTTCATTGTACATCATGTCTTTATTAGCTATACTATACACTAAATATTTACTATAAATATTTTTAATCAACACAGCCATGTATCATCTTCATTAATTACCACTTAAGATGTCGGCTTACATGACGCTATTCGTTACATGGGTTATGATATCGCGTCGTGGCTCTTGACTGGTATGGTCATCGTTACGCAATGTCGGCATGCGTGTTTCATGCACGGGCTCCTGATTTGTATGAGACGCGAGTCAAGAGTGCTCTCCATCGAATAATAATCGCACATGACTCGCTGTTTCCCGTGTGTGTGTACATGTGCATGGACCCGTCTGAAGGGTGAAACGGAGAGATATAGCGACATCTGGTCGTCGGTCGATCCGACGAAAATGATACCGACAATTTGGGGATTCTTTCCTGTGACCACAGTTCAATAACCAGAAAAGATGTTGACGGGATCACAGGGGATTTCGGTGGGCTGGAGAGAAATCCCTACTATATATAAAACACTTCTCCTGTCTGTACGTCCGTCCCTCCGTCCCTTTGCCCGTCTGCCACGAAATTAGGTATTTTGAAAAATGACCTGTGGAGATGGGGACAAGTGTTGGTATGGGTAGGGCATGGGACAAGAAGTGAAGACCACACCTGGACCAAGTTAAGCTTTGCTGACGGTGGGCGAGCGCGTACTGGAATATCCCGTTTTCAGCCCGAAAATTGTTGATTGCGTTCGAATGTGTCCCAAACGTGGGGGAAGATGGATTTAGATTAGCGATGAGTTTTTTAAAGTCATGGAAGAGGCCTGGGCACGGTGGCCGGAGCATTTGTAGTGGTGGGCGGAGCTTGGACGTTACATGAAAGACGACCTGTGGAGATAGGGACAAGTTTGGGAAGGTAGAGCATGGAACAAAAAGTAAAGACCACACATGGACCAAGTTAAGCTCCTTCCACGGTGGGCGAGGCGTGCACTGAAACACTCTATCCTCAAGGAAAGGAGCAATTTCAATCGACCTACTGACGCACATGGCGTTTTGCTCACAGTAGTGTGCGCCAGCCAGCCGGTATAATAATAATTTCGTATTTGAACACTCTTCAGTATATCATTAGAAAATTCCAAAGCGTTCCCTTTGCGTTTAAAAAGATTTCAGAAACTGATTTTCTCTCAATATGGCGAAGCAAGTTGGCTGTATGGGGCAAAATGTTCACATTTTGAAACGAAAGGCTAACCTTAGAGGGAGAGTTACAAACGTATAAAGCATGGGTTGAGGGATGCTCAAGAAGGCGATAGTATTTTGGATTTAAAAAGGAGTATGTTTTTTGGAGTGATTTTGGGCCTGAGGTGGTCTTTGAAAGAAGGTCGTCGATCAATAATGCAATTTTTTATATTGGAAAATCTACGGTGACTATCGATTGTTGTATCTTTATTGAGGATACTATTGTATTCCATTTTAGCAACAACACCCCAGCTACCATGGAAGTCGAGGATTTGAGGACTGGGTCCCTTAAAGGGGAAATGCATTTCTGGATAGTTTAATAACAAGCAATATCATACCTGACTCGGTTGCAAAGCAATCAATCACTATTGTATGCGCCATACGCTTGACTTCAGTCCAAAAATGTGAAAGTATATCGACCATAAACAGCGGATGGCAGACGAAGATTCTTTATTGTTGAATACTTCGTGCCTATCTAGTAAGTGGTAACCAGTTATGTAGCAAAGGATCGTGGCTTTGTAGACTGCATTCCGCGGCATCTAATCATCCAAGCGAAAGGGCTGAAGGAGAAGTTTGTCATGCTTTTCAACGAGTCGCTTCTTTATTTTCATCCGAGTACATATGAATTTATTGAAGGACCCCACTGATTAGACGCTGAATAGTTTGAGCATCACATCTTTATGCTGCGATTTTTATTTTCCTTTCCGAAAAGTGCAGTTGATGAAATTATTCTTTGTGCTGCAGGCTGTCGATCACCTAATAACTTACAACTTACTCCTTACTATTAATGATTACTCTCTGATTTACATATCTCGTCACTTGAATAGAAGAAACTCCGAGACTTGCACCCTGGTCATAACCGCATCCTACTACATGTTTCGCCAGCCCGCATTCGGGTGGGGTGGCATCCATGAATGGTCCATGCATCTTCGACATCGAAGCTGGATAAATTTGATTTGTTATATTTAATGAAGTAGTTTGCTTTGAAAAAAATAGAAGGAATGTTTTTGCTAATGTGATGCTCCATACATCAGTGTGTGATGCCGTACATAAAGACATGCTTCGAATCTCATGGAATCTGTTGACCTTTTGGATTTTCCTTCTTCGGGACTATCCACTCCCGTCCCTTGCAGTGGCTCTCGTTGCTCCTACTTGTTTCCTCTTTAGCTCGGTTTACTTGTGCTCGCCACTTACTGAGCAAAACTTCAAGAGGTTTCAGAATTCAAGTTCGAAACGAAAGTATTTTCAAGAGTGCGACTGGACGATGGTAATAAGCGGCGACCACCCAGTTTTATTTTGGGCATTTAGTTCACATTTTTCGTTGTAGTATTAATTTTCATTTCGCTAGCTCATAACGTCTGTTACCTGTTGGTATGACATGCCTTGATTAACAACACAAGTTATCCAGAACTAATCTCGAGGTATGAAATGGATATTGATCCAGTTACCCTGCATGTACCGGCATCTCCTGGAGTTTAGCAATCCTCACTTTGCATGTAGCAATGTCCAGTGTTAATTATGTTATTTGTTCCCCACGCAATTAATACAATTATAAAGTACCATGATCCAAAAAAGCATTTTTAAACAACAGTAATTACTCATGGCTTCACGTGTAACGTTTCATTATGTAGGAAAAGAACGACGTCTGAGTCTTGCTCGGTCCTTATTAGCAATCTTATTGATAGCATTTATTTCACCCGTGTGGTTGCAAGCGATATAGATCACTGACTCAGGAATCACTAACTTAATTATTTTCGCTACGGTCTGTTATGTAAAGATGAACTGCGGTAAATTGTGCTGGATAATTCGCAATCGGCCAATTAATCCTAACTGCGTTCACAGTAGCGATGTGACATTTTTGCTATTGTGATTCAGACTGTTTATTCGACGGTATAACCGTGTGTGTGTACCCTCATGTCAGTATTTCGCACCACCACGAGCGGCGTGCGACGCAGTGTGTGCGAGCTATGCGCACCGCTACAGTTGGGATTACGCGATTACTCATTGTTAGAACGATTACACGGTAATACCAGGGGCACGTTACGCTGTTGACTCGTAATTGCTTTGAGACCCAACAACATGGTGGCTTTAGCTCGTTCGCAGTACTTCGCCTGCGACATGCCGCAATGCTGACATAAGGGTACACACCCTAACCGTGAGTCGGCTGTCCCCAGGCGAGAAGAAAATGTCTGGAAAATGTTCTTGTTACCATCGATCATATCACTATTAAAACTGTAATCTGAAAGTGGTATGGCTGTCTACTGCGTTCATCACACCTCGAAATTACGTAGTGCGCACTTGTTCGATGCTGATGAATCGATATCGGTGAAACCCATATCTTACAGTTCTACAGCGTGATTTGTACAGTACAGTGTGCTAGCCGAATGATATCTTTATGGATACCCACATTAAGCAATTGCACACAAGACGCTTGGCACGATGCCAGCCGTCGTGCAATTGCGACAATCTGAAAGGACTGCAAGCCACGGTAAGCCTACACCGTAAGCCAAAATTGTAGATATACTAAGAGCATCATGTATAGTAGGATAAGGAGGTGGAGTACTGGCTAAAATACCGGAGGTTCGGCTGTTCAGATGTTTAGCTTCCAACCAAGATTGGTAAGAACTTTATTTCCTACTGACGTTTGGGCATAGTCGCCTTCATGATAAGGTTCGTAGAAAGTCACACATGAACATTGTAGGCTTGAACGGTGATCGTGCATTGCGTTTGGTGCGAGTGAAGTCTGTGCGACGTGGCAAACGCAATAGGCAAAACAGATGCACGATGTGCGTGGTGATGTATCAAAACCAGCGGGTTCCAATACCTGAAGGTCGTTTTTCAAATCGCAAACAAGGGGTCATATCGTTGAGCAGGGCTGTTTCTTGCCCTTTTTCTTCTTCTTCTAATCCCTAGCGTCTGTCCCGCGCCGTTGCGGGGTTCACTGTTCTTGTCAGTTGTCGCCACTTTATTCTATCCAAGGGATCTTCTGCCGTGGCATTCACCTCCGTAAGGTCGGTTTCGATTGCGTCCCTCAACCTTTTATTTGGGGCTCCTCGTAGTCGCTTGCCGGGCACTTTGAACTCTACACCTCCTTGATTGAGTGGTCTGCCGACCTTCTCAGCACGTGCCCATACCATCTTTGCCGCTGCTTCCTCAACTTCAGCTCGACCGGAGCCTTCTGCATAGCTGCCCTGACGACCTCGTTCCCGATCCTGTCGAGCGCGTCCAGCCACGCGCCCATTTCAGCACCCTCATTTATGCAGAATTTAGCTGTTTCTCGTGATTCTTTGTCATAGGCCAGCACTCGCTGCCATAGACACTGCAGGTCTTATCACCGGTCGGTATACCTTGCCCTTTAGAATCCTGGAGCACCGTCGATCGTAGAGGATTTCTGTAGACTCTCTCCATTTCAACCTTGCCATATCTATTCGAGCTTTCACGGCCTGATCCACCGTACCATGCTCGGCTATATCAATTCCCAGGTATCGAAAGTACCGAACCCTTTCGATGCTTTCTCCATGGCGGTCCACAATGGACCCCGGACGGTCCTCGGAGCTTAGAAATTTGGTCTTTTTGACGTCTACTCGTAGGCCGTTCTCTGCCAGCATTGCCTGCCATCTCTGCACCTTCGTCTGAAGGTCCTCTCTGGTATCCGCTATCAGAGCAATGTCGTCAGCCTAGAGAATGGTCCTCAGTGGCCTTTCTATGAGGTCTTTCACCATGCCATACAGTGTGAGCAGGAAGAGGGGCGGGCTTGAAGCTGAGCCTTGGTGTACCCTTACTAAGATTCCTACTTCCGCTGTAAGTCCCTGCGAGGTGCTATGACAGCCTTAGCCCCATCGTACATGCCTTTATGAGGGAGACCAGGTGCTCTGTCGTACTCGAAGCGCATTCCAGATTACTGGCCATAGCAGACGGTCGGAGGCCTTCTCAAGGTCCAGGAAGGCTAGGTAGCAGGGCTGACGCTTTTTACGGTATTTTTCCGTCACTGATTAGGATAAAGATGGCATCCGTGGTTGACCGCTCAGGCATGAATTGGAACTGCTCCTGAAAGATGGTGACGAGCTCCCTCAGCCTCAAGTCAATCAGTCGTTCATACAGCTTCATGGTATGGGCTGTTAACTTTATCCCACGGTAGTTGGAGCACTCCATTGCGTCCCCCTTCTGTTTAAAGATGGGAACGACGGTAGTGGTCCTCCACGCATCCGGAATTTTTTTCTAGCTCGTCGCCATGTTCAGGAAGCGTGTAAGCCTTTCCACTTCATATTCTCCGAGTGCCTTCCATGCCTATTAATATTCCATATGGGCCAGCGGACTTTCCATTCTTCATTTTTGACAGCACCTGGCGTACTTCCCCCGCTGTACGAGGGAGGATGGGACTAGCACTACCCTCCATCTGCTGCCTTTCCTCACGAGGGAACTCTTCGCTGTCGAGATACGCGCCAAATTTAAAGGAACCTCGAAGGGTAAATTAGAAGATGACTCGGAGAAATTTGATCTGATACATAGTAGGGTGGAACCCTGTAATGGAGCGGCTGCATGGTATTAACTATGTAATCGAGTAATCGCCATTCTGAATTTTCAAGCGTTGCGATTGTAGTCGATCGACCATGGCACGTTCAGCTACTGCGCGGATCGAAAACCGTTAATCTATCTCATTTCATCACTTTCTGTAGTTTTTCGTGTTTTGGATTTTGGTGCTTTGGGTGTGTATGATCGAGGGGTAAAATCAACAAGATTCTTATAAAAGTTCGACTATAGTGATCAAGTGGGGTTTAACGATCGGTGTTTCTTTAGATTCCTTCTGATTTGGCTCACTTACATTGAAATTCTTCCGGCCACGAAAAAACAATCCTGTGAGAGGTGCAATTGTAACAACACAACAATTTTTGAAGCGATTCTGAGGGTTTTACGTGTGATGGGGACGAGGGGGGGGGGGCAAAACTGATTTGAAGGCCCCGATCTCTTTCCATTCCTATGCTTGGGTAAAATCCGCCTTATGTTGCTCATAGTAATTTCTTCGCATTAGTTACTCATTTTCAACGAATTCTTTTGATTGTGCTCAAATGAGAGTTCACATACATTGTTTGAAACTGCACCCTCCCGTCTCCGTGTTGCTATGTGCAGTAGCGCAATATCCTGTATTGTCCGTTAAGGCACTCAATAGTAGTATCCACTTCCACGAGCCCCTGTACTTTCTAAAGTGATTTATCATGGTACCCTGTCATTAGTGAATTTTTGAAGCTACTAAGTTTTTACGGCAGCTGGAGTTGGGAGTGTGAGTTTGAGGAAGCTAGGATAACTTCCACTTCGGACTTCAAAACATTTATGCAATCAATAAGTCTACAGGAACCCACTATCATCATTCGCTTGGTCCTTCTATGTACAAGTATTGACTGTAATTTCAGTATGATTTATTGGAAAATTCAGCAAATAGACTCTCATTTTACTTCATGTCATAAACTGCAGTGATCTGAAAGCTCTACATTCTAAACGCCGTTGCATCAGTAGCGTGTACCTTTCGGAAGTTAGCGAAGCTTAACATATGTGAATTGCCAGTTTTCACCAGAGAACGAGATGCAGCAGTCAAATAGTGAAAAAAGCTGGTTATGAACTTTCTGTATTCCACTCTCGCTTCTTGGACCCCGCTTTATTTTCCAGTCCATATTCTGCTTCTAACTTGGAATGCAGTCATCTGCTCTGCTTACTATGCAGCATTTGAATGCACTCAGATTGAAAATTCAAAACGAGTAATCTTCTTCCGAAAATCTTACAACCAGCTGTAAAGCCGTTCATGAACGGCTCTGAGTTGATGAACGGGAATCAAAACATCCGAATCAAATCATGTAAGCGATGGTACCTTAGAGCACGTTCTATTTACATAGGCGCTAGCGAGGGTCCCACGCGATGATTCCGGTTACCCAATTCGTGTCCTGTAGCACATCTATTTCAAATAAAAATCTTGGCGGAGGCAAGCATGTGAAGTCTAAGCTTCGTACTCATCCATCAATAAATTTGTACAGAGTGAAACTTTTGATAAATACATCTCACCCACATTCCGTATTTTTTGAAGAGTCTTTGAACGTTTTGCGTACCACTTCTTTTATTCTCAAGCTGAAGCCATTCTCGAACTTCCTGGAAATACTAGTGAAGTTTTGTACAAAGTATTGTACCGTCAATTACGAGGGCGGAAAGGTTGTTTCGAGCTCCTTCTCTGCTCTGGTTCTCTCAGCGCTTCGTTCACGAGATTGTCGTTCCATTTCTGTAAATCAATTGAACAGAAAAGAAGTCCTATTGAACGTGTCAAAGCGTCATTGAACCCTTCCCGTCCTTACGTTGCAAAATTCATTGAGCTCCTTGAACGCTTCACCTTTTAAGGTTGGGATTCCTCTATTTATAGACTAGATTGTGGAAGCTGAATCAGCCTTGATTTACTACCCCGTCAAGAATGAAGTCAAGAGGATTCATCTAGAGCGTTGGTATTCACTAAGAATACACTAAGCACTGCTAAGATTAGCAATACTTCAGAAAGGGCAATGTTTGGTTGTCCCTCCTGACTTATGTGGGGGCTGATCATGTTGATTTTGAATCGTTTTTCGCTCTTTTGGTTTTTGTGCTTGAGTTGTGAATATTTAAGACATGAAACCATCCTGCTTCATATAGTAGCTTGTCGGTGTTCTGATCAGGCTGGGCTTAGCGCTCAGTTTTCCTTTGGGATTTCTTTCAGTTTCCTCCATTAACATTGGAGTTTTTTTTTTCATGGAAAAGACAGTCGTGGGAATAAAGCATTTGGGAAAGCAACAATGCGTTGAGGAAGAAGGAGTGATTCGAACCGATTTTCTTCCTTCTCAAAGCATAGGTAATATCTATTAGGTTGTCCTAAAAAACTTGTAGGATTTTTCCAAAAAAAATCAATAACTCTTTTTTACTTCGAGGCGGGTCTATGCGGTTCAGGAATATATTAGAATGTTTTCTAAGCTTTCCAGCAAAATTTATATTGACCCACCAGGTTTCGTGGAGAGAGCTACAATGCCCGTAGTCGCTACCCACCCGGAATGCGGTGTCATTTACTTTTAGTGGTCTCGCGTCACTAGAGCGACGGAAGCTTGCCACTCCATCGATGCTGCATTGGGCAAGGGATGTGTGAGCTACGAGACCGTACGCCGCTGGTTTATCAGCTTCAGCAACGGCGAGATTGGCATGGAAGACAAACCACGCTGAGGACTGTGCTACTGCTGGGACACGGGAGGAATGTTTTTACAAGAGGTATTGGTACAAGGCGAGTCAGTCACCGCTACCGTATACACCCGTCAGCTCCAGCAGCTCGCCGTCGCTGTTCGAGAAAAGAGCCGGAAAAGGTCCGCGGTCTCCATCTTTTATGACGACGCCCGCTCCCATTTGGGAAAAATTCGCCAAAAATACCTAGGCCAAGCTATATGAGCTCGACTGGGAAGAGCTGCTCCACCCGCCATGCTCTCCCGACATTGCCCTTTCAGACTATCACCTTATACATCCTCTTGAATTCTTCCTGGCCAAGAGAAAATTCGTTGATTATGACTTGCTTGCAGAGGCGATCGTTGACTTCTTCGACTCTCAAAATCCAGATTTCTAGGAGGAGGGATTCAACGATTTTTCTATGAGGTGGCAGAGTGGTGTCGATAACAATGGTGCATACGTTGTTGCCTAATTGTTGTTTGTTGAAAGAAAAAGTAATCAAAAAAAGATGATCGAAAAAAGTCCTACAAGACTTTTGGGACAAACTAATACATTATAGGGCTCATGGTCATTTCTTCGCATTTTTTCCTTACTTCGAACGAAATTTTTTTCATTCGTGCTTGGATGTGAATTTACATGCATAGTTTCAAGCTACCAATCTTTTGTTAACCTTATCCTGCGGTACACCAAAATTTTCAGTGAGTGGTGTCAATCTCGAAGTGTACTCGCTTTTTAATGTGGTTTATAATAAACCTTTGTCAACTGTGAATCTAGCTGATTGCTAGTTTTCACCGCAGCGCCCGTGTTGCGTCACACTGATGGTGAGCTGTAGGCAAAACCTTTGATCGGAGTTGAAGGTTGGACTTCGATTTCAGGCTTTCCGACATATAATATGAAACTTATTACATTACCGGAAATGAATGTCATTGGTCTTTCCGATCCTTTTGAGTACAAACTATCTTTGCACAATTGAGTACGATTTATTCTGAACTTAAGCAGAGACATCTTGACTTTGATTCAACTTATAGACGCACACTACAGGTACCTCTACTCCCTCGTTCGGTGTTCCGAAAATAATCTTGACAATGCCGTTGCATCCAAAACGTGTTTTGGCCGGAAGGAGGTGAAGCTCAACATAAATGAAATACGGTAATCCAATCATGAGAAGAGCTGCGCACAATCTTTTCTGTACCCCTGTATCCCCGCTTCTTTCCCAATTACTGTATTCTGATTCCCTCTCGAAGAACCCTTGTGAAGCCTGTCGAATCGATCATCACTGAGTTCGTTCAATGTGGAGTCTTTGATAGTACAACTCACCCAACCTCTTTACCCTGCCATGTTATTTAGGATATATGGCGAAAGATCTGGTCGCTCTTGGAAGTACCTTGGATCCCTTCGGTAGAACCTCCTAAAAATGCATGTGGAACTTCGGAGCAAGTATTGTACCGTCACTTAACGACAGGAATACTAACAATTTGAAGCGGATTACTAAGGGTTCTCCCAAGCTATCATTGCTCTCTGCTTCTTTCAGCGCTGCGATCGCAAGACCATCGTCCCATACCTGCACATCAATTGTTACACAAAAGGAGTTTGCTGAAACGGGTCCGTCATGAAACACCTACTAAATTTTCGGAATATAGTTGATTAGACTTTTGAAAAGCCATCTTAATGTCTGGGGTTAGGATTCCTCCGGGCCCAATGAAGAGTTCTGAAACAGCTTTGGTTCACTACTCGGTCAAAAATGCATTCAAAAATACTTACGTGTAGAGTTGGTATCGGCGTTGGTATTGACCAGGAATATGCTAAGCACTGCGATGATTAGCAACATTTCGAACAGGGCAATGTTCGGTTGTCCCTTCTTATTTATTTGGGAGCTGATCATGTACTTTTATGGATCCAAGATTATGTAGGCAGAATTGCTTTCATTATTGCCCTAAAACTTTTGTATGAAATGTTTTTTTCGGTCAATTATGCCTGTGGCATTGTCCCACTGACACTGATGTACTTTAGTGTCGAGAGATCCATTCCGTGAAAGTGACAAAAATAAAGCTATCTCTAAAATCGAATTAATGTCTACAGTTTTCTATTTTTACCCTTCGTGTGAGGTGGGAATATGTGATCATATCTGAGATCTTATTATTACGTGATGACTTTTAGCTCTTTGACAAATTCAGCTAGTTTCCTAGCTTTGTGAAAACAAACATTAATCAGATAAAGATTAGCCATCAATGTTCTGAACTGCTTAGCGCGCAAGAAACCGCTGATGATTTTGAATGGAGACTGCGATCGTGTGCGCTCGAGCAGTCCTTGTTTTACAACCGAAATTATCTAACGAAGTGCTGTTTTAATTCGAAACACAAAGTAGACCAAATCGCCTATGTGGAGGGGAGGGGGTCAAGGGCAATATCTTGGCTCCATCCGCTAGTAGATAGCTCCGCAACAGCAAAATTGTAGCATTACGGCGGCGTCAGAGTGAGTACTAGACGCCTACAGCTCCCGCTAATGAGATGATGGACACCATCTCAAGATGGCCCACACCCACCTACGATTCAGAATGCAGGGCAGTAGTGGCACCTACGTGGACAGGAGGCATGACATCGACTGCTATGAGATAGTATATGGCCAATTCCTATAGTCACAGCAACCTTATCAGATGACATCTTCGCGTGAAAACTCGTCTATATTGGTTCTAGACTGCATCTCGTCGAAGTCGGAGGTCAGAAATAATTATTTTTAGGGTTTTTGAGGTTTTCTTTGGTTTTTCTTAATTTATTGCTCTCCTGCACTCCAGAGCCTTAATGGAGCATGATGATGCAGGAAGTTGTCGTGAACTGTGCCTTTAGGCTTGTGGCCAATCCCCTAGACAGGAACCACCATGTGCATGTTTGCACAGTTGTACATTACTCAAGGCAAATGGAGGGATGGCTTCAGGGCTCTAGCGTCTCATCAACATTTATGAGCTATAATCTAGGATATTGTATGGAACGCTACGCTTAGTGAACATATCACCAAACTGTACAGCTATATAGGATCTAGGATCCAAGACAGAGAAGTAATTCCCGCACTGGTTAAGAAAACTCTAACGGTGTGCTAGCCTTCACTGAGTGGGACAAAGTTGAAATTCTTCAAAGACAATTTCAGAGAACATTTAGCGTTAACGCCCCTTCAGAGGTAGAAAATAATGACGCTCACTCTGGTTTTTTTTGACATGGATCCTACAGTTTCGTTTTACAGAGATGATATCGTCAAGCTACTTTCTCAATGGCCCAGCTATCCTTCAGTGACCCCAGATTTTATATCACTCAAATTTATTAAAAAAGTGCTCCCTCTGATTGCCTATCCCTGGAGTACTTGTTTAACCTATCGTTTATGGCCTGAGGTTCCAGTACGGTGGAAGACGTTTTTTGTTATACCGATTCCTAAGAAACCTTACAGTGATCCTAAAAATTGCTCGATCAGTATAAGTTCTGTGTTCGCTAGGACCTCTGAGAAGCTTCTCAAAACGCATTACTACTTCGACACTTAGAGAAGCATGGTGTCATCCCTCTGTGTCAACATGGTTTCTGAAGAGGCGGATAGGCAGCTCTGCTTTCCTCAATATTGGACCAAAGCCATCGATGTGCGCAAGCCCACTGATGTGATACATTTCCATTTTGTCAAGGCCTTCGATGAGGTACCCCATATTAAGTTGCTCCACAAATTATTTATGGTTGGCATCCATCCTAGAATTGTTGCCTGGATCAGACATTTTCTCGGAAATCGTACGTAACAAGGTCTATCATTCTTCTAATGGCAATTCTCAAGGTCGGGTATTACTTCCAATTTTGTTTGTTGTTTATACGTTTGTCTTGTCTGCCGGTATTTCTCAACCTGGTTTCAAGTATGCATTGTATGCCAATGATGTCATGATCTATTCATCTGTTGATTCGCCTGAGGATAATGTTGCCCTTCAAAGAGCTATCGATCATGTAGCAACATGGTCGACAGACTCGGAACTCGCTCTGGCCGCAGAAAAGACAGCGGTTATCCGGATTGGAGGCTGTCTGAACTCTGAGTTTTCCGATTACTGCGTCAGTGATATTCGTCTCAAATACGTCATTGAAGTTAAAGACTTAGGTCTTCTGTTGAACGACAGGCATCATTTAATCAGCACTTTGAAAAACTCGTTAGAAAAACCATTTTAGAATATCTAATCTCTTCAAAGCACCGGACTAACAATTGTAGCACTCTGCTTCGTGTTTACAAAACATACGTTCGCCCACTCCTCAAAAATGGAACTACGGTTTTTTCGCAAAGATTTATCGGAAAGTTTCCAGAACAATTTCACTCGTATGCCTGCTCTATGTTGCAGCGGTCCCAGTTAACATTTCATCCCAAACGGACGGAAAGGTGTAGTAGAAGGAAATCTAGAACAACAGGAGGCAATTTCAAACTCCAGTCATCGGGAACCAAAACTCAAGTGAGGTTTAATAGCTTCCCAAATAGAGTACTCTCAGATCTCAATAAACTACTCAGGCAGGATATCCTATATATAACTACTGCCCCCTCTACTTTGGGGTTTCTTTAACTCTTTCCAATTTATGCCTGCCACTGTTTCGTCTCTCGGTGTTGTTTTATGTTTCTGTTCTTCTCATAGCTTAAGTTGCTTAATTGTTGTGTTTTTACTCCATTGTTGACTTAGAAGTGTTCATTGGAAGCTCTGCTTCTAGGTATTCGGTGTAGTTGACTCTGGATCACTTCCATATGTGTCCTGAGCTAATGTTTAGCAAGAAATTCGATTACTGCGCACCATTCTACCATACCCAGCTTACACCTAGTTCATACTTTGCGTCGCCGGCGGTATGGCGTGGCTGCGTGTATCTGCGTAGCCGAATGCACCATTCCGTATCGCTGCCTGTAGAAGTAGACACGCCCTGCCGGCAGAGCTGTTGAACACGGCCCACGATCTCATGTATGTTACCATTTACTGTGGTCATAAGAGTTTCTACATTGCTCTCACAGTTTCAATTTTTCTTAAATTTGTTTTTAAAAGTGATGAAACACTAGAGAATCGCAATCTTGCAACGGAAAATGGATGTCGAACTTGAAGTGTTGCTCGATTACATGGAAGCGAAGCTTGTTCTCCGAGTGTCTGACAGTTTTTGATATTCCTAATGTAGTGTGCTCCATTTGAAAAATCAGCTTTTCAAACATACAAAAGGTATTCCGATGTTACACGAGTCTTCTGAATCTTCGGCGACCCTAAAATTTTGAAACTGAGCTTTACTGTTTTTGTTGTTGCTGTGTTTAATTTTGTTGATGTTCTGCTAATGTTTGGTCATTGAATAATTCTGTGCATCATTTTCAATTAAACCACCCTTTCTTCCATTTGCTGCGTTTTTCAAACGAATTCAAGTGGATGGCCCATCTTCGTTATTCTCCAACTTGCCTTCGTCTTCAGCGGTGGCGTTTTCGTTTGCTCTTATTTTATTGTGTTTACTACTGCATTTTGTTTGCATTTGCTATCACATTTCTCTCGAGTGACTTTCCCTAATGTGCCTCCTTGTCCTTTTTCATGGGATCAGTTTTGTGTACTCTTCTCTCCCTTGTAGGGTTGTTTATCTGGTTTTTGCCGCACCCTACCCGACCACCGGAACGGCTTCTACTTTATTGATTTGTCCATAGGCAACGTGCCTAAGGCAACAAGTAAGTTTGGTAGAAAATTATCTCTCTCAGGATGCCGCTTTGGGCAGCAAAGATAATCGAAATGTAGTTTTCTGCTATGAAAGTATAGAGAAAGTGTCGAGGTTCTACGTGGAAAAAATGACCAGCAAAGTCACCAAGATGGAGGAAATGCAGGAGTCATTCTTCTCTAGGCTGTGAGCCCTAGAAGTCAGCATCGGAGCAGTAAAGACCTCCTGTTCTGTACTCTACTATTGAGAAGATTTGTGCAAATGAGGCGAAATCGAAGACAAATTCCGAAGGTTTGCATGGGTTGGAATCTGTGAGCATAGAGATGACATTCACACTCTAAAATTCGTCTACAAGCGCTCAAGAAGTAGCTGAGTCGTCGGGAGATGAAATGTTGACAATTCGAAAAAGGTGTCACTCTGCTTCGACACCCTATACGATAGGCCAGGAGAGTTGACGCTAGAGGACGGATTATTGAAATTGATCTGCCGAACAAGTCTTTCAGGGATCGATAGCTCGCGCACATGAGATGTGGGCGGCAAACCGAGACTACACGGAGTGAGAACTTCAGCTGGATAGGGTTTTGTGGAGGCATGCAGGAGAGATCAACAAGAAAACAGGGAAGCTTACCTTTGTGGTGGGCGTCAGCAAATCCATAAGTTCAAGAGCCTTGGAAGCTGTCCCTCCATCCCAGCGCTACCTCTCAGGAAATTCCTTCTCAAGCAATTGCTTCTACGCCAAATCGAAGTGCTGCCGATCTAATTATAAGTTTTGTAGAAAACACTTATACCAGCCCAGATACTGCGTTCCAGGATGAGGCCATTTCTTCCATAAGCTCCCCTTTACGGACAACAGCTTCTTACCATCAATTTAACAACAGCCGCGTCCTGATCAGTGCCCGCCTATTCAAAACGAACTGCCTGACCTCTATAATCTTTTGCTATCAGAACCTCAAGCAGTTTTGAACGCTGAGTCTTGGTGCAAGCCCAACCGATGAATTATTTTCGAATTCGAGGGGATCCCCCTTGCCAACTTTCGTTGGGATCGCGAAGGGGTCATCGTGGGGGGGGGGGCACTCATCCACATTTTTGCTTCTGCCATGCTTCTTCCCTCCCTGAACTTCTCGCTTTACCCTCGGTGCTTAACTATCTGGGTCACATTGTCTTCCACTTTTGGTAACGTCATGATTGTTTTCTATCGCAGCCCTCCCCGTTTTCTCAGTAACTTCAGAAACTTAATTTCCTACATAAAAGAAATTTGTGAGAGAAGCTCACCTATGATAATTTTGAGAGGCTTTACTTTCCTTGATATTACCTTAGAACAGTCTCCGTTCCTCAAAACGGAAACTTTGACTTGCGGTACCGTTTCAGTCCTCTGCAGTTTTGCACAATAGTACTTCTGAGGAATTTGTGGAGGGCCCTACCCATTATAGGAATACTCTCGATCTTGTTCTCGCGAACAACTTAAACCCTCTTGCAAGTGTGGTGAGGGTGCCCCTTTCTCCACATCAGACCATGCTACTGTCTCATTTTCATTGGTTTCTAGTATTCTTAAGCCTTTCAAGACGAAAGCTCAGGTATTTTGGTTACAGCGATTATATTTTGGCTACAGCGATTACATAGTATATGTAAGTACTTGTTATGTGTTAATTGACGAAACATCTTTAACTCATTATCGTCTTTCAGTCAGAGGTATACTTCATTTTCAGACTATTGCTATAAAATCATGGTGCATTCATTCCATCCGTTGTGAGAAAATCACGTTTGAAGAAAGAGCCCCGACAGTTTTCGCTCTTGGTGAATTGCGTTAATCGACTGTACAGGAGTGAATAGGGCGTCAAAAGTCCAGTTTATTCAAAGGCAGTTGGAGCGTTATTAAGAAAGCTACAGAATTCAAAGCGGAGACGAGCATAGCCCTATCTGAGAATCCCAAAAGATTCCGGAAGTATCCTCCCACCAGACGTAAGCATTCACCGGGCATAGGCTTTTTTATAGGGCCAAGTGAAGAAGTGTCTGCTTGCGATGCCGACAAGGTTGAATCCTCGCGAACTATTCGCATCCTTTCCAGTCATAAAAATGCAAAAGCTGAGCATATCGTTTAGTCCAACTGTTAAGAAGCCACGATTCAGTGGGTATACATCACCAGCAAAGATATTTGTAGGGCTCCCTAACGTTATCGCTCCGCTTATCTACTGTTCGTGACATACTGCCTTACATTTTTCTTGTAGGGCTGCTTCAGGCTTCCGTTGCCGCACTTTCTTTTTTAACAGGAGTATCTCGAATTGAGAAGTCTCCGAAGTCTGGCGTGTTGCTCGGGTTGAGCCAGTTTTAAGAAGGGCACACATAGCGATGGCATTATAGCCCTAATTTTTTGAGGTGTTGTGTCATCAGAATGATAAAGAGGATTGTGTGCGGCTATGAGAGGCTATCTTCTTCAAAACAACATCTTATCTGCCTGTTAGCATGGCTTCCCTCAAACCAAGTCAGTGCTTCAGTGTTAGCTCTCCTGATATGACAAAAAACACTTGATAAGAAAGATCTAATTGCGCGGCTCATATCGATTCTGAGAAGAAATTTGATTCGGTCTCGCAGAATCATCTGTCTGCTTAATGGAATTATTCATACTTGCCGACTCTTTACTCAGTATATAGATTGTACATCGGAGGCACCTTCGATGTTCTTGATTGACATCAATGATCTTCCTTGTTTGCCTGACTCGATAAACTGTACTATGTACGTAAGTTGTTCGCCATTGATGACCTGAGCACTATGCAACTTTGCTTGAAGCTCTATGGCAATGCTCCTTAACCTAGGGATTAGAAATACCTTGTGAAAAAACCTACCTGATGAAAGTGGGCGCTTGTTCTGATGGCACTAGATTTCTACTCAATGGTTTTACAGTAGAAGAGCCGCAAATTACCGGAGATCTTGGCATCATGTACGACAAGAACCTGTCTCCCGTTGAATGTATATTGGGTCATAAGCATAGCAACACCAGATGCCTTATGCTAGCCTTTTCCATCAGACACATGAAAACACTGTTTATGTTTTTTAGCGCATACGTGAGACTCCTTCTAGAATATTGCTCGCCGATCTAGTCACCGCCATCACGCCACCTGTTTGATCAAAATGGGAGTGTTAAAATGAAGTTTATGGACAGAGTCTTTGGGCGAGCAGGCTCGCTTCATGTAACGTATAGATACCGCTCAGTTATCTTGATACAACTATGCTTGAAATGCGAAAGAAATTTATAGACTATGACGTCCTGTTTAAGCTTTCTGAGGGAGATATCAGTATTGACTTCGAGCTTCTATCTCGTAAATCATTGACTGTAAGTTTCCTACGAGGTCAAGGATCTAAAATGTTGTGTGAAAAGGTTCATTCGAACACGTACACAAATAGTTTCTCACAACGGGTTATATCTTTTTGGGACCGCCTGTCAGTCAACGAAGTGAAGTCAATGCCTTCAGGATCAGGGATATATTTTTTTTTTTTTTGAAGTGAGGGCTGGTTCTAGATGGGGATACATGATCAAATTTCGAGGAGGGTTACACCAAATTGGACTTTACTGTGTATGTATACTATTTTATCTATATAAAGGTGTATACGTTCTTGGGGAATGCAATACTGTTTTGTTCACTAACCATCGTTGTAATTGTGTTTTTCTAATTGGTGATTTTAACACGCTTTACTTAGAGCTATATGTTACTCCCGAAAGCACACTGTTTTCATTTGACGACGTTGGTGGTGTAAACGGACCTACTAAGATGGTATCCGGAGCGCCCCACAGACCCTGCGACTTTCAGTGTTGGCGTCACACTGCTGTTCACCACCTTTCGATTCCACTCCACCTCACCTACCTTCCATCTATCGCCAGCCATTTTATGGTGTTTTCCTTAACTTAATCATCTCTTTTGGTTGCTTATCGCTCGCCTTGTAACTTGTTTGTTTTGTTCTGTTTTGGCTTGTTTTCAACCGACAATAAGTACTAATCCGGGTCTTGTTCCATACCGCACCGTGAGGAGTCGGTCTCCTCCCCGCTCTAGAAGCCGGCTTCTGCTTTCTACTATTGACTGTTTTCTGGTACTGTGCCTCGTGTTTCTTTTTTCTAATTGTAGAGACATGTGACAGTCAGTCACATCATGCCCTTCACTCGTATCGTGATTTCCATTGCATCCGTAATATGGAACCAGGGGAGAAGGCGGAGCTGCAAGGTTACAATATGTCATTATTTCGTCGAAAAATTGGTTCAGTCATTGAACATTTCCTTTGAAGCATAGACCACAGCAATGAACAAACGGTGTCTATGTATATGGTTCAGGCTCGAAAAGTCATCCACATGAGGAAACTTTACTGTTCAAAACTCGAAAGATGCCACACCATTGGTATAGCCCCACCCTTGTTTTATCTCATTTGTAAGCAGGAGGATGACGAAGGGAGAATCGCAAAAAAAAAGTTGGAGACTACTGACTATCTCAAGAAGGGAAGTGCTTGCTCTTCGTGACTTTCCTACACGTCCAGTGGAGTTGTGTGTTATGTAGCCTATACTCTGCGCGGTTTTTGCAGTTTTTGACACAAACACAATTTATTATTGGTCATTTTGGACTCTCAGATCACACTCTTGGGTACCCGTGGGGTGAATGGGTCACAACCCTCGGCAGATCTATTGCCGCACCCGTTGTCGAGTGGCCGACCGCGGAAGGGAGTGGCTATCATTGGCTGCGGTAACCTTGACTCAGTTAGAGTGTATCGACCTCGTAACCTTTGCACCTGTAAAAAACCGTAGACGATTTATTGAAGACCTCGCAAAGACCCTCTCTTTCTGTTCTTTCTGTGGGTGCGGTGGCAGCCGTAGCGCGTGCCGGGGGGGGGGGGGGAGAGAGAGAAATATGAACTCATTTACCACTAGCTACTGATGTCATTGACTGCAGTGATTTTAGATGGTCAATCTAGGATTTTTCCCAGTCCAAAAATATCACAACCAGCATTAAAGTTTCATCGAAAGCTTTGAACGACTTTACATCGACGAGTGCTTTCAAAATGGGTTTTTGGTCAAAAATAGTTGTGCTAAGGTTAGATGCCACCCTTTTGTCGGATTGGGCTGTAGTAGCGTCTCTGATGACTACAACTCACCGAGAACTTCTACTTTCGAAGGAGGATTTGAGAGCCTTGCCTACCTTGTGTCTCACTGGTGAGTAACGTCGTTAACGATTTTCTTGAATATGCAGGCAAAATCTCGTGAGATGAATGGCACCAATTTTTCGAAGAGGGTAATGCGAACATTCTGCGATAGATCATCGGCGGTGCGTTTACATTGGATGGCTTGATTACTCTTTTAGGCGCTTCGTTCGCAAGGATGTCATCCCACACCTGCCTATCAAATCTCACACAAAAGAGATACACTATGGAATCGTCTCGGGATATTCAAACTGCTTAAGCTGATTCCTTGTTGAAAACTTACCACCTTCTTGTTCTAGTAATGACTGAGGTCTTTGATGATTGATGAGGCTAATCTAACATCTGTCGTTAGAATTCTGTGCATATGCTCTTGATCCAATCCAAGGGAATTCAAACTGAGCTTGTCGGACTTGGTCAAAGTAAAGAAGAGGGGCAGAACTTACCTCGAGCGTAGATACTGATTACGAAAGCAGCGAGTTCTGTGAGAATGGACTACATTTTGCGTCCGTCGAATGTGTCCTGTTACTCATACATCTTCTACTCATTTCAGCTAATGATTTACTTTGGCGTGACAAGCCATGGGAACAACAATACTTTTTCTACTCGATAAGGGCTCGAAGAGTTACTATGCCTTTTTAATGCTATTAATATTCCGAATCCACTCGCTAAGAGAGATATGCCCTCCAGAAGTCACAACACAATAAACGACAACATGGATACATTCCCGTAGTAAAAGTTTTCGTGCATGGCTTGACTGTCTTCACATTGTAGCTCCATGCGTAAGGGTCCGACACTATTTTTGCTATTTTACAACTAGTTAGGTAAGGAAATCCAGAGATATCTGTTGTTTGATTCTGTTAACTCTCGGAAAGACAGCGTGGCGAAGGGTGGATGATGAAAGAAAAAGATCTCGCCTCGAGGAATGGCTAACCAGTAAAGCCTATTCTAGGTGCTGTTTGAGAGCATAGACACCGAATACTTAGCTCGCCAAAACTTTCGGTGCCACGCGGGTTATCTTGCCGTACGAAAACCAAACCTCCGACTAATTCTTTTATGCCAAGAATACAAGCAACAACGACAGAGCTAATACTTACTATGGCTCGACTTATGACCTACAAGACTCGAAACAATTCCTAAGAAACTAGACTCGATCTACCGAACTTGACAAAGCGTCAACCGAAGAAATAGGAAAAGGATGGAAATGCTACCGACCGAGCTAGCTCTGAGGCAAAAGCGAACGGCCCCCAGTTATTTTGTTGGCGCTTTTATACGCGCTTATAGATGCTTTTTGAAGACAAGCGCGCCGTCGCGAGCTTTCCCTTAGCTTTAGGATAATCTTCTTTCCAAAACATTCACTATGGCTACAGTATCACAAATGTAAAGAAGAAATGAGGTCGTGATCTCCACTGCACGCCTTCTTCGGGGACATCTCACAGCAACAACGACGCCGCCATTGCGGGAGTGAGTCGTAAGGGAGCATAGAGCAAGGCCTTTCTTTGATCGCTACAATACCAATACTGTTGGCGGATTGTATAGTTGCAATGTGTTTTATTGCTATGTTCTATTTTTACCTGAAGCAGAAGGATATTTATTTTATATTGTCTTATGCGAAATCGCTGTGGAATACGTACCCTTTGTTTCTCATCTCAATTATATATTCTTGTGCTTATCGGTGACCTCTGCAGGTACAACGTCCCTCCTACTGTCCGGTCAATTACGATCCCCCTGTCGAGGAATCCACGGCTGCTAGCATGCTCTGTCAAAGAGACTAGATAACAGATGGCACACACCGCCTTAGTCAAGCTCTACCCTCTTGTTTGCTCAGATTCAAACGTTTGGGAACATCTTCGCAAATTTCGCGCACCTGATGAGGCAAGGTTGATACATGTGCGCTCCCTGGACAAGGCCGTACTGCTACGTACCAAATTGCTGAATGAACACCAAAATCTACGCAGCAACCACGGAACAGTGAAGCGTTTTTTCGGATGATGCGAGGAACAGCGAAGTTTACATTTTTTCATTACTTCGCAAAGGTCACCTGTTTCACTTGTCGTGCACCACAGTTCTGACATTCGCGAAAGTGTCTACAGATCGAGACTTACCAACTCGGTGGACACATAGCCTTGCAAGGGAAGCTCATAGGGTTGGGGCTTTTCTAAACGGCTTTTTTATCAGCTTGTAGGGACCCATCTATAGAACAAAAACTCGTATCAACTTCTGGTTGTGGTGGCGCAAAATGGGTGCTAAAGGTTGCTCGAGAGGAAACAATTCTGAACATTTTATTGTAATGCTTTCCATTTGTGCAATGCATTTCCATCCATGTTCGGCATATCTCCGAAAATCACAATAATACATTAAACGTCCTAAAATAAATACATTTCCGATATTGAAAGTTTTTCGTGCATGGCGTGGCTGGCTTCACTTTGAATTGTATTCATGCATGGGCGTCCGACACTATTGCTGGCGCTCAAAATCTACTGGGGACAGGTTGGAAGAATTTGTTGGCTCTTGAAAAGACAACAGAGAGGCTGAGGGTGGAAGACAGGAGAAGAAACAATTTGCGTTATCACTTCACCTTTTCCCAGGGCATGGATTATTTTCTCATGCCCCTCATCACCGATGTACTAATCGGAAGGAGTGGATTTGTGTAGTGATCCCATGTGGCCTTCGGATCACTCGTTTCTAGAAATGGCTAGCCAGTGAACCCTCCATAAGGCCCTGTATGAGAACATAAACACAACTTTCACCGCATTTGTGCCTTCTCCGGGGTCATTCCATAGAAACACTAGCGCAGCCATCATGTGAATCATTTGGAAACATATCTGTCTAACAAATGTCACCATGACTCTCGACGAAAATAGACGAGCATCATGATGCACAGGTCTTCGGGCAGCCAGTATGCCTATCTCTCGTCGAGAGTGAGTCATAAGGGGCTCAGAACCTGTGTTCAATTCTCACATCTATTTCTGCTAATCTCTCATGATCTGAGGTCAAGTTTCAAACAAACGAAATAAAACGATGCTAATCTTTTCATTGATTGTTGGAGAGCATTTTGCTGAATGTGAAACAGTAACATGTCCTATGATGATTACGTGTTTAGTACATAGTATTTGAATGTCGAATAGTGGTATGCGCTCACATGGGTGACTTGACAGTAGCACTACAGTACAGGCGTTGCGATGCTTCCCAGTTATGGCGTTTAGTATGTGCACATGATGTCTGTCTTCAAACATGCATCAAAGCTAATGAGAGTTGGATTCAAAAAAAGGTCTATGACAATTCCTAATTGCAATCCGGAAAACTCGTTGGGGACGGATGGGTAGAGTAATCTGAAGTAATCGGATGGTGGATTGGGTAGGTTGCTCGACTCTTTTCGGAACAGTAGATAAGGAATCATGGTTCGGTTGCCCTTGATAGCGAAGCTTTTGTATGTTTCGGATTTTCTTTTGCCCACTGAACTATTGATGCCCATTCAAACTAACAGCACTTTCCGCTCATAGCGCTTAGAGGCGAATTTAACTCGGATCGAGGTTCTGTTCTCGCTTCGGAGAAGTGGGGTGAACATGGGTACATAGAAGTGGGGTGTACACGGGTACATAATCACTTTTCTACTTGTGCGAACGACCAGCTTACAACTAACTAAATTCAATGGAACATCAGCACGGACCCTTCCGCGTGAACTGCACTCAGCAGCACCACCCAGTGGGAAAGTGATACCTACTTCTTTTTCCAAGATGGGTGATAATCTCGGTTAGGCTGCAAGTGGTTCCCTTAGTCTTTGAGCACAAATACCACACACCTTTGCAAAAACGCTTGGTCCCCATTTCCTGATCGCTGCCATGTAAAAATTGATCAGTCTTCGAGAATCGGCAAAGAAATGGAAGTGATAAGGTGACAAAATGAAAACGACTTTTGCAGGTAGTTTGTATGTGCGGTCACATGTATTTGAACAAAGGACAGAAATTAGAAGGATCCAAAGAATTGTCTCAGCGGGGATCCATCCACTCAAGCATTTTCTGTCGGTACCGGAACCTTTGAGCAACATTTCTTACTAGTTTTTTGCGCGGAGTTCAGTTAGTGCCGTAAGAGTGTTAAAATGGCGCGAAAACGCGTTTTCGCGTTTTTTGTCGTTTCTTCGCCATAAATCGATTGATATTAATTTTTTGCTGAGCATGTGTATATTTTCGGAATCAACTCGTCGAGCGGTACAAGACGGTACTACAAGTTCTCGGTTTTCTTGAACTCGGTGCTGGGCCATTTTTTTACATTCTGAGAAGTTGGGAAAATCCCTTCGAAATTAGATGAACTGGCGGCGAAGTCTTCTCAAAGACCTCTTCTAAGTTTACAGCCGTATAGGAATTTCGAAGTTTCCGTCATTTCAGACAAACCTCTGTTCCTTGGTGTGGCCCTAAATAGAGTCTCCGTGTATATACTGTTGAAAAAAAAATACCTCTTAACTCTCTTTCAGGAGCAGTTCCCCAATGAAAAGTACGCCGTTCGATTCCCCAAGAAAAATGCTATCGAACGTATATAAAAACCTTGGTGGCAATAAGTTTGTTATTTTCCTCATTGTCAGCCTTTTCATTTGATCAATCGATTTCTCAAGCTCTAGTCCATCGCACTGATCGACGTGCATGGCCATGGGAAAGCTGCTGACCAGAGCTTGAGAGGTCGAGACAAAATGAAAGGGCTGGAAATGGGGGAAATAACAAATTTGTCACCAGCTAGTTTTTATATACGTTCGATAGCATTTTTCTTGGGGAATCTTACGGCGTACTTTTCATTGGGGAGCCTGCTTCTGGAAATGAATCAAGAGGTAGTTTTTTCAACACTATGTACACGGAGACTCTATTTAGGGCCACACCAAGAAACAGAGGTTTGCCCGGAATGACGGAAGCTCCGAAATTCCTACACAGCTGTGAACTTTGAACAGGCTCTGAGAAGACTTCGCCGCCAGTCCATCAAACGTCGAAGAAATTCTCCCTCAAACTTTTCAGAATGTGAAAAAAATGGCCCGTTTGAGAAAACCAAAAATGTAGTACCATCTTGTAGAGCTCGACGAGCTAATTCCGAAAATGTATACATATTCAGCAAAAAATCAATGTCTATCGATTTATGGCGAAAATTGATACAAAACGCATTTTCGCGCGGTCTTACGGCACTAACTGTATGAGCCTCGAAAATGAAGACAAAATCACTTCGGAAAGCTCATACAGTGTTCGTGCTATCGTCAGATCTGTCAAGTTCACCAGCCACTTTCTAGAGATTGGATTTCGCGGTGATCCTGCAAACGCATACGCAAAGTCGAGAATTCGGTGTATTATCAAAGTTCCCAAAGGTAAAGGTTGGAAGAGGTACGGAAGTGCTGGGATGCGATTGGTTTTTTATATCTGCTGTGATAAGTTTAATATCCACATTCACCATCATTTGCTTGCTCATCACCTTCGACATCTCTAGAGTAAACTTTCATCTCATAAATGAGGCATAATCTTTAAGGTCTGCCATGTTGCCAACCCGCTGCACGTGGGACTTTCCACGATGGCTAGCCTCCAATAGTATCCGGCAAGGTAATATTGATTGCTATTCACTGCTAATATCGAAACTATTGGTAATGCTGAGATGTCGGCTTACATGACGCTATTCGTTACATGGGTTATGATATCGCGTCGCAGCTCGTGATTGGTATACGTATCGTTACGCAATGTCGACTTGTGTGTTTCATGTTCACGGGCTCCTGATTAGTATGAGACGCATGTCAAGAGTGCTCTCCATCGAATAATAATCGTGTACTCGCTTTTCCTGTGTATTTGTGTCCATGTGCATGGACCCGTCTGAAGGGTGAAATGGAGAGTTATAGCGACATTTGGTCGTCGGTCGATCCGGCGAAAATGACACTGAAGTATAGTAGTAATTTCATATTTGAACAGTCTTCAATATATCATTCAAAATTGCGAAGCGTGTTGTGTTTTGTGTTTGAAAAGATTCCACAAATCAATTTTGCCTTGTTATGACGAAGCAAGTTGGCTGGATACGGCAAAATTTTCACATTTTGAAACGAAAGACTAACCATAGAGCAGGAGTTACAAACGGTATCAAGCATGGGTTGAGGAATGCTCAAGAAGGCGGGTTGGACTTGAATTATTTTGATTTGGGAAGGAGTTCAATTTTTGGAGTGATTTTTGGGCCCTGTGCCGAAAGGTGGTCTTCGAAAGAGGGTCTTCGATCGATAATTCATACTTTATATTGGAAAGTTTACTGTGATTATCGATTATTGGATTTTTTGAGAATACTACATATTTTAGTTCACTAGCAACACCCCAGCTACCATGGAACTCGAGAATTTGAGGACAGGGTTCCTCGGCAGGGAAACGCATTTTTCGAAAATTTGACAACAAGCAATATCATACCTGACACGGTTACAAAGTGATTCCTCTTTATTGTATGTATGCGCCATACGCTTGACTTCGGTCCAAAATCGTGAAAGCGTATCGATCATATAGAGTGGATGGCAAATGAAGATCCTTTATTAAAGTCGAAGGTTGAATTCTCCGTGTTTATATGCAAGTAGTAACTCGATATGTAGCGAAGGTTTGTGGCTTTGCAGATTGCATTCCACAGCATCTGATCATGTAACTGTAAGGCCAGAAAGAGTTGTTTGTCATGCTTTTCAAACAGCCGCTTCTTTATTTTCATCCGAGTCCTATTGGTATATGAAGGAGCCTCTTGATTAAGCGCTGATTAATTCAAACATCACATTTTCATGCTGCTATTCTTATTTTCTTCTTCGGAAAATGCATCTTACGAAACTATACTTCGTGCTTTACAAAAATTGTGAGTGTCATCACACTGCTATTTTCCAAAAAAGGTGTGGATATTGTTAGACCCTATTCGTTCCATTATCTTTTCTGGAAGGATGGCCTTCCCTCTTGAATGACCCTGGGATAAAGCAGTGAAAGTGCTTAGTAGATCTCCTGCGATGTTCGATGTATGTAGGATCAGGCTGTGGGACATTTTAGTAACATTTTTTTCTCTCTTGAATCTACAACGTACATACCAAGAGCTATGCTGTGGTTTTTTGGAAAATAGCCTTTTTTATACTTATCCGAAGCAAAATGATATATCGAAATACATGAATATAACAACTGCAAAAAAACCTTGCGTATATCCCGATTTGTCAATGCCTTACTAATAATATTAATAATAAGAAATTCACGGCTGTTCCTCTTTTATCAGTCAGGCTCTACCTTTTTCACAGATAGCAGACTGATTCTGTTCTCAGCCGTGAGCACCTACATATTTCGCTTTCAAAGTTTTACGTCTTGCCCTTCGGCTCCAGTGGAAGCTATCGACGTCAAACTGAAGGGGATGTGAATTGACAATGCCCTTATTAGCGGACAGTGTATGCTATTATCAATGCTTCACGACCAGAGGCTACAGTCTCGAATGGACGGAGGTCCATACCGTCCACCTGGTGAGATGTACACAGATCGGTACACTGGAAAATGTCTTAAAGGCAGCATTAAGAGAAGTCAGACGAAAAGTAAAAGAAGTAGTGCATATGAAAGTCGAGGTGCTTAGTAATGGGACAGTGGCGAAAAAACGGATGGAGATGGCTAAAAACCCGAGAAATAGGATGCCCTCTCGGGTCCTCAACGCGGACGACCTTTCCGTCAAGAGGCGGATACTCCGAACAAAAATTCCATTGGCATGCTTTCAAGTAAACACAAGGGGATGTTTGGAAATACGACAGCATCTCCTTCCCGGAGTGAGCTTCACGCTAAAACTGCGAAAGCGCGCTGCGATACCTTCGATCTCGCCGCATATCCTTGACCGCTCTGATGGTAGCCAATCAGGTTTCCCGTCATCCGGAGGCGGGATCGACTTATCAAGAGACGGGACAGATGGGCAGTTGCGGCGTTTTGCGGCGTTTCCACAGCTCGGAGGGACGCTTTTTCACCGAGATTTCGCCACAGATAGCCTTCTTAGGCCCTGGACTACCATGTGAGTGACTTCTTGTAGGGAGTTCTCCATTACCGCACTACCCCTAATGCTGTCTTCAATAGAGAGCCTCTGTCTGTGCCTTTCCTCATACGCGGTGGCTGCAACCAGAGGCGAGCTTACCACTTGCAGGGATAATTTGTTTGGAAAGTCTATATCAGAATGAGAGTGCCCGACAACACAGTGAAAAAGATAATTCGGGCCTCATGCATTGTGGGTGAACGGCCTCCCATGATCACATCATAGCTTATAAATAGCTCCTTACTGCCAATGATTTCTCTCTGAATTAGCTCGTCATCTGAGTAGGAGAAAGTCCAAGAACTGCACCCAGGTCAGAGTCGCATCCTGTGTTTATGTTTCCTAACAACCTGCATTCAGGCCTGCATCCTGTGCAGTCCACCGAAACGTTCAGGGAGCAGTGTGTACCTCAAAGGTGTAGTCACTTTCCAAGGTGATCTATCATAATCCCAGTCATTCGTGATTTCAGCTGATCGCTGGTTTGCACCGTAGCCCGCTATTACATTGGCGGTGAGCTGTGAGCAAAACCTTCCGTCAGAGTTGGAGGTGAAATTCCCACTTCAGACTTTCCAACATATATGCAAACTTTTTATATCAATCGAATCGATTACCAGTACTTTTGTGTACAAACTACTTTGCACATTTCAATACGATTTATTGGCAAAGATACTCTCACTTTAATTCGCTTTGTAGACGCACACAACAGTGATCTCTCGTATGGACTGGTTGAAAAGGCCGTTGCATCCATAACGTGTTTTGGCGGGAAGGTAGTAAATCTTAACGTAAATGAAATACAGTAGTCCAATCAGAAAAGAGCTGTATACAATCTTTTCTGTACCCCTCAAACTCCCTCTAGAAGCACTCATCGCTCCGCTTATTTACAACTGCATTTAACTGCAATGATTTCGTAGGTCCCCAACAGAAGTTTGTCCCTTTTTTTCCCATCTGTTGTGAATCCCTCCAATGAAGAGCTCTGAGTTGATGATGCCTTCAAGAGGATGTGAGACAAGACATTTGATCTGGGTCAAGTCACGCTAGTAGGGGCGGTCGCGTTCATTTAATTCACAAAGACACTAAAATGGGTCGTGCGCGGTGATGTTATGAGCTACTCGCGTACTCCGGTGACCCGATTCACCGGTGAATGTCGCACACCGCGTTTCAAATAGAAATCTCGGCGGGAGCACGCTGGTGGAGCCTTAGCCTTGTACCTGTTCATCAGTTAGCTTACTCGAAATAACGACATTGATTACAACTTACCCAATTTGAGTATTTTGAGAAGAGGTGAGTGAAAGTTGAGTGTACCGCTTTATTTAATGTGAAGGGAGTGCCCTCGAACTTCCTGGAAGTGCAGGTAACTTTGTAAGAATCATGGTACCATTATGTACTTGCAAGGGTGATAATTCGAACTTTTTGCGGTAGATTACTAGGCGTTGGTTCGAGCTCCCTCTCTGCTTTGCTTCTTTCAGCGCTTCTTGGACAAGCTTTTCGTCCCATATCTAGACATTAGTTGGTACACAAAAGAATTTCGTTGAAACGACGAAACCGTAGATAAACACTTACCATCCCTTTATTATTTGCATGTTGATTGAGCACCTTGAACTCCTGCTCAACTTCTGGGGCTAGGATTCCAGTGTTTATCAACTCGATTGTGGAATCTGAAACAGCTTTGGTTTGCTAATGGGTTAAAAATGCACTCACAAGAGCTCACCTTGAGCGTAGGAACTGGTAACTAGTAAAAAAACGAAGACGTACAACATTTTGAATGTGACAGTGTCGGCTGTTTCTCCCCCTTATTTATATAGCTGTATATCATGTACTTTAACGAAACAACTTCATGTGGGCGGAATTACTTTCAAATCATATGATTGAAGCTTTTGTCTGGAAAGTCGTTTTTGACCAGATGTGCGTCGTGGCACTGCCCTTTCGCTAATATTAGTGTTACTGTGCACATGTACTTCACCATCGAAAAATCCATTCCCTGCAATCGACAGTACGTAAAGCTATTATCAATATTATTACCAAACTAGCGTAGCTATTACCAAGCTATTACCAATGTATTGAAAGTTACTGTCTGCAGTTTTCTATTTATAACCTTCGTGTAAAGTGAGAATACGTGAGCATATCTAAAAGATTATTATGTGATGACTTTTGGGACCTTTGACAAATTCGGTTAGTTTCCTGCCTTGTGAAAACTAACATTAATCAGATAATGATTAGCCATCAATGTTGTGAACGCTTAGCGTGCAAACCACCGATGATTCAAGATGGAGAGAGATCCCAGGAGCTCGAGAAGACCTTGTTTTTCGTCAGAATTTTTCTAACGTAGTTCTGGTTATGTATCGAACTAGAAGTTAGTGCAAATCGCCTGGTTATGTATCGTACTAGAAGTTAGTGCAAATCGATGTCGAGGAGGGAGGGGGTTCAAAGCAATATCTCGGTTCCATCCGCTAGTAGGTAGTCCGTCCGCAAACAAGTGTGTGCCATCACGGCGGCGCGAGGGTGACTACTAAACCTACGGAACCCACTGATGAGAGGTGGACACCATCTCAAAATGATCACGCCCATCTTTGATTTAGCCAGCGGGGCAGTAGTGGCACCTACGTGGATAGGATGCATGACATCGACTGCCATGAGATAGAATATGGGCAACTCCCCTTCTCGTGTGAAAAATCGTCCCTGGTTCTAGAGTGCATCTCGACGAAGTCGGAGGTCAGGAATCCCCATTTCCACCATTTCTCAAGCTTTCTTTGGTTTTCTTAAATTTTATGTGCTCTTCAGCACTCCAGAGTCTTTATGGAGCACAACTGCAGCCGATTGTTGTGGACTATGCCTTTAAGATGACCTGTGGACAAACCTCAGCCTGAAACTATCATGTGCATGTTTGCACACTTGTACATTACTAAAGGTAAATGGAAGGATTGTTTAAGGGCTCTGGCGTCTCATCAACATTTATGAATTATAACTCTAGGTTGATATGGTACGGTGCGCTTCGTAAACAATATTGAGTCTAAAACGATGCAGTATCACTTTACTATAACAAAATGCGCTCGACTCGTGGTGTCCTTTTATATAATGACCCTCTGTGTTTTATATAATACCAGTTGAGCTGGCGCGCTCTACTGCGCGTCACACATGGAAGCATGCAAAATTAGCGCGTGTATCGAACTCTCTCACCCCGCCAGACACTCTCACTCTCTCCACGTACTCTCACCCTAGCCACTCACCCACGTCCGTACTGTACCCCAAACTTGGGTAATTAAACCACAGGGTGGACACACACACACACAAACGGACAAACCAAACTCCTGGTTTATATAAGGTAATTGATGTTTTAATGTTTTATATAATGCTCCTAGGTATTCGGTGTGATTGACCCTAATTCAGCTTCATATGTGTTCTGAGTAAATTGTTTAACTAGAATTTTGATTACTGTGTCATTCTAACATCCCCAGCTTAGGCCCCTTTCATACTTTGCGTTCCCGGTGGCGTAGAGCGGCTGACTGTATGTACGCCTATCGCGCCGTCCCGTATCATAGCTTTCCCGTATCATTGCCTGTGAACGCGGCCACACCCTGCCGGCGCAAAGTGTGAACGAGGCCTTATGATCTCATGCATGTTACCATTTATTATGGTCGCAAGAGTTTCTACATTGCTCTTACAAGTTCAATTTTTCTTGAATTTGCTTTTGATAGTGAAGAAACACGTGAGAATCGCCGTTTTCTAACGGAGAATGAACGTCGAGCTTCAAGTCTTGCTCGATTAAATGTAAGTAAAGCTTGTTTTCGGAGTGTTTAACAGTTTTTGACATTATTGATGTAGTCTGCTGCATCTGAATAATCAGCTCCTCAAACATACATAAGTTACTGAGGTGTTCAACCTTGTTTTCGCTATCACTATTTGTCACGGATTTAGTTCGCGTGATGGTTTTTAAAATTGCTCCTTCAAACATTTGGAAGGAGAGGTAAACCTGTGGAAAGCTTTCAAATTATCAGAGACTCAAACGATATTGAAATTCAGCGTTACTAGTTCTGCTGCTATTTGATCATTGAGTAATTCTTCGAGCGAATCCATCCATTCTTCCAGTTGCTGCGTTTCCCCATTTTATCTGGGATAACATTTATATTTCATTATACAATTTTACGGCGATTTTGGCGGGCGTGTGCCCCACTTATATATCTAACACATTTACTTTCCTGTTATTGACACCAATCCTCTGTATATCCTCCCAACACCTTCCTAGTAAGGAACATTTAACATTGTATCGGTACTAATCGTACAAGAGAACTTTAATTCAGGCATCCTTTGTTTTGGAACACCCTGTGATGTCGTTAGGGCCATATATGAACTCTTCTCGCTGCTCACATATGTAGCTTGTGATTGAAGCCCATGCAAAATTGGATCTTATAATGGAGTTGAGGTGACACATCATGTTGGAAGAAGTTCCCTTCGTGACTATTACGGAGTTCAGCCATAATGAAGTGTGCCTTTGTACATGGGGATAGAAATACCCCGTCAGAATCTGCTGAATTTCGACTAATATAATGTTGATAGTGGGGGAGAAAAAGTGACCCCTTTTCGCACCCTTTGTACTCAGAAAGATGTAAGATTGAGTTGTTTGGAAAGGATATTCATCTGGGCACCCTCCATACTTACAAAACCGTCACTATCTAGAACTGACTAGGACTATCTAGACTATCTAGAACTGAACCTCGATTAAGCACCCTTCACTTTGCATAATTTAGTAGATGATGTTAACCATATTATTTGATCTGCGCTTTGATATTCTATAAATTATTAGATGGTGAAGTGTCATTATCTGAAGATACGTTTTCTAGAATGAATCATGGTTGCCTACAGCCCTGGGCATAAAGGTACATTGTGTAAGAAATGAATAACCATTGACTCCTGTCGTTCCCCGTGGGCAAATTTGTTGCTGTTGTTTGCTTTACCCATAAAGGTCACAAGCAGCATGAATCACTGACTTAATAATTACTTTCTTCATTAATTATAGCATGATCTGCTGTCCAAAGATGAGTCGCGGTTGTCGGGTAATTGGCAGGCGACCAAGTAGTCCCAAATGCAGTCGCGGTACCGATGTGACATCTTTGGTATCGTGCTTTAAATGACAAAGTCTCTGACCGTAAGTCCGCCGAACCCAGGCAACAAGAAAATTGTCAGATTATTGATCCTAGAGCTATCTGTCATATTACATCCCTACTATATGTAAAAACGTTTCGTCAGTCTGTACGTCCGTGCGTCCGTCCGTTCGTCCGTCTGTCCGTTCGTCTGTCACGAAATTAGGTATTACATGAAAAACGATCTGTTGAGATGGGGACAAGTGTGTGTATGCTATCTAGACTTTAAAACTGATTAGTTCCGAAATGAACAAACGTTGCCATTGCAATCACGGATCAACAATTCGGGCATTCGGTTACGGCGAGAGTAAATAAGCATTAGTCCCAATTTCAGCCTATCACTTGTGCCGTTGAGTTTCATATAGTTTTTCGCTTTTTGTTTTTCGCGTATGAGCTGTGTTTGATCAAGCCATGAAATCATCTTCCTTTATGTAGAAGCTCGACTATAGTGATGCGAGGCAAAACGTTCAATTTTCCCTTGAGCCTTCTTCGCAATTGCCTCAGTCACATTAGAGCTCCTGCTCCTCTGCCATGAAAAGGACCATCCTAGGGAAAGTGGCAATTTTCTGACCAATCCTAAATGTTATGTGAGTGCGAGTGAGAGCAAAACCATTCATAGATCCGAGTCTCTACACTATGTGGCTCATAATCAATTCTTGCCATTATCTTCACTATTTGATACTTGATACTTTATTACATTACAAGCATGTACAAAAGAAATTGCCAGCAAACATCTAGCACTGAACCACGAGTAAAGTGGAAAAGACGAACATTATCCCATGTAGTTCTTAATTTGTAAAACAGCGAAATCTGTAGCAACATATGGCGAAGAACAAAATGGTCAAAGAAAAGAGACTGACGAAAATGAGAAGCAAGAGGTGGAATTGACGGAATTTTCTGGAGCATCACCCGTTTTCTTTAAGTACTATTAATCCAAGATGCGATTGAGATAGGTTTTCAAGGAAATAGCCGAAACAGGGAGCGGTCTATGTTTGGACAAAGTTATATATATGGATCCAGCACGGTTGACAAAGAAGTTATGCCGAAGACCACCGCAGGCACTTTTGAAACTAATCTTACTAAGGCTTCCTCTAGTTACTGATGGTAGGATCTGGAAAAAATGGTTAGAATTTACCTGTACCTGGCCATTGAGTATTTTACTTACCATAACGACATCATTAACCTTTCTCCTGACTGAGAGAGTTTTCAACCCGAGTAGTTTATTACGAGAGGAGGAGTCCGGCACTGAAGTGTAAGAGAAACCAAGGCAACGTAAAAATAGTTTACGGTGAAGCTATTCTGAACGGCCTCTAGCCTATTGATAGAAGACTGCTTACTCGGGTTGAACACTGTTGTACCATACTCTAGGATTGATCTAACATGGCTTTCTTTTATACGCGGCCAGCAGCACTTGCGGATTGGTTGAGGATAGAGCTTTGAATAAGTTGTAAATTCGTCTTTGTGCTGAGAGTGAAATTTTTTCGCAATGATTGGTGAAATCAAGCCTACTATTGAGATGAAAGCCCAAATCCACCGTCGATTCCACCGGCGTGAGATTGATGCCGTTGACTAGCTAGAGGGATAAAGCGCTACTATTTCCTCACAAGAATAGTTGCCCGCTATTCTGTACCTGTACTGTCCACGACCACATCAGTGAGCACTGTCTATTCACGCCAGTGCACTGCGCTCCCCAGAGTGGTTTATCATGATCATTTGGTGTTTGTAATTTAAGCTGACTGCTAGTTTGCTAGTCTGCGATGCATTTACACTGATTGTGAGCTGTACGCAAAAACTTTGCTCGGAGCTAAAGGTTGAACACCCACTTCAGGCTTTTCAACACATATGCAAATTATTACATTACAGGAACAGATTGTCATTAGTCTTTCTGTTCCTTTCGAGTACAAATCATCTTTGCACGTTTCAATCCAATTATTGGATAATTCAGCGAAGACATTTCCACTTTATTTCTCGTTATAGAAGCACGCTGCAACGATCTCTTGTCCGCGCTCCTTGAAAACGCTATCGCATCCGTAACGAGTAGTGTCGCGAAGATAGCGAAGCTTCATATATGTGAGAGGTTCTTTCCAGAAGAGGATGAGATACCGTGAAAAGAGCTGCGCACGATCTTTTCTGTACCCTCGTGTGCCATATTCTGGTCCTGATTTTGGAAGCATTCATCAGTTTCGCTTACTACTGTCGCTCTTGAATGCGATGCTTTCATGAGGTCTGAATCTAAGTTTGGCCCCTTTCAAAACTCTCACAAACTACTGTGAATTCCTTCGATGAAGAGCTCTGAGTTGATGATGCTCTCAAGAGGGTGTGCGACAAGACATTCGAACCGGATCAAGTAGTAAGCGGCGGTCGCGTCTCTTGGAGCTCATTCAAATTACAAAGACTCTAAAATGGGTCGTACGCGGTGATGCTATGATGCTAATCGCATACTCCGGTGACTTAATTCATGTCCTGTCGCACACATCAGTTCAAATAGAAATCTTGGCGGAAGCACGCTTGTGAAGCCTGAGCCTCGTACCTATGCATCTGTGAAATAACGACTTCTATAACAATTCGTCCACGCTCCGTATTTTTTGAAGACGTATTCGAGAGCTGTATACCATTTCCTCCACTGATTACTTGTCATCAAAAAAGAATTTCTCAGAAATGCAGTAAAACTTTGCAAAGAGCTTGGAATGAATATGTACTTGTAAGTGTGGAAATACTAACTTTTTGCGGTAGATCACCAAGGGTTATTCCGAACTCCATGTGGTGCTTGCTTCTTTCAGTGCATCAGTCGTCGCAAGGGTTTTATCCCATTCCTGCACATCGGTTTTGAAAAGCAAGATATACGTTACCAGCTGGCGGGCGCACACTACTGCGCGATTCATGAGGATGCTGTGCAAAATGGGTTTGACCGGCACGACCACAGCTGTGTAAAGAGTTGAGTGGAAATTTCCTTTCCTCTGCTTTCAGCTGAGCTATTTATTCGAATAAAAGCAGAGAAGATGGCGTGATAAAAAAGCATTTCGGTGTTATTATGCTTCAGTAGCTTTGTATCGAACCCCTTTTGCACGTCGTCGACACGAATCGCGAGCAGTAGTGTGCGCGAGCCTAATGGTTTAGGTCATCATTGGGAGTTTGGACAGTTTGGACATCGATAGTTTTGAGATCGCATCGATCGGTAACAATTTGTTCACTTGCTGAGCTTTAATTCCTACCCATTAATGGTAGATCCATATCCCGATTATCGATGTTCATCGTTTTCGTAAACATGCTTCACTATTTGGAATTTTGCATAGTTTAGCGGTCGATACCCAGTGTTGCTGCCAGTACCGCATTAGGAAATGATTCCGAGTGAATCGTTTGCTTTGTTATCACAAACATAGGTTGCATCATGGTTATCAATGTAGATCGCAGTATCAAGAGAAATGCACCATTTTTTGGAACGCTAGGCAAATCAGCGGTCGATACATCGGCCGGTGATATCAGAACATAAACAAAATATGTTCACCCAATGGCACTGTTCATCAGACGCTTTTGCTAAAGCGGTCGTATAGTAGTAGCAAGCGATTAAAGGATTTCATCCCATCCAATTCCTAACGATTCTTATCAGCCTCTGTGAGCCGTTATCAGTTTCACTGAGGTCCCTGTACCCAACAATACCATTGCGGTCCCCGTACCCTACAATACCTACGAATGTGAACATTCCACTGTTAGCCGCAAAAGCGTACCGGCCTCGGTGACATTTTCCTTCTCACGCTTCTCATAGAATCTTATCAACCATTATCAGTTTGGGTCACCCACTCATGAATGTCCCCATCCCACTCTGCTAAACACCTATGGTTGTCAGCGCTCTTGGATCAACGCGAAAGGCGAAACAAATTTGACGACATTCGCCTTCTCATGCTCCTTATCAAATCTTATCAACCGTTATCAAGCTAATCACCAACCGTTATTGTCCCCGTCTTACCCCGCAAAACACCTGTGTGTATGAACGCTCCGGGACCGATGCGCAAAGCGAAACAGATTTGACGACTCTAGCTTTTTTACGCTCCTTATCGAATCTTATCAACCGTTATCAAGCTGGATCACTTACCATCAACATCCCCGTCGCACTCCGCAAGACACCTGTGAGTATGAACGCTCCTCGACCAATGCGAAAAGCGAAACGGATCTGACGACTCTAGCCTTTTTACGCTCCTTAACGAATCTTATCAACCGTTATCAATGCGGGTCACCCACCATTAATGTCCCCGTCCCACCCCGCAGAACACCTATGAGTGTTAGCGCTCTTGGATCAACGCGAAAAGCGAAACGGGTTTGGCGACATTTGCCTTCGGAGGCTCCTTCTCAGCCCTTATCAGCTGCTATCACTTTCGGTCCACCACCGCTGGGGTTCCCTTGGCACCCCCTATATCACTTGTAAAATTCAGCTTCCCAGCTTTGCTGCGACGCGAGATATGAATTTCGTGACAGACAGACGGACACACACATACACGCACAGACATACTAAGCGAATTATATATAGTAGGATCGAATGATATGGTCTCAGCATGGGTCGTGCGCGGTGATGTTACTCAGCTGAACCATCGTTTAAAAATCTTACAACTTTGCGTTGTGGAAATAACTGAGGTCCTTGAATGCCAACCTAAATTTTGGAATTGGGATTCCTCTGTCTACAGATTGGTCAAAAATGCTTGCAAAAAATTTCACCGAGAGCATGGGAACTGGTAGCTAGTAATAGTGCGACGACGAACAACATTTTGAATGAGACAGTGTCGGCTGTTTTTCCCCTTATTTATATGGTTGTATCATCAGCTTTAACGAACAAAGTTCATGCTATTTTCAAATTATTTAATCGAAACTTTTGTCCCAAAAGTTGTTTTTGACCTATGCTAGACGCTATGCTAGAGGAGGCGGCGGTGCCGATATAGTTGGACGGAGGGGGCACTCAACTGTGATCGGCGTCCAGCGCTATTTTAGACCGGAACTCTAGCCTAAGCCTCAGTTTGGAGAGACCATCTACCCCTTCAAATGAAGCTCAGGTAAAAATATACACTTGAGAGCATAAAATGATGATTGTAGAAGGGTATCGAATGGGAGACGACAGCGCGCCTATAAATGCCCCCCCCCCCCCCAACTACAGTAACACCTTGACTACCATTTCCTCAAAGATCTAGGCTTGTCAAGCTCTACCCAAAGCTCTAAAACAACGATGATTGCGTTATCGCCTTGTAAGTTAGCTCAAAGCTCGCTCAAAGACACCGGGAGGGGGGCAATTTTGGCCCACGGTATTGCAGTTACATCAGTTGTCGCCATTGCACATACAATGCTCGCACACAAATGTGCCCCGTGGCACTGCCGTTTCACCAGTATTAGTGTTACTGTCTACATATACCCCACTATCGAAAGATGCATTTCATAAAAGTGGTAATTTAGTACGAAGGCATTACAATAGTATTGGATTTTCAGTATCGAAAGCTTAGCTGAGCTATTTTCGGATGTGCATTGACTTCTGGAAGCTTTAACAAATTCAGACACTTCGCCTAGTTTTGTGGAAATTAAGCTCAATCAGATGGACATGGACTGCGCGTAGAAAATCACCGATAAATCGAAGTGAAGTCCGGAGCTGCTTTGAATTGGAGTACGTATTTGTACATTACTATAGCTAATGGGAGGGATAGAGTACTCTTACGACTCATCGACGTTTGGCAGTTATAAATCCAAGATGTCAGTATTGTACACCGTACGGTTCAAAGTCAACATTTTACGTCTCGATACAGCATTGATGCTGTACATCATTCCAATATAAAGACAAAAATCAAATTTCGGAGCTATCGCAATGAGGGGCATCCTCACTATGGGCACAATTTTTACCCAAGCCTAGAAAGGAGAACGAGCTCTTTTCCCTTCTCTACTGAGGCTTAGCTAAGGCGTAGGTAAAAACTCACTCATTGTACAGATTGACCTCTCAAAGGTTTCTCCATGATGCTTAGCTGTGCAACGTTTTCTAAGATGCCCCCGCCATTACAGTAGCACCCCAAATTCTTTTATATACCTTCTATATGATTTTTTATACTCTTTTATGTAATTTGAGTCACCTTCTGGATTGTACCTACATATTCGCTGAGGTGGACTCCGTTCTTTCCTATGTGTTTAGAGCTAATGGCATGGCAAGGAATTCGATCATTGCATACCATCCTATATATGTAGCTCACAACCTACGATCTCGTGCAACTCAGTGTTCTCTATAATTACTGGTTATGACCTTATATTGCCTTGAGAATTCCAACGTTTTCTTTAAATTTTCCTTGGTTAGCGATAGATACTTTAGGGAACCTTTTGTGCCGGTGAGTGAATGTCGAATTTGGAATGTTGGTAGGTTAAATATAATGCACGACTTATTTTTGGACTGTTTAATTGTCCTTGCCACCCAACATAGTTTGCTGCATTCAGAAAACATTTCTCGACATTTTAGAAGTATGCTGATTACCAACAAATCTTTCGAATTTTCAGCACTCAAGTTATATCGAAATTCAGCGCCATTGATCTTGCACGTGTTTGACTAACTTGCTACTATGTATCATTATTGGTCACAGGATAGTTCGCCTGGAATTTCTGAGGCTTCTAAGATGAGAATGAAAATCATCGGAAGTCTCTCGAAGCTTAGTGATGTATTGAAAGATATTGAAACTCGGTCATCGCAGTTAAATTCATCCACTCTCCCATAAGCTGCATTTCTTTATGGCTGTGCTGTAATCTGGGATAATAAGTATGCGATTTTGTTGTGATTTTCGTATCGCTAGTGCCCTAGTTGTATGTCTAACATTCAGAATTTCCTGCTACCGGCCCCATCTTTGGTGTTATTCATGGAGTATTTCGGATTTTGCAGCATTATGGATTTTCGTCTTACCAAGAGGGGATTTCAACTTCCCATGGAACTTCGAATAAGGACCCCTACGAATCGATGGAGCTTCAAACGCTGATTACAACTGTGGAAACTAAAAGTGCTTTACAACTGTGAAAACTAAAAGTGCCGCGGGCTGTTCCGAAGCGAGTCAGAAGGGGTTCAAATTTGCCTGTGACACTTCATTGGCGATGCGCTCTGCCCACGGCCGTCGACGACCATCAACGGCCATCGTGGCTTACTGGTAGTGTACTGGATCGGCAGGATAGAGGTCGAGGGTTTGCTCCCGCCGGTGAGGACTTTTTTGCATTTTGTGTTTCATTGTCAGTGCTTTTCTTTCACTTCTGCACGTTTCCTTGTAATGGTACCCATTTACTCTGCCACCTTATTTATAACTACAATTCTAATAATACTCACAAGGAAAGGATATCAGGTCGAAAAGACTCCCATACCACACGAATTAGGCGTTGCTTCGTAAAAAAAAGATCATGATATTCGCGCACAGGGGGTCGACTTACCCCTCTGTACAAATTTCCAGCCAAATCCAGTTTATGGTGCAACTTCAGAGAATTAGGTGTGGCCAGGGGGTAAAGTGGTAGTTCTTGAATTTTCTTCTACAAACTTGCAACCTGAGCGAGAGAACCTACACATACCTGTTACATTTGCCCATCGCACTAAACGTACGTAACAAGCGTCAAATAGGAGCATTTCCTCGACAAGGGTCAACGATTTCTCCTTTGTTCAATGTGTTGCCACTCAGTAGCCCGTAAAATTTTACGAAATTTGGTCAAATCTCGAATCTCGAATTGACTAGAAACATGTCCCTTGAGGTGATATGATTCCCTGAATACGGAAATCACACTCTTTTTGCACGAGAACGACCGGCTCGCGTAATACGCTTTTGAACGCACCATGTAATAGTATTATCTATTCAGGTGAAGTGTAGACAATGGAATACGGAATACAAAAAATCTTCACCGGCGGAGAGCAAACCCTCGACTCCTATCATCCGAAACACCACCACTGATTCACGGTGGCCGTTGCTAGCTCAGCAACGAGCCGTGATGATGGCAAAGTGCCTTGTCAATGAGATATCACAGGCAAACTTTGCCTCCTCCTAATTCTACAGAGGAGAAGTCCAGTTGTGAGTGCAGCACTTCTCCAATGTAAGACCCCTTTTCGACGACATTTATTTTGGTCCATAGCTTATAGAAAATCTCGGCTGCTTTTACTTTCATTTCTTTTGATATTTCACCTTCATTTTACTCAGCACAGTATGTACGTATTGTCAACCAATCGAAAACTACAGCTGCACAGTTTTGTGTTAAGGAGGGATGGTTCACCGTAAAAGAATTTTGTCCGTAATCTTTCAAAATGCTCGAATCTCAATATTCTTCAGGTGTACGAGTAAGTCATGGGTCGATCACGATTCTTGTTGACGATCCACTGTTCTCGCTGTGAGAACCACAGGTAACAACAGGTCCTTTTTGCATGGCTCAGTGGAACTATTACGTGGGGCTCTGGATAGCTTATTTCAGATCCATCAGAGCGATCCTCGTTCAGGGTCGTTTCGGTGAGAGTATCTACAAAGAAGGGTCGTCGTCGTCCAAAAATGGTTTTCAGTCCGCACAAGCGCTGTCCGTGCTTTGCATGCCACGTCCAAACGAGCGCTCGTTCGCATCCGTCCGCGTCCCCCCCCCCCCAGTCCCGTCTCCATGTGCGTGTTGCTCCAGTCCGAAATCCGCCCCTTTGTTCGTGCCCCTGTGTGTCTGTCCGTCCGTGTCCACTTCTGTCCGCATCTGTCTGCAAGCATGGTCAAGCCTCCGTCGAGGAATCCTCAACGGGGAGGAGGGGTCGTATTTGGTCCGCCAGGAGGGGGGGGGGTCGTAATTGTCGTAATTGTTGAGGTAGGCAGTGATCGACAGAGTTTCTCAGGCTGAGGGTCTAAAGTGTAAGGAAAAAAGTGATAAAACTGACTAGTTAGGTTTGAACCCGAAACTAGTTTAAAGGAACTTTCCGCGATTACCTTCAATGGGTTTAAAAGCTGAATTATGAAATCAGAGGTGCCAAAGAATACACCGAGAAAGAAAAATCCGAATGAAGCCCCCGAATATGGCAAAAATGGAGCCTCCTGACATCTGGCCTTGCACGATAGCATCGCGTGAAAACAGCAGTTCCCGTTGGATAGTATCATAAGAACCTTGAGATATGACCTGTTTCCCCAAGTGAACGCTTCATCAAGTACTGAAATTTCTTCTTTATCTTATCTTATCGCAGAATCACAGGCTCACGTAAGCGTCACGCTGGAAAAACCTTTGTCTAATGCAGGGTGGGGTCGCCAATTGGTGGGCTGGGTTCCAGTTGCCTCCCGCGGGCTTTGCGTTGCCAGGAGAGCCCGTGGCGCCGCTCTAAGGGTACAGCCGCGACAGTTACCCGGGGGTCTATCGGCTGCGGCAGGATAAATAGCTGATGAGATTATCGCGGAGAGTGCCCTTAACTTAATCATCATGGAAACCTCATGCATGGCGCGATCCGCAACGAAGCCGGTCAACGCCAATAGCCCTTTTGTTGGTTCGCTGACACCGAAACCACGTACAGAGACACCTCCAAAGTTCACCAATTAACCGTGGAAAGCGATATTCATTGTAAGCATTCGCTGAAACCTCTCCTCTTTCCATGACTGATGACTCAATGATTCCGCAGGGTTGAGATACTAGCCTATATTTTTGAGGTCTGACGCCGCCTAGAGGGCAGAGTGGGAACGCTCGAGCTGCCGGACCCGGTGTCCTTGGACCAATTCGCCATCTACCAGCACCTGCACTACCATCGTCACCACCGAGCCCACCACGTCCACTGCAACGACCGGACTGATCCCCTTTCATTCATTTATTGTTTTGATTCATAATAAATCTTTATTATTCTGGTCGTTGTCCTAGCAGACGCACCGGGGATCAGGTGGCCAGACCACCAACATGACTCTATAAGCGGGTGCAACCGTGGATAGACAGTCCAGAAACAATGGGGTGAAAACAAAAATTAGTTGATATGGACTTCTTCCATATCTCACTACGATCGCAAGTACGTAATCTAGTAATAGCGGCGACTATGCGGACCGGAAAAACGTTTGTATTCTTTGAGAATGTGCATGAAATCCTTTTGCATGGCGTACCCCAGAGAGAAGTTGACCGACGCTTCTCGCCCTCCCACTAGGCCTTCGAGAGCGAAGGATGCATACTAGAGAATTTCAGTAAGAATGAATCAATTTTTCGGAACAATCTCGGGAAGATCTCGCGAATTGGACGAAAAAAGTTTTCCTCAACTGGCTTTCCTGAATTTTTCTTGATTCGTTTTGAAGATATGGCATAGCCCAGATAGTCATTCGAAAGGGACCACCTCGCAGACCTAGCCTCACCTAATCGGACTCATACGGTTGAGTTTAAAGGAAGTTAGGGCCATTTGACTGAAACACTTCGAAATTTTCCTTATCTAATCCTCATCTGGAAACCCATGTCGAAAACTAAGCAACTATTAGGGGGATCAAACGGCCAATAGATAGGTCTGAGGGAGTTTGGAAAACAGTTTGCAGCTGTTTGAAAGATGGGCTCTGGGTGAAGTTTGAAGTATTTTAAAAATGTCAGAATTTAGTACGGGGAAGATACCGAGCTCCATCGTGATCGCCGCGTCGCAGCCGTCGCCTGAAATGAATTTCCAGTTTTCACCGCAGTTTTGCCTTTTTAATTGTGAGATGATGATTGTGATGTAAGGTGCATGCGTCTAAGGTTTGAACAAATCAAGAATTCAACAATTGGCATTTGTTTTGTATATATTCAATTAGGTCGTAGCATATAGATGTAACTATGCTTGAAAGTGGCTATAGAAGTCCGCCTAGACCCTATTATCTCTTCATCCCCTATATTCATGCCTGGCTGTCTACTTTGTTGTAACATGATCTTCATTGCGGTTAGGTGGGATAAGGTTGTAGGCTCCGAAGCCTCCGTTGCCCTGAATAGGAGGAACAGTTGTACTTCGCGCATGACAATAGCACTATCCGTCCGCTCTTTGTACCTACTGCTCTTCTCTTTTTCGTAACGATTTCTGTGATACTGTTCCTTATGACACTGTTCAGCGTTTTTTTTTTGTTTTGGTGAGAGGTCGGCAGTTGCTGTTTCAATAACGTAGCGATGGCTATCGATATTCGTAATGGTATTCCTTCATCCTCATTGTTTTGCAGTCAACCAGCACGCACTTCACGAACATCAGTACTTGATGTGTTGTCTCCTCTGACAACACTTTCCCCTTGGTGATCACATCGCAGGAAATTTCGATTTTATATGATTTTTCTTTTATTTGTGTTTTTATTGGATGCGGTCTGATCCACCTTCTATCCTTTCTTCCGAGCTTACAAAGCTTTTTTATTCTGGATATTTTTTAGAAATTTGAATTGAGTTGTGCATCCAAGAAAGGTTCGTGAGCTGTTTAGTTGTTTTGTTCAACCACAACACATTTACCTGTTATAGACGACATTCGCAGGGAATAGCGCATTGTGACTGATTATCGTGAATGACTGTAAGGAAGAGGATTGGATTTCCACTAGAGCCCACGGTAAGGAGCTTTAACATTGGCGACCTTTTATCAGCCTCTCCCTAGGGTGTCGTAAACGTGTTATAATTATTAGGTAACCACTGCTTTGTGCAAGCCAATTCACTATCGATGCCTAAGCCTATGAAGACGACGAAATTAACATTCTCATCTGGATATGGTATATATTATGGATTCGAAGGACTATAGTAATCTACTCTAAGCAAGTCTCTTCCTCTGCTCCTACTAGCAATTGAGGATAAACCATTTTGTTCATTTTGTTCTCCATGTTTTTATGGGAAGAAGTTCTTCCCTTGGGGTGGGTGGGTGGGAGGGGGTTTTGTTCTCGACGATATAATGGGAAGAACTTCTTGTCCTGGGGTGGGAAGGAAAGGAGGGAGGGAGGGAGGGCGATGTCATTAAAAAAACCTTTATTGATATGCAACAAATTGAAAAACAGCAATCACAGACGTAAGAGGGGGGTTGCATTGAGACCCCCTTTTGGGGGGGGGGTCGTATTTTTTGAAAATTTTCTTCGACTGGACGCTGGACCCTGTCTGTGAGTGCTCATTTGTGTGCTGCGCCCGTGTCCACCTGCATTTGTCCGATCATACTTTGAGTACAACTGTCTGTAGATGTCCGTCCCTTTCCGTCTATTTATATGTCCGGGTTCTGTTCACGTCCATCCCTCTCTGTCTATCTGTGTCCTTCTATTTATCTGTCTGTCCCACGTCTATGCCTTCCAGTCTATTTGCGTCTTTCTACTTATCTGTCTGTCCGTCTCTGACTCTCTTCCTACCTTCTGTTGTTTCCTTCTGTCTTCGTTAAGTGCCAGTGCTTACTGCTGCTTCTAAAAGGACCAAGCTCAAGAATTTTTCAAGAAATCACGACGCTTAATCGGTGCGGGATTCTTCCCAGCATTCTGTTCCCGATGGTCATGGAAATAGTTCTCTCGCCTTCCGTTATCTCCTTTTCTCAGCAGTATTTCTCCACCTCCTCTCTTTCCGCTATCACCTCACACTGGAGTTGATGTGCTTCTGTTTCAGGAAGGCTTTCAGTTGAAGACAGGATCAAGATTGTTTTGCAACACCTAATGGGGTTTCGATTGGAAAGGGCGTTTTTTAAAAAATTCTTCATTAACCTACTTTTTTTAAGTATTTTGGAGGTGTCAGTCAGATGGTCTCTAAGAAATGTCGCTTATACCAACAACGACAGTCATTCGATGGAAGGGAGTGGTCATATCGGCAGCGTTAGTATAGTTTTGAATAGTATGATTTTCCCTCAATGTGGAAACGCAATGCTTGCCACTGCTGGAGAGTGACCTCTCGCATTAGGGGGTGGGAACCCGAACCCCCCGAGTGCCAACAGTGGAAAGACGATGGCGGACGTCAGGCTCTACCACCAGAGAGTGTGACCAAAACGTCCCTCCACCAACGACGATTCCCCCGTAGCGGAGTGGGCTCTATCTCCGCAGCTTCGCTGGCAAATCGAAATCGATCTTGATATTCATCCTTTCATTTTCTTTTGTAATTTTCTTCATTCCACTTCGTAACTTTCTTCATTTCACTTCTTTCACTAAGATTTTCGGTTCCAGCTTGCATTATTTTGATTCTTTTTGGGGCTGCAGTAAGGTTCTCGCTTTAAGGGCACATTCTTAGCTATACGCTAGCTGAGCACACATTTGGTCGTCTCGGGGCTAGAGGGTCGTATTTTACATCGAAGGTGGAGGGCTGGAACTAGTGAAATGGTCGTATCTTTCAAAATTTTCATCGACAAATCCTCTACACCCACACACCCTTGGGAAGAACCAATGCACTTTCTGAGGAAATTTTGGGCCGGCGAATAGTCGATACAGAAAACTGGTCAATCATAATTACCTTCAAAATAGGAGGGACTGGAGGGAGGTCGACAAAGGGTGAAATTCCGGGGGAAGAGATGGAGTAGGAGAACCCCTTTTCTGGTAGGGTCATGTTTTTCGGGCAAATTCATTCCAACGCTTGGACACGATTGCTTGCCGACGCTTCACCCTGTCATGCCTTGATATGCTCCTGAAATGCTCTCATCCTCTTTCCATCAGCGGTAATCACAGTATGCTCAGCGTTGTACCTCCACGACGTTATGATATTTCATTTCCAGTTTTCAGTGTTCCTCGGCTCATTCCGTTCCTTGCAGTTCCTCATCTATCACTTTTATGAATGATATCCTCAATTCCCTCTAACTTTCTATACTGGTTCTAGAGCTAAGTGCAGATCAAGTTTACTTTTTGTACTCTGATCATCTCTAACGTTCACTATTTTCTCTCCTTCTCTTTTCCCTTCCTTTCTTATTTTCTCCAGTCCTGCGTTTTCTTGAGCGCGCATTATTTGCTATGTTGTAACCTTTCTCGCCTTTCTTTCGGCTAACCCGTATCGATCATTTTCGTAGCTAAAGCATCGACCTTGATTGCGTCTCTGTCATGCACAGCAGTGCTACTACAGACTGCAGGCAGGTAAAGAAGGGTGAATGGATGGGCAGGTTGAGAGGCATGCAGACAGAGGAATGTATAAGCGTGAACACAGTCGTACTCATCAGGGATAGGCATGGTAAGATACAGAAGGACTGAGAGATAGTCTGGGCGGCCTTTTACAGAGACCGTCGAAGGTGGGCGTCGAAAGGCAAATATGAAGGAGGACGTGATTGCGCAGAACAAACCCAACAAGGTGGGTGCAGACAGAAGCGAAGAGAAAGGAAGGAGCACAGAAGGGCATGAACGGAAGGAGGTGAGGAAGTAGGAGTAGAAGAGGGACGCGGACTTAGGAAGTTGCAAACGTGCATGCGTCTTTCCACCCCTTTTTCGTGCATTAACTCTCCCTTTCCCTTTCGAATTCGCACCCACACTACTCCTTTTTGCACCTGGGCGTCCGCTCCTCCCTTCTTCTTCCAATCTGTCTGTGCCTGCCCTCCTATGTCTGGACCATTGCGCGTGCCATTTTATCAGTCCATCGCCCTCTACCTGTGTCCGTCTGTACATGTTCGCCCTCACCGTCTCTCTGCCTGCCTGTGTCTGTGCCGGCCTAAGCCACTTATGTCTGTCTGTAAGAATCTCTCCAACTCGCCCTTCCGCACATCTTCCAGCACGTCCTCACATCCATCCTTTGAGCCGTCAACATTCCTTGTTGTGTGGCAGTCGTCGTCCACAAATAATCCATAACTCCAAAATGGTACACACTGCTTATCTTCCATTTTTTACCGGATTGTTGGCAGGAATAATATGACAATTATCACGTAATAAATAGTTCATCGTTTTCCTTTGTATTAGGACCGGTCGCACACATAAACAACTAATCAGGCCATTATGGAGCAACCACTGCAATCACTCATTCCTTTGTAACTCTCCGAGCGTTCATGTCTATACCTCCTGCTTCATAAGATTCATACAAGTTTGCGAAATCTCTCCGCTAGTTGCATATCATTGATGTTCTCAGATACTACACTTTGATCTCCCATCCATCCTAGATAAAGGAAAACAGTAGTGCTAGAATTGAAGCGCATCACAACTTTGTAATACAGTTTCCACCCGAAACCTAGCAAAGCCTGGTTGGGAAATCAAACAGCCGTAATATGAGAAGTGGAGTGATAGTCGAAAAAATAAGCGCTACGTCAGAAGATTTCCCAAATACCACTGCCCCTCCCACTCCTTTCCTGAACTCTCGCTCTTTTATAGACAGCCCTTATTCACTCTTATTCGCTCTTATATACACAGCTCTCTCTACATCGCGCACCTCCACTTTTGTCCCAAAGACTGGGTGTCCTTATTAACATGATAACCGCAATCAATATCAGCGTATCAGTAATCAATATTAGCATGGAGGAAGTTCCCAGTACTTTCTTCCAGCAGCAAAATTGATTAGGATCTTCTACAACAGCTATGCTACCAGCAATAAGATGAAAGAGAGCAGAAAAGCAATGTAGACTAGCCGACATACAAACAGGAAAGTAGATATGCGGTCACGGACGGACACATAGGGATAGACATGTAGAGAAAGCAGACAGAGGGCCAGGGACCGACATCACTGACAGTTAGATACAGTGGTTGGTCTCGCAGATACAGAAGGACATAGCACACAGACCGGTACGCACAGACAGTCGCGGACACAAGTGGACACGGACGGACAGACACACAGTGGCGGGGACAGGCACGAACAAGGGGACAGAAAAGACCACGGACCGAGACGCCCATAAGGACGTAGACTCGGATCAGGACAACACGAACAAGGACAGACGCGAACGGACACCCATGTTGATGTGGTACGCAAGCACTTATGCTAAGTTAGAGACAATCATCGGACAACGATGATCCTTCTCTGTAGGTACTACCATCAGCACGACCGCCGACCAAGATCGCTCTGACGGATCTGAAATAAGTTCATTGAGAGCCCTACGCAGTAATTCCACCGGAAGTATGTATGTGAAGAAGTCCTCTGGTCTATTTAAAAGAGATGTGACGCAAAATTTTCACCTACGCCGAAGCTCCTATCCCTCCCTAGGCTTAGGCTAAAGCAAATGAGAGAGAAGCTTTTCGTACAGGAAGAGGGGATATGAACTCTATCCCAAGCTTAGGGAGGGAAGGAGCCTCGACTTTAGTGAAAAGTTGTGCTCACCCTCCCCCCCCCCCCCCACTTTAATTGACCCAAGTCCCTTCAGACCTGTGGTCCTTACAGCGAGGACAGTGGATCGTCAACAGGCATCGTGATCGACCCATGTCTTACTTGCACACCGGCAGAAATTTGTGATTTAAGCATTTTGAAACATAACGGGCAAAAATAGTTTTACAGCGAACCAGCTGCCTTAACCTGCCTGTTACGAGGCATACAAATCGCGGCAATTTTGCGGGCGATTTCCCACTAAGCTCCGAAATCATCACTGCTTCTTAAATTAATGAGTTTGGAGAAATTCATCTCGTGCATCAAACAATCAAGTTGGTGAGAAAGTCCTGGGACACTGAGAACTTTTCTTTCAATTTTGAAAAACTTCATTTCGACGTCATTTCAAATCACAAAGTAATCACCTTCTGCATCGATAACACTTTGCCATTTTTTGGGCAGATCACGAATACCTCCCCTTCAGAAGGAAGCTGGTTGTGAGTCAAAGAAGCGGGTCACCTCCGATTCAAGTTGAGCTTGATCATTAAATTCCTTATCTCTGAGATTTTATTTGAGGGCCCTGAATAGGTGATAATCGGAAGGGGCAAGGTCGGGCGAATATGGAGGGTGAGGCAGTACTTCCCATACAAGCTCCTCCAACTTCTCCCGAGACATTCTTGCAACATGAGGGCGTACGTTGTCATGAAGAAAGTAAACTTTGTTCCGTCCTGGCCGCTTTTGTCGCATTGCCCCACTCAACTTCTGCAGCTGATTAGAGTAGATGCTTGCGGTTACTGTGGTACCTTTTTCGAGAAATTTGTGGTAGAGCATTCCTTGTGAGTCCCACCAACAGCACAGCATCACCTTTTTTTGAAGGGTGTCTGTCTTCGATTGAGTCGAAGCCGCTTCTCCTTGGGGAAGCCACTGAGCTTTCCTGCTATGATTCGCGTAGAAGACCCAGGATTCATCCCCTGCAACGACCCTTCCCATAAAGTCTTTGATCCGGGATCGAATGAGGAGAGACTGAGCGATGCTCAACCTCGATGACCGGGTGAATCGCTCAGTTCGTGGGGCATCAAAAGGTGATGCTGTGCAGTTGGTGGTTCAGTGTTATCTACGTTATCTCGTGTGGCTATTGATCTATAATGTCGATCGGCCCACGGGTCCTTTTTTCGAAATTTTACTTTTTTTAAATTGGTGTCCCAGGACTTTTTCACCGACCTAATATTAGCACATTGAACTCGAAGTGCGGATTGAAAGAATGCTCTACTGTGCACGTTACCGAACCGTTTCCTAATTCACCTGGCATAAAGGTGGATGCCATTAACAGATGTACTTCTCATAATACGTATTTTTAACAGTATTACCAACAGATCAGATATTACCAGTGTAATAGCAATCAATATATCCCTGCCGTCCACCACGTTGAGGCTAGCCATCGTGGAAAGTTCCATCTTGCACCAGGTTGGCGATACGGAAGGCCTAAAAGAATAAGCGACACTTCTAAAATGGAAGTTTACTCTGAAAATGTGGAATGTAACAAGCAAGCAACTGAGGGCAACTGGCATAAAGGTGGATCACTAACAGATGTACTTCTAATAATACATATTTTTCTAAAAGATTATGTCTCATTTCTGTAATGTAAGTTTACTCCACATATGTCGAATGTAATGAGCAAGCAACTACTGGTGGATGTGGTGGAACTATTCACGGCAGATATGATAAATCAGACGCATCCCAATTCTTCCAGTGCCTTTTCCACTTTTGTGAACTTTGATCAACACCGCCGAACCCTCTACGTTGCTTATGCAGTATCAACGGGGATCCAATCTTTAGAATGTGGCCGGAGAGCTTGATAAATCTGAAGATGGCACGAACATTGCAAAGTATGGGTTGAAAAATCTGGTTGAAATTACGAGTACCTAGGAAATAATTGGAGAAGTTAGGCTAAAAGAAACTGTAAAACAGGCTTGGGAAATAAAGAGTAGAATCAGAAACATCGAAGAGACAGAAAGGCAGTCATCTCGGTGGTGGACGGAGCAAGAACGGCGGCCAGCAAAAAGGGGGCCATGGGTGTTGATTAGCCGGCTGGTCAACAAACAGTTACAGAGCAAGAGAAAACGGAATCTCAGTCTCCACATGTTGGAACGCATTCACAGCGTTGTCGGATTGGTTACCCTACTCCAACTTGGAATTGATTTGGGAACACTCGTTTATGCTGGACACTGTCTTAGGCCACGGTCGTACTTTATGATGCCGGCGGTAGGGCGTGGCTGCACATATTTGCATCTCCGCCTATGCCACCCTGTCTAGTTGCCTGTAAACGCAGCCATGCCCTGCCTGCGCTGTGTATGACCGCGGCCTTAAACAGTCTGTCGAAACTGCTAGGCATATAGTACCTATCCGTCCGATCTTTTGTTGGTATTATTGAGGTGGGTACTGTGTGAATACTGCAGGTAGGAGGAGGAGCAGTAGTGGCTCGTTTATACCGTAGCTACCTTCGTAATGTTGAGTGGAATCCTCTTGCGAAGGTTTTTTGTCTGTACTCATCGTTCCCTCCCCTCCCCCACTCTTACCACCTTGTTTTGAATGTTTTAGAAAGTAGATTTTGATGCAGTGGCCTGAAATATCCCTCTCCAGTACCCATGCAGCGCCCTTTCTGATTCGACGGTTCGATTCTCCCTACCTGAAACATTGTCAACCATTACCTTTGTCAGGAACCGTCATGACCTTCTTCCCCTCCGATACTCTTGGAGTGTGAGTTTAAACAATATGATGATGCTGATGGGAACGTGCTGAACTCATTTCCGCTTCCTCACTGATCGCACATCAGGGAACATCTTTCAAACAGGGTACACCGGGAGTCGAGGATTTTTCTGACGGAAGTCGTATTTGACCGGATAGAGGGGGGATCTGAACTTTCAATAAGCAGAAAGAAGAAATGGTATTCCACAGAAAAACCGTGTGAGGAAATGTAAAGTAAATACTGTATTTTCTGCTTCAGATGAGAATACGCACGAACATTGTGTGAACTTTGAAATGTTTTTGTCACTACTTTGGAAGATCATACATGAAACAAAAAGTCGCTGTCAAATTTGGCTAAATGGTTTAAGCAGTGACAGGAAATGATTAAACGGCACCACTCTGCTGAGGAAATCTTTTTTGCACTCTTCCAACTTCTGTCCCTTGCTAAAATACTTATGACCGCATTGCAAATCACAATATACATCAGCTATACATCACCGCAAATCCACTTTTCATCTATGAACTTACCCCTATTTTCGATGCTTTGCGAATTTGACGACTGATCAGTTTGGACCTGCCAGCCCCCATTAAACGGGTATCGAGCATTTTTAGCGCAAAGCGCATGTAATATTCGTGCTCGGAGATGGAACTATCCCAGAGAACCGATTTGCAGCTTAAACAGGGCAGTGTGAAGTGAAATGAAATCGGCGATACATAAAAACGTCTTTCAATATTGGATTTGAAGCTATTGTTATTATGTGCTGTACTGACATTTTTGCGAAGCATTTCCCTCGATAGCAATGTGTGCGCGGATATGAAATTCCAAGAATATTGCAAGAGCGATAGTAACGCTTCAGATCGCGCACTTCTGAAACCGACTTTCCAGACAAAAGCTTTATCAATTGAATTTCTTTTTATAAAGAAGGGTGTACCAAAATCACGAAAGCCGATGTATCGCAATATTTCATAAAGTATAGGAGAAAGAGTGAAAAACTAATCAAAGCAAAATCACATCTTCTGCTCTTCTATGTAGTAATACGAATACTATCTCGAAATCTCTCCACTACCCGGTCAAAAGTTTCAAAAAAAAAAAGTAATCGAAAGTGGCCCTGATTGGAAATCAATGGAAAAAGCAGTCAAACTTGCGACTGTGTTGTGAGGTTCCACTAAAGTATTTTCATCGTTTCCCTCCTCCCCCCCCCCAATCTTCTCCAGAACCACTTTCGATTACGCCCGATCAGAAGTGATAACTCGACAGACCTTGTCTCAAGTCAGGGACTACGGAAGTGAATGGAATCAAGATCTGGCAAACTCTGAGGCGATAAATAGGGAGGATCGCGTCAACATCACTTTTGGGCGACTTTTTTGTCTTTGACCCTTCACGCTAGAGCGACGTATCCTCGAGTCATAGTGTGTTGCTTCCAAGGTACTACTAAGACAAACATTTCTATGCGGAGAAAAGATGAAAAATGGCGTACCATCGTAACTTATTACTGAGGCCCTTTTCCCATATTTAAAATTCCAACAACGGGGAATATCCTCCTACTAAATGTTAGTGGCCACCATGTGTTGCGTTGGACCGATTAAAGCAGTGCACAATTTTATGAAGCAGTAGTACTGCGAGGTGAGTGAATTTGCTAGAGCGAATGGTCTCAGATTGCAGTGGATGAGTTTTATCAGTTATATGAACGGCTCAATGTGAGTTTGATAATGAGACTCACTCCAGCAACTAAGCTTTTCAACAGAAGATCAGCAGTAAAATTGATGAGGACTCTCCATAAACAGCTATGCTGGCACCGCAGACGACAAGACAGACAGACGGAAAAGAAGTGTGGACAAACCGACATACAAGCAGAAAGACAGACAGATAGGCAGTCACAGACGGACCATAGGGATAGACATGTGCAGGAAGCAGACAGACAGTGACAGACATTCCAGGCAGATGGACGGTTGCACAGATGCAGCAGGACACGGATGGACAGCACACTGACGGGCACGCACAGACAGAAGCGCATAGAAGTGGACAAGAATTGCCAGACAACATAACATGCAGGCACGGACAACCCTCACACGGACTGACGAGACAACCCTTGGACGAGGACGATCCTTCTCTGTAGATGCTCTCATTAACACAACCATGGACCAAGATCAATCACTCCGATGGATCTTCAGTAAACCAGTTATTGAGGACCCTGCCTAGGAATTCCACCGGAGCTATGCAGAAGTCCTCTTCAGACCTGTGATCATTACAGCGAGGACAACGGATCGTCAACAGGCACCGTGATCGACCCATGACTCACTCGCAAACCTGGAAAATTTGAGGTTTGAGTATCTTGAAAATTCACGAGCAAAAATTCCTTTAGAGTGAACCAGCTTCCCCAACCTACCTATTACGAGGCGTGCAAATGGCGGGCGCTTTTGCGTAAGATTTCCCAGTAGGCTCTAGGATCATAGTGGCCTCTAAAATTAGTAAATTCAGAAAATATTTAGAAAGAAGTGGTACCTGCCAAACAATACATATCGAGCACCGAACTACCAGCCCATAAAACTGGAAACGCGGAATGGAGTAATGCCCTGCTGTGCTTGCTACTAAACCGTTACCTCTCAAATTAGCACAAAACTGGATGTCGTGAAGAGATGTACTTCTTATAACACATACAGTAGCGCTCAAAAGTCTTCGGCGAAATGGTCTTTCACTTGGGTTTTTTCACTTGTAACTTTTTTGCAACTGCACCGATTTAAGAGAAATTTTAGTATGTTGTACTCGGAGACACTGCATACTTACTATACTACATATTTTGGCGCGCAACGGTGTAGGTTATATGGTTATATGAAATTTTTTAATTTTGGCATGCCATCGCTATGCCGTCCCGCTGTGCCGCTGTCATCAAAAGTCGTGGTCTTTCTACAAAATATTAATGTTCTCTGAGGCTTGCTCTTTTTGTTTTTGTATAGAAAGCCGTTTTTCTTGAACAAGCCTCTTACTTTTTTTTGGGTGGTCTTGTAGTAAATTCTTGTAAAAAATCATGAAAAGTGGCAAGCGGCGCTCAAGTAGTAGGAAATGTTGACAATAGGTTCAGGCACCACATATTAAAATTTTGTCAAATTTGGTCAAGTAGAAAAAAAGTTATGACAAAAAAGTTTTGGCCGAAGACTTTTGAGCGCTACTGTACATATTTTATCATTGCCAATTGTATCGATATTAAGCGGTTCCCAAATTCGATGTCCTTTTTCTCATACCCATCAATTTGTGTTTTCACCTGTCATTCCATCGAAATGAAACCTCCAAAACTACAAGGTTGGGGAATAATCCGAATAAACCTTTTCGGCGAACCTTGTCTCCCTTTTTGAGTTTTTTCCTCTGAACTTCGGACGGTTCCTTTCGACTTCACCTTCCTTGATCTTTCATCTGTTCATGCTCTTTAAGTACTTCATTATAGCCAAATTACACGTTCTTTATGGCAGTTATCCACTTTCTTAGAAATCAGACATGCATATAGGAGGTAGGAATAGTTGTCATTGCCAATTAATCAGTCACGTAACAGTAAGGTATCGGAATGAGACAATATGTCACAAGCTCGGCATACTGTAAGAATACTATGATGCATGGAGCAAAGTCGGTGTTAGTTGACTCATTGGAAATCATATTTGAGCTCATTCTTATGTGCGCTAGCAGAGATCCTGATTTGTGGAAGAGTGAGCAATCGGTAGGGCTAAAGAGACTTTCGTTTATTAAGCCCTGATATGCTCGTTCATAGTATTAGTGCAATTTCATGATAAAGTATGTAGTGTTTTAGTAAATGATCAAACTGATTTGCTCCAGATTCTGCTGAATCCTACAAATGCCCTCAACTTCTCTTGAACTAGGGAATGATAGCCAAATGTTCCACAATGTTAAAGGAAATTTTTTTCTAGCAACCAGTTTTTCCCTTTTCTTTTTGTATCCATCTTCTGCATCAAAAACTAGGCCTTAATCTTGGAAAATTACTTTGTGGGTTATACTTATTTGATACATCAAGATAAAATGATTGTTTGAAATTTCAAATGATGTTGAAAAGTGAGTTTTTTGTGTTGAGAGAAAAATAAAATAAGATGTGCATAAATATTAGGTTGTTCCAAAAGTCTTGTAGGATTCTATCATCACTTTTTATTATTTTTTCTTTCAACAAACAACAATAAGGCAGCAGCGTATTCACCATTGTTATGGAAACACCCTGCCATCTCATAGGTAGATCGCTGATTCCCTGCCCCCAGAATTCTGGGTTCTGAGAGTTGAAGAAGTCAGCGATCGCCTTTGCAAGAAAGTCATAATCAACGAATTTTCTCTTGGCCAGGAAGTATTCAAGAGGATGGATAAGGTGACAGTCAGAAGGGGCAATGTCTGGAGAGTATGGCGGTTGGGGCAGGATATTGCAGCCGAGCTCCTGTAGTTTGGCCTGGGTACACTTCGTGACGTATGGGCGGGCCTTGTCATAAGGGAGGGTGACCGCGGACCTTCTCAGGCGTTTTTCTCGAATAGCGACGGCGATCTGCTGGAGCTGGTGGGTGTGCACGGAAGAGGGGACTGTCTCGCCTTGTGCCACAGCCTCGTTAAAGAGCATCTTTTCCGCGTCCAGAAGCAGCAGAGTAAAATCTTCTTTGGATGGAGGTCGGACATGGGCTGCGTTGGCGGCTCGGCGTCACTTAGCAGCCAGAAGGCGCGGGGTGCGTTGGTATCGTACATGTCCCAGCTTTCATCGCCTGTAACCAGATTGGCGAGATAGTCGTTGCGATGCGGGCGGAGCAGCAATTGACAGATGCTCACACGGGCACTTTTGTGAGCATCCGTCAGGGCATGAGGTCCATCGCCGCAGCGCCTTCCGATAACCGGGCTCCTGGGAGGCAACGATTTGCTGTTATGAGTGCTTGTTCATTCCTCTCCGCCAGCTCGCGCATGGTGGTTTCAGGATCTGCGTGAACGGCGGAGAGCAGCGTCTCGTCATCGAATGCGTGTGGGCGTCCCGTGTGTGGCTTGTCTTCCATGTCAATCTCGTCGTTGTTGAAGCTGATGAGCCAGCGGTGCACGGTCTCGTAGCTCACACATCCCTTGCCCAATGCAGCGTTGATGGAGTCGCAAGCTTCCGTCGCTTTGCTGCCCCAAGACCACTCATAGTAGATGACACCGCGTGTTGGGTGGGTACCGACTACGGGCACTGTAGCTCTCTTCACAAAATCTGGTGAGTCAGTATATATTTTACTCGAAAGCTTAGAGAACGTTCTACTATATTTCTGAACCGCCTGTACCTGCCGCTAATTAAACAAGAGTTATTGATTTTTTTTGGAAAAATCCTACAAGACTTTTGGGCCACCTAATATTTGAAGTCATTTCATCGTAATTATGATTTCCGTGGTCTCATCATTTCGTACACTAGTGGGAAAGGAGCCGTCAAAGTGCTTCTTAAACAATTCGTCGTTTTCAACAAAGGCATAGGATTTGAATGATCCAGAAAAGTTAATTGTAATGAATGCCCATCCGCAAAAGTTTCTAGAAGCCCTCAGTGGGCAAAAATGTCGCATACATTGGTATTCTCCTAATAAATCGCTTTCTTTTTCATAAATGCTCATTCTAGTGGCCCATGTACCCTCGTTCTTACCAGACTTTATTTACACATAAGTTCTTCCCATCCGTGTTCCAAGGAATTCTCAGTTGTATGTCATGTCTATATTAGCCATATTATACTCCAAATATTTACTATAAATATTTTTAATCAACAACAGCCATGTATCATTTTCGTTTATCACCACTTAAGATGTCGGCTTACATGACGCTATTCTCTCAATGGGTTGTGATGTGATGGCCGCGGCTCTTGACTGGTACAGGCATCGTTGCGCAGTGTCGGCTTGTATGTTTCATGAACGGGCTCCTGATTGGTATAAGACGCGAGTCAAGAGTGCTCTCCATCGAATAATAATCGCATATGACTAGTTGTTTCCCGTGTCTGTGTGTGCATGTGCATGGACCCTTCTGAAGGGTGAGAAGGAGAGATATAGTGACATGTGGTCGTAGGCGATCCAACGAAAACGATACCGACGATTTGGGGTTTCTTCCCTGTGACCACAGCTCAATAATTAAACATGATGTTGATGGAACACTAGGGATTTCTGTGGGCTAGAGAGAAGAATAACAAAAATTTCGTATTTGATCACACCTCAGTATTTATTTTAATATTTTTGATTTTTGTTAGCTGCCGTTTTACGCCACAGCCCGCTATGCGCTTATTAAAAGTATGCTGGGTTATGGGCAAAACTTCGGTCTGGGACTGGACTCGAACCCGCACTCCATGCTTTGCGGGCATATATGCTAACCCATTACACTATCGAGACTCCTTTAGTATATCATTAGAAAATTCCAGAGCGTTTCTTTGTACTTGAAAAAATTTCAGAATTCAGTTTTTCCTTATTATTTATTATTTATTTATTTCGAGCATAGGTGCGCTGTTACAATATCATATGAAGTGAGCATAAACACATCCTAAACACATGAAGGCAGTGCGGTGTATGATCAAACTAGGGAGAGAGTAGAAAGAAGTCAAATAAGGTTTCCGAGGTATACATAAGAAGACAGTGACCATTTCAAAAATCATCGAGTGGATGAGCTCGTTTCGAGCGCTTTTAGATTCACCATGTGCTTACATAAGCAATTCATTCGGGCGGGTGACTCTAGGGAAAACGTCACTCCAGGACGGACATAGAGTAGTATGGAATCTGGAACTGAATTTTCGCATGCCAGGTATTCCCTACCCCTGACAATTCACTTGCAGACCCGCCAGACAATATTTGTCGTTCTGCTTGATCAAATGGTCATCTAAATCCGGTGAGACGTGATGAAAAGTAATTTACTCCATACCCTGAATAACTCCCTACGGTAGCGGTGACTTTAAACCAACACTCCGATTACAATAGCGCAATCAAACTTTAAGCAGCAAACAAGAAAAGTATCATGTGAGTAAAAAAATGTATATAAAGAAACTGTCAAAACATATGGCGATGTCTTTTCCACCAGTCGAGTGACATAGGTAACTGTAAGATGCAGACCAGCTTGCGCTACTATAAATGAAAATTTCACTCTTTGAGTAGTTTCAGAAGTCCTGAATGCCAAGGATGGCTGACAAGTCATCTTTACTCAATGTGTTCTTGAAGATACTAATATTCTGAGTTTCCTGCTGGCATCAATTGGAGCCACCTCGCCCCTCGGAAAAAAAGAAAGTCGTAAACCTTAGATTGCTGGTTTTTCGCCAGTATAGGACATTGCAGAGAAAGCTGTTGTGTGCGTCTTTCGTAAGGCCTGAACCCCCAGTATTTGCTGGGCTTGAGATTCAATTCGCCCTCAAGTAGCTTGGAACAAAATACGATATCATTAAAGATCCTCCGGTAGAGTAGAGATTTGAGTCCGAAGCATTTCAAATGCTCCTTATAACTAGGCATATGGACAGGATAGGCTGGATTTGGATAACATCGACACATCAATATTTTTGTAAAAGTTTGCTGGATCTTTTCAATTTTTGCCTGCAGTTTCTTTGTATGAGGATTCTAACTTTGATATCCATATTCTAGAATTGGTATTACATATGTCTTGTAAAGTTTTACTAGCAAAGAGGAATCATTGCAACGAGTGTTTCTGAAGATCGTAAATAGAACTTTAAATGCTTTCTGTACAGTAATACTGATGTGCAGATCGAAATCCAGCTCCCTGTTCATAAGGAATCCAAGGTCTCGAATATTTTCCGAGGTGTGCAGTATTACGTCATTGACGTGTATAAGACTGGCCCGGCTTTCCTAAGTGAAGCATCGATGTCTTGCCTAGGCTGATCGGTATCTCCCAGGCTGTAGCCCACTCCATCATCGCTAAGCATTAAAGACGCATTCAAGATCATCCAAATAGGTTTAAATAGAGAAAATGCGCATTTTTTAAAGACAATCTGGAGAATGCCATCAATTGGTGACGAACAAGAATTTGTGAGCAAATTCAGAATTCCATATACTTCTTCAGGTGCTATAGCTAGTTTGCAGTGACAGTCTTGACTACTTACAGAGGTTTCGTTGCACCCAGCATCACGGGGGTTAGCATCAATGAAAAAGTGATAGTGGGAAGGTATGAAAAGCCGAGCTTCCCGAGCCACCAGGCTTTTGATATGATTTGGATATCTCAATTTTGGTACTCCCATAATCTCAAAAGGTACATATTTGGAAAAGCCAGCGTGTAGAATCAAATTCCTTGAACATGTCCTCAACATTTAGCACAAAAAAAAAAGACTGAAGGAAAGTATTCACGGAAGGGAACATAGTCGGCTTTCATGAAGTTCGGCAGAGGAGGAGGTTTCGATTGTGGTACCGATATCAGCGTTTTAAAGGCTACTACACCATAATCAGATCCCGCAACAGGGGAGTGAACATGTAATCCTTCTATCATCGGACTGTTAGATAGTACCAGATCCAAGACGGACTTTCCACGTGTAGGCCGCTTGACATGGTGCACTAAACCACACCTTGCGAAAAAAATTCAAGAAATTTAGTTGAAGTCAAACTTTCAGCAACCTGTGCTACCCAGTCTATGTGACGGTTGAAATCACCAGGAAGGATCAATCGTTCGCTCGAGATGCAAGGATCTACTAAAGACTCAATCAAACATTCGTCGTCATCAGAATTTGAGTTAGGTGGTCGATACGTTAAGACAATTTTTAACGGGATAGGAGAGGAAATGTCACACCCTTCGAGGCACAGGAGCTCCGACTTCTGGCAAAGTGTAGCAGCTACAGTCAAATTTATTACATTCTTTGCTAGGCAATGTACCTTACAAACTATCTTTGCACACTTCAATGCGATTTATTGGAAAATTCAGCAAAGACATTTCCACTTTACTTCACGTTATAGACGCACACAGCAGTGAACTCTGGTCCGTTGAGGTCGAAAACGCCGTTGCATCCATAGCGTGTTTTGGCAGGAAGGAATTCCACCTCAACATAAATGAGATACAGTAGTCCAATGGTAAAAAGAGCTGCGCACAGTATTTTCTGTACCCGTGTATCCCCGCTTTCTTTCCCAGTTACCATATCCCGGTCCTTCCTTCAAAAGCAATCATCAGATCCGCTTATTTATTATTGCTCCTACCTGCAATGTTTTCGCACATCCTCAATCGAAGCTTATCCCATTTTTTCTCTCATCTGCTGTGAATCCCTCCAATGAAGGGATCTGAGTCGATGAATGCTTCCAAGAGGGTGTGCGACAAGACATTTGAACTGGTAGGGGGGATCGCAGCTCTTAGCGTTTGGTCAGTTCACATAGACACTACTGTTGGTCGTACGCAGTGATGCTACTCGCGTGCTTCGGTGACCCAATTCGTGTCCTGTCGCACGCCTCATTTCAAATAGAAATCATGGCGGAACCTTGTGAAGCCTGTCCAATCAATCATCACTGCGTTTGTTTGAAGTGAAGTCTTTGAGAATTACAACTTACCCACTTTCCGTATTTTCGTAAGAGCTCTGAGACCCAGTATGGAAGCATTACGCTTTCGTTATTTTTGTGAGACTCCGGGAAGTTCCTGGAAATGCAGGTGGAACTTCGTAAGAAGTATTGCACCGTTACTTACGAGGGCGGAAATACGAACCATTTGTGGTAGATTATTAGGGGTTGTTCTACCCCTTCATATTTATCCAGAGACGCTTCTCTCAGAGCTATTTTTGCCCAATGATCGTCCCATTCCTGTACATCAATTGTTACGCAAAAGAAATTCGTTGAAATGGGCTAAACCGTTAATGAAAACACCATCTTTCCGTTGAATGCATTATTGCCATCAATGAACGCCTTCTTAAAATCTGAGGTTAGGATTCCTCTGTAATGTGTATCCTCCAGTACGAGTCCTGAAACAGCCTTGGTTTACTAATCTGTAAAAATGCATTCAGAAAGACTCACTGAAAGCGTTGCTATTGACTAGGAATACACCAAGCACTGCGACGATTAGCAACATTTCGAATATGGCAATGTTCGGTTGTCCCTCCTTATTTATTTGGGAGTTGGCCATGTACTTTTACGGGTCTAAGATTATGTGAGCAGAATTATTTTCATTATTGTGTCAAAACTTTTGTATGAAACTGTGTTTTTAGTCAAATATGCCTGTGGCATTGCCCTTTCATTAACATTGATGTACTTTACTATCGGAAAATTATCGAAAAATTATTGTCTACAGCTTTCTATTTTTAACCTTCGTATGAAGTGGGAATATGCGAGCATATCCTTATTATTATGTGATGATTTTCAGATGACAAATGCAGCTAGTTTCCTAGCTTTGTGATAACTGACATTTATCAGATAAAGATTAGCTATCAATATTGCGAACGGCTTAGCGCGCAAGAAACCACCAATGATGTAAGATGGAGAGTGGAATCGTATGCGCTCGAGTAGTCCTTGTTTTTCGACAGAAATATTCCAACGAAGTTCTATTATAGTTTAGATATCGTAACACAGGGTAGCCCAAATCGCCGATGTCGAGGAGGGAGGGGGTTTACAGCAAGATGTTGGTTCCATCCGCTAGTAGATAGCTCGACCCGCAACCGCAAAGTGTGTGCCATCATGGCGGCGCAGGAATGATTACTAGATGCCTACAGAACCCGCTAAAGAGATGAGGACGTTCGAATTAGATTAAGTACGCGGTCGCGTCAATCAGAGCACGATCAATTCACAGAGACACTAGCAACGGTCCCACGCGATGACCCTCCGTTGACCCGATTCGTGTCCTGTCGCACACCTTAGTTCAAATAAAAATCTCGACGGAAACAGCTTGTGGAGCATACGCATCGCTTTCATGCATCAATGAGTTTGTTCAGAGTGAAGCCTTCGATGAAAACAACTCACCCACACTCCGTATTTTTTGAAGAGGTCTAGTTTTTGCACCATTTCTTTTACTCTTAACTTAGTGCCTTTTCAAACTTCCTGGAAATGCAAATGAAAATTTGTAAGAAGTACTGTGCCGATACTTACATGGGCGGGAATACAAACCTTTTGCGGTGGATTGCTAGGGGTTGTTCCGAGCTCCATCTCTGCTCTGCTTCTTCCAACGCCTTGTTCGCAAGATCATCGTTCCATTTCGGTGCATCAGTTTTTACGCAAAAGACATTCGATTGAACGGGTTAAAGCTATGGGGCTGCTTGTCAAAGTACAAGCGCTTTTACCAATCACTTCAACCGCGAAAAAATTAGGATTATTTGTTTGTTGAAAAAAAAACAGTAATGAAACGAAATAATACTGGTTGGAGGTATGACTCGAGGCAATAACAAACAAATACAATTCACGACAATAATGCCAGAGCTACTACGGGTCCTTGGCGTCGAAGTTACCTAATAGCGTAACAGCGAACCTATGAGGGTACGGGAGAGTGTCGGATATCCAAAAAACGAATAAAACTAACTGCCTTGAGGTTGCGCGCTCTTCGCTTGAAAAGGGGCCACCCGTTCGAGCCCACCAACTATTGATCTCTTCATAACACTAAACCGTCAATGAAAACAGAATCGTGACGCTGTAAAATTTATTGAGCTCCTTCAGCACCTTCTTAACTTCTGAATTTGTGATTCCTGTGTTTGTAGACTCGATTGCGATATCTGAAAAAGACTTGATTTACTAATCGGTCAAAAATGCATTCAGAAGGACTCTCCCATAGCGTTGTTATTGACTAGGAATCACGCTTTGCGCAGGCAGAGCGTAACTGCTTTCACAGACAACGATACGCGATGGCACATGCGTGCGGAGACGCACAGACAAGCAGCTACGCTCCGCCACACCGAATACCTAGGGCCACACAAGTTAATGCAAATTATATAAAAGATCTCACAAAAACATAGTGGGTGCGTAGATTCTGTTAAAAAACCCTCGACTTTTCTGCACCTGTACCAAAATGATGCAGTCGAGCGCATTTCGTGATAGTACAGTAATATTGGATCGTTTTTGACAAAAATATTGTTTATGAAGCGTACCGAGCCATACTAATATGTCAGACTTATAACGTGCTTTGCGGCTGGTGATGGAGCTCTCTACTAGCGGATGGAACCAAAATATTGCTTCAAACCTCCTACCTCCTCGACATCGGCGATTGCTACCTGGACTACCATGTGTCACGATATCTAGACTAGAACTTCGTTGAAAAATTTCTGTCGAAAAACAAAGTCAACTCGAGCGCACACGATCCCAATCTATATCTTAAATCATTAGTGCTTTCTTGCGCGCTAAGCCGTTCGGAATATTGGCAGCTAATCTTTATTTGATTAATGACAGTTTTCACAAAGCTAGGAAACTAGGTGAATTTTTCATCTAAAAGTAATCACATAATAATAAGATTTCAGATACGCTTGCTATTCCTATTCCCACTTCATACGAAGGTTAAAAATAGAAAGCTGTAGACAATAATTTTTCGATAATTTTCCGATAGTAAAGTACATCAATGTTAATGAAAGGGCAATGCCACAGGCATATTTGACTAAAAACAACTTTTCATACAAAAGTTTTGAGGCAATAATGAAAATAATTCTGCTCACATAATCTTGGACCCGTAAAAGTACATGGCCAACTCCAAATAAATAAGGAGGGACATCCGAACATTGCCATATTCGAAATGTTCCTAATCGTCGCAGTGCTCGGTGTATTCGTAGTCAATACCAATGCTTTCAGTGAGTCTTTCTGAATGCATTTTTGACCGGTTAGTAAACCATGGCTGTTTAAGCAGTCTCCCTGAACCAATGGGGCCTATGGCGGGGCGGAATCCTGACTTCAGATTATAAGAAGGCGTTCATTCAAAGCAATAGTGTACTCAACGCAAAGTTGGTAAGTGTTATGATTGACTGTTTAGCCCGTTTCGAAGAATTTCTTTTGTGTGACAATTATTGTACAGGAATGGGACGATGATCTTCTGGAAGAAGTTTATAGAGAATTGTATTTTGATAAATCTTACTGGAACGAACATACCACAGTAATCTACCATAGATGGTTTGTATTTCCACCCTCGTAAGTAACGATACAGTGCTTCTTACAAAGTTCCACTTGCATTTGCAGGAACTTCCAGGATTATCGCAGAGATTCACAAGACATAGTGCTTCCACGGTGGATCCCAGAGCTCTTACAAAAATACGGAAAGCTGGTAGGTTGTAATTATCGAAGACTTTAGTTCGAACAACTCAGTGATGATTGATTCGACAGCCTTCACAAGCTTCCGCCAAGATTTCTATTTGAAACGAGGTGTGCAACAGGACATGAATCGGGTCAACGGAGCATGCGAGTAGCATTACTGCGTACGACCCATGGTAGTTTCTTTGTGAATTGGCCGAGCGCTAAGAGATGCGATCGCCCCCTACCAGGTCAAATGTCTTGTCACACACCCTTCTGGAAGCATTCATCGACTCAGAGCCCTTCATTGGAGAGATTCACAGCAGATGAGAGAAAAAATGGGATAAGCTTCGATTGAGGATGTGCGAAAACATTGCAGTTGAGAGCAATAGTAAATAAGCGGATCTGATGAGTGCTTTTAAAAGGAGTACCAGAATATGGTAACTGGGAAAGAAAGCGGGGATACAGGGGTACAGAAAAAATTGTGCGTAGCTCTTCTCACGATTAGACTACTGTATCTCATTTATGTTGAGGTGAAGTTCCTCCCCGCCCAAACACGCTATGCATGCAACGGCTTTTTCGAGTTTGAAGGACCAGAGCTCACTGCTGCGTGCGTCTATAACGTAACGAAGTAACATGAAAATGCCTCTGCTGAATTTTCCAATAAATCGCATTGAAATGTGCAAAGATTATTTGTAAACAGAAAGAGCAGGAAGACTAATAGTCTTTTCCGGTGATGGAATAAATTTGCATATATGTTGGAAGCCTGAAGTGGGAGTTCACCCTTCAACTCCTACCAAAGTTCTACAGCTCACTATCAATGTAACGCATCGCGGGCTGCTGTGAAAACTAGCAATCATCTAAATCACAATTGACGAAGGATTATGATAAATCACCTTGAAAGGCGAGTACACCTTCGAGATAGACACTGCTCACTGAACGCTTTGGTAGACAGCACAGGATATGGTACTTCTATGTATGGACAAAGGATGGGGTTTTTTTTGAAACATCCATGCACTTCACATACAGCACGATCAAAAAAATCCGTTTAAAGTAAAGAAGTAAGGCGACGAAATGATCATGAGCCTCATGATGTAGATTTTACTTAAGCTTAAAGAATGAGAGAAATCGGTACGGATTACTCCTCTTTCCTCAACACACTGTTGTAACGTTCACGATTGTTTCACAAAATAGTCTATTCCCGCAGCTGCATCTTTCTCACAACAGTATTTTCCATGGCAAAGGAACTCCAATGTGAACAAAGCAAACTGAAAGAAATCACAAAGGAAAACTGAGCGTTAAGCCCAGCCTGATCGCAAGACAGGCAAGCTACTATATGAAGCAGGACGACTTCATGCCTCGACACAAACACAACTCGAGCACAAAAACAAAAAGAGCGAAAAACGAGAGAGAAAAAAATAATTGAATGAGACAGAGTGAAGCTTTTTGATCCGCGTACTAGCATGTTCGATCATTGATCGACCTACGATTGCAACATTTGTTAACTCAGAATGGAGATAGCTCGATTTTGCATAGTTGGCACGATGCCAAAGTCGTGCGTGCAATTGCATCATGTGAGTATCTATAAAGACATCAGTTTGGCTTGCACACAGTACTGCACGAATCACGCTGTAGAATCATGCGATATGGATTCACTGATATCGATTGATCAGCATAGAACAAGTGCACATTACATAACTTCGCTGGATGATCAACGCAGATGATAGCCGGACCATTTTCAAATTACAGTTTTAATAGTGATATGATCGATGCTAATAAGAATAATCTCCACGTAATTTTCTTCTTCCTTGGGAACACCGTATATGGTTATACCAGGCCGTCTAATAAGCAAACTGAAGCACAACACCAAAGATGTCACATCGCTACTGTGAGCGCAGTTGGATTTATTGACCGATTGCAAGTCACCCAGAACATTTATCGCAATTCATCTTTAAACAACAGATCGTAGCAATAATAATTAAGAAAATGATTTTTAAGTGAATAATCTATACTGCTTGCAATCTTTACGGGTAAAACAACATCAATAAAGTTGCTAAAAAAGACCGAGCAGGACTCAAATCTTGTTCTTCTTATAGATAATGAAACTTTATATGCGGAGCCCTGAGTAATCATTATTGTTTTAAATAATGCCTTTTTAGATCATGGCACTTTAATTGCATGAATTGCGTGCAGAACAAATAACATAATTACCACTGGACATTATTGCATGCAAAGTGGAGATTGCATAACTCTAGGAGATGCTGCTACATGCAGGGTACTTGGATCAACATCCATTTCATACACTCGAGACAAGTCAACCAACAGGTCATAGAATTTAGAGCTAGCGAACTGAAAAGCAATACTGCGTCGAAAAATGAGAACTGAATGGCTCAAATAAAATTGAACGGTCGCCGCTTATTACCGCCCTCCAATCGCACCCTCAAGTATGCTTTGTTTCTTGCATTTTGAAACTTCTTGACGTGTTGCTCAGTAGGTAGCGACGAGAAGTATGCCGAGCTAAAGAGGAAGAAGGAGCGACGGGAACCACTGCAAATGATGCAAGTGGCGTCTTGGAATAGGAAATTCCGAAAGGTCAATAGCATCCATACGATTCGATGCATACATGTTATACAATCTCAGACGCTGATGTGTAAAGTATCAGAATGGCGAAAAGTCTCCCCCATTTTTCAAAGCAAAGTACTTTATTCAGTACAAAAAAATCGAATTCATCCACCTTCGCTTTTGAAGGCTTGTAGGCCACTTTAGGGATACCATCCCTCCTGAATGCAGGCTGGCGGGAAACAGCAAGATGCGACTCTGACCTGGGTGCAGGTCTTGGAGCTTTATGAGGTTAGAACTATACTTTTTCAAATGTGCAGTCAGACCCTGTCATGTTTAGAATTGACTTTCCAGACAAATTCCTTCCGCTAGTGGTAAGCTCGCCTCAGGTCATGTAGCCACCATGTGTGATGAAAGGCATAGACAGAAGTTCTCTCTCAAGACATTTTCCAGTGTTCCGATCTGTGCATCTCACGAGGTTGAAGGTCTGGATTTCAAATTGTCTTAGAAACTGTAGTCTCTGGTCCTGCAGCATTCATGATGGCAGACATTGCCCGTTAATAAAAGCATTGTCTTTTCGCATACCCTTCAGTTTGACTCGGGAACGCACTCAATTCTCTTTGTATGAAACAGCTAGAGTAGAGCGAGTGAGCACGACTGACTGAAAGGGGACGGTCGTGTATTTATAAGGGAGGCACTAGCAAATTAGGAAATCGCAAATTTGGAAAAAGGCCACTCCTTTCCATCAAGTCAGCAGAATATATGAATAGGAAGGAGCATAACTGATGGTTTGGGAGCCTGGAAAAGGAACGACTTATTTGTCTTCTACAACCGTATATGAACGATTTGTATGACGCTAAAACTACAAGAAGTACGCTCAACTCCTGAGCCGCGCTTTAAAACTCACAAATTTTTATCCGGGTAATTCCAATCTCATGGCGGACGAAAATGACGATTTTTCGTGGAGGACTTTGATTGCTCCTAAACTATGTGACCATGGAATCCATGGCCATGATGAGCTGACTTTAAATGTATGCTTTATTTACTTTTCTTTTGATTAGAATATTCATTTTTTCAGGTTTTTCAATTTTTGAATATTCAACACATAGAGACATCTCTTCGTATATCTCGAGATATCAGTTCGGTTCGGATATAGTATAAGGCCATCTTCTCAGAAAAGATATTGGGGCGAGAAGAGTCAAACCATATCCACACCTATCTCAGAAAATAGCAGTGTGATGACACTCACTGTTTTTTGTAGAGCACGACGGATAATTTCATGAATTACACTTTCCGAAAGCGAAAATAAAAATCGCATCATAAAGATGTGATGTTCAAATCAATCAGCGCTTCGTCAGTGGGGTCCTTCATATAAATTCATATGTACTCGGATGAAAATGAAGAAGCGGCTTGTTGAAAAGCACGACAAACAACTCTTTCAGCCCTTACGGTTGAATGGTTAGATGCTGTGGAATGCATTCTACAAAGCCGCGATCCTTTGCTACATATCGACTTGCTATCTAGATAGGTACGAAGTATTCAACCTTTGACATCAATAAAGGATCTCCGCTCACTATCTGCTGTATATAATCGATACGCTTTCACAATTTTAGACTGAATCAAGCGTATGGCGCATACAATAGCAGGCCATCACCTGTAATCGGGGTCAGGTACGATATTGTTTGTCGTTAAATTTTCGAGAAATGCGTTCCCTGAGAGGGACCCTCTATTCACATCCTCTCTAATTAAAGGGTGGCTGGGGTGTTGCTACTAAACTAATATATAATAGTATCCTCAAAAAAGATCCAACAAGCGATAATCGCAGTGGGCTATCCAATACAAATTATGAATTATCGATCGGCGACCCTCTTTCAAAGACCACCTCGTCGGTCCACGGCCAGAAATCGCTTAAAAAAACGAACTCCTACTCAAATCCAAATTAGACCCCTTTTAAGCATTCCTTAACTCATTCTTGATACCGATTGTAGCACCCTCTATGGTTAGCTTTCCGCTTCACAATACTAATTCGACTGTCGCCGACTGGAGCGGTCGTGTCTGCTCATCTCTGCCTCGGATTGCACATAGCGCTCAAAAGTCTTCGCCCAAAATTTTGTTGTCATAACTTTCTTCTGATTGACCAAATTTGACAAATCTTAATATAGGGTGCCTGAACCTATTATCAGCATTTCCTTCTACTTGAGTGCCGCTTGACTCTTTTCATGGTTTTTTTACAAGAATTTGCTACGAGACCATCGAAGAAAAAGAAAAAGGCTTGGTCAAGAAAAAGGGCTTTCTTTACAAAAACAAAACGATCAAGCCTCAGAAAAAATTAATATTTTGTAGAAAGACCACGACTTTTGATGGCAGCGGCACAGCGAGACGGCATAGGGATGGCACCCCAAAAACAAAAAACGGCATTTAACCACGTAACTTACACCGTTGAGCGCCAAGATAGTATTGGGTTGAGGAATAAGTCCTTGCGGTTTTTTTCAACCCCGTTTTTCACTTTGCTCCCTTCACCTTTCGACAAAGCTTATATATAATTTCGATGAAGCTTTTTTTGCTCTATAAAGTACTATCTGTTTTTCGATTCCTTCGACTATCTAATATTCACGAGGTTTGGAAATAAAGTAAGCTGAAGGCAAAAAATTGGCACCAGCCCACCTCATCTTTCTCGTTTGCCATCGAAATCAAAAAATGTATTTATATATGTTTCGATAGAGCTTTTTCAGCTCTACACAATGGTTCTACTTGTTGTACAAATCGCTCAACTTTTTGCTGTTTTTAAGACTCAGAAAAGCAGTACTCGCAAAAGTGTGCACATTTGTTAACTTCTCTTCCTCGCCTACCATCGAGATTGAAGAGAATGTCTATATATGCATTCGATAGAGCTTTCTTTGCTCTGCAAGTTGTTACCTCTCTTCTTTTGTATCCTCTTATATTTTAGCATATAGGGATAAGCTTCCACCTAATTTTCAATTGCATAATGAACATGAATTTTTTGGCAAAGCGTCTTGTAACATTCGATAGAGCTCTTTCTGCTCTACAAGATACTGTTTACAGATTTTGCTCGAATAAATTTTGACATTTTTTAGATCATTTAGAAGTCGACGAAATCGCGCATTTCGTAACATGGTGTCGAAAATTTAACGAAAATTTAACAACAAACAATATCGTACCTGACCCCGGTTACAGGTGATGGCCTGCTATTGTATGCGCCATACGCTTGACTTCAGTCTAAAATTGTGAAAGCGTATCGATTATATACAGCAGTTAGTGAGCGGAGATTCTTTATTGATGTCAAAGGTTGAATACTTCGTACCTATCTAGATAGCAAGTCGATATGTAGCAAAGGATCGCGGCTTTGTAGAATGCATTCCACAGCATCTAACCATTCAACCGTAAGGGCTGAAAGAGTTGTTTGTCGTGCTTTTCAACAAGCCGCTTCTTCATTTTCATCCGAGTACATATGAATTTATATGAAGGACCCCACTGACGAAGCGCTGATTGATTTGAACATCACATCTTTATGACACGTCACTATTTCCTAAGAAAGGTGTGGATATTGTTAGACCCTTCTTGCTCGAATATCTTTTCTGAAAAGATAGGCTTCCCTTTTGAATGATCTTGAGATGAAGCACTAAGAGCACTTAATAAATCTCCAAGCCATCGGTTGTAGTCCTTCCTATTCATGTTCTGCTGACCTTCCTATTCATATTGTGCTGAAAAAAAAAGCGGAAAAGAGTGGACCTTTTTTCCAAATTTGCCTATCTCCTGATTTGCCAGTGCCTCCCTAATAATATTAACAATGATAAATACACGAACGGCCCCTCTAGTCAGTCATGCTTACTCGCTCTACTCTACCTGTTTCATACAAAGGGAACTGAGTTTGTTTCCGAGTCAAATCGAAGGGAATGCGAAAAGACAATACCCTTATTAGCGGACAGTGTCTGCTATCGTAAATGCTACAGGACCAGAGACTACAGTTTCGAAGAAAAATTGAGGTCCAGACTGCCTACCTCGTGAGATATACACAGATCGGTACACTGGAAAATGTTTTATTAAGAGAGAACTTCTGTCAGTGCCTTTCATCACACGCTATGGCTCCATGACCTAAGGCGAGCTTACCACTAGCGGGAGGAATTTGTTCAATTCTCAACATGGCAGGGCCTGCCTACACACTTGAAGGAGGATAGTTCCAATCTCATAAAGCTCCAAGACCTGCACCCAGGTTAGAGTCGCATCTTACTGTTTCCCGCTAGCCTGCATTCAGGAGGGATAGTATCCCTAGTTGGATTACAAGCCTTCAAAAACGAAAGTGCATGACGATCGTGCCAGCTATGTAGAATAGAGCAGTCGCCATTTTGTATTAACAAATGTTGCAATCGAAGGTCGATCAGCGATCGTACGCTCAGCTAGTGCGCGGATCAAAAATCCTTTAGTCTATCTCATTCCAATACTTTCTATCGTTTCTCCCTTTTTTTGGCTTTTGGTGCCTTATGTGTGTATGATCAAGGGATGCAATTACCCTGATTCTTATAAACGGTCTACTATAGTGATCAGGTGAGGTTTAGCAATCGGTTTTTTCCTTTGATTCTTTCCAACTTGCCTCATTCACATTGAAATTCTTTCTCCATTAAAAAAATCCTGGAAAAGGTGCCATTGTGGCAGCTGAATAATTATCGAAGCGACTGTGAGGGTTATACGAGTGGGGGTGGGGGCAAAAGTGATTCAGTGTCCCCGATCACTTTCATTTCCTTCTTATGTAAAATCCAAAATATGTGGCTCATAATCATTTCTTTGCTTCTTTCTTGCTCTTCCTCATTTTCAACGAATTCTTTTGACTGTGCTGAAATGAGGGTTCACATGCATCGTTTGAAACTGCACCATCTCCTCTCCGTGTTGATATGTGGAGTAGCGCCTTATTCTATACTGTCCGTTAAGGCACTCAATAAGTATCCACTTTCACGAGTCACCGTGCTTTCTATAGTGTCTTTATCATGTTTCGCTGTTATTTGTTATTTTCGATAACTGCTAGTTTTTATGGCAACTAGAGTTGGGATGATGAGTCACGGCAACACCTTTAGTCGTTGTCGCTAGGAGAACTCCCACTTCAGACTTTCGGACATAAATGCAATCCGTAACACTACCGGTACCTACTATAATCAGCCGTTTTGGTCCTTCTGTGTACTAGTTATATTTGTAAATTTTGATGTGATTTATTGAAAAATTCAGCAAAGATTTTCTTATTTTACTTCTCGGCATAGAAGCATAGTGCAGTGATCCACGCTCTGAACGCCGTTGCATCCGTACTGTGTACCTTAGGGAAGGTAGCGAAGCTTGACATGAGTGAATTGTCAGTTTTCGCCCGAAAACGAATTACAGCAGTCCAATCGTGAAAAGAGGTGGGTACGAACTTATCTGTACCCCATCCCGCTTCTTGGACCCCGCTTTATTTTCCAGTCAATATATTATGCTTCCACCTTTGAATGCAATCATCTGCTCTGCTTACTACTGCTGCTCTTGATTGCACTGAACCTGGAGATTCAAAGCGAGGATACTCCCCCTCCAAAAATCTCACAACCAGCTGTGAAGTCGTCCAATGAACGGCTTTGAGTTGACGAAAGGGTGCACGACAAGACATTCAAATTGGATTAAGTACGCGGTCGCGTCGATCAGAGCACGATCAATTCACAGAGACACTAGCAAGGGTCCCAAACGATGACCCTCCGTTGACCCGATTCGTGTCCTGTCGCACACCTTAGTTCAAATGAAAATCTCAACGGAAACACGCATGTGGAGCATACGCATCGATTTCATTCATCAATGAGTGTTCAGAGTGAAGCCTTCGATGAAAACAACTCACCCACATTCCGTATTTTTTGAAGAGGTCTAGTTTTTATACCATTTCTTTTACTCTTAACTTAGTGTCTTTTCAAACTTCTTGGAAATGCAAATAAAACTTTATAAGAAATATTGTGCCGATACTTACAAGGGCGGGAATACAAACCTTTTGCGGTGGATTGCTAGGGGTTGTTCCGAGCTCCATCTCTGATCTGCTTCTCCCAGCGCTTTGTTCGCAAGATCATCGTTCCATTTCGGTACATCAGTTTTTACACAAAAGAAATTTGATTAAACGGGCTAAAGCTATGAGGCTGCTTGTCAAAGTACAACCGTTTTTACCAATCACTTCAACCGCAAAAAATTATATTTATTTGTTTGTTGAAAAAAACAGTAATGGACACGAAATAATACTCTGTTGGAGGTATAACTCGAGGCAATAACAAACAAATACAATTCACGACAATAATACCACAGCTACTACCGGTCCTTGGCGTCGAAATTACCTAATAGCGTAACAGCGAACCTATGAGGGTACGGGAGATATCCAAAAAAAGGAAAAAAACCAACTGCCTTGAGATTGCGCGCGCTTCGCTTGAGAAGCGGCCACCCGTTTGAGCCCACCAACTATTGATCTCTTCATAACACTAAACCGTCAATAAAACAGAACCGTGACGTTGTAAAATTCATTGAGCTCCTTCAACACCTTCTTAATTAACGAATTTGTGATTCCTGTGTTTGTAGACTCGATTGCGGATTTTGAAAAAGCCTTGATTTACTAATCGGTCACAAATGCATTCAGAAGGACTCACCCAGAGCGTTTTTATTGACTAGGAATACGCCAAGCACTGCAACGATCAGTAACATTTCGGATAGGGCAATTTTCGGTTGTCCCTTTATAATCATTTGGGAGCTGATCATGCTGATTTTCTATCGTTTTTCGCTCCTTTGCTTTTTGTGCTCGAGTTGTATTTGATCGAGAAATCATCCCATACAGTTGCTTGTCTGTGTTGTGATCAGGCTGGGCTTAACGCTCAGTTTTCCTTTGATATTTCTTTCAGTTTGCTTTGTTCACATTGGAGCTCTTTTTCCATGGAATGGACTGTCGTGAGAAAGGTGCAGTTATGGGAACTGACTATTTTTTGAAGCAATCCTGAACGTTACAACAGTGCGTTTAAGAAGGTGGAGTGATCTGTACTGCTTTCTCTCCTTCTTTGAGCTTACGTCAAATCTACATTATGAGGGTCATGATCATTTCTTCGCATTATTTCTTTACTTTAAAAGGATTTTTTCGATCGTGCCTAAATGTGATGATGTGAATTGCATGTAATGTTTCAAAATCCTCCATCTTTTGTACATCGACCTGTGCCGTTTATACAGACCTTATCCTGTGCTGTCTAACCTTACCCTGTGCTGTCTACCAAAACGTTCAGTGATCAGTGTATATCTCAAAGATGTCCTCGCTACCTAAGGTGATCTATCATAATCCCTCGTCTGTTGAGGTTTTGCTGATTGCTAGTTTTCATCGCAGCCCGCGATGCACACTGATGGTGAGCTGTAGAACTTTGGTCGGGTTGAAGGTTGAACTCCCACTCCGAGCTTTCCAACATATATGCATACTTATTCCATTACCGGAAAGGACTATTAGTCTTTCTGTTCCTTTTGGTTACAAACTATCTTTGCACACTTCAATGCGATTTATTGGAAAATTCAGCAAGGACATTTCCACTTTACTTCACGTTATAGACGCACACAGCAGTGAACTCTGGTCCGTTGAGGTCGAAAACGCCGTTGCATCCATAGCGTGTTTTGGCAGGAAGGAATTCCACCTCAACATAAATGAGATACAGTAGTCCAATGGTAAAAAGAGCTGCGCACAGTATTTTCTGTACCCGTGTATCCCCGCTTTCTTTCCCAGTTACCATATCCCGGTCCTTCCTTCAAAAGCAATCATCAGATCCGCTTATTTATTATTGCTCCTAACTGCAATGTTTTCGCACATCCTCAATTGAAGCTTATCCCATTTTTTCTCTCATCTGCTGTGAATCCCTCCAATGAAGGGATCTGAGTCGATGAATGCTTCCAAGAGGGTGTGCGACAAGACATTTGAACTGGTAGGGGGCGATCGCAGCTCTTAGCGTTTGGTCAGTTCACATAGACACTACTGTTGGTCGTACGCAGTGATGCTACTCGCGTGCTTCGGTGACCCAATTCGTGTCCTGTCGCACGCCTCATTTCAAATAGAAATCATGGCGGAATCTTGTGAAGCCTGTCCAATCAATCATCACTGCGTTTGTTTGAAGTGAAGTCTTTGAGAATTACAACTTACCCACTTTCCGTATTTTCGTAAGAGCTCTGAGACCCAGTATGGAAGCATTACGCTTTCGTTATTTTTGTGAGACTCCGGGAAGTTCCTGGAAATGCAGGTGGAACTTCGTAAGAAGTATTGCACCGTTACTTACGAGGGCGGAAATACGAACCATTTGTGGTAGATTATTAGGGGTTGTTCTACCCCTTCATATTTATCCAGAGACGCTTCTCTCAGAGCTATTTTTGCCCAATGATCGTCCCATTCCTGTACATCAATTGTTACGCAAAAGAAATTCGTTGAAATGGGCTAAACCGTTAATGAAAACACCATCTTTCCGTTGAATGCATTATTGCCATCAATGAACGCCTTCTTAAAATCTGAGGTTAGGATTCCTCCGTAATGTGTATCCTCCAGTACGAGTCCTGAAACAGCCTTGGTTTACTAATCTGTAAAAATGCATTCAGAAAGACTCACTGAAAGCGTTGCTATTGACTAGGAATACACCAAGCACTGCGACGATTAGCAACATTTCGAATATGGCAATGTTCGGTTGTCCCTCCTTATTTATTTGGGAGTTGGCCATGTACTTTTACGGGTCTAAGATTATGTGAGCAGAATTATTTTCATTATTGTGTCAAAACTTTTGTATGAAACTGTGTTTTTAGTCAAATATGCCTGTGGCATTGCCCTTTCATTAACATTGATGTACTTTACTATCGGAAAATTATCGAAAAATTATTGTCTACAGCTTTCTATTTTTAACCTTCGTATGAAGTGGGAATATGCGAGCATATCCTTATTATTATGTGATGATTTTCAGATGACAAATGCAGCTAGTTTCCTAGCTTTGTGATAACTGACATTTATCAGATAAAGATTAGCTATCAATATTGCGAAAGGCTTAGCGCGCAAGAAACCACCAATGATGTAAGATGGAGAGTGGAATCGTATGCGCTCGAGTAGTCCTTGTTTTTCGACAGAAATATTCCAACGAAGTTCTAGTTTAGATATAGTATTTGGGCACAGGGTAGCCCAATCGCCGATGTCGAGGAGGGAGGGGGTTTACAGCAAGATGTTGGTTCCATCGGCTGGTAGATAGCTCGATCCGCAACCACAAAATGTGTGCCATCACGGCGGCGCAAGAGTGATTACTAAATGCCTACAGAACCCGCTAAAGAGATGATGGACACCATCTCAAGATGGTCCACACCCATCTACGATTTAGGCGGTGGGGCAGTGGTGACACCTACGTGGATAGGAGGCATGACATCGACTGCCATATGGTGGTATATGGGCAATTCCTATAGTAACAGCAACCTTATCGGATGATATCATTCCGTGAAAAGTCGTCCAACTGCTTTGCTTAATGCTGCGTCTCGTCGATGTTGGAGGTCGAGAATCCTTATTTTCAGGGTTTTCAAAAGCTTTCTTTGGTTTTTTCCCAATTTATGTGCACACCAGCACTCCAGAGTCTTATGGAGCACGACGATGCAGAAGATTGTCGTGAATTGTGCCCTTAAGATGGTTCGTGGCCAAAACCCTAGACAGGAACTAACATCTGCATGTTTGCACACTTGTACATTACTGAAGGAAAGTGGGCTGATAGTTCAAGGGCTCTGCCGTCTCATCAGCATTCATGAATTATAAATCTAACATATTAGTATGGCACGGTACCCTTCGTGAACAATATTTTTTGTTAAACTTGATCCAGTATTACAGTACTATCAAGAAATGAGCTCGACTGCATCATTTTGGAATAGGTGCAGAAAGATCGAGGTTTTTCAGCGGAATCTTCGCTCCCACTATGTTTTAGTAAAATCTTTTAAATAATTTGCATTAGTTTCTGTGCTGCTCCTAGGTTTTATGTATGAGTCATGTTCACATGTGTTCTGAGCTAATTGTTTAGCAAGAAATTCGGTTACTGTGTACCATTCTAGCATACCCAGCTTCGAACTCGCTCATACTTTGCGTTGCCGGCTTCGGGACGTGTCTACTTGTCTGTGCGTCTCCGAATGTATCATAGCGTATCGTTGCCTGTGAACACAACCACGCCCTGCCGGCGCAAAGTGTGAGCGCGGCCTCACGATCACATGCATGCAACCAATCACTATGGTATATGGTCATAGAGGTTTTTACTTGCTCTTACAATTTCAATTTTTCTCGAATTTGTTTTGTGAAAGAGATGAAACACTGGGAATCGCCATTTTGCGACGAAGAATGAACGTTGAGCTTGAAGTGTTGCTCGATCAGGTACAAGCAAAATTGTTCTCGGAGTGTTTGACAGTTTTTGACATTCCTAATGCAGTCTGCTGCATTTGAAAAAGACTGCATTTGAAAGACAGCTGATGCATTTGAAAGGCAGCTTCTGAAATATAAAAGAAACTCTAGAATTTTGAAATTCAGCGTTCCTGCTCTTGTTGTTGATGTGTTTAACTTTGTCTTCGCTATTACTATTTGTCACAAATTTAGTTTGCATAGTAGTATCAAAATCGCTCCTTCAAACTTGTGATAGGAGAAGTGAATGTCAGGAAAGTTTCCAGGTGATCAGAGACTTAAACGATAATAAAACTCAGCGGCACTAGTTCTGCTAATATCTAGTCATTGAGTAATTCTGTGCACCATTTTTGATAAATCCATCCTTTCTTCTAATTGGTGCGTTTCTCGATTTCACTTGGGATAATAATTACACTGTTTTATTGTGATTCTGGCTGATGATTGCCCAGTGTATATCTAACATTCTTATTTTCCTGTTAATGGCTCCATTCCTCTGTATTGTCCTCTGATTTCCTTCATAGTAAGGAGCATACAACATTAAAAGTATCGCTACTATTCGTGCAGTGGAACTTTAATTCAGGAGTTCTTCATTCTGGAACACCCTGTAATGTCGTTGGATATTTATATTAAGATAGTTTTTGCCTCGAACAATTCCATATACATTTTGCTACTTTTCGTGATCTTATCGCCTTGCTTTCATTTTTACTTATTTCATCTTGACGAAAAGGTCTACACTTCTAGCGGAAAACGAATTCAAGTGCATGGCCATTTTCGTTATTCTCCCGATTGCTTTCGTCCTCTGCGATGGCGTTTTCGTTTGCTCTTATTTTATTGTGTTTACTACTGCATTTTGTTTGCATTTGTTATCGCATTTCTCTCGAGTTACTTTCCTTAATCTGCCTCCTTGACCTTCTTGGTAGGATCAGTTTTCTGTACTACTTTTTTCCTTCTCCCCCCAGGGTTGCTCTTCTGGTTTTTGCCGCACCCTACTCGACCACCGGCACGGCTTCGATTTTATTGATTTGACCATGGCCAGAGGCAACAAGAGAAGATTGGTTGAAGATAATCTCTCTCAGGACATGCCGCTTTGGGGAACGAAAATGATCGAAATGCGTGCTGTGAAAGGATAGAAAATGTTGCGACGTACTCCGTGGAAAAATGGCCGTCAAAGCTACCAAGATCGAGGAAACGCAGGAGTCAATTCTCTCCAGGTTGCAAGCGCTAGGAGTCAGCATTGGAGCGATAAAGACCTTCTCTTCTATGACGCGGGGTGCACTGTACTCTACTATTGTTAAGATTCGTGCGGATGAGGCGAAAATCGAAGACAAATTTCGAAGGATCGCATGGGTTGGCATCAGTGAGCAAGGAGGAGACATCGCCATCCTGAAATTAGACCACTCAGCGAGGTAATTGAGGCGTCTCGAGGTGAAGAATTGATGTCAGGATTGGAAAAGGTACCACCATGCATCGCCACCCCAAATGATAGGCTAGGGGAGTTAATGCTAGAGGGCGGATTATTAAAATTGTTGATGAACAAGAAAAAGAGAAGCTTGCATTCGTGGTGCGCGAACTGAAAATCCATGAGCTCAAGTACTTTGGGGAGCTGCCACTCCATCCCAGCCCTATCTCACAGAAAATGCTTTCTCAAGCAATCGCTTCTACGCGAAATCAACGTGCTGCCGATCTAACTGTGAGTTTTGCCTAAAACACTCATACTAGCCCAGGTACTGCATTCTAGGATGAGGTCATTTCTCCAATAAGATTCCCTTTACGGGCCACAGCTTCTTGCCTCCAATTTAGCAGCAGCTCCTGATCACTGCCCGTTCAGTCAACAACAAAATGTCCGACCTCTATAATCTTTTGCTATTAGAAACCAAGGCAGTTTTGGTCGCTGAGTCTTAGTGCAAGCTCATTCGATAAATTATTCTACAAATCGAGATCAATACCCTACCAAGTTTTTTGTTGTGACCGAGAAGGGGTTATCGTGGGAGGTTGGGTCTTGGCTTTCATCCATAATTCTACTCCTACCATGCCACTTTCCTCATTGAACTTCTCGCCTTACATTCACTGCTTAGCTATCCAGGTCACGATGTTTTTTACTCTCAAGATCGCCTTGGCTGTCTCCTATCGCAGTCATTCCTGTTCTTCTGGAACTTTTGAGACTTTATTTCTTACTTGAAAAAAATTGAGTTAGCGAAGCACAGCCATGATCATTTTGGGAGACTTTAATTTCCCTGATACTACCTGGGAAAGCTTCCATCCCAAGAAATGAAAACATTGACTTGCACGATAGGTTCATTCCGCTGCAGTTTCGCACAATCATACAATTATGAGCACTATGTAAAGGATGCTACCCATGATATGAATTCTTTCAATCTTGTTCTCGCAAACAATTCACACCTTCTTGCAAATGTGGATGTGGGTGCCCCTTTCCCCACTTCAATTCACGACGCTGTTTCATTTCCATTAGTTTATAGTAATCCTTCTTCAACACAACTCTCAGTAAAACAGCTCTCAGGGGTTTCGGCCACGGCGATAACGATGATACATGTTAGCACTTGTAACGTGTCAATTGGCAAATCATCTTTGACTCACTATCTACTTCCAGCCAGTGTTACACTTCCTTTTCGGACTATTACTATGAACTCATAGCGAATTCATTCCATCTGTGATGGAAAAACAACGTTCAAGGAAATAAACTCGACAGATTTTGCTCATGGAAAGACGCGTTACTCGGCTGTACAATAGTGGACAGGGCGTTCAGGGTCCAACTTATTCAAAGGCACTTAGAGCGTTATCAAGAAAGCTGCAGAAGTACAAGCATAGCCCTATTGTTTCGGAAGTACTGTTCTACCAGACTTAAGGACTCATCAGGCATAGGCTCTATCATAGGACCAAATAAGGAAAAGCCGCTTGCGATGTCGACAAGGCTAAAATTTTCGCGAACTACATTCGCACCTTTTCTAATCGTAAAACTGCAGATGCCGAGCATATCATTCAATCAAACTGCCAAGAAGCCACCATTCACTGTATATTGGGTCATTCCATAAGTAATGTCGTTTTTTTTTCAAGCATAAATTTTTCCTATGAAATTACAAGTTTTTACAGCATACAATTATCATTCGAAGGAGGTTTTACTGCTCTACGAAATGACATGTTCAGTTTCTGAGTTTTGTTAGAATGGGGCCGACGTTTGTGCTGAAGAAGAGGTAAGTGCAATCTACAAAAATTGGCCAAACCGGCAATCAATTGAAACACTATATTTTACTCGAGGAAACCAACCAATCATGTGTTCTGCACTAAGTCCTGACCTCTTGTACAATTTCCAATAACTAGTTGGTCAAGAAGTCGTGTCGTTCAATCTTTTTTTCGAAAGCACCCACACTTATTCAAAATGAAATTTTTTCTTTCAAGCTCCTTTAGAGTTGTTTCATGAACCACTTCGAAGAACTTTTTCTGCTATATCGAAAGCAACTTCCTAGTTTGTTTTAGCTGCGATTCAGATTGATTTTTAATACCATGTAATAGGGGTCCAGTTGACATTTTTTACAATTTATTTTCTCCATGAGAATGTTAAGGAATCCGGTCATTGGTATTTCCCTGTTTCTAACCACCACCTATTCTTAACATTTTACCACTCTTCCAACTGATTGGTTGAGAAAATTTTCTTGTCTTGGTTCGAAGAAATTGTCTAAAATCACCGAGTTGTGGCAGAAAAATTGATGTGAAAAAAGAGCCACCTGACCTTCCGAGTAACCAGTTGGTGGAACTTGCAGAAGAGGTTGGGGCTAAGTACGGAACACATGATTGGTTGATGTTCCTCATGTAAAACATAGTGTTTCGATTGATCGCCGGTTTGGCCAATTTTTGTCTGTTGGACCTACCTCTTCGTCAGCCTAAATCTCGGCACCATTCTAACATTCTCGAAAACTAAACATGTCATTTTGTAGGACAAAAAATTTTTTTTCTAATGATATATGACGTGCTGCGAAAACTCGTGATTTTATTGCAAAAATTTTTGCTTGAAAAAAAACGGCACTACTTATGGAATGACCCAATACATCACGAGCGAAGACATTAGTGTTCGACTTAAAGGTTCTCAAATGTTACCGCTCCGCTCGTCTACTTTGTCTGACATAGCTTTTCTTGCCGCTAACTTTTCTTTTAAAAGGATCATTTCGAAAGAAGTCTCCGAAGCCTTGCGTATTGCCTGGGTTGAGCCAATTTATAAGAAAGGCACACGTACCGATTATGGGAATTATAAGCTTAGTTGTTTGAGGTACAGTGTCATCAAAGTGATGAAGAAGATTGTGTGCGGCTATCGGAGGCTATCTTTTTCAAAGTAACGTCATATCCGCCTGCCAACATGGCTTCTTCTCAAGCAAGTCAGTGCTTTAATGTAAATATCCTAATATGGAAAAATCATTCGTTAACAGACTACTTGCGCGGCTTATATCGATTCCAAGAAGGCATTTGACTTAATCCCGTGGAATCTTCTGCTTGCTAGTCGAAAATATTCAGAACTGCCGGTTCTTTACTCAGTTTATAGTATTTTTGTCACATCGGAAGAAATTGTTGAAGTAAACGATGCTTTCTCAGAAACGTGAAAAACCTTCGGTGGAGTGCCTTAGGGCACCTGCCTGGGACCTCTAATGTTCTTGATTTACACCAATGATCTTCCCCAATATTTGCCTGACTCGATAAGCTTACGCGGTTGACGTTAAGTTGTTCGCCATTGATGATACATGCAAAAAATATTTTATGAAAAAGCCTACATGATAAATATAGGAGCTTGTTCTGATGGCAGTGGATTTCTGCTCAATGGTTTTACAGTAGAAGAGCCCTCAAATTACCAGGGATCTTGGCATTATGTATGACAAGAATCTGTCTTTCGATGAATATTCATTGAGTATCATAAGCTCAGCTACATCGAGATGCAACTTCATTATGCGAGCCTTTTCCTCTCGACTTATAGGAACACTAATTATGCTTTTTACCGCCTACGTGAGAGCCCTTTTGGAATACTGCTCGCCGATCTGGTCACCGTCATCTCGCCACCTGCTTGATCATATTGGGTGTGTTGAAATGAATTTATGGACAGAATCTTTGCGCGAGCAGGCTCGCCTCACGTACCTTATAGAGACCGTCTTAGTTATCTTGGTTATCTTGGTACAGCTATGCTCGAAATGCGAAAGAAAGTTATAGACTATGACGTAATATTCAAGCTTTCTGAGAGAGATCAGTATTGACTTTGAGCTCCTATCTCGTAAATCATTGACTGTAGATCTCACACGAGGTCAGAGATCTAGAATGTTGAGGAATAAGGTTCATTCGAGCAAGTACACAAATATAGTTTCGCACAACGGGTTACTTTTTGTTTTTGGAACCGCTTATCAGTCAACGAAGTGAAATCAATGTCTTCAGGATCTTGTAGAAGCAGGGATATATATTTTGTAAAATGAAAGCTGGTTCTAGATGGGGCTACATGATCAAATTTCAAGGACGGTTACACTTAACTGAACTTTACTGTGTAGATAAACTATTTTATTTATTTATATTTATCCGCTCTTAAGAAATGCAGAACTATTTTGTTCGCTAACCTTCGTTGTGATTCTGTTTTTCTAATTGGCGATTTTGACATGCTTTACTTAGAGCTATATGTAACACCCGAAAGCACCCTATCTTCATTTGAGTGGACGTTGGTGATGTAGACGGACCTACTAAGATGGTATCCGGTGCGCCCCACAGATCCGGCAACTTGCAGTGTTGGCGGCCCACCGCTCTTCACCACCTTTCGCTTCCACTCCACCTCACCTACCTTCCACCTATCGCCAGCCCTTTCATGTACTCCTTAGCTTAATCATCCCTTTTAGTTGTTTATCGGTCGCCTTGTAACTTATTTATTCTGTTCTGTTTTGGCTTGTTTTCAACCGATAATAGGTACTAATCCTCGTCTTCTTCCATACCGCACGGTGAGAAGTCGGTCTCCTTTCTCTCTCGAAGCCGGTTTCTGCTTTCTACTGTTGACTGCTTTCTGGTACTGTACCTCGTGCTCCTTTTTTCTAATTGCAGAGACATGTGACAATCAGTCACATCATGTCCTTCACCGTATCGTGAATTCTGTTGCATCCGTAATATGGAACTAGGGGAGGAGGCGGAGCTGGAAGGTCACAATATGTCAAATTTCGGCGCAATATACAATTAATATACAATTAGTAACTTTCGCATCGCGTGCTGCGGCGATAATTAGCAGCTATCCAAAACCAACAATATACAATATTTCGGCAAAAAATAGGTTCAATCACTGACCATTTCGTGGGAAGTATAAATCAGAGCAATGAACAAACGGTGTTACTGTATATCGCTCAGACTCGAAAAGTCATTCACATGAGGGAATTTTACTGTTTAAAATTTAAAAGATGCTACACCATTGGTCTGCCCCACTCTTGCTTTACCTCACTCGTTTATCGTTCAGAATAAGCAGGAGGATAACGATGGGAGAATCGTAAAAAAAATTGGAGGCTACTGACTACTTCAGGGAGGAAAGTGCTTGTTCTTCGTGACTTTCCCCCCCGTCCAATGGAGTTGTGTGTTAAATAGCCTATACTCTACGAGTTTTTGGAACTGCTGACACAATGTATTATTGGTCACTTTGAACTCCCAGATCACATCCTTCGTTGTCGAGTGGCCGCCCGCGGAAGGGAGTGGCTATCACCGGCTGCGGTAACCTTGACTCAGTTAGAGTGTATTGACCTCACTATCTTTGCACCTGTAAGAATGCGTGGACGATTTGTTGAAAACTTCAGCGAAGACCCTTGCTAGCTGTGGGTGCCGTTGCAGCCGTGACGCGTGGGGGGGGAGGTTTTGAAGCTTAAGGAATATGAATAATCGGTTTCTAGCGGAGAATGAGGTGCAACAATCTGTATCGCCTCGGATTTCACGGACAGAAGCGAATGAAGGTGCTTTGCAGGGTTGTATTTTCTCTGACACAGTTTTGGCAAATCAGCGGAAGCTTGTATTTCTTGTTTGAGGAAACATGCCGCAAGAATCATCGCCCATCGCATTTATTTGTGAAGACAGCAGCTTTGAAACGCTATCCAACGAGGGAGAGATTCAGAAAAACCCCTCAAAATACAAAATGGGGCTCTTTTCGCTATTACTGGACTTCGCAAAAGTGCTCACCAAGAAACCAGCGAAATGAGCCATAAAGGAAGGGAAGAGAGGCGTTGAGACGCAGACCGCATGAGCCACTGATCACGTTCAAGACTCGAGCAACCGCAGAACCTTAGGGACTATCCGTGCGCTGTAGTACCAGTGCAACACTGCTGCTCCTTGAGCCGCCATCCTTTCTCTCCAGTTGACATATTCCGCCTTTCACTTTAAGAGGCATCCTCAAACTCATTTACCACTACCAACTGAAGTCGTTGATTGCAGTGGTTTTAGAGGGTCAGTCTAGGATTCTTCCCATTCCGAAACTATCACAATCAGCGGTCAAGTCTTCATTGAACGACTTTACATCGACGAGTGCTTTCAATGGGAAGAACCAATGCACTTTCTGAGAAAATTTTGGGCCGGCGGTTAGTCGATACAGAAAAGTGGTCAATCATAATTACCTTCAAAATAGGAGGGACTGGAGGGAGGTCGACAAAGGGTGAAATTCCGGGGGAAGAGATGGAGTAGGAGAACCCCTTTTCTGGTAGGGTCATGTTTTTCGGGCAAATTCATTCACACGCTTGCTTGCCGACGCTTCACCCTGTCACGCCTTGATATGCTCCTGAAATGCTCTCATCCTCTTTCCATCAGCGGTGATCACAGTATGTTCAGCGTTGTACCTCCACGACGTTATGATATTTCATTTCCAGTTTTCAGTGTTCCTCGGCTGTCATGCCTTGATATGCTCCTGAAATGCTCTCATCCTATTTCCATCAGCGGTGATCACAGTATGTTCAGCGTTGTACCTCCACGACGTTATGATATTTCATTTCCAGTTTTCAGTGTTCCTCGGCTCATTCCGTTCCTTGCAGTTCCTCATCTATCACTTTTATGAATGATATCCTCATTCCCTCTAACTTTCTATACTGATTCTAGAGCTAAGTGCAGATCACGAGTCTGGAACTGCTTTTTGCGAATTTTGTTTACTTTTTGTACTCTGATCATCTCTAACGTTCACTATTTTCTCTCCTTCTCTTTTCCCTTCCTTTCTTATTTTCTCCTGTCCTGCGTTTTCTTGAGCGCGCTTTATTTGCTATGTTGTAACCTTTCTCGCCTTTCTTTCGGCTAACCCGTATCGATCATTTTCGTAGCTAAAGCATCGACCTTGATTCCGTCTCTGTCATGAACAGCAGTGCTACTACAAACTGCAGGCAGGTAAAGAAGGGTGAATGGATGGGCAGGTTGAGATGCATGCAGACAGAGGAATGTATAAGCGTGAACACAGTCGTACTCATCAGGGATAGGCATGGTAAGATACAGAAGGACTGAGAGATAGTCTGGGCGGCCTTTTACAGAGACCGTCGAAGGTGGGCGTCGAAAGGCAAATATGAAGGAGGACGTGATTGCGCAGAACAGACCCAACAAGGTGGGTGCAGACAGAAGCGAAGAGAAAGGAAGGAGCACAGAAGGGCATGAACGGAAGGAGGTGAGGAAGTAGGAGCGGAAGAGGGACGCGGGCTTGGGCAGTTGCAAAACGTGCATGTGTCTTTCCCTCCCTTTTTTGGGCGTTAACTCTCCCTTACCCTTTTACAATCGCACCCACACCACTCCTTTTTGCATCTGGGCGTCCGCTCCTCCCCTTCCTCTTCTAATCTGTCTGTGCCTGCCCTGTCTGGACGACTGCGCATGCCGCTCTTATCAGTCCATCGCTCCCTACCTGGGTCCGTGTCTGTCTGCACATGCCCGCCCTCTCTATCTCTCTGCATGCCTGTGTCTGTGCCAGCCTAGGCCAGTTATACCTGCCTGTAAGCATCTCTCCATTCGCCTGTCTGCACATCTTCCGGTATTTCCTCACATCCATCCTTCCAGCAGTTTATTCTTGTTGTGTGGCACTCACTGTCCACAGATAAGCCATAACTTCAAAATGCCACACAACGTGTATCTTCCATTTTTTACCGGATTGCTGGCTGGAATAGTACGACAATAATCACGTAATATATAGTTCATCATTTTCTTCTGTGACAGGACCGGCCGGCCGCACACATAAACAACTAATCAGGCCATTGAGGAGCAACCACTGCAATCACTCTTTCCTTTGTAACCCTTCAAGCGTTCATGTCTATACCTCCTGCTCCATAACATTCATACAAGTTTGCGAAATCTCTCGGCTAGTTGCATACCATTTATGTTCTCTGATACTACACCTTGATCTCCCATCCATCCTAGATAAAGGAAAACAGTAGTGCTAGAGTTACTACAAGGATGCTGAGTTACTACAAGGATGCTGAGTTACAAGGATTAGCACATATCCCCGGAAAGGATAAAGTGCGGGTTCGAGTCCCGTCCGCCACCGAAGCTTTTGCCCACAACTCAGCATCCTTGTAGTAACTTTCGCATCGCGAGCTGCGGCGATAAACAGCAGTTATCAAAAATTAAAAAGTAGTGCTAGAATTGAAGCGCATCACAACTTTGTAATACAGTTTCCATCCGGAACCTAGCAAAGCCTGGTTGGGAAATCAAACAGCCGTATTATGAGAAGAGAAGTGTTAGTCGAAAAAATAAGCGCTACATCAGAAGATTGCCCAAATACCACTGCCCCTCCTACTCCTTTCCTGAACTCTCGTTCTTTTATACTAAGCCCTTGCCGCCTATATTCACTCTTCCTCCCTACATCGCGCACCTCCACTTTTGTCCAAAGACTGGGTGTTCTTAAAACATGAAGGGATAGACATGTACAGAAAGCAGACAGAGAGTCAGGGACCGACATCATTGACAGTTAGATACGGTGGTCGGTCTGGCAGATACAGAAAGACACGGACGGAAAGCTCACAGATCGGCACGCACAGACAGACGCGGACACAAGGACACGGACGGACAGACACACAGTGGCGGGGACAGGCACCAACTTATGGGGGGACATAAAAGACCACGGACCGAGACGGCCACCAGGACGTAGACTCGAATCAGGAGAACATGAAGACGGACAGACGCGAACGGACACACATGTCGATGTGGTATGCAAGCACTTATGCTAAGTGAGAGACAATCATTGGACAACGATGATCCTTCTCTGTAGGTACTACCATCAGCACGACCGTCGACCAAGATCGCTCTGACGGATCTGAAATAAGTTCATTGAGAGCCCTACGCAGTAATACCACCGGAGCTATGTATGTGAAGAAATCCTCGGGTCTATTTAAAAGAGAGGTAACGCAAAATTTTCACCTACGCCGAAGCTCCTATCCTTCCCTAGGCTTAGGTTAAGCAGATAAGAGAGAAGCTTTTCGTACAGGAAGAGGGGATATGAACTCTATCCTAAGCTTAGGAAGGGAAGGAGCTTCGGCTTTGGTGAAAAGTTGTGCTCACCCCCACCACCCCACCCCACTTTAATTGACCCAAGTTCATTCAGACCTGTGGTCCTTACAGCTAGGGCAGTGGATCGTCAACAGGCATCGTGGTCGACCCATGTCTTACTCGCACACCGGCAGATATCTGTGATTCAAGCATTTTGAAACATTACGGGCAAAAATAGTTTTACAGCGAACCAGCTCCCTCAACGTGCCTGTTACGAGGCGTACAAATAGCAGGCAATTTTGCGTGCAATTTCCCACTAAGCTCTGGAATCATCACTGCTTCTAAAATTGATGAGCTTGGAAAACGGGTGGAAATGGAAGGTACTGTCAATCAATTCATCTCGTTCATCAAACTATTAGCACACTGAACTCGAAGTGCGGATTGAAAGAATGCTCTGCTGTGCATGTTACTGAACCGTTTCCTAATCCACCCTTACTGGATGCCATTAACAGATGTACTTCTAATAATACATATTTTTATCAGCATCACTGATAGATCAGATATTACTAGTGTAGTAGCAATCAATATATCCCTACCGTCTACCACAATGAGGCTAGCCATCGTGGGAAGTCCCATCGTGCACCGGGTTAGCGACAATACAGACTAACAAGAATATGTCTCATTTCTGAAATGGAAGTTTGCTCTACATATGTCGAATGTAGTGAGCAAGCAACTACTGGTGGATGTGATGGAACTATTCACGGCAGATATGACAAATCAGACGCATCCCAATTCTTCCAGTGCCTTTTCCACTTTTGTGAACTTTGATCAACACCGCCGAACCCTCTACGTTGCTTATGCAGTATCAACGGGGATCCAATCTTTAGAATGTGGCCGGAGAGCTTGATAAATCTGAAGATGGCACGAACATTGTAAAGTATGGGTTGAAAAATCTGGTTGAAATTACGAGTACCTAGGAAATAATTGGAGAAGTTAGGCTAAAAGAAACTGTAAAGTAGGCTTGGGAAATAAAGAGTAGAATCAGAAACATCGAAGAGACAGAAAGGCAGTCAACACGGCGGTGGACGGGGCAATAATTGCGGCTTAGCAAGGAGGGCGACCATGGGTGTTGGCTAGCCGGCTGGTCAACAAACAGTTACAGAGCAAGAAGAAAATGGAATCTTAGTCTCCACCTGTTGGAACGCATTCACGGCGTTGTCAAACTGCTCACTCTACTGTATCTCAGTCATTTTGTGGTCGGTAATGATATCCTTGGTTCAGATTCCAAATGACAGAAGTGGCCGATGCTGTTGAACATATTATTGGCCTCGGAGGAGCAGAAGTGGTTCATTCACACCGTAACTCCCTTCTTAAGGCTAGGTGAAATCCTCTTGCGGAGATTTTCGTCTGTACTCATCGTTCCCTCCTCTCTCCCATCCTTACCACCTTGTTTTGATTGTGTTGAAAGGTAGGTATTGGTGCAGAGACCTAAAATGCCCCTCCAGTGCCCATACAGCGCCCTTAGCTATGACTCGACGGGGTCTATTTTCCGAAGCTAAAACTTTGTCGACTATTATCTTGGTCAGGGACCATCATAACCTTATCTCCCTCCAATACAGTACCTAGTCGGAGTTGGGAGCGTGAACATATAATGATGCTGATGGGAACATGGTCGAGCCCGCTCATTTCCGCTTCCGTACAGATGGTACAACAGGGAAGGTCTTCCACACAAGGTTCACCGAGAGTCGAGTATTCATCAACGAGGGTTGTATTTGACTGAACAGAGAGGGGGAAGGCGGTTGTCCCTAGAAAGCTGTCCCTGTCAGCTATAGACACTACTAGAATCTGAACTTTCAATAAGCAGATGAGAAGCGAAGAGCATTTCACAGCGAAACCGTGTGAGAAAATATGAAGTATATACTTTTTGCTTCAGATAAGAGTACGCACAAACACTGTGTGAACCTCCTGTCGCTGTCGAAATTGGCTAAATGGTTTTAGCAGCGACAATAAATGGAATGACGAGAAGGATGGTGAATGGAACGACTCCGCCGAGGAAATTTTTTTGCATTCTCCCAGTTTCCTTCCTTTGATAAAATACATATGACCGAATCGCAAAATTTACTGCCTTTACATTACCGCAAAAATCTACTTTCCATCCGTCAGCTTAACCTTATTTCCAAATCTTTGCGAATTAGACGACTAATCATTTTGGATTTGCCAGCCCCCCATAACGCAGGCAAGCATTTTTCAGTACAAAGCGCTTGTGATATGCCAGAGATCGACCCGGAGAGCCAATTTGCAGCCTAAACGAGGAAGTGTGTAGTAAAATGAAATAGGCTATACATAAAACATCTTTCAATATTGGATTTGAATCTATTGTTATGTTGTCATGTACTGTATTGACACTTTTGCGAGGCTTTTCCCTCGATAGCAAAGTACACGTGGATATGAAATTCTAAAAATATTGCAAGAGCGATAGTGACATTTCAGATCGCGCTCTTCTGAAACCGACTCTCCAGACAAAAGCTCTATCAAATAATTTTTTTCAATTAATGATGGTGTACCTAAATTACGAAGGCCGGTGTATCGCAGTATTTTGCAAACTCCAGGAGAGAGAGTGAGAAGCTAGTTATTACAACTCGAATCACATCTTCTGCTCCTCTGGTAAAAATGCAAGCTCGAAGTCTCTTCACAAGCCAGTCGCAAGTTTCACAAAAAAGTTATCGAAAGTGACCCTGAAGGAAATTGATAGAAAAACCTGTGAACTTGCGATTGTGTTGTAAAGTTTTACTCAACTCTTTTTCTATCCAGTCTTCTTAAGGTTCACATTCGATTACTCCCGCTCGGAATTGATAACTCAACAGACCTCCCACAAGTAAAGGACGCCGGTAGGAGGCAAATGGAGTCAAGATGTAGCAATAAATCGGGCGGTTCGCGTCGACATCACTTTTGGACGACTTGTTCGCCTTTGATCCTTCATGGTAGGTGCTGCTCGAGGTTCACTCGAATCAACGTGTGTTGCTTCCAAGGTACTATTAAGGCAAACATTCCTATGCAGGGAATCGATGAAAGAAAGGCGTATTGTTGTAACCCCTTGTCTTATTAGTGAGGCCCTTTTTCCATATTCCAAAATTCCAGCAGCGTGGGATATCCTCCTACTAGAGGTTAGTGGCTACCGTATGTTGCTTTTGACCAATTGAAAAAGTGTACAACTTTTATGTACCAGCAGGACTACGAGGCGAGTGAATTTGCTGGAGCGAATGGTCTTACACTTAGATCGCCGTGGATGAGTTTTATTAGTTATACGAATGGCTCCTGTGAGATTGAAATGAGACTCACTTCAGTAACTACGCTTTTCAACAAAAATCCTGCACAACTATTGATGAATAAGTTAGGCAATAGTACTAATACAATCCGTATAGCGCAAATTTAGCTCATGATCTTTTGAGATTTTGAAACACCCCATTTTTGTTGTTGGCCGGACGCTTATTCAGAATTCTATGATTCTCACACTGCATAGTGATTTCCTAGCGAGTACAAACGGTGAATGTAAGTGCTGCTGTGTGAATGATTTCCGATTTTTGAACGAATTCGTTGAGGTTACTCTAGAACTTGAAATGAAACACATTTTCCAGTAACCTTCACTGTGCCAAACAGACACAAAAGCACCACAGTAGCGGCGATGAACGAACCAAATGTGAACTTGATATTCGTACGTACAGCCGAATTATTAGTGAAAAAATGAGCTGGTTAGTCTTCTTAGTTGAGAGTGAACTGAACAGTAGGGTTTTCAAAATGCTTCTCTCTTATATATTAGTACTGATGCACAGACATGGGATGCAAAGGCTGCGAAGGAAGCGTAAATGAAGCAAAAGAGTTATACAGTGAAAAGGCTGACTTCTAGTCCGCGAAACAAAGTACGTGCTTATACTATTTCGGAAATTTTTATGTAGATTTTGCAAGAATGCACGATCTTCGGATTTCAGTATGACCAAAAGTAACGTTGGCACAAATGGTGGGGGAAGCTTCGGTGAACAACTTCAGGGATGCCGCGATATTTGTAAAACATAGCTGTCAAAATAGTTCTTCATCTCAGTGAATGCCATGCTACTGAGCTGCCCATCAATGCTTTTGCCGAAGCCCTTTTAATGACTCTTTAGCTGGTTATGATAACTTTGGAGTGGGACGGTACTCCGTCAGTTGTCCTTGACGGCAATGCAGCCCAATGGAAAACCCAGTGTAGTGCTACAGACTGAGAATTAAAGGAGAAATGAGTTAATAATTGAAAACCGTGCTCTATGTTTCTACGAAGGTCGTGGGTTAGTGACAGGCTCCTCTCACCCGTGTTCTTCAAACAATCGGACTTTTGGTTTTGTATCATGTCTTGCTGACCGGCGCTTAGCGATGTGGCGCGCCGGAAAACACGTCCACGGGGAGCACTTATTGAGGGATTCCACAACTTCTCGACTTTGCGCCACTTTAATTTTCATAAGACCGCTCATGCCAACCGAACCTCTTTCAATTTATATATGAGGCCTACTGAAATGAGACATAACAGAATAATCATACTTTGTATTGCTATCTTGTCTCTCTATTGCTCCAAAAAAACCTGCTTAGGTCGCGTTCATACTTTGCGCCGGCAAGATGTGGCTGCGTTCACAGGCAGCGAAGGAGAGTGGCACGGGGAAGGTGCAAAGACCTGCCTTTCAATTTGCATGAACGAAGATTTCACTTCCGGGACTCTGCAAATGCGACTTGCTTCCATTCTCTTAACCAACTCAGACGAATTTCCAGGTGCCTTTAGTCAATGTCTCACCCTGGCTTTAATCCATTTTATCAGGATATCGTTTCGCTCGACTTCACGTTGTCGACGAGCATTTACGATATGGTGGATAGCAGGACTCTCCCACTGTCCCGTGCCTCTACAAGAAGAACAGGCAAAAAAGAGCAACAGAAGTCAACCAATATGAAGCAACATCGTAAACTGACGCCACCTTTGCTGGATATTTGAAAAAACATTCAATGCAACTCCAGCTTTGGTAGGCGACCAATGGATAACTATACGTACGTGTAACAAAGGTTTATTAGCACTTTAAATACAAAAACATCTATAATACATCTCACTGGGTATATATACAGAAGAATGTAGGCGGACCCACTACATAATATCTAAGTTCGCCAGTTGGCTTATGGGCATAATTACTACTAGGCATGAAAAGGAGTGCCGCGCCTAAGGGGAACTACTTCATGGTACTCCAGGATACCTACTTAGGATATGCTTAGTTCATGCCTATGGATACATTTTGAGTTATACTTATCATTCATTGCATAATCAAAGGTGGTCACCGTTATCAATGAAATATTTTTGTCATGGACATAATATTATATTAATATGAATAGGTTGTGAGCCCACAACACCAGCTTTCATAAAAATTGAGTAGAAAAAACTTTTCTTCCACAAAGCAGAGCTCTGCAAAATCGAAAAATGACAAGGATTCTGGTGAGTAACACTATTTCGGTATGAACGAAGGAATTTTGAGGAAGAAGAGGGAAAGAATAAGAATAGCAGAAGGCCGAGTATATTGGACATCCATAAGTTGAGTGGTACAGAATGTCGGCACATTTATGTGCCTATCTTATTCAACAGTAGATATTGAGAATTCATCCAACTACGATGTAGTTCAGCCAGAATTGATAATTGGCTCAGGATGTTCTTCGTGAAGCCGCTGAATAGCGAAATTTGTGAAGGAATTCTGTGAAGTGACGACCAGGAAAAACTTCCGAAACTACTGAGAATAAGGTCCTGCTGTCTGATGTCAGGCTGTGGAGCACCTACCTGTGCTCAATAAATAATTCAAACAAATTAGCATGATAGAACTGAATGAAGTCACATAATCCGTTCTCCTTCTTGACGTCTCATTCGTTAGCTACCACATCTTGATTTTACCCTGACGATATGAAGCCTTTTTGTCATGTGAGAATCTGTGCTCGATAACAGAGTCGATGGGCGATGCTGCCGGAAGTGGCGAATGGAGCCATTACCGTATGCACGCGTCCAAGTTCAACTCTCAAAACACGTTATCAAGTCATCTTCTCGCCCAAACCAGACCTTTCAGCCTCCAGCTAAGCAAATGTGAGTGAGCTCCTTCAGATGATATTAGGTGTATGCAGAATAAATGGCCGTTTCATTATAAGCCTTTTTTCCGCTGTGTCACAGCTTGAGTTAAACTGAATATACCATCCTGTAACCAAGCTCACCCCTTTTCAATTCAAACTTCCTTTGATAGCTGCCTTTGGTAACAGGTTTTCTATAGGTTCTAAAATTCAGAATGGAAAGGTACGGTTCGCATGATAATGCTTCATGAGTTCAAACTGGGTCACTCCACGGCCGAAGCTACTTCGGACCTCAGCCGTGTGTGGGGCCAAGAGTCCCCTGCCGAAAGAACCGTGCGCCGTTGGTTTGCGAGGTTTGCTTCTGGAGACTTTAATCTTCAAGATGAGCCGCATCAAGGAAGCTCATTGTTTGGTGGTGCTGTAAGGGGTATAATTCACTTTAGCCTGGTGCAACCTGATCAGACATCACAGCAGAGTCCTAGTGCCGTGATTTGGTTCTGATGTATGAAAAGTTGCAAAAACTGTGGCCGGCCCTGACAAACAGAAGGGGTCCTACCCTGTTGCAAAACCTCACACTTCGCAAGTTACCCGGCAAAAATTTCTGCAGCGAGGCATCGAGACTCTCCCTCACCCCCCCCCCCCCTCCTTATTCCCCAGACCTATCCCCAACGGACTACCACTTTTTCCGGATTCTCGATGCAAAGCTGCGTCAGAAGAAGTTAGCCGATACGATGCTGGTTGAAAATGCCACTGTTGCCATTAATAATTATCGCAACCCAGAATTCTATCATGATGGCATATTTTATCCACCAGATCCTTGGCAAAATTGTGTAGATTTGAATGGTTTCTGTTTCGACAAATAAAGTTGTGTCTGAGCGAAGTTATGGCGTTTTGGAAAAATGATCTGGTTTGGCCATTTGTTCTGGCATACACCTAATAAATAGTGATATAGACTGTCCTCTAAATGCTTGCTGCTTCAGATATTGAAAAACTTTACATATTCAAAAGTTCAGAAGAGCTTTCGTTTAGCTACCGCGCTCACTGACCAAAGATAAAACTCTAAATGGCCAACCATTTGAGGAAGGAGTGGAGGAAAACGCTTCGAGTGCTCGAATTTGGACTCCTTTGAACATCTTTCATAACAGCTGTTTTTCGAGTTTAACATGTATATCTCGTCACGGTTCCATCGACTCCCCTTGCGGCTAATCGCAGTGCCTCAATTAAGGTGCAGCCTAGTTAGGACGAGTAGCATAGGGGGTTTCCATAAGAAGTCATTATAACCAAATGTTGTGGACAAGCAATACGATTATGAGTGTACCACTGTGGTACATAAGAGCGAATAGAGCGTAGAAGCAAATTACGAACACTGACAGCATCAAAAGGAAAGTGCAACGGTGGCACATTCGACTGGAAATAGTTTTCCAAACCAGTAAATGATATTTTTTCGTTTTTTCAAGGTTAGTACAGCTATCAAAGGAAAGGGCTGGTACAGCGTGACAATTTCAATTCCAATATTAGTACAGCTATTGAATAAAAGGGCTGGTAAGAGCGCGACACATTCAACGATTTCAAAATGTTCCTCGTCCTCATTGTGCTTGCTGTAACCATAGCCAACATATGCGGTGAAAGTGAAAGCTGCTGTATGTTTTCGACTTTTTTTTAAATCCGCTTAAGCCGTTTCAAAACTTGTGATAAACGCATCTTTCAGGCTTCATGCCACAAACACTCAAAGGTACCGGCTCTGAGAAACTGCACGACAAATGCATCACATCCATACCAAAAACAAACAAAAACATCACAGCAATTCTGAACTGCGACCCCGATATGGAGTTAACGTTTTACTCAATCAATGAATGTTGGGTTTACGATCCGGTGAGTATTCTCTGGAGTGTGTGGCTTAAGCAGTAGTGCCTACTTGACGAATTTTTTGTCTTCAATTTGATGCACAGACATGGGATGACGACCTTGCCTCAGAAGCCTTGAAAGAAGCATTGAAGAGAAACAGCACAGAATCTGACTTCAAGATCTACCGCAAAAGGCACGTATTTATACAGTTCAAGAGACTGTTTACAGTTCTTGCAGCAGCGCATCATTTTAAGGTATTTCAAAAAGGATGAAGTTAACGCTACAACGATGGTACAAGCGGTGGTGCAAACTCTGTCTGGTGTGCGCCCCTACTGGGAAGAGAAAATCTGCTTTTCAAGCAAAAAAGATGTAAGTTGTGATTATCAAAAGGAGTACTTCAGCTAGACTTGGCATTGGATAATGCACAGCCTAAGCTGCCCATCCCTGCTTTCGCCGAAAAAATTGCGGAAGCTCCGCCAAATACGACTTGCCTATCCCTTACGCGCCCAAAATAAACTCGCTCTCTTACAGAATTCCTCAGCCATTGCTTGGCCTTGATTTGGACCCATTTATGAGGAAACTAATCCATTCAACAGGGGCTATCGCATCGCGGGGGGGGGGGGGACGTCTCATAAAAAGTTGTACATCTAACCATCTTGGAGAGATCTTTCAGGAGTCAGCCTGCACAGTCAGCCCTAAATTTTTGCTTATGCAGGAGAGGAAAATGCTTTTTTCCATTCTAGGCTTACGTGAAAATAGTGCTCATACTGGACTGTCCCCACTCACATTGCGATAGCACCCATTCAATGTTCCGCTGTTAGTAACTGGCATGAGCTTATTTTTGATCAAAAATTAACAGGTTCTAAATGTTCAGCTTCGCACTATCCCACCGTACGCATATTATGGCTGCAATGGCATTTTCTTCGCAAAGGAAAAATATGATGTTTTGCGTGTGGTATGCCTCTACAAGGAAAAACGTGTGAACAATAAGTGGCACAAGTACAAGAATATCGAATTAAACTTAGATAACTGAGTGCCACTGTTCAACTGTTCATTTTCGAATTGTGCAATTAAAAATTCCTTTTTGCTTTCATTGTTTTTTACTATCTCACTGATGTCCTCTCATGCATAACTCCTTCCTCAGTTCGGCTACTACTATTAGGTCTATGTAGAATAAATGGCCGAAATGTAATTGGCCATAACTTCGCCCAGACACAACTTTATTTGTCGAAATAAAAACCATTCGAATCTACAGAATTTTGCCAACGATCTGGTAAGGAAAATATACCATCACGATCAAATTCTGGATTGCGAGAATCAATAAAGTCAAGAATGGCATTTTTACCGTGCATTTTTTCTGCCGCAGGTTTGCATCGGGAACCCGGAAAAGTGGTAATCCGTCAGAGATAGGTCTGGGGAATAAGGGGGGTGAGGGAGAGGCTCGATGCCTAACTGCATCATTTTTTTACTGGGTGCGCAAAACAACGCAAAACCCCACAGTTCGCAAGTCACCCGGCAGAAACTGATCGAGACCCTCCCTCACCCCCCTTATTCCTCAGACCTATCTCTGACGAATGACCACTTTTTCTCGGTTCTCGATGCAAACCTGGGTCAGAGGGAGTTCGCCGAAACGATGCATGTTGAAAATGCCATCGTTGACTTCATTAACTTTCGCAATCCTGAATTTGATCATGGTGGCATATTTTCTTTACCAGATCGTTGGCAAGGTTGTGTAGATTCGAATGGTTTTTATTTCGACAAATTACGTTGTGTCTGAGCGAAGTTATGGCGTTTTGAAAAAAGTAGTCCGTTTTGGCCATTTATTCTGCATAGACCTAATACCACTGACAACATCGTAAATTAAGCGCATTATTGCGTAGCAATGGGATCTACTACCAACTCTGATAGCGCGTGATCTTATGAGTGCTGTGAGGTGAAAGAGGAAAGCATTTTTTTATAGATGTGGATATCTTTGTAAATCTCGCTAAGAAAGTGACAGGTTTTCATTTTGAAGTGTGAGATATGACGCTGCGTTTGCTGGGACATGGTAATAACACCTCCAATGCTCTCAGTAATGGTTTAGCTTGACCTTTTCTTACTAAGGTGCTGCGAACCGATGAATGGATTGCAATACACGGAGTTCTTCAATAACTAGAACGGAGTTTAAGTGCACCCATAAAACCAAAGAAAGTCATCTCAAAGGCACATTCTGCAATGATCTTATGTGGGTCATCGTATCCAAAAAATGGAAGTGGGGAGCTAAGTTGTTTGTATGTGCAGACGTTTGAAATGCTTAAATTTGGGCTATTCTCGCTGCCTCTGAACTTCTCCACGAGAAAGTTGGTTCACGTAGGCGCTCGGTGAGAGATGGGTAAAACGAAAACCAACACTGAGAAGATGCATACTGATCAACCGATCAAGCGATCATTTACGTATCTTATACTTTCCGCCTCATCGTTTGATCAGTAGGTACCGGAGCATAGCGACAGTGCCGGTACGGAAATATGTACTTCAAGTGTGCGACTACGCACACAACTAGTATTGCCTGTACTGATTGTAAGACGTGTGTTGCGGATGAATGCATCAGTGAACTCAAAGATTTAGGCTTTTTCATAAACGACAAGCTCTCATATGACCATCACCTTTGAAAACTTGTGAGCATACCCATTTTAGGATCCGCAATCTCTTTCAATCGCTTTGAAATAAAACCTGTAGCACGTATGTCCATGTTTACAAAACTTATATTCGTCCCCTCCTCGAGAAGTTTTTCCCTTCTTTAAAAGAAAGATAAGGGCCTACCAGGAAATGTTCAAAACAATTTTACTCCTAAGCTGGCCATCAGCTGCTGCGGACTTAGTATTATTTTATTCCAAATGGGGTAGAAAGGGACCAACAATTCAATTGAATGAGATCTAATTCCATTTGCTATAGCTTTTGAGATACTAACCGATAGACCTAATTAAGTCTCATCAGATTTCTTCGCCCTTGTGAATTCCAGGACATGAGGAGGCAAATTCAAGCTAAGGTTGTCGATGAGCAGAACTCAAGCCAGGTCGATCTTTTAGCTTGATATAAAGCCCTTTCAGTCATGTTCATGTGCTCATGCCATGTTTGGAAGCGATTAACCGTAGTAAAGCAGAAATGTGCGTCAAGAAGGTCCGCACCACGATCCTCACCCTTTTCAGTCTACAACTGCACGTTGACCTTGCGTTGGATGGGGTCTTCGACGTAGGTAATGCTCGGCAAAAATATATCCACTAAAAAATGATTCCGCTGGGTCACCATCAAAGGCGCTGGATGGATACTGGCGAAAGGTGATCATTGGGCAAATGCATAGGGGGAGGGGACGATGACCACAAACAAATCATGGAGGATTTGACGAAATCGCAGGAAGGGAAGGAGCTACAGAATGGATGAACCACTTCTGCCTTCCCTTCCGAGTGGATGACGAGCGCGGGCGTAGGCACCTGCAAAGCCTGCATGCGTCTTCCCTTCCCTTCTCTTTTTGGCGTTTTTCCAATCGTTTTAATTTCCCGCCTAGTTGCATACTACCCAACTTACTCCATTCGTCCTCCCATTTATGCTCTCTGGCTCTTCACTACACCCTCATCTCCTGTCCCTCTCAGTTAGAGGAAAGCAGTAGTACTAGAACCAAATTGGATCATAGGCAATTAAGCTCAAATATGGAAGCTAGTAGAGCCTGATTGGCAAATCCAATTGCTATTTGAGGAAAAAGGAAAGTGGTAGTCAAAAAGACAAGCGCTACGTCAGAAGATCGCCCAGATTTCTGCCATCCCACCCCTCTCCTTTTCTCAACTCTAGCTCTCTTATACAAGCCCTTGTCGCTCTTATTCACTCTACCTCCCTACCTCACGCACCTCTACTCGGAATCTTTTTGCACAAAAAAAAACCGGGTGTTTCTGTATATTTAAAGGCAGTGATAGGAGAGTGAATATGAAAGTCGAGGTGCTTCGTAATCAGATGGTGAATACAAAACGAAAGCAAATGACCAAAGACCGGAGAAATAGGACCCTCCCTCCACCATTGATTCTCGACGCGAACACCTTTTCTTTAAGAGGCGGGTAGTCCGGATACTTTTTCACTGCCATGTTGCCAAGTAAACACAAGGAAATGTTTGAAATACGACAGCATCAATCTACTGGAGTGAGCTCCAAGCTAAAACTGATAAAGCGCTCCGCAATACCCTTGATATTGCCGCGTACTCTTAATCGCTCTCATAAAAGCCAACCAGGAATCAGGCGCCTGGAGGCGGGGTCAGTCATCCAAAGATGTCAGTTGTTAACTGTTACGCCGCCACCACAGCTCAAGAGCCTTTCGACGGGGATTTCGCTATAAACAGGCTTCTTAGGCCTATAGTCTCCATGTGAGTGACTTCATTGACTTTCCACTAATCACATTAAACCTATACTGTCTTCAATGGCACCAATCAATAAGCAGCAAAAATGATTAGGTTCTTCTACAAATAGCTGTACTCACAGGAACAAAGAAGACAGACAGACAGAAAAGAAAAGAACTGTAGACAAAGCAACATAAACGCAGAAAGAAAGGTAGATAGGTGGTCACAGATGGACCATAGGGACATGTACATGTACACATGAACAGACGGACATCACAAACAAGTGTATATATGGTCTGTTGCACGGAATCAGGAGGACACTGGCGTACACACGCATAAGGACGGAGACAGGCACGAGCAGAGGAGAGAGACATAGACTGACCATGTACAGAGAAACTTACTAGGGCATAGCATGCAGTCGAACGGGGTATAACGCGAACACAGGCAGACGGGACTGAGAAGGGAATCGAGACAGACGCAAATGGGATATGTGACCCTATGTCGAAAAATCGCGTGGCCGCCCGTGGCGAGCGGCGCGGCGAGTCCGGGTTGATTTTTCGCGTGCGATCGCGTACAAGTCCTTTTAAGTCTGACACTTTAAGTAGTTTTTGATGATTATGGAGCGTTTTGAGTTGATGTTGCTTAACTCGTCGTTGTTTGTTGCCGTTTTTACCTTTCCAGTTTTTGTTGTTGCGTTTAGTTGTTTCAGACGCCCAAAGATTGAACTGTGGTACGAATCACAGTTCTACACGAAGGCTCAGACAAAAATTTGGAAAAAGCAGAAAAATATATACAGATCTGCAGAGAGTGCAGATTGACCCTTCAAAAACCCTCTCAAGATGATTAGATGGGCAACTTTTTGTTAGATGCCTCCCTCTTGGCGATAGCAGCCAGCAATTATACAGTCTGCATAACTGTTTCATTGTTCTCGGCTACACACAACAAGTGCAGCTTTTTCAAAACAGCTCTCTCGGTGCCATAATTTGAAGTCCTGAACGGAATCCCAGCTGACGCGGCAAGATGGCGCCGCGGGTGCGGCGCCGCGAAGCGATTTTTCGACATGGGACTACACACCCACGCGAATAGACATTTATCTGGACTTGGCATGCACAAGTCGGAGAGCACTTATGCGAACTGCCGAGATAATTCTTGAACGACGACGATTCTTTTCTGTAGATACTCTCATTAGCACGACTGCTGACGAAGATCGCTCTTAGAGAGCTGAAATAAACCTATCAAGAGCCCTATGTAGTACTTCCACTAAGCAATGCAAGGAAGTCCTCCTCTCAACTGCGTTCCTGACAGCAAAGACAATGGATCCTCGATCCACGACTTACTCGAACACTCAAAGAAATTTGAATTTTCAGCGTGTCTGCCTGTTAGAAGGCGTGCAAATGGCGGGCGTTTTTGCATGGATTTCCCATTAATCTTTGAGATCATCACTGCCTTCAATTTCTTATAAATTCAGAAAAAGGTTAGAAAGGAAGGGTAATGTCAATCAAAACACCTGGTGCTTTGAACTGTAAGCATATAAAACTGGAAACGTGGAATTGAGAAGTGTCTTGCTGTGATTGTTACCGAACATGACTTAGTTCCAAAATGGCATAAAAGTGGATGCTATGAATAGACGTACTTCCCATTATACATATTTTCATCAAATTACCAATAGAACAGATATTACCAGTATGGTGCGCAATCAATCTATACCTACCGTCTACCACGTTGAGGGTAGCCATCATTGGAAATTGCTCTATGTACCGGATTAGCGCCACAACGCACTTGAAGGAATATGCCTCATTCCTGAAAAGAATGTTTGCTCCAGAAACATCGAAGGCAGTGAGCAAGTGACCAATGCTGAATGTGGTGAAGCTAATCACAGCAGAAATGACAAATCAATCGCTCCCAACGTTCCCCATGCTCCTTGCAACATTGACGCCTTTGTGAACTTTCATCTATTCAACGAAGCCACCTACATTGCTTAGTACAGGATCACCGCGGAATCCAAGCTCTAAAGTGCGGTCGGCGAGCCTGATGAATCTGGAAATAGCAGGAACATCGTCAATATTAGACAAAAGAGAATTCAACAGGGTGGTGAACGGGACAAGCATGGCGGCCCAATAGAGAGGGCGTTCCTCGATGTCGATCATCCGGTGGGTCAATGAACAATTACTGAGCAGAAAGGAAATGGAATTGCAATCTCCACATGTTGGAATGCATGCAGAGTGCTATCGAACAGGATTTGTGTCGGTATTCCTATTAGCGGTTGACTCCAACGGAAAGAGGTGATCAGTGCTCGAGCAGGACAAGGCATTGGCGACCAAATTATGGCAAATTTGAAATCGGTTTGCATTTTGATTTCATTTGGGTGGATATTGTGTGAATACTGGATGAGGCGAAAAGTGGTTAGTACATGATGTAGCTCCCACCCTTCCTAAGGTTACGTGAAATCCTCCCACGGAGTCCTTGTTTGTACTCACCGTTCCCTTCCCTCCACCACACTTAACACCTTGTTTTGAGTGTGTTAAAATGTAGATTTTGATGCGCTGATCCAAAATGCACCCATCCAGTACCCATGCAGCGCTCTCTGGTAGTACTCGACGGAGTCCATTCTCCATAGCTGAAAAAATCGTCCTAATCTTCCCCCTCCCCCTCCCCCCCCCCCCCTCCACCACCCTTCCCTTTAATGCAGTATCTATACTTGGAGTAGCGAAACTGAATTATATGATGATGCTAATGGGATCATGCTCATTTTCGTTTCCCCACTGATGGCACAGCGGGGAAGGTCTTTCATGCAGGGTAAACCACGAATCAAGGATTTTTCAACAGAGAGGGGTCATATTGGACCGGACAGGAGAAGGGTGGCGGTTGTCCTTGGAGAGGTTAGCGGTAGGCACAAGTGTTCAAACTTTCAGTAAGCAGATAAAAAGCGAAAAGTGTTTCATAGCGAGACCGTGTGAGGAAATGTGAAAAAATAACATCTGCTTCAGCTGAGAATACATATGAACATTGTGTGATGTTTTTGAAAGTGGTTTGGTAAATATTTTAGGAGCTCTTACATGGAACAAAAAACAAGTATCAAATCTGGCCAGATGGTTTTGGTAGTGACAGAAAATGGTGATGAAAAATGGATGAATGGGTAATACCTGCCAAACACGTTTTTCTTATTCCTTGAATCTTCATCCTTTGTTTGAACACATACATATGACCGCGCATACAAACTACGTGTTTCAGTTTATCCCTTTACCCTCTTTCAAATTCTTTACGAATTTGACAACTGATCAATTTGCACCTGCCTGCGCCCAAAACGGGATTAAGTATTTCCCCTCAAAGCGCATGTGATATTCGTGCTCAGGGATGTAACTATCTAGGAAAACCAATTTGTCGCCCATAGAGACACTGTGAAGTGCAGTCGTCTGTGCATAAAAACGTCTTTCAATAATGGGGCTGAATCTATGTATTTTTGTATTACCATGCACTATAGTGTCAGTTTTCAAAGCTTATCTCTCGACAGCAAAGTACAAATGCTAAAAATATTGAAAGAGCAATGATGAAGCACCATTGCTCTTCCAATATTTTTAGCATTTGTACTTGTCTGAAACCGATTGTTCAGACAAAAGCTTTATCAAAAAAATTTTTATTACATGAAAGAGGGTGTACGAAAATTACGGAAGCCGATGTATCGCATATTTTGTAAATTCTAACAGAGAGAGTGAAAAACTAACTATTACAACTCAGATCACATCTTCTGCTCCTCTAGTACGAATACAAGCAATCTCTTCACAACCCTGTCGCAAGTTTTACAATAAAGTTTCATAACAAATAATAATACTGAATGTGTGTTTACAAACTGAACTCTCTTTTGAGCTTATAACTCAGAATGAAAGATTCGTTTCCTCCTGACTTCCTGTCATATGGTGGCTCCATGTGAGCTTGATAATGAGACTCACTTCAGTAACAACGCTTTCCAATAGAAGAGCTCGTGCAATTACTGCTCAATAAATGAAGAGAACACATAGAATTTGTACAGCGCGATTTAGACCACGTGCCCGCACTTTTGATACCAAAGGACGGAACTAAATAAATACGAGGCATGAAGCTAGCCAGATACACATTCAAAATGAGGCAAAAGAACCGATAGAATTTGTGCAGAGCGAATTAGCTCAGATGCCAGCACTTTTGACACCAAAGGACGGATTACTACCAAATAAATAGGGGGTGGGAAGCTATCCGGACACTTGTTCAAAATGCTCCTCATCCTTACATTGCTTGCTGTTTTCCTATCAAATACCAATGGTGAGTGCTGCTGAAAGAATGTTTTCAGATTTTTGTGCAATTTCGCTAAGGTTTTCAGCAGCATTCCTCGATTTTCTATTTGGGCACAAAAACACCACAATAGTCGTGATGGACGAGCCAGATGTAAACAAGACATTCGTACAGCTGAATAGGAAGTGGAAAAATAGGCTGGTTAGTCTTCTTAGTTGAGGGTGAATGAAACAGTGAGGGCTTTTTAAATGCTTTTCTCTTATGTATTTGTATTGATGCACAGACATGGGATGCAAAGATCGCGAAGGAAGCGCTGAAAGAAGCAAAAGAGTTATACAGTGGGAAGGCTGACTTCGTAGTCCGCAAAAAAAAGTACGTGCTTAACTATTTCGAAAGTTCCCATGTAGCTCTTACAAAAATGCATGATTTTTAGATGGCTCGATAGTAGTGAAAGGAACGAAACAACGATGGCACAAAAGGTCGAGGGAGCTATGGTGAACAAATTCAGAAAAGCCGAGATGTTTGTAAGTCATAGCTTTCGAAATTACTACTTCAGCTGCAATAAGCATCGCATAACATGGCATGGGATGGTGTATGGCATGCTATTGAGCTACCCCTCAATGCTTTTGCCGGAACCCTTCAGAGACTCTACAGCTGGTTATGATAACTTTAAAGTGGGACGGTGCTTCGTCAGTTGTCCTCAAAAGCAATGCAGTTCAGTGGAAAGCTCAGTGAAGTGCTACAAAGTGAGAATTAAAGGAGTGTTGGGGCAGCCGAGTGATCTCACTGTGAATAAAGCAATGAACACTGTTTATGTATGATTGTACTACCAAACATGTTTACATCAACAGTTGCTCTATATAAGTGCTTCTATGGTATGGTTCGTCTCAATTGTGTGTCATGCCTTCCAATAAAGCTTCCTGCTCTCTACCTGCCGACAAGGACACAACAACTGGCGATCAGGATAACGACTGCAAGGAACCCACCGCCGCCATCGCCACCACAAGACAAGACGCTCCATACAAGGATCTGCTGAAGATGTTGGCCGATCAGCAGAAGACAATGGCCGACCAGCAGAAACTGCTTGTCGATCTGTTCAAGAAGATGTCGACCACCAGTGCCACAACGGAGGAGTCACTCTTTGACAGGATGTCGAGAAGAATCGACAAGTTTGCCTACGACCCGGAACAAGATGACTACTTCAGCTTTTGGTACAGTCGGCACAAGGACATCTTTGAAATCGACTGCGAAGAAATGGAAGAGAAAATGAAGACTCGTCTGCTCGTCTCCGCCCTAGACGCCGTGAGTCACACTCGTTTTTCTCGTTACATTCTTCCTAAGGAGCCTAGTGAGCTTAGCTGGATGGATACCCTAGGAGTATTGAAAACACTGTTTGGGACCAAGAAGAGCCTTTTTCGTCGTCGATTCGAGTGCTTTCGGATGAACTTCTCGCCTAACGAAGATATAGACAACTTCGTCAACTTGCTGAAAGTTCGCGCCATGGAGACCAACTTCAAAGATATCAAGCAGGAAACCCTAGAATGTCTAGCTTTGACGTTTGCCTTCCAAGCCCCTGAACTAGCTGACTATCGCATACGATTTCTTCGCAGACTGGATGAAGACGAAAACACTACCGTGGACGATTTGGCTAAGGAATACCACGCCAGGAAATCGGTGAAGGACGATTCCAAAATCGTTGAGGCGATTACATCACCTGGCGTCTGTGCTGTTCAGAAAAGGGGGAAGCGACGTCCACGGCTTCCACCGAAACCTCGGTCCCCACCATCACCTTGTCCTATTTGGCAACACCAACATTGTAAGAAAGACTGCCCAGAAAACCGCAAAGTTACCAGTGCCGCTCAGGAGTCAAGGACTGCACCACGACGTAGCCAAAAGCAGTCTTGGCCGCGCACTTGGTATCAGCGAGCCATCGGTCGCGTTGGCAATGTCCAGAAGTACCTGGAAGTTCACATTAATGGACATCCCACCCATCTCCAGTTGAATACCTGCGCCGACGTCACCATTATCTCTCGTCCAACCTGGATGCAGCTCGGAAGCCCACATCTGCAGAAGACCTATGACGTCTTCAAAGGAACCAACGGTCAACCACTTGTAATTCACGGAAAATTTGAAGCTTCTTTCGTGGTCGTGGATAACCGAGGAAAGGCTCACCCCGGTCAAGGCATCTGTTACGTTACCGACGACCTTGATCTTCTGGGAATCACGTGGATCGAACAAATTTCGGACTTCAGTTCTGTTCTGAAAAAGTTCAACATCCACAAAGTTCAGACGCTCAACCAAGACGCCCTCCGAGAACCGACCGTCGCTAAGCTAAAACGGACATTCCCTGATGTGTTCATGTCCGGCCTTGGATGTTGCACCAAGACCAAAGCGACTCTCTCTCTTAAGCCCGATGCTCGCCCGATTTTCATCATGAAAAGACCTGTTCCCTACGCCTCTGTACCACTCCTCGACGCCGAAATCGACCGTCTCCTAGCACAAAACGTCATTTCCGCCGTCGACCACTCACAGTGGGCTGCGCCTATCGTCGTTGTAAGGAAGGCCAACGGTACCATTTGACTTTGCGCCGACTTTTCCACAGGACTCAACGACGCTTTGCTCTTGCACAGACACCCACTGCCCACCGCAGAGGACGTCTTTACCAAACTCAATGGCGGAACTGTCTTCTCTCAGATCGACTTCGCTGATGCCTACCTACAGATCGAAGTCGACAACGACTCCAAAGAGCTCCTCACTATCAACACATATAGAGGATTCTACCGCTACAACCGTTTACCATTTGGAGTCAAGTCCGCTTCTGGCATCTTCCAGCAGATCATCGACTCCATGATTGCTGGACTCAACGGCGTTGCTGCCTATCTAGACGACGTCATCGTCACTGGCCGCACACTTACCGAGCACAACGCCAACCTGGAAGCCCTATTCTCAAGGATATCCGCTTACGGCTTTCGCGTCCGTATAGACAAATGTCACTTCGTAATGACTCAACTCACTTATCTCGGAAATGTCATCACTGCTGCTGGACGCCGGCCCGATCCAAGAAAGATCGACGCCATATCCAAGATGCCAAAACCGAAGGATACCGCCCAGGTCCGGTCATTCCTCGGACTCATCAACCACTACGGAGCATTTGTGCCAGAAATGCGCCAGCTCCGTGCACCGTTGGATGCACTGCTCAAGAAAGATGCTTCATTCAACTGGAACTCCCTATGCGATGCTGCCTTCGAACGCGCCAAGGAGATACTCGCCTCGGACCTGCTCCTCACTCATTATGATCCCAAGTTACCCATAATCGTCGCGGCCGACGCCTCAGAATACGGGATCGGAGCAGATATTTCTCATCGGAACCACGACGGATCCGGGAAAGCCATCTATCATGCAAGCCGCTCACTTACTGCTGCAGAGAAAAACTATGGCCAGATAGAGAAGGAAGGTCTCGCACTTGTCTTCGCCGTACGCAAGTTTCATCGATACCTCTATGGACGCCGTTTCACGCTTCTCACCGATCATAAACCCCTTCTAGCAATCTTTGGATCGAAGAAAGGGATCCCGGCCTACTCTGCAAATCGCTTGCAACGCTGGAGATTGACACTACTCGCCTATGATTTCGACATTGAGTACCGTAGTACAACTAGCTTCGGACAAGCCGACGCACTTTCCCGTCTCATTGCCGCCCAGTCACCCCCGGAAGAAGACGTGATTATTGCTAAAATTGCCAAAGATGTGGACGCCATCCTCTGCGACCATGTTAGCCGCTTACCGCTTGGCGCCAACGATATTGCTCGTGCTACAGCTGAGGACGACTGCCTACGCCAAGTTTTGGACCACGTCACTCACGATACTTGGCCGAAAAAGCCCTCACCTGCCGTTGCCAGATACGCCCATTTGCGAGATGACTTGTCAACACAGCAAGGTTGCCTACTCTTTGGAGCTCGTATCATCATCCCACCATCACTACGGCCGTCTATCCTAAAGACACTTCATGAAGGACACGCAGGGATGAACCGAATGAAAGCTCTCGCACGCAGCTATGTATTTTGGACAGGAATCAATGAAGATGTGGAGAAACTAGTTCGCACCTGAACTGACTGTCAGGAGGCTGCAAAATCACCGATAAACACACCCTTTGTCCCTGGCCCCGTCCAAGTGCACCATGGAGCCGCATACACATTGACTATGCTGGTCCTCTTGACGGAATTTCGTACCTAGTGGTCGTAGATGCCTTCTCCAAGTGGCCCGAAATCATACCGATGACCTCTACTACCACCTCTGCAACCCTGAAGGAACTCCAAAGCCTTTTTGCAAGATTCGGATTTCCTCAAATCATCGTATCGGACAATGGAACCCAATTCACTTCCACCGAGTTCCAAGACTTCTGTCGGAAGAAAGGTATTGAACATATCCGGTCACCGCCGTTCCATCCTCAGTCGAATGGACAGGCTGAGCGATTCGGGGATATTTTCAAGCGGACACTTCAAAAACTGAAGAACAATGGTACGACAACGGATGCTCTACAAACCTTTCTCTTCACCTACAGAAATACGCCATGTGCCTCATCGCCAACCGATGGACGCAGTCCTGCAGCAAACTTCATCGGACGACACCTTCGCAGCACTTTGGATCTCCTCAGATCTAATGGAGAAACAGGAAGCTCGCAAAGCACCGACATGGAAAAGCAGTTCAATCGCCGACATGGAGCTAGGCCCAGAAAGTTTGAGCCGGACGATCTTGTCTACGTCCGAGACTACCGCTCCGGACAACCACGATGGTCTCCTGGACGCATTCTACTCCGACACGGACGCGCCCTGTACGACGTTATGGTTCAAGGAAGCATCTGGAAACGTCACGTGAATCAGCTACTTCCCCGTACCTCGATGGAAACAGCAACTCAGCTGATGGAAGCATTCGACGTGCCGTTCAACTCCTCAGCTCCACCTTCACAACCACAACCTACATTGCCATCGTCTCCTACTCTGGCCGCAACTACATCGACCACGAAGTCGACAGAAACGACGACTACAACCATACCTACACCTTCAACTACACACCGACGATCGACTTGAATGCGACACCCGCCAGAATTTCTTCAGATTGATCCATACGCCAAGTCGTATTATGGACGTCAATCTTAGGGGGGGAGGTGTTGGGGCAGCCGAGTGATCTCACTGTGAATAAAGCAATGAACACTGTTTATGTATGACTGTACTACCAAACATGTTTACATCAACAGTTGCTCTATATAAGTGCTTCTATGGTATGGTTCGTCTCAATTGTGTGTCATGCCTTCCAATAAAGCTTCCTGCTCTCTACCTGCCGACAAGGACACAACAAGGAGAAATGAGTTTATCATTGAAAACCGTGCTCTATGTTTTAAAAAGGTCGTGTGCCGATGGTAGGCTCCTCTTAGCCGTGTCGTTCCCAGTAGACGCTATTTTGGTTTTCTACCACAAGCATGTGTTGCTGGCAGGTGTTTAGGATGCATGCGCCTTCGAACACGAGCACGGTGAGAATTTACTGAAAGATTCCACCACCTCTCGATTTTGAGCCAATTTCATTCCTTGTGAAACCGCTTATGCTGTTTTCAAGCGAGCCTCTTCCATTTTATACATGAGGCTTACTGAATTTAAGCATTACAAAGTAACCATACTTTGTGTTGCTAACTTGCCTCCCTAGGGCTCCTGAAGGTTTGCTCAAAAAGCCTGTATTCATACAGGGCACGGCTTGGCAGCGTTCACAGGCAGCGAGGGAGTGTGGCACAGAGGAGGTGGGAAGACGGCACAGACAACGAGACGAAGACGGAGACGTGGGGGCACGTAACCAGGCCCTACCACTGGCACCACGATGTATGAGTGCGGTCTCAGAGTTTCTCGACCGGCACTCTTCAAATACAACTCGCTTTCCTCATAGCTGACCCAAAACAAACTTTCAGTTTCCTGAATTAGCGTTTGACGCGGTTGCAGTCCAATGAGCAGGAAACCCTTCATTCGTCTCTATATTTCTAATGGCTGTACCTACTTTCGACCAAAAACCGGCAAATCATATTTCAGCTACGCTCTCTACCATTTTTCTCACAATGAGCAGGAAACCCTTCATTCGTCTCTATATTTCTAATGGCTGTACCTACTTTCGACCAAAAACCGGCAAATCATATTTCAGCTACGCTCTCTACCATTTTTCTCACGTTACGGATGCAATGGCATTTACGAAATGAAGGGAGAAAAGGACGCCCTGACTGTCGCATGCCTCTACAAACTCGGAAGCAGCAGAGGAGAATAACAGGGAACTTCACACTAACCTGATTGCATCCTTACTGAATATTTGAATAAATATTCAAGGCAATGCTAGGCCGTGTAAACACTATATGTATAGTAGAACCCTTTTTCGGAAAGCAGAGTTTGAGCAATTCGAAAAATGAGTGCTGATCTCCTTATTGGTTTTATAAGTATGAGTAAGCGATTTCTAAATTACGGAAACCACCTGGCCTAACAATCAATGTCAAACCCTTCAATAACCGTTACATATTTCACTACGAGAAATGTCTTTCAGGTCATGGCTCGCTTTTTGAAAAGCTTTCTCCATCGTATGTGTGTATTTTCATGAAAATTTTTTTACATTTTACATTTTTTTACATTTTTACAAAGCCGCCCTATGAATGCCAAAGAGGGGGATAAAGAGAATTTTTCTGAAGAGCAATTCAACTCTCTTATTGCTGTTGCGCATATCATTTGTAGCTTTCACTATCAGCAGATTCAGAGATTAGAAACCACTCTCACAATGTGCATCTCGACGTGATAGACCTTCCCTGTCAATCCTGTCAATCCAGCAGCATTTTAAGTACGACATTAATAACCTAGACAGAATAGCGGTACTCTCATGTGACAGCATTATTCAGCAATAAATATCAGCTCATCTACTTATGGGCTTGCTCAAGGAAGTGTTATTCATGACAATGGCTCAGAATGATCTGTAAGAGTTTTTTTACTCAACAAATTTTAGTGTACTGAAGGACTACATGTAAAAAACTTCTTTCAACAGATCGTTGAACTTGTTCAATAAGCCTTAGAGGAGAACCTCAAAAACAACTGGTATAAAGACGTTTCTAATCCTATCAGACAAGATTATAAATTTAAACGAGTGCTCGAATAAATCTTGTTCGAACTTCTGTTCAAGGATATTTTGCAGCGATTGTGTGGCTCCTACTTTTGATGTAGCGAGCCTATGTGTGCTTATACAATTTAGTGATATGAGTGAACATAAATAGTAAACAAGCTGTTCCCTTACTGATATGGCCTTCACAAGCTATCATTGTCTCATTTTATCTTGTCGAATAGAGCTCGTTTGCCACCTTGAAATCTGTGTGACAACAGAGCCCGTAGACGGGGATTATTTGGAAGTAGTGAATGTTGCTGTTACCAAACACATGCATCTAAGCTCAATTCTCAAGCCGGGCCAACAAGCCCTCTTCTCACAATTAGTCAACCAAGTATTCTAGTTCGTGGTTTGATTGACCACCACTGAAATTGTCCGATGATAAAACCCGACATGCACTTCGACTCTCCTCAGCTGATCTCTGCTACGCCAGGTATTCAGATGGAGGGACATCTTCGGCTTGCATTGCGTTAGCTAATGGGGGGAAATCCGGACTAAGCGTAAAAGAAGTATTGAATGAGAAAGTCGAGATGCCTAATAACAAGACAGTGAAGAAAAAACGGATGGAAATGGCCGGCCAAAAACCCGAGAAATAGGACCACCACCCACCGTTGGTTCTAAGCGCGGACGATCTCTCCATCAAGAGACGAGCAGTGCGAAAGAGATTCCTATCGGCATGTTGCCAATAAACACAAGGGAATGTTTGGAAATACGACAGCATCTATTTTCTGGGGTGGGCTTCATGCTGAAACTGAGAAACTCCGCATATCCTTGGCCGTTCTCATCATAGCCTACCACGAATCACGTCGCTTGGGGGCGGGGTCGATTATCGAAAGGCGGCAGCTCTTATCCGTTGCGCTGTTTCTACAGCTCGGGGGTGCGCTATTTCGCCAGGATATCGCCACGGATAGCCTTCTTGTCCCTATAGTTTCCATGTGATTGACTTCTTTCAGGAATTTCTTGGTAACCACATTACCCCTAAAGCTGTCTTTGAATGGTTAGTCATCGAAGGAAAAGTAGAACGATTCCTCGAAGCACTAAATTTGGACTCTTTTGGCCATCTTTCATAGCGACTATTGTGCTAGTTATTCAGTTGGAAAGGGCATGTGTCTATCATTCCGTCACGGTATGATGGGTTTTAGCTCAATAGCTTTGAAGACACCGGGAGGAGGGCAATTCTGGTTTACGGTATGGGAGGACGGTGGCTTGTAGTTGCCGCGATGCAAACACGGCACCTTGTCAAGACGTCGGAAGTGAATTAATTAGGTTTTAGTTGCAATCATACTTTTTTCTTAAGCTTTCGTTTATTCTTCGCTTACTTGTTTTACTTGTTTGTTGCTGTGTGTTGTTTCACGTATTTCACGTCACCACCAATGAATGAAATACACTCTACGAGACAACAAAGGAAATCTCTACAGCGGATAACTCGTAAAATCAGTGTGATGATGCCAATGTGATGCGAATACGCACTACAGCGCCTCGCTTTTGAATCCGAGTTTTTCCACCGGTTATCGCTTTGACTTCGAATGTTCGTTACAAAATGATCATTTTCTTGCATCATCAGCTTTCTTCGGACCCCTTCCGGTTCCTTTAGGTAGTGCCTGAGCAAAGCTGTAGCCTTTTTGTTTGCAGATGAAACTATTCTTTTAAAGATGGGAGTAGTCCACTCCAATTCTAAATATCAGGATGAGCACCTTAACGAGTCCTATGATAGGTCTCTGAACCTAAACGTCGAGCGCTAAGCAATACTATTATGAGATTTTCATTATTGCACATAAAAGCTGAGCAATCAGACGTTAACGTCAGAGATAGAATGCTCTTGTGTACACGTCCATGAGCCGAAAACACGAACAAAGTGCAGTCAAATACATTTTTCTCCAATTTCAGTTTTCGAAACATACATCTCCGTTGACATCCATAACAATGAGCGATTTTTACACCCACGGCCTCTAATGGATTTTGGTAGTGAAAATTTGCATAACAGCGAAGACAGTGTTCTGCCATATGCCTCGAGAGGGTGGCGGGCAACATAAAATAAAAGGTATTCAGTTGTTTGTAAATGTAAGAAATGATTTACTTCGACTGCTCTCCTTCAAACTCCATCATTGAGCCAACACAACTTTCCTTCGAGATCAAAATCGCCAAGAGGATTTTTATACCACAGCTCAACAGCCCGCTCGCAAGGAGTAATCGTCCTAAAGATACTTGCGAGATCACGAGCTGCTTTCGCTGCAAGGTATCCCTATTTAAATTCGTAAAGCATGGTGATTCGATAGTCGTGCCGGTTCATGATTTTACGGAGCCCTGGAATAGCCAGCTGGAAAAACTAGAGTAAGTCATATAATTTTTGAAAGGACAGGAAAACGCCCGCTAAGTGGTTTGCGTGACTTTCCTTGAAATGATATAATTTCGCGTGAAAAATCTATTTATTTATACACATCTCGGAGCCCAAGTTAATTTGCAAAATCCTAATATCATTTAAAAAAAATCAAAAAGGAAGTTTTGTATGTTGGTCGATACTTATGGTGTATCATGTTGTAGTTGCAGAACATTCTCAAAGTTTCTTCGCAAAAATTACGAGGGTGCATGCCCTTCCTACAAGGGAAGGTATTTTACTTCCCATGGCTCTAGAAGAGACCCGGGGATCAATAGTGCTTCGAACGCTGATTATAACTGTGGAAACCAAAACTGCCAAATGGCATCCTGAAGCGAGTTACGAGGGGTCAAATTTGCCTGTGACACCTCACTGGCGAGGCACTTTGCCATCAAACAGTTTGTCGAAATGGCCATTTGCAATGAGACACATACCACTGTACGCGCTTTTGAATGCTGATCTCAAATCTGTATTCAGAGTCTGTCAAAAAATTACCTGAATGAAGTTATGAAGGTTTTTCTGAAAAAAAGAGTAATACCATTTCACGGTATGTTTGGGAGCCCATAGCGCGCGAGCCATACGTTTTCACACAAAACCAGTGTGATTTTCGTGTTGAGGGGACCAAATTACCCTATGGGACAAGTCTTCAGCCAATTCGAGAATTTGACCAAATCTCGGAAAAATTGATGGGCAATTGGCTGGCAACCCATTTACCAAGGAGTAGTCGTTGACCTTTGCCCAGCAAATGCTCTTATTTGGCGCTTGTTACGTGCGTTTAGTGTGATGGGCAAATGTGATAGGTATGTTTAGGTTATATTGTTCAGCTTGCAGGATTTTTTGTGGAAGGAAATTCAAAGAACTTCTACTTAACCCCTCCACCCCTAATTTTCCGAGGTTGGGCCAAAAACTGGATCCGGCTGGAAATTTGCACAGAGGGGTGATTCGACACAGCACACCATCTTCAACGACAATCAGCAGTCAACGGCGCATTGGGCGAGGGCATCTCTACCGCTCTCACCATACACAGCTGGTTTGTTCACTTATTTTTAGCGGAAGGAATGAAGGTAAACCTTAGTCGGGAGGCGCGCACAGTATAAAGGACTGTGCCATTTTCGCTGTTGTTAAAGAAGACCTAGCACAACATATGTAGCGAAGCTTGTGTGTGACTACACGATGGTCGCCACTCTGTTCATTCTCATGGCTATCCGAAAGTGCAAAGCCTATGGATCCCTCATGTCTTGTGCGACAATGCACGGTTCACCTGGGTGACCATCTGCCAGTCACTCCTTCTCCGCCTGCATCAGAAGGAGTTTCTGGAAGATCTGAGCAGGGTCCTGTTTGATGCTAACGCGCGCCGTGTCTGGTGGCTTTCTCGAGGCGACCTCCTACGCGAGTGAAGTTGGACCTGATGAAGAAAATTCTGCTGCGCTGCGTCTGGGACGCGAGGGGAATGCTGTGCTACAAACTACACCAGCAAAGTCACACAGTCACCGCTAAAATCAGCTTCAGAAACTCGCGGAAGCTATGGGGGAGAAGCGGCCGAAATGATCGTCAGTGCACCTCCTATATAACAATGCCTAATCCTATGCAGTTAGGGACTCCCACCAAAAAATCGAAGAGCTAGGCCGACATGGTCCAATCCTCATACTCTTCAGGCCCAGCACCATCTGATTATCACTTGTTCAACTTGGGGCTTTCTTAGCTGGAAAATTTTTCACCAATTCTTATGGCACTGATCGGGCCGTCGCCGACTACTTCGACTCCCAGACCCCTCAATTCTGGAAAAAGCGGTCTACTGAACTGCCCACTAGGTGAAGCACTGTTGTGACTATTGAGTTTGATTATATTGTTAATTGAGTCATATTGCGTAATAAAAAAAGAAAAAAGAAAAACACGGAGCAAATTCCAACTTCTCTCTTCATAGTACCTCGGCATCGATATTGTGTTAGAACTTCTTCTGTTGTGCCAACGAGGTTGTTAGGTGGCCTATTTAGGCCATTAATAAATATTCCTCCTAACAACCTCGTTGGCACAACAGAAGAAGTTCTAAAACACGGAGCATTCCTCGATACTTTGCCAATATCCTAATACTTCGTTTCATCCAGTGTCACACTACTCAACTCACACTAGTATCTATTTCAATTTTAGCAGTACAAAATTCTCACTACAAAATCCAGTCAGTAGACTTCACGAATTTCATTCCCGATCAAGGTTTTTCGGGTGCCCCATGGCAGAGTACATCCTAAAGTGAAATCAAGTCAGCTCTGCATAAACATTGGTTATCTACCTTCTACCTTCTTAGAACAGTAGATCTTCAGGTATCTGGTCAGGCTGCACCTCTTTCGCGTCGCCACAGTGAGCACTCACGGCGCTATACGTGATCGAACCCATTGCGACGCCACCCATTTTGCTCAGTCGACCAGTAGGGGACCTTAAATGGGTGCGTCGCTCGCAGTTGGTTCAACGAAGTGTAGCGCCGTGATAGCGCAGCGTGGTGACGCGAAAAAGGTGCAGGCTGACTAGTCACCTAAGGATCTACTGTATCAAGAAGGGAAATCGGCCCATCTTATTATTGTGGAATGTACCTTCATGACAAAGACCGCAGTAGTTGGGAAATGAAATTGAAATCTGGAAAGCACATCGAACACTTCGAAAGGCGATGAAATCGGAGCGGTCGCGTCGGGACCACTTTTGGCCACTTAGGCCGTACATGTTAGCACGAAGTTCATCAAAGCCCGCGCATACTGCTTTCAAAGTACTACCGTAATAAAGACCTTCTCCTTCTATGTAAACCAGCGCCTTCACTTATCAGGTTCTGCAGATCGACGAAAGCCAGTGATAGGTTATCAGTACCTTTCATAGTATTACTGGAGTCACTGCAGATGTTCCGGATCCTGTCAACGTGAGATATCTTACTGAAGACTAGACGCTACAATAAGTTGTGTATGATGTTTCGAGAAGTGACTTGTATCACAACTCCAAAATGACTGTATACATACAAATCTTGTTGTTTGGCAGCACTTGTCAGTACTAGTTTCGTCCGCATGAATACATGGGTGGGCGTGTCTGATCAATCAGAGACGAGCAGCCAGCTCGTGATTGATCTACGATTACGGCACTTGCCGGCTGGCAGAATAGTGCCGTATCTACAGCAATTCAGCGGCAAGGCCGGCATCCCGCGACCCTTCGCTTCGCCCCAGGCAGAGTCAGCCTGTCACAGAAGAGCCGATCAATCACAGAGCGAGGGCAGAGGCTGCAGCTTTATTGTCATGCCAAACATTTGAATTTGGCGTCCACCACTAACGCAGTGATGCTGAACATTTATACAAGTATCTAGATGGAAAATTTGTGTGCTCAGAGGCTGTGTGAGCTATAGTTCAGGAGTAGGAGGAAGCTGAACACTTGCATGCGATAAAGTACAGGGGCCTAGGAGGGCCCCATGCTCTAACAAGCCCGTGTGTGGCCTCGTTAAGTTCCATTCCACATGGAAGTGACGTGTTGCCTGCAAATACACGTGGATCCGACCGACACCTAGCAATGGAGGCACCGCAAAAACTTCTATAAAGGAAGCCGAGCATAATGAGTCATTTCTCGAAGTTTTTCGCGCTGCCGGTTCGTTTGCCCTCTACACTAATAGTGCATAGCGTCCCTACTTCCAGAACAATTAGATCAGTTGTCATGGACACTGCTCTTGAACTGATGTCCTGAAGTTTATTAGTTATTCTCATTTTCGGAGCGCTGAAAGTCCAGCAAATGAAGTCTGGATGATGATGTTTCTCCAGTCTTTACAAACTATCCTTTGAAACCTACAATTCATAAGATCATCTACTCGGAGCTCTTCTCAGTTTTCTTCTCAGTCATGGTAATTCTGCCTGTGGATGCGAGCCATGAAACGGCTACCAGCGATACCACACCATGAATGCTCATCCATGAGTCATTCAGAAGCACTCCGAGCAACATGGACAGCATCAGTCGCGTTGAATCGAAGACCACAGCAAATCGACTGAAACGTACTCAACGGAAACGCCTACATTACTTTGTTATATTAGCTTAAACAGACCTGTGATCAAAGTAGTATCCAAACATTTGAAGCACAGCGATTAGTAAGCCGAGCCGACAGAGAAATTCGGACCAGCTGAGGTGGAGACGGAGCTCATCAAATTGTATCATACATGACAAGAGAAGCACCCATTGCACGAATAGATAGCAGCGAAGGGTCATTGAGAGTGGAGGGTTATAGCAAACGACAGGACGTTCGATCTGCAGTGAAACGCCAATTCCGTTCCAAGTTTACCATGAAGCAGCACTAATACGAAAGATTCACCTCAGGATTTCCCTCAGTGTTATCCTCCATACATAGCCACAAAAAGAACTGTTTTGTTCGCATTCCCGGAAAATAAGCAGGCGGCAACAAAGCTGCTTTAATCTGTAATCTTACTAATAATGGTAATTTGCATTCTACGTATTGACTACTTGATTATGAAAGCGTTTGTCTCCTCAGTATCGTGGTTCTCACCTTATTCCACACACCCGGGAAGATCTCCTCGTTCTTTTCGTTTCTCATTTGACCCTTGTCATAGCCGATGGCCTTGAATGGGAAGAGCTGAAATCTACTGTCTAGTTGTCCTTCTGGTTGTTCACAAAAGGAAAACCTGTTCCACCCGGACCTGGCACCACAGTTGATTGAATGAAGCCACTGGTTTGACTAATCCGTACACTATTTCTTCGTCTTTTCGCTCAGGTTCATAGGTACCGAAGAGCCTAAGAATGGAAGTGTATTCGTCTTTTTGACAGAAAAAAAACCGTTGCTGATCAGGTACATGGTGTGCAGGGTATTCACTTACGTCGGTAAAGACAGTACGAAATCGAATGCGTACACGAACAAGCCTATGAAAAAAGTGGGTTCCATCCATGCTCAACGACGCGGGGGCAATTGAAGCATCCTATGCTCTGCGATCAACACTTTGGCGGGCCCAATTACCATCTAGCATTTCAACATGTTGGTCGCTGACCCAACGTTGTGCCAGTTGCAATCAATGCGATCGCGTCGCCGAGCCTGAATGTAGCCTCGTTTCGAGCTCACTTTCGCCTCCTTTGGATGACGCAAAGCCCTTGAGAAGGATAACTGATTCTGAAACATGGGGAGATCGCCTCACCTATCCCATATAATGAAGATGGCGCCATAATTCCTGTCGATGCAGTATGGATTCCTTCCATGATGAACTCGGTGACTAGACGGAGTGCTCAAAAAGTACTCAAGTAAACCGAGGTGATGCACAATCTGAAGTGTGCTTCTGTAGGTTTCAAAAACGTATATGCTGAAAGGAATCGGCTTGATTGCTGTCTCACGCACACTTCCCTTTGGGGCTCTGTAGTCAAAAGCCGCGACGTATTGAGAGTTATACAGTGCGTATCAAAAATATAGACGCACCCCCAAAAATAGCGTAACTGAGTTTTGTAGGAACTTACGACGAATTTTCCTGTGACTATCGTAATCAGCATGCTTGAAAACCTAGGTTTACCAGATTTCATGTTTATCGGAGAAAAACTGGGCAGATTTTAATGTTCGGCTCCCATATGCACTGTATCAAAAATATAGACGCACCTGACGAGTCAGGACAAAAGAAGGACATTTGCCAAGAAAAGTTGCTGTTTCAAAAAGGAAATAAGCAGCAATAAGTGTTCTGCATAATAACCCAAAATGCCACGTGGTCCAATTTTGTCGGAGGTCGAGCAGGCTCAGATTCGCGCCCTGCACACAGCGGGTCTGAGCAATCGTGAAATCGCTCGCCAAATTCGCCGCTCTTCAAGGGCCGTTGACCGTTATTTACACTCACCGGAGTCCTATGGGAAGAAGAAACGTTCTGGCAGGCCGAAGAAGCTGAGTCCTCAAGAAGAACGTCAGATCGGTCGAATGCTGTCCAATTCTCTAGTGAGTGTCAGTGACATTCGAGCCAGTTTACCGACTGCCGCCTCCAGAATGACAGTGTGGAGAAGCATCAAGCGCAACAAAAACATCGTGCGATGTCGTCTCCGTTCGGCTCCGCGGCTCACACAGTCCCACAAAGAAGCCCGCCTGAAGTTCGCCAAGATGAACATGGCCACGGATTGGTCAAGGGTAAGGGTCTTATTTTACGAGGCTTCTTTCATCAAAATTTGTTTTCCAGGTGATATTTTTGGACGAAAAAAAGTTTAATCTAGACGGTCTAGACGGCTACGCTTATTATTGGAGGGACCTACGCAAGGAACCGAGGTTACTAAGCCGACGCAATTTCGGTGGAGGCACTGTCATGGTGTGGGGAGGATTCCACCAAAGAGGGAAGCTTGAGTTAGCTTTTGTCTCAACATGCATGTCTTCCTCGTACTACCAGGATGTACTGGAACGTCACCTGCTACCTGTGTTGGCGGATCGGGGCGAGGATGAATTTATTTTCCAGCAGGATAACGCCTCCATCCATGTGAGCCGGTCTACAAAATCGTGGTTAAGCGAGCGGAATGTAGTTCTTTTAGACTGGCCTGCGTGCTCTCCTGACCTAAACCCGATAGAGAACATTTGGGGAGTCTTAGTCCGGCAGATATACAGCCAGGGAAGAACGTTCACTAGCGTAGGAGACCTCAAAGTGGCGATCGCTCAGGCTTGGCAGAGTGTGGACCCACAGATCCTGAACAGAGTTGTACAATCGATGCCAAACCGTGTCTTTGAAGTCATTTCAAAACATGCAGGACCCATTAATTATTAGTGTGCTTGTATTGTTTTGTTATGATAATAAATGATAAGGTGCGTCTATATTTTTGATACAGTGCATATGGGAGTCAAACGTTAAAATCTGTCCAATTTTTCTCCGATATACATGAAATCTGATAAACCCAGGTTTTCAAGCATGCTGATTATGACAGTCACAGGAAATTTGGTCGTGAGTTCCTACAAAACTCAGTTTCTCTATTTTCGGGGGTGCGTCTATATTTTTGATACGCACTGGGATGGGATCTGTTCTTTCCGGATCAGACACGGCTTTTTTGCGTCAAGAGCACGTGCATACTCTAGCATTTGATGCATAAGTCAGGAAATGAAGGGGCATTACAGAAAAAGTACGATGAACAATGACAAATTTTAATAAATATATGCGAAGAAACTACCATATATCCTCTCCAAATGTTGAGTGTTGAACAGTCACACGACTTTACATGAACGTAAACCTTAAAGGCACACCACGCGATAGTGGCTTACTTTGTTGGGGCAATTGGGTTTTCGAATAACAGTTCACGATGCACCTTTGTTGCAGCTGCACGGTGCATCCTCCCAGTGTTGCGTCTGCTAGAACACAACGGAGCCACGCCCACCAAACCACATCGCACGAACGAATTTCCAACGTTGCGATCACGTGGAGAAGGAAACTTGCGATAAGAGAAGGTATTTCAATGAAACAGCTATTTAGATGTAAAGGCAGCTTTCACACTGAAAATTCGCTTGTCTGAGGCCAGTGTGATTTATTTGGATGGACGTGGCTCGTTTGCGTACAAGCAGGCACAATACCGTGAGGGTACGCCGTGTAGCCGCAACAGAGATGCACTTTGAGCAGTTATCCAAGGACCTACCTGTCCCAAAAAGGTAAACCACTAATCTGATTAGCGCGTGTTGTGCCTTTAAGTAAGTTTACTTGATAGAAGATGTCTGTATTTGACATCTACTGTACGTTATTGACACACCTGTCATGTAAGATTATACTACTGTCCGAAGTTTAGCACGCTCTCGCCCCTCAACTGTACCACACCGTGATTCCAGCACTTACATGCGTGTGAAGGAAGAAAACCCAGGTAAGACGCAGGTAGCGAATAGCGACGAATATATTGGGTGGGACGGCGAAAGCCTGGAGCAGCTCGAAAAGCAATAACCCGACGTCCTAAAATGGTCAAAAATCGTGAATCTTTCTATGATGAAACATTGCTTTTCTATCCCCAATCAATGAGACTGATGCATCGATACTAACGCGGAGCGTCCACTGTGTACAATGGCCAGGGTGGCATCGCGCATCGAAACGCTGCTTCTTCAATTTGTCACTTATTTCAGTAGTAAAACACGGCAATCGTTCCAGGGTCCAACTAAAGAAGGCAGGAGTGTTCCTACGTCCCACAACCCCCCGCTTGGAGTGTTTGCCAAAGCGACCATCGACCACGTCGGGGTGGGAAAGGGCTTTCGTTTTATGAAAACGCGCTGGAGAGAAGTAGTTCGTGTGCATACTGCCCACGATCTAATGAATCACTGCAGTGGGATACGCCCTTTAAGGAATCCCTCATCAAGAGTAGGTATACATTGGTACGAATGACCTCCTTCGCACCCTATGTGCGAACGCTTAATTACTTCCTCGCACCTCATGTGCGAGAAACTAGTTAACTAGCAGAGGTCAGGTATAGACCGCTTAACTTCATTAACTGAGCGTGAAGGCAGTTTTATTATAGTGCGAACTAAAACACTTATTACATTTATGAAATGTCCAGAAGGTTGCAGGAAACGAAACGGACTACTGACTTGCTGATAAATCATGCAAGCTTATTGGTAACATATTTGTATCAGAAAACATTACAGCTCAACGAAGTTTGTTGGAAACAAACACTTGTACATGGATTGTTCAAACACCTGTTTGAACGCTTAATTACCCTTTAGCACCTCATGTGCGAGAAAGTATTTAAGTACCACAAGACAGCTATAGACCGCTCAACTTCATTATACGAGTGTAAGTGTCCACAGAGGAAAAACAGCATGGGTGAAATTCTGATCAAAGGATTTTCCAGAAAAAAAGTTTGGTTTGATGGTACTGAGGTAACTAGTCAGATACTGGTGAGTGGGAACGATTATAAAATGATTATAGCATTTTCAAATTTATAGTATTGCTTCTTAACTTAATTTTACTTTATTTATAGTAAAGAAAAAATAGTTGGAGCAATGAATGGGAACTGGGTTGTATCTCCTTTTAATATGAGTTCCTGTGGTCACAAGCTAAATTTGGCAGTTCGATGAGAGGTCAAATGCAGGTATTTAGACAAGTGTTTGAGCAATTCACGTACAAGTATTTGGTTCCTACAAAATTTGTTGAGGTGTTATGTTTTCTTATACTTACGAATATGTTACCAATAAGCTTATATGATTTGTTAGCTAATCAGAAGTCCGCTTCATTTTCTGCAACCCATTGTACATTTCATAAATGTAACAAGTGTTTCAGTTTGCACTATAACGAAACTGTCTTAATTTTTCCTTCATAGACATTACACTTAGTTAATGAAGGTAAACGGTCTATATATGACCTCTGCTAGTTAACTACTTTCTCGCACATGAGGTGTGAGGAAGTAATTAAGCGTTCGCACATTGTGCGAAGAAGGTCATTCGTACCAATGTATACACACCCCCCCCCCCTCATCAACACTTAATCATTATCGCAAATCATTTTTCACCTTTAATCGTGAGCTGACAGTACACCGTAATTACGGAAAATCACAACAATCACCTCATAAGCTCCTAAGCGGAGAGCAGTAGCAAGGTTAAAGTATTCGGAAGAGTGATGCATCTGATGGAAGGCCCAGAACACGCCAGCTTCTAAAAAAGATCACCTCATGCATGAGGCGAGGTTTATACATGAACTGCTCACCGTGAGGGATTATCAATTTCTCTGTTTGGTTAGCGAGGGAGATCAGAAGGTGGAAGATGTACTTCCGGACCTATTTCCTTCTTCCTGAGATAAGTTACGAGAGTCTCCCCAGTTTCACTGTAAGTGAACCCTTGGTGTCTAAAAAGTTGGGAAGTGGCACAACCCGTGTTTTTGTTTAACAGGATACCATGACGACACACCTACAATGCTCCGAGAAACGGTGGATGGAAAGGTGGGACAACGGTCGCGGCTTGGTCTGGATCGGGCTGGTACGCGGCAATTTGTGCGGCGAAGTGCGCGGCGTCGCGGCCGACTTCGGCGTCGTTGAATGGGGCGCGAGCACGTAATGGAACGGATCACTGAGGTGGTTAAGAATTCTATTGCACATAGGCTTCTCCTTCCTTTCATTAGTGGTCATATGATGAGCTTTTCTTGTGTAATACTTCTGTTTGTTTGATACCCTCATATTATCACCCGGATCACCTATTACTCTTTTTGGGAGCATCGTTTTGAAAAGTTTGATGACAATGTGATGAAATCCGCTTCTTATCTACTTGTTTTATGTCACTACATAATGCCATTACATACAGTTACACTTAAGTACACAATCTGTTCATCACTTCAAAGGATAAAAGGATAAAGTTTTTGGCGTTAGGCAATCCCTTTCTGGGGTGCGCCGCACACTTTAGTTCCATTCAGAATCGTGATGGCTGGTGGATGTGATGTAGCCTATACAATGACTTGCGGTGCCCGCCGATGTACAAGTCAGTGGATTTATCCTCCCCGCACAGTGAGAGTGGCGTGTGCGCCACCTGTCACTATACCACCTCCGTCCCTAGCGTTCATAACTTTAGTAACGGAAAAGAAATTGCACCATATTGATATCATGATCAAAGATGTAACTTAAAATTGGAAAAGGAGAGGAATGAAATAATCAAGCAAAACTACATGCTCGTGGACAGTTTAGCACGGCTATACAATCGGGTGCACTTCTCGACCAACGCAAAAAGACAAAAATAGATAACATTGTCAACAGATTTTTCAAAATTATGTTTCTAAAGACAGCAATAAGTAGTCGAAGTGGTAATAATGTAGTGTTGCACGAAAGAACATAACATCGAAGAAGCTCAACTCATAAACACAGATGGGAGGAAGGGAAAGCCTTTTTCTCAACAAAACCCCTGAGTATCTTGATCTAAACCAGCATGATTGCGAATTCGCGCTCCAGTCAAAGACGACGAGGCCGGAAGTGGTGTCGCGCAATTTGCCGCGCAATTTGTCGCATGCCAGCCCGGACAAGTCAAAGGCCCGTTTCCCGTGTGGATCTAACAGTGATGCAGCGGGTGCTAAAACAGTGGATCTAACAGTGATGCAGTGGGTGCTAAAACATGTCCCTGGAGGGAGTCAGCAGAAAAAACCCATTTTTTGGGTCTACTATCGTTTTTACTTACTTTGTCACCACTTTGCACACGTACTTTCTCACTGGCACTGTCTCACATGTACGACCAGATCTCCCTTGGGGCATCTTCAACAAACGGTCTAGCGATAGCGCCCATTTTTTGGTACACGTCCAGCAAACACCAGTGCAGTGGCGCTCTTCTTTACCCACACTTACCATGAATAGCTCGATGACCGATGTAGTAGGCGAAATCCTGGGCGAAAATGCACAGCATCCATGTGGAAAGCGAGTTTTCCGGCAGATCTATGACATGCAATCGATCGTAAACCATCGGATAAAACGAGACCGACAAAACGCGACCACCAATCCTGGAGTAACGTCGCATGCCATTAATAAATTGGTTGACTAGATCATACATGTAAGTGCTCTGACCTCATCGGTGTAAAGACTGTTTTGAATATGTTCGGGGCCGGAAGAAAGTTGAATGAAGTTTTGTTTGAGTTTCCAAAAAAACACCGCATTTGCAGATTTCAGTAGTTACGGTGTGGAAATGTCGGCCTATGTTGAAAATGCTCCGCTGCTACATATGGTAAGAAATCATGGTGAAGAAGGATAATAAGGTGTAAGGGAAAAGGAGGACGAAGAGACGAAAGAAGGAGAAAATGCATGAAGGAGTGATAGAGAGAAAATATTTCTAGAGCAAGTCCAGTGTTCCTGAAAAGTGCATATAAATCAGTACAGACAGATAGGCGGAGAGGAGGGTTCTATTGGAGAAAGGCAAGAGGTGGGAACTGCGGGCACTCATTTTTGTCTATGAATTCTTTGTCCACGTACTGGGCTGCGATTGTCACTCCGCAAGTGTCCATATTCTTTTTCCTAAAGCTCAGTGGTAGAAAAAAGACCTCTATTTTCATGATCAGACGAGAATGATTATTTGGTGCCTTTCCCGAATGCCAGTACTACAGAGAAACGATGATGACTTGATTTGGCCGACTATGAGAACAACGTTAGCAAAACAGCTTTAAAGCGTTGCTGCAGCGCACCTAGCAACGACGCCTCATAAAAAGGTTCAGCAAATTTTACGAAATTATTCAAAAATTCCGATTACTGTAGAAGGTTGTACAAAATGCCGGCGTTGATGGACGTGATTGTGTCCTTGAACTCGCGTTTCTTCTCGTCGAGCATTATATACTCTAACGCAACAAGGAAGAACAGCCACGATGTCACCTGAACTTCATAAATCATTGTAAAGCCGTTTAATATCAACGACAAGACCAGCGAGGTGCCGCGCACGCAGCGTGATTGTCCGACTGCCGTCTCCAACGCAGCGGTTGCAAAAGCCATGCTCATCCATGGAAGAAGAGCGTGCGCCACAAAGACAGAAAGTCAGCATCGCAGAATGCGGCATGTAATGCAATGCGCCCGAACTGAAGCGTCCAATGTAGTTGGATTTTTAAGCAATAAACTAGAACTACAGGCAGCGCGGGGAGGGGCTTTCTGGTGGAGGCATAGTTAAGCATGGGTCAAGAAATCCTCAGAGTGCGTCTGTATTGAATGATTTTTGGACCGATGATTTAGACTCTAAAGGTTTCAAGCAGTAATGCCATGATTATCAATTGACACCTTTTCAGGGAGACCTTGCGTATAGGAGTGGGTGGCCACTAGAACGCAACTTCGGGAGGGCAGAAAGCTGTTAAATTAATTCTGACGTTTAGTTCACTGCATTTCTTTAAGGAGTCTGCGGACCGCACCACGGCACTTTCTTTTCTTTTTCTTTTTTTCTGCACACATTATCATTGCTCGTAATCACTCTTTCTATGAGACGAATGAAGTCGTTGAAGCAGTTTCCGCATACATGCAGTGAAAGTGCATCAAGATCACTAGTTATATGACATTTCATGACATTTCAAAACATCGCTTCAAAACATAGTGCTTATGTAGTTTGAGGTACTCACTTTCGATCTTTGTTATGCCACATCAAGTTTCTAATTGAAACCTTCATTCGTCGCATAACTTTTGCCATATAGGTAGTGTTAGTACGAGCGACGAAGAAGAAACGGTCGAAACGCTGAGCCACGAATAAAACCTCGTGTGGCATAACTAACATACAGTCGACAAGTACCGGTTACAAGAAGGGAGAATTCGAAGAGTACTAAACTTCGCTCTCTCGTCTCTATCTTGATACAATCCTACAATCATCGTAAAAATGTTCAAGAGTTTTTCTTTGCCTGACCTTAAATGAGGGAGGCAGGCGCTTAAAGGCACACCACGCGGTAATCAAATTGGCGGTTCACTTTTTTTAGGCTAGAAGGTCCTTGGATAACTGCTTAGACTGCATCTTTGTTGCGTCTCCACAGTGCACCCTCATGGGTTGTGTCTGCTTGAACACAACCGAGCCACTCCCACCCAACCAGATCACACCTGGCCTCAGACGAACATTCCCAATGTGGAAGCTGCTTTCATCATCGAAATGGCTGTTCCATCAAATCATCTTCTCTTATCGCGAGCTACGTGACGCCACGCTGGAGATATGTATGTTCGTCTAAGGTTAGGGGTGAATTGTTTGGGTGGGCGTGGCTCGGTTGTGTTCAAGCAGGCACAAAATCGTGAGGGTGCACCGTGCAGACGCAACAAAGATGCAGCGTGAGCTGTTGTCCAAGGACCTACTAGCCCCAAGAAAGTAAATCACTAATCTCATTATTGCCTGGTGTGCCTTTATGAAAAAAGCGTTGGCAGAAATGGCACTGGACACCAAGCACAGAGGAGTCTCATCCTCTCCTACTACATCAGCGCATAAAACCTGTCTAAGCATGAGTAGAAATCTTTCGAAACCTCTGTTAGGCAAAAAGCAACGTGGAACGTATTGTACATAGATTCCTTTAAACCCCTTCGAAATCCCGCCCTAACAAGCAACTTTAGCACACTCAAAAATAATCTTACTAAATAGAAAACCTGGTAAAAAACCCTTAGAGCCCTCGTTCAGCAAAACCTTAGAATTCCTATGGAGTTTTCGGTTCGGCAAGAAAAACCTGGTCCGGAATTGAACAACTGGAATTCCTTACAAATTTTTTATGAAATCCTTCCATTGACTGCTTGTGCTTATTAACCTGGAATACTTACTACGCCTGACGTTTCGACAACTTCGTTGGCATCGAAGGCCTGACAACATTTCACAACTTCTTGTCACTGTTTATCCTGCGCATATGTTGTAATGCGATAAACTCAACCAAAGAAACCGAAGAGGTCGAAATCATACATCGAACTGCTCACTTTGGTTCCACCAGTACCGAGTGCTTGCTCAACTTCTACGATAAAACGAAGCAAGTTAGACTGTCCGGTCGCACATTACCACAGTGTTTCAGTAAGATGCGTACGTGCAACGCATGACGTTCCCATTTACTCACATAAAGGATGCACGGCAAGGATTCGTCAGCTTGTGAGATGCACTCATTCCTGTTGTTCATGCGTGAATCGCTGCGCCTCATCCAGGAAGCCTCAAGGGTTTTCTAGCGCCGATATCATTTTCATAGGCCAGTGTGGTTCATTTAATATAGAAATCGCGACCAACTTGCTCCTCTCTTTTGTGCTTTCCAAGCGTGCGACTGAACTTTTCCATCTTTTATCAGGTAGATGTTCTTCTACCCACACGCTCAGCAGCCTCACAGCCTCACATGGTAAACACTGAACCTGATTCACCCCCTCCGAGCACAGTCCCATACTTTTCCATACGGACAAATCACACAGTTTTCCACGACGCAAGTTCGGTCATAAAGGCGGTTTCTGACCAGCTGATGTTTGATGTTACTTTTTGGTGTGTTTATCAATACGACATCATTGGTCAGATCTGCTCTTTAAAGGCAATGTTGTGTGACTGTGCTGAAGTGATCTGACATTAAAGATAGCTGGAGATATAATTTATCTTCAACTCTGTATGGAAGAGCCTTTATCTGCCACGTCTATTTCTGTGCCGCTTCGTATAGCCGTTGACAGAAGATATTAGGTTGATTCATAATAAATCGGACAAATTGACCAATTTTAATCATTGTCGTACAACTTTTTTACGACAGCAGGGATTCACTTGAAATATACTCCATCTTTATCGATGACCTTCTGCCACGGTATAGGCAGATCATGGATGCCCTTGCTCCAGAAGGCCGGAAGCTGGAGCTCGAAGAAGTTGCCGAGTGCCGCTTTGACCTCGTCGCGACTTTTGAAGTCTTGGCCGTCCAGGTGGCGTTGGCTGTGGGAGAAAAGGTGGAAATCTGAAGGGGCCAGGTCTGGGGAGTACGGTGGGTATAGAAGTACGGTCCAACTGTACGACAGCAGCTCGGCCTTGGTCGATCTTGCGAAGTGCGGTCTGTGGAAGTAGACACGTTGTCGTGCTGGAAGTAGACATGTGACCGCCGCCGTAGCGAACTTTGGACATTGGCCTTCAATTCTCGTAATTGACGAACGTAGACGTCGGCGGATACTGTGGTACCTTCATCGAGCAGCTCCCAGTACTCTACGCCGTGTACGCTCCACCAACCGCGGTTTTCGTCTTCGATGGAATAGTCGCCTGACGCAAACTTCGAATGCTACAACTACAGTGCACTTCTGCCTGGGGCATGCTCCTTGTGAACTTCTATCAGACGTCTGCCGATATCCGCGGGTTCCTGGCCAGATAGCGATATAAATAGTATGACGTTGCGGATGTGGTCTCTGGACCGCTTGAAATCGTGCGGCATTGTGGCGGAATGAATTTACTTTGGAGTGATTATTTTGCGGTACTTTGAAGAGCTTTTCATACTCATTCCAACGGTACCTCGCGCGTCCATTTTCGTTAATTCGTTACTGAGTTATGATCTCTAGAAATCATCACTACCATTTGTCCGATTTATTATGAATCAACCTAATATATGATTTGCTAATCTTATGGACTCCCTTCGCTTCTCCCGGTGCATACCCTTACAGCAGCTCTGTACGTATTGCACAACAATGCACTTTTACAATCAATGTTGCAGCGCTAGGTAGGGCGGGCCTACAGACTTGGGTTAGAATGTGTGGTGGGGTCAGTTAGTTTGATAACCCTCACGCCCGTAGGCCACTCCTGTTTAGCGCTGTGAAATGAACTCTAACTGCTTCGGGGTGTGCCGACAATGCATAAGTATGATATTTTGAAGCTTCCTTTCCAACAGCATTCCAGTGTCCTCTTACTTGTAAAAAATATTTTCCGGACCATTTGAGAATGTTGCAACTAAGAGAGGCTTTGCTAGAATCATCACTCGCGCCTTAACCAACCCTCATTATGCTTCGTCTATGCTCGTCAAGCATTTCTGAAACCGCTTGGAGAGCCTCATCGTTGTCAACGTTGGTGTAAAGCGCAGGCACGTCAAACGATGCTATATTACAGCCGTTTCGGAAAGTGCAGGAACGCAAACGATACAGGAATTACCTCGTATTCGATAGATTTGATGGTATATGGGTGACAACTTGACCGACAATTTTGTTGAGAAACCATGAGATGTGGTCGGTTGTTTGATTCACAGCTTACTATCGGTAATCGCAAGCATGCGGCAGACGTGAACGCAGACGAAGACCGGGCATGTGAGGGTTTCCAGCTCAAACATTCTGATGTATTTTTCGTTCACCATTGCTGATTTGCCTATTTCCGCACATGATGTGTTCAACTTGTAGTCTGTAATTGGAATTCTTTTTCTGGAGAGGCGATAAACGGTCGTATCTGCTAGATGAAGCGTTGTGTTCTCCTTGTTCAGAGATTGAGGTAGCAAGCGAATTCTCCACTATTGTCACTAACCGAAAGACGTATTTCTCCGCCCGATATTCTTTCCCGAACTTCCCTTAACCCCCCCCCCCCCACTGGTCCTTTGCCAGGTTATTGCGCCCGCTCAAGCACACCCAATGGATTGATACGGAATTTAACACCAGCTTCGGTAATGGGTTCGGACTCCTCATAGAAAGTTCGCGGGAACGGAGTAGGTGTTGGCGTAATGACCCCTGAACCGTTTGCATTTGTAAGTTACGTCGCGCTTTCGGTCTTAACCGATCTCTTAGCCTTTGCAGACCGCATACAATTTCATTATTCTTAGCCGGGCTGATCATTTGCGTCAAGGAAAACGATGGTCTAAAATTTAGAAAATCCAATGCCTTCTTTGAAGATTGTGCATTACCAATCACTGCAACCCTTTCTCATGTTTCTTGTGGCAGCAAACGGTGGCACCCCTCTTTGGCAATACAGTTTAACAGCGTCGGATACAGCAATTCTTGTTTTCGCCTAATAACCGCGCTCTGCAGAGTCTCGTAAAATTGGACAATTCCCGGATGCGTATCAGGTAATCTGCATACTGATTCGAGCTCTTCATCCGGTATGAATTGTGAAAAGATTACGGTTGCCTTGCAGCGTTTAAGGAATAAGAGGGCTAGTTAGGCACCTCCCTTTACTTTTCTCCATGCAGAATAAAAATAAAAACAAGCATACATGTGATGAAATACCCAGGTTTCAAAAAGAAAATAGAGCTCACCTTCCCATAACGGGTTTTGGTAACAAACAACTTTGGCATTACATAAACAAACAGTTTTGGCATTATATAACATCATTCCATTTCACCAAAGTGAAATAACCTTTAACGAAACTCCTTCAACAACCTCATTCAGCCGACTGAATGAGGCCAATAATGATATTGAGACCATAGGCAGAAAAATTTGCCAAGTGCGGTATGGTCCGCCTAGAATTGGTGAGCTAATGCAATTTGCTTTACATCAGGATCACCTTAACGATTGATTACACTACACTTTGACTGATGGGAATGGTACTTTTGTCTTCCCCACAATAATTGCCCGGCACGCTTCACCGGTGATCTGGCCTATATATTGACTTGCACGTCACACCTCTGGGGAGAAAAAATATAAGTGGTTGATAATGACATCATACAAAAAGGCCTTTGTCAAAGGAATTTCCCGGCTAGGGAGTGTGCTCTGTGGCTGGCCCCTGACTGGCCCTGTTGCTGAATTTGTTGTGCTTACCACACTATTAAAAAAATTCGGTATGTCTTCCACTCTCGCAGGGAATGTCCCGTTTAGCGTTCCTGTATACAATTCAGGACGTAAATTATACAGATTTAAATCCGCCAACATTTTATGAAGAATGTTGAGCATCTGAAAAAAGACATTATTACACAGTCAAAAGATTCCTAAACGCAGATTTATACATAGTAAGGCCTAAGGTACGCTGGAAATTCTACTGCTCTGTAGACAGAAGGAGATTGGTGAAAGTGCTTGGATCGCTAGTTTCAGAGTGTATTGAAGGCATTGCAATATGATAAAACTTGCGAATCGTGTGAAGTTACTCTTGATATAACTTTGTTTGGAAAGACATTTTACAACGCATTTAAACATCCATCAATCCAAACCAGTCTTGGCGTTCATCAACTTTGTTTCAAAAAACACACAATGTTGTTAGCCATCCATCAACCGAATCCAGTTTCGAATCTTAAACAATTTGTTCTCTCTAAGATCTCGCAAGAAAAGGGGGATTGCGAAATCATTCCTGTGTTGCGCGTGGTGATGTGTACGTCAGGACTGTTCAACTAGGTCGCATATGCCTCATATGGATTCCTAGACAGCGTGAATCATGCGAAATTAGATCCGTCGACCTTCTATGAAGAACATTTAGCATCCAAAAGTGTGACAATGTTGCAGGACATAACGTTCTGTGGAAACAAGAAAACCCGTCTCCTATTTCCACGGTTGGTCGTTCTAAAGAGCATTGAAAATACTATAGTATTGCTGAATGTAAATGTAAATTCAGTATTGACAAAGTCTTGATCATACTTTGCTTTTTTCTTTTTCAAAGCCCACAATGTAATTCAACATTTATCCTCCTTGGGGCCGCCTGCGGCGGCCACAGGAGGCTGCGAAGCCGTAATCGAAGGCTGGCTTCGTCCAATTGTGGTTAAGACCCCTACCATCATCGGATTTGACTGGCTTACGAAACACCATACTTACTTTCCTCTGTCAAGGCAGTAATAGGCATTGTTGGGCAATATACAAAGATAGTCGAAGTGTTTAAGTGTACAAAAGTGAAGAAGCGGTGAAAAACACGAGAAAAAAATCCGCTCACACTTCCCATCGCTGATCCCAGAGTCAACCATGATGAGAAAAGGGGCGAGTCACGTTAAACAGGTGGCAGCTGATGCAAAGAACGTCAAATCACGAAAGAACTCTTTTCACGTAAATTCTCCTGCATAGAATCTTCTCAGGCCTCTACTATAGCTATGCCTCACTTTGAAAGGTTTTGTTGCCCATAGTACCCCTATCATCTCTTTGAGTGTTCCAATAAGTTCGTGTTCACCATCGCAGACAGAGGGTGGGAAAGAAAGACAGATTAAGCCGTTTATGCGTCCACAATCAACTTCTCTCGGTGTCCGTGCCTCTTGGGCTGTGGTTGAAAGCCCACCACGCGTTGATGAGACTGATGAATAACTTCGCCTGCACTCTGTTGCGGTTGCAAGGTGCACCTCACGGTGTTTTGCGTACTTAAACGTAACCGCCACGCTCATTCAACCAAATCACACCTGAACTCAACAAGTGATTGGCTGCCTTCATCATCAATATTGCTGATCGTTAAATTATTCTGTTTTTATCTTCTTTCATATCTCTTTTTCACACAATTTTAAATCTCTTCTATATATACATATAAATACTCTTTTGAATCTTCTTTTATCGCAAGTTTTCTTCTCTACGTGAGAGGCATGTTGGCAATTTATACGTATGGACAATTGAGATTTGGAGCCTCAGCAGTTATGCAAAGATACTCGCCCAAAGGAAGTAAGTCACTAATCTGATTATCCGTTATGTACCTCTTAATGGGCTCTCTTCTTTTTCATCCAGCAATCCCAACTTGCCCGACTTCTACAGACCATCCCTAATTTGCCCATTTTTGGTACCCAAGCGTAGACTTAAATTGTGCACCGGCCAAGCCCCGTTTATTGTGGGCGGACTAGGCTTAGTTCTTATATGCCTCATACTTAAGTCAGCCCCTACCCTCTCCCAGATTGTCTGACCTCTCCAGGCTGCAGCTGAGTTAAGAATGGATTATGCTATTTACAAATAGACAGACACACACATGCACACACAAACAGACAAACACACCAATCTTCTGGTTTATATGTAGGTAATAGGTGACCTAAACCAGTCTGGACTTTTCAACTTTGTTCTCAAAAGATACGCGCACAGTGTCGTTAAATTTATCAACCTGGATCGGTCTCTTGAACTTTTCAACTTTGTTTTCGAAAGATACACCCACAGTGCCATTAAATTCATTAATCTGAACCAGTCTTTTGAACTCTTCAGCTTTGTTTCCAAAAAACACCGGGGGCAATCGGCACGGATCTCCTTCACCGAGGGGTTTCTCTCGCTGAAGGATCTCGAGTCGGTCAGTGGCATGGCTACGTGACGCGTCCTCAGGTGGTGGATAGGGGTTGGTTGCAGACCAAAAGGCTAAAAGTACTCGCCCTAAGACGCAGGTGCATTCAGGCGCTGCACTCCCTGCTGTTCTGGGCTGAAATCATACCCCTTTTATCCCTACAGACGTTTCCCGTAGACGTGTGAGGGCGTTCAGCATGGTTGAGTTGTGTAAGCATTCGCGGGAGCAGATTCCCATGAATGCTGAGTCACCCAAAATTCCTCGGCTTCGCGTTATTAATGCGCAGTATTTAAGGTCGTCGTTCCGCTGGTTCGGGGAGAGAGACACGCTGCGCAGCCACCGTCTACCATCTCATCGAGCCCGATCCTGCCTGTTCGCCAGACGTCGCCTCATGGTCCCAACACCTTCCTGTCGCCAGACACGACCCCAAGGATCTCCGAAGAACTTCGACCTATTATTGCGCCATCTCCGATACTTATTTTGTAATAAATCTATGTTAATCTCGGTCGTGTGTCTGCTACATCCTAGGAGATCCTGTGGCTAAGCCACGAACATGACTGTTGGTATCCTGCAATCGGGCCAGCCGAAAGCTCGCATTTTAACGACTGGAAGGTACGTGGGAGGCGGTCCGGGGTGGCCTACAGTAAATAGCTCAGTCTACCTCGGGATAGCCTGCTTTCCAGCCCTCACGACAGAGCCTGCCAAGCTACTGGAGGGATTTCATCTTGCCGATAGCAGCTGGTGAGACTGGCCTCTATTTTCTCAAAACTGTGGCAATCCCCAATAAGGGAGCATTGGGAATCTCATGGCTACAACAGGCTGCGATCAAGAAGGACCAGGATGGCGGCCTGTACTTTCAACACACGAACAATTGCATCGGAAGCGAGTATCGATGGTGCAAGTCAAGAAGATCAATTATGACGTCAGCAGACCGACTAAGACGAGTAGGCACTACTCGTTATACGCTGTTCACGAGGCTGGAGAAGAAATGTTCATTGAAACATGCGACAAAAGAGACATTGGCGATGGAACGTTCTCCTTAACACGCACTCGGCCTTTAACATTGATTCGTACGGAAATCTGCGCACCCGAATCAGATGTGGTTCAATTCTAGCTTTGACCATCTTCGTCACCGACACCAAGTTACGATGAGGAGGAACGATGTCGTACGGAAATCTGAGAACCCGAATCAGATGTGGTTCAATTCTAGCTTTAACCATCTTCGTCACCGACACCCAGTTACGATGAGGAGGAACTCGAGGCATTCCATGTGGATTTGAAAAAATCGTAAGGGAGGCACCATATCTTCTTCAAGGTCATCGTCGACGATTTCAACGCTGAGATCGGACCTAGAAAGACAGGTAAGGATTTTCACACCGCGACACACGGAACGGAATGGAATGAGCAGAGTGAAAGGCCGTCTGAGTTCACCATGTCGTCGATCAAGTCCATCCACGGTAACTCACAGTTTTAGAAGTCCTCTGATCTGTTATGGGCTTTAGAGTCTCCTTATGGTCAATTTCATAACGAGATTGATCGCATCATATTCGATCGAAGATTTTGCTTTACCGACGACGCTGTTGTTCCGAAGTTCTATACGGGATCAGATCATCGAATCATTCGCGCATGATTCTTCTTTTCGATATGTGGAGACAGAGCCACGAAATTCGAAAAGGGCGAAGCTCCAATCCAGCATCAACCGGGACCAATTCACTTCTCTCACTTGTCTAAGGAGGATGCCGTTATCGAAAACACCGACACGAGTACAACCGGCTCGTTGAACATCTCCACGATAGTGCTAGGAGGGCAGAGTGTTCGAAACTTACCAAGAGACGTCTCTCTTCAGAAACTCCAGAGCTGATAGGCTCCGAACTTGCGAAGCAATGCAGGGAGGCGATAAAAGAAGATCTCAAGAAAAGAGCAGCAGTGCTGGCTGAGGCAGCAGAGACTAGGAGGAGCGTCCGCTATGCCCGCCGGTGTATCGCCAGTTACTGGACCGGAATGACCGGTCTCTGACTTCTGACGGTACAGCAACGGCTTACCAAAGAGCAATGGAGAGGGTCATCTACGACTTCTACTCGGAACTTTTCGATGGCCATGTTCAAGTGCCTAATAGCAACCAGAAGCAGAGTGGAGTTCTCCCTTGCAAAGTCCGACACGCCATGTGGTCGGTGAAGAATGGTACAGCACCCAGCCCCGACGGGATTAGACCACACCATCTGAAGAATCTCTCGTCAGCTATTGTCAAAACTCTCGCCCGATTCTTCACACGCTACCTGTCGGAATGCAAGGTGCCCACCTCGTGGAAAATCAGCAGGACTGTGTTGCTGTATAGGAAGGGAGATCCTTACGACATTGGCAATTATGGTCCAACACATCGGAAACGAAGCGAAATGCTGAGAGAAAAATGTCCTACCTGTAGCATGTACTAAAATGGCGTAGCAGCACATGAATTCCGCCCCAGTGAGGTGCTCAAGGTGGGGAATGCCTACTGGATATGCCGATGGGCTCACAAGCGACTGCTATGGATGGTTCTGTGGTTTTGGATCCTGCCGTTGACAGACCATTGCATTTTCTTCATGTAAGGCTTTTTGACTACATATATCAAATGACAGCATGTCTTTGACAGCGTTGACAGCGTGCGTTGAAATGCGCGTTTTCTTTTTTGCTGGATGAGCATCATATTTGTGCTCTAGCTTCTCGAAAAATCCTTAGGAGCACAATTCTATCCATATCCAAATTTGGACCCTAACTTCGAGACAATATGTTTAGCCATTGGTGCATGCTGCCCTTTCTATTTGTAGAAATGAATAATTGACAAAATCGATGAACATCAATGGAATATGCACAGCGTGAAGGTCTAACACAATAAGTTCACCTATCAGGCATCAAACAAGAAAATCAGTCGCGATTTCCTGACATGTGATAACGTCTCTCCTTCGTCAAAAGCGCAATCGGAGGTGATGCGCTGCTCCCTGCGAATACGCGTCAAAGTCTCGGTCGGGCTCGGGACTTACCCATGGAGATGGTTCTAGAACGAATATCGAATCCGCACGCGCAAAATTGTCTCAATCGTGCACTATGTGTGCTGGCATGCTAAACAATTAGTATGCTAATTTCGATGAAAAATAGGATTTCCGCCATTACCCGCCTGCATCGATAGAGTTTCTGGAAGGGGATGAGAGCTGGGTCGTGTATGATGTTAACACACGCCGTGTTTGGAGGCTCTCTCGAGGCGAAGACCCTCCTACGCAAGCGCAGTCGGACCTGCTCCGGAAGAAGATTCTCTCCTGCTGCTTCAGGGCGAGGATAATGTTGTACTGCAAGCTGCACCCGCAAAGCCACACTGTCACCGCTACAATTTATGTAATTAAGCTTCAGAAACTCGCGAAAGTTATGGGGAAAGCGGCCGAGATGGTCGTCAGTGCACCTCCTATATGATAACGCCCGACCCCATGCAGCTAAGAATACCCACCGAAAAATCAAAGAGCTAGGCCGACACGCCGTGGCCCTTCCCCATATTCTCCTGACTATCACCATCTGACTATCACTTGTTCGAACCCCTTGAAGGAGACGTCCACGGAAATATGAGTTTTTGTGTTACCCATATGTTTACCATTGCATTCGCCTAATGTGGGCCTCATGCAAAATTTCACGCGAAAAATTGTGAATCTGGCTGAGATACAGACCACAAAGTACGTCAGGGTGAGCGGGGCTTCCGAGTGAAAGCCTCGTTCCGTCGTCCGCCGCCGTTGGGGATGGAGAAGGGGACTGTTTACAAAACCTACTATTCCTACAATGCGTCTCCGACCACCGCGGACAACGGGACGAGGCCCCGTCCACCAGGACGTACTTTGTGGTGCTGTATCTCAGCCAGATTCACACTTTTTCGCGTGAAATTTTGCGTAAGGCCCATATTAGGCAAATTCAACATAAAAACATGGGTAACAAAAAAACTTATTTCCCGTGGACGGTTCCTTTAAGGCTTTCTTGCTTTAAAAAAACCAATTCTGATGGCATTGATCGCCCAGTCGCCGACTTTCTCGACTTCTAGTTCCCACAGTTCTGGGAGAAGGGATCGCTGAACTGCCAAAAATGTAGGGCACTGTTGTGACTAGTGAAGATGACCGTAGTGGTAATTGATCTATATTGCGTATTAAACACAAAAAGGAAAGACGTGGGACACTTCTCAAAACTTTTCCGACAGCCTAACACTTCGTTTCGTCCAGTGTCACACTACTCTACGCATCTACTCCAATTTTAGCGGTAAACAAAATTCTCACATACTGACTTAAGAAATTTTATTCCCGAACAGTTCATATGTCATCCGCGCTAGGTTTTCCGGACGCCTCATGGCGGAAGCACATTGTGAAATGTGACCACATTGTGAATACATTGTGAAAGTGAAATGAAGCCAGCTCTGCATAAACATTGGTTATAAATCTATTGTCATATTGTATTAGAAGTTCTTCTGTTGTGCCAGCGAGGTTGTTAGGTGGGATATTTATTTACGGCCTGACGTTTCGATAGGATCGTCTTCCTCGAAGGCCCAATCCACCACCGTACGAGTGGAACAACGCCACTCCGAGTTAGTTGTAATTAGTGAAATTTATAATTTATATAGTTGTATTATTGTCATAATCTACTATGTAATACTGGATGGACTATTGTCATGTTCCATACTGTATAGCCATTTCCATGAAGCGTATCTCTTGACAGCAAAGTACGCGCTCATTTGAACTGCAGATGACACTGGAACTGCGGTGGTTAGCCAGGACGTCGCAGATGTAGCAATATTTCATAATCTCAAGAACAGAGAGTAGAAAATTAAACATACATTCAACCTTACTCAAACCTTGTGCTCGTCTGATACGGATTCAAACTTAAAGTATCTCCACAACACAATATCATCTTTCCAATCGATTTCCTCCAAGGTCTTTTGATTGCTCCCAATCAAAAAGGCTAGCTCGACAGGCCTTGTCTTGAAACACGGACCGCAGTAGCTGGTAAATGAAAATAAGATCTGGCAATAACATAGGACACTTCGAGAAGCCATGAAATCAAACAGGTCGCGTCGCGTATATTAGTCGCTACAGTGCGTTCTGTGTGATGGTTCATGCCGTCAAGAGCTTTTTCTCGGAGCAGAAGGACTGTGGGATGCATGAATTTCATGAAGCAAATGGTTTCAGATTACACTGGATATGCTCTTGCAGTACTTGATAGTTACTACTGCTACTCGAGTAACTATGCATTTCAGTAGAAAAACTTGAGCGACCTTTGATCGATAAATGTTGTAAATAGAGCAGATTCAAATGGTGCAACGCAAAATTAGCTCAGACCTACATTTTTAGGACACCCTATTCTAAATACCAAAGTGCAGCTGAGCTACCAAATAAATGTGGAGCGTGGGAAGGGGATTAACCAGTCGCATTCAAAATGCTCCTCATACTCACAGTACTTGCTGTCTTCCTGGAGAATACATACGGTATAGGTGAGGGCTGCTCAAACAATGATCTCCCATTTTTAACAAAACAGCTTTGATTCCTTCGTAACATGTGATGAAACCCCTTTTTCAGATTTCAGAGACTGCATGGGATGCATAATGCCACCGAGACGCCAAAGAATAGTCTTAGCGGGGGATCCAAATGTGAACTCGCCGTTCGTAAGGCTGAATAATAGGTGGAAGAGTAATGTGGTCAGTATTTTGAGTTAGAGTGAGCCAAACAGCAATTGCTTCCTATGTGCAGCTTACCAATGTGTTTCAAATGACGTATAGGTATGGGATGAAAAGCTTGCGAAAAAAGCACTCAAAGCAGCAAAAAGGTCGGACACTGGACGCGCTGTCTTCGTAGTACTCACAATAAAGTATGTACATATCCATTCTGAACGATTACATGTTCTTCTTACAGAAGTGTTTAATTTTTAGAAGGTTTGAAGAGTTCGTAAGGAACGATACAACACTTGCGCAAAAGGTGGAAGGAGCTTTAAGGAAAAAATTCAGAAAGGTGAAAATACATATAAGTTGTAGTTATGCAAAGTAGTAGTACTTGAGCCACATTGAGCGGTGATTGGTATGAAACGAGGTGACCCATCAGTGCCCTCTCTGGGCCGTTTGCTCAGAAATTCTATCTAGATATAGCCAGACAACTTCGAAAGGGGACACTTTGTCAATCGTCGTCACAGGCAGTGCCGCAGAAAGAAATAATTCAATGAGCGGTTTCAGAATAACTGTGGAAGGGGAATGTAGCAAATGCGAGAAAAGTTAGGTTGTCAAGGGGCGGTTTGCCAAGAATACCTTCAGAAAAGCATGTTCTGTGTTGGAAACAAGGTTGGACAAAAGAGTCGGACGTGTCATTAGGCTGTGCATGGCTAACATATGGTGCTGAAGTATGCTTAGCAATGCGGCACGCCGTAAACAGGCCCACGGTGAGTATTCATTAAGGGATTCAACCACTTCTCGACTATTGAGCAAATTCGATTTTTTTTTTTGCAATGCCGCTATGCTGTTTTCGAAATGAGCTCTTCGAATTAATGAGGCCCACTGAGGTGAAGCACAACGAAGTATTCATACCTTGCCACTTTGCCTCCTTATGGTCTCCAGGAAAAGTCTGTCGAAGGCCAGCGCTCTTCATTTTCCGCTTCCCCCTTGAAGATACCAAAACAATCTCCCATGTTTATCAACCAATGTTTGAGCCTGGTTTCTATGAAATTCAACAGGGAGCGATTTTGTTCGGCTTCACGTTGTCAATGAGTGTACTTATTTTTCCTCGAAAATTAACAAATTATCATTCATGTTTAGCTCCATGCTCTACCTGTTTTCTCACATTACGGATGCAATGGCATTCACGATATGGGAGATGATCAGGATGTTCTGACTGTCGCGTGCCTCTACAAGGCGAAGATACGAAAACGAGAATAAGCTAAACAAGTAGATTCAACCAACACTAAGCTTTGATTGCATCTTCGCCAAATATTTGAATAAATATTCAAGACAACTTTAATTTTCAAACTTGAGTGGGAAAAAGATTTCTATCAAGTTTCTCTAAAAAAAAGAAAAATCAACGAATGTCCTCTAGGTGGAAAACACTGTTTCAATATTAGCGAAGCAATTTTAGGAAAAGGTGAAGGTAAGAAGAAAAAAGCTGGAAGTTTAGTATATTAGACACCCATCAGTCATTGAATGATATGGTGATAAAATTGGCTGAAGATGTTCTTCGTGACTTCTGACCGCTCAATAGCAAAATTTGGTCTGCTGAAGGAAGACTGGAAAGAAACGATCAAGGGAATTTCAGCAACCACGGACAATTAGGTCTTGCCGTCGACGTAGAGCACCTATCACTGTTTTTTAGATGAAAAAAACAAATAAGCATGAATAAAATCGAGTGAAGCAACATAATCTGCTCTCCTTATTGAGGTCTCATTCATAAGCTACCGTACCTAATTTTACCCTGTCGATAATAAGTCCTCTTGCCAAGTTAGAATCGTGTTCGACAAGAGAGTGTGATCGAGTGGGGCTCCAGAAAATGGCGAATGTTACCGTTACCGCATGGACGTCCAAGTTCAATTCTCAAACAAGAGATGAAGTCTTCTGGTAGTTCTGGACCTCCAAACTAAACCTTTCAGCCTTCGGTTTACTAAACAAATGTAAATTGCTTCTTTCGATGATAAGTAGTGATATTAGAGTGTCCTCATCTGATATTAGAGTGTCCTCATCAGGTGGTTGCTACGTCAGATATTGAGATCTTCAGAGAAATTCTCGTTTAGTTATCACACTCATTAAACGAGGTAAGAATACCAGATGGTTGTTTATTAATGACATCATTAGGGGTAAGGCCGTAATGGAGAAATCTCTGCAAGAAGTCACTCACATGGTAGTCATGGGCCTAGGAAGGCTATCTGTGGCGAAATCCTGGTAAAAAAGCGCCCCTTGGAGCTGTAGAAGCGCTGCAAAACGCCGAACCGTACAGTGATCGGAATAATGTGGGTATTTAGTATTTATTACACAAGCGAACTTGTGTGAACAAACTCAGAGCAAGCCTACAAAACAAAAAAGATCCCTGAAATGAGCCATTCTCTCAAAATTAAGGGATGGTGAGATCCTATATTCCCCACGAAAGGCGCGTCTCTGAGCCGCTGTGGGAGAGGCCGCCTTGCAATATTCCATAATCTCAAAAACAGTGAGTAAGAAACTAAATTCATACAACCTTATTCAAATCTCTTCTCAAATCTTTCGAATACTCCTAGTCAGGATGGATAGCTCTACAAGCCTTGCCATGGACAAAGAACGCGGTAGGAGACAAATGAATCAAGATCTGGCTATTTTATCGGGCACTTCGAGAGGCGATGAAATCAGATAGGTCGCGTCGACACCACTTTTGGACGACTTGGGCCATTCATGCTAGCGCGATTCCCTGAGCTCACCGCAAATAGCTTCCAAAGTACTACTGAAACAAAATTTAACCTTCCTATGCAAGTTTCATAGATCGATGAAGAGCAGTGGCGTATCATTAGTATCTTTCAGATTATTACTAAGGCCAATTTGTAGCCAATTTGTACCAGGGTGAGCCGAGATGTGTAGCATTATGTCGAGTTCTCGCTATGCGGCGTCGCCTTCGCGGCGCCATTAGGATGACGCGTCGCGGTCGGTTGAAACTCCACTTAGGGCGCAAGAGGTATTACCATGAAGGTCCTTTGGAAAATATCTGTTCATCTCATCATCATCGGAAAACAATAAAACTCATGTAGAATAAAAAGGAAAAATATTAGGTTGTCTCAAAAGTCTTGTAGGATTTTTTCCGATCATCATTTTTCATTATTTTTTCTTTCAACAAACAACAATTAGTCAATATCGTATTTACCATTGTTATCGACAACACTCTGCGACTTCAAAGGTAGATCGTTGACTGCCTCCTCTTATTGTTAGAAGGATCGCCTTTGCAAGCAAGTCATCATCGATGAACTTTCTCTCGGCCAGGAAGGATCCAAGAGGATGGGTAATATGATAGTCAGAAGGGGCAAAGTCAGGAGAGTATGGCGGGTGGGGCAGCACATCCCAGCTGAGCTCCTATAACTTGGCCTGGGTACTTTTAGCGAAATAGGAGCGGGTGTCGTCATGAAGGAAGGTGACCGCGGAGCTTTTGCGGCACTTTTTTCGAACAGCGACGGCGAGCCGCTGGAGCTGGTGGGTGCATACGGCAGCGGCGACTGTCTCGCCTTGTACCAGCAACTCTTGGAAAAGCATTCCTTTCGCGTCCCGGAGGTACGCAGTCGTGAGCGTGGTTTGTCTTCCATGTCAATCTCGCCGTTGCTGAAACTGATGAACCAACAGCGCACGGTCTCACAACTCACACATCCCTTGCCCAATCCATCGTTGATGTAGTGGCAAGCTTCCGTCGATTTAGTGCCGCAAGACCACTTATAGTAGATGACACCGCGTCCTGGGCGGGTATCGACTACGGGCATTGTAGCTCTCTCCACGGAATTTTGTGGGTCAATATACATTTTGTTCGTAAGCTCAGAGAACCTTCTCCCATAATCCTGAACCACCTAGAACTGCCTCGAAGTGAACAAGAGTTATTGATTTTTTTGGAAAAATCCTACAAGATTTTTGAGACAACCTAATAGCAACATAAAATGAACGCAGTAACAAGCGAAGAAATCCGTTGCGCCGCTCTCCGTGCGCGGCCACGCGAAAATTTGACCTAAGGCTACACACTTGGGTGAACCGTGTACTGTCGGTCAAGGCATAAGGGATCCATAGGCTCAGCAGTTCCCGATGTCCGAGAGCTTGAACGCAGGTGGCGACAGTTGATCACACCCAAGGTTCGCTGCCATAGTAGTCCCTGGGTCCTGCTTGACAACGGGGAGCCCATTCCTCTACAGTGGGCAGGCCTCCCGACCGAGGTTTATCCTCGAAGACCATGTCTTCTTCCGCGAGCGAGCGAACCGTGGTTGGAACGGTAGAAATGCCTTCGTCCATTGCACCGTTGATGTTGCAGACTGTCGTCGAAGGTGAAGTACCGCGGCGCAATCCATAGAATGCGATAGTTCAGAGCTGACCTTTTAAGATTGACATCGCAATTAAACTCTACGAAGGGCATGCGCTCTTATCAACCTTCTGCTAAAAAACATCGAGAATGTTCTGCAACTACAATGATACATCATGGGTATCGATCAAAATATAAAAGTTCTGAGCTTCCCGAAACTTCCTCTCTAATTTTTTCCAACATCCTCGTAGATCCCTGCACCATGTCTTTCGGAATTCATCCCTGACCTTAATCGGCCTTTCCCCCACGTTTTGATTATACTGAAACCCAATTTTACAATTCTGGCATGGAAACGGAACATTTGACGCTATGCCTCGCCCCTCGTGGTCGAAGCTCAACATGGTCCAAGTGTTCTTTACTCTTGTCGTATGCCCTACTCGTGCCACACTTGTACCTATCTCCACGGGTAGGTTTTCATGTAAGGATCATGCTTCGCTCACAACCACAAATATTCCGCCCTTTGTCCCGGAATCCTTTCTTGACCTTCGAAAACTCATCGCTGACTCAAACCCAACTTCTCCCTACGTTCGGGGCACATTCCAACACAATCAACAATTTTCTGGCAGAAAACGGAATATCCTAGCGCACGCACCGCCTACCGTAGGCGGATCTTTACTCCGTCCATGTGTGATGATGTTAAGTACTTGCTGTTCCATGCCCTACCTAAACCCCATCGCCACAGATCGTTTTCATAGAATATTTAATTTGGTGACAGACGGACGGACAAAGGGACGGACGACAGACGAAGCGTTTTATAAGTAGTAGGGATTTGATGGATCTAAGCGTATCTCTTGACAGCAGTGTTTGCGTACTTCTGAACTACTGATGACAGTGGAACTGCGATGGTTAGGCAGAAGATCGCATTCCCCTGAAGCCAACTCTCAGACAGAAATTTTAGAAATGAAATTTCCTTACTTGGAGCAGCATGTATCGAAATTACAGGAACAAATGTAGCAATATTTCATAATCTCAGAAGCAAAGAGTATAAAACTAAATTCATACATTTTTATTCATACATTATGCTCTCCCAGTACGAATTCAAGCTTAAAGCCTCCTTTTCAAACATAATCTCATGTTTCGTGTAAGTGTTTTTTATCGATTACTCCCACATCTTTCGATTACTCCCAATCAGAACGGATAGCTCTACAGGCCTTGCCTTATGACAAATACCGCAGTAGTTGGCAAATGAAATTAAATCTGGCAAACGCATCGAATATTTCTAAGGGCGATGAAATCAGATGGGTCGCGTCGGCACCACTTTCGGACCACTTAGGCCGTACATGTTAGCGCGAAATTCATCCAAGTACTACTGAAACAAACACTGTACCTTTTTATGTGTACCAGCGCCTACACGGACTTATTAGGTTCCACAAATCGACGAAAGCCAGTGTTGTGTCATCAGTATCTTTCACAGTATAACTGGGGTCACTGCAGATGATCCGGAATCCTGTCGACGTGAGATATCCTAGTAAAGATTAGTCGCTCAGTGTGTTGTGTATGATGGTTAAGGCCGACATGATGCAAATTTGATGGAGCGAAATGTCTCAGATCGAACTGCATATAACCTTGCAGTTAGACAGCAGTTTCATGCGAACTTGATAGTTACTCTCACTCCAGTAGCTGTGAGCCTAGGAAGAGAGAAAGCCAGTGGCCGTGTCATCGCTATCTTTCAGATTATCACTGGGGTGACTTTGCGGATAGATAGTGTCTGTCAGCAATCCACGGCTGGCACAGGCCCTGCTCAGAAGGTATAGGAACTTATGTTGCCAAATACTATGCGGAGCTGTCGTCGATAGGGAGCGTGGCTGCCTCCGTAACCTGCGTCCCTGCATACATCACTCTGCGTCGGTGACGGCAGGGAAGGACGCCGCTAGAGATGCAACGTACAAAGGCAGCCACTCGTTCTGTCGGCAGCAGGCACGCCGGGAACTGGGGCAGGGTATGAGGGCAAGATTATAAACAGACAAAAACCAATCCCACCGAAACAAAGATTTCTCGATTTTTTGTTGACACATGATAAGAGCTCAGCTCGGGTAGTTCCTAAATGCTCATGGTACTGTTCCTGCTACTGTCTAGTGGACACAGCCTAATTGTGTGGCATTCTGTTGAGAGAGAACAGTTGAGAATTCTAGTAACAGAACAGTGAAAAAGGGATGCAAATGGCCAAAAACCCGAAAATAGGGTGGATACTCCGAACGACGTTTCCATTTGCCAAGTAAACGCAAAAGAATTTTTGGAAATACGACAGCAGCTTTTTCATGGAGTGATCTTCGAGCTAAAACTGCGAAAGCGCGCTGCAATGCCTTCGATCTCCAAGCCCGTCTGTGGCCCCGCTAATTGTGAGTTCCATCCCACACAGCAGTGACGTGTTGCCTGCAAATTCACGTGGACCCTACCGCTACCTGGTAATGAGGCACCGCAAAACACGTCCACCCAAGAAGCCAAAGAGCAAAATGAGTCGTTTTTCAAGGTTTTTAGCGGTGACATTTCGTTTGCCCTCAACACTAACAGTGCATAGCGCCCCTAGTTCCAGACAATTGAATCAATTTTATGGACACTGCTCTTGAGCTGCTGTTCTGAAGTTCTCATTCTCAATTAGTCATTCAATATTAGTCATTCTCAATTTCGGAGCGCTGAAAGTCCAGCAAAATCTAAAGTCTGGATGATGATGTTTCTCCAATCTTTACAAACTGTCCTTTGAAACCCACAATTCATAAAATCATCTACTCGGAGCTCTTCTCAGCTTTCTTCTCAGTCATGGTAATTCTGCCTGTGCATGCGAGCCATGAAACGGCTGCTAGCGATACCACACCATGAATGGTCATCCATGAATCATTCAAAAGCACTCCGAACAACATGGACAGCATCAGTCGCGTTGAATCGAAGACCACAGCAAATCGACTGAAACGTACTCAACGGAAACGCCTGCATTACTCTGTTATATAAGCATAAACAGACCTATGATCGAAGTAGTATCCAAACATTTGAAGCACAGCGATTAGTAAGCCGAGCCGACCGAGAAATTCTGGCCAGCTGAGATGGTGACGGAGCTCATCAAATTGTATCACCGATGACAAGAGAAGCACCCATTGAACGAATAAATAGCAGCGAAGAGCCATTGAGAGTGGAGGGTTGTAGAGAATGACAGGACGTTTGATCTGCAGTAACCCGCCGATTCCGTGGCAAGTTTTCCATGGTTGGTGCAGCACTAATACGGAAGGCAGCACTAATACGAAAAGATTAACCTCAGGATTACCCTCAGTGTTATCCTCCATACATAACCACAAAAAGAACGGTTTTGTCCGCATTCCTGGAAAATAAGCAGGCGGCAACAACGCGGCTTTAATCTGTAATCTTACTAATAATGGTAATCTTGCACTCCACGTATTGATTACTTGATTATGAGTGCGTTTGTCTTCTCAGTACCGTGGTTCTCACCTTATTCCACACCCCCGGGAAGATCTCCTCGTTCTTTTCTTTTCTCATTTGACCCTTATCATAGCCGATAGCCTTGAATGAGAAGAACTGAAATCTACTGTTTAGTTGTCCTTCTGGTTGTTCACAAAAGGAAAATCTGTTCCACTCGGACCTGGCACCACAGTTGATTGAATGAAGCCACAGGTTTGACTAATCCGTACACTATTTCTTCGTCTTTTCGCTCAGGTTCATAGGTGCCGAATAGCCTAAAGATGGAAGTGTATTGGAAAAGGCCGTTGCAGGTGAGGTACATGGTGTGCAAGGCATTCAGTTCGTCGGAAAAGACATCACAAAATCGAATGCGTATACAGAGAACACTGTGAAAAAGGTGGGTTCCGTTCACGCTCAACGACGCGGGGGCAACTGATGCAACCTATGCTCCGCGATCAACACTTTGGCGGGCCCAATTATCATCTAGCATTTCAACATGTTGGTCGCTGACCCAGCGTTGGCCAGTTGCAATTAACGCGATCGCGTCGCCGAGTCTAAATGTAGCTAGTTTCGAGTTCACTTTCTCCTCCTTTGGATGACGCAAATGCCCTTGAGAAGGATAACCGATTCTGAAACATGAGAAGATCACCTCACCTATCCCATATAATGAAGACGCCGCCATAATTCCTGTCGATGCAGTATGGATTTCTTCCATGATGAACTCGGTGACTAGACGGAGTGCTCAGAAAGTACTCAAGTGGACCGAGGCGAGGCACAGTCTGAAGTGTGCTTCTGTAGGTTTCAAACTAGACTATGCTAAATGGAATCGGCTCGATTGCTGTGCTACCGCACACCTCCCTTTAGGGCTCTGTAGTCAGAAGCCGTGACGCAATGGAAATAACCTATTGAATCTGTTCTCCTCTGATCAGACACGGCTTTTTTGCGCCTTTTCGCGTACATACGTAAGCATTTAATGCATGAGGTAAGATATGAAGGGGCATTAGAGGAAAAGTACAGGCACTCGGAGAACAATAGGCAAATATTAATAATATATGCGAAAGCAAATATTAATATTATATGCGAAAAACTAACATAGGTAACAAATCCAACTTCTCTCTTCGTAGAACCTCCGCATCGATATCATATTAGAACTTCTTCTAATGTGCCAACGAAGTTGTTAGGTTCAATATTTATTGATTGCTCGACGTTTTGACCAGATCGTCTTCCTCAAAGGCCTCACCGTGGCTCAAGGCCAGGATTTTGTCCCCTACTCCGCCAAACGCTTTATCCGCTCAGTGGTTTTGACGGAGGTCTAGGAAAACACCGATGATACCCCTTACGTCAGAAACAAACTCACCCAGTCCACCACCGTACGAGTGAAACAACGCCACCTGAGTTAGTTGTAACTGGTGAATGAGAGATGCCATGTCGTTCTTATACATATAGTATAATTTGGGACATGCATGTCTCCCATATTTTGATCAGTAGCTCGCAATGCGGTGCAAATGACAAGAGGTCATTTGTGACGGATAAGTACTCATATCGGTTGTTCATACTCAGATTTCTTGCAGAAATCCAAAATGCTTCAAGCACTTTTCTGGCAGAAATTTCAGTCTCATATGCTAAAATTCTGCACTATACCATATGTATGAGGGCAGCAACATTTTCTCCCTGCTTTTATCATCTTTATCACCTACTAGCTTCATAGCACAAGTCTCTACCTAAGCCTTTTCATGATAGCATTTATCACTTCAAACACTTATTGGCCTCCGTTACTCAAGGATGTTTTTGAGTTTCAATACTCATATCACAGACTGGACTGAATGTCCAGCGGTAACGCGCCCCAATCCATAAGATGGTGTGCTACATTAGCTGAGTATTAAACCTAATATTATTTGATTTCTCTTCTTGGCGGGATAATTTATTTGGATTCACGTATATGTTCCCCTTTGTGCATCAATTCTCATTCACTCCTTTCATGTTGTGCATCAATTCTCACTCACTCCTTTCATGTCGTTTTCTTATGTTCGTTTATTCCTTTCTGCTCAATGCGATCCTGTTCGTCAGTCGTTTTTATGTTCGTGATAGTTTCACACTTGCCGTTTGCTTCGCCTTTTTTTATGTCACCTAGTTTTTTTGGTTTAAATGTATGGGTTACAGATATTTATGGTTATTTATTTAATTATTGGAGAGGATATCCATATATAGTTCATTTTGTGGAATATATATATATCAAAACACAGGTACGCCTTTTCAATTTACTATTTTAGTTTCTTAGTAGCCATTTGCTGGTTATCGTTTTTTGTTTTGGTTTTTGTTTTTTGTTTTTCTACTGGTTCTCATTTTTTGTGTTTCTTAAGTCTTTACTAACTTGAACAAATTAATTGTTTTCATCAACACCAACTCACTGATAAGCCTCCGGTGTTGATGAAAACACAGTGGATTGTCTCAGTTTTGGAGGCGGAACGAGCCACTAAATTTACTCAATTACATCATTGTGTTTTTTAAAAAATATTTTTCTTTCTTTTCCATGGCATCTCTCATTCACTAATCACAACTAACTCGGAGTGGCGTTGTTCCACTCGTACGATGGTGGACTGTGTGAGTTTGTTTCTGACCTACGGGGTTTCTCCGGTGTTTTCCTAGATCTCCGTCAAAACCGCTGGGGGATGAGGCGTTTGGAGGTGTAGTGGGCAAAATCTTAGTCTTGAGCCACGTATAGGTCTTTTAGGAAGATGATCTGGTCGAAACGTCAGGCCATCATAAATATTACACCTAACAACACAACAGGAAGAGTTCTAGTATACTACCATAGGTTCTCTCTTATTCTCTCTTATTGTTGAATTTTGAGCAGTCACACGGCTTCACATGAAAGTTAAACACTCAATGTATATACACCTGATAGCAGATGTCTATATATGACATTCACTGTACGTTTCTGACACATTTGTCAAGTAAGAGCATGCTACTGTTCAAAGTTTAGCACGGTGTCGCCCCTCAATAAAATCATACCGTAATTCCAGCACTTACAGTCGTGTGAAGCCAGAAAAACCATGTAAAAAACAGGTAGCGATTAACGACGAATATATTGGGTGGGATTGCGAAAGCCTGGAGCAGATCGAAAAGCAATAACCCGACGTCCTAAAATGGTCAAGATTTGTAAGATCTTCCTATCATACAACATTGCCTTTCCTAATCTCAATGTGGTTGATGGACAAATACCACGGTGTAGCGTATCCTATGTAAAATGGCTAGGGTGGCACTGCGTACCGAAACGCTGTTTCTTCAATCTGTCGCCTTATTTTTGTAGTAGAACACAGCAATCGTTTCAGGACCCAACTAATGACGGTAGAAGGGTAGGGGGGTTATTACGCTCTACAACTCCCTTTGGAGGGGGGGAGGCTTTCGTTTTTATGAAAGCGCACTGGAGATGAGTAGTTGGTGTGCATTCTGACCACGATCTAATAAGTCTCCGATGGGATAGGCCCATACAAGGAATCCTTCATTATTTCTTGACCATTAAACCAAACTATTTCCCACCACTCAATCGTGTAGCTGACAGTACACCATTATTCCAAACAATCACAACAATCACCTCATAAGCTCCTAGACGGACAGCAGTAGCAAAATTAAAGTATTCGGAAGAATGATGCATCTGGTGGAAGGCCCAGAACACGCCAGCTTCTGAAAAATACTACCTCATGCATGAGACAAATTCACACATGGACCACTCACCATTAAGAAACTTCAAATTCTCTATTGGTTGGCGAGGGAGGTGAAAGATGTAATTCCGGATCTATTTTCTGTTTTCTTGGATGAGTCACGAGAGCTTCCCCAGTTTTTTCACTATAAGTGAACCCTTGGTGTCTGAAAATAAGGAAGATGATGCAACCCGCATTTTTGCACTAAAAGGGTACCACGATGGCACAACTACAATGCTCCGAGCAGTGATGGAGAGGTAGCACAACGATTGCGGCTTGGAATGAATCTAACAGTGATGCAGCGGGTGCGAAAACATGTCTGTGGAGGGAGTCAGCGGGAAAAAAGGCCCCATTTTTGGGTCGTCGATCGTTCCATTAGTTACACTGGCGCTACTTTGCACCTCTACTTTCCCACTCATGAATCAAACAGATCGCTCTTTTGGCCCCTTCAACAAACGGCCTAGCGATAGCTCCCATTTTTTGGTGCCCGTCTTCAGCCAACACCAGTGCAGTGTCGTTCTTCATTACCCACACTTACCATGAATAGCTCGATGACCGATGTAGTAGGCGAAATCCTGGGTGAAAATGCATAGTATCCATGTGGAAAGCGAGTTTTTCGGCAGTTCTATGACATGCAATCGGTCGTACACCATCGGATAAAACGAGACCGACAAAAAACGACCACCAGCCCTGGAGTAACATCGCATAATTTCAATAAACTGATTGAGCAGATCTTACAGGTAGGTGCTCTTACCTCATAGGTGTAAAGGCTGTATTGAATATGTTTTGGTCCTAAGGAAAATTAAAAGAGGTTTTTTGTGGCCCCCCAAAAAAAACACAGCATTTGTGGATTTCAGTAGTTACAGACGGCTGGAAATGTTCGGCCTAGGTTGAAAATGCTTTGCTGCCTCAGATGGTAAGAAAAGATTGTGAAGACGGATAATAAGGTGTAAGGGAAAAGAAAGGACGTAGAGACGAATGGAGAAGAAAATGCAGAAGCAGTGGTGGAGAGAAAAAGGTACTAGAGCATGTTCAGTGTTCCTGAAAAGTACAAATCAGTACAAATGGATAGGTAGAAAGGAGGGTCCTATTAAAGAAAGTGAAGGGATGGGAATTGCGGGCACTGATTTCTGTCGTTGAATTCCTTACCCACATGCTCTGCTGCGAATGTCACCCCGCAAGTTTCCATTTATTAGGTTGTCCTAAAAGTCTTGTAGGATTTTTCCAAAAAGATCAATAACTCTTGTTTATTCGAAGCATATCTAGGCGGTTCAAGAATATGGTAGGAGGTTTCCTAAGCTTTCTAACAAAATATATATTGACCCACTAGATTCCGTTGAGAGATCTACAATGCCCATAGTCGTTACCCACCCAACACGCTGTGTCATCTACTATAAGTGGTCTTGCGGCACCAAAGCGACGGAAGCTTGCCACTCCATCAACGCTACATTGGGCAAGGGATGTGTGAGCTACGAGACCGTGCTCCGCTGGTTCATCAGCTCCAGCAACCGCGAGATTGATATGGAAGACAAACCACGCTCAGAGCTGTTTACCTCCGGGACGCGGAAGGAATGCCTTCACAAGAGGTGCTGGTACAAGGCGAGACAGTCACCGCTGCCGTATGCAGTCACCAGCTAAAGCAGCTCGCCGGCGTAGTTCGAGAAAAGCGCCGGAAACGGTCCGCGGTCACCATCCTTCATGACCACGTCCGCCATTTCGCGAAAAGTACTCAGGCCAAGCTACAGGAGCTCGGCTTGGATACCCCGCCCCTCCACCATATTCAACAGACAATGTCCCTTCTGACTATCACCTCACCTATCCTCTTGAATCTTTCCTGGCCGAGAGAAAATTCGCTGATTATGACTTGCTTGCTGGCGATCGCTGACTTCTTCGACTCTCAGAACCTAGAGTTTTGGGAGGAGAGAATCAGCGATCTATCTGTGAAGTGGCAGAGTGTTGTCGATAACAATGGTGAATACGCTGTTGCCTAACTGTTGTTTGTTAGAAGAAAAAATAATAAAAAGTGATAATCGAAAAAACCTACAAAACTTTTGGGTCAACCCAATACTTCTTCCTGAATCTCAGTGATATGGGAGGGACCTCTCTTCATAGGGTCGGCGAGGACGACGATTTGATGCTCCCTTCCCCTACGCCAGTGGCACAGAGAAACGATGATGACTTGATTCGGTCGATTATGAAAACAACATCAACAAAGCAGCTATGAAGGGTTGCTGCACAGCTCTTGACGACGAAGCTTAATGAAAGGATTCAACAAATTCTTCGAAATCATTCAGAAATTTGATTACTGTAGAAGGAGGTACAAAATGCCGGCATTGATGGACGTGATCGTATCCTTGAACTCGCGTTTCTTCTCGTCGAGCATTACATACTCCAGTGCAACAAAGAAGAACAGCCACGACGTTGCCTGGACTTCAAAGATCATTGTAAAGCCGTTCGATCTCAGCGACAAGACCAGCAGGGTGCCGCGTGCACAGCGTGATTGTGTGGTTGTTCCATTGCCGTCTCCAACGGAGCGGCTGCAAAAGCCATGTTCATCCAAGGAAGAAGGGCGTGCGCCAAACAGACGGAAAGTTTCCATCGCAGTATTCGGCATGTAATGCAATGCGCACGAGATCGAAGCACCGAAAGTAGTTCAGTCCTCAAGCAACTACACTAGACCTACAGACAGCGCGGGGATGGGCTTTCTGGTGGAGGCATAGTCAAGCATGGGTCGAAAAATCCTCAGAGTGCGGTCGTATTGAATGATTTTAGGATCGATGAGGAAAACTCTAAAAGTTCAAGCAGCAATGCCATGATTATCGATTGACACCTTTTCAGAGAGACTTTCGGTATAGAAATGGATGCACTACCACTGAAACGCAACTTCGGGAGTGCGCAACGCTGTTACATTAATTATGGCGCCCAGTTGAATGCATTTGTCCAGGGACTCTGCGGACCGCACCACGGTAACTTTTTCTGAAACTGCACAGTACTCATTGCTTGTAATCATTGTCCTCACTGTAATAGAAACCTAATCAGGAATTGAACAACTAGAATTTCCTTCTAGGTTCTCCAAAACCCTTCCAACAGCTGCTTCTGTTTATTTTCTGCCGGTTTGTTAAGGTTGGATACACAGGTTTATTGAGGTGGAATACTTACTTTGTCTGAAGTTTCGACAATTTCGTCGTCATCAAAGGCCTGACAGCATTTCATAACTTTTTGTCACTGCTTATCCTGCACATACTTTGCGATGCGATAAACTCAATCAAGGAAACCGAAGAGGTCGAGATTCAAACATCGAACTGCTCAGCTTGGTTCCACCAGTACGGAGCGCTTGCTCAATTTCGACGATAAACCAAAGCATGCATTGCCACAAGTGTTCAATATGATGTGTACGTGCAATGCGTTACGTTCTCATTAGCTCACATAGTGGATGTATGGCGAGAATTTGTCAGTAAGTGAAATGCATCGTTCATGTTGCCTATGCGTGAATCGTTGCGCCTCATCCAAAAAGCCTCAAAAGTTTTCTAGCGCCGATATCATTTTCGAGGGGCAGTATGGTGCATTTAATGTCGAAATCGCTGAGAATCATTACTTGTGTGTTACCTATCCATAACGTCATTATATATTGCGTATGCTCGTCAAGCATTTTTTAAACCGCTCCAAGAGCCTCTGTATTGCTAACGTTGGTGTAGAGCGCAGACAAGTCAAACGATTCTATAACGCAGTCGTTTCAAAGTCTGCAAGAACGCGAGCGATACAGAAATTGTACTGTATTCGATAAATTTGAAGGTATGTAAGTAAAAAGCTGACCGACAATTTTGTTGAGAAACCATGAGATGCGGTCGGTCGGTCGGTTTGTTCTCACGGTCAAAATGGGTTGAGATTGGTGAAAGTTTTTTCAGATAAGAAAGCCTTAAAGGCACATTTCGTGATAATCATATGGGTCGACTTACCTTCCACCAATAGTAGATCCTTGGCTAACTAGTCAGGCCGCACCTTTTTCTCGTTGTCACGGCGCGCTGTGACGGCGCTACGCCTATTCGAACCTACTCCGACGCCAACCACTTTGCTCAGTTGACCTATAAGGGAGCTCAAGTGGGTGGCGTTGGAGTGAGTCGAGCAGGTGTAGCGCCGTGATGGCGCACTGCAGCGACGCGCAAATGGCGAAGCCTGACCGGCTACCCAAGGATCCACTGTTCCAAGTAGGTAAATCGACCTATCTGATTATCACGAAGTATGTCTTTGACCCCCCCCCAGTGGTCTCTTGTCAGGTCATTATACCTTTCGCGCCTAAATCTATGTAACGCCTCAATCACTCCCAATGGAAAATTCGGAATATAAAGTGAGCTTCGTTAATTGGTTCGGACTCCATATGAAAAATTCATGGGAACGGAATAGGTGTTGGTATTATATGCTGTGATCCCTAAACCGTTTGCATTTGTAAGTTACGTCGCGCTGTCGGTCGTACCACTTCCCATGGCCTGGCAGGGCGTGGCCTACGGGTGAGAGTGAGAGTGTGTGGCGGGGTGAGAGAGATAGATACACTTTCATCCAAGTCCGCAGGCCTCGCCCTGCCAGGCGTTGGAAAATGGACTGTAACTGATCTCTCAGCCTTTGCAGACCAGATACAATTTTACCATTCGTAGCCGGGCTGTTCTTGCGTCAATGAAAACGATGGCCCCTAATTCAGAAAATTCAACGCTTATGATGAAGATTGAGCATCACCAATCACTATACCTCTTTCCTATGTTTCTTTAACAGCCTCGAATACAGCACCTCTTGTTTTCGCCTATTAATCGCGCTCAGCAAAGATCGGTAAATTCTGACAATTCATTCGTACCAGGTAATCCCCATACTGATCCGGCTGTTTATTCATTATGAATCTTGAGAAGATTCTGGTTGCCTTGCAGCGTCGAAGAAATAGGTGGAATGGTCGGTTGTGTACCGACTTCCTTCCTTTTCTTTTATACATAATAAAAATAAACATAGCATATATAGCATATAGCATATAAAGGATAAAAGGATAAAGTTTTTGGCGTTAATCAATCCCTTTTTGGGAGGCGCCACACATTCTAGTTCCATTTGGCATTGCTCAAAGATTACCCTCGACGCTAGGCTTGACCGTATGGGGGGGGGATGTGTGACGACTTCGACTGGTCAGATTGCAACGAGGGTTCGCTTCGCGAAACGATTGACTCGCTATTGATTTCAGGATCATAGCTAGTTACATGTGTGTTGGCTCACATATACTAAATATAAAGGAAGAAGATTGGGGCTAAAAGTAAGAAAAGTTAAATATATTACACGCTGAATACAGATGACTAATGATCCCAAAAAAAAGATAGTTAGAAACTAATTACTGTAGCGATTAATTACAAAACACTTGATTGATGGGAATGGTAATTTCGTCTTTCCCACAACGAATTGCCCGGCACGCGTCACCGGTGATCTGGCCTATCTAGTATCTAGCATATCATACCTGAGTGATTGATGATGACATCTTACAAAAGTGTCTGTTCTCAAAGGAGCTTCCAGGATACGGAGAGTGTCAGATGGCTGCCCCCTGACTGGCCTTGCTGCTGACTTTGTTGTGCTTACCGGACTCTTGAAAAAATTCGGTACGTCTTCCATTCTCCCAGGGAATGTCCCGTTTGGCGTTCCCATATACAATACAGAACGTAAATTATACGGATTCAGATCCGCCAACATTTTATGAAGAATGTTGAGCATCTGGAAAAAAGACATTAATACATAGTCGAAAGATTCCTACACACAGAGTTATACATAGTCAGACCTAAGGTACTCTGGAAATTCTACTGCTCTGTGGTCAGAAAGAGATTGGTGAAAGTGCTTGGATCACTACTTTCAGAGTTTATAAAGGCATTGCCATATGATAAAATTTGCGAAATCGTGTGAAGTTACTCTTCACATTACTTTTTGAAAAAGACATTTCACAACGCAACTGGACATCCATCAATCCGAACCAGTCCTGGCGCTCATCGACTTTGTTTCAAGGGACACACAATGTAGTTAGAAATCCATCCAACCGAAACCACTCTCGAATCTTGAATGATTTGTTGTCTCCAAGAGGGCGCAGACCTCGCAAGAAAAGTGAAATTCCGAAATCGTTCCTGTGGTTGCGCGTGGTGATGGTCTTACGCCAGGACAGCGAAACTAGGTCGTATATGCCTCATTTGGACTCACCTTCGAGACTAGACAGCGTAAATCATGCGAATTCAGGTCCGGCACTCTTCTAAGGAGGACACTTAGCATCCGAAAGTGTGACAATGTTGCAGGACTTGATGCTCTACGAAAACACGAAAATCGGTCTCCTTTTTCAACGGTTGCTTATTCTAAAGTGCATTGAAAATACTATGGTATTGCTGAAAGTATGAATTTAATTGACAAATTCTTAATTATACTTTGCCTTTTTTTCATCACCGGCTTTGACTGGCATCACGAAAATATCACACCTACTCATAACACTTGCCTGTTCGAGACGGTCCCCTTTCGAGGCAGTACACTGCACATTGTTGGGCAGTATGAAAGAAAAGCCGAAGTGTTTGACAGTACAAAAGTGAAGAAGGGGTAAAAAACACGGAAAAAAACTCACTTACACTCTCCCCATCGCGACCTCGGGGTCAACCACCATAAAAAAAGAGGCGAGCCATGTTACAACGGGTGGCAGCTGATGTGAAAGAGGTCTTCTTCAAAACACAGAAGTACTCCTTTCACGTGAATTATGCCACGTTCGATCTTCTTACTCTACTTATATCTATGACTCATTTTGAAAGGTTTCGTTATCCATAGTACCCTATCATTACTTCAAGTGTTCCAATAAGTTCGTGTTCACCATAGCAGACATAGGGTTGGAAAGAAAGAGATTGAGCCGGTTATACGCCCACACTCAACTTCTTTCGGCGTCCGTGCCTTTGGGCTATGGTTGAAGGCCCACCACGTGTCGAAAAGATTGGTGACTTACTTTCTTCAGGCAACTAGGTCTTCAAGTTATTGCTCAGCCTGCACCTCTTTTGCGGTTAAAGGTGCACCTTCACGGTATTTTGCGTGCTTAAACGTATCCAAGCCACGCTCACCCAACAAATCACACCTGAACTCGAACGAAGTAATTGGTGTCCTTCATCATCAATATTGCTGATCGTTAAATTATTCTGTTTTTATCTTCTTTTATTTCTTTTTTTCATACAATTTTAAATCTCTTCTATATATATATAAATACTCTTTTGAATCTTCTCTTAACGCAAGTTTTCTTCTCCACGTGAGCGCCATGTCGGCAATTTATACGTACATGAACAGTTGAGATTTCGAGCCTGAGCAGTTATCCAAAGATACTAGCCCAAAGGAAGTAGGTCACTAACCTCATTATCCGTGGTTACCTCTCAATGGGCTCTCTGCTTCTTCACCCAGCAATCCTAACTTGCTCGACTTCTAAAGACCATCCCTAATTTGCCCATTTTTGGTACCCAAGCGTAGACTTTAATTGTGCACCGAACAAGCCCCGTCTATTGCAGGCGGACTAGGCTTAGTTCTTATATGCTATATACTTAAGTCTATCCCTATCCTCTCCCGAATTGTCTGACTTCTCCAGACTGCAGTGGGGTTAAGAATGGTTTATGCGTGAAACATACAGACACACACATGCACTCACAAGCAGACAAACACACCAATCTTCTGGTTTATTTATAAGTAATAGGTGACTTCGACCAGTATTTTGGACTTTTCAACCTTGTTCTCACAAGAAACACCCACAGTGTCGTTAAATTTATTAACCTAAACCAGTCTTTTGGACTTTTCAAATTTGTTCTCAAAAGATACACCCACAATGCCGTTAAATTTATTAACCCGAAGCAGTCTTTTGGAACCTCCATCTTCGTTTCCAAGAGACACTCAAGACTAGATGATAAGCAGAGCGTGCCGTCAGCTGACCCGGTTATGTAAGAAAATATAATGGCATATGGGTGATCAGCACAAAAACTACAACGACAAAATACTCAGTAATATTAGGTTGTCCGAAAAGTTTTCGGACTAATGTCGGAGAACACTGCATAGTTCGTAGGTTTATTGACAACTTCATTATTGTTATTGCTATTATTATTGCTTATTATTGCTTATTATTACTTATTATTATTTTTATTTTCATTAACTATTAATTATTAATATTATTACTATTATTACTATTACTATTATTATTATTACTTTTACTTTATTATTATCATTATTATTTTACTTAATTGACGTCGAGCGATAGGGGGCTTGCTCCTTCATTGTCTCCTGCAGAAAGCGATGGGCCTCGTGCGCGGACTGGCCGGAGCGGTATTGTAGAAGCAGAACTGGTCGGTAGAGCATCTTCTTGTCACCCATTGTGGGGGCACTACTGGGAGCAGGAGACGATATGACGCACATGCTGCTGGCAGGTACATATACCAGACATGAGACACAAAACCCTCAAGTTAGGCCCGCTCACAACATCCGGTGACAAAGATAAGTTGTTTTGAACCCTACCATGCATTTAGTCCGAAAACTTTCCGGACGACCTAATACTATGCCATTGACATGGATTTATTTCACCGAGGGGCTTCCCTCGCTGAAGGATCTCGAGCTGGTGTGGTATTGTTACATGACGCGTCCAGCGGGTCGATTGCAGACCAAGAGGCACCCATGTACTCGCCCCAAGGCGCAGGTGGATTCAAGCGATGCACTTAATCTTTCCCGGGGGGCGTCCAGTAAATAGCCCGGAGCCTACTTTAGGATAGCCTAGTTAATTACCGGAAGTAAATCCAGCTCTTACGGCAGAGCCTACCAACCTACTCGAGGGATTTCATCTTGCCGTTAATAGCAGTGAAGATGGGCCTATATTTTCTTGAAACTGAAGGAGTTCCCAATACGGCAGCATTCGATAGGATCGCTCGAATCTTAGGGCTACAACAGGCTGCCTAAACCGAGAAGGACCAAGATGGCGGTCTGTACTTTCAATACACGAACTATTGCATCGGAAGCGAGTATCGAAGACCTGAAAGGGGGGAAGCCAAGAAGTTCAATTACGACGTCATCGGACTGGCCGAGACGAGTAGGCACTATTCGTTATACGCTGTTCACGAGGCTGGAAAGGAGCTTTCTTGGAAACATGCGACAGAAGAGGCGTCGGCAATGGGGACGTTCTCGTCAACACGCACTCGGCCATTAACATTGATTCGTACAAAAAACCGAGAACCCGAATCTGACGTTTGCGACTGAAAGTATGTGGTTCAATTCTAGCTTTGACCATCTTTGTCACCAACATCAAGCTGCGAAAAAGAGAAGCTTGAGGCATTTTATGTGGATTCGGAAAAGTTCATAAGGGAGACCATACCTTTTTCAAGGTCATCGTCGGCGATTTCAACGCTAAGATCGGCCCTACAGGAACGGATAATGAACTTCATACCGGGACACACGGAACGGAATAAAATGAGCAGCGTGAAAGGATGTCTGAGTTCATTAGCTCGGTCCATCCACGGTGACGTACAGCTCCAGGAGCCCTTTTATCTGCGATGGAGAGTCTCCCGGTGGACAACTTCGTAATGAGATTGAACAGACCATCTTCGATCAAGGTTTTGCTTGACCAACGACGCTGTTGTTCCGAAATCCTATACTGGATCAGACCATCGACTCGTATGCGAAAGGTCTCATCGATATCTGGAGAGAGGTTCGTGAAATTCTAAAAGGGCGAAGTCCCAAATCAGCATCAACTGGGACCTATACACTTCTCTCGCTTGTGGGAGGATGCCGTTATGGAAAACATTGACGAAGAGTACAACTGGCTCGTCGGACATCTCCACGATAGCGCTAGGAGGACAGAGTGTTCGAAACTGACCAAGGAATGTCCCTTCAGGAACTCTGGAGGTGATGCGCTCCGAACTTACGAAGCAATGCAGAGAGGCGATAGAACAAGATCTTAAGCCGAAAACAGCAGCATTGCTGGCTGAGGCAGCAGAGACTAGGAGGAGCGTCCGCAATGCTCACCGCAGCTTCGCCAGTTACGGGACCAAGATGACGTCTCCGACTTCTGACGGTACAGTTACTGCTTCCCGAAGGGCAACGGAGAAGATCATCTATGACTTTTACTCGGAACTCTTCGATACCATGTTCAACCACACAGGAGCAATCAGAAGCAGAAGCGATATCCGGCCACTTTGTGCTTGCTGATCTGTACATCTACGGAGGCTGTGCTCATATCTCTGTTGAGAACCACGTACACAATACTTTGGGTCGGAAATAACTTTAGTTACGCGATGAGGTGGAGAGACGAAAAGTTGGGCTTTTAAAGCCCCCATCTCCCTTTGTGTCTGAGTTTCCGGGTAAAATGTCTGTTAGACGCCTTATTCACCTGCATAATGTAGACCGACGGAGTAGAAAGGACCAGTGGGCCTGAAGACGGAATAACCGTGCATTTCAACACAACCGACACCAACGCTCGAAATCGTGCGAAACATCAAAGAGGCCAGAAGAACCTCAGAAGATGTGCGATGTGCCTGAACAAGATGGATCGTGTGTTCTACAAGTATGGTCCATTGTTCACACTCCAGTAAATCTCATTAGTTGGTAAGAGGCATGTGAGGTAAGGGGCCCGTGTTGTACCTTGGAATATGGTCGAATAGCTTTAGGAACTATAGGATTGACGAAAGTAACATTCTCACAGGACCAAATCTCTATATTATAGAGTGGTAAAGTTACTTAATTTCACCGATTCGTGCATCTTATCTGGTTTTATTGAGAATTGCATTTGATGGAAGATATAGCAACTTAGAGAAGATCCACCTAATTACAATTTGGTTTCGTGAGTCTTCATCCTGATTCTATGAACTTAATCTTTGGGAGAATGGTGCACGGAGAACAAAGATGAGTTTTTCTATTACCTCCATACTTATGTTTTACTTGTTTAGTGAGAATTGCGTGCAACGCTTCACACAACAAAATGAGAATTCGGCTGAAATACAGCTCCTCGAGGTGGCAGCCGAGGGTTCGGGGCCTTAGAGTAAATGCCGGCCCCGTCGTCCGTTGCGGTCACGGATGAAGCGCGGGACTAATTATGTAACTTTCTGCTCCCACTATGTGTCTCCGACCACCATGGAGTAAACAACCAGTGCTGCTATTCTTGAGACTCTGAAAGAGGCGGAAAAAAAAGCCGAAGAAAGGTACAAGAGAGCCGAAATCCACGCTTCGTTCAGCAGTCGAATATAAGCAGCTCCGCAAAATATCGTCCGTTGTGAATCGATCCACTGGACATTGATCAATTACGAAAATCTGAGGGTTTGGTCATGTGGACGGTCGCCTGTCGCTTAAGACGTTGCGTTGCGCGGTCGGTGTTAAGCCACGGTCATACTCACCTCCGGCAGGGCGTGGCTGCCTTTACACGCAGCGAGGAAGAGTGGTACATGGAGGTGCAGAGATGGCGCAGGCAACGAGGCAGAGTGGCATAGGCCGAGACGCAGAAGTACGCAGCCATGCCCTGCCGCCGGCACCGCAGGGTATGACCGCGGCCTTGGGGTGGCAGCAACAGCCCCACTGGAAAATCACCTGCAAGGGGCCGCGCCAAACGACATACATCCACTTCGTGACAGACGTACGGAGGGACAGACCTACAGTTTGACGAAGCGTTTAATATATAGTAAGGATAATCGCATATTAGTTGTTAGTTTAATTACCCAACTTTGAGGTCGCTCGAGATCATTGCGTTCAATAAATAATTGGTGTTTGAAGGTGTGAAGAACCCTATTATGACCATTAATAAGATTACTCCAAACACGAAGCGAATAAGAGCTCTTTCCATCAAACATGGAGACGAATACTTGAGAACCATTTCAAGATCACTAGCACTTCAAGGAGGAGGCCCAAATTTTTGCACAGAATCGTCAATATGTTTGACTACAATCGAGACTCTGGAATATTTATTAGAAAACTCGAAGGCATATTTTTCTTAAATATTTTTTTGCTCTGTACGCCTATTGCGAGACCTGAAGATGGTGCTGTAAAAAAGTTTGAAAGGATAAAGTTTTTGGCTTAATCAATCTCACACTGGGATGCGCCGCACATTTTAGTTCCATTCAGAATCGCGATGGCTGCTGAATGTGATGTGACCTATACAACAACTTACGGTGAGGACATGTGAAATAAATATTTTCTGCCTCAGGCAAGATCACGCATAAGCATTGTGTGAACTCTTCGGCAGTGGTTTTGTCAATTTTTTAGGAGCTCACACACGAAATGAAAATCAAGCGCCAAATCTGGTCAAATGGTTTTGGCAGTGACAAGAAATGGTGTTTATTCTTCCAATTTCCGTCTTTTGTGGGCGAGGGGCTATGCGGACAGCCAGGCATTCAGAATGTTTTTTTTTCTTCACACTGCTTGTTGCTTTCCTAGCGAATACCAACGGTGAGTGTGAGTGCTGCCGTGTGAATAAATCCCGATTTGAAAACAAATTCGTTAAAGTTATTTCGAAGGACGAACCAAATGTGAACTCGACATTCGTACAGCCGAATTATATATAGGTGGAGAAAATAGGCTGATTTGTCTTCCTTGTTGAGAGCGAACTGAACAGGAAGGGCTTTTCAAAACGCGTTCCTCTCAAGTATCTGTTTTGAAGCACAGACATGGGATGCAAAGGTTGCGGAGGAAGCGATGAAAGGAGCAAAAGAGTTATACAGGTGGTGCCAAAAAAAGAAGTAATTTTAATCACGGTTCACATCCACCATGTATACAAAATATAGGAAAACGGAAGAGATGAAAGTTATGGGGCAAGTTCCCGAAATGTTTCTTCAAAAACAGAGCAAGATGAGATTCACTACTTTCACCTCCATCAAAATACGGAGCCTTCATAGGCGCAGTTGAGCTTCGGAGCACCTTCGGTATCAAGGTCCGCTTAAAACAGTGGAGCCACGTTCCGTGGTAGGTCTTTTGTGGGAAGCGTCCTAAGGATTGGCCCTTCGGCTCATGGGAGTCACAGAGCCCTCGCTGCTCGGACAACGCTGCTATGATCCGAAGTATCATTTTCCATACCTCAACCCCCTCCCCCCTCCGGAGGGTTTCAGTGGTAACGAAAAAACGTTCTCGGTTTTGGAAACTGAGGGCGCTGGGATCCCGAAGTAAACGGTGTGTGTAAGAACACCACCCAATATGAATTCCTTCAGGCACCCAGAGCCAACGGACCTCAGCAACATTCTGCATGAGGGCGACGAAATCTCCAATTTTGCCGTGTTGAGGTGGCACATCATGTTCACTCGGAATAATCTCCCGATCCTGTTTGCGCAGGAGGCTGTTACGGAGTTTACTGATAGTAGGTGGTGTGCTCTCGAATTCGAAGATGGAAATAGCTCGTCAGAGTTTGCTGAAGTTTGATTATGATAGGGTGGAAAGTGGAGAAGAAAAATTACTTTTTTTATTGGCACCCGCTGTACAGTGGAAAGGCCGACGCCGTGGGCGAAACAAAGCACGTGCTTGTACAATTTTGAAAGTTTTTATGTAGCTCTTACAAGAATGCATGATCTTTAAAAAGTTCGAAAATAGTGAAAGGAACGAAAGAACGATGGCACAAAAGGTGGGGGGGGCCGCTATGGTGAACAAATTTAGAAATGCCGAGATGTTTGTAAGTATAGCCATGAAAACTACTACTTCAGCTGCAATAAGCAGTGTATGGCATGCTACTGAGCTGGCCATCAATGCTTTTGACGACGCCCTTTCAGAGACTCAGGGTCATGACAACACTAGAGTGAGACGGTACTCTGTCACTTGTTCCCAAAGGCAATGCAGCTCAGTGGAAAGCTCAATGACTTGCTACAAAATGAAAATAAAAGGAGAAATGACTTAATTCTTGAAGACGGCGCTCTACGTTTCCAAGAAAGTCGTGCGTTGGTACTCGGCTCCCCTCAGCCGTTGTCATCCCACAAGCGGACTCTACTTTTGGTTTTCCATCACAAGCATGTGTTCCCGGTTAGCGCTTGATGGTGAGGTGCGCCGGAAGTCACGGCCACGGAAGACTCCACCATTCCTCGACTTCGAGCTAATTACACTCTCGTGACACCGTTCATGCTGTTCTCAGTCGAACTTCTTCCAATTAACACATGAGAATTACTGAATGAAAGCATAACAAAATGATCACCGTTTGTGATGCTAGCATGCCTCCCTATGGCTTCAAAAAAAGTCTCCTTTGAAAGTTTTGTTCATACATTGCGCCAGCATGTCGTGGCTGTCTTCACAGGCAACTCGACGAGGCCCCACAGGCGCAGACGCAGAAGCACGCAGCCACGACCACCACACCACAAAGTATGAACGCGCTGTTCCACCGGCGTTTTTCAAATGCAATTCGCTTTCTCCATAACTAATCTAAAACGATTTCCTGTACCAGTGTTTAACCGGTGGCAATTAAAGTGATCAGGAGAGGCTTCATTGGACTTCCCGTTGTTAATGACTGTTCCTAGTTTCGAACAATAACTGACAAGTCATAGGTTCCGCTCCGCTCTCTACTCTTTTTCTCACATCACGGATGCAATAGCATTTATGATAAGGAAGAAACACAGTACGGCCGTCTGACCGTGGCATCCCTCTACAAAACGAACAGGTAAAGAAGAGAGTAAGTTAAACACCTAAAGTCGTCCAGCAGTAAACACAAACCCGACCTGATTGCACCCTTACTGAATATTTGAATAAATATTTGAGGCAACTCTAGACCGTATAAACATTGAATAGTAAAGAGTGGCTCTTCTGGAAATCATAGTTTGAAATTGGAAAAAATTTGGAGCTGTCCCAGTGGAAAGCACCATTTCGACAGGAGTAAAGGACGTTTAGAGGAATACATAAAGGAAAGATGAAGGTTAGCAAGGAACTCAGTGCATTTGATTCACCATGCATTTTGAGCATTCATCGAATCAATGTATTCTCGATGATATGTTTTATATCACAAATGGCTACCCAGAAATGGGGAACATTCATTATGAAATGTGAATGGATCCGATCGGACACAATGCCCAAAATCACATCGCAGAACCATCATCGGCAGACCTAATAAAGCTGAGTTTCAGTACGCTTGAAACTTCAAGCGTTCAAGACTCTCAGTAATATCCTTATTGCTTTCATAAGTTTGAGGAAGAGATTTCTAGATTGTGAAAACTACTTTACGTGTCACCAGCAATTTCATAGTTTATTTACGAGAAGTGTCCTTCAGGTCATGACGTGCTTATTGAAAAGTTTTTTCCATCGTACGGGAATACCTGCATGAAACATATAGCTGACGTCCATTTTTTCTGAGCGGTCCTACGAATGCCAAAGGGAAAGTAAAGGAATTTTTTTCAAAAAGGCAACTTTACTCTCATCGGCATGCCCTTTGTAGCTTTGAGCATTAGCAGATTCAGAAGTGTTCTTCTATTACACATCCGAAACGAAGCGAAATGCTGAGAGAAGAATGTCCTACCTGTAGCATGTACTAAAAATGTACTAAAATGGCGTGGCAGCCCCATGAACTCCGCCCCAGTGAGGCGCTCATGGTGCGGATGGCCTACTGGATATGGTTATGGGCTCACAAGCGATTGCTATGGATGGTTTTGTGATTTTGGATCCTACCGTTGACAGGCCATTGCATTTTCTTTAATTAAGGCTTTTGACCATGCCAAATGATAGCATGTCGTAGACAGCGTGCCAGATTGACTCCAATGACGAGTTTACAGCTAATTTAGTGATCTGACGTTTTTTTGAACGTGGTGGGGGGGGGAGTGGGTTCGAAATACGCTTTTTTGCTGAATGAGCATCATATTCGTGTTCTGGTTTGTCAAGGAAGCCTTAAGAGCATATTTTTATCCACATCCAAATTTTGACCGTAGCTTCGAGACAATATGTTTGGCCATTGGTGCATGCTGTTCTTCTTCTTATAGAAATGAATAACTGACAGAATCGATGAACATCAATGGAATATGCACAGGAATGTCTAACACCATAACTTCACCTACAGGCAGCAAACAAGAATATCAGCCAAGATTCTCTGATATGTGATAGCCATCTCCATTGTCAGAAACGCAATCGGAGGTAAAGCGCTGCTCTTTTGGAATACGCGTCAAAGTTTCGGTCGGGCTCGAAACTTACCCCTGGAGGTGGTTCTAGCATGAATATCGTTTCCGCACGCGCAAAAATATCTCACTTGTGCACTATGTGTGCTGGCATGCTAAAAAATTAGTCTGCTAATTTCGGTGAAAAATAGTAATGGGATGCAGCCTGACACACTTAAATGAGACAGTGCACATGACTTCCGTACTCAAATGCTTGTGAACCCACCTACTAAAATTCCAAATTTTGCAAAAATTCGTTCAGAGTTAGAATTGCATCATCAGACCCTTTTTTCGCATTCGTTGGGTCACTCGGCACGAATGGACATCAGATATATGCACCATGCATGTATACCCACCGATGCAGGAAACCGCTTGCAGGAATTGCGCCGTGGTCTGAAAGACCTTCCCTGTTAATCTAGCAGCATTCTGAGCTCGACGCAACCATCTGCCAGTCACTCCTTCTTCGCCTGCATCGATTGTGTTTCTCGAAGGGGATGAGAGCTGGGTCCTGTATGATGTTAAGGCACGACGTGTTTGAAGACTCTCTCGAGGCGAGGACCCTCCTACGCAGGCGAAGGGACCTGTTTCAAAAGAAGATTCTGCCCTGCTGCTCGTCGGACCTGTTTCAAAAGAAGATTCTGCCCTGCTGCTCCTGGGACGCGAGGGAAATGCTGTGCTACAAGCTGTTCTCGCAAAGCCACACAATCACAGCTACCATTCATGCAGTTCAGCTTCAGAAACTCGCGGAAGCTATTGAGGGAAAGCGGCCGAGACGATCGTCAGTGCACCCCTTGCAAGATAACGCCCGACCCCACGTAGCTAATCATACCCTCCAAAAATCGAAGAGCTTGGCCGAAACTCCGTGGTCCGTTCCCCATTTCTCTAGATCTAGCACCATCTTATCACTAGCTCATACCCCTTAGGACTCAGAGCTAAAAAGACTTTTCTCCACTTTTGATGGCATTGATCGTTCAGTTGCCGACTACTTCGACTCCCAGTCCCTCCAGAGCTGCGAAAGGGGATCACTGTACTGCCCAGTAGGTAGGGCACTGATGTGACTTGTGAAGATGATTATAGTGATGATTAATTCATATGCGTGATAAACAAAAAGAAAAAAACATGGGACACTTCTCAAAACTTTTCCGACAGCCTAACACTTCGTTTCATCCAGTGTCACACTACGTAATGTATCTATTTCAATTTCAAGGGTAAACAAAATTTTCACATACTGACTTTGCGAATTTTAGTCCCGAACAAATCATATGTCGGCTGCGCCAGGTTTTTCGGGCGCCCCATGGCAGAAGTACATTGTAATGTGAAATGAAGCCAGCTCTGCATAAACATTGGTTACGAATCTGTTGTCATGTTATCTATTATGTAATATTGACTATGAATCTGTTGTCATGCCCTATACTGTAGACCCATTTCCATAAAGCATTTCTCTTGACAGCAACGTACGCGCTCATTTGAACTGCAAATGACACTGGAACTGCGGTGGTTAGGCAGGACGTCGCATTCGCCTCACCTGGAACAGGGTGTATCAAAATTAAGTGAGCAGATGCAGCAATATTTCATAATCTCAAGAACCGAGAGTAGAAATCTAAACATACATTCAACCTTACTCAAACCTTGTGCTCGTCTAATACGAATTCAAGCTTAAATTATCTCCACAACACAATACCATGTTTCTTATCGATTTCCCCCAAGGACTTTTGATTACTCCCTATCAAAACGGCTAGCTCAACAGGCGCTGTCTTGAAACAAGGACCGCCGTAGGAGATAAATGAAACTAAGATCTGGCAACATAGGACACTTCGAAACGCCATGAAATCAGACAGGTCGCGTTGTGTGTATTAGTCGCTACAGTGCGTTCTATGTGATGGTTAATGCCGTCCAAAGTTTTTTTCTCAGAGCAGAGGGGCATGAATTTGATGGAGCGAATGGTTTCAGATTGCACTGGATATGCTCTTGCAGTAGTTGATAGTGACCTCCACTCCAGTAACTATGCACTTCAGTAGAAAAATTGAGCGAACTTTGATCAGTGAATAAGGTAAATAGAACAGATACAAATGGTGTAGCGCGGAATTAGCTTAGACGCCCACGTTTTTAGGACACCCTATTTTAAATATCAAAGTGCAGTTCAGCTACCAAATAAATGGGGAGCGTGGAGAGGGGATTAGCCAGTAGTAAATATTCAAAATGCTCCTCATAGTAACAGCGTTGACTGCCTTCCTGGTGAACACATACGGTATAAGTGAGTGCTGCTCAATCAATGATCTTCCATTTTCAACAAGCACTTTGATACTTCAACAAAACAGCTGTGATTGCTTCGCAACATGTAATGAAACCCCCTTTTTTCAGGTTTCAGAGACTGCTTTGGATGCATAATGTCACCGGAACACGAAATAGTCCTGGCGGAAAATCCAGAAGTGAACTCGACGTTGGTAAGGCTGAATAAAAGGTGGAACAGTAAAGTGGTTAGTCTTTTGAGTTAGAGTGAGCTAAAAAGTAATTGCTACCTAAATGCAATTTACCAATGTGTTTGAACTGATGCACAGGTATGGGATGAAAAGCTTACAAAAAAAGCGCTCAAAGCAGCAGAAGGGTCGTATAAGGGACGCGCCTTCGTAGTCCGTAAAGTAAAGTATGTACTTATCCATTCTGAACGGTTATATGTATTTCTTACAAAAGTGTCTAGTTTTTAGAAAATACTCAATGAGCGAAAGGAACGAAACAACACTTGCACAAAAGGTGGAAGGTGCTCTGGCGAAAAAACTCAGAAAATCTGAAATTATTGTAAGTTGTAGTTATCAAAAGTGATACCTCAGCCACATTCAACGGTGCCTGGTATGAAACGAGGTGACCCATCAGTTCCCCTCTGAGCCTTTTGTTCAGAAATTCTATAGCTGGTTATCTCGCACACACATCAAAGTGGGACAACACTCTGTCAACCGTCCTCACAGCCGATGCCGCAGAGAGGAATAAATCAATGAACGGTTTCAGAAAAAAATGGGGAAGGGGAATTTAGCAATCGCGAGAAAGGCCAGGATGTCAAGGGGCGGTTTGCCAAGCAATACCTTCTGAAAAGCGTGCTCTGTGTTGGAAACAAGGTTAAACGTTGGACAAAAGAGTCGGTCGTGTCATTGGGCTGCGCATCGCTAACATATGGTGCCGAAGTACGCTCACAAGGGAAGGATGGTCAGTCTAAGTGGCCATTTGAAATGAGGTTTATACCAATGATTGGGCTCGGGATGCCATTCACCAATCTGCATTCCATATCTGCTGTGCGTCTCTGGGAGCGGAGTTACAAGCGTGTATGCGATAGGCAAGTGCAACAGATGTGTGCTTCGATAGCCAGGATAGCACAAAATTGACTAGTGTCTGTGTAAACCATGTCCAATTCTAGATTAATTCATTCACTGACTGTGAAAAACATGTTTGTGAAGAACGAAGAAGTAGAAATCTACATGATAAAACAGCGAAAATGTCCAAAATTTTCCTCAGAAATGCTCTTTCGCAGTGAGATTAAGCTCTCGGAGCATGTTAATCCTTGTTTGTAAAGTTCGGGAAGTAAGTTGGGGAAAATGTAAAGAGGCACCTTCAGCAAGGATCCGAGCCAGTGACCCCTCGACCTTATGTCCTAGCACATAACCACGTGGCTATCGAAGCACCTATCTGGTACACTTGCCTATCGCATATGTGCTGACAATGAGTTGCTTCTCTTTCAACGCTTGTATCGCTGCTCCCAGAGACGCACAGCAGATATGGAATGCAGACTGGTGAATGGCATCCCGAGCCCTATTGGTATAAACCCCATCTCGAACGGCCACTTCGACTCACCTTCTTTCCCTTGTTAGCAATGCGCCGGGCCGTAAGCTCGCCCACGGCGAGTATTCATTGAGGGATTCCACCATTTCTCGACTATTGAGCAAACTTGATTTTTTTGCAATACCTCTCATACTGTTTTTGAAAAGAGCTATTCCAATTCATGAGGCTCGCTGAGATGAAGCATAACGAAGCAATGATACCTTGTGTTGCCTTTCCCTCCTTATGGCCCCGAGAAAAGTCTGCTAAAGGCCGACGCTCTATAAATACAACTCGCTTTCCCCTTAAACATCACAGAACAATCTCTCATTTTCCTTAAATAATGTTTGAACCTGGCTTCTATAAAATCTAACAGGAGGTAATTTCGTTTGGCTTTACGTTTCAATGAGTGAACTTATTTTTTCTCGAAAATTTACAGATCATTCATATTTAGCTCCATGCTCTACCTGTTGCCTCACGTTATGGATGCAATGGCATTTACGATATGGAAGATAGTCAGGATGTTCTGACTGTCGTGTGCCTCTACAAGGCGGCGAAACGAAGTAGAGCGTAAGCTAAACAACTGAATTCAACCAACTCTGAACAGCACCCTAAACTGATTGCATCTTCTCCGAATACTTGAATAAATATTCAAGGCAGCTTCACTTCGTACACACGTTGAGTGGGATAAAAGATTTCTTCTAGAAAGAGGAGCTCTGAACAATGGGAAAAATAACGAATGTCCTTTAACGAATCCTGAAAAATGCTGTTCAAATATGAGAGAAGGAATTTTGAGGAAAGATGAAGAAATGAAGAAGAAAGGCTGGAGATCCAGTATATTTGGCACCCATCAGTCATCCATACTATATATAAAACGCTTCGTCTGTCTGTCCCTTTGTCCGTTCCGTCTGTGCGTCTGTCCGTCTGTCACGAAATTAGGTATTATATGAGAAACGACCTGTGGAGTTGGGGGCAAGTATGGTATGAGTAGGGCATGGGACAACAAGTAAAGAGCACACATGGACCAACTCAAGCCCCGCCCACGGTAGGCGGGGCGTGTCCTGGAATGTTCCGTTTTCAGACCGTAAATTGTTAATTGCATTTGAATGTGCCCCAAACGTAGGGAAAAGTAGAGTAAAATCAGGAGTCATGAAGGAGGCTCAGACACAGTGGGCGGAGCATTTTCGACAGTTGGCGGAGCTTGGAAGTTACATGGAAAACAACCTGTGGAGATGGGGACAAGTTTGGGATGGGTAGGGCATGAGACAAGAAGTGAAGACCACGCATGAACCAAGTTAAGCTCCGCCCACGGTGGGCGGAGCCGCACTGGATTGTTTAGTTTTCAGACCGAAAATTGTAAATTGGGTTTCAATATGACCCAAATGCGCGGAGGATGTTGATTATGAGTTTTCAAAGGTCACGAAAGAATTCTGGGTACAGTGGTCGGAGCATTTGTGGTAGTAGGCGAAGCTTGGACGTTGCATGAAAACATCCTGAGGAGATGAGGACAAGATTGAGATTAGTAGGGCATGGGAAAGAAGTAAGGAATACCCATGCACTAGGTTATGCTACTCCCACGGTGAGCGGAGCATACACTGAATACTCTGTCGCCATGAAAAGAGCAATTTCGATCGATTGACTGATGTGCAAGGTGTTTCGCGCGCAGTAGTGTGCGCCAGCCAATTGGTTGAATGATATGATGATAAAATTGGCTCAGGATGCTTTTCGTGACTATGTCGCTCAATAGCAAAATTTTCTGCTGAAGGAAAACTGTAAGGAAACGACCAAGGAAAATTTCAAAAACCACTGACAATTACGTACATGCTGCCATCGACGTAGGGCACTTATTACTTCTTTTCAAATAAATAAAACAAATAAGCATGATAAAATCAAATGAAGCAACATAATCTGCTCTAGTTGTTAGGGTCTCATTCACTAGCTACCGCACCTTATTTTATAATGTCGGTAAGAGAACCTCTTGCCAAGTTAGAATCCGTGCTCGATGAGAGAGGCGATGAGTGAGGCTCCGGGAAGTGGCGAATGTCACCCTCACCACATAGACGCCTCCAAGATAAAACAAGTGATGAAGTCTCCCGGTGGTTCTGAACTTCCAAACTAAACCTTTCAGCCTTTGGTACACTAAATGATTGTGAACCACTTCTTCAGATGATGAGTAGTAATATTAGACTGTCCCCATCAGGTGCTTGCTACGTCAGATGTTCCGATCTTTGGAAGAGTCTTCGTTTAGTTAACGCGCTCATTAATCAGGGTGAAAATTTTAAATGGCTATTCATTAAAGACAGTGATTGAGATAATGTGGGTGATAACGAATCCCCAAAAGGAGCCATTCTCTTGAAAACTAGGGATCTAGGAAGCTCATCTGTGACGGAATTCGTTCGATTACTCTCAACCAGTATGGATAGCTTGACAAGCCTTGCCTTGAGACAAGGACCGCGGTAGGAGACAAATGAAATTAAGATCTGGCAATCACATCGGACTTTTCGAGAGGCGATGAAATCAGACAGGTCGCGTTGACACCACTTTTGTACCGCTTGGGCCCTTCATACTACTACTTCCCCCCCTTCATACTTTCCAAAGTACTACTGAAACAAAACTTAACCTTTCTATGGAGTTTCAGAGATCGATGAAAACCAGTGGCGTGTCATTAGTATCCTTCAGATTATTACTGAGGCCAATTTGCAGATGTTCGACTTGCAGATGGTTATCCGGGTGAACCAGGGTGTCAAGCCTTATGACGGATTTTTATGCGGCGTCGCATTCGCTGCGCCATCAGGACGACTTGCTGCGGTCGGTTGAAACTCCACACGGACGCAAGGTGTTTTGCCACGGAGATCCTTCGAAAAATACCTGTTTATCTCATCATTATCTGAAAACAACAACTCTTGTACCCTAAAATGACAAAATAGTAACATAAAAAGTAAAAAAAACAGCAACATTGTATGACAACAATCCTGATCACGAAATAGTTAATTCGGGCCTGGAACTTTAAAGGTAGTATACGCAATGCATGCAATCCATCGCGCCTCTCGCCGTGCGCCACCCGCGAAAATTTGACGTAAGGCTACACACTCGGGTGAACCGTGTGCTGTATACCAAAGCATGAGGGATCCATAGGCTCAGCACTTTCCGATGTCCGAGAGCTTGAACACATGGGGCGACAGTCGGTCACACCCAAATTCGCTGCCATAGTACGTGTGCTAGCCTCTGGATCCTCCTTGACAAAGGCGAGAATGGCCCATTCCTTTACAGTGTGCGGGCCTCCCGACCGAGGTTTATCTTTGTAGACCATGTCTCCTTCCGCGGGGCGAGCAAATCAACGGTGCATGGTGGGAACGGTAGAGATGGCGTATGAGGAAGCATGCTCTTTTTAGAGCTCAGTCACGATGTCAATCTCAGAAGATCAGCTCTGAGTTATTACATTCTACGAACGGCACCGCGGCACTTCACCTTCGACGACAGCCAGCAACAAGAACTGCGCATTGTGCGGGGCAACTTTACCGTTTCCACCATGCACCGCTGGTCTGCTCGCGTCATGGAAGGAGATACGAACGAGTTGGGAAGCCCGCGCACAGTAGAGGACTGGACCTTACCTTTGTCAAGGAGGACCCAGAGGCTAGCACACGTATGATGACAGCGAAGCTTGGGGTGACTATACGGCGGGGATGAGAGCTGGGTCCCGTATGATGCTAACGCATACTGTGCCGTGTGGCTTCCGCAAGGCGAAAACTCTCCTACGCAATGAAGATGGACCTGCTCCATGGGCGAATTCTTCTCTGCTGCTTCTGGGACTCGACGGGAATGCTGTATTACGAGCTGCTCGCAAAGCCATACCCTCACCGCTACCATTTATGCAGTGAATCTTTAGAAACTCGCGTAAGCTTTGACGATCATGAGTGCATCTACTGCACGATAACGCTCGACCACCCAGCTAACAATAAGCATACCCACTGAAATTGAAGAGCTAGGCCAGGACACCGTGGTCCATTCCCCATATTCACCTGACCCAGCACCATCTGACTATCACTTGTGCAAACCCCTTCAGGTTTTTCCGGCAAAAAATGTTCACCAATTTTGATGGCATTGAAGGCGGTTGCCGACTACTTTCGCTCCCAATCCCGATAGTTCTGGGAAAAGGGGATAGCTGAACTGTCTAGTAGGTAGAGCACTGTTGTGACAAATGAAGGGAATTATAGTGTTAATTGATTCATATTGCGTATTAGGGAAGATAAGAAAGAAGAAAAACATGGTACACTTCTCAAAACTTTCCCGAAAAACACTTCGTTTTATCCAGTGTCACACCACTTAACGTATCCATTTTAATTTTAGAGGTGAACGAAATTCTCACACGCTGACTTCGTGAATTTGATTCCCGAACACTTCATTTGGCAGCCCCACCAGGGTTTTCGGGAGCCCTATAGCAGAAGTACATTGTAAAATGAAATGAAGCCAGCTCTGCACAAACATCGGTTATGAATCTATTGTCATGTTCTATTATGTAATGTTGATTATGGTTCGATTGTCAAGTTCTATTATGTAATATTGGATGGATCTATTATTATGTCCTATACTGTATAGCCACTTTCATAAAGCTTATCTCTTAATAGCAAAGTGAGCTTGCATTTGAAATACTGGTGGCTCTGAAAGTGCGATGGTTAGTCGGTCGCATTCGCCTGGATCCAACTTTTCAGGCAGAAAATCCATCAAATTAGTTTCCTTGCATGGAAAAGGGTGTATCAAATTTAAGTTAGCGGATTTAGCAATATTCATAATCTCAACGACGATAGTAACAAACTAAATTCAAACAACTTCATTCATAGATTGGGCTCTCCCAAAACAAATTCAAGCTCAAAGTCTCTTCGCACTACATTCTCATGTTTCACGCAATTCTTTTCTATCGATTTCCTCCCAGGCCTTTCGATCACTCCCAATCAGAACGGATAGCTCGACAGACCTTGTCTAGAGACAAAGGACGCAGTAGGCGGCAAGGGAAATCAGGACCTGGCAATTCAGGGCTATTTCGAGAGGATGAAGTCAGACAATTCGCGTCGACACCACTTTTCGACCATTTGGGCCACTCCACCCCCATACTAGCGCGGAGCTCTCTCAAGTCATCGCATATTGTTTCTAAGGTACTACTGAAGCAAACACTTCACCCTTCTATGCCTACCAGCGCGTACACGTTCTTCTTGTGTTTCAGAGACCGACGAAAACTAGTGACATGTCATTAATGTCTACTAGGTTAACTGGGGCCACTTTGCAGCCCTTCCGAATCCTATTGGCGTGAGATATCTCACTATTTATTACTGCACGTTGTGTGATGGTTGAGGCCGTCAGAACTTTTTCTCGGAGCAGAAGGACCGTGGGATGTGTGGATTTGACGAAGCGAATGGTCTCAGGTCGCACTGGATATACTCTTAGTACTTGATAGTGACTTTCACTCCAGTAACTACCCACTGCAGTAAAAAACCTTGTGCGACCCTGGATCAATGAAAGTGGCGGATAGAACAAATATAATACAAATGGTGTAGTGTGAAATTAGCTCGGACGTCCACATTTTTAGGACACGCTATTTTTAATATTAAAGGGCAGCTCAGCTACCAAATAAATGGGGAGCGTTGGGAGGGGGTTAGTCAGTCGCATTCAACATGCTCCTCATACTCACAGTACTTGCTGTCTTTCTGGTGAATACATACGGTCAAGGTGAGTGCTGCTCAAAGAATGGTTTTCCATTTTCAACGAAACCGCAGTGATTGCTTCGCAACATGTAATAAAACACTTTCTAGGTCTCACAGACTGCTTTGAATGCATAAAGCCATCGAAATCCGAAAAAATAATCCTGGCGGAAGATCCAAATGTGAACAGGACGTTCGTAAGGCTGAATCAAAGATGGAAGAGTAATGTGGTTTGTGTTTTCATTTAGAGTGTGCTAAACAGCAATTGCTTCCCAAATGCAATTCGCCAATGTATTTGAACTGATGCACAGGTATGGGATGAAAAACTTACGAAAAAAGCGCTCAAAGCAGCAGAAGGGTCGTATAAGGGACGTGCTGACGTCGTAGTCGTAGCAGTACAGTATGTTCTTATCCATTCTGGACGATTATATGTACTTTTTACAGAAGTGTTCAGTTTTTAGAAGGTTTGAACAGTGGGAAAGGAACGATACAACACTTGCGGAAAAGGTGGAAGCAGCTTTAAGAAGAAAATTCAAAAGATTTGAAATTGTAAGTTAAGTTATCAAAAGTGATATCTAAGCCACATTAAACAGTGATTGGTATGAAACGAGGTGACCCATCAGTTCCCCCTCTGGGCTTTTTGTTCAGGGATTCCATAGTTGGTTACCTCGACATCTTCGAAGTGGGAAAACACTCTGTCAACCGTCCCCACAGGCAATGCCGCAGAGAGGAATAAATCAATGAACGGTTTCACAAAAAAATGGGGAAGGGGAATTTAGCAATCGCGAGAAAGGCCAGGCTGTCAAGGGGCGGTTTGCCAAGCAATACCTTCTGAAAAGCGTGCTCTGTGTTGGAAACAAGGTTAAACGTTACAAAAGAGTCGGACGTGTCATTGGGCTGCGCATCGCTAACATATGGTGCCGAAGTACGCTTAGCAATGTGGCGCGCCGTAGGCACGCCCAAGGCGAGTATTCATTGAGGGATTCCATAACTTCTCGAATACTGAGCAAATTTGATTTTTTTTTTTGTGATACCGCTCATGCTGTTTTCAAAATAAGCTCTTTCAATTCATGAGGTTCACTGAGATGAAACATAACGAAGTAATCATACCTCCTTGCCACTTTCCCTTCATATAGCCCCAGAGATGATTCCATACGGCCTTACGTTGTCAGTGAGTAAACTTATTTTCCTCGAAAAGGCCTTATGATGTCAGTAAGTATACTTATTATTCCTCTATTTATTTTTCCTTATTCATGTTAAGATCCATTATCTATCTGTTTTCCCACGTTACGGATGCAACGGCATTTACGATATGGAAGGTGAACAGGATATTCTGACTGTCGCGTGCCTCTACAAGGCGAAGATACGAAAAAGGGAGTAAGCTGAACAAGTGAATCAAACCAACTCTAAGTCAGCACTCTAATTCGATTGCATGTTTGCCGACTATTTAAATAAATGTTAGAGGCAACTTTTATTTACATAAACGTTGAATTGAACGAAATGAAAATTTGGGAGAAAAGACTTTTCTCAAATTTCTTTGAAAAAATGGAAAATTAACGAATGTCCTCTAGGTGGAAAACACTGTTTCAATATGAGCGAAGAAATTTTAGGGAAAGATGAAGGAAAGAAGAAGAAAAGCTTGAGGTTTAGATTATTAGGCACCCATCAGTCATTGAATGAGATAGTGATAAAATTCGCTCTGGGTGTTCTTCGTGACTTAGCCGCTCAATAGCAAAATTTGGTCTGCTGAAGGAAAACAATAAAGCAACGATCAGGGGCAAATTTCAGAAAGCACTGACAATTAGGTACTGCCATCGACGTAGAGCACCTATCACTGCTTTTAAATAAATAAAACAAATAAGCATAAATAAAATCGAATGAAGCAGCATATTAAGGTCTCCTTCATTAGCTACCGCATCTTATTTTACAATGTCGATGAGAGAGCTTTTTGCCAAGCCGGAATCCGTGCTCGATAAAAGGGGCGATTAGTGGGATTCCGGGAAGTGGCAAATGTCACCGTTAGCGCATGGACGCGTTCAAGTTCAACTCTCAAACAAGTGATGAAGTCTTCTGATTTTTCTGAATCTCCAAACTCAACCTTTCAGCATTCGGCTCACTAAATAAATGTGAATTACTTCTTCCGATGATGAGTATTAATATTAGACTGTCCCCATCAGGTGCTTGCTGCGTCAGATATTCAGATCTTTGGAAGACTTTTCGTTTAGTTATCGCGCTCATTAACCGAGGTAAAAATTCTAAGTGGCTAGTCATTAGAGACAGTGATTGGGATAATCTGGGCGATGAGCAATCTCTAAGGAGCCATTCTCTTGAAAACTAGGGAAGTAAGGAGCTCATCTGTGACGGAATTCCCCGCGAAAGGCGCGTCCCTGAGCTGTGGCAGAGGCGGCCTCGCAATATTTCATAATTTCAAAAACAGAGAGTAAGAAACTAATTTCATACAACCTTATTCAAACCTCTTCTTCCAGATCTTTCGATTACTCCCAATCAGAATGGATAGCTCGACAAGCCTTGCTCTGAGACAAGGACCGCGGTAGGCGACTAATGAAATTAAGATCTGGCAATTACATCGGACACTTCGGGGGGCGATGAAATCAGACAGGTCGGGTCGACACCACTTTTGTACCACTTGGGCCCTTCATGTTAGCTCGAAGTTCCTTAAGTCACCGTGGCTTACAAAGTACCACTGAAACGAAACTTAATGATTCTATGTAAGTTTCACAGATCGATGAAAACCACTGGCGTATCATTAGTATCTTTCAGATTATTACTGGTGCAATTTGCAGCTGTTCGAGTTGCAAACCGTTACCCGGGTGAACCGGGGTGTGTAGCCTTATGACGGATTTCCGCTATGCGGCGTCGCACTCACGGCGCCATTGCCGCGGTCGGTTGAAACTCCACTCAGGACGTAAGGTGTTAGTACCATGGAGGTCCTTTGAAAAATATCTGTTTATCTCATCATTATCTGAAAACAATAATTCTTGTACCCTAAAAAGACAAAATAGTAACATAAAAAGTAAAAAAAACAACAACACTGTATGACAACAATCCTAATCACGAAATAGTTAATTTGGGCCTGAAATTTTGAAGATAGTGTACGCAATGCACGCAATCCGTCGCGCCTCTCGCCGTGCGCGGAAAATTTGACGTAAGGCTATACACTCGGGTGAACCGTGTGCTGCTGGCCAAGGCATGAAGGATCCATATCAACACTTTCCGATGTCCGAGAGCTTCAACACAGGGGGCGACAGTCGGTCACCCAAGATTCGCTGCCATATACGTGTGCTAGCCTCTGGGTCCTGCTTGACAACGGCGAGAATGGCCCATTTTTCTACAGTAAGCGGGCCTTCCGACCGAGGTTTATCCTCGAAGACCATGTCTCCTTCCGCAGAGCGAGCAAATCAGCGGTGTATGGTGGGAACGGTAGAGATGCCTTCGTCCAGTGCGCCGTTGATGTTGCAGACTGTCGTCGAAGGTGAAGAGCCGCCCGCAATACATAAATGCAATAGCTCGGAGCTGATCTGATGCACCCTTATATAGCTTTTGTAAGAAGCATTGAGAATGTTTCGCAACTACAATGATACATCATGGGTATCGTTTAAAATAAGAAGTTCTGAACTTTTCAAAAATTCTTCTCTAATTTTTTCCAACAACCTCACAGATCCCTCACCATCTTTGGTTATGGTACGGGCGTGTCTTTCAGTGTGCCCTATCGGTGATGTATCCATCGGAACAAATGAATCAGTGCGGCGGTCAAATGGCTGTTGAGCATGGATAGTCCGTGAGGTCTCCATAGGGCCTTACTGAAGAAGATGCAACCTTCGAACATCACCTTGAACCCCGTACTCAGGCATAGTTAGCATATTTTGCAGTCTTAACTAGCCATAGCATCACAGGTAGTGCCTTCAAAACGGGTCTGTACCCTTATGTCAGGAGTTCGCACCGCGGCGTGTCGTGTTCTTGAGTCCTAATGCAAGTCAGCTGTGCGTGGCGCCTCTAGCAGTACAGTGTAATGTGAAACCTTTTGAAGAGCTTCTGCTTTTCTTCTTTTGTTTGAGATGATTAATGAAATTATCGCAAATTTTGGCGATTCTCGTGGGCGGGGATGATTTTTAACCCTTCATTTCGACTGTGACTCTCGAAACAACAACGTCACAGCCAAAAATACCCTTCTATTCGAGAAGAGCATGAATCCGTCATCATTTTGGTATCTCTCATGTTAGGATTCGGCAGCAGTGAACCGAAAATTGTGTTTATAGGCACAGGGAGGGGTAAAGGTGAGAACTTTGAGCACGTGTTCTCTGGGATCAAACCTACTTCTAAAGAGGTGATATGTGGCGAAACATGATTGCAAAAGCGCGTTCAAATGTGACAGTTATCGGAAACCTTACACATCCCCGTACCAGGAGTAGAAAAAGCGCATCTTGGTTCCTGGGGTCTTATCACGACACCGCAGCCAAATGAATTGTTCATGGAAAACTTAGTTTCCTTGCTACATATATATTTATGTTGTATTTGCCTGATATGGGTCGCATGCAATGTTTCACGCGAAAAAGTGAGAATTCGGCTAAGATCCAGCTCCCCAAATTCTTGGCCGTGTGGGCGGGCCTCCAGCTAAAAGCCCCGTGTCGTCTTCCGCCGCGGTTGGAAACGGAGAGTGGGACTGTATACGTAACTTTCTGTTCTTACAATGCGTCTTCCACTGCGGCGGACGACGGAGCAGGCACTTGCTCGGAGGCCTCGCCCACCCGGCTAACAAGGGAGGGTCATCAGGTCAGTCCGGCCTTTTGCGATGGGATGTATACCACTGTACTCGTCTTGGGACGAGAAACTCAAATCTGCCTTCCAAATTTGCGAAACGATTCTGTGAGCAAAGTTATGAAGGGTAGTCTCCCGACATGGTCGACTCTCTCTCTCGCATGTTCGCATGAGTGGACGTGGAATGCTAGCACAGCAAGGTGAGTTGTGGTGTACTGGATACGATGGTTGTTTCACAGGAGATGGGTCGCAGGTTCGGATCTTTTGTGCGACTGCTTTTTTGCTTTTTCTCCCTTCAGCTCATATGAACCCAGAAAGTGCGTGCACAACGAATAAAGAAAAAATTTCCACACACACAGCAGTCGGAGCCCTCAACCACTTCAGATGGGAAACAATATTGAAGATGTGTTTCATATTCGCCAGGGTGTGCACTAAAATATCCCGCCGCATACCAGGAATAAGATAAGAAATTTTTAAATTTGGGCGAACAAAACTGAGAATAAACTAAAGACAAAAGGCGGAGGATAGAGTCTCGATTGTGCAGTGAAAAATTTACATGTGCACTAGCTGGGCAGAACATTGGGATTGAGTATGAGAGAAACTACTGTTTATCTCTGCTAGACAACGCTACGTCACCTTATACCACATACTTATCTGTACAACTGTACGCTCTGTTCAAGTCTACAGGATATAACGTACCACATACCCTCTATAAATGAAAGTCTTGAAAAAATGCATAAATCAGGAAACGTGAAATTTTGTCCCCTATTGATGTTGAATGAAGAGGTAAACCTTTCAAATACTTACTAATACGCACTTTCTGGGTTCATATGAGCTGAAGGGAGAAAAAGCAAAAGAGCAGTCGCACAAAGGATCCGAACCTGCGACCCATCTCCTGTGAAACAACCATGGTATCCAGTACACCACAACTCACCTTGCTGTGCTAGCATTCCACGTCCACTCATGCGCACATGCGAGAGAGAGAGTCGACCATGTCGGGAGACTACCCTTCATAACTTTGCTCACAGAATCGTTGCGCAAATTTGGAAGGCAGATTTGAGTTTCTCGTCCCAAGACGAGTACAGTGGTATACATCCCATCGCAAAAGGCCGGACTGACCTGATGACCCTCCCTTGTAAGACTTTGTGGTGCTGTATCTTAGCAGCACTCACATTTTCATGAAACTTTGCATGCGGTCCATATTACGCAGATACAAACATAAATATATGGGTAACATAAAAACTCATTTTTCTGTGGACGATTTCTAAGAAGAGATGTAGGAACAGATCTGAAATCACTCATACACTTATCTATGCCAAAGTTTTCTACATCCTATCAGATTTCTAACTATTTTGACGATTTCGAGATGATCGTGTTTTAGACAAGCTACGAATAAGTGGAAGGTACGTGTCAGTGCGAATCCTGCAATCGGCTGATGGTGTGATGCGATGCACTGCTTTCATCTGAGCTGCCCTAGATCAAGCTCATACCCGTGAATCAGCAAACAAGTGTTTTTTCGATATGGCTGTCTTTCATCCTGCGATTCCCAATTGAGTGACTGTGTCTCTGATGTGTGGGGTGTGTGCAGGGTCAGCGTGGGCGTCGTGAGAAGTTTCCGGAAAACTAGACCCCTCCTTGGTCGACACATCCCAAAGATTGTCTGAGCCCATACCGAAACCGCCCTCCCGAAAAAAGATCAACATTCTATAATCATACATAATAGCTACCTAGCACTAAATATAACTATCAACTAGCGCTTTTCTTGAAATATCGCAAAATATAAGAACTGCTTTTTGAAAAAATCTGTTGTGACGATAATAGCAATTTGCGCAGAACTAGTGTTCCGTAAAAATCGTCCGAAAAGATTTTTGACTATCCCTGATAAAGTAATGTTATAAATGTTAGATTCCACCTAGCGACTAGTAGCCTCGAAAAAGTACTCATTGCTGTTAGCTAGCTGCAGCATTACTCTGTTTGTACCCTATTTGCATAGGTATTTCCATCAAAATCATTTCATCTTTGAACCTCGCACAGCACTTTCGCCAGCAGTGTCGATATTCGTTAGGAAAGCTGCTATTTCCCAGTGAGCATTGAACGCGTCATCATACGACAATGACGGAGATTCATCCGGTCTCCCTAGAGGCCGTCGTCGTTCCACCGTGAATGAGTGCTCATTTGATGACATTGGCAGCAGCCATGAGACTCCTCCAGAGCTCTCAGCTCTGGCTCACACTCTTCACACATCCGCTTCACCCTCACCTAATCAAATTGCATCCTTTCGCGATGGCCATCATTACGCCACTGACTTAGGAGACACTCTGAAAACCCTCATCGAGGCTGGGACACTCCGCTGCTTCCACTGCAGCATAGCTGGTAGGTTGAATTATTGTTTGAAACGGTTGTTATTTTACATTTGACGTCATCTAAGGTTACATTGTCATATATGGTACGGTAGTAACATTGCTACTTTACGCATTTTTGCTAAAAGTTGAAAAAATTGGAGAGAAAATGAGATCGTAAGGTATCCACAGATTCTTCCTTCGTAGCCTTTCTATATGCTAAATACATATTATTGGTTTATTTGATCAATCGGCCGGGAATCAATTCCGTGGACACCTGAGTGAACCTTCAGTTGTGACTGACCGAATATACACCCACATCTATTTTAAGAAGATTTGATTCGTTGAGATGTGAAAAGAAATGGCGCCAACAGCTGTTGCCCCTCATTCCCCCCTCCCCACCTTGTTATTCGAAACCCCTTTCCAATTGATAGTTCTTATCACGCTCTACATCAATAACTGCGCTAATGCTGGAAATGAAGACAATGACCGCTGAGATTCGCCAGGGAATTTCTTTTCAAAAATTACAAAAATTGACGATTGTCTGGCGCTAGTATCAGATTTCCAATGGTGACCGCTCTTTCTACCAATATGGTGCAGTTTCTCTAAGAAGTCACCCGAATAGAGGTTTGGGTGACTTCTGTGGTAGAGCTTTACCCTGGGAGAGCTCCTCCTTTTCCAATGTTGGTCCACACGTTGCCGGACCTATAAGACTTAGCGCTGCATCATTGTGATTCATTTATTGTATTTTGACGAAGAGGGTGAGGTCTGTTCTTGAATTTAGGGATTTTGGATATCGAGTGGAAACCTTCGCAACTGCTCACTTCTGTGCTATGATCTCAGCCAAGCCAAATGTTGGGAAGGCTCTCTGAAAGTTTTCTTCAAATTTTTCTTCGCCTCATAATTCTTCAACATCTTCAGAAACTTACTGAGCGCAGTGACCGACGAATATTATCATGAACTGTGCCTTTGCAAGACTGTTTGCATGTCATTTTTCTACCATACATTCTTCCCCACCGCAGCCCCGTTTTCACATCCACTATTTTTTCTGAGAACCAAATCATAACTGAAGCACTGTAGCTCAAGGATCTATCCAAGGGCATTGAATATATCCTTGAACTTACTCGAGGACCTTTATACTCACTGCTATGAAACTGAACTCCACGTCTTATCATAGACTACTGACGAAAAACAGGCATACATAGTAGTATACTTTGTACTTCCGTGGGAATGAGCAACGTGTTTTTGCTCTGTTCGAGAAAAAATGAAACCAATAAGCATCAAAAGGGACTTTTTGAAGTTTCGCTGGAGAATGCTCAGATCTGTGCCAGGATTTCATGAGGATGGCCAGCGACTGAAAATTAACTGAGCACCCAAACCACATTTCAGCTGAATCATCGCTGATTGCATGCAGCCATGACTTTCTTCAATGTCATAAGAAATGTACTTTTCGATGAACCCGGCCAGAATCACAGAATTGAGAACGAATTCAATTGCTCTGTTACTTTCACGCGATTCGGCTGGGTGCCCTAGGGCTCTGAAGTTCGTCATGTACTATTCGCAGTCGAATTCATCTACTATTGTGACTGGAAGTTCAGAGGATGCTTGGTGTGTGCCAAAAATTCGTCAAAAACTTCCTTGTTCAACCCGTGCTCGCCAAAAGAAGGTTAATCGTATCCTTATTATACTCTATGAATTTTTTATGTTCGTAAATAAGAAAAAACATGTAGTAGTAAACAGCATCCTATTGAGATGCACCACTCTTTATTTTACTACAAGGATGCTGAGTTATGGGCAAAAGCTTCGGTGGCGGACGGGACTCGAACCCGCACTTTATCCTTTGCGGGTTCGAGTCCCAAGGATAAAGTGCGGGTTCGAGTCCCGTCCGCCACCGAAGCTTTTGCCCATAACTCAGCATCCTTGTAGTAACTTTCGCATCGCGAGCTGCGGCGATAAACAGCAGTTATCAAAAATTAAAAGTATCAAACTCTTTATTTTGTTGTTGATGTTTATTGTAGTTACTTTGTTCTATGGAACTTTCCAAATCACAAAGGTGTAGAGCAGAGCATAGTCTGCCACAATTGACCGCCCTTACGTGCTAAAGGCATCGATAGTGGTGAGTCTGCCGAGTACGAAAGGTGCACCTGTTCGAATCCGAGCTAGCCACGCCCACTTAGCTGACTGGGTTGTCTGAGAGGGAGTTGGATCCTTCATCACCCGATGATTTTGGAAATAGACGTATTCATCGATGTGTTATATCGCTGCTACACAAATGTTTCAACAAGGATCTATGATGCGCTCTGTTCTTGGCAAATTCATCCAAGGGAAAATAAAGGTGGAACGTGGGGTACTCAGCAGTATCACTTCACTGTGAAGGGCGCCAGACTGGCTCATGCATCTAGATTCGCTTGCTGACAAGAATATTTCATTACAATGGCACCGAATTGTCGTGCTCACTCATGAGCCAGTACAAGGGCTCAACGAGGGGCTTTTGCGTGACAACCGCTTGCACAAAAACTTTTTTTCAAGCTTTGAAAAGCCAGAATGCTTTTCACAAGGATAATAGGGCTTTGAAGACACCGGAAGAGAGCAGCAAAGCGAAGCTGATTTTTGAGCGATGCTCATTGTAATTGAAAAAGCCAGTAATGAAAAAATAATCTATGGCGAAACTCGTGGGAAAAACGTGCATATGGACTCTTTATCCAATTTTATAGCGTTTCGCTTCCAACTACAGCTCTTCAGTGGCCAAAATGCTGTTATGGAAAGGCAACGTTCGCGGCTGGCTGATATAGTCCCTCGCCGTCTGCATCTAACCTTGAGCAGTACTTATGCGGGGATGAAGAAATGGAAAAATAAGAAGGGTTTTATCTTTTCCGTTTTTGGCCCTTTCATTCACTTCTTTCTCCGCTTTCGCACCGCCTGAGGCCTCGCCTTCATATTCCATAATCAGGTCCTCCTAGTCGGCCAAGAGAACATTTTACGGTATCTTCAAGGAGTCAGCAGACCCAATAAGCTGAGTGCATGGCGCATTCCTAAAAGGTAGATGAGTGCTACTGATTGCAGCGCTGGTGGTATTTCGTTTATAATAGTGCTTAAACCTGTTTCATCCTCAATTATTGTTATACATGCGCACATGCAGTCAAAAAGAAGGTTCCCGAAACAGGAACTCGGGTGGAAAAATGCGTTAATCTTGCCCAAGAATCGACTTTCTCCAGCGGATTCCGGAAAGTTCAACTTTTTTCCGCGGTTGATGATCGACGGACAACTTCCTTTCTTGGCCGATTGCTGGCTCGTTAGCAGCTCAGATGAATGCCAGTGCCCTTGTCTTGGGCAATGATTACAGACTCGATGTCTTCGCATTATTTCTACATATTTCTCCCCATTTTGCTTGGAGACGCAGTCGTTTTTCAGATGGATAACCTTCAGGTGTTGGCGGACCTTCGGGTGATTGCAGAATTCTGAGCTTCAGTAATCACACGAACTATGATGCCAAGATTTACTCAATACAAAAGTTTTTAACCTCTCAGTCGGTACGTGGAAAGGGCGCTTCATCCCTTGCACTATGTCGCTATTATTGCTGCTTGCTGTGCTAATCCCTCATCCGAGCTCGTGCTCTTTCCCTCTCATCTTCCACTTCGCGTTTCTTTCTTTTTTTTTTTGCACTGATGTCCATCAAGCACTTCCACTTTCATATTTGAGCACGTAATTACACTTAAGTAATCGCGGAGTTTGAATTGAAAGACGCCGCTCGAGGGAATCAGAAAAGTTTGAAGATAGCTCCCCGTACAAGCTCCGCCTTCAAAGGCACGATTTGTGACGAGTTTCATTGAACTCGTCTGACTGCGTTTCGGTTTCGGTGCTGATTGCCATATACACCACTCCACTTCAGGGATGTGTGCCATTAAGACAAAAAATTCGCGTGGCCCGTTTCGGGCGCGACGCCATGGATGCGTGCTCGAGGGACCGTATTAGCTGAGTTTTAAAGTGATTTCGCTTCAAACAGAATGCAGAACACCGTAATTGTCTTGGGACTCAATTCGTGCGGGGTCCCCAGCTCGCACCCATGTCGCCGGATAAGGGGGGACAGCTTCCGGAATTTCGTGATACACAATAGTGCAGAGAGAATTCTGAAGGTCAATGATCGAGAACTGAGGACTGACTTCAAAGAGTCCAGCACCGTGAGGGTCAGAAAGCCCATGCAAATTGCTGATGAGCGTTGGATAAAGTGCTCAGGGTCCTTTGGGACATTAAAAAACCCCAATTCCTGACGGCTGTCCCTTGTTGTCTTACCACTGCACTTGCAGGACAAATAAAGATCTTTTTCATGCCCGAATCGCATGTTTCCAATAGAGTGGTGGATGATAATGAAGAAAACTCGGTTACTACTATAAGTTGTACTTCTTGGGAGCTGAATCCTTTGCCTTCTTATGAATCCCTTTAGTAGGGACGAACACTATTCCTCTTCGCGGGCTACTCTCTTGCGGATGAGTTGTTCTTCGCCAACACGTCAGTTACCGACATCTCTCTCCTGTGAATCATATCATACCTATAGCAGCAAGCATTTCTAGCAGAACAAGGTTATTCGTATGACAGTCTCCATCTCTGACCTTGTTCTCTCGGGCTGAACCATCAGTGCATCTACAATCCCCAGCTCCATTTGGGGGATATCTCCTCCTAAAATTATCCCTCATCATCTTTATCCCTGCTCAATGAATGGAAGAAAAACTCGAGGAATGATGCTTGGACGATGTTAGCCACCCCAAGTCGAACCTCTTTGAAGGTTCCGAATTATTCCGCCATCAAGAAATTCTGCATTCAACGGAGTAAGTTTTATGAGATAGTCCGAGTTAAGACTGTGTGGTGGAAGAACTGGTAGCAGTTCAATTTCGGCCAGACGTCGTATACCAAAGGTAAAAAGTAGAGGCGATGGTAATCGAACAAGGTGTGAACTACCTTGCTCCTTTCCAAAGTGCGGTTTTTGCCGTTCAGTGGTTCGTCACAAACATCGACAAAGGTGGCTATATTGGGCTGGTGCAAAACATATGTTATATGCGCGATTTTTTTCAAAATGATGTTGTTTCAAAGCCTTCCAGATATTTAGGCAGTGTAATCACTATTGTCGCTCTGCACATACCTTCGATGACTGAGCTCTACCAATGCCCTCCGCCCAGAAGTACACGAGCTATCATTTGAAAAACCCCATGAATACCAGTTCGAATGCAGCAACATAGCCATATTTCTTGATTTCAATGCCACCTCAGGACTCTGACTAAGTAGAGTCTGAAACCCGCGAGGATGGGAGGACGCGCATGATAAAGGAGCACTTTGCGGCACAGATTGAAGCTATTTTCTTGCTTTATGATTTATCTTTATCTTTTAATACTGTCTTTTACTTGATCTTTTTTCATCACTCTGGAATACATAACCATGTCGCTATACCGAACAGTCGCTCTTCGGAAAAGATAGAACGAACTGTGGCGGTTTTTACAGTTGTTCAGCGTGAACAGTGGTCGTCACCGTAGCACGGTTGATACAGTTCTAACTTTGGCTCCTGAGGGTACCTGAAGCAAATAGCTTCTCACCTGACATCCAGCAGTTGCCATTCGTAGAGACGATTCTCCACTACTTTGCCAATGGTCCTTCTCATGGCTGAGGTAGAGCACTTACATTAGCTTCCACCTTCAATAAATGTGTCGCAGGCCTTTTGCCAGTTAAGGACAGCACCACAAAGCTTCTTAGCCACTCATACTGCTGCCTTACCTGATTCACGGGGTTGGTAAGAAATCCAAATTTTCTCAAATTTCCTGGGAACCATACTCATTAGGTAGTCTGCAAATTGTCGTAAAGGTGCAGTAAGTATTAATTATATGGTGACCTTCGAACTGTGCAACCCCCCTAGGTGGATGGACAACAGGATTCGTGTCTTCTGATCGAGAACCGAAGGAGCAGCGATACACTGTAGGATGGAAGGCGGCCTTAACAGCAAGTGAGCATAAAAACGGTCAGCTGCTTCCTCGAATGCGGATTCCAAAGGCTACTGTTCTAAATTAATATTCCAGAGATGGAGATTTTAAGTTCGAGCCAGTCCCTGCTTCAATGCAGCGAGACCACCTCACATACATATTGAGGAAATCACTTGAGCATACTTTAATTTACTATGGTAATCAATGCTAAAAGAAGTTCGAGAGCAGTGCAAATACAATAAAATTGGAAATGTTTCAAGAATCACATATAGTTAGGCAGCAACTTAATACCCTCCCTCCCCCTCATCATAGGGCTCTTGTAAGGTATAGGCATCTAGCTGCTGCGTGGCAATTGAGATTGCAGCGGTATGACAGATTTTTCAGATTTGCTGGGACAAGTATTATACTTCGAGTGTGTTTATTTCTCATCCATTGAGGGAGAATACCCGGTTTTAATGACGCTTCGTCTCTCTCTGGAAGTATGGCTATTTCATTTACCGTGCATGTCATTTAATTTAAACAAGGCATTCCGAAATGATGTCCTCTCCAAGAGCTTCAAACAAACTTGTACATCATCTTGTGACCCCTTTCTAACGAATGAAAACTTTTCGCATATCTGTAAACCAAATGTTTACATCTGGTTGATTTTGGTATGACAATTTTTTGGGTCCGTGGTCTTTAAAACACCGAACACAAGTCATTCTACAGTGTGTCCCAAAAGTATAGGTCCACCCTATTTTTCATCCATATCCCCAGAATGGACCAGGGATTCCTTTCCAAATTTTTATCTGTGGTACCTGATCACTAAAGCCATCAAACGCCTGAGTAAAATTGGAGACATAAAATTGCAAAATTTTATTTGCTTTTTTTTCAAAAATAAGGGTGTCCTAAAAGTATAGGTCCACTCAGTCTTTCCGCCTTGCTTCCATTGAAAGGTAAGTTGTGAAGTGGATGTGCTGACGCATCCTTCTAAGATTTACTCTACAGTGCCATGCCACGCGGTACGCATTCATCCGAGTACGAAAAAGGGCAAATTCTGGCCTACAAGGATGTGGAACTCAGCAATCGCAAAATTTCTGAAAAGATGGGCCTATCCCAAAGCTTGATCAACAGCTTCTGTCGTACCATGGACCTGTACGGAACGAAAAAGGGAAGTGGAAGGCCGTAGGAGCTTTCTGAGAAGCAGAAGCGACGGATCCTCAACGCTGCGTCCAATTCTAGAAAGGGTGTTTGTCGGCTGTGCAGGGAACTGGCACCTAATGTATGTATGTACCACTGTTTATATGGTAGTAAATTACTTTCTAGAACGTCCTAATATGCCCTGGAATCCATACGATGCGTGATGAATAGTATCCTGCTCTTACCAAAGCGAGAGAAGGCGGCATAAACCATAACATTACCACCAGTAAATCCGCGCCTCGAGAAGTGGCGCGGCTCCTTCCTCAAATCCTTCCAATGACTTTCCAAGCCATCGGGTTCATCCAATTTTGACTTTTCTCATCAAAAAAGATACCGGCAACGCTATTACTGATACGCCGTAAGCTACACTACGTCAATAATGTAACCCTGCAGGCTACCTCATCCCATTGATGCGTCCAGCTGACATTCTACTTGGCAAAATGGATTCAAGCCTCTTCGTGCGCCCTCGTGAGGTATGGCGTGAACGAAAACCGTATTCGCTCGATGTGAGGAGACGACTTGAGCAGACGGTGCACAGTGCTTTTCGATACAGTAGGTGCCAGTTTCCTGCACAGCCGACAAACACCCTTTCTGAAATTAGACGCAGCGTTGAGGATCCGACGCTTCTGCCTCTCAGAATGCTTCTACAGCCTTCCACTTCTCTTTTTCGTTCCGTACAGGTCCATGGTGCAACAGAAGGTGCTGATAAAATTGTGGGATAGGCCCATCTTCTCAGAAATTTTGAGATTGCTGAGTCCCACATCTTTGTAGGCCAGAATTTGTCCTTTTTCGTACTCGGATGAATGCGTACCGCGTGGCATGGCACTGTAGAGTGAATCTCAGAAGGATGCGTCAACACATTTACTTCACAACTTACCTTTCGATGGAAGCAAGGCGGAAAAGCTGAGTGGACCTATACTTTTAGGACACCCTTATTTTTGAAAAAAAAGCAAATAAAATTTTGCAATTTTATGTCTTCAATTTTACTGAGGCGTTTGATCGCTACAGTGATCAGGTACCACAGATAAAAATTTGGAAAGGAATCGCTGGTCCATTCTGGAGATATGGATGAAAAGTAGGGTGGACCTATACTTTTGGGACACACTGTAATGCTGCCTTTAGCTTCAGCTCCGTACTCAATAGTCAGCTATGCGCAAGCTGTTATCCACATAGTTAAGAAAATGATTGGGGCCAAACGGATTGCACTTAGATATACCGTAGGCTCAAAAGTCTTCGGCGAAATGGTCTTTCACTTGGTTTTTAACTTGTAACTTTTTTGCAACTGCACCGATCTAGGCACTGTATACTCAATATACATTTTGGCGCTCAACGGTGAAGGTCCCGTGGTTATATGAAGTTTTTTGTTTTTGGGGTGCCATCGCTATGCCGTCCCGTTGTGCCGCTGTCATCAAAAGTCGTGGTCATTCTAAAAGATAATTATGTTCTCTGAAGCGTGCTTGTTTTGTTTTTGTAAAGAAAGCCGTTTTTCTTGATCAAGCCTTTCACTTTTTTCGATGGTCTTGTAGTAAATTCTTGTAAAACACCATAAAAAGAGTCAGGCGGCACTCAAGTAGAAGAAAATGTTGGCAATAGGTTCAGGCACCACATATTGAAATTTTGTCAAATTTTGTGAACTAGAAAAAAGTCATGACAAAAAAGTTTTGGCCGAAGACTTTTGAGCGCTACTGTATATGAGCCCTCTGCCTGCTCATTATACTTTGAGGATTCTTCGCTGTCGGAGAAGTCAGTACCTCAACGCTACAATTATTTCCGTGAGTTGTAATGCCAGAGTCAGCTAAAGAAGGTGAAAGGTAAGAGGAAGAACAGTACGCATGCGTGGCGCATTCTTATCCATTAATTTTCTGAATGAACTAGACCCTGAGCCTGTCTCATTCATGCGTTTTCTTGAAATACTCTTTCTTAACTTGTTTTAGGCATCTACTTTGTTATCTGCTTCAGCGGTGGTTCAGTGACAGATGACGCGCACTTTCACTCTTATGGTACGGGGATCAAATCCCGCACCAATGCCCGCCCAGGCCAGCGAAGCTTTCTATCCCTCTCGGGGCCGGTGGATTGGTGCAAGACTCGTCTGGGAGGATAAAAGCACTGACTTGTACATCGGCTGGCCCCGCAAATTTTGTGTAGGCCAAATCGCATCCACCTGCTGTCACAATTCTGGATGGAAGTTCAATGTGCAGTGCATCCCAACAAGGATTTCATTAAAAACTTATTTTCATTAAAAACTTCATCCTTTACACTTTTAACTTTGATTCGAAATTTTCAGAGCAAGAACACTACTAAGAAAGCAAGCAGCACATCAAGACGAATGGGCCAGACTGGTCCTCAATGGAGCCTTTATCCGCTGCTTGCCATGATAGCCTTGGTGAACAGTTTTCAAAAGTTTGGTAACTGTGAATCAATCTTTGTGAAATGAACCATTTCAGTGTGAGTTTTCCTGTGGCGTCGTGCACTTGCTTTTCTGCCTACCGCTCTATTTTCTGTGCCTCCCGTTATTGAATGGAGTTCTCGGACTCTTGACATCTTTCCATGCAATCTTCTTGAGGTACCCTAACAGGCAAGCAATGTTTCCTTTGATTCGCAAAGGACGGCGCCAATATAGGAAAGTGGGGAATGCACGTATTATGACGCAACATTATGTGCTGTGTCCATTGCACCAATCATGCCCCAAAAAAGCCTCTACTTTCCATTCCTCTTCATCGAGCCTCCATTGCAGGTTTTATACAGTGCGTTTCATAATTATAAGGTCACCCCCAAATTTCCGGTTTTCAGAACACACAGCCAGCCAAAAAATTTTTAAGTATTTTTTACAGATTCCCCACCACAGAAAACCCTTCCATACTAGTTTTGATGACATTACCTTATAGCCCGATTTTTCTATAAATATTTTCTGATTTTCGTGCCGTTTCATAATTATAAGGTCACTCCGAAGAAAGAGGAGATTTGCTAGAGTTAACAGCGCATTCGAAGGAGCTCATAATCTATGGTTCCCTCCTGATTAAGAACGACATCAACCAGCCGCTTGGGGAAGTAGAAAGAAAATTTCGAAGAGCCTTACCACAGATATTGTTCCACTCTTCAACAACTGCCTGTTTCAGCAGCTTTGCTTCCTAGAACTGGCGATTATTGGGGTAAATATTTTTGTGGCGATGTCATCCAGGTCTCCCCAATAGAGCTGAGACCAAGACTGCATGTTATCTATTGCTGGAGGCCCGTATTTCGCAACTTTAACCACGATTCCGTTGAATGACCTACGTGAACAACAGCCTTGTCATGCTGTTAGACACAATTATGAAGAGCCGGTCGGCTCCAAAAGGCGGTTGATTTCTTCGTAGGATCTTCTAGCAGCCTCTGGAGTCCATTCTACAGGTTTCGAAGGCAAGGTTCAATGCAACCTCATTGCCGAAAACCACTCAAGCCATCACCCTTCTCCCAGAAAAATTGCCGAGGCTCCGCTAGATCGACGCACTTCCCAGACCAAGCTAGTACTACCTCTACCCGTCAGCACCATACAAATAGAGTATTTTCAGACTCAAAAGTACAATTCGGATGGAATTATTCGCATGCAGGGTGCAACTGCCATACAAATACAGTTCCGTTCAATCCGTGGCTCAAGAACAACTTTATGAATTGAAGTCGTTCCGCCCTATGGTGTGCTGTAGGCCTCGGGAACTACTTCATTATTTCTTCAGTGATGTTTCTGCTCCTTCCTCGCTGCTGTACACGCTGTGATTCCAGACTAAAGATGGTTTAACTCCAAACAAATCAGGTCCATGGAGGAGGTCCTGTAGGAAGTGCCCCGCACAATCCCTTCCTCGTTAATGGTAATAATCTCAAGAGGGAATCCAGAGCCTGAAAAACATTTTAAGACATTGAATCTCTCAGATGTCATCTAACTGAGCACAGGTATCTTCCGATTCTTTTTGGAATGGCTCTCAAACTGAGCCTAGCATCACAAGGATCCCAAATCTGGGCTTTTCTCTTGGAACATAGAAGCTAGCCACAAGACGATTGAATATGTATCTCGAAGATGTATTTGGAAGACAAATCTACCGTCACAGACCTGCCGGGACCTTAACTTTTTTCTTTTTTCAGGGTGACCTTATAATTATGAAACGGTGCAAAAAAACAAAAAATACTCCTAAAAACATAAGGTAAACGAGACTGCTACCAAAAATCGGACACGGGGGTTATTTCATATGAGGAATCCGTCTATGAGACTGAAAAGATCCCTCAGTGGAGTGTTGTCGAGAAAACCTGAAATTCAGGGGTGACCTTATAATTATGAAACGCACTGTATGTAGAAGAAGAAAAATATGAGTTCAGCTAAAACCCAGGGCTAAGAAGAACTTATGGGGTGGGTGAAATAAGTTCTACACAAGGGCTCTTGCATAAGAACTGGTTCACACATCCCTGAACCCCTTTCCTTCCCATGGCTCGCGTCAAACCTGATCTACCGACCGGCAATTTTTTTCGGAAGAAAATGATATAAGCGGTCTCCTATCCAACTGACGTCGACGTTGTTCCGTAAAATTCGTAAGCAACACATGTCGTCGTATTAGGTGTGTTTGGTGCAGTGTGACACAAGTTCGCACAATGTTGCGTTACAATAGGCGCACTTCCGCCTTTCGCCCATACCAACGATTATTCTATAGAATATGAATATGAATTGTGGTTATATTCTATAGAATATGAATATGAATTGTGATTATACGGTCAACAATCTGCTTTCCAGATGTTCCTTCTACATGCAATTCACTTGCACATTCACTTCGTTTTGGTTCTTCTTCTCATCACTTCTGGAAACCTACTGTGTAGGCGATTTTCAAAGTTAGTGCTTATTATTTCAACATACCTATTTACGATTACTACACAAAGTTCGATCTTCTCGGCCTTCATACTCTGCGGTTGTGTCAACGCGCCAGCTGACGGCAGGGCTTGGTTGCATTCACGGCTGAAGCGGAGTGGGTGTGTACCCTTATGTCAGGATTTCGCATCGCGGCATGTCGCAAGCGAAGCAATGCGGACGAGCTAAAGGCTCATGTTGTTGGGTCCCGAAGCGATTACAAGTCAACTACGTATCGCGCTCCTAGCATTACTGTGTAATCGTTCTAAGACTCAACGACCGCCACGCGCACAGCTCGCACGCACCACGCCGCACGTCGCTCGTTGTCCTGCAAAATCCTGACATAAGGGTACACACACAGCGGAGTGGCATGGTGCGGAGATGATGCAGTCATGTCCCGCCGCCGGCACTGCTGAGTATGGGGCGAATCATGTGTCTACCTGCGCGTTGTGCTTGGTATTTATTTTTATACGTAGCTGTCTGTATGTGTGTATACAAGGTATAAAAAACATCGATAAACATCAGAATTCTTTAGAACAGTTTGGAGGGAGTATTTTTACATGTTATTTTTTGCTTGTAAATTGTTTTGTTTATCTGAATTCGTCTAGATGTACTCTACAAAAGGACACCTGGAAATAGATTGGTACCACGAAAATGGTCACGAGGTCGAATTCCCGCTTCGCGGCGGTGCACTCGCGGCGCCACCAGTACGACTCGCCGTATCGATTGCCCGTGGGAGAAGGGCCGAGCGTGACTGCGTCACGTCTGTGCCTCCACTCATGCCACACTGCCTCGCATGAAGGCTGCCATGCCCTGCCACTGACACTCGCACCCGCCGCGCCGCTTGTCGCGCGCGGCCGCACGGAAATTCGACCTCGTGACCCCCACCCTCCGAAGTGCTATAAAAAAAAAGCAATGCTTAGTGTTCGCAGAGTTTTTCCAAAGCAATCGTCTTCAAAAGTTTACGGTCTACAAAGTTCGAAGGTTGTGTTGTATTTGTTACTAACCACATGCAATACTTCAGGCTAAAAATCAAAATCGGTAGATATTCCTACCCGACTTTCGTCCACCGAGGTACATATCATGGACGGGATCGCGAGGTTTGTGGGGTTGAGCGGCAGCACTCACTTGCTCGGGACGCGAGTTGCGAAACGTGCCAAAACTATCGTGGGGAATTTTGGAGTGGCTCGTAAAAGAACAAAAGCGACATAACTGAGTGAAAATGCGAAAAACTCGAATTCTCGTGGACGATTCCTTCAAGGAGCAAGATGCACCTTCTAGAGTTAATTGTTTCAGATTCTTTATAACTTACTGACACTTGCCCAAATCTTCACTGCTGCAGTACTATTTTAACAAGGCTCCGATAAAGAAAAAAAAGTTTTTGTCAGACTATGTTAAGAAATAGAAAATATTGACTGAAACCCAATGTTGTCTTCTTTTCAGACACGAATTCTGGTCTGCTTTTCAGACACGAATTCTGTCGAGGAAGTGAATGAAGGTGTGTGCTATGGATTAAAATATCGAACGATGGGTACAAGCGAGTCTTGTATGGACTTTCTCGGTCCACTTCAAATGTCTTTTCTTACGAAAATTGGATGGGAAGCTAAGGTAGGGTGTGTTGCTTTACAGACACAAAAACAGAAAAAAAAAGCTTTCTTCAACTCTATCACAACAAATTCCTGGAGAAAGATGTGACAACAAGGAAAATAAAAGCCATGGATTGTGGAGCCGATTGCCTCCACCGGAATTGAAAAAAGTACTTGGTGGACTAAAACATGTCTGTAGTCTGTGTCTTTATTATTAGAGGTGACTGAAGTCTGCTGAGCACCACTTATTCCACAGTCAAGCAGTTGATAATGGTTTGGGCTTGAGAATGGTGCTTTACTCGGGTGAATGGGCAATCTCTATCTCTAGGGCTGGCATTTCTAGTAGTTGTGATGATAGTTTCCACTGTATTAACTCACGCGATTGCTCCTCCTGTAATTGTCCAGCCCACGATTTGTGATGAAAGAAACTGTCCTCCAAAATAGGGTTAGCTGGTCGACCTTTTGTTTGACTATACCCTGCTTGACATATACATATAATGTTTCTCGGAACTTTCATTTTTCCGGTTTTTTTTTGACATATCGCCGGTCTCTAAACCCTGGGTCTATATTACTAATGTTTGACTATAATCTCATCCGAAGATATGTGCTGGTCTGAATGCGCCATTATCCTAGAATATGATCACCGTCTGATATTCTTAGATGTTCTCTACGAAAGGACACCTGGAGATAGATTGGTGCCACAAAAAGTCGTCAAAAGGCTCCCCTTTCCGCACCATCGCCTCTAGGCTCCCTGTCCTTCTGGCTCTAACCGTTCCAGTTAGAAACGCAGAGCACAGAGGAAGTAGCGTCCGTAATAGCCATAGCACCGCAAGTTTGAGCATAGTGATAAAGCTTCTTGAGTAGCTTATCAAATGAAAAATTTCTTTGCAACCTGTACTATCAACGCGATAATATTTCTATTTAAATGTAGGTATGTATGTTATGTCGGATACGAAAATTCCAGTAAAGTTTTGTCACGATCGCTGATGATCTACCTTTTATATCCCACCATTTTTCTCCTGAAATGTTCTCGACCAACTTGTGCTTATCAATGTGCATGCTTTGGATGGTAGCTTGTGATTGGTGGATCGGACTTGATCGTCAGTCACGAAGGCTCCTCACAAAACTTTGTGTCATTCTAGACCTTAAGGGTCAACGCGACTTCAACTACATATAGCACCGAAATTTCAGGATCGCGAATCAATACGGTTTTTCATCACTGCATCATTATCGATATTGTCTGGTATTCATCTATGTTGTACAACGGCTCTCACCTTCTACAGTGCTACCGAAATCAAGTGAGTGAGTTTGTTATGATCAAAGGAGTCGTGGCATGTCAAATGGATTCCCTTATGGGTTATACAGTAACTGAAGTTCATGTGTCAATTTCCATGTCAGAACAAAATTAAATTCTGTAAAGACCAATTCTTTGAACATTCTTTGTAAGCGAAAGGGCAAAATGGGTATTTGGAATGAGGCTCCTCCAAAGTGGTCGAAGTGTTTCTTTATAAAAAGGAGTTGCAAAACTTTTGAAAAAAAAGCTACTCGAACATGCGATGAGACGTCACAGCTTCCTGAAACCAACACGCACCCGCAAATGTCCCGCCGGAAAAATTTGTGAACGTTCTACGGTGGCGAATCGACGAGTCCTTTTCTCCTTTCCTTATTTTTAGTCGGATTTTTTTTTTGAAATTTGATAGGTCACACTAGTTTCCAATGATTATGACTTCGCGCACTTCCCGTAAGCGATCTTTTGAAAAAAAGGCCAAATCAACACTCATTCCGCAATTTCTGGGTAGTCCGAGTATTGAGGAAGGCCACTGCTTTTACAGGATTCGGCTCTACTCATTTCACTATCAGTTGGTTCTTGGATTATTGGTCGCATTCACGGGTATTTTCCATTTGAGGTACCACTCATAATCATTTTTTATAATTTTTTCTTCCCAAATTATAAGATATTATAGGTTTTGCTGCACGTTTTTCTTTCTTGGCCTTCCATTTGCTGTCGGAGTTTATTCAGTGATTCAAGGTATTTCGATGTTTTTCACCCTATACGTCATCACATTCCATGAAATTTGATCATTTCGATAGTGGCTGCCCTTAAAATACTCAAATTTTATGATTCGAAAAGATCAAATAAATGAAATTAAGGAGAATAAATTAGTTATTCTCAAAGAAGTAACTAATTATGACTTACAAGTTGACCGGCGCACACTACTATGCGCGATTCATGGCGATGTTGTGCAAATTGGGTTTGATCGACATGATCACCGTTGTGTATGATATTGAGTGGATTTTTGTCTCCTCTGCCTTCAGCTGAGCTCTCAAATTGTAAAGAAGCAGGAGAGGTGACGTGATAAGAAAGCTTTCGGCAGTAATATAGATAGATCGCTTTTCATTGAACCCATTTTGCACGTCGACATGAATCGCGCGAAGTAGTGTACGCCAGCCAACTTGTTATGCATAAAAGAATCTTATGTTAGAAGCTCATCGCTGACTTTAATCCATCTTCTCCCCACGTTTGGGGCACATTTTAACCCAATTAACAATTTTCGATCTGAAAACAGAACATTTCAGTGCACGCCCCGCCCACCGTGGGCTGAGCTTGACTTGGTCAATGTATGGTCTTTACTTCTTGTGCCATGCCGTACCCATCCCACACTTGTCCCCATCTCCACGGGTCGTTTTCCATGTAATGTCCAAGCTCCGCCCACCACCGCAAACGCTCCGCCTACTGTGCTCAGGATTCTTTCTAAACCTTCAGAAACTCATCGCTAACCTAAATCCATCTTCCTCCACGTTTGGGGCACATTGGAACCCAATCAACAATTTTCGTTCTGAAAACGGAATATTTCGGTGCACGCTCCGCCCATCGTTGGCGGAGTTAATCTACAGTAGGATACCACCCACATACTACTTTAAAAATTTAGGGTTCCAGCTTTGTTGCGACGCGAGGTATGAATTTCCCGCCATTCACCTTTCAAGGCTCCTTATCAGCCCTTGTTAGTTGCTATCACTTCCGGTTCCTCACCTTTGATGTCCCCTTACTACCCCCTATATCACTTTAAAAATTCGGGGTCCCAGTTCCACTGCGACGCGAGATATGAATCTCGTGACAAACGGACGGACACCCACACACACAGACATACTTATCCGATTATGTATAGTAGGGTAGTAATATGATCGTAGCAGTATGTGATGAAGCATTCTACGGAACCAGGTTTACCGGAAGACTTCTCAGTAGGAAAAGTCGTCTATTTGTAGGCGTGGTGTCGTGGCGGACAAAATGTCATGGATCAGTATCTCGTGCCATGAATGTAGCTGGAGCTGCCCTCGCGCTTCTGTTGCTTGCAGCGACAGTTTTCGGTGTTTTCTGTTGGTTCCATCGGTAAGTCTCATTTATAAAATACATATCAGGCCACGTGCAGCCTCAAACAAAATTTCATCTGTAAATGATCAAAATGCGCGAATAAAAATGAGTGAAGTGCGATATATGCAAAAATGTAAATAAGGTAATTCATAAAATGAATAAATTAAGCTAGTTCTAGAAATAACAAACCACATTCCATTACACGACACTGCCATTGGTTACCAAAGACGGAGGAGTATTGCCTGCGAGTAATCCACTTTTCACATCCGTATATCGATTGGTTGCCAATCGAGACAGAACGTGAGATCGCAGTCATTCAGGTAACATCCTTTTGTTATCGATTAAAGTGCGAAGTTAATCGATATTAATGATACACATGTTTCAGATGATCATCTACGTATTCTTGTTCGTATTCTCATTTCTTCAATTCGCCTTTTCAATGAAATCGGCATTTACAACAAAATTGACTCAGTTGTATTACTAGGCAATGAAAATTGGATTTAAAGCATGTTGAAGTGTTGAATGACAATATTTGCCTGGGTTTCTTGCCAATAACAGAGAAATATGAGCTCCTGTTATACCCCTCACTGTGATGCCCACACTTTGTCAACCGACAAGCAACACATTATCCGGATCCATTATTGTCGAAATAATCGAAATTAAGCACGTGTGTTCCTGTTTTTGTGTCCCCTCTCACCTTATGCAAGTTTGCAAAAGAATGCGTTCGGGGGGAATCGAACCCCCGTCGAATGCTTGGAAGGCATCCATGCTAACCATTACACCACGAACGCTTACGTGATATCTTGCAGCTCCCCCATATATGAGATGGGGGAAGGGAACGGATCGACAGTCTCTGGGAAGGATCGCGTCGCCGTCTCGCGTCCAAAGCAGTGTTCACACCGCATTTGCAAGGGGCATGCGTTCGAAGGGAATCGAACCCCGTCGAATACACGGAAGGCATCCAGGCTCTCGCGACTACCCGAAAGGATCAATCGACCAAACAGAGTTGTGTTCGACGAGAATAATGGTTGAAACCAAGATGAAATGAATGAAAATGGACAATGCGGAATACGACCTTCTCAGCACACACTTGTAGCGAGGGCCAACTGCTGAGGGACAATACATCCACGGAAACGATTTCCTTCATTTTTTTTTCTAGCTGTATTGCATCATTTTACCAAATCAAACCGAATATTGGGAGTCAAAGATCGTACAAAGGATGATTGGGATTACGTCGAATTCTGGCAACCCATTCATACTAACACCCCGATCAATTGTAATTTCAGATCTGCAGAACTTTCGCGTTCTACAATGTTGTAAAGGGGACAGAGGAAAAAGGGATTAGTTCAACCACTACATGATGAATGTCTGAGCAAAACGCGGTGTGATGCAACCTGAAGTTTGCTGCACTTTCCTTCAAATGTTAATTCTCCACGCTTGCATTTTGCACATGATAAATTCGAAAAATTTTCGACTTCAATTGCGCGCCTTTTTTCATTGGAATAAACCAAATCCATATATCAGATACAAGATCGGTTTGGGATCTCTCCATCTAATGCATGGCACGTTGGAGCCATCGATGACCATGCTCGAGAGCAATCACGCTTCGAGTAGATACATTTATAACAGAAAAAGTACAGTCACATATATACACTGGGAAGATCTATTGTTCACATGAAGCACTACATGCAGACAGGAAAGGGAACATTTTCGAATTCCATCGAAAACGCAACGACGAGAGAATAATAAGACTGCCAACTACACTAAGAAGAGCAAAAAAAGAACTTGTCATGCAATCAAACTACAACAATGCACAAAGAACGGAAAAAGGAGTCATATGGGGAAGAAAATTAAGTAATCCGAGTCATAAGCAAAAGACACCCAAACAAAATAGAAGTTGATAGTTGCCTTCGATCAGCCCATTAGAACGACACTAGACGCCCTCTACGAGACTACTTCGGAATTCCATTTTTTTTTCAATTAATGATTAAACAAGGAGTAAGCAATAACATACGCATAACTACATATCACCACATACCAGCACGTGGCATATGCACTAGGGGCATGACAAAGATAATAGATAAGATTGCCACACGCGGCGATCTTATCGATTATCTTTGTCGTGCCCCTGGTGCATATGCCAACAGTAATGCAGCGTTAGACCGCGTTCATACTTTGCGCCGGCAGGGCGTGACGTGGTTCACAGGCACTGAGGCAGAGTGGCACGGTGGAGGTGCAGAGACGACGCAGGCAACGAGACAGGCTGACATGGGAGGAGACGCAGAGACACGTAGCCACACTCTGCTGCCGGCGCCGCAAAGTATGAGCAATTATGCTCGCCATGCCCCTAGTGCATATGCCGGCGCAAATAACACGAAAAAATTGGTATAGTATCTTCGACGAAAACTAAGAAAATCACAGTATCAAAGAATTACAGCGAAAACATCCGATATGTTGATAAAGTTGAAGAACAACAAGTCTACAGCTAAAAAAGAACACATTCCGTTTGAATTTACACTGCCAAATATTGAGGACCACTGTCTGGTGATTATGTGAATAGAATGCATGGAGATTACAGAAGTAATGTTGTGCTAAAACCATTCAAAATAACTTGCGATCAAAGATTTCGATCACGTCAGTAAATGGTAGTTTGTAGAGTAGCGAACAATAAACATTTCGTCAACAGTAAAAATTTTCCTTGTATACTTACAAGAAAACGGCTAGAATTCCGCCACGCAATAATCTACTCTTACAATACACACGATAACGGTGGCAATAGAAAGAATCAACCACTCATAATAGAAAGCAACCACTCTGTTCGATACCAATCTAAGGCAAGGTTACGGTAATACCAACTCCCTTCCATGATAGTGTAAGATAACCAATCAACGCAATCGCAGCCACTCTACGAGGTGCTGACGTCACAGCACATCATCAACACAAAAGAAGGATGTCTTACATACGTAAGAGAAGGAAAGAAAATTCACATTTCGATCTCATTTAGAGAACAGCTCTTAATTATAGGAAACTGCAATCTCTGGTGACATTGTTTATAAACTTGTGAAGTAATGTAATGCTAGAATCAAATAGACTACTAAAACCATACAGAAAAATTTCCAGTACATCCTAATGCTGACGGATAGAAGAACTGACAGCACACCTTTTTTCGAAAGCATAATATGAACCTAACAAACCCACGGAATAAAAAAATAAGAATGAAATTTCGTCCAATAAACACAACGATGAAATACTGTGTATGTGATGGGTAATCGATACCGGTCACCTAAGCACGTATTAGAGCAGCTACAAGAGAATTGAAAAATTGTGGATCCGCTTGTTTTATGGCGTCCCGAACTTTGAGCGATTCCAGGCATCTGTGCAAGCAGACGCACATAGTCTCCTATCAATAGCAGTAAGAGATGGAATACTAAATAACATGAGATTCACATGTTGAGTAGATAGCCAAGCATTCATTTACCTCCGCATCTTTCGATTTCATCTTCTCTTCTTTATACAGTGTGTCCCAAAAGTATAGGTCCACCTTATTTTTCATCCATATCTCCAGAATGGATAAGCGATTCCTTTCCAAATTTTTATATGTAGTACCTGATCACTGTAGCAATCAAGCGCCTCAGTAAAATTGAAGACGTAAAAATGCAAAATTTTATTTGATTTTTTTTTCAAAAATAAGGGTGTCCCAAAAGTATAGGTCCACTCAGCTTTTCCGCCTTGCTTCCATCGAAAGGTAAGTTGTGAGGTAGGTGTGTTGACGCATCCTTCTGAGATTTACTCTACAGTGCCATGCCAAGCGGTACGCACTTTTCCGAGTACGAAAATGGGCAAATTCTGGCCCACAAGGACGTGAGACTCAGCAATCGCAAAATTTCTGAAAAGATGGGCCTATTCCAAAGCTCGATCAACAGCTTCTGTCGTACCATGGACCTGTACGGAACGAAAAAGGGAAGTAGAAGGCCGTAGGAGATTTCTGAGAAGCAGGAGCGTCGGATCCTCAAAGCTGCGTCCAATTCCAGAAAGGGTGCTTGTCGACGGTGCAGGGAACTGGCACCTGCTGTATCGAAAAACACTGTGCACCGTCTGCTCAAGTCGTCTCCTCACATCGAGCGAAGATGGTTTTCGTCCTTGCCATACCTCACGAGGGCGCACGAAGAGGCTCGAATCCATTTTGCCAAGTAGAATGTCAGCTGGACCCATCAATAGGATGAGGTAGTCTGCAGGGTTACATTACTGACGTAGTAGTTCACACAGCATTAGTAATGGTGTTGCAGGTGATCTTTTCTGATGAGAAGAAGTTCAATTTGGACGGCTCGGACGGCTTAGCTAGTTACTGGAGGGATTTGGGGGAGGAGCCATGCTACTTCTTGAGGCGCGGATTTGCTGGTGGTAGTGGTATGGTAGGGACCGCCTTCTCTCGCTTTGGTTAGAGCAGGATACTATTCATCACGCATCATATAGATTCCAGGGCTTTGCAGGACGTTCTAGAAAGTAATTTACTACCATATAAACAGCAGTACATAAAAACATTGGGTGCACAGCCGACCAACACCCTTTCTGGAATCGGACGCAGCGTTGAGGATCCGTCGCTTCTGCTTCTCAGAAAGCTCCTACGGCCTTCCACTTCCCTTTTTCGTTCCGTACAGGTCCATGGTACGACAGAAGCTGCTGATCAAGCTTTGGGATAGGCCCATCTTTTCAGAAATTTTGCGATTGCTGAGTCCCACGTCCTTGTGGGCCAGAATTTGCCCATTTTCGTACTCGGAAAAGTGCGTACCGCTTGGCATTTCACTGTAGAGTAAATCTCAGAAGGATGCGTCAACACATCTTCTTCACAACTTACCTTTCGATGGAAGCAAGGCGGAAAAGCTGAGTGGACCTATACTTTTGGGACACCCTTATTTTTGAAAAAAAAATCAAATAAAATTTTGCAATTTTATGTCTTCAATTTTACTGAGGCGCTTGATTGCTACAGTGATCAGGTACCACATATAAAAATTTGGAAAGGAATCGCTTATCCATTCTGGAGATATGGATAAAAAATAGGGTGGACCTATACTTTTGGGACACACTGTAGTACTGGGGGCAGGTTGTCAGTGACGTGACGTTCAGGGCCCGACAGCCCTAGGCTCGGCATCCGGGTAATAGGTCGGTAAGACCCTTAGGTCCCCAGGGTGGGTCCGCCCCTCCGGCCGCCGGGGTGTCTCCGGTGAGGGCGTCTGGGAGGCATCATCCACCATTGGGTGTCTCCTGGACGTGAGAGGTTTGTGTGCGCTGGGACGATGCAACACGCGATGTCAAAAGGATGCCTTTGATCCGCGACACCTACAGTGCTTTCCCACCGGAAGTTCTCTCAAGAAATGTTTTGCAACGTATGGACGATCTTGCATGACACATATAACTGGCTTCCATTTCTCTCAAGCCGCCTTGCGATGGGTCGCTGGTACGATCCCTTCCGAGGACAGATTCTGCAAAATTTGCATATTCAGGGATTGGATTCGTAAGCATTTGAATATGAAAATCAGGGGCAATAATGACGTCCAGCTACCAGTAAGCAAGCCTTCTGGGGAATTGCGTCTCATTCCTTTTTCGGTTTATGTAGGGGCGCGCAGGAAAAATGAACGTCAATCATATGCTTCATGCACGTACCCTCATGTTATGGAACAAAGCTTTTTTCGAAAGTACTCCATTTCTTGAAAGATTTCCCTCAATAGACTCCTTTCATCAGACCGCCCAACGATTTCATACCGTACCTCTACCACAGGTCCACCGTAGGTTCTGTGCAGCTTCTCATTCATCCCATTCATGGTCAGTGCCAGCTAATCAACCACTCTCCTCAACGTTGAAATTGCGGTTGGTCACAGCGCTGGACGTTTGACAGAGCCAGGAAAAACCACCACGCAAACATATCTTGCAAGATTTCTGAACGGCTCTTCAGAAATCATCTTTGGGAGCACCTAGAGCAAAATAAAATTATCCCTCACATTCTGCACGGGTTTTATCAAAATAGGCCTAAAGAAGCAACATCTTTTGCCTCTCTCAATGACAGGGCAAATGCCATTTTCATTCACGCGTATGTCAAACAAATATTCAATGGTCGCTCAATGGTCGACAATTTTGCAGCATTCTATTCTTCACAGAAAAAAAACATATCAATTCGTTTGAAAGCGTTTGCAATAGCTACAGAAAGGACAGCTATTTTGTGTTGCTTTGGAATTTATTAGAAGTTTATTCCCAACGAGAAAAACAGTATTGAGCAGCCGGAATTCAATCCAAAGTTCAGTTTAGTTGGGAGAGTGATTGGTGATATGATTGTGCTCTTTACGTTTCTGATGAGTAAAGTAACATAGTCCCTTCAGATTCTTGAAGGTCGTCAGATCAAACACTACGAGGGAATACTTCAAGATAAAGGTACCCGTTGCAAAAATCCAGGTTACATTCAGATATTACAGCTTAAAGACACCAGAAGGGGTAAATTCGTCATACTGTGGAATATGATAGTAGATGTGCTCAGCAATAAGTAGTAGAGAAAGAACGACATAAAACAGTGAAAAACCGTGGAATAGGAACCCGAAAATACTCCTTCTCTTCCTCGTCCCCTGCGTCACTAGCCGGAGTGGACTGAAGCAGGCCAAAATCTTAACCAGCCGGCGCGATCGTTGTCCCGGCCCTTCACAGCGTCTGCGATTTCCGCAACATATGACGTCCTCTTAAGTAGAAGGTCCGTTTCCAGAGAACATGTACTCCCAGGTCTCAGTTTTCTCCCACCCCTACTGGTGCCTTTAAATTAGTATATTTAGTTATGGCACCAGAAGGGACACATCAAGCCAATATTCAGCGGAAATCAGACAGCAAATGAAAGCAACCTTCGCGAGTGCGTTATGTTATCGAAAGTGAGGTGCCTATGCTTCTTTGCCACGTCAGATAAAGGAGTGATTCAACGAAAGAAATGTAAAAAGTTATTGCGAAAGTGCCCACCATCCCAAGTTTACAACACCCCGATCACATGATCTTTTCATAGAAACTATGAGACTTTCGCTTTGAACTGAATTATTTGCAATGACCTGTGCTTACGTGATGAATGTTTAACGAAAAACAGATAATAGGAGATCATTAGGACATCAGGCTGTGCCATTTTAACCAAATGTCCTTGTGGTGATGAAACTCGCTTGTAAAACCGTATAGTGACAGTAGCCATCCATCACAGTGCTGTTGATGAATCAAATTTCCCAGTTCTGCAGAAACACTACGAATTAATATTTTTGCTACAACGTGATTAAAAGCATGAAGTGCGGGTTCGAGTCCCGTCCGACACTGAAGCCTTTGCCCATGATCAGCATCCTAGTAGTAACTAAGGATTAACTTATAATACCCCAGTGCGTATGCTGATGGACACATGCAAAGAATAGCCAGTACCGTGCGGATGAGAAATTGATCATGAGAACACGAGGGAATTTCGGTCTACTGTGGAATGCGAAGTAGGTATGCGAGATAGGGCAACAGTGGAGAAAGAACGGAATGGCACGATCGGGATCCGAAAATTGCTTCCCTTCCCCTCCTCACCATGACGTCCCTTCACACCTCTGCATCACTGAGAGGTTATGCAGTCGGCAAAGGCACCTAGCTGATCTACTATCTGTGATCGTTGCCCCGTTTTTCACAGCTACTGGCCATGGAAAGCCGTACGACCGAAACTTATCCAAATCAGGTCGCGACGATGTGCTTTTAATCGCCAGTTTCGCAGCAGATCATCTCTATAAAACATCCTATTCCGTTTACGGCAAACATTTACGGAGAACAAGGCTTCCACGTTGTCATTTCCTTTTTTACTCCTAACCGTGTCTTTAAAGGAATCGTCCATAAAAAAATGAGTTTTTTCCCATATATTTATGTTGTATTTGCCTGATAAGGGCCGCATGCAAGGTTTCACGCAAAAATGTGAGAATTCGGCTGAGATACCGCTCCCCAAAATCTCGGCCGGGTGGGCGACGCCTCAGAGCAAAAGCCCGTCCCCGTCGTCCGCCGCGGTTGGGAACGGAGAGTGGGAAATGCGTCTCCGATTCCAGGGCTCGGAGGCTCCGCCCACCCGGACGAGATTTGGTGGTGCTGTATCTTAGCCGCGTTTACATTTTTCGCGTGAAACTTTGCATGCAGCCCACATTTCGCACATCCAACATGAAATTATGGATAACAGAAAAACTCATTTTTCCGTGGACGATTCCTTTAAGCAGCTGCCAACCGTGTGCAAAGCTTTATTCATCTAGCCCCAGCCACAAGGATAGGATCTATATGGAGCGCGATGACGCACGAAAAATATCATGAACTCTGTCCTTAAATGTGGAAGCAGGTCCTGGTTCGAAAGTTTTTTTATGAAGCTTGAAATTTATCAGGCTTAGAACTGGAATGAACAGAAAGCATCCCTTGCATGATAACCATAGGAATATGCTGTGCTGTGCTGCTCGCCATTCCAGTGCAAAATTTGCGGCCGTTTCCAAGTCTATTTATATTACAAAATTGAATAAAGCTATAACCATCAGTGTTTGAGCGCAGCCCAGCAAACCCGAATTGAGTCACACAGCATTAGCTCGCTGCGACCATGGAGGTACCCCATTCCAGTGTCCTGTCCCGCTCTTCGCGTTTTTGGTTTTGATGGCGCTTTCTGCAAAAAAAAAACTTCACTCTTTTTGACTACATTGTTAACCGCTGGTGTTCCACATCACAAGGTACCCGTAAGCGGAGTATTACAGCCATCTGCAACATTGCACTCTGGAGTTGTCTGTACCTGTCTCAAAATATATTGAAAGTTGTAGGATTTCATGTGAGTTATACAAAAAATCTCTCCGAATTTTTACTGCATGCTAGTTTTATTGAAAATGGAGCGAAAGAATGCTTAATATATGAAATCGTCTCGAAACTTAACACCCTGGTCGATGGTACCTATAAGACATGGCCCAATGAATGGCTGCACGATTTGTCATGCAACCTATAAACAGACCGTGCTTGGCGGCCATTAAGCTCCGAGCGTACTGAAACAGTATATTTTGCGGTAAAAAGCACATATTTGCACCTCAAGGATCCATTCTATTCATGAAGCATTACATGCAGACAAGACAGGGACATTTTTGACTTCTATGGGTAACTAATAAAGGAAAATAAGAGAACCATATAACTACACTGAAATGGGCAAAAATGATAACGCAGACAACCAAATACAAGAATGATCAGAAAATTGCTCAAAGAAGGATAGAAAATAAATAAAAATGACAAATGAACAGCTGGATCAGAGGGAAAACGACTGACGGTTTCGTATCAGTAAATAAAAGGCACTTAATAAACTAAACGACAGGTTTTTTTTGGACCATCTCACCAAGAACGCCAGCAAGCACCTTTGGCGAGATTTTGCTTTGTAGAATTTCACTTGATATACTTTTTTGCATAAGAAGTACTAACAAAGTACTAGCTTGACGTTTAACCAAATATATAAGTTCCCCCACGTTACACAATAACTTGTCAACTCAACATATCCTGATTCTATCAGAAAATGACAGTTGGTAAGAAATACATAACACACCACATAGCAGACATACAGAACAAAGATCAAAAATGAAAATTTGCCCTGTAATCGCAAGGACACATTATTGGATGTGTAGCAGGACCGGTTATCTAAACACGCATGAGCGCATCCACAAGCGAGTAGAAGAATACAGGATCCGCCTGCTTTATGGATGCTCGCACCTTAACTGACTCCAAGCATCTATGCAAGCAGGTGCGCAATGTTTTCTGAAAATGGTCCAGGGGTGAGATGCAGTGATTAGCAAGCTAGAATTCCCAACTGGGAAAGTTCGCAAATCAATCACTCACTTCTAAGTCCCCCTCCAGAGTGAGCCTACCTTCTTGGGAGCACGAAGGAGGCGAAAGTGCTCGACTTGAAGAGATACCAGTCCTCTGAAAAGAGAACTTTAACAGACAGCATCATTTTCAGTGGAAACGAAACAATTACTGCTGTCCCGTGAACGAACCACGACTTAATAACTAAAACTGCGTGTAGTTACTTTCACACGGAATTCATTGTGTTCATGGCACTAGTGCTGATCATGCCAGTTATTTGAGCCTCCTCGACAAGTACATAACTACCTGATTCAGCACCCATGTTGCGGGCTGCCTGTACGGTAGTGGGTGCGCCAAGATCGTTCAAATCCAGTGGTAGAGAAATCTCACTGGCGCGTGCATGCTCCTTGGGTCGGATGACGTCACTCGAGTGGCGCGATGGTCTCCAACGCTACCATTGCGCTCCAATGCAAGGAACCTTGTTAGAACGTTGCCAGTGATTTAAGATAGCTAATCCTTTTTCTTCTCTAACAAAGTCTAGCAACAGACGGATAAGCACGCGGGGCCAAAGCTCCTTCTCTCCTGTCCTGGGCTCAGGCAAATCCAGACTGCCAGGCACATACAATATACAGCTCATCCCACTATAATAAGAGCTATTTCATCTACCATAGAACCTTGCCATTGTATGATGTGCTCTTCTTCACTGTGTTGAAGAGGTGACATCAAAACACTTGCTGGACCGCAAGCCATGGCCCACGGTCGTCCGTGCGGCGGCTGTCACGTACGCGCGTCGGTGAGGGTTTTCTGTGGAGCCGTCAAACAGGGTCACCGCGCCACGCGAATTGCGAAACTCCTGATGCCCATCCGCGACCTGTTCTCAAAGTACGAGTGATAAACAGGGCTCTAATCACTGTGTTACCCCATCTCATTATACTACAAAAGGAGGTTCTCTCGAAAGAAATAGCTCAACTACAATTGTTTCATGAAGTAATGAAAAGAAATGAAAAAGCATTGAACGGCGCACCTCCAAAATATCAGCTATTCCGGAGTCACAAACATTATCACGATTTTTGGAAGTCGTATCAGATCTCTCATCGACACCTGCAATAAGCACCGGACACACTAGCTATCCTAACTCGTTGTAAAATTTTGAAAGATAACAATAAAAATAACAAAAGTCAAGCTTCGACCAGTGAATAACCAACTCTTTACAGTAGAACGGTCACGAGTACGGTTATTAATTCTTTCCCTATATTTTCGAGGCTGCTTGGACGACGACCGAGATGTGCGCTGAAACAAGGCCATTACCATTCCGACAACATTTTACATCTGGCCTGTTCAACTTTACTCACAAGGAAAGGATCCCAGGTCGAAGTGGCTATTTGTAACGAGACTTATATTATCAGACGCGTTTCTGGATGCTGATCTCAAATCAGTTGTCAAAATCTGCAAAGCGATTCTTTGGATGGAGTTATGGAGGTTTTTCTGAATGAACGGCTGGCTACACGTTGAAACGTGGTTTTCATCACTGCGGCTATGAATGCACGGGCATTCATACCTGTTGTGAGGCACACATGGCATGGAGGTAAGCGTTCGGACTCGCAATCGGCTCACCATGGATCGAGTCCTCGGCTTGGCCACGTTTTTTGCATTTCACGAAATTTCTTCCCTTGTGCTTGAGAAGCACTTTTATGTTGATATGCATGCATTCCGAGGTTCCAAATCATGTATGGTGGGTTTACTATCCCTGTCTTCAGAATTGCATGAAATTCCGTGATCCAGCTTATTTACATGCAGACTCTCATAACGCACGAATCAGGCGTTGTTGCGTAAAACAATTACGATATCCGCGCTCACGGGGGTCGAGTTACCCCTCTGTGCAAATTTTCAGCCGAATCGGGTTTCTGGTCCAACTTCGGAAAATTGGGTGTGGCCAGGGGATAATGTGGTAAATTTTGAATTTTCTGCTACAAAAAACCCTGCAACCTGAACAATATACCCTACACATACCTGTTACACTTGCCCATCACACTAAACGTACGTAACAAGCGTCAAATTAAAGCATTTTTGGTCAACGACTTCTCCTTCGTTGAATGGGTTGCCACCCAATAGCCCGTGAATTTTTTCGAAATTTGGTCAAATTCTCAAATTGGCTAAAAACTTGTCTCTCAGGGTTATTTGACTCCCTGAACACAAAAATCACACTAATTTTGCACAAGAAAGACTGGCTGGCGCGCTATGAGCTCCCGAACTTACCGTGTAATAGTATTATTTCTGAGGAAAAACCTCCATTACTCCATTCAGAGAATCGCTTTGCAGATGCAAACTGATTTGAGATCAGCATCCAGAAACACGTCTGATAAAATATACCTTGTTACAAATGGCCACTTCGACCTGGGACCCTTCCCTTGTCAATCCACTTACGATCAGGGTCTGAACAATTTAAAATATTGCGACAGAATCTCAAAAACCAAGTTTTTCTTACAAAGAACAAGTGAGAACTCGCAATGGAGTTATACACAGGACAAATCTCAGCCTATTTTGCGACGCACATAAAGGAAATCTGTGATTAGTTCCCAGCAACAAAAGGTATGTTAATTCGTCCAACGTTCATCAAGGCTGGAATGATGGAGAAAGAGTTGACCAGGGACTTACATCATAACCCCACACGTACCCTACCATCACACCCATGTATTTACTAAGATGAAAAGAACAGATGAAAAACCTTCTGCACACCATGACTCTCACAGCACCGCGGTACCCGTCGCCGCCGACGCAGGCTCTTTAGCGATGCTTCTCATTTATGACGCTCGGCCGATTTATATTACAGTATGTTGATCGTGGCAAGAGCCCGCGTGAGTCTGTAGCAAAAACTCGCGTGAATCTCCTCATTGGCTGTACGTCGAAATTCGAATTCTTCCACACATTCCGTGGGACTCTCACCACAATCATCACATTGTAGTATGGTTCGCTTGAGCGTTGTAAACGGAGAGCATCGCAACAGTGCTGACGTTACAAGCAGCGGCTACCGCCATCAACGCCGACGCCGCAAAGTGAGAAAGCAGCCTTGTGCTCCTCAAAAAAGCAGGACAGCTGCCTATGACGCGTGTGATACAGCAACGCCACTGAGCTAAACGCAGACCAGGAAAAGAAACCTTCTGCCCTGACAGCATTCCGATAAGGTCTCACAAGCCCAAGCCTTTGACAGAATGAATCTACACATACCGTAGGATCGGTGACGCGCACATCTCCTCCATTAAGCGCTTTGAATCGTTGGCCTACTTTCGTGACTTTCCATCTCGCGAACTCCAGCACTTTATGATGCCGTATGGCTTCAATATGGTAAAGTCCATGAGCTGAATTGAAAAGAAAGCAACTTATTTGATTACAACCACGGAATCCACCGAAGATAGCAAGTACCCTTCGCTTCCCGCCCGTTTCATGCGGCAAAATGAGGAAAAGGCAACAGTAAATATATCAATACACTGTATATAATAGTGGCGCTAGATCTATTGAACCAATGCCATTATGAATACGAAACGAAAAAAACACATATGTATTTGTACCGGTGTTACAAGTACAGGTGGGTTTGCAGAACAAGAAGAAAATGTCTGAAACGAACCGAGGCCTTTGAAAAGCCCAAAAGAGTCGACTATAAATTCTAATTGATCGCTCCAAACAATAGTGTTTCCGTGCTCATCCGTACAACCAATATACTCAACGTCTACATCTACCTGAAGCTAATGCGCCATAAATAAAAAAATAAGTAACGATTATCTGACCACACACCTTGAAGTAGTTACCGTATATTCTGGACTGTAAATTACTTGTATTAATTGGGATGACTTTGCCTAAAACATGGGACCTCCATTCTCCTTCACTCTCCTTTGTGACGGCAAAACAAACTTCGCGGCCCAGCAGACCGTTCACGAGTTCCGGACTTCTACAAAAAAAAAACTAGTAATGAGCTGATCAGCAACGTCTAATGACACTCGGCAGAAAAGCTCATACGCCTGAAAAAACCACACAAACAACGACACAGCAGAGACTAATTACCAGCAAGTCAAAGTGGAAGTCCCCAAGAACAAGCCAAAAAAAAACACATTTTATCTCCTTCTTCTCACATTCTCAATGCACCCCCTAACCTCAACAGAGGTGTATGTCGTTTGGCGCGGTCCCCTGCAGCTTATTTGGCAATGGGGCCCATGGGCCGTTGCTGCCACCATAACGCCGGCCATTCGACGCATCTTCTGCGACGGATAACTCTCCACATCACCGAACCCTCAGATATTCGTACTCGATAACTGCCATACAAAAGGCTTCGTTAAACAAAGACTGCAGATTACTGACTTTACAAAACCTCATTTTATTACACTGGCGAACTAAGCGGGGATCTAACAATTTTTTTACCCCTTTCAGCCTTTTTTCGTCTCCACTACATTTTTAACAATGTGAAACACTGCTCGTTTACTCTGGGGTAGTTGTATTACAATCATTTAGGAGTTGCGACACGGCTTCCTCTCAGTAATTTGCAGTGCTTTTTATGTAAGGTCCTTCATGTGGAAATTACCACTCACGTAAATCTCAGGGCTCGGTGCTGTGGACGAGTTGCCCGACGCAGAAGGTGCGTCCAATGGTCGGTGTTGGGGTGGCAACTACGGCCCATGTGTCCCATTCGCAAACTAGCTGCAAGGGGCCGCGCCAAACGACCGTCTCCTCCTCAACAGTGATTACAACTGGGAGTAAGAGGTCAGAGGCAAGCGCTGATCGAGAAATTGTCAGAAGGCGTATTCAAACAAAGGTTCAGTACAATGGTCTCGAGGAACTGGTAACTGCCCCAAAATAGCGACAATCCCTCTCATTGTTGTCTCAACATTCGATACTACTGAAAAGAAGTAAGCGTGTAAAATAACATCCCAACCTGAAAACGCCGAAAACTAAATCCAAAACTTGAAGAACGTACATATTGGTGTTAGTGTAGAAACACACATCTTGAGGGAAAAAGCGGGATGTTATATAATGAACCACTTTAGATGTTCCTTTTCCTTGTCCAATCGCACCGACCACTCCCTTATAAGTTAGTTTTCGATCCGGAATCTAAAAAAAAATGAAAAGCATTTGAAATGGAAATCTCTGGATGTTTTGCAAAGCTCAATGATTGACAAATCGCATAATGATAAAGGTAGTATCCAAACAGATAAAATGGAAATCCTGGAATCGCTTGCGCATTGGACACTTCCCTATGAGGCACTCGGGAAGCTGTGCTGGATTCCGGTCTCACACAGACGAACATTACGCTGCATAAACATGAGAAACTCAAAAAGGATGATGTGTGCACTTCAATGCTATGTTCTATGGCGACTATAAAGGACATTAATCAACAGCCACGGTGAGAGAACGGAATGCGATTCAGGTCTTCAATGCTTCCCCATTTAAAGACACCAGAAGGGGGTAATTTTAGCCTACGGTAGAGCAGACGTAGTGTGGACGAGTTTAAGTGACCGCCATTGCACAAACTCGCCAATTTGACGCCTTGGCATGGTGCCAAGGGGAGATGTTCCTACTATAGATTTGCTTTTCTCTTTTACTTATTCCTTTGTTCTTTCTTACACTGTTTCTAGATGTACTTACATGAATGCTAATGTAGTTGGGAATGGCCACTTCACTGCGCTGGGGGTGGTGCTACAACTAACGTTGGCCCACGGCCCGTTTCCTACAGCGGACAACTCGGAATGGATGCGCTGAGGCGAATGGGATGCGAGTACACACCGCAGCGTCGCACTTTTGAATCCGGGTTTTTTCGCCTATTAACGCTTCTAACCTTGAGTGTTCATTACAAAATACTCATTTCTTTGCATCTTCCTCTTGTTTTGGACCCCCTTCCGGTTCCTTGAAATGCTCATAACAAGGTACGGTTGGTACAATGGGTCACTGGTGATCACAAAACGGCGAAGATTTTGTACTTTCGCAGGGGACACAATCTGTTATGCAAAGGGTTGAATGGCACTTACAAAGAAACTGTTCATTAACAGCGGTGGATTTCTCAAACATAAGAAGGACCTATTATGGCTGGAAAGAAGGCGAAAAGAAGGGCCAAGTCCTAGGAGAAGTGACGGCAAATAGTGATTTCTCGCGCGAATAAAGACAGAACAGGCACACGCGCGATGTCTTCGCGACCACGACAGTGTTACTAACTCGTTTGAGAAAACCAAAGTCTCATGAACTGCGCCACAGTGGAACCCTTGCCACGTTTATCGATAACTCAAAGCACTAACCTCACGAGCTATGGTCGGCTCATAGCCGAAATTCGCTTCAGCTTTGAGCCGACCATAGCTCGTGCAACTCTTGCGCTAATGCACAAATTGAATCGTTGCTATGAAAAGTTGCCAGAAACCTCCATAAAAAGCGCTGTCTCACCTCGATACTCCCTTTTTTGAAGTAATCGTCAATACTACAAAGGGACCAACGATAACCATCGCTGTCGTCACTAAATGTCACAGTGGCTTTGAGTTTTCCTGGAATGAAAGGTTATGTGACGGTGAAAGATGAACAGTGAATCTCATTTTCGGACTTTGCGTACAAAATTCGGAGGTAATTTCAACATGGAGCTTAAAATGTGAAGAAAATAGAAGCTGTGGTTGGCTAGAACTGTGAATACAGGAGGTGCCAAGAAAAGTAATTTTTCTCACGACACACATCGCTTACTATACAGAGCATATGGGAGCGAAAGAGATAAAAGTAGTGGGGCAAAATATTCCCGAAATGTTCCTCTAAAAGCAGGAGCAAGCTGTGGCTCGTAGCACTTTCCTTCATAAAGTATGGAGCCTTTAGTCGGCGCAGTCGCGTTCAGAGCACCTGCGGTATCAAGGTCCGCTTAAAACAGTGGAGCCAGATTCCGTGGTAGGTCCTTTGTGGAAAGCTTCCCTATGACTGGCTCTTTGGTTCATGGAAGTCACAGAGCCCTTGCTGCTTGGGCACGCTGCTATGATCCGAAGTGCAATTTTTCAAACCTCAAACCGGTCTCCAGAGGGGTTTCAGTGGTAATGGCACGTTCTGGCGCTTGAAAACGAAGGGTGTTGGGAACCCGAAAAAACGGAATATTTGAACCACCCAACATAAATTCCCTCTGGTACTCAGAGTGAACGGACCTTTGCAAGGCTGTGAACGAGAGTGAAGAGATCTCGGATGCGCCGTGTTGAGGAGACACATCATGTTCACTCGGAATAAGCTCCCGATCCTGTTCGTGCAGAAGGCTCTCACGAGTTCAGTGATAGTATGAGGTGTGTTCTTGAATTTGGGGACGGGAATACCTCGTAAAAATTTGCTGAAGTTCGACTAGCAGTTGAAAGCGGAGAAGGAAAAATTACTTTTTTGGCACCCCTGTACAATACGATAAGTGATGGATCTATAGACAAACACCACTGTGGTTTCATCATATAACTGTGTGAATACGAGTCGGCGATGTTGAGAAGGAAATCATATTCACCAACGTTAGCCAGCAGTATTACTGAACACGACCCACCGATATAGTCTTCCTTCAGTAACTTCATTTTGTCGTCAACGACACCGATAACATTGTTGAAAATCGCTGGATTTACTAGTGGTACGCCACATTGTATAATACAACCCGTTGTGTAGAACATGCCCGTGAACTAAAATGGGGAAAGTCAATTTTCAAAACTTTTACTTTGTTCTCTCCGAAGCAGATCCGCACAGACTGGCACCTCGAGCCTGTGATTAGTTCACAACAGCCATTGACCAAACAAATCGCGACTGCTCCTACAGTTTCTGTGAAATGCGGTAATGACTCGATCACCTCCAACAAGCAGATATTCACATGCCACCAACTTGATGCGCTATGTTTGGTAATATTTCTGTTTAAATACATTGAAAAAACAGCTGTTGAAGAAAGGATCTAACTCACAATTCATGGATAGAAACGGGCCCTTCGATGACCAGATGGACTTTGCAGAAGTGATGCTCTACTGATTGTGAACACACCATTAGGCAGCTCATTGCCCTACCCTCCAACCATGCCTACTGGGAGATAAAAAGTGAAACGAAGATTTCACCTATTCCCACAACAGTCACACGCCGCTTCTACAGGGTGGGGCAAAATTACGGAAACAAGGCGCGGGCGGGGGAACTTTGACCCCTGAGGCGCTTTTCGCATTTGAAAAGCCCTTGCTTATTTTTATTCGATTCAGCGCAACCTTCTCTACTAACCAGCACAAAAAATTTCATATTTGATCTGAAATGACAATGCCATCCCCTCACCGAAATTCCCCCATCTACCTGCACCATCAAGGACTCCAGGCGATTGACATCTCCCGTCGTCTAAAGGCATCACAAAGTCTTGTATCGAAATCAATCGCAAGGTTTACAGAACTAGGAAACCTTCCGACCGACCAGGACGTGGAAGACCGACTTCTGTCACGATCAGGGCGGACATCAAGAGAGTGCGTGATCGTCTGTGTTTGAAGCCAGTGCGGTCGCTTCGGAAGATGGCAGAAGAAATGTCGATTTCCACGTGACAGATGGGCAGGATTGTGAAAGATCACTTGGAAACTGAAGGCACACAAGCAAGGAGGAGGACAGTTTCTTTCTGCCGACAGCAAAAGGAACAGAAACCAACGCTACAGGAAATTTTCCTAGATTTCATTGCCTTTGATGAATGGTCTCCCAGTTCCGAACCTCAACCCACTCGGTTTCTCTGTATGGAGTGTCCTCGAGCATAAGGCATGCTCAAAACCCCATCCCGGCCTTAATTACTCGAAGGCAGCGCTGAAGAAAGCATGGGATGAGTTGGACGAAGGCTATCTCCTCGCCACGGTCAACGCGTTTTCGGAGCGTCTTCGAGCCTTTATCGGAGTAAATGGAGATGGTTTCAAAACAAAGTAGTACTGTTTGTTCAGTTTTTTCTGGAGAGTAAATCGGTAATGATTATGTTTTTGTTCGAGCTGAAATAAGGTTTTTGGGTAGCATCAATTTAGTTTCCGTAATTTTGCCCCACCCTGTACATCTCTACCAACTGTGCTCCTACATAACTCCGCTCCAATCTTTTTTTGAACGAAGACCAGTTGCAGTTTGTCGTATCTTCATGCTTACAGCAGATGCACATGATGACAACCCGTACACACAAAAAACCATTGCCCATCCCAGTAAGCGCACCACTTATCCAGGTAACGGTGTAACAGCAGTCTTGAATGTAGCCAGAAACATGCTTCCAAACCTCAAAAAATGTAACAGCCGAATAAGAAATTGATTATAATGAGAACTAACCTTAGCGACGTGACCGGATTCACTCACTTGAAACCCGCCCATTGGTTCAGTATACCTTTTCCAATCGGATATATCAACGGTGTCCCGTGCTTTAGCATCTCTGCAATTTGAAAGTATTCAAATACTAGCCTGAAATCTCAAAGGCAACAGCACCCATTATATGTATTACCTGTCCAAGAAGTAGCTGGAAGCTAAGCCTCACTTCACTTACCTCCAATAAACTGTGACCAGAGCACCAACATCTGGCAGGTCAAGAGAGAAGAAATTGCCAAGAACCCATCTCTTCTTAATAATTAATAGAAGAGTCGATGTCGACTTCTTCTTCACGACTAAAGCGTTGTCCTGATGAATAGTCGACATCGGCACATTTAGCAAAGAATCTGAAATGAAAGAATATGTCATGCCATTGCTTGATGAAAAACGAAAAGCAAATGTTAAGTCATCATTCATAGAAGCACTATGCTGTCGGCGATGGAATGTTTTTGATTTTTGTTATGTCGGCTGAAGCAATCAGCACTACCAACCACATGAAAAAAGTGGCACACATGTCCGTCTGCTAATGCATTTCAGTATCATTTCACAAAGCTCTAGGGTGAAAAAAGGAGGAAAAACGAGTCAAAAAGTTCTCAAGAATCTTCAATCAAAAATTAACTCTTTAGTGAATATCAAAACTACATTCGCGAACCAGACATACCAGCCGGTCATCAACACAACGGTCGCTCTTTAACCCTACTTTCCGCTTCACATCGCTGTTACATCAGCATTTAAGGGGCCACGAGCCATATCTCTCTGAGAACTGCTTATTCTGATCAGTTGTCCTCCATATTTATTACTAATACCCTAATAATGCTGTCATTATTGTCAACATATGAGTGGGGATGGGACGCTATGATTTATTATTATTTCTAATCAGGAGCTACTAATGTAACACCGCAGATACCTTGTAAGGAAGCATACGAGACGACAAGTGTTGCCAAGTGGAATGATACTGCGAACGTCAGGGACGGGTTCAGCAGTGATTGAAGAAATGTACTCGTCAGTGCGGAATTTAGACAAGCACGCACCCTATCCAACGTAGCTCGCCACCTCGGCAGAATGGGGCAGCCACCAACTGGCAGCCGTATCCACTGTGCCAGCCAGCCGACTAGCCAGTCATCCATCCATCGATCGTGTCTTTTCATCGGCTTTCCCTTACACCCATCTTTCCTTCCCTATCTCTTCAAAGCAGTAAAGAAATAAATGGATACAGTCTTCGTCCTATAAGGCTGATGTTATACTTATATTGTTATACTTTACAATTCTACCACTTTGTGACCCCACGATAATTAATCTTGGCATGCAAAGTCGCAAATGACCACACTCTCTAACTCTTCAGAACGAAGGCTGGCACAGAAGTGGAAATCTAGTTAAACCAAAGCTATCGACAGCTCAAAACTACTACAATCAAAAAGATGATGCTTTGCTACGTAGGTAGGAAAAGAGATAGAGTTACCATGGGATGAAGAGCATCACGCAAAAAAAAACGCTTTTGGGGGTGCTAGTGTAGTTGGAGGGCACTAAACTGCTCGACGTCCGGAGTTATTTTTGGGGGACGACAATGCAACAATGACTGCCCAACCCCCATCAGTTCTTCAACAGGTTACTGCTATGCAGGCATTATGTGCTTGAAGAGTTTATTTATCTTTTTAAAAGGAATCTCTGTAGAATATTGCCTGCAATGATATATTTATGGGCGTCACTGATAGCATCGGCGAGGTCAAGTCTAACATGTGTTGGATATAATAACAATTATCGATAATGCACCGCTACAGTCAAAGGACCATTCGTACTATAATAAAGAGAGTGAGATTCTTGCTGATTATCTGATTAAGACGTATACTTCACGTCCATTTTTTCACACTATCAGTAAGTCCGCCGGCAGACTCTACGATTTTGCGACTCCGAGATTTTATGATTTTGCGATTCTGCGATTATCGGTGTCGCAGCTCTGCACGCGAAATTTCAAACTCGCAGAATCGAGCGAAAGTGCGACAACGCAAAATGGCAAAGTCGCAAAAGTCTAACGAGGGTCTTAGATCATTTTGTCAGCCATGTTTCCTTATGTGGCATTCCATGCGACTCTTTTTTGACGCTGCAGTATCCAAAACCGGAACTATTTAGCTGCGCCAACTCTACATAAGGCCGCGGTCATACTCACCGCCAACAGGGCGTGACTGCGTTCACAGGTAGCGAGGGAGGATGGCACGGGGAGGTGCAGAAATGACGCAGGCAACGACGCAGGGTGGCATAGGTGGAGACGCAGAGATATGCAGCCACGCAGATGAGAACGGTGTTACAACCGTCAGTGGATTGCAAGCGTTGCAAATATCAACTTTTCATTTTAACTATCTCGCCTAGGCGAAGCCTGGAACCGATACGTATCGGGGAATGGTAAACGGACAAATGTGCGGTGGTACTCACTACCGCGACGCGTGAGCTTGCGTCGCGGTTCGTCGTCAGTGGGCACAGGCTTTCTCCCGTTTCGTCGCTCCGTCTGCGCACTCCGCGTAAGAGAGATCACGTGGCGAGATACTCGCAGAGTGTACTACGCATGATTGGTACGGAAGCCAACGTTGTTTTATGGGATAGTCCGACGAAACGGAGGATACTGTGGGGCAGCGGTGAAGTAGAAGGATGATCCGTTATCATTGCGATTGGGAATCCAAATCGCCAATTGTAATTGCGGGAGCCTTCGGTTCCTGTTGTTGAAGGGTTGGCGCACTTTAGCAGCGAATGCAGAGTTGCTTCCGTCTCACCGATACAAGCTCAACAACGATATTTGGCGACGGCCCATATTAGCCCCCACGTCGAGGCTTCCTTCCCTTGCAGGCTTAGGTTAAAATATACACTTGAGTATACATTCTATGATGACAAGTGTCGCTTTCTTCTCACCGATGTCATAAACTCAACAACGATGTTTGGCGACGGCCCATATTAGCCCCCACGTCGAGGCTTCCTTCCCTTGCAATGCGCGAAGAGCGCGCGACTCCTGGCTCGCCGCTTCAGCGGCGAGTTATGAGTCTTTCTTTTACACACACCGTAGTAGACGAAGATCTCATGTGCTGCTCACGAAGAGCCTTGCCCGATGAGATAAGAAGACCTAGAGCTCATAAGCATGCCAGCACGCGCCATGATGGAGGCCGCGACGCGTGAGCTCATGCGTCGCGGCAGTGAGTACCGCCGCACATTTGTCCGTTTACCGACACTCATACGTATCTAGTCCTTTTTCCTCATCCCACAATTCGCATGCCTACAAAAATGCGAATTCCGCGATTCCCCGAATCGATACATTTCGTTATATTTTCTACCAACTCCACAGTTTGACAAAAACGCAATTCCGTCACCACGAAGCTGCTTGGAGCTGGCGGGTAGTGAGACCAGAAGTGAAGCAATAAGGTGAGATTGTAAGGATTAAGCACCGTTGACTGCGTGATATAGGAAAGCAACAGAATTCGCGCCGCCCCGCATTGAGGCCACGGAATCATGCCTCTCCCTAGACTGACTGCAATGCTGCAAAATGGTTTGTTCACAAATCGACTGATCAACTGTGAGTCAGCGACAGTGAGAGCATACAGAGACTTGTGATGGTGGCCTTTCCAGTGGAAAAACAAACCAGCAATCTTAGTCTATCACACCAGAAGAAGAAAACGTCCACGTGGGTTGGGGATTGAAGAGGCGCGACACCACGTTTCATGACCCAACGATAGCGCACCGTTACTGACAGACGTGTTAAGGCACGTGGGTGTGAGTTTTAGCCTAAGCCGGTAAGGGAAAACGAGCTCCGGATGAGTGAACCACTGAAAATTCCCACTTACACATGGAAGTTGTTTCACACTATTCGAAATTCTTCACCTTCCTAGGCTTTGGCTAAAATAAATTCATATCCCCTCCGTCTACATGAGAAACATCTGCCATTATCCGCTGAAGGAACGAAGCCGTACAAGCGCTCCTTACACATTTTGACGAGTATGCGAACTTGCGTCCTAAATTACAAAGTCGCGTCCCCCCCCCCCAATCCACATTGACCCGTTACTCGTTACACTAGCCGATCTTTGACATTCATCCCTCCTTACCTTGGGCATACCCATTTCAGACGATGTACTTCGAAATGGGCATTGGCATAGCATTGTCAATAGCAAAACCGATAATATTATCAGTACCAGAGCAACGATGAAAGATGAAAGCCGCAATAGCCGGAACGTTCTTTGCTACTAACAAAAATGCAGTTTCTCTTCACCCGATCAATAAGTTTTCTGCAGCACACGAAATATCTTTACTTCCATACTAATGCACGAGTACGCCGATAATCACGCAAATTTGTGAGATAGCAACAAAGAGGGTCAGTTTCAAGAAATAAAACCATAGATACCTAATGCTTGGACACTGCTTAAGTCATTCCTCAGTCAATTAAGAGACAACTATGAGAGATCTCAATCATTACGAACTCACCTCGGTCGACCACTCACGATGAAGGATGACCGCACAATGAAATCAATGGACTACACTTCGCCTCAGTAGACGATCGAATTGGTGCAATTACAGACGCCACGCAACTATGGAAATACCGTAAACCCACGACCAACTTCGCCCGTGCGGAGCTGTTCAGCAAGTTGTTGGCGAGCGCATTTTCACATTGCGGGCGCATGGAACGAAGCGCAGCGCCGATTAGCAGTGATGCTGTGTTCACAATTTTGGAAATTGCGGGATTGCAGAATTGCGAAAAACGATGAAGATACTCATCGACTGAGAGAATTGCGGAATTTGCGTAAATGTGGAAATAGAATTGCGGATATTGCGGAAAAGCATTAGATACGTACCGACGCTTTCCAGAATTCTGCATTTCCACAATTCCGCGATTCTCCCGATCGATACGTACCTATTCTTCTTTCCACAATTCCGCAAATTCCGCAATTCTGCAATTCCGCAAATTCCAAAACTGTGAACACTGCATGACCAAGATCATTCTGCGAAACAGACTTGACCTTGGACTTTTAATTCCAACAATAAATAAACAAGTATGAGTAGTAGATAGGAATGCAGAGGAACCAGAGGGAAGAATCGATATCAATGTATGTCATGGGGATCTGTTTGAATTTTCTGATATTTCTCGGCACACTACTATTAGTGATTTAGAAGAGAAGCCCAAGGCAGAGTGTGACGGATGCAATGAGTAACTTAGCTTGAATGCTTTCGGATCACTAAGTGTTGATAAGTTTCGTAAATGATTGTTCTATTTGTTATTTGAGTTACTTAGTGGTTGCATTTGGGTAGTTGAGAGTTCACCAGTGAAGGATGAATTTCACGAATAAATAAATACCGATCTCGACCGACAGACCACACACGGAGCCAATTTTGGAATGAAAAACCTTATGAATAGAAATTAGAACAAAACCGCTAAATCTCACAAATTGTCTAGCTTTCAGTCCGTCTCATGGGACAGATCGGCTGTCGGACGATGTCGCCCGATATCGTTATCAACGTGTTAGCCAAAAATTATCACTATCGTACGCCTCGCGTCCAATTCTTGACAGCAGGCTGTTCCATGGATGCGAGTTCAGACACGGCCGTCCGCCGCATGCGGCATATTTGCCTGGCTAGAGGGCGGCCGTTTATCGTTGCGATAAGGACTTTCCGCGTGGCACGTAACAACTGTGCGCGGCGTCGCCTCTGGACCAAAATGTACAAAGCTGGCACAGTGGACAACGAGAAGCTACTGGCTGTCTTTCCAATCGAAATTCTATCTGAAACTTTGGTGCCCATCACTGTCCTTGGCTAACCATGCCACGAGACTGTTATCGTCTATGAAAGCTTCTGCAGTCTTCTTCTGCTTTACCGGCTGCACAGATCATTCACTTAAAGGAATCGTCCACGGAAAATGAGTTTTTGTGTTATCCATGTATTTATGTTGTATTTGCCTAATGTTGGCCTCATGCAAAATTTCACGCGAAAAAATGTGAATCTGGCTGAGATACAGCATCACAAAGTGCGGTCCCAGTGGGCGGGGCCTCCGTGTAAAAGCCTCGTACCGCGTCCGCCGTGGTCGGAGACGCATTGTAGGAACAGAAGGTTACGTAAACAGTCCTACTCTCCGTTCCCAACGGCAGCGGAAGACGGGACGAGGCTTTTACATGGAGGCCCCGCCCACTGGGACCGCACTTTGTGGTGCTGTATCTCAGCCAGATTCACATTTTTTCGCGTGAAATTTTGCATGAGGTCAACATTAGGCAAATACAACATAAACATATGGGTAACACAAAAACTCATTTTCCGTGGACGATTCCTTTAAGCAATCTAGAACACTTATTATTATCCAAGCTGAGAAGAACGCTTGCAAGTACATGTAGGACGCCCTATTAACGCCCTTGCAAGAACAAAGGTAAGACAGGTAGTACCCTTGGCTTGCCGGTCCATGCACTTCTCTCCTTATTTTTGGAGGAATCGTCCATGGAGAGTTCTTCTGTCACCCATTCATGGTATTTGCCTATCAAGGGCCCCATGCAAAGTTTCACGAGAAAAAGCAGTAATTCGAATGATATGCGTGGATATATAGATATAGATAGATATAGATATAGATACAGATACAGACTCTTCAAAGTGATATCCGACGAGGTGGGGTGTCTAAGGAAGCGCGGCCACAAGAGTTATGCAGTCCATTTCGGAGCGCTTGATAGGGTGTGACCCGCGGACTTAGGTTACAGTGTATCCAACTCTCTCACCCCGCCACACTTCTCACTCTTGCCACGCGCTCTCACTTTCGCCACTCACCCATGTCCGTAGGCCACGCCCTATCAAGCGCCGCAAATACAAGAGGGAACTGTCACATGATCAGAGAAGGAGAGAGTGAGAGGCATATCAGTACTGGGCACGAAAATTCAAACAGCTCTCTGCCCGCTGACGGCAATTCAAATGAAGCTCAATGGGGATTTATGAGAGCTGCTGTTCGTCAAGTTTTTCGCTTTCTGTGTTGAAAATAAGGGACCTCTCACTTCTTGTGTTTTTGTTCATGTACTGCATCTATTGTAGTGATTCCGAAAGGAACAGGAATCAAGAATTTTCGTAGACGATTTCTCCAAGTAAACAACAACAATAAGTGGCGCACAAAACGTCTCTTTTTTTGGCACCCGTAAATTAATGAAAAACGCAATAAGCTCAATAATATGAAAGGATTCACGTCTATTACGGCGACGTCCTCCTACCTGTTGATGTTTGACCTTCACTGAGCGCAGATTCGTGTTAGAGCTTTCATGCCATATAATGCCGAACAGATATAGGCGAACCACGACCGTTATGCTGGACAGGTACTCTTCAGCGTTCCATCAACACCAATGGAGGGGCTGCATAATAGAGGGAACAAAGTACGAACACAGTCCGCTGCACTCACCAGGCCGGTCTCACGTACACTTGAATGGGGCTCAACTGGCATGCACTTTTGCCAGCAACCATCACGTACCGCGTCAGAGAAGGACGTATCGATCGGAGGAAACGCCAGGGATCCTGCTATATTACAAGTCCACAAATAGACGAAGAGAATCTGTCGAATTTCATGACTCAACATTCTGCAATCCTTCCAAGCAGTACGTATGCAATTCTTCTTGCGAACTTCATTACAGCACAGACCATAATGACAGGCTCACCATTATTTCTAATTCTAGGAGTGTTATAGCCAGGTCATCCATAACGGGTCACCGCACCTCCGGAGCTCCATCACCGTGGTGCCTTACCGCAACCGTGCATTGGCTGCATACGAAGAGACGTGGCTGGTTTCGTTGACGTAAGTTTTGTAGACCATCACCTCCTAAATAAACCATTACTCCTACAATTCGTTGACTCAAAACTACTCGAAAGCGCTGGCCTACATCAAGCATTTTGCATTTGTTAAACCATTGATAGAAATCCTTCAACTTGGGGTCCTGGAGCAGCGTTCAGTAATATCTCAATATTACCCGCTTACAAATTTGTTCCACAACCAAATCATATTGGTGACATACCTTTTTGGGGAAGCGGACGTGACACCGCGAAGGTGCATCAGCAGCCGTAACAAAGTTGCACCCTGACAGTTATCCAAGAAGCTATCTGCACTTGAAGAAAGTAAGGCACTGATCTAATTATCATGTGGTATGCCTTTCAAACCGTCAGGAATTTTTCTCTGAAGCAGAAGTACCGTTGGATGAGTGAGATGGAGCGAATGGTCTCAAAACGCACTGGATATGCTTTTGTATTTTCATGCCATCTGCGTTATGGACGTGCCACGTGATAGTGAGTTTTACTGTAATAACTACGCACTTCATTGGATGAGTGTGTGCAACCTTTGATCAATAATGTGGTAGATAGAACGGATACAATTTATATGACGCTGATTTAGCTCAGGCGCCTGCATTTTTGGGACACCGTATTTTTAGCATGAAACGGAACCTCATTTCCAAATAGATGGTGAACAAGGGGGGAGGGAGGTGCGGGAGGTTAGCCGAACAGCCACACATTCTGAATGTCCCTCATCGTCACAGCGTTTGCTGTCTTCCCAGTGAACATATACGGTATAAATGAGTGCTGCTCAATGAACGATCCTCCATTTTTGACAAAACCGCTGTGATTGTTTCGCAACATGTGATGAAATACATCTTTTTCTGGACTCACAGAATGCATAGAATGCATAATACCATCGATACACAAAAGCACTACAACAGTCCTGGCGAACGAACCAAATGTGAAGTTGACTTTCATAAATATGAACCGTGAGTGGAAGGGGGGCTGGTTAGTCGTTTGAGTTAGGATGAGCAGAACAGTTAAGGCTTCGTGAATGCACTTTTTGTGCGCTTGAACTGATTCACAGGGCTGGTAGGAGCAAAAGAGTCATAAAGTGGGACTTGTAGTCGGCGAGGTAAAGTACGTGCTTATACCATCTTGGAGGATTTTATGTACTTTTTGCAAAAGTGTATAATCATTAGAGTGAAGCTGAGCATTGTTTGTCCCGAAGCCCCATGTTGATCTGAATATGTAAAAAAATTTGAGACTTACGAAATTTATTCTAAAATACTCAAAAAGACTTACAGAATCGGTTGCAAAAATCGTTGCAAAAGAATTTTGAGCTTTATAGGGGGAGCTTTCAGCGCCTAGCACCACTCTCAAGCCTGAAATGGTGCGAATTAAATCTCATCGAGAGACTCCATTGTAGAGCCGTTCTGATTTAATTGTACTGTACCGACTTCCTGCTGCCACCGGAACACTGTCCTTACCGTCTTTGATTAGGATCCCTGGTAGTGCAGTAGAATTTCAGAATCAACCTATTAGCGATCAGCCTATTGAGCATGGCTGATAAAAGACAATGGCCTATTCAGGCACTGTAATCTAGTACTCGTCCTCTTACTTGTGTGGTCCGACCCAAATATAAATATTGGTTTTTTTTTGAAAAGTGCCTCTGCAGCCAGTACATACAGGGCATACAAAAGTAATTTTGTCTCCTCCACTTTCACCCCACTTTAGTCGAACTACAGCAAATTCTGTTGAGGTATTTACATCCCCAGATTTGAGAGCAGACCTCACTCTATCACTTTACTCCGTGGCAGCCTTTCGTACGAGCAGGAACGGGAGCGAGGAAAGAGTGAACAATATGTGTCACCTCAAATGGGCAAAATTCGAAACTTCCTCGCCCTCGTTCACAACCTTGCTGAGTTCCGTTCACTCTGGGTACCTAAGGGGATTCATACTGGGTGGTGTTCTTTAACATTCCGTTTTTTCCAGGTCCCCAGCGCCCTTCGTTTCCAAGAGCCAAAACGTGCCCTTACCACTGAAACCCCTCCGGAGGCGGATTTGGGCATGAAAATGATACTTCGGATCATAGCAGCCTTGTCCAGCAGCAGGGGCTCTGTAACTTCCATGAACCGAAGGGCCGATCCTTAGGAAGCTCTCACAAAAGACCTACCACGGAACACGGCTCCACTGTTTAAGGGGGACCTTGATACCGTGGGTGCTCTGAAGCCGGACTGCGCCGCTTGAAGGTTCCATATTTTTATGAAAATGAAAGTAGAGAGTCTCAGCTTGTTCCTGCTTTTAGAGGAACATTTCGGGAATATTTTGCCCCAATACTTCCATTTCTTTCGTTTCCCTATGTTTTGTATAATTGGATTTTTTGGCACCCCTGTATAGATAGGTGAAAATTGCAGAAAACCATTACTCCTATGATTCTGCATATCTATGGCCACCAGCGCCGATATCTTGAAAAGCAAGTAAACTGATGTAGTAAGCTATCCAATTCCTATTCCTTTCAGTTCCAACTTCTAGTGATTCTAAGTGCGCTGCATTTACCCATTTCCAATTTTTTTCTTTATTTTGTGTTTTGTTTTCCATGCGAAACCACTTGATAATATTTTAAAATCACACGAAACCAAAAATGAAGTTTCCTACAAAACACAACAATTCCATTTCCATATTGAAAAGTGCATAGTTGCAGCTTAATACAGTGTGCAGGCGTCGACCATGCATAAATGATAGGATTGTCGCTCCCTTATAATGTGCACTCGAACCCCACCAAATTCAAAGGAAAAAGCAATTCTCACTGACGCCCGTGATGTTGACCGCAAGGTAGTGGGCGATAGCCCATCTGGTAGCGAATATGTGGGTAACAGAGTAAGTGGAATTTCTGTGTACGCTAGCTTTCAATGATCAGATTAGTGGCCTACTTTCTTAGCGCGAGTACGTCCTTGAATAACCGCTCAAGCCACGTCTTTGTTGCGGCTGTACGGTGCAACCTCATGGTGTTGTGCCTGCGTGAACACAACCAAGCCACGCCCACCCAATCACATCACACCTGGCCTTAGACGAACGAATTTCCAAAGTGGCGCTCACATGGAGAAGGAAACGTGCAGTATCAGAAGATAATTCAATGAAAAAGCTATTGCGATGATGAAGGCAGCTTTCACGTTGGAAATTTGGTCGTCCGAGATCAGGTGCGATTTGGTTGGGTGGGCGTGGCTTGGTTCTTTCAAGCAAGCACAGCACCGTGAGGGTGCAACGTGCAGCAACAGCAAAGGTGTAAACTGAGCAGTTATGCAAAGATCCACTCGCCCCAAGAAAATGAGCCACTAATCCGATTACCGCCTGATGTGCCTTTGAGCGAGAAAACGCCCGCGCAGACACATATTGAATATAGATACCGTCAGTAAGAAAGCGGTTGTATCATGTGCTCTGAGAAGAGCTCTGAACACATTTCATAGAAGACATTTTCAGTAGATCCACGCCGGTTTATATCCGTGAAGTGACTTCTGGTCTCCGCCCTACATAGTCGTCTTGTCGTACTTCTAGAAGTATGAGAAAGATATTATATCTCAAGCACATTCGGAATGAGAAAGTTTCCCTGTTTACGGTTCAAATTTCTCCAAGATTACAAACGAAAGTGGAATGTGCGAAGCAACATTAACGATCAATGCTGTCCGCTCGATTTTAACCTAATCCCATTCGCCATTTCTAGATCCACAGAAACTCAACAACGTCAGGAAGCTCTGGACGGTATCGTACGAAAGAGCAGTATGTGAGTGGAAATCATAGTCTTTCTCATGAGATCCAACTTCAGTTTGGCTCAGGATCCTCAACAATCTATTCAATGTGTACATTGAAACCAGATGTGCGTTAAATTTCAAGCATACTTTGAATAAAATGTAGAAATATCCATTTGGAAGTATAGGTGGTGTGTTGAGACGGTTAGCTGCCAAGCGGAATCCACTCCTTGCAAAACGAATGCTGCGGTAAGAACTCGCATTATAAAACGCGTCTCGAAGATAGCCGATGTGGTAATTTACTCGATGACTGTGCCATCTATGTAATGGACTGGTGAACAGTCTGAGGCAAAAGTTGATTTATGATAATTTTCGATTTATTAGAGCACAGCATAGCATGTCACAGCAACGCTATTACTTCGTTTCTAGTTGTCGCTGAACTGTCCACGTCTTCCCGATCCCGCCTATGCCCACAATGACACGTATGCTCGCGATACATTTATCCTCTTATCGGGGGCCTTTTCGGAGAAACTCCTGTTGCATGTCTGAAGAGAGCTCTTTTTTCTGGTGCTCATCGTATAAAAGTATGAAGCAGCGTTCAACTACAATGTGCCACTGGAGGAGCAAAGCCGGCAAAAGACAGTGGCAGGGGTAGTATGTATTAGGGTGTCCCAAAAGTCTTATAGGATTTTTTCGATCATCACTTTTTATTATTTTTTCTTCCAACAAACAACCATTAGGCAACAGCGTATTAACCATTGTCATCGACAACACTCTGCCCCCTCATAGGTAAATCTTTGATTCCCTCCTCCCAGAACTCTGGGTTCTGAGAGTCGAAGAAGCCAGCGATCGCCTTTGCGAGCAAGTCATAATCAACGAATTTTCTCTCGGCCAGGAAGGATTCAAGAGGATGGGTAAGGTGATAGCCAGAAGGGCAATGTCTGGAGAGTATGACGGGTGGGGCAGCACATCCCAGCCGAGCTCCTGTAGCTTGGCCTGGGTACTCTTCGCGATTTAGGAGCTGGCGTTGTCATGAAATAGGGTGACCGCGGACCTTTTCTGGCGCTTTTCTCGAACAGCGACGGTGAGCTGCTGGAGCTGATGGGTGCATACGACAGCGGTGACTGTCTCGCCTTGTACCAGCACCTCTTGGAAAAGCATTTCGTCCGCGTCCAGAAGCACAGAGTAGAATCTTCTTCGGATGCAGGTCGGACATGGGCTTTGACCCCCCCCCCCCCTAATGACTACTCGTGAAAATTCTTAGTGGGTTTTTCACGAGTAGTCATTATACCCAAATGCTGGTGGACAAGTACTGTTATGGATGCACATAAGAGCGATCAGAGTGTAGGTCTTTAATGAAAGGGGGGGGCTCTTCAAAACACGTGTCTGAGAAAAAATGGGTTAAGTATTAGTTCATGCGTTCTTCTCTAATTCCACTTCTCATGACATAGACTCTCTATTACTATCCACAGTAATCAACAAAATTTAACTACTGTCAAATGCCTCCAGCCGGAGGAACAATGTAAAGTTGAACGAAGCAAGCCAATGCATGGAGCAGTCAGCAATAACGAAAGATACTTTCATGAAATGGAATGAGTCGATTCTTATGTTCTCACGCACCTTACTACACTTTGAAGATCAATACACTAATAGCATTGAACGAACCATGCGACGATTGATTATATAACTTGAAATACCTTTTCGAACAGTGAATTATTCCATTTCTGATGTTTTCAGAGCTAATATATAGAAATACATACGGAAGTTTGAACTCTAATAGCACTGAAAGGACAGCGCGAAGGTAGATTATTAGATTGGTAATGGCTTTTTTCGAACCAATGAACAATTTTGTTTCTAATATTAGAACAGCTATCAAATAAAAGGTTTGGCAACAGCGAGACACACTCTAGCAATTCAAAATGCTCCTCATCTTCACCGTGCTCGCTCCAATCATAGCCGATGCAGGTGAAAGTGAGTGCTGTTAAAGAAAATGTTTTCGATTTTTTTCTGAAAAATCCTCCAAAATTCTTCGAAACTTTCGACGCATCTTTCAGATTCCAAACCACAACTTTATGACGAATGCACCGCAACCAAACCAGGAAAAGACAGCATCAACTCTACAACAGTTCTGATATGTGTTCCTAACGTGAAGAAGGCGTTTTCAATAATTAATGAATATTGGATTGATGGTCCGGTGAGTACTCTAAGCAGTAACTCACTTGAACTGTAATTGTTTTTTGACGCATTTTTCGTATTCATATTGATGCACAGATATGGAATGACCGGATTGCCTTAAAAGCCTTGAAAGAAGCAAAGAAGCCAAACAGTACGAAAGCTGACTATAAGATCCGTCAGGAAAAGCACGTACTCATTTAATTCAAAGACTTTATGCACTTTTCATAACAGTGCATGATTTAAGGGTATTCTCAAAGGGCGAAAGGAACGAAACAACGATGGTAGCAAAAGTAGTGAAAACTCTGTCTGAGGCGACTCCGTGGTACTGGATGGAAAAGAGATCCATTTGCCCCTGTATACCACCTAGGGAAGTTGTAAGTTGATATCAGCCGATTTTCTTATCCGAAGTTCCTTAGCTACATTCAGCAGTGAACAATATGCAGCCTAGGCTGCTAATCCTCCCCACTTGCCATGAAAGCATTTATCAGCCCGATCCATTTGCAGGGAGACTCCATAGGTGATTATGTTAGTTGAAATACTCTGTCAACAGTCCTGCAAGACATTGAAGAGGAACGGAGTATGTTTAACAATAATTGCGACTCCAAAATATTTATTCAGACTCAAGAGACCCCTCAAAAGTCTCAAAAGTTCTTTGGAATGTTTTTGCAAAATTTCGGCGTTTAACGCCTTCTTTAGGCCTGAAACTGTGGTGGTTAGCTAAGTATATATGATATGACTGTTCACGGCCCCGTCTCAAAATATTTTTGACGTGACCCACCCTGTCAAAGACGTATGGTGCAGAAAATGATAAACTCATGCGGGCGCACCCTGCGTGAGTTTAATACTGCGTTCATACCAAATTGAATGAGAGCTTTGGCGTATCGGCGCATCGGCGCATCCGCGATTTGAGAGAATTGGCGTGCCACGTCTTCCTTCTGAACGTGGCGCGTGCCAACATGCGGTTGGTTTCTTTTTCTTCTCTTCCCATTTCTTGATCTTCTTCTGTTATGGCAAATATCCAAAATCGCGGATGCGCCAATACTCTCATTTTTCAATCGATACGTATCTTGTCAATCACGCGAATGCGCCAATTCTCTCAAATCGCGGATGCGCCGATGCGCCAATACTCTCACTTTTTTCAAGCGACATGTATCTTATGAATCACGCGAATACGCCAATTCTCTCAAATCGCGGGTGCGCCGATGCGCCAATACTCTCATTTTCTAGATCGATACGTATCTTATGCATGACGCGAATGCGCCAATTCTCTCAAATCGTGGATGCGCCGATGCGCCAGTACTCTCATTTTTTAGATCGATACGTATCTTATGCATGACGCAAATGCGCCCATTCTCTCAAATCGCGGATGCGCCAATACCCTCATTTTCTGATCGATACCTATCTCATGCATGACGCGAATGCGCCGAAACTCTCATTCAATTTGGGATGAACGCAGCCTAAATAGTCTGGGACGCTGCGACACTTGATATGAGAAAGATCATGCAGTAATCAAGAATGATTGCTGTGATCAAGTAAAGATATAAAAAGTGTCACGTAGTTCGTCCTTACTTTTTATTTCTGGTGATAACCGCTTTATTTCAAGGGCCTTCAGTATTTTCCTTTCTGCAGAATTGTCTATAGAGCGGTGCAGTATTTTAATGCCGATTGTGAGGAGGGAGTGTGTTCGGAGAAACTGCTATTGGGATAAGATGATGGATTTACTCATACTCTGCGGTGTTCGCAATGCGTTTGTAGAGCGGTCCAGCGTGGTCAAGAACTCAAAGCTCCCAATACGATTAATATTCCGTCCTCCGCCTAATTTGAAACGATACTCACATATCCAAGGCCTTAGGACGATAGGTGTCGAAGGGAAGGGTGCAGTTTCTGTAACAACCATAAAATATGCCAGCTCCGGGGAACGGTATATCTAATAGAATGCCAAGGATGTGGGCAAAAGTACGTTGGAGAAACTAAGAGAAAGCTCTAGAGTAACTGAGAGAAAGAATATTGCAAAAACATTCCAAAGAACTTTTGAGACCTTTGAGGGGTCTTTTGAGTTTTTTGGATAAATACTTTGGAGTCGCAATTGTTGTTAAACATTCAGATAGTCATGAGACTCCGGAATAGCACAATATTGAAGGAATGGAGTAATTCAATAAACTTTGTCGAATTGCTGTAGAGGGACGAATTTATGAATTATCAACAAAACCACAAAGACACGGTTCCAGAGAAACGTGGTTCAGACTTTCCAAAAGGTCTTGTAGACCGTTACAAATCACATAGCCGTGCTCGTCATTTGGCTGCATATCAGTGACGAATGTTGCACCGAACAGTACTCTTTGATGCGCTGCACCAAGAAACATGCTTGCGGCAGGTATTCAATGGGGGAATTTCCTAGGTATCTCCCCATTTCACAATCTCTCAGCCGTTCTCTATTTCACTCCTTCATGATATCAGTCATATTGTTTTCAACCTCACCTCTACCGATTCATGATAAGATTAAGGAAAAGGAAAAGCGTAGCAACATAATCATACCTTGGTTGCTACTTTGCCTATAGCTGCAAAAAGTGTGTCTAGAATTCCCCGGACCAGCTCTGCCAAATGCGGTTTGCCTATCCATCAGGCACCCATTATTAACTCCCACCCATTGAATTCTTCAGCCATTACTTGATCCTGACTCCAATCCAGTTTATCAAAATGTTTCATTCGACCGTGCTGAGAGGGAGGGAAGAAGCATCTCAAAAAAATTTGTGCATCTAAAACCTTGGAGAGATCTTTCAGAGGTCAATCTCCACACTCGGGCGTATATTTGCATTAGGGAAGGAAAAGAGGTCTCTTTCTCCTTCTTGGCTCAGCTAAAGTAGTGCTAATATTGGGGCAGCCCACCCTCTCACTGCGATAGCACCCCTTCTATGTCTCGTTTTTAGGGCGATTGAGCTCATTTTCGACCGAAAGGTGTTTAATGTTTAGGTTCGCCGGATCCCCCCCTCCGTATATTACGGCTGCAATGGCATTTTCGATAAGGAAGGATCAGAGGATGTTTTGACTGTCGTATGTCTCTACAGGACAACACTGAAGAATGTGTTGCACAAGTACAGGAATATCGAGGTTAAGGGATTTAACTGAGCGCCATTGTTTAGCTGTTGAGTCTTGATTTGTGGAATTAAAAGTTGTTTTCCTTGTTTTTTTTACTATTTCACTGATGTCCTTTCAAGCTCAACCCAATTGCTCAGTTCAGATACTAATACTAATAACGTCAGCAAAAAGGATAAATCGGACGATTTAAAAGGCATTAATTGTTGTGCGCATTAGTAGGTAGCAACTGGAACTATTACCAACTCCTGTAGCGCGATGTTATGAGTGCTGGAACAAAAAGAGGAGGACACTTTTTTCTGCTGATACAGATCTTTGCAAACCCCATATGAGTGCAACAGCGACAGGGTTCCATTTTATCATGAGAGGTTATGTCGCCGCAGGGTGGACAGCAGCGATTACGCCTCCAATGATCTTCTTAGAGTAGTTATCCATCTTGACTCTTGACCTCTCCTTACTGCAATGCCTGTGAATGGGGCACATAATGCCCCCTTAATCATCAGAAGGGAGCTAAAGTACAAAACATACAAATTTTACAAAATCAGAAGGAAGTTCGAGTACACTTGAAGGACAAAGCGTCATTTCAAAGACACATTCCGCAATAATCTTATGTGGTTTATCGTTTCAAAAATGAATGCGCTGCGCTAAGGAGCTTGGCTGTGTGGCTACAACAAAATGTTCGGAACGCTCACTATTAGGCTCTCCTCGCTGCCTTTGATTTTTTCAGCGAGAAGTGAGTTTACGAAGGAGCTCGGCGACAAATGGGTGGAACGAGAAGCAGCACCGAAGAGATGCATATCGATCAGGCGATCACGCAATCATTCACGTACATCATTGTTTCCACCTAATCGTGCGATTTCCTGAACGCTTGATAAACACGTGTGTGTTTTTCGCTTAATCGCCTGACCGCCTAGCCGCCCATTCGATTTCCATCTTATCCATTTAGTCCAGTCATCTGATGAAAATTATCCACTGAATTTCTCATATATCACATTTTTGATTGACACCTCTACCGCGGCCAAGTTACTACTGTTCACCAAATTACCCCTTTCAATGACATCAAGCTAAATGAATCCTCTTCGGATTTGGAATCCTATAATTTTACAAGCTTCACCCTATACCACTCAAACTCAGCGACGCCGTCACGATTGCCGTAACGCAGGTATCGCAACAATACACATAGTACTGGCTGCGCGTAGGTTGGAGCTATAACGACAGTACTGAACGTGACAATGCTCAGGGTGGGCCACTCAAGTACACACAGCCAGTGCTGTGTGTACTGATCGTGAGACGGGTGCTAGGGATGCATATCGCCTATCGCGATCCTTTACTCCTTACCCGAGTATGAATGTACCTCAAATTGACCAATATCTGCAAGTATGCGTAGTATGCTGAGCGACTCCTTATGTTGTTTCCGAAGTCAGCGTGTTTTTGGCGCTGGAGGCCCTATCAAGGTAGGTATACTCGGTCGCCTCCACTATAAGTTGGCCGTTCAGCTTGATCGCTCCGTGTGGTTCTGCCTCTGCCGCTGTCTCGTTTCGGCTGCATTGCATCTTTTTGATGTTGATGCACAGGAGCGCCTTCTCGCTCTCCTTGTTTAGCTGGTTCAACATCTTCTCCGCCTCGTCCATTGGTTTTGTGATCAGTACTATGTCGTCGGCAAAGCGTAGGTGTGTCAGATTCTCGCCGTCGATCGAGACTCCGTACTGCTCTCAGTCTAGTTGTCAGAATATGATCGCGAGCGCAGCAGTGAACAGCATAGGAGATACGGTGTTGCCCTTCACGGTGTATTGGGATCTCCAGTTCATTGCAGAAAAGCTTCAGAAGCAGCCAGTTGTTGCTGTGGCAGTCGGATAGTGCGGCAAGATATCCCTCCTCGATCTTCAGCTTCTCCAGAGCACACAGCAGGAATCCGTGGTCGAGCTGGTCGAACGCCTTTCCGTAGTCGATGAAGAGTCTTGAAGGTCTTGAAGAGTAGGCTGAGTGGAGCGATGGGGCGCCAGTTGGACAGGAGTTCCCGCAGTCCCTTCTTCGGCAGCAAAATCAGCTTTGCTATTTTCCAGTCCTCCGGAATGGGCTTGCCGTCGAGGTGCTCAGAAAAGATCCTCGCAAGCGCCCTGTGTAGATTCGGTTCTTCTGCCTTGAGCAGCTCGGCGGTCGCCTAACACGATGGAGCCTCTCGGCGATGAGGCGATAAGACGTTTCGAGCAATTGTATAGTTGATACGTATCTTATTCTCTCCGCAATCATCTAATCGATATCGCCTAATCGGTATACGTATTTGCCTTTTGCCTGAATTAGGAATTCTGACGATGTTTCATTTTAGGGATGAGAAATGAAGAAGGAGACACATATCAGTTAGGCGATTAGGCAAAGGATTTATAAGAATCTATATGTGTTTTTTCCCTTCCACGTACTGACTCCGTCCTACCCAAGATATCCTAGTTTTTTAGATCAATTACTTAGGTTCGAGTTGATGAAGTTGTCGCGACCAACCGGCCCGGCATCGAGAAGGTTACCGCCTACAAACCGCCTACAACTGTCGAGGAAGGGTTACAGCTCTGGAAACGTGCCTGCAGAGCTCGCCTCCGAAGTGCGTCACGCGATCTCCCAGAGCAGTCAAACCGTGCACCAGGACTTGACCGAGTGACCGCCGAGCTGCTCAAGGCAGAAAAACCGAATCTACACAGGGCGCTCGCGAGGATCTTTTCTGAGCACCTCGACGGCAAGCCCGTAGGTCTTCAATTGGGTTCTCTTCAAAACACGTGCCTGAGAAAGAAACGGGTGAAGCAATGGTTCATGCGTTTTTCTCTAATACCACTTCATATGACATTGCCTCTCAATAACCATCCATAGAAATCAACAAATTTTAACACCTACTGCCTTTGACGAACTATTCGCACAATAGAGATGACAGCATTACTCTCAGATGCCTCCAGCCGGAAGAACAATGTAAAGTTGAACGAAGCATTTATGAAATGGAATGAGTCAATTCTTATGTTCCAACGCACCTTACTGCACTTTGAAGATTAATGCACTAATATCATTAACGGACAGTGCGGAGGTTGCTTATTCGACTTGAATTCCTCTTCAAACAGTGGAATTATTTCGTTTCAAATGTTTATACAGCTAACGTGCAGAAGTGTATATGGAAATATGAACACTAAGCATTGAAAGAACAGTGCGACGGTGGATTATGAAATTGGTAATAGTTTTTTCTCAAACCAATGAATAATTTTGTTCTAATAATAATACAGTTGTCAAATAAAAGGGTTGGAAACAGTGGGACAAATTCAACTAATCGAAAATGTTCTTCATCCTCGCAGTGCTTGCTGTAATCATCGCTGATACATACGGTAAAAGTGAGTGCTGCTGAATGAATGTTTTCCGACTCTATTTTAGCATATCCGCTAAGGCTGTTCAAAACTTGCAATAAGAACATGTTCCAGACCTCGCATCACAGGAAGGCAACAGCACCAACTCTACCGAGTGGATTCAACGGCACCCTGAATGCAAACCCTCATTCGTACCAGAGTTCTTCAAAAGCAAGTCGATACCTGAAACAGTTCTGATATGCGTTCCCGGTGTGGAGTCGACGTTCAAAAAAATTAATAACAAATGGATTGAGAATCCGGTAAGTATTCACGGTAGTGACTGTCTTGAGCAAGCGCTTTTTCACGCATTTTCCAATCCAAATTGATGCACAGATATGGGATGATGGAATTGCCTCAGAGGCTCTGCAAGAAGCATGGAAGCGACACAGTACTGATGCTGATTTCAAGTACTATAGTACTTGGCACGTACTTACACACTTTGAAAGATTCCATGCACTTTTTACACTAATGCATGATTTTAGGTCATGGTCAAAGGCCAAAAGTAACCAGACAACGTTGCTACAAAAAGTGAAGAGCAGTATGAGAATTGAGCCTATCCTGGAAAGGGGTTTTCTCGCTACCTTACGCGCCTATCACAAGGGCGAACTTGAAATTGTAAGTTGTAATTATCAAAAGAAGACTTCATCTACATTCAGCAGTAATAATATGCAACCTATTCCTGCTGCCTATCAACCCGATGCCGTTTGCATGGAGACTCAATAGGTGATAATGCTACCTTTGAATTGGGAAAATACTCTGTCACCAGTCTCCAACGATACGGAAGACGAACGAAGTAATACGATCAACTTTTCCAAAATGGCTGTAGATGGAGGAACTTATTGACTGATAACAAAGCCAGGGCTCCAAGGAAGCGTACTCTAAATTTTCCAGGTTTTACGTTGGCCGGTAGAAGTAATACAACTGTGTGCGTCCTTTGGCTGCGTGTCAGTGGCAGGGTGCGTACGGCCGCGGTCATACTTTGCGTTGTCTGCGGCAGGGCGTGGCCGCGTATCTTGCGTCTCCACACTGCCTCGTTGCCTGCGTCATCTCTGCACCTCCCCCGTGCCACTCTCTCTCGCTGCCTGTGAGAGAGAGTGGCACGGGGGAGGTGCAGAGATGACGCAGGCAACGAGGCAGTGTGGAGACGCAAGATACGCGGCCACGCCCTGCCGCAGACAACGCAAAGTATGACCGCGGCCTACCGGCCAACATTCGCTCAGTGATGCGGTGCGCCAGAAAACATGCCTCTAGCCAGTATTAATGACAGGATCGCTTGGTGACCTCCCTATTCCTCAGTCATCAGGCCATTCCATTCCACTCCTCAATACATCGTTCATGCTCTACCCAATCTCACCTCTTCCAAGCAAAATGATCATGTTGTGAATGCTACATTACTACAAAAAAATGTCGGATTTCTCCACCAGGTTCGCCAAATTCTATTCATCACCTATCTCTCACGAACCCTGTATGAATTCTCATCCTCTGGGGATTCTCAGCCAGCTTGACTCCGATTCCTTCCTGATTATCAGGAAATTGTTTCTTTCTACGTCTTGTTTTCAGTGACTGGAATTATTTCGACCAAAACGACAAGTCTATTTCATGTTTAGCCCGCCAAAATCCCTGCGAACATTTATTACGGCTGCAATGGCATTTTCACTGACGGATCAGTTCCTGTAATTACAACAGTATGTCTCTACAGGGAAGATAGGAAGAAGCAATGGTGGCGCCTGTACAAGAACATCGAAGTTTAGATAGCTCTCTGAGCACCATTGTTCAACTGTTCAGTCTTTGGCTGTGGAAATAAACTTTTTTCTCTGGTTTCTATTTTTTAACTAATTCACTGATGACCTTTCGGACGCGGCCCCCTCTTTGAATTTGCCTCCTCACTTAGGATAGCCCTCCTCGCGGCGGTGCTTGCGAATGGAATAGATTACCATTCACTGCCCTTTTATTAATCAGAAGCATGATCCATGTACAAGTGAAAGACCGAAAAATGTCATCTCAAGGGCTCATGCGCATTAACCTCACGTGGGCTATCAATGCGAAAAAGAAAGTTGGAGCGCTGAGTGGCGCGAACAAAACAGGAGGAAACATACAGGAACAAAACAGCATTAGAAAATCTCAAAATTAGGCTCTCCTTGCCGTCTTTGTTTTTTTTCAAAGCATGAGTACACAAAAGCGGTCTGCGAGGGAGGAAAGAAACGCGGAGCCCTTGAAGGCCAAGGTTGACTCAGATAATGGAAATGTAATGACTTTATAGTCTCTTGGCATCCTATTTATTCATCTTCTAGCTGGGAAGGGGCATTACCATTGCATTTGCGTTTTTCTAGTTACTCTTACAAGCCCCTGAAAAGGAAGGTCTATGAGGAAGTGGTGCGTTTCAAACGATTTTTAATAATGCAGGCTAAACTGAATGGGTTTATTGTGGGGTCATAAATGATTTTCATCCCATAAGCAAAACCAGTGGGATTTCCTGCTTTTGGTTACTTTTGTTTTACATTTACACTTTTATTTCTGTTTTTGATTACCACCATGATGCAGTGCTGAATTGTTGTTGTTAATGCATTCATTGTTATCGTTTTGTTGCTCTTAACATCGTTGTTTGTTATGGAATTGCTGCATCAAGCCCCAGACGAGACTCGAACCCCCACCTGTCCCTAACACCGTACCTTCCCACTGCACTACCACCAAGAAGCAAATGGTATCGGTATTGCAATGGAGCTGCTGCTACATGTATCCTAGCGGTTGCATAAAAATGCATGATGGCTAACCAAGTATTAGGCCAACCGGTATTAGTGCATGCGATTCCGATAGCCATTATGTGTATCCGTACGTACCATTATTCAGAGGTATTATAAAATCACAATCATAATTGATGGAATCGTCCACAAAAATTTCATGATTCCAAAACCTTGCGATTCACTCTACTAGATACAGAACATGAACAGAAACACGGGAAGGGTGGAGGATTTCCCTTCTTTCCGAAGCAGAAATCGAAAAAGTGGAAAGAGTGCATCGTTCGCTTGAATTCCGCCATATTTCCCTTCACAACATTTGAAAAGTCGTTGATGGGCAGTGCGCAGTTCAAATTTTCGCGCCCAATGTTGATTTGCTTCTCGCTCTGCGTCTCCGACCGCGTGACTGCCGCCTCTTTGCTTCTAAGCTGTCTGCGTTCAAACCGCTCACACGCCCACCCCGTCGTCCGCCACTTTGGGAAGCTCTATCTTAGTCTCTTGTGTATGCGACCCTTAATAAACAAATATATTATGTGCGGGTAATTGGAGATTCTCATCTTTTCAGATAAATTGTTCTCAGATTTTCTAGAGAGGTTACTTGAACATGTACCTTAGAAGTGGAAAAGCAGCTAGCAAAATAAACATAAAAAGAAACGCTGGAAACGCTAGAAATAAAGTTTTCCTATGGAGGAAATGGCAAGCCAACAACTACACCTCAAGGGAAAATGGTACAAGAAGGAGAGAGTGCAAGTTCGGATGAGGCTCCACACGCAAGAGATAGTGTGCAAAGAAATGCGATAGTGAAAAAAAAACCTTCGGAGCTATCACAAAGAAGAGTGAAGAGCGTCCTACTCTGGACGGACGAAGGCTCAGGAAGAATATGCGCTTCAAAGACACCGTGAGGAGGGCAATCTTGGTTTACCGTATGGGAGGACAGTGGCCTGCAGTTGCCGTAATGCACACACGGCACCCTGCCGAGACGTCGAAAGTGAACTAATTAGGTTTTAGTTGTAATCACACTTTTTTCTTACGCTCTTGCTTATTCACTCAGTGGTTTCACTTGTTTGTTGCTGTGTGTTGTTTCACTTATTTCACATCATCACCAATGAATGAAATACACGCTACGAGACAAAAAAGGACATCTCTACAGCGGACAACTCGTAAAGTCAGTGTGTTGATGCGAATACACAACCCCAGCGCCGCGCTTTTGAATCCAGGTTTTTCCACCGATTATCGCCTCTAACTTTGAATGTTCGTTACAAAATGATCATTTCTTTGCATCTTCAGCTTTCTTCAGACCCCTTCCGATTCTTTCAATGCGCAGATCGACCCCTCAAAGATCCTACAGTCAAGCTTATTGTTAGATGTGCAACCTTTTATGAGATGCTCAACCCTTTACTGTGATAGCAGCGAATTTTTTGCACACTGTTGGATTCTACAATTTAGAATCATTTTTTGGTCTGCCGTCGCTTTTATTGGGTTGGTGCACTATTGAAGCGGCCTTTTTTCAACAATTTTATTTGACAAAAACAATGATAAACTTTAGCAAAAACGCGTTTAGATGAATATTCGGAAACGTTTCTCTCCCCCCCCCCCCCCATTCAGCTCCCTACATCTCAGTGTACAAAGGAAACGATTCACCTAAATAGAATGGACTATTACGGCAAATAGAATCCCAACATAGGCAAATCCGTCTCATGAATTTCTACACAAATGACAAAGATGAACATCCATACGATTCACTTCCAAAAAATGGAGAGTATGGGCCCTGGCTATCAAATGACTGCTCATCGCAAGCCACAAAAGGATAAACAGCACTGAGATAGAGCTATGGAGGATACTAATGATTCCTGTTCCACGTACATTTGTCGCCAGATTTCCTTCTTCAGAAAAAAAAACTTGCGCTGATAATCACCAGAGAGATTTAAAATTTTGATATGAAAGATTCAAAATAAAAGAAAATAATAAAAAAAGTAATGATAGATAATGATAGGTGATGGAGGCTGTTTTCAAAATATAAGATCGACTTCCAGTCCCTTCACACAAACCATCGGCGTTATTCAATTTGGCGCTGGGACGTGCCATGACTATGACTCTCATTTCGAATCGTGAAGAAATTTGTAAGCCAATATGCATTACACGATAGGTCCAATATTTAGTATACACGAGTGAAAACAATAAATGAACCGGTTTATCGTTTTCAAATGAAGCGAAACCAATTGATGGGCATCATTTGATGAACTGATGAGTCTCAAAATCCTGTTGAGTGAATGCCTGATGGTATTCGTGGCAGTGTGCCATTCCTTGCTATTCAGCGCTCTAAATCGTGATAAAAAGGTATGCAAGGGAATGCGGTGACACACTGACCTCATTTGTCACTGAATACGAATAACGACGATTCGTTATCCATGAGCCGTTATCCAGACCAGATCTATCATTTTCACAAAGCCTCAAAAGTTAGGCTATGAAAATATGGTAAAATCTACTTGAATGCAGCGCCACGCATTCTTCTTACATCAGAGGCGCGGAAGAATTCGAATGGTCTACACTTGAGTGCTTTGCGAGGCCGACAAATGTGCAACACACTGGTATACATGGTAAGACCAAACACTGAGATTGGCTCCAGCTGACGCTGTAGAGGGGAGGTCTAATTACCGATAGCGGAAATTGGTTTGAGATTCGGTCCCTAGTAGAATATCGGGGACACTTTCCTACGGCACCCGTGTCTTGGTGTATAAAATGACTGAAATAAATGTAAATAAAAACTAAAACTTATGTTTCAAATATGAACATTCAAGGTCCACATTCGGTGCTCATACCTAGGCAATTTCTCGTCCATGGACGACAAAGTAGATTAGACTTCGGTGTTTGTTTGATGACTGAGCAATATTTACCGATCTGATTCGTCTCACAAACAAGGTCATCTCCTTCTGATACATTACCACCTGAAAAAGCCATGATCCTCGAAGTGAGATGGCGGACATATAATGGCCAGAAATTATTTTGTAAAGCCCCACGAGATTAAGTGTAGCCCTACGCTCTCCAGATGGTCTACCGGTTGACTGTACCTTTACGGGGCAGACGCAGGAAGAGGTGATACACTGTGAGCGCAAAAATTTCAAATCAAAGGCACATGCGTTCCAACAGTAACGCTTGTCCGTTCTACTCAATGGGTTTGACTAGACGCATCTATGAGTCTGTGTCGGAAAAAAGGAACCTCTCGGTTCTTATGTGTTTTTGTTCATGTACTGCATCTATGGTAGTGATTTTGAAAGGAATAGGAATCAATTTTCGTAGACGATTTCTTCAAGTAAACAACAACAATAAGTAGCGCACAAAACGTCCCTCGCTCTGGCACCCGTTAATTGATGAAAAACGCAATAAGCTTAATAATGTAAAAGGATTAACCTCTATTACGGCGACGTCCACGCACCTGCTGATGTTTGACCCTCACTGAGCGCTGATTCGTAATAGAGCTTTCATGCCATACAATGCCGAACAGATATAAGCGAACCTCGACCGTTATGCTGGACAGGTACTTTTCAGCGCTTCACCAGCACCAATGGAGGATGCTGCATAACAGTGGAACAAAGTACAAAAACAGCCCAGTGCACTCACCAAGCCGGTCTCACGTACTCTTGAATGGGGCTCAACTGGGAGAGGCCGCCATGCATGCACTTTTGCCAGCAACTATCACGCACAGCGTTACGGAAGGACGTATTGATCGGAAGAAACGCCAGGGATCTTGTTTTATTAGAAGTCCACAAAAAGAGAGAAGAGAATCTGTCGAAGATTTCATGACTTAACATTCTGTAACCCTTCCAATCAATACGTACGCAATTTTTCTTGCGAATTTCGTTACAGCACAGACCATAATGACAGGCTCACCGTTACCTCTAATTCTAAGAATGTTAGCTAGGTCATCCATACTGGGTCACCGCACCTCCTGACAATGAGTTCCATCACCGTGGGGCCTTACCGCAATCGTGCATTGGCTGCACACGAAGAGATGTGGCTAGTTTTCTTGACCCAACTCCACTCGAAAGCGCTGGCCTACATCCAGCATCTTGCACCATTGATAGAAATCCTTCAACTTGGTGTTCAAGAGCAGTTTTCAGTAACATCTCAATATTTCCCGCTTACAAACTCATACCCTGACCATCCATGATTAATCAAAGGCACAGCACTCTATGATCAGATTAGTGGCTTCCCTTCTTGGGGCGAGTACGTCTTTGGAGAATTGCTAGACTACCTTTTTGTTGCTGTTCCACGGTGCACACACACGGTCTTGTGCGTGCTTGAGCACAACCAAGCCTGAAAGAAAACTGTAAAGAGCCAAACGAGGAAAATTTCAATGAATATAAGGCCTCCTTGACTTTGTGCTTCGACAAGATTAGACGTTAAAAGTATGCGCATGCATGTTTTCCTGTTTGATGTTGTTATGAAAGAATCACGATGCGCAGCGATTGCATGTTTCTTACTGTCGATGTAGAGCACCTATCTGGCCCATTAAGAAATAAAACAAATAAGCATGATAAAATTGAATGAATCTATTTGCTGAGATCTCATCCATTAGCCTAGGCTTCGGCTAAGTAAATGTGACTGAACTTCTTCCGATGGTAAATAGTGATCTAAGACTGTCCTCACCAGGTGCTTGCTACATCAGATATTCAACGTCCAGAGGAATTTTTCGCCAGTTATCTCTCACTAACCAAGGCGACAATTCTACATTGCTAGCCATTAAAGGAAAAAGTGGAGGGAACCGTTTCGAACGCTCCAATTTGGACTTTTTCGGATATCCTTTATAACAGCTATTTCACGAGTTCACCCTAATTCGTCACGGTTTGATCGTCCTCAGATCCCTAATGGCAAATAGCACTCCCTCAGCTGCAACCTTGCTAGCCACGAAAGGATCCACCCGCTCGAGGAAGGCAGTGGACTACTCAAAAACGCGAAAAGAATTTTAGTGTTTTTTTATGAGAAGTCATTATAACCAAATGCTGATGGACAAGTAATACTAGTGATCAGAGCGTAGGTCTTCAATGGGGTGCTCTTCAAAGCACGTGCCCGAGAAAAAACGGATGAAGCCATGGTTCATGCATTTTTCTATAATTCCACGTTTTATGACTTAGCCTCTGTACTACCTTTTTAAACAGGGAAATTATCCGCAGCAATCAACAAATTTCAATACCTGCTGCCTCCGACGAACTATTCGCACAAAAGAGATGACAGTATCACTGTCACATGCCTCCAGACGGAAGAACAATGTAAAGTTGAATGAAGCAAGCTGATGCATCGAGCAGTCAGCGATACGCGGAAGCAACTTTCATGATTTGGAATGAGCGTCAATACACAAGCAGCATTGAACGGACAGTGTAGGGGTTGCTTGTTTGACTTGAAATACTTTTTCAAACAGGGAAATTATTTCGTTTCCAATGTTTTCACAGCTAACGTACAGAAGTACATATGAAAGTTTGAACACTATGCATTGAAGGGACAGTGCGACGGTGGATTATGAAATTGGTAATAGTTTTTTCTCGTACCAATGAACAATTTTGTTTCTAATATTAAAACAGCTATCAAATAAAAGGATTGGTAACAGCGGGAGACATTCAAACAATTCAAAATGTTCTTCGTCTTCACAGTGCTTGTTGTAATCATAGCCGATGTACACGGTCAATGTGAGTGTTGCTAGAAAAATGTTTTCGAGTTTTTTTCTAAAAAAACCGCTAAAACTGCTTCTAACTTGTGATGAACGCATCTTTCAGGCTTCAAATCACGACCGCAGCATGAAGAATGTACCATACCAGGAGAAAACGAAAGCAACAAAAAAGTTTTGTTGTGTGAATCCGATGTAAAAATGGCGTTTACAATAATTAATGAATACTGGGTTGATGGTCCGGTGAGTACTTTAAACTGTAATTGACTTGAACTGTGAGTATTTTCTTGACGTATTTTTTGTACTCATATTGATGCACAGGTATGGTGTGACAGGATCGCTGAAAAAGCCCTGAAAGAAGCATTGAAGCAAAACAGTACGAAAGCTGACTACAAGATCCGTCTGCAAAAGTACGTACTTCCTTAATTCAAAGACTTTATGCACTTTTTATAACAGTGCATGATTTCAGGAGATTCCGAAAGGTCAACAGCAACCAAACAACGATGGTAGAAAAGGTAGTGAAAGCTCTGTCTCGGGCGTCCCCCTACTATATGGAAGAGATAGAAGAGAAATCTAACACATGCGACTGTAAACACAAACAATCTTTCGTAAGTTGTTCTTACCCAATCTTCTTATTATCCACATTCCGCAGTGAACAGTGTGCAGCCTAGGCTGCTCATCCCTACTTTCGCCATGAAGGCGCTTATCAACTCGATGCCATTTGTGGGGCGACTCTATAGGTGATTAAGCTACTTTTACGATAGGAGATTACTCTGAAAACAGTCGCAAAAGACTTTGAAGAGGGATGGAATAACCCAATGAGCTTTTTCGAGTTGCTGTAGAGGGAGGAACTTATGAACTGTCTACAAAGCCACGTCTCCCACAAAGTGTGCTTCAAACTTTCCAGAGGGTCCTCTGTAGGCCGCTGCAAATCACATAGCCGTGCTCGTCATTTGGCTGCATATCAGTGACTATTGTTGTACCGAACAGTACTCGCTGATGCGGTGCACCAAGAAACATGCTAACAGCAATATTCAATGAGGGAATTGCATAGGTATTCCCCCACTTCACAATCTCTCAGCCGCTCTCTCTCGTTCATAATATCAATCATTTCAGTCCTCAAGTTACCTCTTCCAATTCATGTGAATATTGACGAGAAAAAGTGTAGCAACATAATAATACCTTGATTGTTACTTTACCTGTAGCTGCAAAAAGTCTGTCCAGGATTCCCCGACCAGTTCTGCCAAATACGGCTTGCCTGTCCCTTAGGCACCCATTATAAACTCTCACTCATTGGATTCCCCAGCCATTACTTGATCCTGGCTCCAATCGGATTTATCAGGAAATGATTCATTCGACGGTGTCATGAGGGAGGGGAGGAGCATCTTATGAAATTTTGTGCATCTAAGCATCTTGGAGAGATATTCGAAAGGTCGAACTGCACATTCAGGCGTGTATTTTTTGCGTTATGAAAGAAAAAATAGAATTGGTTCTTTTCTCCATCTTGGTTAAGTTGGAAGTAATGCCCATACTGAGATACTCCACCCTCTCACTGCGATAGTACCCATTCCATGTCTCATTTTTAGGCAGATAGAGCATATTTTCGGCCAAAAGCTGTTTAATGTTTAGGTGCGCCGCATCCCCTCGGCCGTATATTACGGATGCAACGGCATTTTCTATACGGATGGAGAAAAAGATGTTGTGACTGTCGTATGTCTCTACAGGACATCATTGAAGAAGCCTATGTTTTATAAGTACAAGAATATCGAAGTGAAGGGAGTTAATTGAGCGTCATCGCTAAGCTGTTCAGTCTTGATTTGTGGAAGTAAAAGTTCTTTCTCTGTTTTCCTTATTTTTTTTTACTATTTCACTTATGCTCTTTCAGGGTTACCAGTTTTTTAGTTAAGATAATACTACTAAAAACTTGAAGTATTCTCCAGCTTCTCTCTTCTTGCAACCTCGACATCGTCAGTTGTGAGGTTTTACTTAGTTTGTGCGAAGGTTGATAGGTGGAACATTTATTAAATTGGCCTAACGTTTCGACTGAATCGTCGTCTTCCGAAGCCCTAAGGTTCCACCTGTTAAGCGGAAAATCCGCTAAAGCACTAACGATAAGATGACATTAAGTGTATGTTACTAGTTGTCATCATAGTGTGGTAGCGGATTTTCCGCTCAATATGCGGAGGCTCAGGGCCTCCGAAGTCGACGATTCAGTCGAAACGTTAGGCCAATTTAATAAATGTTCCACCAATCAACCTCGAAAAGCACAAACTCATCAAAAACTCACAACTACTAACAACATCATAATATGTGGCATTAGTACATAACAGTGGGATCTACTATCAACTACTATAGCGCGATGTTATAAATGCTAGAACCGAAAAGAGGAGGACAATTTTTCTGCAGATACTTTGCAGATCCCATATTAGTGCAAAAACAGGGACGAGTTCCCGTTTTGTCATGTGAGGTTACCGCACCGAGCGTGAAGCGTAGCGATAACGCCACCGATGATCTTCTTACTGTAGTGATCCATCTTCGTTCTCTTTAGAGCAATGACTGAGAATGGAGCAAATTGCTGCCACAATGCCCCCTTTATAATCAGGAGAGAGTTCAAGTACACTTGAAAGACGAAAATGTCATCTCAAAGACACATTCCGCAATAATCTCATAGTGTATTTCGGAACACTTGGCAGGGCGTGGCCTACGGACTTGGGTGAGTGGCGGAGTGAGAGTGCGTGGCGAGAGTGAGAGTGTGTGGCGGGGTAATAGAGTTCGATACACCCGAACATAAGCCTGCGGGCCACGCCCTATCAAGCGCTCCGAAATGACTGTGCGTGGGTTATCGTATCAAAAAATGATAGTGCTGCGCTAAGTGGCTTGAATGCGCAGGCACAGCAAAGTGTTCGGAACGCATGATATTAGGCTCTTCTCGCTGCTTTTCATTTCTCAGCGACAAGTGAGTTTACGAAGGCGCTCGGCGACAAATGTGTGAAACGAGAACCAGCACTGGAAAGATGCATATCGATCAAGCGTTCAGGCAATCATTCACGTATCTCATTCTTTCCGCCTGATCGCGCAGTCTCCTGAGCGCTTAATAAGCATGGGTGTTTTTTCACCTCGCCTGACCTTCTAATCGCCCATTCGATTTCCATCTCAACCATTTTGTACAGGCATCTGATCAAACTTATCTACAGAATTTCTTACATATCACATTCTTGAATGACACCCCTACCGCGGCCAAGTTGCCTCTTTGGATCTGGGATCCTACAATTTTACAAACTTCACCCTATACTACATTCAGACTCGGCGACGCCGTCACGATTGCCGCAACGCGGGTATCGCGACAATACGCATAGTACAGGCTGCGCGTCGGCTGGAGCGACAGTACTGAACAATGCTTAGAGTGGACCACCCGACACACAGCCTGTGCTGTGTTCACTGATCGTGAGACGAATGCTAGGGGCACATATCGGTGCAAGTATGCGCTCAGTCAATACCCTACAACATCTTGAAATTGAGAGAAAATCACCGCGCGAATCAGAAAAGAACGCACGGTTGGGAAGCAGTTGTGGGTAGTGCACGGAAACAGAGTTTCTCTGCTACCCATACATATTCATGTTGTATTTGCTCAATAAGTGCCGCATGCAAAACTTCACGTGGAAAAGTGGGAATCCGACCAAGATCCAGCTTCTGAAAATGGAGGGCGGGTGGACGAGGCTTCCGAGTAAGTGTCCCATCCCGTTTGCCGTGGCGGGAGAAAGGGCCTGTTCACGCAACTTTCTGTTCCCATTGTGCATCTCTGACAGCGGCTGGCGACGGAACGGCACAAAATAAGAGGTCCCGCCTACGCGGCCACCTCTTTGAGGAGCTGTATCTTGTCCGAATTTATCTCGTGAACCTGTCCATGTTGCACTGCGGCGTTACGCAAATACAACATAAATTAATGGGCTACAGAAAACTCATTTTTCTGTGCAGGAGTGCTTTACGCAGACAGGCTTTGTGCTTCGAATTACAAAATCCGAAATATCCTTTACATTCAAAGCCGCTCTGACCACTCATCTCAACGCTTTGAGCCTAGCTCCTCAACTCATCGAACCTAAGTAATTGACGTGAAAGACAAGGCTATCCTGGTTGGGGTTGGATAGAGTCAGCACGTGGAAGGGAAGAGACACATATTGACTCCTATGACTCCTTTGCCTGATTGCCTACCTGATAAGTGTCTCCTTCTTCACTTCTCATCCTGAGAATGAAACATCGTACAGAAATCGCGATTTAGGCAAGAAGCAAATACGTACATCGATTAGGCGGTAGATTATTGAGTGGAAAGAATAAGATACGTATCAGTTATACATTGCTCGAACAGTCTTACCGCCTCATCGCCGAGCACGCTTCATCATTAGGCAACGGGATACGTATCGACTGCGCGATTATCTGATTGCCCGATCGATACGTATGTTATCTTTTCCGGCCAATACAAATCATCTATCGCCTAGTCGCTTAATTTGCACCTATCTAAATATCATGTAGGTGATGTTGGTCCTCAATGCGTTAATGAACTTGAAGATACAGGCCTTCTAATAACCGACAGGCTCTCGTATGATCAGCACCTTAAAAACTTGTAATCAAAGCCAATTTTAGGATTTATAAGCTTTTGGAAGCGTTTCGAACTGGAAGTTGTAGCACTTTGGTCCGTCCTCACAGAACATATGTTCGCTACCTCTCGAGAGTGGATTAACAATTTTATCCGCTCATAGGAATAAAGATAAAGATATACTGAAAAATGTTCAAAACAAGTTCTCTCCTGAGAAACTGGCGAGTGTGTACGCTTATGTCAGGATTTTCGCACAGCGGCATGTCGCAAGGGAAGCAATGCGGACGAGCTAAAGGCACCATGTTGGTGGGTCCCGAAGCGATTACAAGTCAAGTGCGTATCGCGTATTTAACATTAGCGTGTAATCGTTCCATGACCCAATTACCGCGATGCGCACAGCTCGCACACACTGCGCCGCACGCCGCTCGTAGTCGTGCGAAAATCCTGACATAAGGGCACACACCCTGAGATGGCCATTGCAGCAGCGAAATGAGCTGTCACTTCAAAACAAATGGGTGAGGCGCCGCCAGTTCGATTACCTACATTGCGCAAACGAAAAAAAGCTCGATGAAGGCAGCGGTAGGGGTAATTCTATTGTTTCATCCGTTCAAATCTTTGATACTGACCGGTGGACATGCTTACCACGAAAGCTGACACGTTCAGCACCATGCCATCTCTATCGATACGGCACTGGTACGACACGATAAGTGTCACGCTGCTATCATGCTCATTACTCAACTCCTTAGTCATTCTACGGCAAAGTCGACACTAGGAGGCGGGGTCGATTATCCAAAGGCGCCAGGTATTATCCGTTGCGCCGTTTCTACAGCTAGGAGGCGCACTTTTTCACCGGTATTTCGCCACTGGTAGCCTTCTCACCCCTGTAGTCTCTATTTAAGTGACTTCTTTTAGGGATTTCTCAATCACCACATTACCCCTTATGCTGTCTTTAGTTTATGGCTTGAAGATTAACTTATCATTACCCAATGCGTATGCTAACACTTTCATAGAATAGTCAGTTCAGTGTGGATGAGAATTTCATCATGAGAATCATTAAAGAAGTTTGGCTTATTGTGGAATACACAGCAGAGGTGCGATACAGGATCACAGTAGAGAAAGAACTGAATGACATAAGCGGAGATGCCACCGCCTCCTCACCTACCAAAAACATTTTCACGCACTCATCGCATCCTTGAAGCGATTACGCAGCCGGCAAGAGCACCTAGCTGACCCATCCGTGAGCGTTGCCCCGCCCTCTACAGCTACGAGCCATCGGAAGCCGTATGACCGAAACACATTTAGGCCGCTACTTATAGCGGCGCGCTTTTTAACGCCAGTTTGGCAGCAGATCATCTCTTCAAAACATACTATTTCGTTTCCTAAAAAACAGAACATGACTTCTCATTCTCCATCTCCTTTTTAATCCCTCACGACGTCTGTAAGTAGCTGCCAGCCGTGTACAAAGCTTTGTTCATCTCGCCTCCAGTTGCAGGCGCCTCCAGGCACACCTCGCGAAAAATTGTGAGAGCTATCGCGCGTGTTACAGGATGTAGAGGCCCTGGTTTACCCACAGGTCAAGAAAAATGAATCGAAACCCCTCGAAACCACCAAAAATAAAGCTCCCTGCCCTCAGTCCTCGTACGAGCACTGGAGATTATAAGAGAGCTTTTTCGATGATATCGCGCTAAATGCTACGATATCACCTGTTCTCCCCTGTTGAAGCTACCTTCGCTATTGATATCGCTGCCTTATCTTGTCTTATCGCAAGTTTCTCTCCCTTCTAAGCCGAGTGTGATTCGGCTCGGTTGGCTCACCTCGGCTCAGGTGGACCAGGCTGTACGCGGCGGGGGTGAGCCGTGGCGCCGCGAAAACTCGTCCACACTACGTCTGTTCTACCGTAGGCCAAAATTAACTCCTTCTGGTGTCTTTAAGGGGACATTGTGTGCAGCAACTTGCTCCATTCACAGTCATTGCTGTAAGGAGAGGAGAAAATGGATCACAACAGTAAGATGATCGTAGGAGGCGTTACTGCTACGCTCCACCCTGCGGCGGGTAACTAAATAATAGAATGGGAACCCGTCGCTGTTTTTGCACTCATATGGGATCTGCAAAGTATCCGAAGAAAAAATTGTCTTCCTCTTTTGGTTCTAGCACTCATAACATCGCGCTGTAGTATTTGGTAGTAGATCCCATTGCTACGTACCAATGCCACATCTTATGATGTTGTTAGTAGTATTATCTGAACCGAACATTGAGTTAAGCCTGAAAGGGGTTATTGGTGAAAGAGTAAAAAACAAGGAAAACAGAAAGAACTTTTAATTTCACAAATCAAAACTGAACAGCTAAACAGTGGAGCTCAGTGAGCTCCCTTCACTTCGATATTCTTGTACTTATAAAACAATGATGGCTTCTTCAATGATGTCCTGTAGAGGCATACGACAGTCAGAATATCTTTGTCTCGTTCCGTATCCAAAATGCCGTTGCAGCCGTAATACACGGCCGGGGGGATGCGGCGGATCTAAACATCGAGGAGTCGTCAGCTTTCGGTCGAAAATAAGCTCAATCTCCCTAAAAATGAGACAGAATGAGTGCTGTCAGTGTGTAAGTGCAAGGGGTGTGAGCTGTTCTCAGGATACTGTAGTGAGCGTTCGATGGTCGAGACTGATGTTGTGCTTTCAGCATGCGCGAGGCGAGGAGCCGATGGAAGGCATTCAACGGAGGACGACGACTGGAGGATGGCGGCTGACCCCGACTGGGTCGAAGAACTCACGTCTCCTATCTATCGCCGGCACCTAATAAACCTGATGTCATTCTATGGTGTTCCCAGCTAATATGATCCACCATCCCATTTACTGGTAGCAGCGAGTGAGCCGGGCATCAGGAGCACGTGAGTTTTTTAACTTAGCTGCCCCGTAGCCGGGCATTAACAGATCTGGCCAATCTCTTCTTTGCCCATTTACGGGTTCGTTCCTTGAGGTTGCCGCCTCCATTCGCGACTTTGCTCTTTCCTTTTTTTCCTTCGATTTGCTCTTTTTTTTCTCTTTCGCGCGCCAATAGAATGTATACCACCATGGTGGCTTGTGAAGCCAGAAACAGATCTGTCGTTTGCGTGGTCAGTATAGCGGTCGGACGTCCGTTGTATCCCCAGGTGTTTGCTAAGCGTTTGGTAATTCTCGCGAGGTAGTGAGGGGTTCGGTGGAGTCTATAGTCAGTAAGGCCTTTCGTTCGTGGCACTCAGTGCATATTTTGTAAATCGACCCCCGTTGAATAGCATGCTATGGGTTTCTTCGTGGTTGCCTGGGTATATGGCAGTACAGTGTAACGTGGCTTGAGAAGCCAAGGTCGAATCTTTCCGCAAGTGTTCGAAATAGACGCGGTGAGTCTTGTATTGGGGTTTCTGTGGTTTTGGAGTTTATCTTGTTCTGATGCTATTGGCTCATTTCCTATAACACCTTCGCTTCTGATGCAAACTTTAACTTCTAATGCAACTGCGCAACTCTTTCTTCGTCAGTCTTTTACCGATGAGTCAGCGTTCAGCGCGCTGCGCAGCTTTTTGTTGTGGTTCGCTTTGTTCGCGCTGGACGGTCTTCTCGCGGCTCGGCGATTTCTCGATGCAGCCTCCGATAAGCAATGTTTACATTTTGTCCATGCCATCGACTCTAGGCTCGGGAAATCAGCAGGCGGACGGGGGCGCCTCGGAATGTTTGAATTCCAGGGGCTTGATGTTTTGGATCGCCTTCGCACCCATTAGCAACTGCATATAAAATCTCCTCTGTCGCGGCTCTGCTGTTCCATTTGTCGTCTTCGACTGCGCTGCGTTCTTGTATTCGCTATTCTGCTACTAGTCTGGTGTCGCTATGGGTCCCCCTACTACCAGGGCTCGAGCCAAAGCGACCAACTCTGGGGTCGTAGCTACCCAGCAACGGATCGATCTTGTTAAGGATGAGGGCACCTCAGGTGCCGCTGAGGTCGTAAGACCCGAATCGCTATTGGCCATTACGGGCCCCCTGACGTCGGCCCTTTCCGACGTTGAGGATTCCGCGGCGGTGCTCGGGCGGGATGCACGCCACCTGCGGGACGCCACCGTCGAGGCGGTGGCCGGGGTCTGGCAGGACTCTCACGACACGGCGGCCCAGCTTGCACAGACGATAACCGAAAATAATGCGTCCCTCCTGTCAGGACTCAATGCTTCTTTTGGGGCCGTCGATGCCCACATACGCGCCATTCCGGCGGTCACCTCTTTGGTGCCAGAGGGGTTGGCCTCTAAAATCACCCCTTTTACGGGATCAGGCGACGGGGTTCAGTTTTCCATATGGATGCGCCGCCTACAGGATCTTATGCGCACTCTTCCCGGTGAAATTAGCTCCGAGCGGAAGGCCAACTTTTTGATTGCCCATTTGGATGGCATCGCTCGCGAAAAAGTGGAAGAACTTTCCGACGATGATCGGACCTCATACGAATCTCTCATTGCCCACTTGAGGAACTGTTTCGAAGGGCCTCATCAACGTCATCTTGCCCGTCAGGCGCTAGCCTCCTGTAGACAGGAGCGTTTGGAATCTGCGGCAGTGTTCGCTAATCGGTTGATGAACCTCGTACGGGCGGCGACGGCAGGTCAGGACCTAGCTGTCCAAAAGGAGCGAGCGTTAGAAGAGTTTACAGCCCGCCTGAGACCCGATGTGAGGTATTTTGTCAAGCTTGATAATCCGGTTACTTTTGAACAGGCTGTCAACAAGGCGCAGGCGGTGGAGCATCTGCTCGCGGAGGCTACAGCGGAGCGGCTTATTAACCCCACAGGCCCATCGGCGGAGATATCCGCGTTGGGGGTTCCACGACAGGTGAGGTTCAATCACAATCCGTCTTATAACAGAGACTCGCCATCCGTTTTCAGGCAGTGGAGCGGCTCCCGGCGTGGACGTTCGCGTCGCTCGGACTCCGGTACAGCCTGGCAATCGCGTCTTGTGGCCGGTTCATGTTTCAACTGTGGAGGCACCGGCCACTTCGCACGACAGTGCCCTTCTTCCAGATCTTCCGGCCCGAAGCCGACAGGTAGGCGACTTTCGGCTCGCGCTCGTTTTTCATCCAGTGATTCTCGGCCTCCCGCCCGATCACTCTCCCCGTTTCCTTCTTCAACCCGGGGTGATCTTGACGATGCTCGCAACAAGATAAATGCTCTGTCTATTTCTCTCCGAGAGAAACAGGAGGCGCTGAACAACTCCCAGGCCCGGGTGGCGGCTCTTTTAAAACGAAATGACGAACTCTCGCAGGCGGTATGCACGGGAGCGTCGGCCCCACGTTCGGCTCCAACCCGGAACCCTTGGGGTGTCAACCCGGTAGCTCTTTGTTTAATAATGTGCATAGGGCTCCCGGCGGCACTCGCCCAACCCGCGTGGTTCTGTCCATCGAGCCCTCACGATTATCTCCTTCGAGTACCCCTTGATTACAATTGCTCTCGCTTGTTTCCGAATATTTCTTCTTCGCCTCGAAGCTTGTCGGTTACCCTCTACAGGCCCAACACCAAACGGTACGACACCCCTGCGTCGTTGTGTAAAATCGTTGAGCAGACCGTTTCATTCTCGGTTGGTTTCTCTGGCGCTCGTTACGAAAACCGTTCTGAAACTCACAGGACGGTATCGGTCGAGCATTGCAGACTGATGGTCCAACATCACAAGTGCGAACATGGGATATTGACATCAGACGGAAGCGTGTCCAAAACGTCCAATCGTTTGGAGGTGCCGTGGCCTTCAGCTCCGTGGGGTTGCTGCGTTACACGTTCTATCTCGGTCACTAACTGCTACCTCCTGTCTACGTACATTCATATGCGCCACGGTTCTCCTTCCCCGGATTCGGCCGTGGGTGACACCCGGCACTGTAAGTACAAGGAGGGACTATGCGTGTTGAGCGACGGGTCGGTCCTGCTATGGGCCCCGGACAAGGAAGAGACTTGTCAGTTCCTGGCTGTGTCTAAGATGAAGGGGCACAGAATGGGCAACGTATGGCTCAGCGAATCAAAAGAGCTCGCTCTCTCCTGGGACGAGGACAGCGCCGCTCTTGCGGACTGTGGACAAACGCTTATAGTTACTGATCAGGGTTATGCGGTGGCTCTTCCGCGCCGCATGCCACGGTCCTCCCCGAAGGTGGGGCTCGTAACGTCCAACCAGCTCGCGGCGCAGCTCCTTGCAGTCGAGGATGTGGTACAAGGCGCCAGCGCGGCGTTATTCCGTCATGCCTTGTCGTCCCTCTGTGACCGCGTTAGCCTGTTCGCCTTCTCTCTACATTCGGCATTAACAATGGATCCCACCCACACGGTGCGCCGGCTACTCCAAAGACATGATGTGGCCGCTACGTATCATGGTAACGGCCTCGTTAGGATCCGCCGGTGCATGCCCATATCACGTTCGCATTACGAGTTGCAGCTCTTCAACGCGACATGCTTTGCCAAACCTCGCGTCGCTGTAACGCTTTCCAGTGGGCTAACTCTCTCGTTCTTCTTGGACGTCAGTACTTTCTTGTTGTCCCAGTCGGTCGAGCCGGTCCCTTGCTCACCCAATCTGGTTTTCTTTATTCCTTTTGAAAATGGCACCATCAAGTTTGACCCTGTCACGGGCTCGCGGATTTCGGTATCTGCCGCCGACGTTCCCGTGTTCGCACGGGCGTCGAGTGCTACCCTCCCAGTGCCGACCCCTCCGCTGACTATTTTCCACAATCTGGTGCTGACTAATATCAGCGAACTCCTTTCGGAGCATCGTCTTACGGAGCTCTGGGAGGTCCGGCATTATGAGCATTTGTTGTCGCCCATGGGCTCGCAGAGCCAGAACCAGATCTCTCGATCCGTTTCTTCCAGTGCGCCAGCGCTTCCATCTCTTTGGGATTTCTTTTCGTTTCACCCGTTTGACATTTGGGTCTCGGGGTGTTGCCTTTACGTTTCATTCCTCGTACTCAAGTCTTTGATCAAGCTATACTTGAAGGTATACTACCCGCATCTTCTTCCTCGTTTCGATTGGCCGGCACCCACACGGGACCCCGGTCCTTCGCTCCCCGCACCGCTCCGTCCCGATCCCTCCGACCTTAGGGTCGCTCCGCCCCCGCCGCACTCCCTCCAGTTCACAAAGGTGGAGCTGGATGCAACTACGTCGTGGCCACCGAGAGCTTCAGCCAGCCCCGTGGTCATTAGCTCTGTTGATCTTCCGCAGTCCTACTTTGTCGCCCAGATTCCAATCAGGGTCAACACGATCCGGATGTTGGCTCTGGTCGACACGGGCGCAGCGATCACTTTGACCAGCTGCGACATGGCCCCTCTCTTGGGCACGTTTACCCTTCAGAAAAGCCCTATTCCCTGCGCTATCGGGGTGTCTGGGTCCCCGGTGAAACTCGTGGGGTTCGCGTGCGCGACCGTACAGATTGGCGATTACTCTTTCCGTCACCCCATATACTTCACCGACGCTCCCTCGGTTCCTCACTCGGTTCAGGCCTATAATATAATCTTGGGCAATGACCTCCTTCGCAGGCTGCCTCCCTGGAGCATCGACTACGCAAACAAGAAGTTCGTGGTTGGGGGAGCCCACGTAGACATAATGGGCCTCACTCCGGCTGATGAGGCGAGCTCCGCGACGGACTTACCGGTGCGCGTTTCCCGAACCACGGTGCTCGAGCCAGGGACCGAAACTTTTGTCCCTTGTGAAACGACGGGTACCCTTCCCGCTCCCCTCATGTTAATCGCACAGCGCTCGGCTTTAGCCGACAAATCCTTAATGGTCGCTCCGGCGGTTGTCAACTCCGGGAGATGCTGCCTCTTGGTCTCCAACCCCACGGATAGAACGGAAGTCCTCTATAAGGATCAGGCTATCGCATTCGCAGTGCGGCTGGCTGAGTCCGACAACGGAACCCGTCTTTGCCGCGATGGCGAGCCGACTTCCTAGCTGTCGGCACATCTACATCGGCGACGTACATCAACTTGAACCTTATGCGCGATGCTCCCGCCACTCCAACCCGGTCAAGTTTGGGGCTCGCAGCATGATGGACGTCCTATCGGAAGCACGGGCCGTCCCTATGGCTCCGCTAGTAACCACGTTCCAGGCCCACCCCAATCTTAACGGTTTGCCCAACCACCTGGCATATGGGGGTGCCCTTCGAAGTGGCACACGGAGTGAGCAGCGTCGCTTGTTGTTGGATGTTATGCGATTCCCTAACGAACAACTGCCATTCAACTCCTCTTCGTGGACGTAGCCGGTTCGTCGCAGAAGGCCCAGAGCCACTCCCACTTCAACGACATGGAGGCTGAAGTCTGCATGACTCTGATTGGCCGTCTGCTTGGACGCGGGATTTCACCTGCCAGCCTTTGTATAATTACCTTCTACAAGGAGCAACATCGACGGCTGGCCGACTTCTCGCAGGCCCACCAGATCGATCTTTCCACGGTGGATGCCGTCCAAGGGCGTGAAAAGGATGTGGTTGTCCTGCTCACCACGAAGACCGACTTCGATCCTAGCACCTCGGAATTCTTGGACGACCCGCGCCGCATGAACGTGGCACTCACCCGGTGCCGTCATGGACAGTTCGTCTTGGGGCATCAGCGGTCGCTAAGCAAGATCCCCTTCTGGAATTCGGTCATCACATGGGCGCGCTCCAACAACGCCCTGGTCTCGGAAGCAGCGCTAAGGGAGCACCTTCCACCGCAATAAAGTAAGTGTTTCCGTCATTATAGACGCTTAGCCGTCGCTCCATTTTATATTGCCCCAAGGGAGGAAGGTATAGGGTATGCTCTCACTTCTGTTCTGGGCTCTAGGGGGTCTACGTCTTTTTGGGTAAAAAGGGGAGGTGTAAGTGCAAGGGGTATGAGCTGTTCTCAGGATACTGTAGTGAGCGTTCGATGGTCGAGACTGATGTTGTGCTTTCAGCATGCGCGAGGCGAGGAGCCGATGGAAGGCATTCAACGGAGGACGACGACTGGAGGATGGCGGCTGACCCCGACTGGGTCGAAGAACTCACGTCTCCTATCTATCGCCGGCACCTAATAAACCTGATGTCATTCTATGGTGTTCCCAGCTAATATGATCCACCATCGCATTTACTAGTGAAAGGCGGGGGTATCCCAGTATGGGCATTACTTTCAACTTAGCCAAGATGGAGAAAGGAACCAACCCTATTTTTCCTTTCATAACGCAAAAATATACGCCTGAATGTGCGATTCGACCTCTCGAATACCTCCCTAAGATGCTTAGATGCACAAATTTCCATACGATGCTCCTTCCCTCTCTCATAACATCGTCGAATGGAACATTTCCTGTCAAATTGGATTGGAGTCAGGATCAAGTAATGGCTGAGGAATCCAGTGATGAGAGCGTATAAAGGGTGCCTATAGGATAGGCAAACCGTATTTGGCAGAGGTGGTCGGGGAATTCTAAACAGTTGACGTTGACAGACAACTATGGCATCGCGGGCTGCGGCGAAAATCAGCAACCATCAACATTAAAAATTATCAGAATTCTAGCCATTTTTTGCAACTATAGGCAAAGTGGCAATCAAGGTATGACTATGTTTCTACGCTTTTTTTTTTTGTTAATCTTCACATGAATTGGAAGAGGTAAGGTTGAAGGCAGATATAATTGATATTATGAAGGAGTGAAATAGACGGGCTGAGAGACTGTGATGGTATAACACCACTGTGATGGACTGAGAGACTGTGATGGTATAACACTTATATAACGGCAATATTCAATGGGGGGGGGGGGGGGGGGGGGGGAAATACCTATACAATCCCACCCCCTCCTGTTGAGTATTGCCGTTAGCACCGCATCAATGGATACTGTTCGGTACAACATTAGTCACTGATATGCAGCCAAATGACGAGCACGACCATGTGATTTGTAGCGGCCTACAGAGGGCCTTTTGGAAACTTTGAAGCACGCTCTGTGGGAGCTGTAGCTTTGTTGACAGGTCATATAATCCTCCCTCTACAACAATTAGAAAAGCTTTGTTGGATTACTCCATTCCTCCTCCGTGTCATCTGGGAGTGTTGACAGAGTTTTTCCTACTCTCAAAGTAGCATAATCACCTATAGAGTCTCCCTACTTCATGGCGAAAGTTGGGATGAGCAGCCTAGGCTATGTATTGTCTACTGCTAAATGTAGCTAATAAGAAAACTGGACAATGACAACTCACAAAAACTTGCTTGTTTCGTTCACGCTTGCCAGATTTCTCTTCTATCTCCTCTTTCCAGTAGGGAGACGCTCGAGACAGAGCTTTCGTTACCTTTTGTACCAACGTTGTTTTGTCCCTTTCGCCCTTTAGGAACACCCTAAAATCATGCACTGTTATGAAAAGTGCTTAGACTTTCAAATCAATTAAGTACGCGCTTTTCCTGCCGGATCTTATAGTCAGCATTGATTTTCTTTTGCTTCAGTGCTTCCTTCAAGGCTTTTGAGGCAAGGCGGTCATTCCATATCTGTACATCAATATGAATACTAGAAAATACGTCAAGGAAACACTCACAGTTCAAGTCAGTTACAACTTAAAATACTCACCGGACCATCAATCCAACCTTCATTAATTACCAAAAACGCCAGCATCACTTCGGGATCACACATCAGAACTGTTGTGGTCTTCTTTATTCCTGGTATGGTTGCGGTGCATTCTTCATCCTGTGACATGAAAACTGAAAGATGGGTTCATTACAAGTGCTAAAGCAGTTTCAGCGGATTAAAGAAAAAAACAGGAAACAGTTTTTTAGCAACACTCACATTGACCGTGTACATCGGCTATGATTACAGCAAGCACTGTGAGGATGGAGAACATCTTGAACCGGTTGGATGATTCCCGCTGTTACCACCACTTTTATTTGATAACTGTACAAATATTAGAAACAATATTATTCATTGGTTGAAAAAAAAGAAACTATTACCAATTCCATAAACCATCGTCGCACTGTACTTTTGATGCTTAGTGTTCAAAGTTCCATATGTTCTTCTGTACGTTAGCTGTGTAAACATTAGAAACGAAATAATTCCACTGTTTGAAGAGGAATTCAATTCAAATAAGCAACCCCCGCACTGTCTGTGCAATGCTAGTAGTGTAATGACGCTCATTCGGAATCATGAAAGTTGCTCTAGTGTGTTGCTGACTGCTCGATGCGTTGGCCTGCTTTATTTGACTCTACATTGTTCTTCCGACTGTAGGCATCTGACAGTAATACTATCATCTCTACTGTGCGAATATTTTTTGACAAAGGCAGCAGGTGTTAAAATTTGTTAATTGTTGTGGGCGGTAATAGAGAGGCCGTGTCATAAGAAGTGGAATTATGTAGAGAAGAACACATGAACCAATTTTTACCCCTTTTTTTCTCAGCCATTTGTTTTGAAGGGAACCCCAATGAAGACCTACGCTCTGATCACTCTTATGTGCCACAATGGAGCACCCATAACAGTACTACTTGTCCATCAGCATTTAGGTAGCTTCTCATGAAAACCACTGAAGTCTTCTTCGCGTTTAAGAGTAGTCCTCTCCCTTCCTTGAGCGGGTGGATCCTTTCGTGGCTAGCTAGGTTGCAGCTGAGGCACAGCGATAAGCCATGAGGGGTCTGAGGTCGACCAAACCGTGACGAAATAGGTTGAACTCGTGAAATTGTCGCTATAAAGGATATCCGAAAAAGTCCCAATCCGAGCGCTCCAAACTCCTTCACTTTTTCCTTCAATGGCTAGCCATGTACAATACCGCTCACATTTTTTGAAAAATCGACGGTGGTCGACGGATTAAACGGCACAAACCGTCGCACAGTCATAACTTCATTAAAAGCGAATAAAATGGGAAAAAATCAGCAGCATTAGATTCGTCTCGATGCGACAGATTCAACGACCTATAGAGTGTCGAATTTTGATAAGTAGGTCACCAGCTTCTCGGTAAAAGCTGCAAAGATTTCTCTAATTTAGCCCCCAAGCAAAACTCCGACTTTTTTCGGCTCACATTCACATGTTCAATTGTTGCTCGCCCACGTTCTGCACAAAAATCATTTTTTTAGTGAGCTACCTCAAAGTTTCAGGATACTTTTCAGCACCAAATTCCACGACATTTTCAAGAATTTTTAAGCTCATTTGGTCAGAATCGGTGGACTAATTGAGAAGATAGCTCACCTATCACAACGTACTCGCTACGTACAGCGAGAATTACCTTGACTTCCAAATTGCAGGCGAGCGCTTCTTCTGTGATGAAGCTTCAAACATCGGTAAACGGCGTACTTTGAACTCTGAATAATTTCCCTTCTGTTCCCTAAAATAAGATTTTGATCAATGAAAATAGCATGAAGTCTTCGAGAACAACATCCTACACTTCCAAAAAATGAAAGCGGCATTCAAACAATGCCCAGAATCATGAATTTAAAAAAAATGTTAATTGCACATGAAAGTATGAATATGGATAAACAATAATCAATTTCAGACGAAACCTATACTGCCGCATTCAGTGTCAAAAAAGCTCTTCATTGATGTAAAGATCATTTCACTGCGAAAGTTTTGAACTTTTACCACTTATCTTGCATTCTCTTCAAGCGTTGTCGACTCCAACGCCGCTTGATGACCTCTTAATTACTGTGCGGCGCTCAGCACAGATGAGGTCGCCTGTGCCTCGCGGTATTATCACATCACATCAATGCACACTATTGACCCTCAAAACCGCTCACTGTTCTTACTCAGGGACCCCAGTCCCCCGGTCGGATGGCGCAGGCCGAGTGACCGCTGTTCGCGGGCACTCTGAAGTGATGATTCGTAGGGGTTCGAATGCTCTGGTGCATGCAACGTTTGCAAACGTGTGTTCGCGATTAGTTGTGTGCTCCTGCGATCTTCCGACCGGTTATTAAATTAAAGCTGTGGACCAGTTCCTTCGGTTCGAAGGAACTGGCCATCCTGTCTCCTGAAAAGAAGGGGACTGGGGTCCCTGAGTAAGAACAGTAAGCGGTTTTGAGGGTCAATAGTGTGCATTGATGTGATGTGATGATACCGCGAGGCACAGGCGACCTCATCTGTGCTGAGCGCCGCAGAGTTATTAAGAGGTCATCAAGCGGAGTTGGAGTCGACAACGCTTGAAGAGAATGCAAGATAAGTGGTAAAAGTTCAAAACTTTCGCAGTGAAATGATCTTTACACCAATGAAGAGCTTTTTTGACACTGAATGCGGCAGTATAGGCTTCGTCTGAAATTGATTAGTGTTTATCCATATTCATACTTTCATGTGCAATTAACACTTTTTTTAAATTCATGATTCTGGGCATTGTTTGAATGCCGCTTTCATTTTCTGGAAGTGTAGGATGTTGTTTTCGAAGACTTCATGCTATTTTCATTGATCAAAATCTTATTTTAGGGAAGAGAAGGGAAATTATTCAGAGTTCAAAGTATGCCGTTTACCGATGTTTGAAGCTTCATCACAGAAGAAGCGCTTGCCTGCAATTCGGAAGTCAAGGTAATTCTCGCTGTACGTAGCGAGTACTTTGTGATAGGTGAGTTACCTTCTCAATTTGTCCATCGATTCTGACGAAATGAGCTTAAAAATTCTCGAAAATGTCGTGGAATTTGGTGCTGAAAAGTATCCTAAAACTTTGAGGCAGCTCACTAAAAAAATGATGTTTGTGCAGAACGTGGGCGAGCAACAAATGAACATGTGAATGTAAGCCGAAAAAAGTCGGAGTCTTGCCTGAGGGTAAAAAAAAAAGAAATCTTTGCAGCTTCAACCGAGAAGCTGGTGACCTACTTATCAAAAGTCGACATCCTATAGGTCGTTGAATTTGTTGCATCGAGACAAATCTAATGCTGCTGATATTTTCCCATTTTGTTCACTTTTAACGAAGTTATGACTGTGCGACGGTTTGTGCCGTTTAATCCGTCGACCACCGTCGATTTTTCAAAAAATGTGAGCGGTATTGTAGGGTGCTTGCCTTGGTTAGTGAGGTAGATTACTAGCGGGAGATTGCTCTCGACGTTGAATATCCGAAGCAGCAAGCCGCTAGTGAGGACAGTCTTATATCACTATTTATCATCGGAAGGAGTTCAGTCACATTTACTCAGCCGAAGCCTAGGTTAATGGATGAGATCCCAACAAGGAGCACTATTCAATTTAATCATGCTCATTTGTTGTATTTATTTATTGAGCACAAGTAGGTGCTCTACACGGACAGTACGAAACATACAATCGCTGCGTATCTTGATTTTTTTATATTAACATCAAAGAGAAAAAATGCAAGCGCAACGTCTAATCTCACCGGAGCTCATCAATGCTAGGTTTCGAAGAAGGAGTTGAACAGAGATTAACATCATGATAAACACATACCCTGCCATCACGCCCGTGTTTTCCTAGGGTAAGGAATTTATGAAAAACCTCACACCTTAGTCTCGAAGCACCATTATAGGCCGCTTTCACACTGCGCGATATCGGCGTCAACCGCGGTACCCGTCGCCGCCTACGTAGGCACCATAGCGATGCTTCTCATTCATGACGCTGGACCGAAGTATATTGCAGGGTGTTGATCGTGGCTAGAGCCCGCGTGAGTCCGCAGCGAAAACACGCGTGACACCTCTGGCGTAATTAGAGGTGTCACGGCTGTACGCCAAAATTCGAATTCTACCACAGATTCCCTGGGACTCTCACCACAATCATCACATTGTACTACGGTTGAGCGTTGTAAACGGAGTGCATCGCAACAGTGCTGACGTTACAAGCAGCGGGTACCGCCGTCGACGTCAGCGCCGCAAGGTGAGAAAACAACCTTGTGCTTCTCAAAAAAAGCAGGACAGCTGCCTATGACGCGTGTGATACAGCAACACCAGTGAGATGAAAGCAGACCAGGAAAAGCGACGTCTGCCCTGACAGCATTCTGACAAGGTCTCACAAGCCCTAGACTTTGACAGAATGAATCTACACATACTGTAGAATCGGTGACACATACAACTTCTCCATTAACACGTTGGCGACCGCGCGTTTTTTCACGTGTCTGCCACGTGGGACATCGCGCGCTCGCCTATGCCGAGAATCGCGTCCCAGCATTGGGGTTTTTAGATTTACCTTTCTAAACCCGCTTAATTTCGCGCGTACCTTGAGCGCTAATACAAAGTAGTGAGCGATGCAAAACTTCAGATACCTCTCAAGAACTTCAATAGGGGAATACTGCATGGTAGTGATGGGAAGCGCCTAACCAGGTGATGGGCATGTGAAAAAAGTCGAGGTCTCGCGAGTATAAGTATCTTGACTAAGAATTGAATGGCCATAAATCTCCTAACTGACTATGGATTCCTGCAACAACTTCACAGAGCTGAACGCTAGTTTTACGACCTGTTGATCGACAGCGATGTTAACATACCTGTGCTGGACGACGATACAAAGCATGAAAAAAACAACTTGTTGAAAAGATATGAGTGTACGTTTTTGACCCGAGATACCCTTGTGCATGTTGGTAAAAATTAACTATTTGTGGATTTCAAACCAATTGAAAAAAGTAGTTGTGTGTGCTGCATCCCAGCATCGGGACGCATTGTCCCACGCAGCAGAAAACGTGCGTCCCAGCATCGGGACGCAATGTCGCCAACGTGTTAAGCGCTTTGAATCATTGGCCTGTTCTCGTGACTTTCCATCTAGCGAACTCCAGCACTTTATGATGCTCTATGGCTTCGATTTGATAAAGTCCATAAGCTAAATGGAAAAGAAAGCAATTCCGTTGATAATAACCGCAAAATCTACCGAATATAGCAAGCATCCTTCGTTTCCCGCACGCCCCATGGTGGGGAGGTGCTAAAGGGAAAACAATCAATTCAATACAATGAACATATCAGAAAAGCGCTAGAGCTCTGCTGGGCCAATTCCATTGTGAACGCAAAATGAAAAGAGCACAGTATACTAGCTGGCTTGTACACTACTGTACACAAAGCTCCATGGGCGCTCACTATTCCAACTGGCTTTTCTTGAGAACAAGTATTTCAGTGCACGCTCCGCTCATCGTGGGTCTGGCTTAGCGTGGTTCATGTGTGCACCTCATTTCATCTCCCATACCCTATCCTTTCCTGGAATTTACTCCCTTTGCACAGATTGTTTCACATGCGATGTCCAAGCTCCGCTTACTACTGTAAAAGCTCAGCCCACCGTTCGAACGTCTCGTCCTCACGTCACGTCAAACGTTATAGCTCCAGCTACTACCGACCACTTCCCTTGTCTCTCGCTCTTCAGACCATTCTGAAAATAAATCACATTTTTCACAGTAAGTGTCATCCACCTAATAATAACAATTTTCGCCCACTGTGGGCGGATTTTCGCCGCTGGTTCCCTTTTTCAGATAGAGTTTGTCGAGTGATGAGTGCGAAGCGATTTCCACGCTCAAATCATCCGGGTAATTTGGTGCCGACCTACCACTGTGAAGTAACGGATCCGATAGCATATGAGGAGTCGATGATGCCATTGAGGAAGGCGACAACGAGGAATAGACCGCCGGTGAGTGAAATGGAGGCATTTAAAGGAATCGTCCACGGAAAATGAGTTTTTGTGTTACCCATATATTTATGTTATATTTGCTTAATAAGGGCTACATGCAAAGTTTCACGCGGAAAAGTGAGATCGGCTAGAATACTACTCCCCAAATTGTCGGCCGGATGGGCGAGACCTCCGAGTAAGAGCCCCGTCCTGTCGTCCGCCGCCGTTGGAAACGGAGAGTGGGACTGTTTACGTAACCCTCTGTTCCTACAATGCGTCTCCGACCACGGCGGACGACGGGACGAGGCTTTTACACGGAGGCCCCGCCCACCTGGACCGCACTTTGTGGTGCTGTATCTCAGCCAGATTCACATTTTTTCGCGTGAAATTTTGCATGAGGCCAACATTAGGCAATACAACATAAACATATGGGTAACACAAAAACTCATTTTCCGTGGACGATTCCTTTAAGCGGTATTGAGGTTCTCATCCGCGTTAGTTCGTTCATGACATTCCTAGGACATTGGCGTGCAAGCGAGCCGAGTAGCACATCAGCCTATCCAAAACTGCCTTTGACAGATAATGTACGCAATTGTGTGCCTGAAAGCACACCTGGCGATAATCAGTTTGATCGACATACCCCCTTGGAGCAGACAATTCTCGGGTCGATTTTCGGGTTCGCGCTGTACCTTTTTACTTCGCAACTCTGTTGCTGCTCGGATCCAAGCTAACCACCCCCTTGTGTTCCTTACTGGTCAGCTGTGCTTGAAGCGCGTAGCTGGCATGAGTTTCTACGGTTGCGAACGCATCATGGCGCCGAATCAAGATGCAGCTTGCATAGTTACCCGAGGATCTACTGCCTCGAAAGGTAAATTCTGGCAAAGGGTGAGCGCGGGCGCACTTGGGTAAAGGTCCCCAGCTGTTTTTTTTTTTTTTTGAATAAAAACACATTCAGCTAAATGGTAGGGGCTATCTACTCGCTGATGGAACCAAGGTACTCATATTATCGTAAACCGTGCCTTTAAAACGTAGGATCGGTTCCTGTAATGCGGTGTGCTATCCTGTTGCTGTAATAATATCTCGCTGTTGTATGGGAGATCAGAGGGTGTGCTGTGTGCCTAGCGGAGCAGCAGAGAGTTGAAGACGCCTAGGTCCCCGGGTGGGTCCGCCGAGACAGCGCGGGTGTCCTGGTGAGGCGTAGTGGTCCGATGGTGCTCTGACCCAAAAGGTTGGTGCGACAGAAGTTTAAGAGCGAGTGTACAACCGATGACCGCACATGATGAGAGTCCATCCGCGACAGCTAGTGATCCCTTCTTTTTTGTATATCATCTCGTCTGATGTCGCGCTATGTTACCTTCATATGGCATTTTTCCACGTGTTCCTCCTTCTCGTACTTTTAGCCATTTTGTCGGTTAGGATAAACTTAGTAAAAACAATATCTTATACAGAAGCACGTACTAGGCACTCCACAGCGCGGTGCTAGCTATTCAGATTCGCATGCCATCCGCTGTCCTTCGTGCTGTTCTTATCCTTCTTACATCCTTAAGCTGCTCATGAGTTGTGTTTTACTCCATTTTACGACTTAGAGTTCTTTAAAGGCAGGTTTGGGGAAATTCGGCAGAAAAGTAGAAAAGTAGTGAATAGAAAGTCGAGGTGCTCAGTCATAGGACACTGAAGAAAAAACTGATGGAAATGGTCAAAGACCTGAGAAACAGGACCCTTCCCCAACGTTTATTCCCGACTTAGAGCCTTTCTGTGAAGAAGCGGCTAGTACGGACGAGTTTTCCATTGACGTGTTGCCATGTCCTAAACACGAGAGGATGTTCGGGAATGAGGAAGCATCCTGTTTCTGGAGTGCGCTTCAAGTCAACTGACAAAGCGGGCCGCGATACCTTCTATTCCCACCCCAGCCAATCAGTCGCTAGGACGCGGACCGAGCACAGTAAGGCACTGTTCAGAGTTCACGATTCAGGCGATCACGCGATTCAGGCGATCACGCGATTCAGGCGGAAGGAAAAAGATACATATTGATTGGGCGATTCAGGCGATCGCGCGATCCACGCGATCGCGTGATCGCCTGAATCACTTAATCAATATATATCTTTTCTTTTCCGCCTGAATCGCGTGATCGCCTGAATCGCCCAATCAATATGTATCTTTTTCCTTCCGCCTGAATCGCGTGATCGCCTGAATCGTGAACTCTGAACAATGCCTAAGGCGGCTCGAGCTGAAACGGCGGCCTTTGCCACAGCTCGGGGGCGCGCCCTTCGCGGGGGAACTCGCCGCAAATAGGCTTTCCAAACCCGTAGTTTTCGAGTGAATGACTCCTCTTACATTAGGGATTCCTTATCACATACATTACCCTAACACTGTCTTTAACCTGATGAACTCCATTCGAATGATGTTGTTTTGTGCGAATAATCCTTATGCCCTCGGATAAATAGATAAATAACCCGCTCCTTTTCACCAGGCCGCCAAATCGCCTAAACCATACATATGATCGTCAACACTGAACTATGCTCAAGGTGCGACCACTTCTTCTATCTTGATGTGAACCCTTCCACTGACGTTTATGTGCTTGACGAAGAGTTTTCGGAAGAGGGCAGCAGAAATGGTCACGGAAGTCCGCACCACTAAACTCACTTATTTCAATTCTCACAGCGTCAAGTTGACAAAATCTTACAATTAGCCACTGAAAAATGATTCTGTGAGGTCATCCTCAAAAGCGCTGGGTGGATACTGGCGGAAGGTGCCCAGTGGGCCAATGCATGGGGCTACGGCGATTACGAACAAGATCATGGAGGATCACGTAATCTTAGGAAAGGAAGGAGCTTCGGAATGGACGAACCATTTCTGCCTCTCACCCTTCCTGAGTACTGCGAACCTGCAAGCATCTTCGCCTCCCTTTTTTCAGCGTTTCGCACTTACCCTTCCCTTTTTTCATTCCCATCCATCCCCCTCCCTTCTGCACCAAGGCGTCCGCTCCCCTCTTTCCTCTCCTGATCTGTCTGTGCCCGCTCTCTTATATGGCCCGAAATTTCACCCGATACGCACCCAGTGCACTTGGGTGGCAATAACTTAAACAATGTAAATGCAATGATTGGCTTTTGAACATGAAATTCATGCCGAACTATCCGGGAAATACTGTGAACAAAGGAAATGAAATGACAAATTGTTTATTTTGCATAACGAATACATCAATCAACATAAACAATTATATAATAAAATACCCGTACTACAGTACAACTCGAGCAACTTCATATAATCGCTGCGATCATATTATTAGTTATTAAGTTAACAATGCGAGAAATGAATGCCATGCACATGAATTATTTTGAGTAACCGGTTAGTTGAACAACGTGAAGCATCGTCTAACGGTGCAGCCAAAACTGCGAGCCAATACAGTTCATGAAGCCTTGTACCCAAACATTTTATACAAAGAGTGAACAAACTTACGGCACGCACTTTCAGCTGACTTGAAAACACGAAGGAGGGACCAAGTTCGCCGCTTTCAGACTACGCCCACGAGCGTTTTTCATGAAACGCAAGTGACGCAAAGCAGATCTCGCGATCAATACCCTCATATTCTCTGCGTTGAATTGGCGCAGTCAGATACAAGTTATTTTCCTTCTTATACTACTCGTGACTTTAACTCATCACATAGCCCTCCCGGCTCCAAAATAGCGGCAGAGTTTCCAGATGCGCAAGCGCTGAGCACATGCGTTCCGCGCTAGTCTGAAAGCGTTTCAATGTAAATAAAACTATCGATTAAACACATATGGCGTATGTACAAATATGAGAATTAGATATGAAAAGAGAAGATAACCGATATAGTGCGCAGGTACAAAAGGCAACATTGGTGATGGTTAAATAACCATAATAAAAGCCTAGAACGATAACGTCTTAATCGCTTATCGGTTGTACTCACAAACCCAACTCAACAAGGAATTTGAACATTAATGACCCGACATTAATTTCTCTCCATGTATCTGCAGCCCTTGTACGCTAGTCCGGCTACTCTTGAAACCGCAACTGAAGGCACATCACGGGATTTCCTTGAGTGGTTTGGAGCGCTTAGTTATGAAATAAGGTGCTGAAGAAACTCGGCAAAGTCGCTGCTTCTTCGCATGTCCCTTCGGTTCGGGTGAGTGGCGAGTGGTCCGATAGAAGGGGTGAGATCAGGTCGCGCATGAGTCGGCTCGCCTCGCAAGACGATTCATTTGCTACTGATTTCAAGATCTTGGCTACCTGGTATACTTAAAGGAATCGTCCACGGAAAATGAGTTTATGTGTTACCCATATGTTTATGTTGTAGTTGCCTAATTTTGGCCTCATACGAAATTTCACGCGAAAAAATGTGAATCTGGCTGAGATACAGCACCACAAAGTGCGGTCCAGGTGGGCGGGGCCTTCGTGTAAAAGCCTCGTCCCGTCGTCCGCCGTGGTCGGAGACGCGTTGTAGGAACAGAAGGTTACGTAAACAGTCCCACTCTCCGTTCCCAACGGCGGCGGACGACGGGACGAGGCTTTTACACGGAGGCCCCGCCCACTTGGACCGCACTTTGTGGTGCTGTATCTCAGCCAGATTCACATTTTTCACGTGAAATTTTACATGAGGCCAACATCAGGCAAATACAACATAAATATATGGGTGACACAAAGACTCATTTTCCGTGGACGATTCCTTTAAGTTGAAGATAAAGGCCAAAGAATAGAGACTGATTCGTGAAGTTAATCGTGCAGTAAAATTGGATGTACACTGTATAAATAGCTGAGTTGATAGATCTTTCGTTGAATATAATTTTCAACTGTAAGAAAATAAGATCTAAAGATAACAGTCCAAGAAAGTCTTGGTCTCGTAAATGCTAATTTCGTAGTTCCCACAATGAATTACCCACCGCGCAGCACGGTCACCTGGATTCACCGAACAGTGATCAGAGCTTGCACGTCACCCATTTGACCACGGAGGGGTTACAAAACTCCGATGATCCTAAAATCTTCTTCTTCTGAAGAAATCGTCTACAGGAATCCGAGCACTCAGCACTCATTGTCTGCACATTTTCACATTCCAACGCAATCACCCCCTTTGCTCCGAAGCTCTCCCACAATACCCGCGTGGACGAAGATTTGAGAGGAATGCAACACTGCCAGATTTTTCTGCGATAAATATGCATGATGCCCATAAAGAGCGAGTACAACATAAATGTATGGGACAAGAAGAACTTCAACTTCCGAGCGAGCATTGAGAGTGGGAACTCTCTAGTGCTTACGTGCTTACTCAGGGCGCAAACTGCACCCTTCAGCATCAACTTCTGTGGATTCATGTTAACGTGCTAGCACGACCGAATCTGTAAGTGAACGCAACAAAATATTTGGCTAACTCAGCTGTGATGTGATAGAACAGAAAACTTACATTTTAATACACCGGTACGAAAGCGAGCCCCAAATCGATGTAACCTAACTGTGAAGCTCAATTCTTATTTACATTATTATTAATCAGGTGAGCAATACAACTAGGATGTTGTGCCCTGCTCAGCAGTGGATGTCGCAGCAATTCGCTTGCCGTGGCCCTTTGTGAAGGATCCTTCACCAAACATCGACTAAGCATATGAGCCAATTCGGCAGACACCTTAATAACGTTAATTGAGAGCAAAAATTTAGCCACAGCCAAAAGGACGAAATAAAGAAGAAAGCAGAAGGAATACTGACATTGGCCGTGGGATTGAACTTCGGTGCAGGTTCATCTCGAATCATTTTCATTGCCTAAAAGTATTTCTATGCCGTAAACGTCTTAGAATGGATGAAAAATGATGCGGATTTGACTTTTCAACGAAGATAAATCCAAAACACTGGATACGTTCCGCAGAAACCCAATGTGACATAAAAATTTGACAACGTAGTCTCTCTGTAGACAGCTACAAAGTCACATTCGAAATTGGGAGATGATATCATACACACCATTTTCCAGTGACTGAGATCTTGCCTTTCCGAATCAAACGCTAATTCGTATTCGAAAATATACCTGGAATGGTTGTTCATTGAAAAGGGGTGGCTCACCCTCAACCATCTCGATAAGCATAATTCCAAATGACCAAATATCTGCACCAGTATCGTATGGTTGCCGAGCAATCACCTGAATCGCCAGCATTTTCCCACAATTTTTAGACACAACTCTTACCCTCAAGCTTCAATATTGGGATGGGAATAGACGAGCAAAAACGCAGATAGGTCGTAACATAAGGAGAATAAACAACTTTCGACAAAAACTTCATATTTACAAAGACATTCATTACTTCCAATACTCACTTCGGCAGCTGTCCAGTATGGGGTCCCTACCAAAGATCTGCGACGTGGAAACTCGTCAGAGAGCTGACCACAGAAGCCAAAGTCAGAAATCTGCGAACGGAGAATTTTGTAAAAACATTCAAGCTCAAAGTCAAAGAGTTCCTTGAGCTTCACCTTAACGGTTCCATCGACCTTGAGGAGAATCGAATCACTTTTGATATCTCTGAAAAAAGAACACCAATTATTCTTAACAAACACAGATATAACTTAGTGAATTCGTAAAACAGTGACAGAAGTGGACGTCAGCGTATAGGACAATGCAGCACTAAAGGTTTTAATCCTTTACCGCTAACATTCGTTAAGTCTAACTGCGTCGAGAAGAAGGAGAGGGGATCAACAACATCGCAGGAAAATGCAAAAACGAAAAAGAACAAACTTTGATCCACAATGTCACTACCTGTGTATAACGCGGCGCGAATGAAGAAACTCCAAAGCTTTCAACACTTGCAGTGCAACGGTAGCAATTTGTGGCTCCGTCATCCTACAAGTGAAATACTTGGTATAGCTGCCGACAAGAACTATTTCCCAACTTCTCTTTTAATTTCTTTCATAACCTATTATCCAAAAAGGGAAAAAAACCTCGTTTGAGTGACAATGTCGGTTAATGAGCCTCCTTCCATGTACTCCATGACCACCCACAACTCATCCCCAACAATATGAGACGAAAACATTCGTACAATATTCCGGTGTTGATAATCTCTCATAATCGATACCTGAAAATATAAACTTTGCAAATCAGGGCATTTAGGAAGAAAAGGTATACCAGGTTCACCTCATTGAAAAGCAGCTCTCGCCTTTGTTGCTTTCGTAAATTCATTCGCTTCACAGCTACTATTTGTTTAGTCGACAACTGCAATTTCCATGATGGATTCTCGTGTTTAACCGGAACTGCTGAGCAGAAATTACTTACTATACTACTCAAAAACCAACCTTGTAAGCCGCCAATACAGTACCCGTAGATCCCTCGCCGACTACTTTGAAATCGGCTAGGTCTGCACGAGGATCACTTCGATCGACGACGCTTGATAACGCAGCTCGAAACTGAAAACACAAATAATAGCACCAAAAAAGTTAACGCGACAAACGCACCTCTTCATAGCCAACGCCATCGTCAGCAGTCTTCTTAGGAGATATAACGGATGAAGGTACCGTCGAACTAGGCGATATCTGCAAGTTAATGGTTGCTCCACTTCTTCTTGTGATGCTTTTAAACGATGAGCTCTGGCACGTCTACGTGAGCTCGTTACCAGAATCGTACATATTACAACTCACTACTCCGGAATGTGCATTGTAAGCGCCGCCATTCTGCTGCCATGATGCCACTTCTTTCGGTTTGTCATATTGCGTTGGTGTAATATTCTCGGTATGCATCGGAGACATTACACGGGCCGTACTCTGCTGACTATATATGCCACCACTCTTAAAAACATTGTTAGTAATACGGCCAATTTAAACTTGCATGAACTACTTACTTTATCTGACCCGAACGTGGTTACAGTAGGAGTTTTCAATGGAAGTGGGGCGTAGTTGGGATCACTAAAAGGATAGCCACGTGATTTTGACGATGACTGTACTGATGGTGGTCGCATCGACATCGCAGACGTACTGAAAATATGTGCCTTCTCCGCGATTCCAAACCCTACCCTATCACAGCAGCTTTATAGTCCATTCTTAACACTGATCTTCCTGCACCCCATTATCATATCCCACTCGCCAGTTTCTCGTGAAAAACCTATGTGATATACTCTTCGCAAATGGACTTAAAGGTGTGAATTAACGTACAGTTTCTACCATTACAACATTATACAGAAAATTTCTTCACAAACGCGAAAACGAAACAACCACCCAAAAACTGTGCGTCAATCCCATAGCGCTTAATGCTGTAAAAGCAACAAAGATCGAGTTTTAAGCAAAGAAAAGCAAACAAATACAAATCCCACCCTGGGTTCATATTTGGAGGTGCCATATTGCTTGTTTTCAAACTCGATTTCTTCGGTGACACACGCAAACTGTTACTGCGAGCCACAGTCACCGCTTGCGGTACAGGAGTGTTCATCCTGAAATAAAAATTCGGCGGAAAACAATGCACGTTATTTCCAGCAACAAAACTCGTATTCCCGTCGATGCTAATGCCCATGACAAATTTTGGGATGAACATCAAAGAGGTATATGATGCAGAAAGTATTACTAATGCTAGTGCCATGCGTCAAAAGGTGACTGCCTGACAGCGATATGTTTGCAATGATAATAAAAAACGAATGATAGACCATTTGTTTGACGAGGATGTCCAGTGCTTGCTGAAGCGGGTAGAATGAGAAAAAATGAGAGATAATGGAATGAGAGAGACAGACCGACTGATAGCAAAACCATTCCTTATTTAATTTAGACAATGGACCTCACTCTCACTTTTTTTCGTAGGAATACATCTAAATAATGTGGTACATAACACGTGCTTTAGGCTGTTAAGTTTACCGATGATGAATACAAACTCAAAAAAAAAAACACTATGAGCTTTGAAACATCAAACGGAAAACGAAAAAAGGTTGAGGCCCTTGACACGAACATCCACAGAGAGTGCCGTAGAACAGGTGAGGATCCGCACCATACTGAGAGAGCCCATGTAATCCGTGATAGCAGCGGTCAACACAGAATAGTCGGTCGGAACACTTATACCAACACATGCCAAATCAACCACTCATTCTCCAGCGACTGCCTGTAGCAAAACGGAAAAGACAAGGGTAGCTTTTCGCGAGGACGTTAGGAGAATACGTTGAAAGAGCGTTAAGGAATACCTAGACAATGTGAAACGAGAGGTGGTAAGTAGGTCATCAATAGTGAATCATAGAATGAGAAAAGAGAGAGGGACGTGCACCATTCCTCATTTTTCGTCTCCCTAACTAGACTCGGCGATGTGATTGCCCGACAAACACATGAGCACAAAACAAGACGAGTTCGACTGATATTTGGGCGCAGTACCACTTCGAATAGCCTCCGCTAAGATTTGGAAAATGTAACGGTTACGTCAAAGAAGTGAAATGACGTATTTGTCATGAGACATAGAAATAACGCATTCCGTTTCATGCTCTGACAACTTCACGAAACTTATTGGAAATCACCGTAAAAGAAGTAGAGCACAAACAATGCGGATCAGGTGATTATTAGGAGAGAATTGTTTACGGTAAACTTTGAGAGCCGCGGAGCGAGTGACTAAAACATAAAAGTGAGCGAAAATCGAAACAGACATGCTAGAATAGAACAGCAAGTGACAGAAATTACAAATTCAGACAAAAAAGACGAGACTGATTGAAAAATATTCCAAAACATAAGTCTCACCTTGATCCTGGTCCTCGAATAACGGTCTTCAATTCGGCTATGTCCACAGGAGTTATACAAGATGGATCAACGATTGGCTTTGGCCGCCCGTTAAGCGCCCTAGGTGGTCCTAGTAGTGCTTGCCATTGCTGAAAGGAGCGCAATGAACGAGTTTCTGTAGAATAAAGCAGCACTGAAGTACAGCACTGAAGTATATTTTCCAGTTTTGGGTTTCGCAAAGACGTCCTATTGAAGCACCAGCGATCAAACAGAGAGCTGGTCGAGACAAGATTTGAAAAATTCAATCTGTGAGAGAATGAGCTATGTGACTGTGATTCAATGCTCAATATGAATAGGCAATCGTATTCCCTTAAGCGCAATTCTGATCGTGCAGGTACACGGTAACCTTACTCTGGAGGGCCGCCTCGGTTCTACGTCAAAATGCGGCTGTGGTCTCGACGAAACATGAAAGACAAACAGATGAGCCATCTCAAAGTCAACATAGTCTCTCATACAGATATAGCCGTTACAAAAAGGTACAGCACGACCCCGAATGCAAGTTCATTTTATGGCAATTCATCTTCCTATCCCGGTTTCGGCTGAACTCGAGGTGACCCTATTTCTTTTGTCACGAATAGAATCCTGCATTTATCGTTGTTCAACACGAGTATTACATCCAACGAACAGACGAAATCTACGCTACTTCCAAAAAGATTGCTCGTACGTATATTACCGCTATTTTACAGTCATCGTAAAGGCGTCGCTGTTCAGTAGATCAATAAATAGAAAACAAAGGTCAGTAAAGAAAACGTAAACTGATGCTCAAAGTTTATCACACCATCAAGCAGAAACTCTTGCTCGCTGTTCGCTATACGGAACTGTGAAAAGAAACCCGTTCACAGCGAGCGCCGAAGTGGAAATCGCTAAAATGGAGGCGCCTCCATATAGTGTTGCCTTGCATCTGAGCGAGTTGTCGGAAACATCGACTCCCAGCCAAGCTTGATCATAAGTTGTTTAAGTGTCCCAAGACTTCGTTCATGACTTCGTTTCTGCGTCACGTTTTCGGTAACGTTTCACGTACTACCCCGCAGTAACCTGATCCGAACGCATCTAAATCATAATGACGCTATTTTTCTCAAAACAACTTCGCTTTGAACTGCCGGAGCTTGGCAGAAAATTGCAACTAAAATTAGGACAGAAAAGTAGAATTAATAGCTTCAGAAATATCAGGGAAGCCGATCACATTTCAAAAATCAAAACTGATAACAGCAATGTTGGGAGAGAACAAGTGAGGAATTGCTACAGAGTGAAGTCACACCAGTACGTGACGATCCCAATGGAATGGCCCCATATTATTTACACACTGCAATGCGTGTGAGCTCAAAAGTATCGTGGTATACAAAACCGTTCGACAATTTTTGCCCGCCGATGATCTTTTCAGAAGATGAGGGCGCCTGTGACGAAAACTGACACTAATCTATTATAGAATCATCAAAAAGTGATGGGTAATTGTGACTGTTTCATGATTCCTTAATAGAAGGATACTAAAGAAGCAAGAGAATGGCATAAGACACATTCGCGAAGATGGTATAAAACACATTCGCGTAGACGGCGTACCGCGGAATTAGTCACCAAGCAGTCAACGTTCGAGGAGAGTGTTTCCCTGTTTTGACTCTTAAACGTCTATGAGACTATTTCGACCTGCATAAACCACCTCCAGTGGCCTTCTTCTCTCATCCCTCAAGGAGATTAATGAAGGAACGTGCGAAAACGAAACGAACGAAACAGGAATCGTTACCTTTGGTAAGCCAGTATACATTCCAGTTCTAGCATCATAGCCGGCATGGATACGGTGCTCAAAATTTGACGGCGTTGATATTTCTGATTTCTTCAGCTTCTTTCGCATGGAGAATGTGCGATTCATCGCCAATTCGCACTGCTATCGACGACCAGGGCGCATGAAAACTTGTCTGGAAACTACTGCCAATCAATTATTGAAAAAGAAAACTTCCAATCGCACCACGTTCACAACAAGAAAAATGGCTCCATCTGTAATCTGTCCCATCAATTAAAACCAGCTCTGAACTAAGTCAAAAACACGAACGAGAGCACCTCACCTCGAGTAATAAGATCTTCAATAATAAATTATCAAGGAAACATAAGGAGGGAGCCCAACATCCAGATTTGTAGCTTTCAACCTCTTACCCACTTTATAGATTTTTGAATTTCCCAAACAAAGTCAAAGCAGCACTGAGAACGGAAAGAGATAGTCGGGCTGAAAATGGAAGAATGCTATTTACACAAGTTGCAAAGGAGATTGAAGGGCATAGGAGGATATTTCAGACCGTTTCTGATTGCAAAAAGCTAGTTTTCGGATCAAATCATGCTTACTGATCACAAAGCTTACCTATTGTGAGGTCGACGCCTCTGATTTAAGCCCGTAAAGTGGTTTACAATTTATAATACATTAACCCTGACTTTCTGCTTAACCGTTAAAACTCCAGGAGAACCCACTTACGCCTAGGCAGACGAACTATTGAAGAGAAAGAAACACAACGGCAAACGAATCCTTTAGAGTCATTTTACGGTATAAGAAACGAATATGTATGTATATGACATAGCCTAGCAACAGGGCGCTATTATAATACTCATGAATAATTTACAAACAAAAAATCGGAGCCGAATGCGAACGCCATAAGGAGAGGAATCTATGAAAGGAAGCAAACCGATCACAAACTTGCATGCATACAAATTTCAGCCTGATTCGTGATGAATCTGATCAAATCTCCGAATGGGTCTAACTTTTTCACATGACATTCATGTAGATGTATTAATTACATCATACAACAAGCCGAAATGATTGTCCAGAATAATATATTGAGTTTCAAAACGCAATTACACACTTCTAGAATGCGCCATGTATTCGTCTCTATGCATGGCATCTCCGTGTGACCTGCCTTATTCTATGAAGAGTGTGAAGAACAAATTGAGGCTCCAAAATTTATTCTCGAAGGACTCAAAAATTCACAAAAGAGCGCGAAAGAATTTTCGAGTTCATTGGCTTGGCATGAGGCTTCGAGACAGAATACTCAGAGCTATGAAGAGTATTCAATGCCCTTCATGTTCGAAGCATAATATCTGAGGATATAACGCTATAACAGAATGTAATAAGTAATTTATATAAATGTGGATAGCAAAATGCACGTATCGAAAACTTCTCTTTGAGAAGCTTGAGAAAATATAATGAAAGCAAAAGACTTGGGAGAATGATAGGCATGATAGGCAAGTTTTGAACGCCAGCCTCGAATGAAATTCTAGGAAAAAAATTTAAACTTCCAACTGTATCGGAGTAAAACGGAGGCGGGCGCTATGAGGACAGGGTGGGGACTCAAGAGTTCATCCAACACAATCTCCATACCTCTTCAAGCAGAATTTACGCTGCCTGGCGCTTATTAATCCCTTCGTGTCATCCCCAACACCACTTTTAATATCGGTGGTGGCATATGGTGTAAGATAATTGAGCCTAAAGCGTCCCCCTTCGTCCAAAAGCGCGAGCGAACGAATTTATTTCAGGTTCAAAAACAATAATGCACAATGAAGTCCATCAATAATGAGGCAAACGTGTTTGAGGTGTGGATTTGAGGTCCAAATGAGGTCGCAGCGACCGACCGACCGGCTGGACGACCGATCTGCGGTGGTCAGACAGAGGCTGCACGGCTCACGATATCGATCGATTTCGAGTGCATTGGAAATTGTTCGGTCATTAGCGAGGCGGCAGTCGCGACGAGTTTCTAGAGGTGGTTCGGAGATTTCCACGATAGCTGCTGTCGTCTGAGTAAAAAAAAACTTAACGAAAAAGCTGGAAGAGAAAAAGGAAGACAGATCGCACATGTCTACCATCCTTTTAGCATTCACCGTATGACAATTATTAAAGTTAGTTTGAAGTATATTTTTGCTAATCAATCCATTCTGTAGGATGCGCCGTGCACTCTAGTTCAATACTAAATTGTTGTAGTAAGTGAATGCGATTTGGCCTACTCAATAGCTTGCTAGGGACAGCCAACGTACAAGTCCGTGCTTTCATCCTCTCAAATGAGTCTGGCAGCGATTCACCGAATCCGGAAGGATTGCAAGCCGGGTTAGCTTGGGCGGGTGTTGATGTGAGATCTGATCCTCGCACCATGGGAGTGGAAGTGTCATCTGCCACTATACCACCTTCGCTCCTACCATATTCATGCGTTTTACCCACCACACGAAACAAAAAACTCTTTTTTACATTTTCACGCTCGTGCATCGATTTCATACAGTACCATCATAAAAACCGACATCAAAAATATCAGAAACAGGAATTTTCCAGCTAATTGCTTGTTCAAAACATACATGAGGAACTAATGTACATCTACATTAGGATGCGCCATGCATCTAACTTTTGAGCCACAGAATTATATCCTAAAATGAAAACCACTGCTTTCACTGGGGATTGCGTCATCCAGAACACCATAATGGCATTAAAAATCAATAGCCATGACACGGATAGGCAGGTTTAATTCCGATCGCTCCACCTCATAAATTTTATTAGATAACCACGTATACCTATCGGTACCTTATACAGTGCACATCTGCCCGATCATTACCTTTCCAGAACTTTCGCATACCACAAGCAAAATCTATACAGATCCTCATCCCACTACGTTAATGGTCACTGGACACTAAAACATCACCGCACCACTTGACCCAGCACCTAGACTTAACTATCGGAAACTATGTCAGGGGTCCAATACCGCCTCGTCGAGCAACATATGGGGCAAACATCATTGGCGCGACATTACCGACTTTTCACGAGTTCGTTCTAGATAACTAATCTGGAAAGTATTCGGAAATGGATCAGCGACAGTTTGGCTTCCAAATACTCCCCTGTACTACCGTATATTAGCAGTTTCAAACAGCGTTCATCGAGTCAGGCATTCCACACATGATCAGCGGATTTCCTCTGATTCACTTCCAGTACTGTCCTACTGAACGATTCGCTTCAAGTATGAAGGGAAACCATTTACCTTTAGATTTCCACGTATAATACCGATCTTGTGCAGTTCAACCTACTAGAGGGGTTCCAATGAAAACGTTGCACAGCGGAAAGCAGGGTTTATTGAGGTTCTGTAGGATTTTTGTTCGATGTAACCATTCTTGCCACAACAAATAGGTGATGATTTTTACAGAAATTTTCACTTCATCTAAACTAAAATACACAAGAAAAAGATGTAGCGATGAAGAAGGGGCATCCTTATAGTTGAACATCTGGGCATCACAGACGTGTCAATCTGCCCACTCAAGTAATTCCTTTTGCCTAGGCTTTGCTGAACGAGTAAGTGAGTTCCTACCTCCTTCCAAAGTTCAGACAAAATAGCGCCGTACGACGAAAACAGCAGAATGCCTCTCTTTCACTGCGATAACAACTCCAAGACAATATAAACTGTAGTAATTTGTTATCAGGGACACTTCAAAGGCAAGTGAGCACAGGGGGATCAGTAAGCAGGGGGTCACTATTTCTAAAATTGAAATTGAGAGGATGTAGGGTAGATGACATGGAGGGCAGAGAGCAGTTCCGATCCCTCTGGAAATTAACAAACAAAAACGAAACAGCGTTACGCCAAGACACCACATATTCTCGAAAGCTTGCTGCTCCCTAGGAGCGTTCAAAAATTGCGTATGACACCCATGTTTCAGGGGCCATCGCGGGCAATTGGGAAAAGTTTTCAACCAGCAATAAACGCACCTCGGCAGAGCCTCATTGGTCACGTTATCGCCACTGCGCAAAGCTAACAAACGCACGTGGTCTCGCCACCCCATTCAACGGTGCAACGTATTGCGCGCTGCTTTGCAAAACGTGCATAACGAGGATTATATCGGAGAGTAATTACTTATTCCCTCCTCCACTTCTTTTAGTTAGATTACTCATCCATCTAGGTCCAGCTGGAATTCCTTATCAAAAATTAGGCATAAAAGCCCGCAACCAATGGACGCTTATTTTGATTCGCCGAAGAATCCTTTACATTCAAATACAGTTCGATAGGCGAACCTTTTTTAGGACATAATAAGAATTCTATGTCGAACGGGCTGAGCTTCCAAACATTCCACTATATCATGGCCACCACTAAATATGCTGTTGAAGTGAGTTTAAAAAAAAGACTATACATACAGTAAAGCATACATGGGAACACGGAAGAATTCCAAATTCAACGAAGGGGAAAACAAAGTGAGGCCAGCTTAGACGGTCCAAATCATAAAATTACGCACAAAATCGCTCGAAGGAGGGCAACCGATATATCTTCGTGACGCAATTAATATCTTCCATACATTTTTTAAAAAGCAGCAAAATAGAATGTTGTACCGATGTTTTTCGTCAATATACCGCCACCACAAAAAAAGATTGTGTGTATCGCTACCAAGAATAAAGAACTTGCTCACTGAATCAAAAAAGTACTGGACTGTGAATGGGGAAGGAGACTGGAAATAAAATGAGCACATACTAAACCCCTACGGGTAGCGTGTCCCCAAGCAGATATTTATTTAGATCACAAGTTGTGAATAGGGAACTAATTGACGTAACCGTTTCATGATGGGTCAATGAATGTAATGCACCCTCTCCCTCTCCCGCTTCTCGTTTGTTTTCTTTTTTTTTTTTTTTTTTTGTTTTTTGACCGCTCAGATGAGCAAGTCGCTGGTCCGACCTTGCGGCCAGACCACGGTCCTCAACGCGTTTCCGCGTTCTTCCCGCTCGCGACTCGCCCGTTTCCCTTTCATCGCGGTGGACGGGTATCGCCCTTTAGTTGGGATTGCGAAATACACACTACAGAAATGATTCTGTATAGTATGATTTCAACGAAATATTTGTTGGAGTACCTATCCCACCTGAGCCGTGCCGTATGGCGCACGGGTTTGTCTAGAGCAGTCAACAGGCGAAAATTATTTGCGCAAAGGGCAGGGTGGCGCTGGCGACGTTATCGTCGCTAATTACTGTTGCACTGCGATGGAGATAAGCTTTCCCTTCAATATAGCGCTTTGATCAAATGATTTCCGTCTAGAATTATGTAAATCAAAACTTTTGTAATAACTAGCTCAATGTTGGTACCGGAAAAAGATCAGCAGCATGACAACCGAGCTATACTAATTCAACCTGTTTTCAAACAAATTCTCCATGTTTCCCATCTTTATTAATAAATCTGTGGCTTGATATTCGGAATTATACGGTATCTCCTATCCCTTTTGCATATTTGCAGAACTTAGTATTCCCTGTAAAATGCTGCTCAGTAGGTGTAACTCACAAATACGAAAAGCCCCATAGTTGGTTCGTGTTTCCTAATTCACCTGCACCATGTGATGTGATCTTACCGGGGAAAAATCTATGACGTAAGAATTAATGAGTTCAATGGATTTGACTTGGGTATCTCTTTGTGTATAGAAGTAAAGATAAAGCTAGAACTCGCCGGAATCCTTCAACAACAAACTTGCGAGTTCAAGAAGTTTGAAAAGGCCAAAATTTGTTAGGAGATCGCCAAGTGTGGGTGTGATACGGCATTCCTACTAGCAAACATTATCGAAATGACGAGCATGTAGGTAATAGTAATACGCACGATGCCAAGGAGGTCCAGAGGAGATGGCCTCAGCCATATCAAATGAAAGTGATCCCAACTTTCCATTAGAAAATTTTTCTTCATGTTAATCGGAAATGAAGCTTTAACGTCGCTGTTCCGTGAGCGTAGGCAAACTTGTTCGACTTAAATTGGCAAACCAGCTCAACGCATGACGCGTACACGCTCTATTGTGACTGCAGATGTGGGGATTTTAAGATACGTCAAAAAGTGGAGAAACCCGAAAAGCCTGAAAGTACAAATTTCAAGTAACGGAACAGGTCAGTTTATGTAATTTTGGAGTATGGCAAGAAATAGAGTGTGGGTGTAATTTATGCAAATATAATTTTCCATTTGGAAAAAACCTAAGATGGATGTAAAAGGAGCCCGCCAACACTCCGAAAAATTGGTTATTTCCCTTCTCTCACAGCAGAAAAAGGCAAGAAGAGAAGTTGCCGAATAACGAATGAAGGAACGAACAGATCCCAAACAGGCGAAGGCACCGAAAGCTTAAGAGCACACTCCATGTGCGCGAGACCGACGAACTTCTCAATCGATATTGCTGTGACAGCGTGGGAGGCGTTTTGGCCACGCCCCGTCTTGGGAAGGAGGGTGACACGCCTTTAGCACTCTTCAACCAATGACGACCTAGAAGCTCCCTGCTCTACTAATGCCTCTCCCTTGGAGCCATGCACCTCCCTGATTCAGTTGAATCGCAACTATCTCTGAAGACCGCTCAGAAGAGCAAGTCGCTGGTCCGACCTTGCGGTCAGACCACGGTCCTCAACGCGTTTCCGCGTTCTTCCCGCTCGCGACTCGCCCGTTTCCCGTTCATCGCGGTGGACGGGTATCGCCCTTTAGTTGGGATTGCGAAATACACACTACAGAAATGATTCTGTATAGTATGATTTCATCGAAACACTCGTCGAAAAATCTATCCCAGCTGTTCCGCGCCGTATCGCGCACAGGTCTGATTAGCCCAGTCCGCCACGCAGCAGTGCGAGAATTACCTGATTGTTCCCTATCATTCCCCTGAGGCGATGAAAAGCAGGAAGTCATCCAGAAACAGCAAAATTCGTGTGCCTAGAACAACAGGTTATGTTGAAAGTTCAAATAAAAAGTGAAAATTGATGTTTGAATTCTGCGAATGAGCTTATTAAACGCCGTAATACTGAAGAATTCTCGTTATCTGAGTATTATTATTTCCAAAACTGGGAAAGATAGAAAGAACCACTAGTCTAGCGAGTACTGTTACGAAGAAGGTGAAAGGATGGTGTAAATTATCACAAGGACATTGATGCCCCTATTTCACTCGCCCTAGAGCACGGGCACAAAGTTACATTTTCCTTAACCTCCCCAGCGAGTTAAGAGCTGCTCGTCATGGCACATGACAGACCCACTAAAGCTTATAGATAGCAGATTTGGGTTAATGTGGCTCGTGAGGGGGGGGGGGGGGGGGGGAGGGACACGATTTGCCGTGCCGGAGCATCGTTCATGCAGTTGGGGGTGGTCGCCTAGCCGTCTCGCTCTCCTATAGTTGCCTAAGCCCTTTCTGGGGAGGAGGTTGCAACCTCCCAAGGCGTGACGGCAAGCCGCGGCTTTCCGTCAAGCCTCACTGCCCCGCAGATTTAAGAGTGCGACATTGGAAAGTAAGAAAGTTCCCGCTCAATACAAATTCAGACATGGTGGGATATTCCATGTCATCAGAAAACAAACCTTGTCGCGCACATAGTCCTCCTGACCCATGCCCAAGGGCAGTGTTACGCGAGAAAACTTAAAACAATGGCAATCATTCAATTCCTATTTTAGATCGCCGGTCAGTTTCAATCGATCTGTTTTTTTTTTGTTTTGACCGCTCAGAAGAGCAAGTCGCTGGCCCGACCTTGCAGCCAGACCACGGTCCTCAACGCGTTTCCGCGTGCTTCCCGCTCGCGACTCGCCCGTTCCCCATTCATCGCGGTGGACGGGTATCGCCCTTTATTTGGGATTGCGAAATACACACTACAGAAATGATTCTGTATAGTATGATTTCAAAGAAGCACTCGTCAAAGTACCTATCCCACCTGATCCGTGCCGTATGGTGCACGGGTCTAATTAGAGGTGCATTACGCAACAATGGGAATGACCGTCGCGTTTTCGCCCTCCGATCTTCTGGACAGATTAATAGCGTTGAATAGTTCACGACATAAGGAAAAGTGACAAAGAAGGTGCCAAATAAGCGAAACGTACTAAATGCTTTAAAGTAAAAAAAAAACTGTTCGCTTAGAAATGGCTACAAAATCTAAACTTAAACACCCTTCGGAAGGCTCGAGTACGTCCATCTCGACGATTTCTTCATTAAAAGCTTGCAATGCCACAATATAATGATTTCTGTGACAGTTCATTTTTCCTACCCACACTTTCGCACTTATAAACAGTAAACAAACAAAATGCAGTGCAACCGAAGTATTGACAAGAACACGTTCAGCACCTCTCGATGAGAGAATCATAGAATGCCATGGAAAACTTATTAAAATACTGGACGAGATTTGAGGGGATTATAAAGTGATCCGAAGAATCGAGATGCACACTAGCAGGAAGTACACCAGGTAAGAAATGAGAGATTGCGCCCGAACAATGGACGTTTCCATATAATACGAGGTTGCAAAAGAACTGTTTCGTCTCCGATAAACTACGACGAAACCTACGTTTTGTCTTTCACGCAACAACAACAACGGGTATAGGCTTTATCGTTATACTCTGTGTCGCACGAGGTCATAAAGATGACCACAAACATATAACATACATATATGCACTAATCACATTGATGACCGTAACCATAATGTCACATGTAATATATCGGAACCATTGCGCTTTATCAATAATGGACAGAAAAAGCTGCGGAGAGCAATCCTAGCCTTAGGAGCACCACAAAAGAAAGTGTACGGATAACAATGACCAATGAAATTGTTGAACTAAAGAGTACAGTTTGATGAATATTCAGACAGAAGACACACAAGCAATCGCTATCCAAGTAGACACGGTACCGGACGGGTCTTGCTCTCCGTTCATCTGGAACCGATCGTCCTGACGTCCGTTGCTCCTCGGATCTAAAGTCGGCCTGCTGTCGATGGATCCTCGCTCGATCTGCCCTCAAGACAGGATGCCAGTCGAGCTGAAACGGAGAGCTTTTAACTTCGGGTAGTTTCCCAAGGATGGGCCTTTACGGGCCCATGACGTCCCATTCAATGCTTCCCATGAATTGTGCGAGCTTCGCGAGTCCATCTGAAAAACCTGAGAAATTGAAAAAGCGCCAAAGCGCGGTGTAGTAAGATGTGCAAACTTGAACCTACTCTCAAATCCTTGTTGACGAGGGTGGGACGGTGGGAGTCAACGAGCTAACGAAAAACCGGAATGGGGCTATACCTCCGAGAATACCGAGGTCAGCGCGACCGCGACGCAACCGCGTCGCTGCTGACCACCCTACCTCTCCCGTCTCACCGGGAGCCGCCTTAGAGGCGCAGGTTGCGCGAAACACAAAACACCACTTTCGTCTCCGATAAACTACGACGAAACCTACGTTTTGTCTTTCACGCAACAACAACAACGGAACAAATTTAAAGCCCGGAGGGGGACGTGAGAGAAACGCAAAATGTTGAATAAGCCTTGCACTGCAGGACCCGATATACTGCAGATCCACCGATTGTAACTTACCCGTCTACTTGAGGCTTGAATGAACCACAACCTTGCCTGGCCTAGCTTGTGAAGTGCCACAACATGATTCCTATGTTTCAATCGCTTAAGCATTGTCTGCCTGCAAACAGGATGACATCAATTTAATAAATCTGTAACGCAGCTGGATCTGCTAAGGAAAATGGACACGTCTGCTCATGGAGCCCCGCCGAATTATATAGCGACCAGTCTCGAATCTGTGTTGGGTGCTCCGTGAAACTCATAATGAACCACTAAAATGGCATCCAGTGTAGCAGGTGAGGTGACGTTGAATGAATTTGCTACAACCAGTTGTTAGCATCCAGAAGAATGAGACTATGGGAAGCCATCGGAACTGCCAACGTGTTTCCCTTTCTTACAAAAGCATGAAAATTCCACCGTGTGGCCAACATCACGGGTTAGGAGAAGCCCTAACATATGTCTTGATGAGCGGCTCATTCCCAGCCTTGCACTGCTCTGCAGGAAGGAAGTCTAAAGATCCATCCATGGAATCACGAATTTTTGTGCGCTGCTGTAGTATACCACTATAAACTCACTGAAACGCCCGAATCCACGAATGTAGTTTATCAGAACCCCTCTCTTTTGCCTAGTTTAGAATCCATAGAGTGAAATTCACTCGGCACTTCATTTTTTCACACTCGCCGTGTTGATCTGGCGCGGTTACTGAATCCCGTGACCTCAAAGGACCTTCCAGTGCAAGGCATCACATAATTGTGTGCGCAAAAGCATCTTGTTGAAACGCTGAATGAATGAGCTGAAACCTCCAGGTAAGAGGCGTCAGGTTACCGAATATTTGCCCATAAACAAGAAATTCTGTTGTCAACCGGAGGCAACGCAAGAGTAATGGTACCCTCCGGTACGTTCAATGAGCGCTTGCGTGTTATAGGATAGGGCAAGACCTTTTCCTAGTACTTTGAGAAGGCTCAAAACTCACCTTTTAATTGGTGGTATTTTCCACGAACCTCATGTGGACCATTGCTTCTTGCGGAATTTTCACGAACCTCATGCGGACCATCGCATTTTTAATCGGCTTTGCGTCAGCCAAAAAACGCCTTCCTCTCGTCATCTCTGAAGAATTTTCACTACACTGATGAAAAAATAACCATTTCATGACGTGCCGTTACGTTGTTTTAAATCTGTGGAGAACTTGATGAACGTATCACGCGACAACATCAAGAAAATTATTGAACCGATTATGTGTTCCTCTACCACGAATCGCCAACTCTGAGTTTCTCTTAGTATGTCAGCTTATGAAAGACGGCGAAAAACGGGACGAGTAAAATGAGTACAGATTAAGTGTTCTTTAGAACAAAAGTGCTAATTAGGTTCGAATAATAGCTAACTTGGATAGCATTGAAACTTCTGATTAAAATACAGGAACCTGCTATCCGCCCTGGGTAACGCAGGCAAAGAATCTGGTATTGCCTTCGCATAACTTTGCGGAAATGGCCCTTATGCGGCCTATATAAAGCTACTGAGCTTTAGGTCTAAACATGATGAAAAACGATAAACTTGAAGCTGTTGAATTAAGATCAAGAAATCTATCTTCGGCTCTGAGTAACGCCGGCAATAATCCTGAAGGATTCCTCGCATAACTGTGCGGAATTGGTCGTGTGAGGCCTATATAAAGCGACTTAGCTTAGATTTTGAGCAACGATGAAAGACGTAATTTTTAAAACCTCTGGATCGAATCCAGGAATCTGTTTTCGGCCCGGGGTAGCACCATTCTTCGCATAACTGTGCGGAATTGGTCCTTGTGAAGCCTATATAAAGCTACTTAGCTTAGATTTGAACAACGATGAAAGACGTAATTTTAAGAACCTCTGGATCGGATCCAGGAATCTGTTTTCGCCTCTGGGTAACGCCATTCTTCGCATGACTGTGCAGAATTGGCCCTTGTGAAGCCTATATAAAGCTACTTAGCTTAGATTTAAACAACGATGAAAGACGTAATTTTGAGAACCTCTGGATCGGATCCAGGAATCTGTTTTCGGCTCTGGGTAACGCCATTCTTCGCATGACTGTGCGGAATTGGCCCTTGTGAAGCCTATATAAAGCTACTTAGCTTAGATTTAAACAACGATGAAAAACGTAATTTTGAGAACCTCTGGATCGGATCCAGGAATCTGTTTTCGGCTCTGGGTTACGCCATTCTTCGCATGACTGTGCGGAATTGGCCCTTGTGAAGCCTATATAAAGCTACTTAGCTTAGATTTAAACAACGATGAAAAACGATTAACTTGAGGCCTCTGGATCAGAATCCAGGAATCTGTCTTCGGCTCAGGGTAACGCCGGAAAAAAACCTGGAGGATTCTTCGCATAACTGTGCGGAATTGGACCTCGTGAGGCCTATATAAAGCTACTCAGAATCAAACAGATGAAAAACGATAAACTTGAAGTCTCTGGATCAGTATCCAGGAACCTGTACTCGGCCCTGGGTAACGCCGGCAATAATACTGATGAAGCGAAAACTGTCCCGTCTGAAGCTCGGCTTTTACTTTGAAAATACCAGAATTTGGCTGATTCCCGCATCTGCAGGCGGAACAGGTCCCACTGTGGCCGATTCCGCACTGCTGAGCTCGCTACGCGCGTGGTATGCCAAGTTGGCTCCTAAGAAGCTGAAAAGCTACCGAGCTTCCAGCCATATCCCCAATTACCAAACTTACATCCTCACCTCGGTATGCCGACTGGTCCCTAAGAGGCTAAAAAGCTGCCGAGCTCTACTTAATACCTACACATAACAAACCTGACATGCTTGGCATCAGTATGCCTACCATTAACAATCCCGACCTGCCCATCATTGCATAACATGCGGAGCAGATCAGCAGGCACAGTGAGCGTAAACGTGCCCATGGAGCCCTTAACACATGTGCCCTAGATAAAGCTACTGGGCTGTTACTATTTGCTAACCTGAGAGTTTTGGGTGTGGAGCCGGCCTATTGTGTGTGTGAAACCAACAAGGGATACCACTGTTTTGATATACATCTAGCATTTAGAAGCTCACCGATTATTGATATAAGCGCAATAGAATATACCTATGAAGCTATAGAGCTTCTGGCTTATACATGTTTATTTTACTGAATGTTAATGCGTGAGCATTAACGGGTAATTGGCACAGTGAGCGTAAACGTGCCGATGGAGCCCTTGACATGCCCCCACATGGCATATGTTAATGACCATTGTGAGAAAGCTACCTGGAATGGCCACCGTGAATGTTATATGCTGGCATAAGCATAGATTTATGTGCATGCCCTGTTGCACCGAAACAAGTAACTTGGAGAATTATACTTGTGTAAATCCCACTACTCTTGCGTAACTGAAAACCAATGGCAGGCGTTAGCTAGCCGCAATCCTATTGCTTGCGTAGCGAGGATTGCGAAATAAGGCATGAAATTGCGAAAGAGCACATAAATGAGAAACGAACGACCATTTGGAAGATGCCTCAATTATATTGGCCAGCAAGGCAACCATTGACATAACTATTAACAGAACCTATTGTTGTTACGTGAACTTGTGCGAGGACAAGAGCAGTAATAGCATTACAAGAAATGGCAGAAAGAGCCAAAAGGATTAGCACAGCCACTGCCAAACTAGGATGTGGCTGTAGTTGTCAGAAGCTACTTTCAAAACTGTAGCCTCAGCCAGTAAAGGGGAATGCTTTCGCATTTCTACTTAAGCCCTCCTAGTATGACCAATGCAGAGCATTGCGAACTAAACGGGAAACTCACTGAATGATGTACACAATATGCGGAACACCATTGAAATACATGACACTTTGTGAATGTCTGGAAATAACGTGGAAACAACACTCCTACTAATAAACGTGCGACACAACCTGTCAACGAGCTAACGAAAAACCGGAATGGGGCTATACCTCCGAGAATACCGAGGTCAGCGCGACCGCGACGCAACCGCGTCGCTGCTGACCACCCTACCTCTCCCGTCTCACCGGGAGCCGCCTTAGAGGCGCAGGTTGCGCGAAACACAAAACACCACTATGCACCAAGCCACACTACAAAAAGGAAGGCGCTCCCTTTCTCTTCTAGACTTCAGTAAAATAGCGCCAGTAGAGGGATGCTCATTGCGACAGCACCGATGAAAAATGAGCACCATCGGAAAGAGAGCAGACAGCACATGAAATAGCATCACGGCGACAAACACTATCGCGACATGTGATCGACTCATCTGCCGCGTAAGGTCCTGCACGGAATGACAGAATTACAACGGAGCGCAGTGGAGTGATACGTGACGGGTACTGTGGTTACGCACTCCCATGGCCGTATTTTCACTCGGCTGATTATATGCTACAGATCGAAACCCATTCCATTACCTAGAATCGCTGTTTCAGGGTTGACGTTCAGATTCTCACGGAGGTGACCAGCTAAGTGGCCTTGTAGTAGCAACCGTGGGTTGTGACAGCATCTTTTCCTTATATCAACACACCTACTTGAAACACCTGCAGTCATTCTGCTGTGTGCCGACTGCTGAGGGGTGTGTACCGTTACGACTGAAAATCGCACGGTGAGTGCGAGTTGCTTCGTCGCGTGTGATCGACACGCTCTTTAAAGATTTACCCGCAAAACTGAGAAGCAGCCGTTCCTTTGAGGTACCGTATAGTATCAGCTTATGCCGTCCTGAGCGGAACTCCGCACCGGCTGCGGCAAGTCGTGTCGATGGTGCCGCGAGTGCGACGACGCAACGCGGTTTCTAGACATAACGGTACACCCACCCATTAAGCCGCTATCATACTCTGCAGCAGTGCCGCCGGTAGCACCACTGCAAAACGTGAAGGCAGCCCTAGGTGTCAACACAGACAAAAGGAGCAAAGGGGAGGGTGAGATTCGGGCTTTGTCAGTTAAAGGAAATCGAGCAAATGCAAATCCTAATATAAGTCATAGTGAGCTCATTCAGTCATCAGATAGTGCACAGAGTGCCAGGAACAGGTTATGGGCTAACCATCAAGGAAGTAGAATTGGAGAACCATGGACTCTGTAACCAATGTGCCGCTTATAAGCATGGGTCCACTCGCATAAGTGTTATTTCAACAAAGTTTTACGCTGTATTTGCTAACCCACATCGCTGAAATTGTCCTATACTTACAATAGAGGGCTCGTGGCGTGCCAAGTGACGAGCGAGGTACATCGCACAGCTAAATCTGGAAGTATAAATCCTGGTATGGCAACACTTGCTTTTACAGTATTCTAGAACGTGAGGTTAGTAGTATGGTTGCGTACGAGCTGCCGATTCAGAGACACTGACGGGTGTAGAAAGTCTATGATGTCCAGCTCAGGCTGAAAAGGGGCATGTATGAAACCGGCCATGGCTTCGAAGAACAGGTTATTTAACACTAATCGCTATCACAAATGAACCGTGGAAGGGGAGGGGTGGGGGGGAGGGGGGTGGGTGATGCTTTATATTTGCTTCATAGGACGATTGAAATGTCCATGGTCCCTTGGCGCAAGTTAATCGAGTAACAGAAAAGCAAAAAAGGACCGAAAACATAGCACCTCGAGCCAAAGTTAGGCGGAAAAACCTTCTGGGAAAATTGAACCCTGGCCAAATTTACCAGAAACATGTACTGGCGCCAAAAAGTCACGCGCAAGAGATTGTGAATGGGATTATGGGCAGTTAGGGCGTAATTAAATTGCGCAGTCTGTCCTCGTCGAACATCACAAATCCAGATCTCTTATGGCTACAAGTGGGTGTTGTTGTTGGGGGACGACCACTTCTGGCTATCGATGTAATGCAAGTCAGCTTTTTAAAGTAACTGGTGTCTGAGCTACTAATAGAGGCTACTGCTATCACTAGCCATGATTAATGCTGGTTGGGAGACCGGAGGACGGTCAATACAAGGGTGTGTGGCGATTGGTCGAATTTTCGCGCGGCCGCACAAGGCGAACGGCGCGGCGAGTGCGAGTTGTTTGTGGTCTTGTCTCTTGAAACAGCAGCAACCACAACAAAGGTGAACTTCCGAAGCGTCCAACCTGCAATTTTCAAAGGTCCCTCACGGTACCAGCCTATTGCATCCTGCGCGAAATTTCAACCCACTGCGGCAAGTCGTACTGACGGCACCGCAAAGCGAAAACTCTTGCCGCGTTAATGGGCGTGGCCTTATGTATACGAGTTGTCATGTGGGTTATTTCTATTTGAGTAGAAACGGCGAGAACGACATATATGGAATCTTTTGCCGAGAAACGCCCGAATCAACCGAGGCTCAGAGACGATGGACTCACCCGAAAACATCTTATCGCGCGCTACGCACCACCGAACCAAACTTGACTAGCACCCGGCGGACATGGATCACGTCACGCTAGAACATTGGAACACACGCAAACCCACACCCCGGGTGTGTTGTAACTTGCAAGTGTTTCGGGGGATTAGCGTGGGGCCAGGTCACCCATGAGTGGGTTTACTTGGCGGTACGATGATATACCACTGATTTCAAGATCTTCGCCCCGTACCTGGTCTATGCCGAAGATAATGGCCTAAGAATGAAGGCAGATATTTGTGAAGTTAAATACAGTAGCGCCCAAAAGTCTTCGGTCAAAACTTTTTTGTCATAAGTTTTTTTCTACTTGACCAAATTTGACAAAATTTTAATATATGGTGCCTGAACCTATTGCCAACATTTCCTTCTACTTGAGTGCCGCTTGACACTTTTCATGGTTTTTTACAAGAATCTACTTAAGACCACCGAAAAAAAGTAAAGGGCTTGGTCAAGAAGAACGGCTTTCTTTACAAAAACAAAACGAGCAAGCCTAAGAGAACATCAATATGATGTAGAAAGACCACGACTTTTGATGAAAGCGGCACAGCGGGAGGGCACAGGGATGATACTCCAAAAACAAAAAATTGCATTTAACCTCGTAACATAAACCGTTGAGCGCCAAAATAGTATATTTAGTATGCAGTGTTTCCAAGTACAACATACAGAAATTTCTCTTAGATCGGTGCAGTTACAAAAAAGTTACAAGTGAAAAACCCAAGTGAAAGACGATTTAGCCGAAAACTTTTGAGCGCTACCGTATGTAACAGTTGGGTATTTGTTACTTATATTCGGAGCAACTTCCATTGTATAAGATTTACTAAGAGCAGATACGATCTTTGATGAAGGTGGAAGCTCTTTGCTGTAACAGCCCATAATACAATCATTTAAACTTCCAAGAATGATAATTACGTCGTTTCTATAGTTAATTATTCTTCACACACAACACTGGTGACCTGACCTCCTGGAACATTGGTCGGAAAACTTGACAGCCACGCACGCACACCCCCACGCTATTTTCATGAAATTTGTTTTTTTTTATGACCGCTCAGAAAAGCAAGTCGCTGGTCCGACCTTGCGGCCAGACCACGGTCCTCAACGCTTTTCCGCGTTCTTCCCGCTCGCGACTCGCCCGTTTCCCGTTCATCGCGGTGGACGGGTGTCGCCCTTTAGTTGGGATTGCGAAATACACACTACAGAAATGATTCTGTATAGTATGATTTCAAAGAAGCACTCGTCAAAGTACCTATCCCACCTGGTCCGTGCCGTATCGCGCACGGGTTCGTTGAGAACGGTCCACCACGCACCAATGCAAACAACCATTAATTTCCGCCTCATAATTTTTTATCTACACGGAATGTGGAATCATTCGGACAGCTGATGCTTCTGCCCAAGAGAAAGCCTAACTGGTGGCAGCCTCGCGATTCTGTGACTTCCCGCTTGCAGGATTCTGCGATTCCGCGACTTCTTCGCAGAGTGCGAGGGGTGGCATCAGCCTTCCACACAGTCAAATATTTTTCATGCTTAGCTCATAGGAAGGAGGCAATCCGACATCTATAAGAAATTATCAATTCGTTTACAATTCTCAAATGAAGTTTCATCAGCAGGTAATGCTCAAAATCCCTCCAAATGGCATTAATCTTTACAAAAGAAAATTCATGAAGAGTCATAAAAGTTCAAATTGTGTTATCACCAGTTAGAAGAATATTTTCAAAAAGGATTTTTTTGAAAACTTCAGAGGGAAATTATTCCAACTGTGACCTACTATTTCTAGAAAAACTGAAGAAAATTATTTTGAGTGTGATCTACTATTCCTAAAGTCCCTTATTTATTTCCTCTGTAGCAGCTCCTATTTGCTTTCATACTGTAAACACTTGTGACTACGACAAGCATCAGATACCAATCAACTATTTTTGTTCCCGCTCACTGAGCGATGAGCGAGGAGACGGCAAAGAACAAGAGGATTCGTGAACAGCATAAGGTACAAATCAATTATTTGATTCTTCTTTATTAAAGAGTTTACAAAGTAAGTTAAATATAAAACGATCGAGGGGAGGCTGTCCTGGGCTCCGCTTTAGTTCCATATCATCCTTCATGTATATTTTTCATATTTCCGTTTTCACGAAAATTTACAAGCGTTTCTTTTTTCGGACGACACTGTCAACAACCGCTAAAACGGGGGTGTGGGTCTTTAGTCAGAACTGAGCTTCCACATCTCCTGCCCCGCATTCTCCCTAACTACTTCGGACCTCTCCGAATGCGCCTAAGGGATGACCTTCCAAACTGCCTTCGCTAGTCAACATTCACAGCGCAGGGACAGAGAGAGATTTGCACAATTTTTGCCAATTTTAGATTCGAAAGATGCTCTGAAAACGGAGTCACTGAGGAACAAGTAGATCAGTACAGTAGGATATGTCCAGATATATTACATACTTCTATATAACAACAAATTTCTCCTTTTTTTCTGCTTCATCATGATTTCATTCAATTGTAATCATCCCATTTAACTGATGTAACATAGATCTTAATTAGTTACGTAGTTGATAATCGATGAAGACAGTCAGATCAATCGATTAAGCGAGCTCATCTACTAAAGGAATCACCCAACAACAAAGTCTCGGTCGGTTGGGCAGGGCCTCCGAGCAAGTACCACCCCGTCGTCCTCCGCGTTTGGAGACGCATTGTAAGAACAGAAAGTTAAGTAAACAGCCCCATTTACCGTTCCCAATGACGGCGGACGACGGGACGGGGCTTTCACTCGGAAGCCCCGCCCAGCCGCCCGAGAATTTGGGGGCTGTATCCTACTGAATTCTCACTTTTTCGCGTCAAACCTTGCATGTCGTCCTTATTCAGCAAATACAACACCAATTTATGGGTATCAGAGGAACTCATTTTCCGTGGACGATTCCTTTAGCGCACTCGGAGAGGTACGAAGTAATTAGGAAAGGTGCGATGCAGGAAATGTGGAAGGTCAGCCCTGACTAAAGACCCACATCCACTGCAGATGTTCCAGGTGGTAGATGAGAGTAACAGCGTCATTTGGCATAATCTCTCAGGGCCAACTGGTCCATCATCTGTCAACAACTGGCTCCTTGGCGGTGGCTACTTTCAGTTCGATTTTTTTGAAATTTCAACCCATTCTTCCATCATTCACAACATTTGGACCCAATTCGCGTCATACATGAAACTCGTCCATCCGCTTGAATGATCATTGATCGTTTCTTCTCGTTGTATTCTTCGTCAACAATATGGATTGCGGTGATCATTGATCCTTTTAGACGATCAATAATCAGAATCACAACATCACAGTCGTCAGATAGCGCCCACATCCATTGCATTCATTGTGGCCATCGTCCACAGTTATTGCGTCCCTTCTTTCTATTATTACCACTGTTTGTGTGCGTGGCTCATCCTTCTACTTTTTTTCATTTCCTGGCTTGGCAAAAATTTTGCAGGGAAAAGCAAGTCCAAGCTGTCTCAGAAATCGATTGATTCTACAAATATTTATTATAAAATCCAATGTAAATGAAGTGTCACACGTCGAACAATCCTCTCTGGAATGCACCATGCATATGGCGTAAATTCAGAGCTCACTGACTTTCGAAAGCCAGATAGGATCCTTCGTAGCACAGTTCCCGGGTCAATATGGCAAGGGGGAGAGGGCGCGGCTTACAATTCTTGTTTTCGGTAAATCTGGAAGAGCCTCAGACGGCTAGAGGACACGCCTCCGGGAGATCGCAGATCGCTGATAACGCTGTTAAGCTCCTTCCCTGAAAAGGCTGGGCAAAACTGGGAGAGCACCAGACCGCTTGAGAACACTCCCAACTGCAAGATCGATGCTGCGCGTCCCCCCCCCCCCCCCCGTGCCACATTCACCCCACTTGCATATACGATAACCTAATATTGTGAAAGCGAGAGCAGCACTCAGTAGAGGTCACACCCGGGTCTCCGATTGCAATTGCTTGAACATTCCCCCAAAGAAGTTGCGTGCATGACGTATTCCAGTTACCTGCCAGTGGCAACTGTTTCAATGTTTCGCGTAGATCGCGTTATTTGTTTACCTATGTTGAACAGCAAATATCTTCATGTTTGCGGGTTGTTTTGCAACAGTGGGGTAACGGGTGGGAGGGCAGAACGTCGATATTTTCCTCCGCCAGAGGGCCTCACACGCCACCAGCTGGAAGTCGACTTTCCCTTCGAACTCATTGTTGATCCTTGACCAAATTGCTCGTTTTATGGGAATGCGGCTGCTCTAGCATTGTGTGATAAGCGCTGTAATTGTGTAAATAATTCCATTCGGTCCACCATATCTATTTAATTCGATTTCTGCCCCCATTGATTTCTTGAACAACACCGCACAACTTCCTTGTCTACGAAAAGCTTCGTGATGGCCCACCGGCTAGCTATGTACCCCAGTTGAAGATTTTTTGTTTAAGAATTTCTTGATTTTTTTTATTTCGACGTGAGTTTTATGAAATTATTCCCTAGACTCGATTTTCCTTCAGCAGTGGGATTTGTAATGTTGCAATGTACCAATGGACTTGTGTCTGGGTTTTTATCTATTCCTATCCTTACATCTCGACCATTTTCGGGCCATTTAAAACTAACTATTATTTATTTAAAAAGCATAAACCATCACAAAAGAAACCCACAAATATCGCCCTCTCCAAGGAATCGCGCGTACGTCACACTTCACAGCGTATCAGCTGCGATTTGTAACAATTAAAGGAATAGTCCACGGAAAATGAGTTTTCGTGTTACCCATATGTTCATGTTGTATTTGCCTAATGTTGGCCTCATGCAAAATTTCACGCGAAAAAATGTGAATCTGGCTGAGATACAGCACCACAAAGTGCGGTCCAGGTGGGCGGGGCCTCCGTGTAAAAGCCTCGTCCCGTCTTTTGCCGCCGTTGGGAACGGAGAGTGGGACTGTTTACGTAACCTTCTGTTCCTACAATGCGTCTCCGTCCACGGCGGACGCGGTACGAGGCTTTTACACGGAAGCCCCGCCCACTGGGACCGCACTTTGTGGTGCTGTATCTCGGCCAGATTCACATTTTTTTGCGTGAAATTTTGCATGAGGCCAACATTAGGCAAATACAACATAAATATATGGGTAACACAAAAACTCATTTTCCGTGGACGATTCCTTTAAGGTCCAAACAGAGAATTATTAGTGATTAGATTAAAGGCACACCTCGCGAAAAATTGTGAGAGCTATCGCGCGTGTTACAGGATGTAGAGGCCCTTGTTAACCCACTAGTGAAGAAAAATGAATCAAAACCCCTCAAAACCACCAAAAATGGAGCTCCCTGCTCTCAGTGCTTGTACGAGTATTGGAGATTATAGCAGAGCTTTTCCTCGATGATGTCGCGCAAAATGCTACGATATCATCTGTTCTTCCCTGATGGAGCTACATTCGCTATTGATATCGCTGCCTTATCTTGTCTTATCGCAACTTTCCCTCTCGTCTAAGCCGGGTGTGATTCGGCTCGATGGGCTCAACTCGGCTCACTTCCACCAGGGCGAGCGCGGCGGGGGTGAGACGCGGCGCCGCGAAAAGGGTGCAATCTTTACAACTATCCAAGGGTCTACCTGCCCTGTGAAGGTTAGGACCAATTTGATTATCGCGTGGTGTGCCTTTAAATAGAAATTATATGAGACTAAATGATAAAAAATAGAACCAGTCGCAATATTGCCAGAGGTTGCATACACAATGAAACAAAGATACATTTTTACATTTAGAACCCACAGTCCTTTTAACTGCTGATTTAGCGTTTTACACTAATGGAAGGAACTGTTGGAGTTGCAGATACCATGCTTACTCTCCACTTGAACCCCGGAAACGGTCATGATTTATTCAACGAAATGAGCTCCTTAGGAAAGTTTCGTTGTCAGCCATTAGCACACCACTCAAAATTGGACGCCTTTCGCGCCTAGGGGCTTTTCCTGGATGTGGTAGCCACACCCACACAGATGGCCCCGCCCGTAGGCACTCCACCTTTCTAAGTAATGTGCTAAGACACTACTGCTTATTAAAAGAAACTCAGTGGCTGTGACTCTATAATTGTGCCCCTCCCTGGGCAGGCGTACCCGTCGAGTACTGCTTTTCATATCGATGCGTACATAATTGAACCTTCCCATCTTATTTGCTCTATTACGTTGGCACGTTTTGCACGTGTGATTCTCTTCGCTTGACTACCCGTACAGATGGCTGGTGCTGAAGAGTTTTCTCACATTTCTACCAACGTTTAATTTCATATGTAGTTCTTTGTTTCTCTTTATTTTGTTTGTCTTTCTCCTTATCTTCCCTCACGGCTAGAAGAATACGGCATCTTTGAAAATGCCACGTAGATGTATCAAGTTACTTGATGAGTGACCTCCAGGGACGCCTATTACAATTGGTCGTCCACCGTCGCACACGACAGATCGCATAGTCGCCAAAGACTGAGTGTAATGCTCTGTAGCTGGTCAAAACTGCTACGTGAAAATCGTTTCCTGCAAAAGAAGGCGCTTTGAAGTCGCCAAATTTGGCACCATCCACCAAATAACGCCTCCTTGTCCGAATCCCGCCCCAGTCATCGTCCATCAAGTATGAGTGTACCATATATGAGTTGCTACATCAGGGAGTTAATCAGACTGCCATAAAGGATAGATTTTCACGTATATTTTGGTCACATATTGGTATTTTCTTTGAGAATAAAATTTTACGAACTTGTTGACCATGTGGGCCAGGCTGAAGAGAGTTGACCTTTCAGCACCCAACCAGGCAGTCCACACTCCAATGTTACGGAATACGGCGGTCTGCTATCGGAACTCGTTTATTTACTTCCTCGTGGATATTCTATTGTGATTACACAAATATTTGTTTACGATTCCATTTCCTTTCCCACTGGTGCTGAAGATCTTTCCCGTCCATTTTTCTCTCAGTTGTGCCCATTTTACTTTATTATTTTCTTTAGGCCGCTTCCATACTTTGCGCACCGACGCCGTCACGCGCGTGCCGGCGTCACGCGCGTGTCGGCGTCACGCGCGTGCCGGCGTCACGCGCGTGACGGCGTCGGTGCGCAAAGTATGGAAGCGGCCTTACTTTGGTGTTGATATCATCAATACGACTTGGTTGTAGGGCTGGGGCGGTGTAGTGGCAGCTGTAACCGCCATTACCCATTGTTCAAGCGAAATAATAGGCCTATATAAGACTTCTTTGCGACTCTGCGGTTTAGATGTGTTGCACATTCGCACGTGGTTCTGCTGCAAAATCGCATAACAGCAGAATCCTCCAGACTTTTCGTCTGTGTATCCACAATTCATCATCGTTCCACCTGAAATATTGAGCAATTGAAGCACAAGAATAACAGCACGTTTTTCTGTATTACACAAAACTACCACAGGAAGGATAAGAGTCATTCTTTACACATCCACTGTTCCGCACTCTCTCAGCATTCCAACCTTAGCCTTTGGTTCCAGGTATGTTACTTCCGCATAGGTGTGGCAGTGAATAATCTTTGTTCCATGTTATCAGCAGACGAAATGTGACGCTCGCATGTACGGCTTTTGGTAGTGAAAGTGAATAATCAAAGGCACTCGGGAACACACTAAAGGGTTGGCCTTCTTCCTATTGTATATATTGGGTATGTACCCTTATGTCAGGATTTCGCACCGCGGCATGTTGCAAGCGAGGCAATGCGGACGAGCTAAAGGCGCCGTGTTCTTTGGTCTCGAAGCGATTACGAGTAAACTGTGTATCCCCCTCCCCCTGGCATTAGCGTGTAATCGTTCTAAGACACAACTATCGCGACGCGCATAGCTCGCACACACTGCGTTGCACGCCGCTCGTCGTGGTGCGAAATGCTGACATAAGGGTACACACCCGTATATATTGCCTGGTTAGCTGATCATAATTACCAAACAAGACCGGTTTCACCATGGGCTTTCAGAAAATTGTCCGTTTTGGAGCGACGTCTCGTCGACAATAGACAGTTGCTTCGAGTCTTCTGAGCATAGAGCGATTCAAAACTGTCCAACTAGTATCGTACGGCCCACCCTGACATCATTTGCCGTTTATCTCCAACCGCCGGCTCCTGTCGTCAGCTCTTCTTCACCGCTCATACCAGGCTGTTACACGTTCTTAAGCTACTTGATGATGCCGATAAGAAAAGCCCTGAGTAAAGGAATGGCCTTTGGGAGGAATTTCAGTAAGGAAAGGAGAATATTATCATGTAGCGATAGCAGAATTTCAGAATCGAAAGGTTTAGAAGCTGCATTACTTCCCATGACCGTGCTCCTGCTACAAATCAGGGTACCGCCGCCTTTATACTCTGCGGCACAGCCAACGACGACGTCATTCGGCAGTACGTGGCGGTCAAGTACGTAAAGGCACAGAGTGCGATCTGATAGTCTGATAGACACAGAATGCGATGTGAGACACAAAGATCGTACTATGCGTCTTTGGGAGGATCTCGATTCTATCGTGACCCGGCAGCTCAGCGTCGCGCACGCCGCGCGCGGCGGACTGCGCGGCGAGTGGCGCGGCAGATTGGGATTGCCATCGTAGTCGAATGGAGCGCGAGAATGACGGCGTCCCTTTTTGATTGAAGAGCTTCACGACGTGAGCATCTCTGAGAAATTCCCTTTCAAACTTCTGTATACATAATCCTCGACAGTTCTTCCTATAGGTTCAAAGACATTGTTTCCAATGATGATTTACGAAAAACATTCACGAGGTGGGGGAGGGGGGAGGGAGAACTTAGCGATACTCAAACTTACAACTAACTAAATGCGAAACTCCAGTATTTCAAAAGTCTGTAACTATATACGTTTGTACATATTGATACATTATTAAGTACTTGCATGATTATCAAATTTGCAATATTTAACGAGGTGAATACATTACTCTCTCGTCCCTCCATAAAACTAGTCGACCATAACTACCTAGATTTGTTTATTTCTTATAATTCCAAAGCCAAACTCAAACTAAACGTTTTGATCCAGCAATGCATGCGTGTTAGACGTTGGTAAAGTTCAAACGATAGATTTCTATAATATACAGTAGCGCTCAAAAGTCTTCGGCCAAACACTTTTTGTCATAACTTTTTTCTACATGACCAAATTTGACCAGATTTTAATATGTGGTGCCTGAACCATTGGCAACATTTCCTGCTACTTGAGTGCCGCTTGGCTCTTTTTATGGTTTTTTACAAGAATTTACTACAAAACCACCGAAAAAGGAAAAGGCTTGGTTAAGAAAAACGGCTTTCTTTACAAAAACAAAACAAGCAAGCCTCAGAGAACATCAATATTTTGTAGAAAGACCACGACTTTTGATGACAGCGGCACAGCGGGACGGCATAGGGATGGCACGCCAAAACCAAAAAATTGCATTTAACCACGTAACTTACACCATTGAGCGCCAAAATTGTATAAGTATGCAGTGTCTCCAAGTACAACATACTAAAATTTCTCTTAGATCGGTCATGTCGCAAAAAAGTTACAAGTGAAAAACCCAAGCGAAAAACCATTTGGGCAAAGACTTTTGAGCGCTACTGTATGTATCATTTGTCTGTCGTGAATTCACAAAAACACGGCGTTTTTCTTTTCTGAATGCCAACTGTTACTACCTTTCTTCTCTAGTGCTTTCCAAAGTTGTACTGACCACTCAACATTCTAATATAACTCGATTCAGTCACAGTAGGTGCAAAAAGATGGAAATCAAAGGTGTTAAGTGTTCTGTAACTAACATTTTATAAAAGTTTATTATACAGACATTATTTATTCATATTCCTCTAATTGCATTGTCATGTGAATACAAAGTGAAAACGTGTCACCACCCCAGTATATCCGTTGAGAAGTGGGAATGAGCACGAAAAACAAAATCAACCAATTTACAATGGAAATCACCGCATTTTACATACAAAGCAATAGAGCTACAAATCATGGTTATGGTCTATTAATTTGGCAATATGTAAACATCTTCAGTATATCAAGTGGCATTATCACTTCATCACAAGGTATGAGCGATATGGGAGTTGAAAGACTCATGATGCCTTGGTATAATACTTGGTCTTCATAAAGGTCATTTTCGTCACTGTAACTTTGGGTTGTCTCGCGCCAAAGTCGAGCGTCCCAGCTTTAGCGTACGGCTTACTTAGAAGGCATTGCAATATTCTGGCCTAAACACAAGAATTTAACTTAAAATGGTTAGTAAATGATTTGGAAAAAGCTCACTTGAACGTGGAGATGGGCACCCTGATGTGAGGAAACCAATGGCGCCCTGGTCCACTGGATCAATCAATGGCAAATGAGCTGAAAACAAAATCTTTTTTCAGAAAAAAGCTAGGAAGTTGTGTGTCAGTGCAAATCGATCTTACCCCGTGGAGCTCGTCCAGGCTCAGAAATGAGACCTGAGCGTTGCTTCACCCATTTCTTCATTGTCAACTGTTCGACCATCTTCTTTGCACCGGAGAAACTGAGAGTTTCCCGACGTCGCGTTGCTGCAACATTTGGTGCTGATGGGGTTACATTCTCTAACAGAAAAGGCTATAATTAGATGAGCAAATTACATAAGAAAACGGCATCAAAACGTACGAAATAGAACCAATAAAAAGAAAAAAGATTCAAGAAAAACGAAAAAAAAGATTATAAGTTCACTATTCTTTGAAAGGTTCCTTACATTACTACGATAGCTGCAAATTTTGAACTAAAAAAACGAAAACCTTGCCTACCTTAAACAGCAGTGAGACCTCGCCCATCGAGAACATATATGTCGACATCTTTTCCTTTCGATCGCCATTTAGCAGCATATTCCTACTTCTGTACTGGATTAGGTTCCCAGATTACCTTAGCAACATGAAACCATGAATAATGTAATGCACACCTGTACATATGGTAAATCTTTGTCGATCCTACCGGCGTTCGTGACCATGTAGACACACTCGTGCTCAGTTTTAGAGACAATAAGCCCACCTTTTATTCCTCCTTTGTCATTGGTAAACACTAAAGGATAGGTTCTGTAGAAACTTGGAAAGTAAATGAGGGCGGACACGTAACAACATACGAAAATAACTCAGCAAGAGATTTCCGTAAACAAATGAGCGCTGAAAGCTGTCATTAGCTGTTAGTTTTTCTCTTCATCTTTCACATCGTTATTATATACATACTAAATACTATCGTTATTATATCATACTGAATAAATACTACTGCACAATGTAAATCGCGACTTCCACTGTAAAAAAAAAATCGTGCTTCTTCAATGAAAAAAGGAAACCCATGAAATTCGCCAAAATACGGAATAAAATATAGAAAGAACATAATTTCCGGAACACGATACTACTGAAGTAGTAAACTGCGACTTTCACAGTGAAAAATGGTGCTTTTTCAATGGAAAAAGGCATGAATAGAAGCCCGCTAGACGCTATCGATTCGCGCCCTTTAGGCTGAGGTTATACCGTGCGGACCGTCCGGACCGGTCGGACCGGCCGGTCCGACCGGTCCGGACGGTCCGCACGGTATAACCTCAGCCTTACGATTCAAAGCATGTTTCCTGCCAACTCGGCCGCGATGAGTCGACGCCGCATGCCCCGCCCACTGGCGCGGCATCCCGGTCCGGGTCACGATAGAATCGAGGCTGACCCTGCGTCTTTGCCAGCAACGCCCTACCGGTGCCGCCGAGTGTGAACGCGGCTTATGACAGCCACACATTATAGAGCTGTGTAAGTATGTTCGTTCAATACGTCAATGAGGGCTCGCTGAAAGCTGTTGCACACATTACGGAACCACGCTATCAACAATTGTTTCTCAGCATACAATATTTCTCCTGATTCATACATATTGTTAGTATATTCATTTGTTATCAGTAATGGTATCATTTTTAACAATTCTTGCAATCGTTCTTCTAACTAACTGTTCGATTCATTGCTATTTTGGTGATTATCTTTGTCAACTAGAAGTCACCAGACAACACAACCGGTCAGGGAAGGTACCCCATGAGCTGGTCTAACGTCATAGAAATTATCAGGGTGTGAGATGAATAATTTGTGTACACAAGAGTGTCCTTCGACAAAATGCTCTCATGAACTTCGTGAGAATAAGGTCACATTTAGTGCGATGACTGAAGGCGTTCATATATTATCGATGTGTGATAACGTTCGCTGTGTACCCTTTTGGAAATCGATTTGCCCTTATTCAGGATATACCCGAGTAATTAACCTGTAATCTGTTATGACCAACAGTAATGCATTCCGCTTCTCTTTGTGCTTTTTGGGACATGGTGACAGAGTCCGGTTTTTCAAATAAGGACGGTTCTCTGGAATTTTCTGTTAACGCAAACTTTCCTACTTCGCGAACAGCTTCCTCTGACAACCCGCTTGCAGTTCGATTGAAGGTTATAGTATCTATGCCACCTGAACCCAGAAACCCGCAAGGTAGAGCCTTAAATGGAACTGCAAGCGAACTGCAAACCGGCCGCAAGACACCACCCCAGCTTTGGGCAGCGTATCATTGATCGAACGGGATCCGCGCCTTCTTTTGCCCAACTCTGCAACTTCTCTTCCAGCTTAACGAGCTAGACGTGGACTCGATGGCAATGGTTGGGGTGAGGTTATGAGCAGGAGCGAACCATTTAGATTTTCCCTTTTTCGCTTGTTCACTAACAGTTGATCTTGCATATTGTTGTTCTAATTCCTTCCAAAATCACCAAATTTTATTCCACCTCCCGTTCATTTTACCTTCTTGCAGTGCTCTAATAAATCCACCCAATCCCTACATCTTTTCAAAATCAAAAATTTTTTCCACGAAATTGCTCCACTTTCGTGTAGTATACATGTGTATTCCCTATAATTTGCTGGGTCATCGTACCACTTCTCTCATCTCACTATCACGCCCGAAATGAAACACCTGTCAACGTGACACGTGGGGCAACGCCGCCCCACTTTGGGCGGTGCCATGTGACTCTGGCGCGTTCGCCCTCTTTATAGCGTGATTCTCATCGGTGACAAGTGCACTACTTTGTACTAATTCTTCGTACTCCTGCGGTTCGGCTGTGATAATCTGTACATTAAATAAAATGCGTGTCAGAAGAATGCCTCGACGTGGTATTGTACTGAGTATGACTGAAAGCGGAACTGCTAGACTGATATTCCGTGAAGATCGCTCTGCTTTTGCGGTGAGTCCTCGGTATCCTTTCATTTCCTTGTATTCTTTGATAATTTTATTTCCTTTCAAGTGTTGAAATCGATAGATTTTGTTCGTAATATCTTAAGAAACTATGTTGAAAGTAACTAGGTTTCTAGGTTCTGTACTTGTTGCGGTCACTTATTTCTTCACGGTGATATGGTATCGGATTAGTTGTTACACTGTTACACAGAGTCGCAGACGTGTTACACATCGGTTAGAGGTTGGAATGGCATAGAAATCTCTGATCTGAGCGCACCCCGCCGCTTCGTTCTTCAAGTGATCTCTGACGTAAACGTCTGCGATTCAGTTCCTGGTTTTCCGATCTGGCATATTTCCCAACGATGGCGTGCGAAAGATAAAATTCCTGAGGTGTCTAGGTTGAATGGTGGCATGAATATATTGGGTTGGCGGCCTTAGGTTTCCTTTGTTCTCATTGGAAAATGCTTTGTAACTATCGAGACGCATACAGTGGGAGATTTAAAGTAAGGAACTGATACTGTTTGGGATTAATTTTACCTTGTTCACCACTCTTTGAGACACTTAATAAAAAAAGGGTTATACTCTGACGGCTGTTTCTCAAAGGGTTCACCAATATTTTGGCCAACTACTGACTTGACATCGATCTTTATTTCACGATGAATCGACCACTAAAAAATTTAGTTTCAAAGGGCATACTAGCTGTACGTTGAGCTTACGTCATCGAGGATTCAAACGAGTATGGATCTACTTTATTGAACGGATTGGTTGTCTTGCGATGGTGTTTGCTTTTTTGACTTAAGTTTCATTTACAGGGTATGCTCGAAACGGACAGTGGTGAAACCCTTTCCGTCACTGGAAAGCTCACAGAAGGCAATCCTGAACCCAGCTCGTCGTCTGAGCCGTATATCATGGATGTCTTAATAGGTGCTTCTTCGTTCTCACTTTTTGATTATAACTGTTCATAATTTTATTCTTCTTACTCGTTTCAAACTCCAGCTTACATCCGCTTCCCTTATAATTTAGTCTTTGCGGGATAGTTCATTTATTATTAACAATGCGCATTTTATGACCGAAGCTAAACCTATTTCGTTGGCAGCGGAAGTAAGAAAGGAAAATGATCAAACTTACGAAGCGCTTAAACACTTAAGCCTAACATAGTTTCACACAGTGTAATGGAATTTTAATCAGTGATTCTTCCTTTGTTTGCTGACACCGTAAACGAAGGTAAATACAGTGGCCATAGATCGTGTGCCCAATGTACATAAATATACTCTCCCTCGTCATCGCCATACTCGGCTAATGTTTGCTCGTGGCAGAAGTGAGCAGTGAGCTGGGTCACAGAATGAAGCAATATACTGCGATCGTCGAGCATGTACGCCATCATGGTCAATTAGGGTGTATGGGCAAATTTGCAGCCAGTTTATAGAAAAGACCCCTAATGCCCTTCTCCGAAAGTTCGCGCCATTTTAGAAATCTTAAACTTAGGAGAAAAACTCCTAAGTAATTCCAGTTATTTTAAGTATTTTATTTGCGCAAAGAACACTCAGAGTACGCCTTGATTGCTCACTAGTGTATCAGATCATATCAACCGCTTGCAATGCGGCTGTTATTGTGACAAATAATCTGGTTCTGTTCTAAGGTGGCCTCTACCAGCATCTTACATAATTAACATCAGTTCTGGAGTCATGCATACGGTCAGTGATTTCGAGACCATAGTGACATCAATTTTTAGGAAAAAAAACCCAAAGTTCAGAAACTCCCCAAAGTTTGAATTTGAGTGAATCATTCTGTGCCCTGTGTTCCTGTGAAAAATCGTAGGTATCGTAGGAGAGCGAAGATGAAATTGATATAAAAAATAAAGCATTGTGTGTAACGTCATGTCAAAATGTTAAATGGATGAAGTGAGTAGGAAGCTTAGAATCAACACGCGAGCATGGGGAAGTCGTATTGGTCGAACCAAATAATTGGCGTTCTTGTGGGAAAAGACATTCGTAGCCGTTCAACGAGGTTGAAGACCCGCAGCGTTTTGACGCAAGTGAGGCCGCGTTCACAGGTCACGGCACGCGTTCACACGCAGCGAGCGACAAAAGTATGCCTACCGCCGGTGACACTCTAACAGCGCGCTCGGTTTATGAGCTCGACCGAACCATATTACAGTATGATGATCGTGGGGACAGTCGGCGCAAATCTGTGGCGAAAGCGCACGTGAATCCTCCTGCAGTTGGGCACTAAGGCTTCCCTTCATTTTGCCCCCTTGCGGTGGTTCTAGAGATGTGGATTGAGACCCTCGGATTTTAATCTCGGCCTGCGCCTATGTGGCCTTCATCCCTGTCAGATAGGTTATTCAAGCAGTTTGTTTATTCCAGTTTGTAAATCCTATCCTCCGTACCAGTATGTTCCGCTGTATTCGTGGGTGTGATGCTACCACGACATAATACTTGCAAAAAGGTGAATTTCCAAATTGAGAGAGAATCAAAATGAGCTTTCTTACCTCTAATAACACATCTCATTCCAGTATTTGTGCATGGTTCTACTCGCTTTCCAAAATATCCCTGGAGTAAATTGTTACAGAGAACACGTCTAAGGGATGGGCTTGGTCACCGCTTGACCTGGCGGCCTGCGTGACCGTGTGTCCCGCCCGTCACTCCTCTACTAGCTGTGCCATCCAGGGCTATTGCTTGTTACACTTGCATTTTCAGTAATATTGTGTGGATTAGTGGGCGTACATCAGCTAGACATGATGTCCTCAAAATCTCCGTTTTTGGTTTGCTTTTTTGCCCTTGCCGCGGCTTTTAAAACATTCGAAAGCTTGCCCATGTTCCTATAAAAGTCTCTGATTCACGTGGTCATTCAAAAAGAGCAGCGAAGTGGCTTCTGTGGTAGCATCCACATGTCATTCATAACTTTATCTTTTATGGTATTTGTGGGATACTTCTTTCATATGTTAGATTCAAAGATTAACGTGAGAAGTAAATATTTCCATATTGAAGGAAAATATGAAGAGGGCTTTATTCGTCTCCGGTGCTTACTGTATTACAAGAATTTCTTCCAGTGGAAGGTGATAGTGGATCGTCATTCAAGCTTGACAATGTCGAAGTTTTTGTCAACGAACGCAAAATTACAATAAACAACCCTACCATCAGCTTCTCAACGACCAAGCGTATGATCGGAGCAAGGTATATTTTTCCAGTACAGTAAATTATTCTCAAGTCAGGCTCTATGAAAAGTATGGAGTGGATAAAGTTATATGGAGTGACTAGGCCTGCAAGCCACAAAAACGTACTCCTACTTTTTCAGGGCAGATACTGTTATTCAACAGTATTTGAAACCTGGTATGATCGACGACGACCATAAGGAAGTCTTCGTGGGACCAATGAAGGTGAAACAACATCGTGAAGTTAAATGTCGTTTTTGCTTCACAACAAGATTCGCTGGGGGCAGGATTGATGCCAGCCTTTTCTTCATCAGTTGGTATTTGGATTGACTATTGTGATGATAGTTTTTGAACCAAATTCTGATTCAACGAGTTTTGAAACTGGATGTTGAATCGAAACTATAACAAGCATGATACAGACACTGTTTCTTCGAATTGGGAGGAGCACCCATCTTTGTTCATCCCTTTGATTTCAAAGAGTGTCTGGCGCGCTTTTTATTTTGCCTTTCCCTTCATTTTCATGTGGAAGTCACACCCTGTTTTTCAGCTTTGCATCTTCACTAGAGAGATCCTGAAAGAGAGCGTACGACGCGAATCCATATGTGAGCAAGACGTTATTCTGGAACAATCTGACGACTTTCTTGCGTAGCTTCATCATCGTCTTTCACATGATTGCTCTTATGATAAGAAACAGGCGCAACATCTAATGAAGCTTGTACCGCGTGGTCATCAGCAGTTTAACGCGCGGTTATGGCCAAATGGGATACTGTGACTGTTCTGCCTTTCATAATCACTTTATACTTCATGAATAATTAGAATTCTGTGACCAAATATTTGAATCGTATCACATGTAAAGTGAGTAATCAAGTCAGACATGAGAACAAGGGGAATTATATTTCAGTAGTATTATCACTAATTTGAACTAATTTCTATCATTGAAAAGGCTTATATTCCACACGGTAACAGCCAATAATTATTCTACTCTTGGTAAAGAAGCTTTCCAGATAACTGTCACCTTGTAATTTTTGCCTTATGTTTGAATATGCTACATTCCATGTTTTCTATGATATGGGCATACCATTAATCATCCTTGGTGGGAGCGCGGTCACGTTCTACGGCTCGACGTTCGCCTCACTTCCACTGATGACGATCTAGGGCGTGCCTGCCTCGCAGCGAACGTGGAATCTGCCTTCGAATTCGAAAAATTTTTCATAGCGGATTTCTTAGGCATTCATCACATCTTAGCTCCTCATCTCCTTATTACATACTTATGCTGCATTTTGTAACTAGCCTTCAAATCAGCTGGGAACGGTGACAGAGATGGCAAGAGCTGTAGTTTATTCATTAAGTTAAGGTATTGAGAGAGAATATTAGGTACCCATTAATATTCTGGGCCGACATCCGCTCATGCTTTCGCTGACAAAAATCGTTTCCGTTGAAGTAACCGCTACATTAGCGGTATTTGTACCGATTCTGTTCGGGTATTGTGTACTGTGTTATTGTTTAATAAATTTTTATTATTACATGTCAATTTCAAAATTAAATCAGTTCGAACCTAGAAATGCCGCTTTTCTAAGCAGAGGTAAAAATCTATGTATACCAAATTACTGAAAAACCACAATATGTACCCGTGCTAATCATCGACAGGGCGCGGCTTTAAAACACCTAAACTATTTGGTAACGACAATGGTGCTGGTTCTTTAGGTGGACTGGTGGATGATTGCCGTTTTTCACGTTGCTCCAGAATTGATGAATTTAGGTATGGCACTGGTTTTGACTTTGGCATCAATTTCTTCTCGGCGAAATATCCTATCGTACCTATCACCGCTGCGACCGGTAGAACCAAATAGTATGAGAACCGAGTTCCTAAAAATTCACAATGCTGGCATAGTGTGCAAAGGACCTTCTCAGTGGACAAGGCTATGCAATGTTTGTCGAGTAATTGGGAACTATCAAATCATTGATTCGAAATCGCAGTTTATCTTCATAAGGCCGCGTTCATATCTTGCCATGCCGGCGGCAGGGCAGTGGCTGCCTGTCTCTCCGCCTCTCTCCGTGCCACTCTGCCTCGCTCTGTGAACGCAGCCACTTCCCGCCAGCATAAGTATGAACGCGGACTACCGAAAAGCCAAGAGCTCTTGTGACGATTTACATAACGATACGACTTATTCTGTAGTAAATTACCTCTTCGTAATGAAAAAAAAACGCTTCCAAACTTATGAATTTCTAACCTTGCAATACCACACTTCAATTTTGGCCGTACATCACTGAAGGATTACGGTAATTCCAATAATTCTAGCGCTGAACGCCTTTTCTGACTTCAGAGGCTTTAGTCAAAGGAAGTCACACTATCAGAGAACTTAAACTTTTTGAGGCACTACCGTGGTATTACGTCGATGATTACGGTACTGCTTGCAGTGTGTGACAGTTAAAAGGGTTTCGTGCACAGAAGAACTAGGAAATATAGAGGGGTCGGTGTGATTGCGTGACTTGATTGACTCATTGTCAGTTCAACGGAATCATGGGATTAGGGCGTACGCCACTTTTAATGGATCGCGATGGACAGGTGTTTTTTTTAGCTGCGCCACGTGCTGGTGGGTTCGCGTGATCGAAAGCCGGTAGTGATGCGCGCTTCTCTCATCAGGCGCTTCTACTCAGTCATTCCTTGGGGTTCTAGGCCAGAAAAAGCTTTTCGATCCATAAATGATGTTATGCAGAGATCATTCCATGTTTCACGTGGAAGGAACTTGTCGGTGGAGGAAGCCCAACAAAAACTAGTGGTTCCGCTGGATTTCACGTCGAATTGGCTTGATTTGATTTCACATTCGCATGACCACATGACAACCTTTCTGACCAAAAAATTAACAAAAAAATTCTAAACCCGTTCTTGTTAGCAGACCTCTTAAGAGGTATGAAAGATCAACTTCAAGCTTTACCGGTATACAGTAATTGCAAACAGAAAAGTGGCGAGTCAATGTGGCTCAGGGGAGAAGCGGCTTGCCGTCACCCCTTGGGAAATTGCTGACGACGCTGTCAATCTCCCTCCCTGGAAAGGCTCAGGCAAACGGGAGGGAGAACTCGGATGGCTAGAGGACACGCCTCTCAACTGGCCGTTGCGGCTACACCCTCCCTCCCCCCCCCCCCCTCCCAGCCACATTGACATAAATGGTCTGCCTGAATACCACTGTTCTAGTGGCAGAAACCCAACAAAATTTTGTTACACCGTACGTCGTTCGCTACTCAAACTACACCTAACGTGATGATGCCACGACTAGCTGTGACGCCGTACCGGCTCCCCTGCACCACACCTCCTCAGCACATGTCTACTCAGAAGGTTTGGAGTGCAAAAGCTGCCTTATAAAGCTACAATTTACGGGTGGACAGGGCAGAAGAAATCATGATACATATATATGCACCAAATAAGGAATTCTCACCTAGTGCGTAGATTATCGGCCACATGACAATGCACACCGAATCATGTAATCTGAAAATGGCACAAATTGCTACTTCTAATCTATCGTATCCCTTCGCGTAACACGCATATCGTCTGTGAAAGTTGGGTAAACTGTTGCAAGCACGAGGCCTGGTTTCGAGGCTTACAAGGAATTTGAGGTCATGGTAAAGTGTAAAAGCGGATCAAACGACGGTCAATCGACCATCGCGGAGACCCAAACCGTTCACTGTAGATTACCCTACCCTCAACTACGAGAAAATTTCAGGCAAAACACTAGACAACCGCACATGTTGGTAGAGAACGTAAATTAACCACGATACCTCAAAAAGGGCCAGTACATTCCGCGAGTGTCAAGAGGTAATACAGGGAAACGAAATCGTTCTTCTTGCCGTGACTATCACTTATAAAATTTCAAAATAGATAGCAAGTTGATTGCACACATTGGATAAAAGCACCACATATCTTTAGAAGATTTTATTATCATGGCAGAGGTCAATTTAACCGGGGCATTTTGAATACCGGTTGTAATTCTGTCTCTGGCTCTTCTTCCTCTGGTGCTGTCGTCTTCTCTTGGAAAATAGGCTTCGGTTGTGTTTTACGATAGGCTAGGTCTACATACATTGGGTTCTTGGCAGCCTGTAAAAAATTTGTGAATGGGATCAATGAAACTCAGATCACAAGTCTAGTAAAAACTACGATTGGGAAATCAAAAGTTTTAAAAAAGAACTTACCTCTTCTGCATGGCGAAGAATGCTCGTCCTCACATCTGTGTCCTCCAAGAATGTCTTATTCTTCATTGTTCCCATTTGCTGAGCCACATACGAATGCAAACTACCACCACTTGCCACCACTAAATTATTCACAAATCACGAACACGACGTTTTATAAAAAGACTACTTTGCTGCAATTTCAAAAAATGGCGAACAATTTCCATATTTCCAAACAAGGCAACAGATATTGACCTGATAATTCTATCAGATTGACAATATCTGAAGCACTCTTCAGAATGCGTAACGTGCATCCTCTGCCGATACAAGTCCCCGGTAATTCAAAGATAAAACGAGAATCACACTGACCTCTTCCATTGGCACTTCTTCCAATAGGAACATCTGCTGGCTTGCGAAACTGTGGACGTTGCTGATTATCCCGCATACGGAGATATTTCTTTAGTCGAAATCCTGTCACTTCTTTTTCCTCACCCTCTTCTCCTCGTGGTTGGAACATTTCCAAAGTAAGCGCTAAAAATGACAGTACAATAACTGCATAATAAATACGTCGGTAAACAGAACCTGCTTCTAACCAACAAACTCAGATATTGAGAACGAGCAAGTAATCATACTTACGTGACAGTATCATCTCCTCACGAACAAACTCGCTAGCGCGATTCCTTCGAATTGGTTTCGTAATACATCCCATGACTCCTCTAGTGGACAATTTCTGATCATAGTAAATTCTAAATTAAGCACGTTTTATGCGGTTATGTTCGCAACCAAAAATTAAAGACCATTTCAAACCTTATCGTTCCGTCGCTGAGACCAACTAAAATCTGGTTGAGTTTGGGATGCCAATCAATTTTCAAGCAGCTCTGAAACAAGAAAATAGAACCTTATATGAGTTAATGTAAAAAATGAGATATAGATGTGATCCTTCTCCATTTCTTGCATTTGCAGTAAATGTTCAACAAAAAACACTGACTGAGCACATTATTGACTACACTCACTATTCCAGGATACTCAATCTTGTACACAAGATCAAAGGTTTCCGCATTGTAGAAGAGCAATTTCCCAGGCATGTCCTCGCCAGGTGATGACGTGCCAGTATAGACCAGCTCACCGCGTGGTGAAAAACCACAGTCTGTGCTAGAAAATGGAAGCAAATATTGGGATATATTGCTACCATAACGAAATGGTACACTAACAAAAACTGTGATCATAGAAGCAGCACCTTCTAAATGCATTTTCCAAATCAGTCAGTTCAAGAATGGGCTTCTTATTATCCTTGATTGACCACATCCGCATGGCATCGTCCAGTCCCCTTGTCAGAACCTTCTGGGAATCTGGAGAGAACGCGATGGAAGTAATCGGACCTTTGTGTGCATTCCGTACGAGGTAGGCAGTGTTCACCTGCAAATATTGTTGAAATGAACCGAAAAGCATAAAATGGCTACACGTGAAAACAAAACAAATAAAAGAAAAGAGGCGCAGGTCAATATCCTTATGTAGAATGAGATACTGATTCTGTAAAAGAAAAAAGAAAATCGTGAAGAACGGGAGAGTAGGGAAAATGATTAAAATGAAGGCGTGAGACTCACGTAAAGATTCCCGTATTTCCACATTTGGATGGATCCATCGTCACAACCAGCAACAATGAGTTTACCATCCATAGAGTAAGCACATGTTTGTGGCATAGCTCGTTTTCCACCAGCAGTTTTAGTTTTTATAACCTGTGTGGGTAAGATTAATTATTAATGGTGCGATAAAAAAAAGTAAAGGAAAACTCAAATGTGAGAGTCTACCTTTCTGTGAGTGTTTATTGTTTTTGTCATCACCTTGAAATCTGCCAAACTCCATAATCGAATAGTTCTGCAAAAATTTGATATGTCGCAACTTGCAACAGGGACTTAACATGATTGCTTACCCATCATCGCCACAGGTCATGAACTCGTCCTTGATTATTGGATTGAAATGACAACAATTAATGGCTGCTGTATGCCCTTTCGTGTAACTAACATCTACGAGATACTGATCACCTGAAAATGAAATGGATGCAGTGCTGAGGGGGTTTCAATCAATGTTTCGTAATATCAAAGCATTCATGTGATGTGAGGCCACCAGGAATGATCATGTCCTTCGTAGAGTCCTCAAGCTCCCCAAACCTAATATGAGAGCCAGATGATCAGTGCCAAGGTCTGTCACTAGACTCACCAAAGAAGGATTTCAGGCTCCCATGATGCTATGAAATGAGACCTAGGTGGATCTACAGGGCCGAATGCTGACTACAACAAAGAAAACCAAAATAGCAAAATGCCACGTTGGGAGGAGTCAAAGTTTGCTTGCGATGACTCGGCGGGATACTCTGTATGAAGTAGAGCATCAACGGGGCTTGTGGCTCAGTGATGGCGTTCTTACTGAAGAGGTGGTTAACGGTAGGGTTTCTCTTGATTATATCTTTCGGTGAGTCACGGCAAACAAAGTACCCAGTCAGTAAGTGATCGCAGTAAATTTCGATTCCTTACAACTAATTGCGGAGCGGCATTTTGCAAGTTTGGTTCTCATATTTGTGATAAGCATTCGAGACCCTATCGATCACACGGGTCTCATTTCAAAATTTCATGGGAAGTTAAAGCCTTCTCCTGGTAATACCCTAGCAACGAACATGACGGACGTGTAAGTAGTACGCATGGTTGCTTATGTACCACTGTTTCAAGCAATCATTGTGTGTTTGCTCGGTTGTTCACATCTAATGAAACAAAACACCTTTTTTGTATGCACTATTGTGCAAAATGTGTATGTGTATGTGTAGGAGCCGCGGCTGTATCTTGAGACAATGAAGGATGTTTTCTTGCACGCCATCTGTTTTCAACTCACTGTATGTCAAAAGAATGACGTTCATGAATAGAATGTGAGCATTTTAGAAGTTTTTAATTTTGTTAGCTGGTGATTCTAGCCGCCGCGCGAAGCGAAAGTTGTTGCAAAGAGTGCCGAGTTATGGGCAAAAGCTTGATCCAAGGATGGACTCGAACCGGCACTCAATGCTTTTGCTCATAACTCAGCAGTCTTGTAAAGGAATAGGATCACTTTTCCTAGAATGTGCAGAACTTAATAGCGTTACAAACGTAGATTACGTGCCTTCCATCTTGATGGCGTTAAAACTCTAGGAACATCATTCACGCTACGCGAAGCAAACGAAATCAATGACACATACCTCTGACTGTCTCAGCCCATTGTTTACCACTTCTATCAATCAGATGCACTTGAGCTTTGCTACTACAAACTAGCATTGATTCACCATTAGCACTGAATGCGATGTCGTTGATAACATGGCTGAATGGACAGAAAAGATTACGCTAGTAATAAAATCATTTAAACATAAGACTGCGCGACTTGCACGAACTGGAGTGGTGGATTTATATACCTTTCACAAGGCATGAGGTCCTTTGCGGGACGTAGACTCATGTCCATTTTTTGAAAGTCGAAGATTTTCACTTGAAAGTCAACACCGCCCGACGCAAAACGTACACCGTTAGGCTCAAATCGTAGAGCTGACACCTGAATGGAGCTTTCATGAGATAAGCTATTAGATGAACGTTTGTTGTTAGTATGGTTCATGTTGAGCGCCATAGACAAGCGTAAAATAAAATATATATATATATGTTATAAGCCAACACTCACTGGTTTTCCACTATGAACTAGCTTTGCTTCACATGCTGTAGGGATGAGATTGACTGTGGGAATCTGCAAAAAAAGGCCATACACTTCTAAAATGCAGCATATACAGATCATAAAGTTGTTACCCCATCACCGTTGTAGTCTACAAAGTCTTCATCATCGTCATCATCTCCCCCTTTATTTCGAGATTCTGGTGAACCAACGATCACACTTTTATCAGGCACGAAACCGGGAGGCAGCATAGGAAGAAAGTCGTCTGAAATAAGATGTTAGAAGGAGGAAACAACTCGAATGGGAGCATATGACATACCATCTTCATCACTGACGGTTCCACTATCTTTCAACGATTCTCCTCCATTCTGAAACGGATTTACACAAAGTAATGAGAAAAACTAGTAAGCAAGGAGTACAACGAGCCACTTTATAGCAAGCACAACAGTTTTTTTAGAAATAAATATTACCCCAAAGATAAGAACACCGTAAGTGTGAATTGAGACTGCAGTAGTTTAAAGAATATGGAAAACTCCTACCTCTCCAAAAAGAACGCGCTGGCGAGTGATTATCACTATGGGTAACACTACACGGCAGCACATTATCATGTAGTTAACTAGCGCTTGCTTTAGTTATAATATCTAAGTGGCTTTTTCAAGAAAAACTGGTACTTGCTGTGCTATGACCAGCAAAAATACCGTACAATCTCTTCTTCGGTTCCAGCCTTCGATTCAGCATATCGCTCTTGCACAGCCTATAATACACTTTCTCAAACCCAAAAAAATCAAAGTAGAAAGAAATACGAGAAGAAACAAGTGCCTACTTTTCTTGTTTCTTCAAAGATGGAGTTGAAATCGAATACACGAGCTTTCTTTTCAGCATTTTTAGACTTCTGCCCTGTACCTGGAAGCACCTAGATAAGTTAAATTTAAAAAAATTGAAGCCTGTACTTAGATAAGTTAAATTTTGCGAGTACGTGCTACAAAAACTATAAGCTTCATAGAATTGAAGAAAAAGAGTTCAGTAGCCAGCCCAAATAATGTTTTGAAGAAAGTTCTTGAAGAAAGTTACCTTCAGATGTCGAAGGAGCACATTCCTCATCAACCGCAGCACTCATTTCGGGAACGTGGCCTTAAAAACCCAATCAGTGTAGAACTGAAACAAGGATATTTTTATAGATAATCAGAGCGAGTAGTATTCCAGAACAGCGTGATGCTACGGAGCAAATCAACGAATAAGCTAGCAAGGAGTCCTTCTAATAAGGAAAATAGAAAAACCAACTTCCACATAATAATCACATGACAGAAGAGAGGGAAGCAAAGACTCTACTTCAACAAGAAACGAGAATAGTACGCACTATTTAGAAACAAGACCGGAGTATTCGGAGTATAAATATTCGTAGTCGTGTAATTGCGTACTATTGCACATCCGACGCCTAATAGTAGCCCAAAAATTGGGTCTTCTGTACCCATGTTCCGCGCAGCAACAATGGTATAGTATCATTGGAGAAAACGCGTATAGAGCGAACCTTATCGAATCTGCAATTATTTCTCCAAACTATGGTTTCCAGAGGAATCGCTACATAATCCTCGACGTCGATTACGGTGGTAGGTTATCGGACGCAATTGCACGCGTAGCCTGGATCTGTGTGCGTAATGTCCCACAGGTTTGTCATATTTTCCAATTAAAACATTCAGCAACTTTCAATGTTTATGTAACGTTTCTCTACGTTTATGATAATTGAAAGAGAGCATTTGTGCGTCGTATACCTGGACGTAGTCTTCAGTTCGTTTGCGCATGTGATTCCACTCGTTTTCCTTTTTACTAAATCGAACGGCTGCGGGAGGTGGGCAACAAAGGAAAATCAATCTCTCAATTACTGTTTACGCGCATGGATTAAGGTTTAGAGAGAGAGTGGAGATTAATGCTTGGTGCACATGACTCTCACAAAGAGAGCATTCTATTGCTTTCATTTATCACGGTTAAGCCTGCTGTAATATTATGAATTTATCAAAATTTGGTGTTCAGCTACTCAGTAAAACATGTAGGGATCCTACAAGGATGCTGAGTTATTGGCAGAAGCTTCGGTGTCGGACGGGACTCGAATCCGCACTTCATCCTTTCCGGGGATATGTGCTAATCCATCACACTACCGACACCACCTTCACCTTAACTCAGCTTTTTGAATGGTATATTTACCATAGCTTATCAGCACTCACACGTATAACGTTTTGAGCCGGTTGGCCAACATCGGCATCGAACCGTGAAGCTGAAAGCTTTAGTAATGATTTTTGATATTTTTAATTTTTGATAACTGCTGTTTATCGCCGCAGCTCGCGATGCGAAAGTTACTACAAGGATGCTGAGTTATGGGCAAAAGCTTCAGGGTCGGACGGGACTCGAACCCGCACTTCATCCTTTCCGGGGATATGTGCTAATCCATTACACTACCGACACCACCTTCACCTTAACTCAGCTTTTGAATGGTATATCTACCATAGCTTATCAGCACTCACACGTATAACGTGTTAAGCCGGTTGGCCAATATCGGCATCGAACCGTGAAGCTGAAAGCTTTAGTAATGATTTTGATATTTTTGATTTTTGACACATCCCCGGAAAGGATGAAGTGCGGGTTCGAGTCCCGTCCGACACCGAAGCTTTTGCCCATAACTCAGCATCCTTGTAGTAACTTTCGCATCGCGAGCTGCGGCGATAAACAGCAGTTATCAAAAATTTAAAAATATGTAGGGATCCTTTTTTCCATTGAACTGTGACATCACCACGTCTGAAATTTCTCAGTTCTTACTACCTTCCTTGTATTCTCGTTATCCATTTCATTGTTTTGAATGAAAAATTCAGCAGTAGATGGCGAACTATTTTGCTTAAAAAATTCAGCAGTAGATGGAAAACTGAGTTTCTTTCCAAAGCATGGTTTCAGTAAATGCTGGCCGGAGAAGAAGTGTTCAAGAATCCTCTTGATGGACTGGAAGATGAGCCCCTGAATGGAAATGAGGTGCTCCCCCCTTCGGAACCACCACGATGTGATGTGCCCAATGACGGCTTCGTTGACGTCGACACTAATGGGCCAAGCAGTCCAGGAAATATCGCCAACGACAATCGATTCGTAAGTTTCCAATGTTGTCTACAGGCCTACACATTTCCTTGGCCCGTGAAGGTTACAGTAGGTTGTGAGTGGAAGGAGGGGTAAATGGTTCACTTTTTGAAGATTTGTCGGTGGCTCTTTGCTCATGTTCAGCTGTTATTTCTTCAAGAAAGTGTATTCAGTGATCCAGGAAATCTTGTTACTGTCATACCAGTTGGGTTGGCGCACACTACTGCGCGCATTAAACAATGAAGCATGCAAAATGGGCTTGATTGATATCTATTATTTGGTATCATCATTCGAACGGTATGCAAAAAGGTGGACCCTGTAGAAAAAGAAAAGTGGAGACAAAGTCTCGCGAACTCATCCTTCCCTCATATCACTCGATATCCAAGTCCGTTTTGCATGACTACCTGCTTGATGCGCGCAGTAGTGTGCGCCAGTCCAACTGGTATCTCAACAAATGCCTATCACTACCGGGAATCCCACACGATTCAGCGGTCGAAGTATCCAGTTACACTGATATCGGAGTGCGATGCATGTTAGAGCTATTCGTTGTCGATAAGCAGTTATTTACCATTGCACATCGCACCGCTAAAGATGGCCATCACTCATCGCTGATCAAATGATCTAGCGGTGGTTACCTCTTGTTATTACAATGATATCAACGATTAACGTAAATGGATCATGAATAAAATGTGTTTATGTGACGTTTGTGGCCAATATTGGGAGTTTAATAGCCGGTTATCTAAAGTAGGATTGTAAGGTAATATGTTTTTAATACTGTGTTTTTCAAACGAACTGGAGGATGTGCGGTAGAGCTTTCATATGAGTGTATGACAAAAATAAGTGTATAAATAAATTAAGATCCCGTAAATTTTCCAGATCCCTAATGAGTTACTCCCAATTCACGCTATTTCGATAACATCCGAAACAATTGTTTGCTTTGAAGAGATTCTGTGCTGAGTGTGTTAGACTATTTCGTAACGGTAGTACACATATTATGCTGCATTAAAGAAGTGAATAAGCGAAGTAGGTGGAATCAGTAATCAATAATTAATCGACAACAATAAAAATTCATAGTCAAATGTTCATAAAAAAGCTCGAGTTACAGTCTGTTAATATACGGAGCATTGTACGGCTGACGTATCGTGCCATTTAAATGATGACTGTTCGGAAAATTGATAGTGCGCTATTTCCCATGTGGGAAGATGTCTTAAACTTTCAATCCCCTATAAATGGGTTGCTGACCGTCTTTCCCTTTTTGTATTTGACTAGAGTGCGATGACGGTTTGAGGACGTCACAGTATGTACAGTCGTAAGGGAATGCTCATATTCTCAGTGTAAGTTGTTCGGAAAAGTCCTTAACTTGATTCAGCTAACAAGCGTAAGTTTCGTGGTTGAAAAGGAGAACGCTATACTGGTAGCAATAATTTTTTGTATAACCGCCGCGTGTATGTATGCCTGTATGTTATCAGCTGACAATCGATTAAGTTCACTACCGATAAGTCTCGTGGTATTGTCAGTGTCACTCTGTAATGTTGCAGCATCGTACTGAAGAAATCAATGTGGACCTTGATTCTGACAATGCTATTGTGGTCGACATCTCCGATGCACTTTCTGAGAGGGATAAGGTACACATGATTTACTGAACATTCTGTTGTACCGTTTTATTTTCTTCTCTGGTCTTTTTAATTGTTATTGTTAGAAATACTTACTGATTTATCCTGGGGTCTTTTATGATTATATCAATTTTCACTACAAATGGAATGAGCTTGCCAATTAGTAGGGGAATATTCAGCGCCCTTTTTTTCTGCTCTACTCGATGATGTTGCCGTTTTCTATGGCGGTTCAATTGCGTATGTTGATCGCAAATAGATGTCCAGCTCTGAAGGGAGGGTGTGTGTGCGGGAAGGTCCACACTTCACATCGAAGTTATGTGGATGCACCCTTATTTCAATATTTCGTTAACAGTTACCTACTCTGTGTTTTACAGCAGACTGGCTGTTTCAAATGAGACCAGCTAGTGTCAGATTAATTATGCACGAAACATTTGTCGATTTTTTGTATCAGTCAAGTACGCAAGGGTAACGGGCTTGTGATCAGATGTCGCGACGTAAAAAATTTTAGGTGCCAGCTAACATTTAGTGAAGCTTCCAACTACACCGTCGATATTCTAATTTAGTTCACGGCAATCACTAACGAAAACAAACAAGAGAATATTGCCTGTAGATGGAGAGCTGTGGACTCACTAATTCATTGGATATCTTAGCTTTATTCAATTTTATTCGAAGTTCCTGGAAGCGAAGTATTGTGATCATGAAGTATTGTGTCGTAGGGGATCGTTTCCCGTTCTGAACTCGGGATATCTCACCCTCTCCGATATGCACAGCTGTTAGGAGTACAGAACAGATTTTTGTTTGATTACTCAAAAAATGAGTTTCCAACGTTGATCAGCCTGATAGCATTGTCCATGCTTTTCGTCTTTTGGAAAGTGTACTCGAAAAAGGACTTTGCCAACTTGTGGTGCAGCCGATATACTGTTCTATAACCCGGCGGAACGGCGTGCGTGGTTTAGTTTCAGCTGAATAGAGTATAGGAGATCCATAATCTATATTTTTCCATAGCGTAGGGGGACCTTATTTGCGTCGAAATCAATGTAGTTTTCATGGTAGTACCCATATCGGACGTTGAAGGAGTAGTAATGTTGTGGCGATCTTGTTTTTTGTGAAGTATATTCGTCTGATTTGTTTCCAATGGAAACTTCTTCCCTGAAAAAATGATGCGAGACAGCCTTCTTCTGCAAATGTGCTATCTCCCTGTTCATTATGATTATCATCATCGTTATCATTATGGTCCTCAATATCAGTGTGTATACGGTTTTTAGTGGAGCTTGAAGTATACTTTTTCAGGTGAAGTACACAGTTCATACGAAGACTCGTCTACAAGGCATGCGTGCAGAAACCTCGGTAGTTCGAGAGCACGAAGAGTTCCTTTGGCTTCACAGCGTTTTGGATGAAAATGAGAGCTATGCAGGTTTCATTGTAAGTTCTGATTTTCTATTTTTTCTTTAAGGCTGAACCTGATACCGCGGTTGAAACGTCAAATGTAGTTATGGAACGTGCAATTTTGTATTTTTATCGAATTACAATGGCTTGGAACCACAGATAAACAGTGATTTTTGTGTTCATTTGTCTCCGTGGGGTCTTCAAAACGGAGTAAGGAGTGTGGCTGGATTCCAGTACTCTTATGTTACTGAATTTTAGGTCCCACCAGCTCCACCGCGTCCTGATTTCGATTCTTCGCGTGAGAAATTGCAAAAACTTGGGGAAGGGGAGGCCACCATGACAAAGGAGGAGTTTCTGAAAATGAAGCAAGAGCTAGAACAGTATGTTTATCATTTCTTCTTGAGTTCGATTATGCGCAGGTCCCTACACGGGTGATCTTAAACAAGTTTTGTTTTTTGATGTTAATTTAGTGGGATTCAGAGACTACTTGGCACAGTTCAAGAAAACGGTCGCTATGCATGAAGTGTTCTTACAGAGGATTGCAGCACATCCAGTATTCAGGCAGGATTCCAACTTCCGCATCTTTTTACAGTATGAGGACGAAGTGAGTTCTAGTTCTATTGTTATATCCCACTGTTATTGCGATCTATTGTTATTGCACTGGGCTCTACTTCTAATGTCACTCTCTGAATATCGTTTCACTCGTTTTTTCGGCCGGCACTGCAATTATTATGTACTGGTGACATTACCTAACAGATTTTTTATCAGTCTTGAGATTTGAACAGAAACTCTCGTCACGCCGCAGAAGTGAAGTACCTTTCGCATCAGAATCTGCACAAAGAAAGTAAACCTATATATGATTCTGGCGACTACTCACTTTGTATGTTTTCTACTTTTTTATAACACGACTTTTTACGACTAATACTTTCTGATTTCGGTCAATAGGGCTGTTCACTTCACTTAGGACTTTTAATCTCTGCGATTGGCTCAGTACTTTAGTCTCGACTCTTATCGATCACATTTCGAATGACCATTTACAAAAATTGAGGCAGACAATTGCCGCGTCACGAAAGCTCCTCTGTTCAATGCCATTTTCAACAAATGCGCTTCCCTAAGATTTTTTTTTCAAATCTGCTTTCGCTTCGTTGCTCTAACTTGGTCAGGTGTGTTAGTTTTTTACACAAATTCTTTTCTCTTTTCGAATTCCTTTTTCTCTTTGTTTTCATGATAAAAAATTTCCGTAGTTCATTCAAAATCCTCACATATCTTGTTTGAAAGGATTTCTTCCGTTCCAGTGGTAGATAAGATAACTATTCTTGTTGCTCTCCCCTTTCTTTCATTGATTGATTTCGAACCCCCATCGTATCATAAATTGCCGTAACAACTTAAAATTCTAGTATATCTACCGTGACATCTGAAGTCTTTTTCTGAAAAGGGATGAACCGTGTTTCATTTTGTGCTCATTTGAAGTCCCAGGCTGGATGAAAATTCTCTTATCAAAAGGAACTGTTATTCTGGCTGGTTTCTAAGTCATTTTATGGTATGTGAATGAAGCAATTGCCAATGCGTATTTTGATAAGAGACACCGCTTAGTTATATTGAACGCCATCAGTGCCAGAATCAATAATATACTCATTTAATTTCGAAGTTTATCATGTTATTTCGTGCAATTCTCTTGAAAATACTATGTGGAAGCGAGAAAGAAGAAATTCTTTAATAGAAATCACTTAATTTCGTTTCAAAAATGCTTCTTTCCACTGTTTCCACTTTCGTCAGATCGATTTCGAATTTCTATCGCTATACATAGCAATTTTGCATTTTGCTTGTGAGAATTTTCATATAAGTCTCGCCGCGTTTTCGTGAGGCTTTTGATCATGCTGTGCTATAAGCTATATATGTGCGATCGTATTGCTGCTATTTGCGTCGTCGCGACGGACCTGTACGTCTGAGTAGGACGATTCTACTACAATTGTTTGCCTTGTAGACTGCATCTGAAGCTCTTTCAGCGATCTTCTCCTTCAAGCATGCTGCGGAACGTGTACTTGTTCGAAGACGGGCGATGCCTTGTACGACGTCTCTTTCGCGAGGGTTCCAGCGATCTCTACCTTGATATCATCACATGTCCTCGTTGCGCTTCTCGTATGAAGATCACATCACGACATGGCAAACATAAAGGCGAAACGCGTTCTTATTGGGCATACAGATGTCAAGGCTGTCAGTCGTATCGTTCTCTGATCACGGTCCAAAGCCCATCTCCAACGACTTCCTCCAGGACTATGCCGCTAAATCTGAAACGAGATATGAAGTCGGATATATCGCCTATCAACGAGAAGCGATTTGAGCAGTCTCCAGTGTTGCCCCCTGCACCTATGCAGACGCAGAAGCCCTGTGGCTGCTTGGTTTTCATTCCTAAGCCTTTAACTGAAGCGGAAGTATTGGTCGTTCGTGAGACGTTCTTCAAGATTGTAACGAATCAGTATGTGGAGCCGGAAGTGGAATCTACTCCTTGTTCTTCGTCTATTTTTGGTCCCAACTGAATCGACGGTATCGGGTTAGAGTGAACCCGCATACTTAGGCACTACCAGAATACTGCTATATTCTTGTTAATAGTTGTTTCAAGTTTGTCCTCTCGTTAGGCCTCGTTCATATTTTCATTCGGGCGGTTCCAGTGTTAAGTTGCCGCACTGGCGGCGATTCGACGATGGAATTGCCAGCTATGAAGGCGGCCTTAGATTCGGCGTTTCCTGCCATTGCTTCATTATCTCGTTGGTTTCAATTCATTTACTTCGTTATTTCTTTGCGCTGCGTGTTGGTGTAGCGTCATAACGCACGTTTTATACCTTTTTTTAAAATTTTAGTTCATGTTCTGTATTTCCCAGTTGCATTAAAATGAGCCTGCTGTTTTGACATCGTACGTGGTGAAAAGATTTTAGGTACTATTTGCTCACTGCTTTGCTCTATAGTTTGCTCTATATTATCGTCTTTCTCACCATTTTTTTCGTTTTTTTTTTTTTGATGATTTTAACTGTAGGGTTCCCATGTTATGTGTTGAGTTCACATTGCATTCTTAAACGCATCTGCGGAAAGCATTGCGGAAGTGTAGCTTTTGGAGTAACAAGCCAGTCTCGAAGAAAAGCTAACGATGAGCTGGTCGCTCTTTGATCGGTAGGGAAACTCATTGTGTGGCTATACTTGAAATGGGTTTCATGCTATGGTACGCGCTGTGATGTGGAAGGTTACAGTTAATGTTAATTTTTCTGGTCGTTGAATAATGTGCGAGCAATACTTGGAACTGCTAATACAGCAAAATCAGGGTAAGAATCGGGATAAAAAGAATGCAGTAAATGCCGCACGTAGGGTTCAGAACCAGTGAAAACGTTAGGGTTCAGGCAGTGTTTGCAGGCTCTAAGGTTTGCGACAGGACACTTGGTCTTTAATGGCGGTGCGTTTACTGAAGTGCCTAAAACTTCAAAGCTCTTACAGTCGTGAATGTGCCGACAGTTTCTATCCCTATAACTCTGTGAATTGCTTGCTTATGATTTGTTTGTTAATTTTTTTATTCTTACTACTTGCAGGTGATAACTAGAGTTGTGCTAAACACGGTGTTTTTTGCTTACGGTTAGGAATACTACGGATTCAGTTGAATTTCTTTTGACTTTTCTGTGTTGTTGTTGTGTTATAATGAAGCTGTTAACGTCATCACCTGTTTGATCGGTATGAATGGAGATTTCCCATTCTACATCCTCTTCTTTTCTTGTACACCTGTATTTTGATTGGAAGGCGGGAAATTCTTTAGGCATTCCGGTTAGAAGAACTTGTGGATGACACGTCGCTCTATTTTATGAAATTCTTTCAGCTCTCTGTTCGTGGGAAAAATAAGAAAGAAGTGGTTGAGTCGCTGTGGAAACGACTAACGCAGTCGGCAGATGAGGTTCTTCTATCTGGACAGGTAACAAATCTGTAGTATAATTCTGGTTTTGTGAAACCTTAGTTTGGGGAACCCAGAGGGCATGTTCACAGCGGGGTATATTTCCGGGATCAGCAAAGATATTTCCACTTCCTCCAGTCCAACAGTTATGAATCGCTTATCCATAAAAGCGATTCGTCAAACGATTAGCCCAAGGAACAGTATACAGGGGGTGCCAAAAAAAAGTAATTTTACTCACGGCCCACATCCGCCTATTATACAAAACATAGGGAAACGAACAGGATACAAGTATTGGGGCAAAATATTCCCGAAATGTTCCTCTAAAAGCAGGACAAGCCGAGACTCACTACTTTCACTTTCATAAAAATAAGGAGCCTTCAAGCGTCGTAGTCGGGCTTTAGAGCACCCACGGTATCAAGGTCCCCTTAAAGCAGTGGAGCCACGTTCCGTGGTAGCTCTTTCGTGGGAAGCTTCCTGAGGATTGACCCTTCGCACCATGGAAGTCACAGAGCCCTTGCTGCTTGGACAAGGCTGCTATGATCCGAAGTATCATTTTTCATGCCTCAAACCTGCCCTCGGAGGGGTTTCGGTGGTAATGGCACGTTCTGGCTCTTGGAAACGAAGGGCGTTGGGAACCTGGAAAAAACGGGATTTTTGAGTACACCACCCAGTATGAATCCCCTCAGGTACACAGAGTGAACGGACCTTAGCAAGGTTGTGAACGAGGGCGACGAAATCTCGCATTTTGTCCAGTTGAGGTGACACATCTTGTTCACTCGGAACAAGCAACCGTTCCTGCTCGTGCAGAAGGCTGTAACTTAGAACAGTGATAGAGTGACTCTGCTCTTTACTTTCGGGATGAAAATACCTGGTCGGAATTCGCCGAAGTTCGACTAATGTGGGGTTGAAAGTGGAGGACAAAAATTACTTTTTTTTGGCACCCCCTGTATAATAATCCTCCACTGTCTTATTGGCTTGCTGATACTGATCTTTTTGTTTCAAATCCAAATGAGTTGTCTGAAATATAAGTAGTACAAAGGTTTTCACAATAGTCGCTATCATCTAACGCAATTAATTTGTTGATCAGCTATTATATTCGCCTCTAATTCGCTACTTTTAGAGAGATGTGGACGACTTCTTCGAAAATGAACGGAATTATCTTGTTGAGTATAATACGCACATTAAGGACGCTGCATCAAAAGCCGAGAAGGTGGTGAAGTTACGCAAAAGTGAGTTCGCAATAGTTTCCTTTCATGCCTCAAGGACAAGCTGTGTTTGCTTTTGCAACTCATATTTTGAACCATTTGAGCTATCGCACAGTACTGCGCGAATCGCATAGTGGAATTTTGCAATGTAAAAACGGCCGAGCTAGCAACCGATATCGGAGGTGTCCATATCGCATAATTCCACACAGTCTAGCGGAACGGATTCGACGACTTTTGCCGACGCTCCTTTTCAGCCCTTATCAAATGCTATCACTTCCGGTCCCTCACCATTGTTGTCCCCTTACTGCCTACCATATAACTCGCAAAATTTGGGATCCTATCATTGATGTGACGCGAGATATGAATTTCGTGACAAACAAACACACACTGACAGTCAGACATACTTGGGGTATTACATACAGTAGGATGTTCCGTCAAGCAGAAGAAATCGATCTCGATATTATACGTTGGGGCTTATTCCTATTGGATGATATCGCGTTGGCTTGAGTCGACTCTGTGTAGATTCCTGGTGTGTTATGAATGTGGTTTCATTAAACGCACTGGCAGGGCGTTCAATAAAGTGCATGTGACGGCATTAGGTTGATTACCTACCCGAGATGTCTCATGGATTTTGAAAGAGCGCGCAGTTCTGAACACATTTGCAGCTGACAGATGCGGAATTTCTCAGAAGAAGTATACCATGTGGATGGCCAACGAAGGCTATTTTGCAAAAATTGGTGCAGTTGCAGTTAAGCGGGACTTAGAAACGCCGCGCCAGTAGTCCGACAAACACAGTACTCGAGTTCTTATCATTTCTAGAGTGCTAAGCTGGTATCAAAGTTTTTCAATTTGATAAGGTTCTTGCTGGCAGAAGTGAGTGTTCTCGGAGCTAGAACCTCATCAATATATCGAAGGTCTGAGAATGAAGCACTTCCATTGTTTCCAGAATGAACTGCATCACATCAGGTGTGCAGCGAAACTTTTCACTAGAAAGTTCCATGAAAACTGATCTTGCCTTCTTCTGAGAGTACGGTTTCACAGTTTTGTTCTTGAGCGATATCCTAGGCTGACGCAAGTTCGCGGCTAATCATTTCAATTACTTATATGTAACAATGATTAGTTGTGCAGTCACATACTGTGATTTAAGTTGACTTTGTCCCGAGAAAGGTCGAGCGAATATGAGTGGTAATAAATTGGAGGCACAAATTGATTGCCGTGGGCTGCGTGAAACATTCAATTTTATGCATTTCGGCCATGCATGTTTTCTATCATTGTAGACGAGACCGATACCAATATATGATTTCCATGTTCGTCATAATCACATTCTTGGTTTCCTCACCAAGTCTCAACAAATCTGCTGGAAAAAAAGATTGATTTTTCACGTTAGTTGCTCTTCTAGGCTGCAGTCATACTCGGTGGCGCGATTGCTGCAGTCTTGCCGCTGAGTATGAATGCAACTTTATGCGCTACACTGCTTACCAGTCTTCCATATGAAATCGTAAAATCCCGTCAGTGCACAATGGCTGATTCACTTGACTAGTTCATTATGCTTCTTTCTCGAAAATGCTCTCCAATTTCCTTGAACTACGTACCTCATTTACGTACGATTTCATTATTTCGATTGTTGTATTAATATCTTAATTATATTTATTCCTTGATCTTTATCCTGATCTCGATTACTGTGTTTCCCGTTTTCGAATGAGTGAACCCTAGTCCACTGCATTTTAAAAAGTGTGTCATGTGAATTCGATTTCCTTTTGTAAAATGAAGGAGCACTCGATCAACGTACTGCTGTCGAATGAATTGCAGTCACGGGGAAATGCATTAGTCATTGAGAAATGCATAAGCTTGTAAATGAGTGGTGACGTTGTTTACCTTTAAGTTGGCCTCCTGCCAGTATTTACGTGAGAAGGCTTCGTGCATCTTCCCAGGACCGGGTGGGGTGGAAATATGTTGTTGTTGTTGTTGTTCGAATGCTATACCATTCCCCCATAAGATGTTCTCTCTGAATTCTACATCCCAACTCCCAAATATTAAGAGCATCGTTACTAGGTAGCAAGTGTTTTGCAGTGCAAATTGGGTGTGCTTGTCCTTGTAATATCTGGTTTTTGGTCTATGGTCGACGGCTGCAGAACGCCTGCAACGATCGGTGGCCATGCGTGCTAAGCCCAACAGCTCGGACATCTGTAAAACATTTTTTGTCGCTGGTTGTCCGCTGCACGCCGCTCTGCAGCCTTCTACGGCCATAATGGTGGCAAACAGATGGAGATCGGTTGTCACTTATAAAGTAATGCCTTCGGTTGTGGAATGTGAGAAGCGTGAAGGAGAGTTTGTTCTGATGACGTTTCCCCTCTACGTTTGATTGGTTTCTCATTGGAAATCATTTTCCGGCTTTTTCTAACCTTTATGGAATTCCATGTACAAAACGTCATTTGTGTATGATTCACTGTCGCGAAAGTTTCTTTTTGGAAATTGATGGCTGAATTATTTCCTCACGTAAATGAATCGTAAGAGGATAATATATCACAACAGAAATATTGCTGATTTTTTTCCGATTGCCGAAATAATGCGAAACACAGGCAAAAGAATATTTCGGTGTTTTTCTTCTGTTTAGGGGAGAAAGCGTTTTACGTGTGGTGTTCGTCCAGAAGGGGCGCGGTGGAAATCGAATGAAGTGTTTGAGCATTGCAAATTATGGGACTATATGGGTTTAAAGGCGAATATCAGTTACCGTCGTCGAACATGGTTCCGAGTCGTTTCATAAATATTTATAAGATTTAGGGACACTCTTGTTAATTTTTGACCTCAAAATTATGATATTCGAGGAAAAAATGGCCTTTTTTTGCTAAATAGGCGGCTTTCTCATCGTCTCGCTAATGGTTTGAGGACTCCGTTATCCTTTATGCTGGTATATTCGCTGACACATTCCATGGACGGAGCTAGAATGTTGTTTGGAGTTCATTTTGAGGTTGTCTCAGTGGTAACTTACACTTGCTGAGTTTGAAAAAAAGTTCATTGCCTTGATAATTTGTACCGTTTCAGACAGAAGCCAGCGCTCCTGCTTTCATCATTTCGATACGAATTTCTATTATCTGATTGAATCAACCATTTTTCCTCATGAAGTCAATTTCTGTTAACAGTTGCGGCCAGACGATGTGGGCGCTGACATATTTGACATATGAGTCACTGATCACTTGTCAGCAGGTGTCTCGCCCTCGTAACGGCTGACTGCCTGTCGGCGCCTTGTTTTTTCGTCTAGTCCCATCACATGGTTCACACCCGGCACAGTTCTCAAGTACTGCGACACTGCTCTTTAATGTCAGGCGACTAGTGCCATAACTATAAGCCGTTCTTTTTTGTTATCGCCACTATTCGTCTGCTCTTCCGGAGCTTTTACGCTGCTCACTGCAATCGTTTCCGGTGGTTAAATAAGCCTCGTGGAATTCACGTAAGCTGTTGTTGATGGAATACTGGAATCTCTCGATTTGTGGAAAACTTTCGGTTTCTATTTTGGTGACTTCCTCTGGAAGCATGGAAGCAAGGTTATGTGGTCAAAGGTCGTGCCCAGTATTACTCTGAACCATAAAATGTAGCAAGTATTTGTTATACTTCTATGGTGTTTTGAATGTCTTGATTTCTCTAATAGGTAATTCGAGTCATTGTGAAAGAGGAAAAATTCTAATTCTGAATTAATGACGGCCTGTCAGCTGTGTTTTCCAATGAAGGAACTCAACCGGGTTCCAGTAACCTCAATTCCTCCTAGAGAAAGAGTGTTGGTACATAGCTACCACAAAAAGCGGAATCTGACCCGAAGTTGTTTGGTTGCTTTTTGGTTCACCGACGAAATCAGTTAGCTTTGGTGGTTGGCGTGACGGAACATACATGATCTTTGATGTCTTGCCAAATATAGCCACGCCAGTGATTTTCGATCGTTAGCGGATCCCACAGTTCCTGCTTTCTTTGTACTCATTAGTGTATCGAAGCACTCTGAGTTTCTCTTTGAATGCCGCCGACCGCTAGCATTCAGACTTCATCGCAGGTATGAGGTAGGCTGTAAGGAAAACCATGAAATTGCAGGTGTTCTTGTCCCCTGTAGGATTGCCTCCCTACCCGTTCGCTTGCTATTGCTCAGCTGTGGCGCTGTGTTTTTCATTTTACTGGTCCTCCATCTAGGCACACGTAACTGAAGCGAGGCACTCAGTTTGTTCACTCAAGCACGAAACTATGCTAGAACAGCATCTCCATCAAGTTCTGCTGCACTTTGACCTTTGCATCAGTTGGTATTTGATCCAATTGCACGGCTATAACGAAATCGTTAATATATGTTGGTCGTCTTTTTTTATCTCCTCCTGTCCTCCGTTCGAATGATTCATGTCGTATTCGTGCTTTAGCAGACGCTCTCAAAGAGCTAGTCGTTACTTTGTCACTCTAACGAATCATCATCATCCCATCAGTGATTGCCATTGCGCTTTAGTGAAAATTAGTTCGTAAATTATTTGCAAAACTTCCATTGCGCTTTAGCGAAAATTAGTTCGTAAATTATTTGCAAAACTTATGAAACAACTTCATGTATTTAGTGGCAAAGTTGATCTACCAATATTATCATATTCGTGGTGAACAAATCACTTGTTTAAAATTTTTCTCGTTGACACGCGCTCTTTGAAAATTCGCTCAAACTCGTGGTGCCACATGTGGCACGGTGAACGGCAAGCTCAAGTGTTCGCGTTAGTTGTACTATTATACTTTACCACGGAAAAGTACCTGTTGGACGTTTTGTCGAGTCACCTCATTCTCTCATTACTGGACTATAGTCTGCACTATTTGAGATCTGCAAGTTTTTCATATCAGGTTCTTAAAGGCCACCTACACACTGGTGCGTTGACGGCGGCACGGCGGGGTGGGCACAGATATATAGTGCGTCTCTGATCGCATTCTTCGTCTACTATGAGATCGTACTCTATCCACCCCGCTGAACCGGTTTCAGTGCCACAGAGTGTGGGGGCGATGAGAGAATAAAAGCACTGACTTGTAGATGGTTTCGCAAGTTGCTGTATAGAGGCCAAATCGCTTTCAACTGTCGCCCTGATTCCGGATGGAACTAGATTGCATGGCGTATCTTATTAAGGAATTGACCGGCGCCCAAAGTTTACCCTTTATTATCAAATATTCTAATTATCATAATATGAGAATATCCGAAACTCATATCAGAAGATAACGTAACAGCTAGGTGAATGAGGCGGTATTCATGTTGACGACTGATATGATTAGGCGAATAGATTATGAGGATTGGCTGAGCGAGGAGTAGATGAAATAAATAAATAAATAAATACACATAAATATCATGCGTTCCACCGTGACTTGTTGGCTTCTACCATTGGCCAGATTGTTGATGATTTTCCCAGAAAAAAACTGATTCCATGGTGATGGAACGCCTGGTTGGCCTGGGCAGGCTGAGATTCCAATCCAATTGAACTAGCCTCCATTTTTTTTCTCAGCTTTTTATACGTACTACTTCTACTGGGGAGATCTGGCATTCTCAGCGAGCTCCCAATGAGTTTTTTTTTTAACAACGTCCATTTTGCATAACGACTGGCTTTGCAATCCTCTATACACCTGATCTTATAAGCCAATTAGATCCGCTTTTTTGATTAATTCTTGAATGTTTTTGAACGGATCTTGTGTGCATGCAAAGGAACTGGTAGCTAAGAACTTTTGTTACTGACTTAGTCTTTTTCACATTTGCTAGTTCGTGAATGACAGGTTAGCGTTGTGATTCAAAGCTTTGGCTGAATATGTGAAGGATTACTCTTTTAGAGTGCTCTTTGTCACTTGAAAAGAAAAGGAATCAAGGTTCTTGTGTCATTCAATTTTCGTGGTAGTTTTTTTATGGTTGACGCAAATCCCCCATCAGTGCCCGGCACACTTGTCCTCTTGTTACTGGATATTCACATTTTCTGCTGTCACTTTTGTGGGGTAGTTCTCGTGTTACATATGGGGCAGTTCTCTTTATCGACTGAAGCTTCTAAAGCGGACGTAAGTCAGAGAGGTACCATCTTATGCGACATTTCCTGTTTTGCGCAATACTGTCTACAAGTTCTATGCATTTCCGTCCTTCAGTTACGTGAAAACGTTTGTCCGTGTCGCGTTACTAGTATTCTGGCTCTCTAATCTTTGCTGTGAGGGACGGGGCTCTAGTGAAGTGAGTAGAGACGACAGTTCGCACTTGCACAGTGCCTAGGAACAAATCCTTGAATTGAACTGTTAAGGAATTGTAATGTACTGTTGCACTGCTCTTATTTTATGATGAGTGCAGTATTGTGCAGTTCTGCTAGAGCCATTTTCCACGTACTGATTTCGTTTCAAAAAGGCTGCATAATCCTGAGATGGATTCGAAGCCTTCAATTATTCATTGCGTGCGTCTGTGATAGATGGGAATGTCAGGAAAGTGTCAGTTGGACTGTTCTAATATGTCCGCTTGACTGCTGCTGTGCCCAATGCGCCGGTGTTTTCTTCCGCAATCTAAAAAAGCGATCGAATTCTTCACCATGTTTGGATGTATGAATCACTATCGATATAATCCAGATGTGGCTGAAACGTATGCAAAGATTGGTGACTGTCTGGAACGTATGGCAAGAGTTGAACCGGATAAACTTTTGGCTCGAACAGAGGTACGGGCATCAGATGGTATGCATAAGCTGAAAAAGGTGAGTGAAGTTTTTGATGTTCCGTATAATTTTCTTCATCAATACCTCAGAGGTTGATCTGCGGTTCAGTGACCACTGCTGTGATCTATTCTGTTATTTTGCACTTCTCTTTATTTCTCTTTATCAGGATATTTAAAACTTTTCTTACGTGTCACGTTCTTATGATAATAGAGGAGAATTTTAGATAATTCGATCATCCTCCCATCCACTTAGTTTTTCAGCAGTTTCAGAATCCTCAGGGTTATTATGTAAGCTCGAAAGCCTCGCTAATTAGATCATGTGGACGACGAGCTCCCTCTGTGACACCGTTTTGACCTACCATAAGTTCTCTCAGTTCTCATATTGAAATTAGAAAGCGTTAAGAAAAGGAGATCCGAAACATTCAACAATGAACATTTCTGATATTCGAGCACATGAATTCAGTGAAGTTTCCCTGAAAATAGTAATTTCTCGTCGTTTCCCTATCTTCCCCTGTTCCAACGTTGAGGTGATTGATCCGAATGAAAGTAGGTCAGAAGGCTAGTGACTGAACAACGGTCTTCACCGTGTGTCCGAGAAATACTACTAGCTTTATTCAATTTGTATAATTGGTACTTGGGGCTTCTTGTTGAGTTTTCATCTCAATGTTAGAGTTGAAAATAATGAACCTAAAATCGAAGCATGTGTTACAGGTAGAAGCGAGATCAGCAAACGACGAGGAATTAAAGTTGACTGACACGCTAACCTATTTCACAAGGGATACTCAGGCAGCCAAGGTTTGAACTTGACTATTTTTTCGTTGAAATTGACTCATTCTATTAACTCTTTCTCCTCCTTTCTTTTTTTTCCTTACTCCCTATGTTACTGCGAGTTCTGAGCGACAGGTGCGTCGTCCTCAAACCGGATGGAAAAATTTGAGGGACTTCTTTACGTTGTGCTTGCATACACCAAGCGATGATCTTCTGCCACTGTTTTAATAACGAATTTCTGCCATCGCCGTCCCTGTGACATCTCCATCCCATCGATTTGAGGTGGAGCAAAGTTAAAGTGTGATGACGGCCGCCTGTCATGTGGCTTGTAAAAGAAAACGTGTTACCTCCGTTCTTTCGACTCACGTCGCTTAAAAGCTTAACTTGTTTTTGTGATGCAAAGTCCTTAGCCATAATAAGGTAATATGGTGGAAATTGCTCATATTTTGTTCGATTGCTTTCGCCGTTTTCCATTCTAGTCCCTTACCCATTAATCTCCATTGTACATTCAAATTCACGAGTCATTAGGAATGTTTCGTGATGTCATGAGTGGGCGATGATGTCATAGTTGTCCTTCTTGAAATTCATTCTGTCGACGACGCATTAATCAGCATTTTCACGGATGGTGGAAGGCAGTTTCAGGTTTACCACTTCCATTTCATATATTTTTCATTGCTAGTCATTTAAAATAGTCGCCGATATTGTCTCAAGATGTATCGTCTTGTTCTTCGTTCAATCTTGTTTTTTTGAATCACATGGAATATCTTAGAAACATCTCATCTTTCGTCTTGAGTTTATAGCTGCAAATTGCCTTCGAACCCTTTTATTGACGCCATCGTTTCCTGTTTTGCTGAGGGATCCCTTAGTATTTTTCTGGATTATATTAGCCCAATTCATTCTTGAAGGAGTCTGCTCTGGTGAGGTCCCTATCTATTGGGTGATGATTTGTAGCGCAGGGAAACGGAGGAATTATGACCAGCTCCTGAATTTTTGTGTATTACTTGACTGGGCTTGATGAGGGATAAGTTTTTTGTAGGGATCGAAGTGGGAGTTCCGTTGGGGTGAACCTTTTCGTCTCAGCTTAACGCTCCTGCATACTGCAAGTGATCATTTTTATGGTTTTGCTTTCTGATGATTGGCTGCTTTTGATCTTCGGTTTTAATTGCTTTTCTAACGTTCGCAGATTCTCTAAACCAGCTGCCCTCATTCTATCCCATCTTTTCAAGATCGGCTTCGTTGTTTGCATTTGTCGTAAGCAATGCACTCTTTGCTGTTGGCTGCAAACGCGTCGCACGGCGTTTTACGACCAAAAAAATGATGCGCATCGATCGCAGTGTGTCTGAGATCGGCATGGTTTGGCTGTGAATCTCAGTGCGTTTACCCCAATCTATGGACTTGATAATGGAGCAGAAAGGTAAATTGAAGCCACGAATATCAGAAATCTTTGGGTGATCAACCTGGCAGTGATCTTTCAGTAAGTCGTATACTTTCTCGTTTCTAGATAAATTGCAGTAGTAAATGTGTTTTCTTGGTTAAGAAGCGGTTAGTTGTTTGGCTGGATACTCCTCTTTTAGGTTCCAGCATGAAATGCTGATAGAAAAGCAATTCGTAACGGCTGTACGTGCCCCAAGGGGCGAACATTTCGCGTGGTTTTCGGTCGCAGTGAGAGGGTGCATTTTTCCTTTTGCTGTCTTGTTCAGTGCTATTGCGCCTACGTGTTAGATATCCCTGAGGGGCATAAATGAGTTAATATAGGGATCGGCTTAGATCTAAGGTGAATTCTGTTACAAGGATTTTGGAAGCACCTGACATCATTTCTCCATGAAACAGTAGTGACTTGTCTCGATAATGGGTCACTTTTCGAGGACATTTGTGTTGCTGTGTATTGTTTCGTGCTATTCACTCGCTTGATACTCGTTAATTACATTAATTCTCCATTGATTTGATGATATATTATCAATACATGCAGTAATTAGCATAATTCATTATGAGTATCGTAATTTAAAAATCAAACAAAATTATCATAATCAAAAAATTCAACGTAATTAAAAATGTTTCAATTCAGCAATGAGTTCTCCATCAATTTTACGATATATTTCATCGTTGATTTTGCGTCGATCAGAGCAGTTTTTGGGACGAGCTGGGTTATAGGGAAGTGGAAGCATTATAGTTTTCTACCGGATGTAACAGCAGTAACGAAAGCGAGTGAATTCTGCGGAATTCCCCTCTCCTGTGATGAGCTCCACTTTAACAGCTAGTTTCTGAGCTGAGGAATAAGCGGAAAAAAGGGAAGCAACTGGATATGGTGAGCTATCTCTTGCTGATATCACATCATTTTCAGCCATGTCACCTGTTTCCTTACTGACTCCTTTTCTATGGGTTGATTGTTCGACTAGAAACTCCAGTATGATTATATGGGTCAAATTCGAGGAACAGTAATGTCAAGTGACGTTTTGCTCTGATGGGCTCCGCCCATAAGAACAAGTCACGCCCCCTGACTGATCCTCACATTGAAGACACCACGCGGTAATCAGATTAATCGCTTACCTTCATGGGGTAAGTAGATCAAATAACTGCTCAGGTTCCGCTCTTGCTGCGGCGTCACGGCGCACTGAGGGCGCTAAGCCCGCTCGAACTCCACCATGCTACGTACACCGAACGGAATCACTCCTGACTGGACGAAGCAGTTTCCAATGTGGCATTTACGTGGTGAAGGAACCTTGCGAATCATCATGATAAGTTGAGATAAAACAGAAGTTCCGATTATAAAGACGACGTTAGCGGGCGAAATAGGTAACATCATTGAAATTCGACTAATACCATCGAGCAAAAACTCGTTTCCAGGCAGCAGTTCTCGGACAAATACTGTGTTTATGGGTTCATTTTTAGTGTTCCTAGACCTTCTCGTTCGTTTCATAATCTCTGCTGTCAGTAATGGGCGCGGTAAGGCTGGAGTTTGTCTCAAAGGTTCCAAATTCACAGAGCGAAGGATACGGCGCTAATCTTCCTTCATGCAATACTTGTAACTCATCAGTCTATAAGTATTTTTGATGCGACCGTCAAGCCTGACGCAGATGTGACCTGCTCGTCTGGAATTGGAATGAGTTTGGTATCCATGGCGATGATGTAAAAGGTTTGCAAATTGTCGGGAGTCGTGCAGTGTTGTTCAATTGCCACTATTTTTATCCATGAGAAAGAGCTGTTCACACAGTGGACGGGGCGACCGACACTTGAAAGTCAAAATCTCTCAACGGGTGTTCTTTCTTGGTCGTGGCTACTTTATAGTCGTTTTTTTTTGGACGAGTATCTTTTTGATATTATTTGCTCTTTCAAAACGTTTTACATCATAATTTGATTTTTCAAATAAAGTTCATATGGCTGATTTCAGATCTTTCGAATTTTGATTCTATGAATTTGATTTTTCCCAGCAATAACTTTTTGGGCGACTTTTTTCTGCTCCGGTAGCATAAGCAGTAATGATTGCATGCGCTACCCGTTTTCTGTGCTATCGTACACGTGAATGGAGGATGACAATGTAGGATCGAAATCAGCAATGACTAGTTTGAAAACGATGGAATGACGTGGTGGAAAGCGATGAGTTGCGGAGCTGCATTCCGCGTTTTTTGAAGGCTCGCTATTGAGCGAAATCGCATTCCTTGGCAAACGGTAGCACCAGCCACTGACTCATTAGTTTTGTGACGTTTATTAGAAGGTAACGCGAATATGTGGCTCCACTATTCGAGAATTCCCGTGAATTGGTTCAGCAAATACTCATGGCTGTTAGATTTACTCGTTTATTTTTCAAACTGCACAGTGAGGTATGGTACCGTCATATAGTTTTCTAGAGAGTCTTCCAAGAGGAAATGTACTTGGTGACTACACCGAATACTAACCCGTTAATTGAGTCTTTGGCCTTCTGTTCCCTCTGTATGCACTTATTGGTCCACCCTTTCCCAATCACCTTTTGGTCTCTTTGGCTTTTGGTTGATAATAGCAATAGGCATCGGTGGAGTGGTGACGAGTGACGAACAGCTGGAATTTAATTTATTGCTTTTGGTGAACACAGCAGGCGAAGGTCCCTTGCGCTTTGCAGAGCTGATCTTCTGGTGCATGGTCCCTTTCTTCTGAAGAACAACCTCCGGTTTTTGCGATGTCACGGTTCGATATTAAGGCGGTACACCTGCTCGAATCCATCCCGCTTGAACCCTTTATTGGTCAGCTGCAAAAATGGGTGTGGTCAGAATGGGCTCGAGCAGGTGTAGCGCCGTGATGGTGCTCCGTGACGGAGCAAAAAAGGTACAACCTAGATAATTACCAAGAAACCAGTGCGCCAAAAAGGCAAGTCGACACATCAGGTTACCGCAAGGTGCGGCTTTATCGCCCGTGAAAATATTGAAAGCGCGTTATTTGAACCCTGACGTGAAGCTGCAGACAGCCTCACGGATGGGGCACCATAGACCCTCAAGATTACGAGTTTTGGCTTTTTTTTGTCGTAGATATGCGACTGAATCCGGGACTCGTATATCTTCTAGTGAAAATTTTCGTTCCGTTTTCGATTCTACCCAGAAGAGTTCATCGATTTCCATTAGCTGAGAAGGAAATGAGATTCCTACGAGGATAAGTGGGTCTCCGGTCGATGCCATCGTGACCTGTGCAGCAGTGGTGTAGCTTACTCGTGCGCCCGTTTTTTCTTAATTTCCGTCATATTTACTAAGCATTCTCTGATGAAACCTATCTGGAGCTTTTATTCTCCTTGACTAATGAGACTTCCAAAGTATGGGTTCAGTATTGTACTTCGTATTTTTGGAGTTTTTAATTGTAATTGAGTTGCAGGTCGGCTTGTAAATTTGTATCACCTTCCCTCGAATGGATTAAGAAAAGAGTGATTAGTCCTTTTTCACTTTTATTCACTTTCTTGTCCCCAAGTGCATCAAGGGTACTTTCACGCGAAGGAGAAAGTTGGGCAGCTCGATCAACCATCCTGGGAATTGTTATTTATTTATTAATAGCCACAAAAAAAACGTCAAATGTTGCTATGGAAATTAACGGAATCAAAAAAATCTTCCACAAAATGATAGTACTTAGTATTTCATATGTTGAATTTTATTTTAATGTTTTATTACTAATTTTTTTATTCTCGTTTTTTATTATTATGTGCGGGTCGAATCTACTAGAAAGCTGCTAGGAGTCGAAGCAGTAGCAATTCAGTAGTTTCTGAAGAGTTCCCTCAAGTATCCTGGGAAAGACCTATCCTGAATTTACAGTATCGTGTAAGAAACTGAAAAGAAAGCCGATGAATGTGAAGCTCACAGACGCTGTTTATTTTTTATAGTATTTTTCGTTTTGGTTTTTTGCTACAAGTTTTCCATTAAGTATTTAATTGCTTCTTCCAATTCATACGTTTTAAATCGTTTGGCATTGATCATGTTATCCTTTTGAGTGATAGTTTTCTCCTTGCTCTACTAACTTGTATGGCTGTTTTTCCTGTGTTCCTGAGGTCTCCACAAATCATTCAGTTCTATTAAAGAACTGGCAGACGAATCAGTAATCATGTGATGAATAAGTGGAGGTGAAATTCAATTTCTATCTACCACTGTTTCCCATCTCTTTTTCCAAAAATAGCACGATACTTCGAATTAAGGAGATGGATTCAGGTTCCGCGAAGGCTTAGATTCTTCACTTGTATGAATGACGAGTGAAATTTTTGAATTAGGGGATGTGAACAGTAAATTGCAGCCCTGTGATGGAAATACGGAACAGGAGTTGCGGATAGGGGATCGTATTCACGCCCATACGTTCATAATGTCAGGACTCAAAAGGATTGTGAAGTAAGACAGAGCGGTACCTTTGACAGGAATTGGGCGCATGTTATTCATTAGAGCAGCAAAACTGGTATTCGAGATATTTGCACTTATTAGCGATGAATCTGACGTCATGTCAGAGGGTAGGAAGAGGAGGTAATCTGGTTTTTGAAATTTTTCGTCGTGATAACACTAGGTTCAGAAGAATAAGCAGTGTACCCCAAGAGCATACGGCAATGCTGCAAGTCAGTGAGAGACATTTGGCTGAGAACAGTTACTCGAAAAGAATGAAAGATTGATTGGTTGGCAGCAAGGCGCAGTGAGAGACCACTTTATGGCATACGTCATAACAGAAAAAGGCAGAATGAATGAAGTGAACCAGTGGGAGTGCTCGCAGTGTTCCCATAAAACTCGAAGAAAAACATTTCTCTGACGTATTTTCTCACCATCAACTCTTCATCATAATTTACCGAAAATGTTACGATAATGATTTTTTTTCAATATTCAGAATTTTTATTAAGTTTTCACATGTTTTATGTGATCGTACTTAGCTGAATTGAATTTGGTGTGAAGGTTTTCCGAAGCAATCTGTGAAAATCCTCTTATGGAAATTGGTTGCACGCAGAGAGCTTTGTTGATCAAATGATAGCTCGCACTGTTCTGCCCATTCATTGATTGATTTTGTGAGGTTTCAAATAAACGAAACTTTCGGCGCTCCAAGCGATAGCCTAACTTTTGAATGAGGTTACTGTGACAGGTTTTTCCTTATGAGGGGTTTAGGTTGGCTAGGTATGATTGAGTTGCAGGTGATACATTTGCGCTCGGTAGTAATGGGGGTGAAAGGGGTGTCGGCAGTGTAATGGATTAGCACGTATGCCCGGAAAGCATGAAGCGCGGGTTCGAGTCCCGTCTTACACCGGAGCTCTTAAGCATAACTAAGCATCCTTGTAGTAATGGAGTGTTTCTGAGCCGACATCGTTCACAAATTGGGAACATATTGTTAGATGATCGCCATAGACCTGCATTACTATGGGCTTCGGGATGAATATCCGATGGTGTTTCATGTCTGCGGTGATCACCGTTATACTTGGCTCAATTCTTAGTTTCTTCGTACTTCTGGTTGTTGTTTGCGTCGGTGAGCATGACAGCTTAGAAGTGTTTATGTTGAAGTAATGCCTTCTTTTAGGAGTTTAAATGTGAAATAGTGTTGGGAGGTGAGCCGTGCCTTATTATCTGGAATAGGAAAAAAACGGGATTAATGTCTTTTATATGATCCAAAACTAAATTTAACTTAATTGTTTCATTTGATTAGTTAGTATATTTTAAGCGGAAGAATCTTGTTTGTGGTTTTATGGTGCTATTGGAAGTGCTCACGCCTTCATTGCACATAACAATGCGGCTAGGGCTATTCTGACGCACACTTCTAGATGGATTTCTTTCTTGCGCTTTCAATGATTCCTGCAGCAAAACTTTTCAGGTTCACGGTCTAGCTTTTGTTTAATCTCCCTCTTCTCCGGATAACTGTCATTGACTTTGTAGTCAAACAGAGACTTGAAAAAAGCATAAGAACAAGTGGTTAGAACAAATAATAGAAGCGAGCAAACATACTGAAGAGGTGTGGTTTCAATGCGTTTTACACTGATTCGAATCCTCTAAGTCAATATCATTTTCTAAATAATCCCTCGCATCTCGTTTCGTTATTACAGTGTTAGTTTGGCTTACTTCTTTTCGAATGGCTATTCATTTGCGGTTGTAGGTATTTTTGCCTCAATGCGTATATGGTAGCAAACTCATAGGTGAGGTGGAGTCTCATGATTTGCAGAGTTCCTCTGTTAGTTGCTTATCTTCTTTGGTAACAATTTTATTTCTCACTTATGACTGGAACTGTCATATCCTTGTTGAACTTGAATACTGTTGCGAAATTTTTCATTTGTTATGAACTTTTTTCGTTGAATAGGGCAGGGAAGCAGATCATTCCTTAATGATATAGAAAGTCTTCCATTTTGCGCTATCACTGAAATTTAAGAAACCAAGGATTTCAAGTCTCAGTTCCTTACTATTAGCTGTGGTCTAATCAGTGCTCCGAATCTTATCAGCAATAGTTTTTTTTGTTGCATCGAGTCATGTTATCGCTGACGGCTGTTACAGAGCTGACTTGTGGGCGTTATTGCTCAGCGTAAGTAAAATCTCAAGGCATTTTAGTAATCGAAGGAATCGGTCTCCTATGTGGAATTTCTGCACTAAAGGAGTGTCAGTCGGAGAGAAAGTGTGAAAACATTCTCAAGTTTGCGACGTTACACATTACAAATCATCATCACGCGATCCTTTTCCTTCGAAAACTTCTTCATTTAACTTTTGCGACTGCTGTAAGTATAAACATATCAATTTTCCAATGATAAAAGCGCTGAACATAGATTTTTATACCAATGATGTCTGATGGACAGCCTGAAGTCCCTCAGACTTAACCTTTCATGTTTCGTACCAGAGATGTTTCACACCCTGACATTTCTGTGCTGCCAGATCATATCTGATCAGGGATTACTTTAGCTGAAGACCGGTTTGTGTTAGCAGTTGCTGCCGCCATTCCATAGGTTGGGTGGTGCAATGACATAGGAACTGGAAAATCAAGGAGTATAAGCGAGTGATCCTAGTATTCGCTTTGTTCATCAACTGGAAGTAGGCACAGCTATGAGTCGTGCGATATAGCCAAAATGATGGTTTGGGAAAAAACGGCCAGTCTTATCGTACCGATTCCAAAGGTCAACGCTGTAAAACTCCGCCCGCCCGCCACCACCACGTCGGCGGCGACGACAGCGGCGCTTTGCATTTGCACGCTTGCCTTGCAATTCGCAATACCGTCATTGCACGTTTGCACACTCGTTGTGGTATGTCGTGTAACGTTATGAAATCTGGAAGAGGTCGAGCTGTGTTTCCGTTTTCATTCAACCATTGTGAAGTATTTTTTATCATTGTTCTCAGCTCTGTTTGTCAGTATCTGTTTTAATTCGCTTATTCATTATTAGTAAGAAGATTTTTAAAGTTCTCATGGACATTTAGAAAGGCCACGCATAGTTACTATGAGGCATAGGTCCGCATTCCAATCAGAAGGCGGTACTTTATGAAATTGTTCAATTTCATTTTTTTGCGGTCAGTTCAAGTGGATGAAGGTCTAGTTTGGTATTTGGATTAGGGATTTTGGTGCTAATCTTATTGGATGGTAGGACTTACTGTGCTCGGCGTCCCGCGCTATTTTTGCTCAGAATTTCAGCCTAACCTGGTTCAGGGAGAACCCCCGGAACCCACCTCATCAACTTCAGACCAAATCGTCTGAGTAAGGCTCACACGATTGGTCTGAAGTTCATCGCAGAACGGCAGCTAGTGAGGGATGACAGCGCGGCAATGAAAGCCCTCTACGTCCAATTAGTATTAGCCCCGGGATTTCTGATCTTGAAATTTATTTCCCGTACCATTAAAGCCGTATCTAAATGTCCGAGATTAAGAAATAGGAAAGCAAGAAGGGATCATAACGTAACCATGTGTTTTCTGTTTTAACCTTGAAACTCAATTTAGCTGATTGGAGTTGGAGAACTACGTTCGCCATTAAGCTTATGATTATGCAGCTAACTTGTCCGCATCATAAAGCGCCAGTATTCGCTTTTTTTCATCTGTTTTCAGTCATTCTCATTCATTATCCATGCATGGCAGTGACCAAACCTTTTCGCCGCTTCTAGGTTGTTCGAAATCGTAGAGGATGTGTGCTTCTGGCAAAGTTATAGCACGGACACTTTTATCAAAAGATTTCCATAGTAACTGGTACCTCCCTTCGGTTTCCTCGCGATTCTTCAGTTATAATCATAATCATTTACATACATATGCATGTGATTATGTAGGCTGCTTCGTCGAGACATCACTGATCTTTGGACGGGATACTTAAGCAAATTCTTCATAGATTACGCTATTATATGCAACTTTTTATTCGATTTTGAAAGTTTCTCCATAGTTCGGCCTAATTCCACTGTCTAGTGATTTCCGAGTATTCACGTAGCGGAGGCGTTACTAATGTTCTGTCGAGCTCTGATCGATGCTGCATAGTTGAAGTCATTGTTTGCGGGGAACTACCCCGTTGGGCGACAGCAGCGTTTGCATCTGCTCGTCAAAAAGCGTCAGTGACCATCGAAAAGGCTTTCGCAGCTCATTGCTGTTCTTTAGCCGTGTGCGAACAATGTATCTCTTTGTGCTGGCAGGCCCGAATCTTGCTAGTATGATGTTCTGAACCGATTTTTCTGGAATTCGGGAGAATGGAGACATTGGAGGGAAGGCTATTAGAACGTCACGGCCATTATGCAGCCTCTAAATAACAATAGCCTTGGGAGGGTCGCTCATTCGAAAAGAATGTCGAAAAGGAAATAGTAATGACAAGGGGTTTCTCAAAAGACTCAACGTGGAGATTGCCCAGGGGGTAATGCGAACGTATTGAAGTTAGATTCAGTGCCCTGCAGGTATCGTCCATATATTCATTTTGTGTTTGCTAAGGCCACATGCAAAGTTTCCGACCGAGATACAGCTCCTCAACTTGACGGGCGACGTTGTGGTGGGGCTGCCCGTGAAAGCGGGTTCACCAAGACTTTAGGAACAAAGCGGCGCCGGTCACTTCGTCAAAGAAACGGAGTGAGGAGCAGATCAACTTCGGACGCGAAATTTGACTGCGCTGTACCCGCCGACGGCTGTTTGAATGCTGCTCGGCGGGAATTCCGACGAGCCACTGTTCTTCTAGTTTTTCGATCAGAATCATAAGATTTCTGTGAAGAAGCACATTTCTTCGGAACAATTGGAAAGGCCACCCAAGGTATTGCATAGATCAAATTCACGCGCTTGTAGACGTCGGGTGCATGACGCAACCTCGCAAAAATTGATAACAGTATTTGGTCTTGGCACTTCGGTATTTCGGTCTGCTATTAAATTTTGATCCTTCTTCGAGAAAGATATGATTGAAGAAGGAAGGGAACTGTGAGTATTGAATAGGAGTGACGCAGGGAATAAACTAGATTCGTCAGGACCTCCCACGGAGAACGGGAGCTTCCGAAGGCGGATTTGGGAGGTAGGCGCCACGTAGAAAGTGATTTGAAAAGCAGCTCTCGCTCTTGCACTGACATTCTACTGAATTCCTCTTACTTCTCTCTATCCACTAAAAGTGGTAGCTCTGCTCCTTCATCCTGAACTCGACCACACCCAAAGCCTTGCCATTCGTTTCCCATTCCCCTTACGCTTTTTATCTCTCTCTCTCTCTTCGTTTAACCTTTTTCTCGTGTGTCTTCTGGGAAAGTTTTCAAACTTTTACATTATCGAACGATTACCTTTATTGGGTTTTCCGGTTCACGATTGTACCCACTCATTTTCAGGATCTCCTTTATCGTCGCCTGCGATGTCTTGCCAATTACGAAGCAGCAAACAAGAATCTCGAGCGTGCACGCGGTCGCAACAACAAAGACATTCCAAAGGTACAGCTGACCGTGTCTTTGGGGTTGTTGGATTCGCTTTTGTTTTCTCTTTCCTTTAGTTACTCGCATAATGAGAAGAAAGAATCAGTACCATACTCCTTCATCAGGCGTAAAATTGATTGCAAGAAAATAATCTCAAGCGGTACCCACATTCCTTGATTTGGTCTGGCTACGCCCAGTGGAGAGCGAGTCGTGGTTTCTGAGAATTTCGTCACTATTGCGAGTTGGCATCTGGGTTGTCTTGAGGGTCATTCGAAGTATATACTGCTGTGGTCTGATTGTGATTTTGAAGACGAGGTTTTTTCAGGCTAGATTTATAATGTATTGTAGGTATTGTATTATAGGGTATACGTATTATAGGCCGAAGCCGAACAACAGGAAGCATGCAAAAAATTCGAAGACATTAGTGCATTGGCAAAAACAGAATTGAAGGATCTGAAGAAACGCAGAGTGTTAGCTTTTAAGAAGAATCTCGCTGATCTCGCTGATCTTGAGATCAAACATGCCAAGGTATGCACAGTTTTTGAGATGAGTCATGTGAACTGGGAAATTGTTTTGCTTTTGGCTGTGATGTTTTACGTGGTATCTTACATCTTTTTCTTGGTTAAATCCCATTGTTTGAGTACTCTTGGATGGACGAAGGTAGCGCAGTAAAAGCCGCGTCAAATTTATGGATGAATTCGAAGGTCTCTTCACGTTCTCTTCCTCGGCCGTGGAAATAGAATTGCCTTGAAGGATAGAAATTGTCTGAACTATTGGCCAGTTTTGTAGCTGACATGGAACCGTTACGTAAGCAATCGCCAGTGTGAATCGCGGTATGTGTCGTATGCGTGGCGCACACTAACGATTTTATCAGCTCTGAGTATTTTGAATTGTGTGCAGAGACTCAGCGAAAGTGGATGCGATTTGCAGCAGTGAACTTGAGTACCGTTGGAGATGGGCTTCACTTCTTTCCGTTTCTATAATATTAGTCTAGCTGTTCCATTCTTTTCTAGTTTCAATTACGCCGTTGATTCGTATTTTTCCCATTACGTTAGAGACCTTATTTTCAAAAAAAAAAGAAGCGATTCGCTGACTTTGCAATACTGATTTCTCTATTCTCGGGGAATAGGAGGGCTGAAGCTGCAAACCATATATTTCTTCGGGTGTGTACCCTTACGTCAGGATTTTCGCACCGCGGCATGTCACAAGGAAAGCAATGCGGAAGGGCTAAAGCGCCATGTTGTTGGGTCCCGAAGCGATTACAAGTCAACTGCGTATCGCATCTGTCCATATGTCCCTAGCATTGCTGAGTAATCGTTTTGAAACTCAAATGCCGCGACGCGCATAGCTCGCATACACTGTGTCGCACGCCGCTCGTAGTCGTGCGAAATCCTGACATAAGGGTACGCACCCTATTTCTTCGAATCTTTAAAGGAATCGTCCACGGAAAATGAGTTATTGTGTTATCCATATGTTTATGTTGTATTTGCCTAATGTTGGCCTCATGCAAAATTTCACGCGAAAAGATGTGAATCTGGCGAGATACAGCACCACAAAGTGCGGTCTTGGTGGGCGGGGCCTCCGTGTAAAAGCCTCGTCCCGTCGTCCGCCGTGGTCGGAGACGCATTGTAGGAACAGAAGGTTACGTAAACAGTCCCACTCTCCGTTCCCAACGGCGGCGGACGACGGGACGAGGCTTCTACACGGAGGCCCCGCCCACTTGGACCGCACTTTGTGATGCTGTATCTCAGCCAGATTCACATTTTTCACGTGAAATTTTGCATGAGGCCAACATTAGGCAAATACAACATAAATATATGGGTAACACAAAAACTCATTCTCCGTGGACCATTCCTTTAAGCCGCACATCTAAAATGATCGGTGTTCACTGGTCCATTTGCTGAGCGTTGGTCTCCATTGTTCATACGAAAAACACCATACCTTGTACCTTTTTTACTAAACAGATAAATAAGGTAGATATTTCTCCACTGTTCTTTGTAATCGGCATTTTCACCATGAAAATGTTGTAAGAAATGTATAGATAGGAGCTGAAAACCGGCTGAGATAGCATCGGGAAACTGTTCATCAAATTCAAGAGCAGTATTTACATTAGCAACAGCAGTTCTCTAAAGTAATGGCATCACCTATGGAAAGATAATTTTAGATATTCTGTATCTTCAAATACAGTTTAGTTCATCGTAACAATCTCCCATTGCACTTAGTTACTTTACTAGAGTAATATATAACAATTTGGCAGCTAGAAGCTTTCTCTATCCCAGTGCTTGTGCATTGTTCGAGCATTTGATGATTCGGTCCTCTCAGTTTACACGTTTTTCCTTTGAACGTAGCCCATGGTGTAAGCTGTGCGGCAGGACACTTCAAGTAGGTCAGATAATGCGTAGAGGCGGCGACTGCTTCCTTTAGCTCATGGCCTGGCTAATTCACAACAAGATCAGCAAGCCACCTGTCGCGCGCGGTGACGCAACTCCTTAGCGTTGTGTCACCGCGAGGTGACCCATGATGAGTGTCCTCTCGCTCATCAGTTCGTGCTACAGTTTAATAATCATTTAGTTGGTTTACTGTAGTGTCTGAGATATGCGACTGTAGCATCAGATATAGAGAAAAAGAATTATGGTTCAGAATAGTTTGAGAATGGATAAGGTCGGGCAACGACTATTAAAGGAACCAAGTTACTTCTCGTTCACTGCTCTGAGTTAAGGACGAGTCGCGGGAAGGTTAATTCAGTTTTTTATAGCTAATCACTGACAATTTTGCCCCATCCCCAAGGCTGTGTTCATACTCAGCGCCGGTGGGGCGTGGCTGAGTTCACAGGCAGCCAGACAGAGTGGCACGGGGGAACTGCGGAGACCACGTAGGCAACGAGGCAGCGTGGCATAGGCGGATACGTAGAGACGCGCACCCAAGCCCTGCCGCCGGCGCCGCAAAGTATGAACGCGGCCTAAGCCTCAGATAAGTGTGGAGAGTGCAGAAGAGCTGCGTAAACAAACCTTAATTCTGTCCGAGCATCATTCTGTTATTTTCGAAGGGGGCGTAAGCTTCTAAAGAACACTATAGGGGGTATGGCTCTGTGCGAAAGTGATGCGCCAGGGACGTCTTAAAGGAAGTGATATGGGAAGTTCGGACGAGTAGTGAAAAATGTAGCAAATATGAAAGTCGAGGCTCAGTAACATGACAGTGAAGAAAAAACGAAAGGAAATGGTCAAGAAACGGACAAATAGGATCCCTTTCTCACCGTTGATTCTCGACCCGGACGACCTTTCTGTCAAGAGTCGTATAGTTCAGACGAGTTTTTCATTGCCAAGTTGTCAACATGGAGGGGTGTTCGGAAATATGGCATCGTCTACTTGTGAGTGAGCTTCGAGCTGAAACTGAAAAAAAACACGCCGCTCCACCCTCAACCCTGCCGCATCTCCTTGGCTGCTCTCACCATACCAAGCAGGAGTTATATCATCTGGAGGCGGCGGGTGGGAGTCGATTGGTCGAACTTTCGCTTCGCGGCGTCGCACTCGCGGTGCCGTCAGTACGAGACGTTTGGGATTCCGCTCAAGACGCAGTGGGCTGGTACCGTGAAGGATCGTCAGGAATTGCAGTTTGGAAGCTCCGAAAGTTCGCCTATATCATTGTTGTTGTCCTTTTGACAAATAAAGCTGCAAACGACGCACTCGCCGTGGGCGGCCACGCGAAAATTCGACCAAATCCCCATTCGGAGGTGGCATCTCCCATTCGAAGCGTCAGCTATTAATCGTCGCCGTCTCTACAGCTCGGGGCGCGCTTTTGAACAGAAGTTTCGCCATGAATGGGCTTCTAAGACCCCTCGTTTCCATGTGAATGGCTTCTTTTAGGGATTTCTCATAAAACTACATTACCCCTATTGCTGTCTTGAAGTAGTACGGTGCTTGAGCGGTTGCTGTCCTCCGCCTTATTTCAGACACTTTCGCTTGGGGCACAACTACATAACGCACGCATCGCCTCCCACGAAGCAAGGCGCGTTGCAGAAATATGTCCTGACGACTCACTACCCCATCAGGGGTAGATCTTATTATCTTTGTGATTTCTGTGTCGTCCTGTCCCGAACCTGTAGAAACAATGTGAGGCTCCAGAATCTGTTTTACTTCGTTTAACTGCTGCTCTTGAGCGATATGGCAATAAGATGTTATGTCAACCGCATTAGGAGAAATGCAGGCTCAAGCTCATAGTGCAAACTATTATACTAATGGATCATATGTTATTATCAGCCTATACCCGTGTAATAGCTATACTTTTTCTTATGTTGAGACACTTCATCGGAGAGCTTGCCGTTTCATTTTTAAACGGAAAGCCTCCAAGGTTCGCGAAAATCATTACGTAACTCATTCATCCGAGTTTTCCTGTAAAGAAGGATCTTTAACGCGAATGCATCTTCGAAAAGACTATATATGCATGTGTCTTCTGAAATTTGTAACAATACGCGAAGTATCTACGAAAAAATTATACCTTTTTCGAAATCGGTAGAACTTTCATAGTTGACGTTTGAACGGCTCCCCGTTCTATAATGGCTCTACTCCGCATGTTCGTTTCTCAGGCTTCGTTCCCAACGGAGGGTTAATTAATTCCTTGAATGTCATCTCATGTCTATGTATCTCCCGTTCTCGTATTGAATCGTCTTCGGCGTACGCGCTGTTCTTTCTCAACATCGTTTATGGTGATATATCATGAGATTGTCTCATTGGTATTCAGTCGCACCTATTCTTGTCTCGACAGTACATTTTTTATGTCGGTAATACAGTGCGTTTCATAATTATAAGGTCACCCCTGAATTTCAAGTTTTCTCAACAACTCCGCATTAAGGAATCTTTTCAGTCCCATAGACGGGTTCCTCACCTGAAATAACCCCTGTACCCGATTTCTGGTTGCAGTCTCGCTTACCTTCTGTTTTTAAAAGTAATTTTCCTTTTTTGTACCGTTTCATAATTATAAGATCACCCTGAAAAAAGAAAGAAGTTGAGGCTCCAGCAATTCTGTGAAGGTGGATATGTCTTCCAAATACAACTTCGAGATACATGCTCAATCGTTTTGTGGCTAGCTGCTATGTTCCGAGAGAGAAGCCCAGATTTGGGATTCTCGTGGTACTAGGCTCAGTTTGAGAGCCATTCCGCAAAAATCGGAAGATTCCTGTGCTCAGTTGGATAACATTTGAGTCGTTCGGTGTCTTCAGATGTTTTTCAGACTCTGGACTTTCGAGTGAGACCATTATGATTAACGAGAAAAGGGATTTTGGGGACCACTTCCTACAGCACCTCCTCCATGAACCAAATTTGTTTGGAGTTGAACCATTCTTTGTCTGGTACCACAGCGTGTGAAGTAGCGAGGAAGAGCAGAAACATCACCGAAGAAATAATGAAGTAGTTTCCGAGGCCTACAGCACACCATAAGGCGGCACGACTTCAATTTACAAAATTGTTCTTGAGCGCGGATTGAACGAAATTGAATTTGCATAGGAGTTGCACCCTGCATGCGAGTAATTCCATCTGAATTGTATTTTTGAGTCTAAAAACATTCTATTCGTATGGTGCTGACGGGCGGAGGTAGTACTAGCTTAGTCTGAGAAGTGCACCGATCTACCGGAGCCTTGGCAATTTTTGTGGGAGAAGGATTACGACTTAAGTTGTTTTCGGCAATAAGGTTGCATTAAACTTTGCTTTAGAAACCTGCAGAATGGACTCCAGAGACTGCTAGAAGGTCTTACGAAGAAATAAGTTGCCTTTTGGAGCCGACCGGCTCTTCATACTTGCGTCTCAAAGTATGGCAATGCTGTTGTTCACGTAGGTCATCTAACGGAACTGCGTTGAAGTTCCGAAATATGGACGTCCAGCCATAGATAACGTTCAGTTTTGGTCTCAGCTCTACTATTGGGGAGATCTAGAAGACATCGCCTCAAAAATTTACCCCGATAATTGTCAATACTGCGAAGCAAAACTGCTGAAAGAGACAATCGTTGAAGATTGGAACAATATCTATGGTGAGGTTTTCCAAAATTTAGTTTCTACTTCACCGAATCTGCTAGTTAATGTCGTTCTTAAACAGGAGGGAGCTATAGATCATAAGCTCCTCCGCATGCGCTGTTAATTCTAGCAAATTTTCTGATTCTTCAGGGTGACCTTATAATTATGAAACGGCACAAAAATCAGAAAATATTCATAAAAATGTCAGGCTGAAAGGTGCTGTCATCAAAACTAGTACAGAAGGGTTTTCTGTGGTGGGGAATCTATAAAAAATACTTGGAAAATTTTCGGTTAACTGTCTCTTCTGAAAACTGAAAATTTAGGGGTGACCTTATAGTTATGAAACGCACTGTATGTATGAGCGATGGTGTCGTTGTACAGTAGATTGCGTGTGCACTTTGTTGCTTTCCCTTTGACATAATATGATATGGTTTGCCTGAACGCTTTAGCTCAAAAGGTGTCCTAATCATGCACTTATCCCAGATAGCTCTATAGTGTGTCCCAAGCATATGGTTCACCCTAAGTTCCATCTCTATCTCTAGGATAGACCACAGTTCCTTCCACATTTTTGTCAGTACTACTTGACGGCTGACGGAATCAAATGCGTCAGTGTACCGAAACAGTGTATTGCAAAATTTTCATTTGCTTTTTTTTTCGAAAACTACGGTGTATCAGAACCAGAGATCCACTTGAAATTTCGAACTTCTTCAACAATGAACCGACCAAAATTCACAAAAACAACATTTGAAAGTCATGGTCTTCCCTCTCCTTTCAATCACTTCGATGATACGCTTCTGCACGCTCTGGACAAGTCGCGAGATCGTTCCTAGCGACACCCTCTCCCAACCTCTTGAATAGCGCACGATTTGCGCAGACGTGCAACAGTACCTTTCGAGACGTGTAGGTGTCAGTCCCCGCACAACCGTCGCACATTCTTTGAGCTGTTGGATGCAGCGTTGAGAACCCGACGCTTTTGCTTTTCAAAATATGTGGCGGTGTTCCATTTCTCTCTTCCTTGTCGTACAAGTCCATGTTGCGATAAAAGTTATTGAATGTTGAGGAATCGGACCATGTTCTTTTGAATTTTGCGATTGCTCTGTCCCACATCCTTGTAAGCCCGAACTGCCGACAGACCTTGGGATTGTGCATTGCCGCAAAATTGCAAAGTCTGACGGCAGCTTAAGTGTGTTCCGCCTAGCATGGCACTGTAGAACTCAGAGAAAAAGCACCAACACATCAACTTTGCATTTTACCTTCTGATGGAAGCAAGACAGAAAAGCCAAGGGAACATATATTAGGTTGATTCATAATAAATCGAACAAATGGTAGTGATGATTTCTAGAGATCATAACTCAGTAACGAATCAACGAAAATGGACGCGCGAGGTACCGTTGGAATGAGCATGAAAAGCTCTTCAAAGTACCGCAAAATAATCACTCCAAAGTAAATTCATTCCGCCACAATGCCGCACGATTTCGAGCGGTCCAGAGACCACATCCGCAACGTCATACTATTTATATCGCTATCTGGCCAGGAACCCGCGGATATCGGCAGACGTCTGATAGAAGTTCACAAGGAGCATGCCCCCGGCAGAAGTACACTGTAGTTGTAGCATTCGAAGTTTGCGTCAGGCGACTACTCCATCGAAGACGAAAACCGCGGTTGGTGGAGCGTACACGGCGTAGAGTACTGGGAGCTGCTCGATGAAGGTACCATAGTATCCGCCGACGTCTACGTTCGTCAATTACGAGAATTGAAGGCCAATGTCCAAAGTTCGCTACGGCGGCGGTCACATGTCTACTTCCAGCACGACAACGTGTCTACTTCCACAGACCGCACTTCGCAAGATCGACCAAGGCCGAGCTGCTGTCGTACAGTTGGACCGTACTTCTATACCCACCGTACTCCCCAGACCTGGCCCCTTCAGATTTCCACCTTTTCTCCCACAGCCAACGCCACCTGGACGGCCAAGACTTCAAAACTCGCGACGAGGTCAAGGCGGCACTCGGCAACTTCTTCGAGCTCCAGCTTCCGGCCTTCTGGAGCAAGGGCATCCATGATCTGCCTATACCGTGGCAGAAGGTCATCGATAAAGATGGAGTATATTTCAAGTGAATCCCTGTTGTCGTAAAAAAGTTGTACGACAATGATTAAAATTGGTCAATTTGTCCGATTTATTATGAATCAACCTAATATTTTTAAAACTCACTTTGTTTTTCTTCTTCAGTATGGTTTTGGTGCGTCTCTGCTATCTCCTTAGTTCTCAAGCATTCTCGCTGGGTCCGTCTATCCTCCTCTGTATGGAGATAAATTCCTTGCTTGCTAGGAGGTGTACTCATCTTGATCGTCACTGGTGGAACGATTCATGTGGAGAGGAGGCGTTCTGGCCACACCACCACGTGCCAAGGACTTTTTATTCCCAGTATTAAACATTTCGTCCTGATTCCCTACTTTAAGCGATGAATTTATTGTTAGAAACAGGGAATAGAATTTTTCATCTCAAAGCGATTGTTTCAGGCACAGATTCAAGTGCTTAATGAGCTTATCGCACGATTGAAGCAGCAACCATAAATCTCCTGATTGTCGATGGTGGTTTTTATTTTACGTTTAAGTTGACACATTTTTCATTTTCATGCCAATTACATTATCCTTGCATGTAATATTTATTGAATTCTACCCTATTCGGATGGTGCCTATGTGATATTAGTAGTACTTGTGCAGAATCTATTTGAGAAATGTTTTTAGAGATTTTAACCAGATTTCTGACCAGTTTTTCACAATGGAACAACAAATAAAGCTTTTTCAATGTCTTAGATGATCATTTCGTATGCATAACTCTTCCATTCTTTTTTTTTGGCGGCGTAATAAAGTGTTAATTTCTGTTTTTTGTCATTTGTTGAGTGCCATCGGTTTGCTCCGAATCCATTAAATTATCAATATCGTTTGTTTTATAAAAAATTACGTTTGTTCGTTTGACAAGAATTTTATTTATCCGCAGAGTATTTGAATGTTATCGTGATTGATTTGCCTAACTCATTTACGTGCTTTCGCGTTCGATTCGGATTTTTCCAATCGTCAATTCAAAATCGGCACCGATTTCTCGAAGTTTCTTTCTTCTTCTCTTCCGCATACTTCTGTTTCCTAGTTATTTTCGAACTTCAAAGTTTCAGAATAGAAAATGGTGGTTTTTTGATACTCCTGTGCCTCTGTGCACCACTAAGGAGGAAATCCTGTATCGCATGACGTGTGCTACACGATGGGTGCAACTAGGGCGCCACATAAGAAATTACGCCAGAAGGAAAGGCGCAGGACTCCGTCATCGCTTTAGGACCCACCTAATATGGCACCCCTAGCTCGCATCCATCGCGTCGCATTTCAGACACGCAGCGCGAATTTTCTCCATTTGTGGTACACGACCTATCCCTCACTGCATAGTAATAGTATATTTGTCGAAGTGACAAATCTGTTCCATTCGACTATGTCAGAGACTGCTGTTTTGATGCACTGTAGAGCTGCTGGTGAAAATGTGAGTCCGGAGAAAAAGTTAGAACGGAAGGAGAGAACAAATATTAGTGAGTAACAGGGAGAGAATTAAGTAGTAGGTGGTAGGGCAGCGGATATACAGGGTTTCAAGTGTTGTTTGAGGATCCCTGTTAAAGTCGTATTTTACTTTAGTTGGGGGTCACAGTTGATCATTTTTAGGGAAAATTTGATTGTCCCAGATACCGCAATTCACCCTTCAGGCCGTGGATGTTCTTTGCACATACCCATCTTTGCAGAAATAGCTATCTTTTAGGAGGCCATCGGGTATGGTTAGGTATGGGATTTCATGTGTATTTTGATTCAGCCAGGTCTTTCTTGCATTCTTTTCATCCATTCGTGGCATATTAGTGAATTGCAGTGAATGTTGGTGGTGGCGAGCATACGTGACTAGATCAAAAACCCTAGTATTGTCCACGCGCTAAAAACCATCTTTGTGATGGAAATTTCCGATTTTGCGATTCGCCTACATTCAGCTGCTATAGGAATGTGAACATCATTTGGCTCAATGTTATTATAACAATTCACACCTTGGAGGTGAGGAATGATGGTGTGTGATAAGGCACACAAGCCATCGTCTTACGTGCATAACGTCTTTTCTCGTATCGATGTCGTTACGTAATCGTTGACACGACGAGTCTGTGAATCACGTAGACATTAACTATGTGTACTCGTTTGATACCTAGGCACTTTGTTTCATTGCGCACTTTATTGCTACGATGACGCTTATCACTTTAGGGTTGTGAGCTAGTACAGAAAAGATAAAGTTACCACGATTATAATAACTTCAGGAAGTGCCAGAATGATGCACCGTAATCAAAGTTGTTATTTTGAAAAAGCATTTCAATGCTCCTGCTGAACTGGGCAATGTAAGCCGAGAGTGTCGGCGGGAAATAAATGATATTCAACTCATTGCTGAGTGACTGGCGTGTGATCGGGCGTTTCATGTGCACTTACGGCATCACCACATTTTATTTGACGCTAATGCTGCCGTGCTTACAGAGCGATTATGGCATAAAGTTCTCACACTTCCTGAACTTATTATTCCGTCTTGTGAACAAGACGAGACATAACGAAGATATTCCTTCCACCATTTATCGTTTTCATATTTTCATATTGCTTTAACTGCGGTTGCAGACTTGAAAGATTATCTGCATGCAAGAGAACTAATGAGAGTGGGGACCTGATGTAGTGCCTGGTAAGATGATATTCTATTCAGAAAGATAGATGTTGGAGTGAAAATGGAAGGGTTGGAAGTGGCGTTTTGGTTACTTCAATGTTCTGAGTCAGCGTGTGAATTCCCTATTGCCGTGGAAAGTTCATTCAGAGACAGACTTCTATGTTCCAAATCTGAGTAGGCCACCCAGAGCACTTCTTTTCGCAAATTGAGAGAATCTCTTTATTATGCAGTTGAAAGTGAAATAGGGCATGAGAACGTACTTGCCAAGGGGCATACTTGTCTGTTTGCGATGATGACAAACAGCGTGTGCTACGCGGCACTCAACAGCAACTGGCGAATAGCTATCTGGTGTTCATGAGAACTCGATAAGCGATGGTTCCCAAAAAATAAATCTTCAAGTCATCCCTTTCTCAATGGAGCAGTGAACCAATTTGTTGGTTGTTACCCGCCACTCTGTACCTCTCGAAAATCTCACTACGAGAGCTGCTGTCTGTTTGTTCCATGACATGATTGTCTTCTCTTCCTCTTATTTATCGCTCAATACGCTGTAGACGTCTTATGATGACCAGGCCGCTCTGGGTGTGCGTCAAGACTTTCCAACTAGGTCACCGCGCCCTGCGAATTGCGCAGCTGCTCATATCAAGTGGCTTTTTGAGCCTTTTGCCATGAGCCATGAGAGAGGTGTCAGCCGCGTGCTGGAGGCGCGGCTGGGACCTATCTCATGGCTTTGACTAGTTGGGCAGTGCCAAGGTACACTCGGTCCGCTTTTATACTTGAGGACCTTGGCCTCGGTACATTAGCATGCTGCTCGCGGTGATCATATGTCAGATTAGCCTACGCCGTGCTTCATGGAAATGGTAAGGGGTTCTATCATCGTAAGACCACTCTGTATTCGACCTACACGCTACTCTTGATGAATTTTGTGTACGCAAAACAACTGTGTGGAATATTTTTGCTGTCTCTGTGACAAGAACTTGTTGACATCTTTTAGATGGCAGTTGTCGGAAAATGAAGAGTAGCCCGCTGGATAATTAAAACCCCTTCCATTTTTTGTTGTTATCGGTGTCTAGGTAAGAAAGCATTCATCGTGGTGAAAGTTGCTCTTCTACGAAATTGCGGAATCGACGGGTGAAGATTAGATAAATATCGATCGGGAGGGTTGTGGAAATGTGAAGTTGCAATGTTCATTTATCTAATTCCCACAACAGTTGAAAGGGAATCGATACATATCTGCTCCCTTTGCGCACATGCCACGATTCGTATCCCACGAAAACGCAAATTTTGCTATTCTGCCGATCGATACGCATCTCAATCGTTTTGCGCTGATTCTGCGATTCTGCAGTTCCCATTATGAACGCTCCTAACGAATCATGATCACTGTATATCTATTGCGTTTTCAATGAAACATTGAAATCTTGATTGATTAGCTATCAATATCACAGCCATAGTAGTTTGATCCATTCCACCTACATTGCTGTTTATTGCTGGTGCTTCACATGGTCGGGTGGGCGATGCTGATTTGAGCTTCCTGAACTCAATGGATCTGCTTCGAAAAGTGAATAATGTCGCCATGAAGAATCCTTTGAAGAAGACATGTAGTTTCAAAGGGAAGCCTAGTGAGAGCTTCGTAAGTTCAAACCTTTAATTATTCAGTATAATTCGCTTTTACGGTGTTGTCGGTGTTCATTGTCAGATGTGACAATTTGGGCGAATAGCAGAATAGGCTATCAATCGATGTGTATCTAATTCTTTACGTGTCCCCCTGTTTGGTCGTGGTCATCACTAACTCTTATTTATACCTAAAATTTTCTTCATGACGCATTGTGTATGGGAGAGGGGATAGATAACCAGGTATGCCATGATTCGTCACAACCTGTCTGGCGGGGGTGGGGCTGGGGAATGGTAAACGGACAAATGTGCGGTGGTACTCACTACCGCAACGCGTGAGCTTGCGTCGCGGTTCGTCGTCAGTGGGCACAGGTTTTCTCCCGTCTCGTCGCTCCGTCTGCGCACTCCGCGTAAGAGAGTGCACGTGGCGAGATACTCGCAGCGTGTACTACGCATGATTGGTACGGAAGCCAACGTTGATCTCATCGGATAGTCCGACGAGACGGAGGGTACTGTGGAGCAGAGGTGAAGTAGAGGAGGATGATCCGTTGTCATTGCGATTGGGGTTCCAAATCGCCAATTTAGTAATTGCGGAAGCCTTCGGTTCCCGTTGTTGTAGGGTCGGCGCACTATAGCGGCGAATGCAGAGTTGCTTCTGTCCCACTGTTCTCAACAAGATATTTGGCGACACCCCATGTATTAGCCCCCACGTCGGGGCTTCCTTCCCTTGCAGGCTTAGGTTAAAATGGACACTTGAGTATACATTCTGTGATGACAGGTGCCGCTTTCTTCTCACCGATGTCATAAACTCAACAACGATATTTGGCGACGGCCCATATTAGCCCCCACGTAGGGGCTTCGTTCCCTTGCAGGCTTAGGTAGAAATATACACTTGAGTATACATTCGGTGATGACAAGTGTCGCTTTCTTCTCACCGATGCCATAAACTCAACAACGATATTTGGCGACGGCCCATTTTAGCCCCCACGTCGAGGCTTCCTTCCCTGCGCGCGAAGCGCGCGCGACTCTTGGCTCGTCGCTTTAGCGGCGACTTAGGAGTCACTCTTTTACACACACCTTAGTAAACGAAGATCTCATGTGCTGCTCACGAAGAGCCTTGCCCGATGAGATAAGAAGACCTAGAGCTCATAAGCATGCCAGCGCGCGCCATGATGGAGGCCGCGACGCGTGAGCTTATGCGTCGCGGCAGTGAGTACCGCCGCACATTTGTCCGTTTACCGACACTCGGGTGGGGCTCAAAGGCTTCCTTCCTTCTCCAGCAACGCTGAATGAAGGCGTTTACATGCTACTCTCTTCTACTCTGCTAACTCCTCTCATCACTGGACCACTGAATCACCTCTCACAGTAAAAAGAGGTAAATTAACCTCTTCAGTCTCTAGCGCCCTGAACAGGAGGGGGGGGGGCATTTCCTCGTTACTTTCGTTCGTTAAGTATCCCTTAGGCTCCTTTTATTACCCAACTAATTGGGATTTTGGATTTTTGGCATCGAGGATATCATCGATCGAGAAAGGATTTTTTACTATTTCGCGTCATGAGTGAGATACATATCGATCGAGAAAATGAAAGTATGAGTATCCGTGGTTTGGGATTTTTAGCTGATCGATGTGTCCGCGATTTTGGGTATTTCCCATTATGCTGATAGACAATGCAGTATGTGGCATCGCCAAAAATGCAAATCGCGGATAGTCCGATACGCCGAGCCGTTTCGCGAAAATTCCATTCACTTGAGTATGAACGCAGCCTTACCGAAACAACATGCTGTGGCGAAGATCAAACCGTTCATACATTTTTCCATGTTAAGTGGGGTGCCATCGCAATGAGGGGGGGGGGCATCTTATTAAAGGTTGCTTATCTAAGCATCTTGGAGGGATCCTTGAGGGGTCAATCTGCACATTCAGGCGTATACTTTTGCCTAAGCCTTGATGGAAGGAAGGGGTTCCTTGTTCTCCCTAGGCTTAGGTAAAAATAATGTCCATATTGGTATGCTCCCCCCCCCCCCCCTTCCCATTGCGATAGCACCTTGAGTGGTAAAGAAAAGCTCGGACCATGCAGTACCTCACACCTCCCACCCGTCTCATCCTTTTCACATTCTAATCTAACAATTATTACTGGATATCCCTATTCAGGTGTACGGATGTAGTGCAGTGGCAGGTGGAGCGCACTTCCACTTTCACGGTGCGAGAATCAAATCACAGATCTACGCCCCTGAGGCCTACCAGCCTTCTCTTCCGTTGGGGTCGTTAATGGCACCACACTCTCATGGGTGGATAAAAACACTGTGCTGGACATCGGTTTACCCCCCAAGTCCTTGTATAGGTCAATCGCATTCACCTGCTACCACGATTCTGAATGGAGCTAGAATGCGCGGCGCATCCCACAGAAGGGACACGTCAAGTCCAGAACTTCATTCTTTTTATTATCCCTAGTTGGGCCTCTCCATGCTCTGCTTAAGATGGTTTTTGTTGAAGTGGGAACTGTTCATAAAATGTGAGACATTGGACTTCTCGAAGGCCAAGGTTGATTTCTTGTCGGTTCATGCGAGATGGACCAAAATATTCAGTATAGTTTCCGGTAGAGGATGCGGTTATTTTCATCGAATCGTAATAAGATGATGTCATGGATGGTTCTGGGACATGCGTAACAACATGCACCATACCAGTCTTCATTCTCATGTGATCTAATCTTTGACGCCTTTGAGTGCAAAATGGGGTCGATTGTAAAGCATTTTCTGAAGATACAGACACCGCGCACCCACTACGCATGAATTTATATGTGGTGTTCACTCTAATTCGAAAAAAGGTGCGCTTGCATTCTATTGTCACAAAAATTATAACAGAGTTTCGAGCGTAGGCGGATTTTGTTTTCCATACAGTTCAAGGAACCGTGGAAACTTAGTCTTTATTGGCTCAATCAATGCGACATACTTTTCTCTTTCTCTGTTTGCAATTGCTGTTGATCTATCCGCATCCATGAATTTTCCTTTTGCTCCCTCATTTCGCTCAAATAAATCGAGTGGGATAAACTTGGCTGACCATTCATGGGCTATTCTGGAATGTTGTTTCAAGGCAAAATCGCACGAAATTTGCCACTTAAAAAGGTCTGCGATGTCGTACACCTTTGGAAACGATTCATCTGAAGCTCATCCTGTGTTCTCATTCCTACCATCATGCATACATCGTAATCGAGTGTAAAGTGGGACTTGTTCCGTGTTTGTTTATAATGGTAATTTCATGTGATTGCTCGTTGATATCTGTACTATGTCCTGATGACGATGAGAGAGAAATGTGTATTGAAACGCTATTGATTTACATATCAATGATTACAGATGGGGTCGACTGAAGGCGGAGGTGGCGGCGTTGTGGCTGCCGGTGGGTTGGCCAATTCGATGGTAAGCAGTGGCTCAGGCGAAGCACTATATCAGCAATCAACGTTGATGGCAGCAGGCAATGCAGGAGCACCCGGCCAACAGCACCAGTCAGCCAGTGGACAATTGTGGCCCAACAGAAAAGAACACTACCAGCTCGAGGACGCAATTGGAGTGGGAGCAACAGCCACGGTGTATAAGGTGGGTGAATGGGTTTATCACTTCAGTTAGTTATTTTCTATTTTCACCTTTTTCGTCATTTTCAATTTTGTCTTTCAATGTGAATTTTTTGTCATGTTCGTGTTTTTCGAAGCATTATCAGTTGCGATTGTATTGGCGATTTGGCCATTTTGCAGTTCTGTAGAGTTGCCCTCTCTCCAATGCTGCCTCAACATCGCTGTGCGGAGTCGCGATACCGCAAAGTTGCCAATCTAGGTCCACTGAGATTGCAAAAGCTGCTGAAATTGCCGTTTTATGCGTAGTAGGGACAACTAGCCCCGTGAAACCATATTAAGCCCTGTTACTGTGGAGCGGTTAGCTTAAGGCTGCGTCGTACTTTCAGTGACCAGACCCGATTGTAGTGGGCTTCCCATGAAGATAAGCGTAGATGTGTAAGAATACAAGTTTGAAATATTGCAGAATACATTCCGTCTTGCTCTGTCGAGGCAGTTCCCTTGTTGTTAGATCCACCTCGCATTTCACAGTGTAGAGCGGGTAGGGGGTTCAGTCTTGTGATCGTCTAGATGTTTATTTGTCGCTCTAGCACCTGCTACGAGAGCTTACCATCAACAAAAGCAATGAATTGTGAAATGTAGTCCAACTGATCTGAGGGCTTTTTAAAAATGGCTGATAATCGGCTTGTAGAGCTATCTGAATCTGACCGTATAAGAACTAGGTCACCAACGAATTCACTTTTCATAACCCTCACCATTTCGTTTTTTTGTGACTTTTTTCAGTTTTCACTTGTAGGCGATATGTATACCACGCAATGAACGTTGTGCTATCAAATGCATCAATTTGGAGAAGTGTCAGACATCAGTCGATGAGCTCAGTCACGAGATACAGGTACATGACAAATTTGTAATAGTTACTGTTTAATTTTAAACTGTTGACTTTATTTCCTAAGAAGGAGAACTGTACGAAGAGGATAACATCATACAAGATATCATACAAGAATGGCTATCCATTCGTAACACTGGCCGCTAACCAGTTACTGTTTGTCACTTTGATCGATATTTGTCAGCTAGAACTACATAGGAGAGTAGGCGATTTGCTTCGGCTGATAATAGTTTATCGCCTTTACTGAAGCACCTTGTAGGGCCTGCAGCTCATGATTTCGATGAAGATCTCAACGAAATGATGCGCTACAGGTCTTACGAGGTGGACATGGCACCACGGGCTTATTAGGGTGTTAGGAGTTTATGTGCTCTTAAAACGATTAGAAGTATTAAATTCAGCCCTAAATATCCGTCTGTTAACTCTTGAGAATTTACTTCTGTATAAAAGCCTTGAGGTGAGGTGAACTATCAATGGAATTCTTTCTGGATCGTGGGATTTTCACGTCAGATATTGAGACCTTGTGATGTAGAGGTGATGTTTTCAGGCGATGTCATTGTGTGCGCACCCGAACGTGGTCAGCTATCACACATCGTTCGTTGTGGGAGAGGAGTTATGGGTAGTTATGCGACTGCTGAATAGTGGCTCGATGCTGGACATCCTAAAAAGGAAGATCAAGGTAGTTGGAATGTTTTTCCTTCCGTAGATCTCGAATTTGTAATTGGAGCATTCTGGCTCACAAAATTATTGCTCAGGCTATCGGCAAGGAACAAGCAATGTATGGTGTATTAGATGAAACGACGATCGCTACTGTATTACGTGAGGTATTGAAAGGTCTTGATTATTTCCACTCAAGTGGTCAGATTCATCGCGATATAAAGGTGTGTATATTTTTGCATTTTTCTGTCTTAATTCATACCCTTGATTCATATCTGGTGGGTAATGCTAGTGAATTTCAGGCAGGAAATATTCTTATTTCTGATGATGGTACTGTGCAGATAGCTGATTTTGGAGTATCTGGTTGGTTAGCGTCATCTGGTGGTGATCTTTCACGTCAGGTACGGAAAGTTCCTTGAGACGGTCCTGCACATGTGAACTGCCGGCTATCACATGGTGCGTGCGTGTGCAACATTTAACTAAATGGGCTGCTCCGCATGTTGGAACGGTGCCAATCCGGAGACAGGGTTGAGGATTGCTTCGAATAAATCGGAAGTAGTGCAACGAAGATCCGCCACTCAAAGCGATGCTATGCTATGAAAATTGTTATCAGCATTTTGTTTCTGAGTAGAATATCTTAATATGCTCGTAGATAATCTCTCCACTGATCAATACCTACGCGAATGTTATTCGTTTGCCTTCATATACTTCATATTCAAATTATGATTGTTTTTCACTGCGCTGTTGCTTCTTTACTCATATTGCTTTCAAAGTTATTTGAGAAGGAGACTGTTCATCACTGACCTTTGTTGCACGAAATATGATGTATTCGAAGTTAGCTTCGGTTCAGTCATTTTTACAATTTATCAGCTTGCTGCATACGCCATGCCCATGTAGGAGAAGGCTTTTTGAGGATTTTTGAAGCGAGTGTTGCTTTGAATAGAATCTGACACGCATTGGCTTTGCGAGAGAATGTGATTTGGTTAGTTGAGTTGCGTAAGAACCCATTGCTTCTATAGCTGAGCCTATGAATTTTGAAACGCTGACAGTTCCGGAGGACTCTAGGATTGTTAGTGAGGTTAAGCGCCTCCGAATGTGAACTGTTTTCATTTGATTTTATTCAAGTCTCCCTAAATGCTATACTGAAAAGGCGCTTGACTCATAACTTTCTAGTCCCTCCGTATGTTGCATCGTGGACCGAATCTCAAAATAGGTCTTTTGTCGTGTAACACAAGTGTTTGCGTTTCAGAAGGTTCGTCACACATTCGTCGGCACACCTTGCTGGTGGGTTTTGGCCTCGTTAATTCGGGGTATACGGTAGGGGGTCAGCGTAGATGCCTTCGCATTATGTCGCTAACTGTTCCCTTTTGACGATGTGAACTGTACTATATGTCATTAACTAACGACGTAATGCGGAATATCTACGTTCGCGGCGTGGGTTGGGCTTAAGATCTGGTAGGGCGGGAGTCGGGTGCGGCGCGCGTGGGGATAGGCGGGACTTGGGTCGGGTCGAAATCACGGGCGGGGTGCAGACCAAGTAGGTAGATATTTTAGGATGGCACCAGAAGTGATGGAACAAGTTCAAGGATATGACTTCAAAGCTGATATATGGAGTTTGGGAATTCTCGCCATTGAACTTGCTACTGGAACAGCTCCGTATCACAAGTTCCCGCCTATGAAGGTGAGTTGGCAGTTTTTACTTGTGGGTTCCTAGTCCTTCTGTCTGCGTATGTTTTCCATTCGAAGTGTTCGATAAATTGTTTAGGTGTTGATGCTTACGTTGCAAAATGATCCGCCTACATTAGAGACAAATGCCGAGAGGAAAGATCAGTATAAAGCCTATGGGAAGTCGTTCCGTGCACTCATCAAAGACTGCCTCCAGGTTCGTTGCTTTTGCTCTCGTGTTTTAACCGAGGCATGTTAACTCATCATTTTGCATGATTATTGTTCTATAGAAAGATCCGACGAAACGTCCCACTGCCTCTGAACTCCTCAAATACTCGTTCTTCAAAAAAGCTAAAGATCGCAAATATCTCGTCCATTCATTGATAGAAAATCTCGCAGCTGTACCAGTTATCAGTCACCATAATGCGAAGAAGGTTGGTGTGTTCATTGCTGAGTCGTATTTTTCCCGCTTTCCTCTTTCAGTGATAACTTGGTGTGTTTTTTTTCGGTATCGGCTAAAATAGGTCTTTTCAAGGTTGCATCAGGAAAACTACGGAAGGATAAAGATGGCAATTGGGAGTTTGAATATGACTCACCAGCAGGTAGTGAGTCTAGTGACGAGGAGGATGTGCAAGCGGCAAAAGGCGGTGTAACCTCTGCTCCAACTGCGGAAAATCCCCAGGCCGATGAGATCGGTGCTCCCGGTGAAACTTTGAATCTTGTGGGTTCTCATTTTTTTGTTTACTTATCTATTTATCTGATATGTCAAAACATGCCGTAACCAAGGTGGAAGTATTAACAAGTAAAATGTTCCAAAATAAAAATGTTTCCTGCGCGTTAGTGGGGAAGTATCGGTGTGGTGGTAGCGAGGTCACGAGGTCTGTATTTTGTCAGTTGAATAATTGCTGTGATGATGCATTCAGCGCTCTCAAGTGACTGATCCCAATAGTTTGCTGAACTCCTTTGATAGCTGTAGTGGGCAACGCGATGTGCTTCGCTTTTGCGAGTGGGCCATTGTCCGTTTTTTGGCATACTGATCCAGAAGATGCGATAACCTCAGTTGATGGGAGCTTGCCATTCGAGTATGTTGTTAAAAATTTGAATTGATTCGTAGGTTCTGCGTGTGAGGAATCAGCAGCGTGAGCTAAATGATATCAAGTTCGATTATACTCGAGCTGTGGACACGGGTGAGTCACCTTTAACTTTCAGTTCTTCTGATATTTACATTTTGATACGCCTTGTATTATCAGACTTATAGTTCTTTCTAGCTGTGAGGTAAGTGAGTTATTCATCCTAGTGTCGGAGGTAGTCGTGGGTGCTTCGGCGATGTATCATGTACAGCGAACTTACAGGGTGGCTGAAAGTATAGGACACCATATTTCTTGCTATAAATCCTACGATAGGGATCAGGTAAACAAACAAATCAAACTGAAAAGTAGAGGACAATTGTACGATCACTGCATATCACAGCGTTCTTGAAATCCGATACTTTTGCTTTGATGCCAGCTTTAAGACGTTCGAAAATGGAACCTACAGTGCGCCGTCCATAGTAAATTTCGTATCGTAAATGAACTCGAGAGTGCACCAAAAGTTTTTTTTTTTATGGACAATTTGTTGTCCTGGGTCACTCAATCACTTTGCTCAACTCCGTTCGTCCTTCAACGAAATTGGGCTCATTCTTATAACCCCGACTTGAGAAAGCTTTTCCACACTTTCCTGGATACTGGAGCAGTGAACTTGTGGACTACCTCCTAGTTTGACCTCAATCCGATATGCTTTTCTGAACGAGAGCACTTGTAGTGCAGGCCTGTAGGACAGTTCCACCGCTCTGCCGATGCTCCGGAGTTGTCGCTTCAAAGGTGTTGAGCGATGTCGATGTCGAGTGACTGCGGCGCACTGTAGGCTCAGTATGGAACGTCTGATGGCCTGCATCTTAGCAAATTCGCATCGAATTACAAGCACCTTGTATGATATAGTCGTCGCACAGGTGTCTTCTATTTTCAGTTAGATTCATTTGTTTATCTGGTTCCTATCTCGAAAAATGCAGTTGGAAACATGATGTCCTTACTTTTTTAACCACATTGTATATTACAGTGAACATAGCTGTGTGGTACCGCTTTATCCCCATCAGTTGCCATACCTTTTTCAGTGGAAGGTATTGCGCATGAACTGGTGACCGCTGAACTAATCGATTGCCATGATTTGGTGATTGTTGCCGCAAATCTGCAAAAGCTTATTGACCTCGCCGAACAGAAGAGCGAAAAGCGATCGGTAACATTTGCACTGAACTCTGGTGTCGCTCCGAATGAGGTAAGTCATGCCACGAAAACCTTTTTTTGCCTGTTTTTTTTCCGAGAATTTTTTTACTTTTATACGCTGCTGTACTTTGCATAGTGGCATTTGACGCATCATTGCTGACGATTTAGTTATCCCGACTTTTAGCTTGATTATCGTAGAAATCTCTAATTTTTGAGAAATAGATTCATCTGTCATTAGAATAACCATCTCTATTTGTAAGAGAACAGGGCCATACGCTTGCGAACACTTTAGGGTGGCACTATTGTAACCGGATTGTAAGTAAAGAGCAATCCGTGATTATCGGATCACACCAGACTATCACTGTTAAATCGGCAAGAACGCAAAATCGTTTCATGTTTTAGGCGCATTAGCGCGACTGTCTTAGCTGGAGACTTCATTCACGTATACCTATTACTTATATTACTTTAATTTAAATTGTGTGGCGGAGCTGCTCAGACTGTCCATGGTGTTCTTGGCCGGTCCTTGTATTTATTAGAACAAGAGAGGGCAGAGTGAAATATCAGGTGGAGGGAAATTTCGATATATACGACCTTTCTATGACTAATATCGATGATATATTAGTGTGTAGTCATCACTCGGCAGTCATAGCACTCTGTTATATAGTAATACAAAACATGAATTTAATCATCAATTGATCACCTTCTTCAGAACACCTGATCGCTTTAAAACCACTAAGAACACGTTGAGGATTCCTCGAGGTTTTCCTTCCAATACGACATCTTTTTCGAGGAATCTTTGCTTAAAGGCACCGGGAGGGGGGCAAGGGCGGAATAACGTTTACGAAAACAATGGCGTCTGAAAACAAACATATGGGTTCGGTAGATACAATGTGTAACGAAACCAGCGTTGAAAAACGCGCCGTGAGACGGTATTTGGCCCCGGGGCGCGCTTCCATCCGAACTGCAAGCTTCCGTGGCCGAGCCACGCTTCGTTCATTTTGAAGCTTGTCTTCGGCCTGATGTAACCTTATTTTTGAATTATTTCCTCTTTACTGTTTTCTAGTGACATATTTTACTTGTTTACTTATAGATCTTCTCAACTGTGCATTTCTATACCTGAAAATCTCAGAAGGGTCAAATAAAGTCGGGGGGAGACGCAACTTTGCGTCGACGTCGATGCTCCTTTCCCTTACTAGGCTTAGGCTAGAACTGATATCCCCTCCTCCCACATTAAAAAGCATCTGTCAAAGCATAGGTCTCATCTGCTTTAGCCTAACCCTAGGAAGGGAAAGAAGCTTTGACGTGGGTGAAAATTTTGCGTCTCCCCCCCCCCCCCCCCCCGACTTTATTTGACCCGTAAGTACATCTAGTAACAATATAAGAAAGAACAAAGTAAAAACTAAAAGGAAAAGCAAATCTATAATAAAACCATCTTCTTTTGGCACCATGCCAAGGCGTCAAATTGGCGAGTTTGTGCAATGGCGGCCACTCAAACTCGTCCACACTACGTCTGTTCTACCGTAAGCCAAAATTACCCCTCCTGGTGTCTTTAACCCTGGGGAGAAGGGAGGGGAGGGGCAGGCTTGGTGTAGTGTTTAATCACACCAAATGTTCGGCGGAGACTGTGTCTTCGAGCATTCAGTGACCACACGGTATTATCTTTATTTCAGATTCCCGATGAGCGAACACTGACGGGTTTTGCGCAGATATCGTTAATTGACTGAGTTTCATCATTGATCTACCCAATATTGTCACTTGAAGTTCATTCAACTGCTCTACTAGATTCCAGTACAACAGTTCACGCTACGTCCACACACAGAAACCGACGCCGCGTGTACCATTCTAATATTTTTCCAGCTTATGATAATTGATTTTTCTTTTTTTGTGTCACAGTAGCTTTACGCTCTTCAACGCTTGACGCTCTCTCTTACCTTGTGTATCTACGTTGTCTCTAGCACGAATGTCTACCCCAAACATTCATTTAGATTTTCTTTTTTTACTGTGTTCAAGTCTTCACGTCATGAAAGTGCTCTTGTCTAGAAAATAATGTGGTTCCATATGGCCGGTCACTAGTTTGATCCATAGTTATTTATATAAATTAGGGTTCATATTAACTCAATATTACATTTTATATCACATTGATTGACGTGCTGTACGGTTATATTTGACATCATCGCTCATGCATGAGCTTGGCTGCGGTGCGCATGCTTTGTGACAATTTAGGCGTTTTTGAAGAATTTTTTGGTACGCTTGCATCTTCTTATTTAAGTCGTTTGAGTTGCAGTTTACATGAACTTTGCCCATGGTATATAGCTGCTGGATTTTTGAAAGGTGGCGTGGTCCCTCTTTTTTGAACTCGTTCACTTCGAGGGGGACCCCGCTCACGTCAGTTACCTGGCATGGACTTCTTCGTGGTTACAATTCATCACGTCTACTCGTTCATTTATTGTCAATAGTTCTCAACGACAGCTTCTCAACATATACGTTCTGTATAGGAGTTGTGTAATTGTGGGTTTTCACTTGCTCACCATAGTCAATGCTCGCTCTTCATTTTCTTCCTTCTTTCACTGCAATTCTTCTAAATTTTTCATAGCGACAAAAGTGGTGAGCGCTTTGAGTGCTGTTTGTGAATTTTGCTTTAACGTGCTCACATAATAGCGCGCAAATGGCAATGTAGTAAAGTAATTCCAGACCATCTCATCTGCGTTATGCCGCTTCTATCGCCCTATATGTTCAGCTATGTTCTTCTTCTTCGATTTAGTCTCCTTTTTCTACTCTGACATACTCGCTTGCACGAATTCGCTCAGCACGTACCCCGCGCCCATACTTTTTTGAATGAAAATTCAATCCGCATAGATTATGTGTGTGCGTGTTAACATCACGTTGAGTTTTCTTCGATGGTTCTGTAATTTATATGCGATGTTGATTAAAGAATTTTATGGTCTATTGTGTTCAGAAATGTGTGGTACTCATTTTGTTGATCGTTCAGGTGGTAGTACTTGAATTGTGGTGTAGACATTTTAACTAGAACCGTTTATGATCATTATGTGCCATAGGGCCATGTTTCGAAGTGTTTACAAGAGTAGCCTTCTGTTATCCGGTTTTTACGAAGCAGATAAGCTATTTTGACGCTGCGGTGAAAAAAAAAGCGCTAAGCACGCTCTATAGCTGTGTGGTGGAATCTCAGGTCGTCTCTATTTTGCAGCGTTGTCCATCATTCACTGGGAACAACAGGAAACGGATGATTACCTGATAGTGCCTGATTAGATTGTCAGATGAGTTACTGTCCTCTTCCCAAGAACCTACCCCTTCCATACCTGCCCAACCCCTATGGACCCTTGATCACAACAACAGTAAATCATTGGTAATGCTTATATCTTTGTTTCTTTTGCTCACCTCGTGTGATTTCTTATTCCCATGACGCTTAAAATTAGAGATGGGACTGTGCCTTGGCTGCTTTCCTCGATGATGTCCTTTGACCTTTAAAGTATTTAAAATTGTTCGTTGCGCATTTTGGACATGTCATATTGTTCTTAACTGTTCTTTGTATCTGTGTACACGATCTATGATTTGGGTGTGTAGTCTTTTGTAAATTTTTGGGCTTGGCTAGTTTCACTGTTTGTGCTCATAGAAAAGCGATCAAATAGTCATTAAAATTCACCTTCGATGCGCACTACCGCCGGTGGTTCCCAATCTCCACGGGGGCCTTTCAAATGTGTGGATTCAGTATTTCAAGTAATGCATGTACGCCTGTGTTGCTCTGCTAATACACTTGAATCGGCTAGATTTCATTCTCGTTGGCAGCAAGAATGCGTTAAAGATAAAGATAGGACTAAACAGCCTAGGAAGTCGTCCTTATTGGTTGCCGTTTTGATAATCCGATGAACGGCCTGATGTTCACTCGAGAAAACTGCTTTTTGTATTTATTATTTTTGACGGCTTGTTAACATAAGAGAATGAACCATGTAGGGACATCTTCGATGCTTCTTTTCGAAAAATATGTTTAGGGTATAATTTGCGCCTAATTACTTTAATCTGCCTTTTCAAGTCAACATTGGTGGCTTATCGTTATTCATAGGAGCTTCATGTCTGTTACCACTACTGTAAAGTGTGTATGCTGCGAGCTGTCGTTTTTATATACCTGGAGGGATATGATGCACAGCGAGTGAGAGCCATTATTATATCATTCACATAGTGCCTGAGTCGGATGTTATCCGGATTATTTGGCCCCATCCTTCCGCGGTCACTCCATTTCACGTGATGCTTGGCTTGTAATTGTCTTGCAGAGTGTATGTGAAAAGTACGTATACAAAAGCCACAGATTTGTTATTCTGACCATGGGTGAAGTGAATTCGACGGGGGGTGACCACGGAACCCCCGTCGGATTATTTCTATCGGGTTTGATTATGGCAATTGTTTGAATACACTACTTGTCAGCCTATCGACCGCGAGTAACTTTCTGGTAAAGTTCTTCCGTTCGGTTTCCAAGTGAAGTATATTTAGTGGAGCTTTCTAGTAGCCATTTTTGTTTGTGTGAGCGTTCTGTGTAAGTAATTGTTTGATAGTTATTTTTGCTTTTTTCATTTTCCAGTAGCTTGTAAAGAACGTTCTAAAATGTGGGAAGTATTTGACACTTGCAACATCACGTAAGTATATCGCAAGCAACAATGTACGTCTCTACGTTATAGCGCCAGCATTATACAACCGTAGCCATGAGGCGGGGCTGTCCCTTGCTGACGCGAGATTGAACAGGCGGGCATGCGCATAGCGTCAGCGCATACACACATTGCGCTATGAGGGGTTGGCGTGAATTGAATGGTTCTGGGGTCATATAGGAACCCAGGAGCAATCATTAGTGCACGATAGTGTGTGTTGTGGAGGATCCCATAGAAAGGTGAGTAGACCGCCCATGGAGTTGATTATCAAAGTTGTTTTGAATACATTTTGAGTTAGAATTGTCTTTTGGTTTACTGCTCTTTTTTCTGTGCTCTTCATATTATCACGTAAGATTTTTGTGTGGTCGGTGTAGGTTTTTCGATTCTTCTCACATCTTTTCGATTTCTTAGCATATGGCAGTTTGAAGAACGGAGGACTTATCGCAATAAGAGAATCGATACTCAAGTTGTCTGGTTTTTCTTGGACTCAAATATAGAGCTCATCAGTGGGATGGTGCACAGAAATTCCATGATTTAACTCCTCCAAAAATCACTATGCAGTATTCAATGGAAACACAAAAAGAACCTAAAAATTCCCTTCGTCTCAAAGCAGAAATCGATAATCTATTACTAACTCGTTGAAATTTCCACCGGACAATTTTAGGGCCGATGTCGACGGAAAGGGGCACTATCCAGCGTTTTGCACCAAATGCTGATTTGCTTTCTAGGCCGTGCCACACCGCAGCCTCTTTGCTTCACCCCTTCATGTTCTTGCCCACGATACCCGCGTGGACGAAACATTGTAGTGATGTATCTCTACCGAATTTTGATTTCTTTCGAACGAAAAATTGCACATGGCTTGTAGTAGACAGGTATAACATAACGGTGTGTGAATAAGAAAATTTACGTTCCCTTAGATTCACTCAAAGGCGCATTCCAGGGTTACCGTGAGTGGGTTAAAGCGCTGAATTATGTAATCAGAGGTGCAGAGGAATACGCCGACAAGCGAAAATCCGGAGGCCCCTGAAAATGGCAAAAAAAAAGGCCTTCTGCGCTCTGGCCTCGTATGGGATTACCGTGCAATAGTGAGCCACTGAGTCAGCTCGCGCTGGCTTCATGAATTATGAGACATCACGTGTTTCCCCTTATCAACGTTCCTTCACTATTGGAATTTCTTCATCATTTTATCGCATGAATCACAGGTCCTATTTGCCATGTCGTTGCCGCTGTTGCATTGCCAGCAATCACGTTTGGAATGTGCGAGGCTGGGCGGCTTGGTGGAGTCGCGCTACCTTCTTTGGCTATCCACGCTCCAGGAACTCACACTCACGGCTCGGCAAAGGCACCAGCCTACGTGGCAGCACCACAAGAATCCTGGAATTTGCCTTTAAGTTCCGAGAGGAATCAATCAGGAAATGATCACAATGCAGCGTCGGTGAGAGTAACTCCTTATCATTGCTCCCATGGTTCCTCGAACTTGCTGTCAACGTTTTACAAACTAACTTTAATTAATAAATAGTACATCTATACAGAGGGTATCACAGTGATTGTTACCAGTCAGTGCTTAACAAAAGGATGGTATGATATCACAGATGAAAACTAGCTCTTAACTCATTACAGTAGAGCGGTTATGAATCATCCGTATTGTTCCCGTTTAGCGTTACGTTCACGGAACGAGTCACATTGGTCGACAATCCGTTGTATAAGATTTGTGGTTGAGATGTTTTCCGTCCTGTAGAAGTATATGTAAATACAATGTACGCAATAAGTACTGTTACGCGGTAAAAAACGAATATCTCTGTCAAGAGTACGGCAAAAGAAGCGAAAGTCGGATTATAAATATTAATAACGATTCTGAAAAATATGTATGTTACCATGACTTTTCAATTTGACCTCCTTGAATTCGGATGACGCGCATGGATGTCTGCGGGGGAACGAGTCGATGACAGGGCGCAGATAGTCGACATCGAGTTTTGCCCACTACCGTCGAAGGGCAGCGTTGAGGAACTCGAAACATCGATGAGATATTGCGCAGGTCTTCTCTTTCTGATATCCCTAAGCGGCTAGTCGAGAGGGTTAGATCGGGCAAGCACCTTCATGTTCAGAGGAATGTCCTCAGGTGCTCGCTGACCATGTCCTGTCGTCGACCCAAACGCTGTCATCCGAAATCGAGGAGGTCTAGTTGAAAGGTGACGGTAACATACTGGTCAAAATCGTTATGATTATTTATCATCCTACTTCTGTTTTTTTTTTGTTGTACTATTGCCAGAGATTCGTAAAACTGCTTATTGCGCACCGTACACGGCGTGCACAGTGACATTTGCACATGGTTTGGCCTACACTGTACGATGATTCGCAATCAGAAGTTATTTACTAAAGCGGAAGAGATGTATCAAAGACTCGGTAGACATGGGGGAGCATTGATCCAATCTGATCTCATGGCAGCATGCGCGTGGATCAGCTCTTCTTGTTACTGGCTTAATACAGGGTTCAGTGGAGGTGAGCCAGTGACGAGAGAAGCTGTTCTACTCGCATGCTGCCATGAGATCAGACTAGATCAATGCTCCCTTATGCAAACCGAGTCTTTTATACATCTTTTTCGTTTTAGTAAATGACTTTTGAATGCGAATCATTGTACATTGAAGGCCAAACTGTAGTAAGTGTCACTGTGCACGCAATATTACTCGATTGTGAGTGTAGTGTCTGACGCATCCCAGAAAGTGATCGACTATCGAATGATTAAAAAGTTTATATGTCGTATGGATAATCCAAGGAAGTGTCATTTGAACCGTGACCCGTCACTCTGAAACTCGGCCCATTCGGCCTGGGCAAGTTTCGTTTGCTGAAATATTTAGCTTAATTGGGCCACATGTTGTCGATTGGGAGTGTGTGTGAAGACGTTGACAGGTTCCATAGGTCTCTGTGAGCTTTCTATATCCGAATGGGGCCAAGATTCTGGACGGATGTCGAATGGATGACGTCTTCCCAGGAACTGGTGGACCATTTTTTTCCAGTCCAGGACTTACCGCTGCGTTGTGAGAAAACGGTCGAGCATTTTGAAAGGTTTGTAGCAGTCATCACTGTCTGGGCTCTGATAAGGTATGGCATCGTGAGCAATCAGATCAGCCTGAAATATACGGGGATAACATTTTTTTAAGACACATCTCGAAGTTCTTAGTGCACTAGTCTTGGACAACTATTCTGGTCGTACCTTTAATGATTTGCCACGGTGTGCCACAGTGACGCTACAGGCACTCAAACCCAGACTGGACCCTCATTCTGGCCAGTTAGTGGTTAACGGAGCTAAAATGTCGTGATTAGCCTGGGTTCGAGCGGGTGTAGCATCGCGATGGCGCATCGTGGCGGCGCGTTAAAGATACAACCTGGATGGCTACACGAGGATCTACCGCTCAAGGAAGGTAAGATGACCAATCGATTGTCTCAAAATGCGCCTTTAACCACTGATTTACGATTCGAGATGTTATGGTTGTCACCTTCCCCTGAATCTATAAGTACCTCGATTAACTCGCGCAGTAGTAATAGAGAAGGCGGGGTGTGTGCAGATATGACAGCGAATTGCGTGGTCGCCTGCGGAGAGCGGCCCGGCGGGTGCGAGTGCCAGTGGCAGGGCATGGCAGCCTTCAAGCGAGGCAGTGTGGCATGAGAGGAAGCGCAGACGTGACGCAGTCACGCTCTGCCGGCTCCCAAGGGCAATCGATACGGCGAGTCGCACTGGTGGCGCCGCGTGGCGAATCGTTGTCATATCTGCACACACCCAGGCGGCGCTATACGCAGGTTTAGAAAGTGGCAAGATTTCCGTCTACTTTCTGACACGAAGACCTGAAGTATAGTGTTCGAAATGCGCTTCTGCAAGTGATGAAAGCGCTGATTGCAATGGCACTTAGCTACCGCTGGTCATTGCGTACAAAGTCAACCTATATAAGGATTCTAGGTGTGCTGACGAGCACATTGTCGACGAAAGAAGCCAACAAGCTTTTAGGCTGCGTTCATACCAAATTGAATGAGAGTTTTGGCGCATTCGCGTCATGCATGAGATACGTATCGATCAGAAAATGAGAGTATTGGCGCATCGGCGCATTCGCGTCATGCATGAGATACGTATCGATCTAGAAAATGAGAGTATTGGCGCATCGGCGCATTGGCGGATCGGCGCATCGGCGCATCCGCGATTTGAGAGAATCGGCGCATTCGCGTGATTGATAACATACATATCGATCGAAAAACTGAGAGTATTGGCGCATCGGCGCATTGGCGTATCGGCGCATCCGCGCATCCGCGATTTGAGAGAATTGGCGCATTCGCGTGATGGATAGGATACATATCGACTGAAAAATGAGAGTATTGGCGCATCCGCGATTTTGGATATTTGCCATAACAGAAAAAGATCAAGAAATGAAAAGAGAAGAAAAAGAAATCAACCGCACGTTGGCACGTGCCGCGTTCAAAAGGGTGACGTGGCACGCCAATTCTCTCAAATCGCGGATGCGCCGATACGCCGATGCGCCAAAACTCTCATTCGATTTGGTATGAACGCAACCTTAAAAAGCATGGAAATGATGTGTTTTTGACCTTTGATCTTTTTTGAATTCCTACTATCCTATCTTATTGCAGTCGGTATCATGCCCTCATCCACGTAGATACCACCACAGTATTGCTGGCTAAACGTAGGTGGGTGTACGCCATCTTGAGACTGTGGCCGCCCTCTCATTCATGTGTTCTTTACGCGTACAAGACTCACCTTCGCGCCGCGGTGATGGCACACCCCTCCCGTTGTGGAAGGGCCTATCGGCTCGCGGATGGAACCAAAATACTCATACATATTATCGTGGATTGTGCCTTTGAAGGAATCGCCTTGAGTTTTCATTCCCTCCTAATGGTCATGTTCAAATTGTTCACCACGAGCCACATGCGAAGCTCCAAGAGAAAATCGAAACGCAGCGAAGATACATGGCCTCGAAGTCTCAACAGTGTGTCCAAGCGGGTAAAGTGGGCGGAGCCGTGATAACAGTAGAACAAAGCGGCAACGATTTCGTGGTCGGTGACGCGGTATAGGAGGTTAATTGGGAAAGGTTTCAAACTTTGGACCGTGCTCCTCTTCGTCAACACTGTTAAGAAGCTGCGAGGGAATTCAAAGTCTGTAGTCTAATTTTTCGATTTTCAGGCATTTTTTGGCGGAAGAGATTCCCCATCCTCTTTGTGTTTCTTTGAAGTAGCCTATCTAGAATTTTGAAGGGAGATAAAATTGATTACAATTTTCAAGGTCTAAATTAATAGGCGAGCGCAGATAACCCACCCAGTCACTGAGAAGTTATTAATTCCTCAACTACAGGTTAGACATTGCTCAGAGTTCGTGATACACGCTTCTCGCCATTCACGTAATTCAGGTGTACCGCTCACATAATCGATAGATATCTAAACCTTTCTGCCAGAATTGCGCGATCGCCTAATTCATCAACTCTGAACAATGCCTTAGATCATCATACAGTAGCGCTCAAAAGTATTCCGCCAAATCGTTTTTCACTTATGTTTTTCACTTGTAACTTTTTTGCGACTGGACCGATCTGAGAAAAATTTTAGTATGTTGTACTTGGAGACACTGCATACTTAATATACTATTTTGGCGCTCAACGGTGTAGGTTACGTGCTTATATGAAAATCTTTGTTTTCGGAGTGCCATCGCTATGCCGTCCCGCTGTGTCGCTGTCATCAAAAGTCGTGGACTTTCTACAAAATATTAATGTTCTCTAAGGCTTGCTCGTTTTGTTTTTTGTGAAGAAAGCCGTTTCTCTTGACTGAGGTAGTTTTTTTCCTCCGTGGTTTTGTAGTAAATTCTTGTAAAAAACCATGAAAAGAGTCAAGCGACACTCAAGTAGAAGGAAATGTTGACAATAGGTTCAGGCACCACATAATAAATTTTTGTCAAATTTGGTCAGGTAGAAAAAAAAGTTATGACAAAAAAGTGCTCGGCCGAATACTTTTGAGCGCTACTGTATGTCAGTTTACAGAATCAAAAACTCTGACCTGCTCTGTATCTCCCCCTCCCCTCTCACCTTCCTTTAAAGACAGATTAGGGATACTGTGGTTATGGGAAAACCCCTGAAAAAAGTCTCCTACATGGAAACTATGGGCCTAAGAAGCTCATTTATGGCGAAATCCCCGTCGAAACGTGCGCCTGCGAACTGTAGTTACGGCGTAACAGTTGACAGCTTACACCTTTGGATGACAGACCCCACCTCCAAGCGACTGATTCCTGGTTGGCTACCATGAGAGCGACCAAAGATATGCGGCGAAATCGAAGGTATTGCAGCGCGCTTTCGCAGTTTCATTTTGAAGCTCACTTTAAAAATTGGGTGCTGTCGTATTTTTAAACATTCCCATGTGTTTACTCGGCAGTATGCCATGGAAGAATAGTCCGGACTACCTGCCTCTTGACGGATAGGTCGTCTGCGTCGAGGATCAAGGCTGAGAGGGAGGTCCTATTTCTCAGGTCTTTGACTGTTTTCTTCTGTTTTTTCTTCACCATCGTATTACTGAGCACCTCGACTTTCCTATTCACTACATTTTACACTGTTCATCCAAATTTCCCCTATCACTGCCTTTAACTATTCATATCAAAGCCAGTGCTTCATGCATGCTCTTCGGTCGCGTCAATCTATTTCAACCCGACGTTTCTCTAATGCCATCCATGTGACAGTTTTCAGCCCTAGTTGGAGCACATTTCTTCTCAGAATAATGGATCAACGTACCTGTAGTTCATCGAGAAGTTCAACTGTTGGATAGAACATCCCATGATCAATGACGTTATCAACATATTTACACTCGGCCACGGAGGCAAGACGTTCTTCAAATGTCATTACTAGCGGTCCACCTTTATATTTACGTACCAATTCATCGCTGCATACTGTAATAGTGTGCATTTGATAGACATCGATGGTATCCTCTCATCTGATTCTTTTAACTTACTTCCAGCAGTCACTATAACATCGGGAAACGCCTCTTTCGCTTGCCGTAACTGTCGCACATGACCGTAGTGGAACATATCAAATACGCCTTCAGTGAAAATATGTATAGGTCGATCCAGTGGTACTGAAATAAGTGGTTGATGTTCAGGCTGCAGCTGGGTAGGGAGCAGGGTTTTAATTCGGTTCAGGCCATAATTAGCTGATTAAGTTTTAGCGCGGATGCTGGCGAATGTATGGATGGATGAGTTCTGCGCAGGAGCACGAGTAAAACGGTACTTGCATTTAGGGTAGCTATGGGTCGAGGAAACCTCGAAGAAGTCGTGTTTTGGGTTAGAAGTTAGGGACATATTTTCTAGTTTTTCTCGTCGAATTCTCGACACCCACGTATTATCGAGAAAAATTTGGACCATTAACTATGTATCATACTTTACTGAGTAGTGATGCTAAGATCATCGATTGATGCCCTTGAGTATATGAGCGGATAGTCTCAAACATGTCGGCCCGGGAATCGTATTTCACAAAGGTTTCCTCGACATCACACCTGCCCCTGCTCTTAGCTACGTTCGAATAGGGTTGCATGTTTAGTTGAATGCCGGCCCACCCGTGGTGTGTGACCTTCCATTTGAAAGACTTACCATCACCATTCTGTAGTTGGCTCAGAGTATATGGCACGAACTTTGGCTCTCCACCGGCCATCATACTGGAATTCATAAAATGGACATACATAGACTCAAGCTAAATGGTGATTACGAAAGTACGTGAGATAAGGCAGTTACTGTTTATGTTAGTATTCATCTGTATACTCTGATTATAAATAACCTTAATGGATAGATGGGTGAATGTGAAAGAAGGGTAGTTACGGGACCCATTCTGAGTCTAGAAAGGCAGACATTACCGAAGTGGGTGGACCACTCATCACATAGCTAAAACTTTGCAGAAGGGAAGTATTTCACCCTTTCAGTGCTTTCCCCTCCCCTGGCTGAGTATTTCACCCTTTCAGTGCTTTCCCCTCCCCTGGCTAAGTGCACAGCCAGTATAAGTCTGCCAAGTGTACAGACCCCGCCTCCAGACGACGTGATACCTGTCTGGCTACGATGAGAGCAGCGAAGGATATGCGGCAGGATCAAAGGTATTGCGGCGCGCTTTCGCAGTTTTAGCTTGAAGCTCACTCTAGAAAATAGATGCTGTCGTGATTCCAAACATCCCCACTGTTTACTTGGCAACATGCCAATGGAAGAATATTCCGGTCTACCTGCCTCTCGACGGAAAGGTCGTCCGCGTCGAGAATCAACAGTGAGAAGGGGGTCCTATTTCTCGGGTCTTTGGCTATTTCCTTCCGTTTTTTCTTCACCATCGTATTGCTGAGCACCTCGACTTTTATATTCATTACATTTTTTGCTGTTCCCCCGAATTACCCCATCGCTTCCCTTAGAGACACCAGAAGGGGGTAATTTTGGCTTACGGTAGAACAGACGTGGTGTGGACGAGTGTAAGTGGCCGCCATGGCACAAGCTCGCCAATTTGACGCCTTGCCATGGTGCCAAAAGAAGATGTTCTAGAATTTGTTTTTTCCTTTACTTTTTACTTTGTTCTTTCTTATATTGTTTCTAGATGTACTTACATGAATGCTAATGTAGTTGGGAATGGCCACTCCACTGCGCTGGGAGTCAGGTGCTACAACTAACGTTGGCCCACGGCCCGTTTCCTACAGCGGACAACTCGTGCGAGTACACACCGCAGCGTCGCGCTTTTGAATCCGGGTTTTTTTCGCCTAATATCGCTTCTAACCTTGAGTGTTCATTACAAAATGCTCATTTCTTTGCATCTTCCTCTTGTTTCGGACCCCCTTCCGGTTCCTTTAAGGACACTGGGAGGGATAATTGGAGATTGAGAGCTGTGAATACATGTACTCTGAAAAATCTGCCACATCAGAAGAGGTGGTGTGAGGCGGAACTCCCTTTGAAAAAACACGGCTCTGGGTCTTATCACGATACTGCAGCACGTCGTGTTGTTCTACAGTTCATCAGCCGGTTCGAACTGCCAAGGAGGACCGGACAATGTTCGCAGCTAGCTGGTTGGACCTCTCTGCTCGTCTGCAGTCTAACCCCGACCAGTAACGCAGAGGGGCGCGAGAAAGGGAGGGGTCACGAGTTCCAGTTTTTTTTCATCGTGTTAATTCCTTCTTTTCTACTGTCACACTGCTGAGCACTCCTACTTTCATATTCCACAATCTGCAAAGCTACCCTTCCCGGTGTCTTCAACACAATTTTCAGTCCTTCCTTGATGTTGCCTTCTTATCTATTCTCTCACACGTCCTTCTTTCTACTTTTTCTCAATTGATCACAGCGATCTTACTAGATAAGGCGTTTGTAGATAGCTCAGCGGGTTCCTATCAATAAGGGTCAATAATTATTTCTTAGGACGACGAGGCTGGACAATCAGTTATGCTCATTATGAAGCTGGGTGGAGTACAGTACCCAGCTTTGTAAAATTGCCTCTTGCTATCAACTCAACCTATTATTTGCTTGACGTCTAGGTAATCATCGCCTTTCCAAAAGCCTTACAACATTATGTGATGCGCCCGAATGACACCTCAGTTTACAATGAGTAACAAAAGGTAGAGGAATGTGGCTGATGTGAAAGGATGCGAAGGTTGAGCTTCATTGGGCGGCGTATGATTGAAGATTCGAAAACATTTCCATAGATATTCAGGAAATTCAGAATCAAGACAAAGAGCTGAGAGCTTCCGCGCCGAGGTGTGGAGAATTTTTTTTGGAAGCATCAGACAGAACAGATAACTGCTGACAGCACCGTAACAAATTCAGCTATTGGCTTGACGAAAAGTGTTCTTAGGAGGTAACGTGGGTCTTTCAGTGATGAGTTCCTATATTTTTCACCCTCATATAGAATATGTATACTGCCTACAATGAGCTCCCCCGTTTTGTGGACACCATTATCTTTTTGAAGTACCCCCAGATGCAAGCTTAGCAATGGGAGGACATATTCTTCAGGAGCGAAAATACCATTCCAGAAGAGATGATCTGTAGGGAAAATTCCATTGAAAAAGTGCGCCTCGGGGCTCCACAGCGATCCAGCTCTGCCAGTCACGCTGTCTCACATCCGTTTGGCACCATGCTGCCAGGAAGGAAGCATTCTCTTTTGGCTGATTAAATTAAAAAAGGGGAAATTGAAATTTATTGGGGAGCACAGTTTTGATAAAGTGTCAGTGGTTCGTCTCGCATCTTTCTCATGCGAGCCACTGTTATTTCCAACCACCCCTATCCCCCCCCCCCCCGCCCCTCTCCTCTCCTCTGCATCAAGCTTTATTGTCCAGTTCTGAAGGGCGAAACGGAAGGAGTGAGAAGGGTTACTGGCTACTGGTCACCCTGATTTCATTCACGTTTATTCCACAATCTGCCAAAATTACTCTTAATGGTGTCTTTGATATACACGGTAGTTCCCTGTTTAGAGGCTAGGATAGGTAAGAGCGCGAGCTGTAATAAAAATCCTACTAGATATAAAACGCTTCGTCTGTATGCCCGTCCATACCTCTGTCTGTGACGAAATTAGACATAACATGAAAAATGACTTATGGAGATGGGCACAAGTTTGAGATGGGTAAGGCATGAAGCAAGAAGTAAGACGGACTAAGTTAAGCTCCGCCCACGGTGGGCGGAGCGTGCGTTGGAATGCTCCATTTTCAAACTGAAAATTGTTAATCAGGTCCCAGTATGATCCAAACGTTGAGAACAGACGGACCAAAGTCAGCCGTGGGTTTCTGAAAGTCATGAACGAGGTCTGGGCACATTGGGCGGAGCGCACCACGCTTGGGCGGTCCTTACAACAGAAACTAATAACTAGGTACCGACGCGGCATAAGCTCTAGGAAAAATCGATAGAAGTGACCAACGTTCACGCTATTTTTAATTTACTCAAAATGAATGAAGAGCCGCCTGCAAAGGGCGGAGCATGTTATTGGTCCGATGACACTGAAACATTGCAATTTATTTCTAGAGTGATCTGGAGACCGGGAGGAAAAGGGAAGTGTCGGTAGTACCTGCATCAACGGGTGGAGCTCGAAAAAACAAGCTGTGAAATGGGGGCAAGTTTGAGATGGGTGGGGCGTGATACAAGAAGTAAAAAGCACACATGAACCAAGTTGAGCTCCACCAACCGTTGGCGGAGCGTGCGCTGAAACCATAGGATCGAAAATTGTTAGTCGTGTTCGAAAACGTTTCAAACGTGAGGAAAATAGCGGTTAAGTTCAGCCATGAGTTTCTGAGTCATGAAAGAAGCCTGGGTAAAGGGGACGTAGCGCATGCCGAATAGGCGGTCCGCACAACAAAATTCATGATTCGGTTGCAACGGCCTTGAAACCAAGAGCAAATCCATAGGACTGACTGATGTACAAGTTGTTTGAACACACTTAGAAGAGCGAAAACCCGCACACAATGGGCAAAGGGTGATGTGGTAAAGGGTACTGAGTAAATTTATAGAAAAAAGCAATTCCAATCGACCAACTGGCGCCCATGATATTACGCGCGCAGTAGTGTGCACTAGCCCAACTGGTAAGTGAATGGTCAAGTAGGCGCGACTATCAGTGAGCAGATTGAAGTTCAGGATTGTGACACTCAGATACCCACTCGGAGACTCAAACTTGTGATTTCCAACCCCTTTTGATTTTCATTCTTATTGCTCCATCTGCATCACTGTAGGGGTTTAGAAAAAGCAGAGTCGAGCCGCGGCCATTGGCCCTCCTCAGTTCATGCGTCATGAGTCCTTAGGGACCTTAGGGAGAAATGAAAAATGTTTAGCAAAAGGCACTGTACGTAGTAAAGATTGACTAGGATGCTAATGTTGCGATAAACGGGAACGAAGACCTAATCGTTGCATTAAGGGTTGCGATGTGTCATTTCGGGTGTGATAAGATAAGGATGACGTGCACTTTATAGTCAAGTCTAGCATCAAATTCTCTCTGAAAGCTCTCATTTGTAGTTCCAAGCTATCCGGAAGCGTATTTCAGGTTACTCTCAGGTGGATTATCGCGCCTTCAAAGACACTGGAGAGGCTAAATTAGGCAGATTGTAGGATATGAAAATGGGCTGCTCAGCAGTGTAACAGTAGAGAAAGAACGAAATAAAACGGCGAAAAAACTGAGAGCGAAGGATCCGAGAAACCCCTCTTCTCTATCGCGCCCCTCTGCGTCACTAGCCAGGGGTAGACTGCTGACGAGTCAAAGGCTAAATCAGCCGGCCGCGAACGTTGGTGCGCCCTGTACGGCAACTCGCCCGGCTGATGTAGTGCACGACACGTCGTGCTGCCAGATCGTGATGAGACCGCAATCCGCGTTTCAATGCTGGTTTCGCTACACATCACCTTTTCTGAGATAGGTTTGTTTTCAGGATACATGTATTCCTGTTCCTCAAAACTTTTTTCCGTACCGCTCCCGGTGTCTTCTAGCCTGCTGTCATGGAAGATGTTTGGAACCGCGACCCCTTCCCCCTCCACCTCCCCAACCCTCACCCACCCCACTCTGTCGGCCCATCTGAGGCTACCTGCCTTATTTCCCGAGCCCCGTGCGTCTCCCTGAACAGCCCTTTTTGTAGATGATTTCATCGGTCCAAAATATCTCGAATGTGTACGGGGGTTTAAAAAAAGAAGAGAGAGAAAAGAAAAGTAAATTTCAAAACACGATCGCCCCATTCCCGTCTCCAATCGGATTCCACGAGCAATACGTGGCTGTCACCCCATTCCTCATCCCTGCCTTCCAGAGGACTGTGAATTCAAATCCTATTTTGCGAAAACTTGATTGAAATTTTGGAAATATGAAAAATTGCCCTCAGCAATGGTATTCACGTTGAACGAATGAGAAAAGAAATTTCATCATGCGTGCATTCTATCTGTTGCTATGATCCCATAGATGCCACGTGTTGCTATATTTCTGACGAGTCGAGTTTAAAGTTTTCCATCCAGAACTTAAGAAGATATGCTTTCTCGACATTGGGAGTTAGATTTCTCGGGACTTATTAAAGACACTGAGTAAATTGCGAGTGAAGTAAATTTGGCAGATTGTGGAATATGAAAATAGGGGTGCTTAGCAGTGTAACTCGTAGAGAAAGAAAGAAATAAAATGGCGAAAACGCGAGAAAGAGCAACCGGGAAACTCCCTTTGCTTTTGCGCTCTTTAAGTGGAAGATTAATTTTCAGCGAGTATGTGTTCCCAGTTCTCACGTTCTCCTCACCCTTCCGGTGCCTTTATGAAGAGAAGATGAATTCATGCACATGGCAAAATCACATGCTCATCAGTCTTTACTATTCCCCCTCTTATATGAATACTAAATAGAAAGCTACGAAATGTGCAAACCAACTGTCTCATCTCGGTTAGGATTACTATCATCATCAAAGTAAAATTTAGTGTAAATATATTTGTTAAATAATGACAGGGTAAGTATAAATCCAAGTGGTTCCGTGAATGCTGCATTTATGGGCGGAAAGCGATCGAAGATGATCTTAGCTCTAAAATGATGGAGAATCGGTAATGTCATTAAGAAAAGCATGTAGGAGGTGAATGGATGTTGTATTAAAGGCACACGACGCGATAATCAGATCAGCGGCTTACATTCTTGGGGCAAGTAGGTCCTTGGATAACTGCTCTAGCTGCACCTTTGTGGCGGCTGCACGGTGCACCATCACGGTGTTGTGTCTGCTTAACACAACCATCCACGCCCACCCAATCACATCACACCTATCCTTACAGGGAAGGTCTTTCAACTCATGACGCGCTTTTTGAATGCCGCTTTTTGCATGTATGGGGGTACATACAGGAAGCATATAACTGATGTCCATTTTTGCTGCGCGCCCTTACGAATGCCAAAAACGGGGTTGATGGTTCGATCCCCGCCGAGGTCAAATTTTTGCAAAATTTGGATTTTCAGTTTTTGGGCTCAAAAACACCTAAATATGAAAAATAAGTGCAGTAATCACATTGAGAGTTCCAGACTACCCTCTACTGTCAGTTTTCAGCAAGTTTGACAGTTCAATCTTTTGACTTTCAGCGCTCATAGCTCACGAACGAGGCGTTTTTGCGTAAAACGGATTTGATATTCGTGTTCAGGAGGTCGAACTACCCCCAGATGTAAGTTTCCAGCCCAATCGAAGTTTTGAGCCAAATTCGAAAAAATGAGCTGGGCATTGATATACCTTCGAGTGCACTTTCAACGAAAGAGACGACGGTATCACTTGTCAAGAAAACCTGACTATTTCTCTTGCTTGATGCTTGGTTGGTCAAGTAATAACGATAGGCATCCATGCTGTGCATATTCCACTGATTTTCAGCGATTTTGCTAGTTATTCGCTTCTACAAATAGAAAGGGCACCATGTATCCATGACCAAACGCCTTTCTCGAAATTAGGGTCAAAATTTGGATTTGGCTAGAAATGTGTACCTAGGGGTAGTTTGACCCCCTGAAAACGAATATGGCACTCATTTTGTGCGAAATCGCGAAATTCGAGCGCTACGGGCCCTTTCATGTTCAAAAAGGTCACATTACCAAATTCATTGACAATTTGTAAATAGAGTCATTTTGGCATGCTGTCAACGGAAATTATAGTCATTTGGCATAAACAGACATATGTGAAGATGAAACAGTGAAGGCAAAAAAAATGCAAAAGTTCTGCAACGCCGGGTCTCGAACCACCAACCTATGCACTTCGTCCGTTTGAGAGTCCATCGTCGTATCCAGTAGGCCACCCTGTCACCGCAATAGCCGTACATCGGGGAACCGTTATTAAACTGCTACGTACTTTTAGTACATGGTGGAGACAAGATTTTATTTTTTACCGTGTTTGACTTTGTTTTGGATGTGAAATAGACGAACTCCTTTGGATCTGCACGTGATCAAAGTTACAAGGGGTATGCGTTACAATAAGTGGGTTAAAATCGCCTTTTTGAGAAAAAATTTTTTCACTCCTTTTTTGGCATTTGTAGGAAAGCACAGCAAAAATGGAAGTCAGTTACATGTTTCATGTAGGTACCCCCATATAATGGAAAAAACCGTTTTCCAAAAGCGCGTCATGACCTGAAAGACCTCCCTTGTTAGACGAACAAATTTCCAACGTGGGTGCTCGCATGGGTAAGGACACTTTTGATAAGAGAAGATAATTCAATGAAACAGCCTGCGATAATGAACAGCTTCCACATTGGAAACTGTTGGTCTAAGGCTAGGTGAGATTCGGTTGGGTGGGCGTGGCTCAGCTGTGTTCAAGCAGGCGCAACAGCGTTAGGGTGCACCCTGCAGCCGCAACAAAGGTGCAGCCTGAGCAGTTATAGAAAGACCTACTCGTCCCAAGAAAGTAAGCCACTTATCTCATTATGACGTGGTGTGCTTTTGAGAGATGAATTCAATGGTGTTCAGTAAGACTCTACGGGACACACTGCTTTCTTGTGGTACTTGTCAGGATTTGGAGTTTGCCCCCCCCCCCCCACCTCCTCTTCATAATAAACTGGTTATAGTGAACCCCATCCCATACACTTGACCTCAAAATCAGCATATTTTGTAGCTGAGTTGTATTGGAAAAATGGTTGGTAAAAACATCAAGTAAATTTAAAAAAAAGACAAGCAAGCGAAATGAAGCTCGTGAACACGATAAAACTTTTGATGTTTGCTCTGTGAAGCCATGGCAAAGAACGAGGATCATTAAACTGTTGCATGCAAATAAGTCACGAGCACACATTACTCATATAGATTTTACGTATCCTTGGGAACGTTGTCCTTTCACCACCTGGTCGATAATGGGTTAACACCACATTGTCGCACCCTATGGGATCATAGCAACAGATGGCATATACGCATGAAATCTCTTTTGTGCTCTCATTTCGTTCAATCTGAATAGCATGTATGCAATTTTTCATTGTCACACACGTGACCCTAACAACCTCTGCCATATCAGCGACGTGGCAAAATGTGCGATGTGCGCACCTTTTTCCACTTTCCAGCATCATCTAAGCAGCACGAAGTATAATTTGTTTTAAACGAGTGTGAAGTAGTGCGACATTGAGGAAGGTTCCAAATGAAGTGATGAGAAGCCCGTGAATAGGACCTCTACTCCACTCATTGGTAGCGTATGTGTTTGTGACACTCCCGATTGCTAACATGTCGAATGGAGCCATGTGAATCTGTTATGTGCGGCGGTCATGCGCCGCACGTTACGCTCTCATTTTTGTGCGAAGCTGCTTAGGCAACAAAAGGTGTGTTCGAACCTGCGTAGGGATACGGTAAATAGAGCACATCGTGCAGTGCAAATTGCATCACCCCTCGGCCCTTTGATCAGTATCGCAGTAATTGGGTGCTGCACACCGTAGCACTTTCGAAAAGCTTCAGAGGCAATGAGAGGGGTACGGAGAAAAGGTTTGAGAAATGGGAATACATGTTTTATGAAACAAACCTTCCAATCTGCCAAAATTACCCCTCCCTGTGCCTTTAAAAACTTTTCTTGCGGATGCGCACAGTATTGATTGTCTGTAAGCAGTTTCGGGTGCACAATGTTCCATGGATCAAAATTTTCAAGTTGCTTTAATCGCTGTTGCTATAAACCCATTAGTGGTAATTTTGGTCGATTGTGGAATAATCGTGGAATTTTCATGTCGAGCTGTACATTACCAAAACAGTACGGAAAAAAGTAAAAAGCGGCAAACAATGCCGGGAAATAGTCTCTCGTTCTCATTTATCCCCGTTCTCTGTAACCCGAATGGTGCAAATGCTTTTGAGAAACTGGTGAATAACAGAAAGGGACCATAGCTAATTATGTGTATCGAGAACATTTTTCAAGTATCACGAAAACACTCTAGAGTACGAAGGCCGGAGCAAGATTTAACTTCCATTGAAAGGGCTGATAGAAATAGGGCTGTGATGTCATGGAATAGCTACGTAAGCATTTGCTGCTTTCTGACTGTTATTGGAATTCATCACTCCTGACTCATGCATCATTTCCAAAGCATAAGTTCAAATTTCATGATTTTGACATTAGCTATTGCCTTAGCTGGGATGATTGACTTGTACGAAATAACCCGTGGGCAACGACTGTGCTGCAGTGGTCCTCATCGAATTGTCTCGCCTTTAGTGCACCCAAAAATTGGGCGATTTCGAAGCGACAGTTGTCGGCGGTGTAGAGTGAATTGAGCGTCGTAAAAGAACCGTTCACGGGAATTTAACTTTTCCTGTTATCCTTGTAGTTGTATTGTGTTTGCATACTACGAACAACATGCGACGTTCCACGATAAAAAAAAAACTAAAAAAAACTCGGCTAAACATGCTCAAAATGCTGCCCACCACGGAGGCGGGGCTCGTATAGGACACTGCCAGAGCTTCGGAAGCAAAAAAGGTAGCAGTAAAGGGTGATTGGAGACACAAAGTGGGTAGCAAAATAACATTGGGCGCAAAACTTGAAACTGTTGAAGTAAGTACGCCTCTGGAACCGGAAGGGGTCTGGAGAAAGAGGAAGATGGGAAGCAATGATCGTTCCCGAAGCGAACATTCTGGGTTGATAATCGGTAGAGGAAACCGAATTCGAAGGCGCAACGTTGTAGTCTGTATCCGCATCTCCCGCGCATGTCTTGGTAAAATAAGAGAAAGGGTCAGAAAAAAAGGTGTTCGTGGTAAAAAAAATCGAATTCACACACGACCGGTCTCACAAGGGAAGGACCACAGGTCGAAGTGGCCATTCGGAATGGGATACATATGGTCCGACGTTTTCGGACGCTGATCTCGAATCAGTATTCGAAATTTGCAGAACGATTCTCTGCGGAGTTATGGAGATTTTTTTTTGAAAAAACAGTACTATCATAAGGTGGTTGAAGCCCATAGCACGCGAACCAGACGTTTTCACGCAAAACCAGGGAGATTTTCGTGTTCAGGGAGTCTAATTACCTCAGAAGACAAGTTTATAGCCAATTCGAGAATTTGGCCAAATCTTGGAAAAAATTGATGGGCTATTGGCTGGCAACCCATTGAACAAAGGAGAAGTCGTTGACCCTTGCCTGGGAAATGCTCCTATTTGATGCTTGTTTCGTACATTTAGTGCGATGGGCTAGTGTGAAAGGTATGTATAGGCTATCCTGTTCAGGTTGCAGGGTTTTCTGTAGAAGAAAATTCAAAAACCTATCACTCTATCCCCTGGCCACCTCCAATATTCCGAAGTTGGACCAAAAACTGGATTTGGCTGAAAATTTGCACAGAGGGGTAATTTGACCCCCTCTGCGCGAATATCATAACCTTTTACGCAACAACGCCTAATTCGTGTGGTATGGGAGTATCTTCGACTTGGAATCCTTCCCTTGTGAGTAATGTTAGTAGTTATAAATAAAGCGGCAGAGTGATGGGTGCGGTAGGTTCCAGTACAAGGAAACGTCCAAAAGTGAAAGAAAAACACCTACTGGCAATTAAACACAAAATGCAAAAAAACCCGCACCGGCGGGGAGCAAACACATGACCCTTGTCCTGCAGATCCGGAACACTACCAGTGAGCACTGCGGCCGTTGCCTGCTGAGCAATCGGCCGTGCTATGTAATAGTGCCTCGTCACAGAAAAACCTCCATAACTTTGCTCAGAGAATCGTTCTGCAAATTTCGAGTACAGATTCGGGATCAGCATCCGAAAGTGCGTCGGACCATACGTATGCCATTCCGGATGCCCTCTTCGACCTGGGGTCCCTCCCTTGTCAGCAAGGTGTTGTGTGTGCAATGACTGTAACCTACCAACTGCAAGCGTTACTGCGCGGCTCAGCGTGCGATCGGCACCGCCTCCGTTAACATTCTCCGCCTCCGTGACGGTTGTTTTGTCCACGGATGCGGAAAATGGCATAAGGGTCCATCATGACATCAAAGAAATCGGCACCTGTTTCTTCTTTTATTTAGTTGGTGTAATCCTTTCTCGGCTCGGTTAATTCCACATTTTATGTTCCATGTACGTCTCAACTTTCTGCCTTTAATTGGTAACGTACTTGGATGCTTGCAGAATATCACCCCCTCCTTCGTGGCCACTTTGAGGAAGTGATATCAACCGGATTCTCGTTTTTTTCGCTTCACACTTCGCATCTTGCCCATGATCGGCAAGTAGTATACAACATAACCATATGGGTAACAAAGTTTCCGTGGACGATTCCTTCAAATGTGACCTCTATGGAAGCTTCGGAAGGGCGACTCTATAACATCATACGGTTCCCAAAACCTATAGTAAAAGCCAAATATATGATTCCGAGCAGTAGAAACGATCAAATGCTTACAACAATTTTTGAAGAGGCGATTTTTCATTTTTCCGTTACGGTTGGGTCTGTTATCAATTCTAGATTGACAGCAACAATTTTTCCTCCACTTTTTGCGAAAATGTACTTTAGTGAAAAAAGTTTTGATGCTATAGAAGTGATAAAGTTTCTGGGGAAGTCATGGAGAGTAGTACATATTGGGTCATTGCATAAATGGTTTTTTTTCGAACGGAAATTTTCTATATAGTCACAAGTTTGTGCAGCATTTTATATGTCGTTCGAAAGAGAAATTTCTGTTCTATAGAGAGGAATGTTCCAGCTTGTTGTGTTAGAATAGGGCCGATATTCAGGCTGGCGGAGGGGTAGGTCCTCCCGACAAAAATGGACCAACGGGCAGTTCAGACACTGTGCCCCGACATCTGCAAAATTCACCAATTGGCTGATCGGAAACTCGCGTCGTTCTTTTCCCAAATTCTTTTTTTCAAAAGCTTTCAATTTCATTCAAAATGAAAGTTTCCGTTTCAAATCCCTTGCTGAGCATAGATTCTTGGATAACTAGAAAGGATTTTTCTTGCTCTATCGAAACATGTTTCGATTTTGTTTTGGCTGCGAATCATATTGAATTTTAAAGCTGTTCACAGTTTATTTTTCAAATAGAAAATTAAGGAATCCGGTCGATGATGTTTCCTCGTCCCTACTAACTACCTCTTCTTACCATTTCACCACCCTCTCAACGAACTCGTTGAGAAAATTTGCTTGCCTTGATTCGACTAAATTGTCTAAAATCACCGAGTTGTGGCAAAAAAAACCAAATTTGGGAAAAGAACGACGCGACTTCTCAAGCAACTAGCTCTGGAGATTATAGAGGTAAGCGCGAGACATATGATTGGTTCGGAGTGAAAGATAATGTTTTAATCAATTGCCAGTTAGCTCAACTTTGGTTGACTAATCCCATCCTGAGAATCGGCCCCATTACGACAGACACAGAAACTTAACATGTCATTTTTTAGAGCAGAAAATCTCTTCGACTGATGTATAACTTGCTTTGTAATTCGATAGGAAAATTTTCTCTTTGGAAAAGACGACATTACTTGTGGAGTGATCCAATAGTTACTATGTAGAACGAGCTAGAGGAGGTTGCACGTTCAGTGTTAAACCGTAGCAGCACACTTGAAATAAAAAATGCTAGAAAAAATGCTGGAAAAAAAACTTTGAAGCTTCTGGCAAATCTTCATCGTTTGCTGGATTTCTGGCCTTCTAGTCCGTCCACCCATCTGGATTGTATCTTCCCCCGCAGCTTTTTAAAATGTGAGAATCAGCACGGGAAAGCTTAAAGACCTCGGAACAAGGGCAATTTTGTTTGACGGTATGGGATTACGGTGGTTTGCAGTTGCCGCAAGGCGTACATGACACCTTGCCAAGATGTCGAAAGTGAATTCATCAGGTTTTAGTTGTAATCATACTTTTTTTAACGCTTTCGCTTATTCTTCACCTGGTATTTTATTTGTTTTGATGTGTGTTGTTTTACTTATTTCACACGTCACCAAAGAATGAAATACACTCTACGAGGCAACAAATGACATCTCTACAGCGGACAAATCGGAAAGTCAGCGTGTTGATGCGAATGTGAGGCGAATGCACACCACAGCGCGCTTCTAGCTTTGAATGTTCGTTACAAATTGATCATTCCTTTGCATCATCCTCTTTTTTGAACCCCATCCGGCTCCTGTAAAGGAGAACAATCTCTGCTCGTCTATACAGTGCGTATCAAAAATATAGACGCACCCCCAAAAATAGCGTAACTGGGTTTTGTAGAAACTCACGACCAATTCTGCTGTGACTATCGTGATCAGCATGCTCGAAAACATAGGTTTACCAGATTTCATCCATATCGGAGAAAAACTGGGCGGATTTTAACATGTGGTTCCCATATGGACTGTATCAAAAGTATAGACGCACCCTATCATTTATTATTATAACAAAACATTACAAGCACACTAATAATTAACGGGTCCTTCATGTTTGGAAATAACTTCAAAGACCCGGTTTGGCATCAATTGTACAAGTCTATACTGGAGCTGTGGGTCCATACGGTGCCGAGCCTGAGCGATCGCCACTTTGAGGTCTCCAACGCTAGTGAAGGTCCTTCCCTGGTTGCATATCTGCCAGACCAAGTCTCTGCAGATGTTCTCTATCGGGTTTAGGTCAGGAGAGCACGCAGGCCAGTCCATAGAGCTACATTCCGCTCGCTTAACCACTATTTTGTAGACCGGCTGACATGGATGGAGACGTTATCCTGCTGAAAAATAAAGTTACTACGCCTTGATCCGCCAACACAGGTAGCAGATGACGCCCCAGCACATCCTGGTAGTCCGACGAACACATGCATCTTGAGACAAAAGCTCACTCAAGCTTCCATCTTTGGTGGAATCCTCCCCTTACCATGACACTGCCTCCACTGAAATTGCGCCTGCTGAGGAACTTCGGTGCCTTGCGAAGGTCCCTCCAATAATAAGCATAGCCGTCTGGACCGTCTAGATTGAACTTGTTTTCGTCCGAAAATATCACCTGGAAAGCAAATTTTGATGCAGGAAGCTTCGTGAAAAAGACCCTCGCCCTTGACCAATCCGCTGCCATGTTCATCTTGGCGAACTTCAGGCGGGCTTCTTTGTGGGACTGTGTGAGCTGCGGAGCCGAACGGAGACGACATCGTACGATGTTTTTGTTGCGGTTGATGCTTCTCCACACCGTCATTCTAGAGGCAGCAGTCGGTAAACTGGCACGAACGTCACTGACACTCACTAAAGAATTGGACACCATTTGACCGATCCGACGTTCTTCTTGAGGAGTCAGCTTCTTCGGCCTGCCAGAACTTTTCTTGTTCCCTTAGGACCCCGGTGAGTGTAAATCACCATCGACGGCCCTTGACGAGCGACACATTTGGCGAGCGACTTCACGATCGCTCAGGCCCGCTGTGTGCAGGGCGCGGATCTGAGCCTGCTCGACCTCCGACAAAATTAGACCACGTGGCATTTTGGTTATTATGCAGAACACTCATTGCTACTCATTTCTTTCTTGAAACAGCAATTTTTCTTTGCATATGTCTCTCTTTTGACCTGACTCGTCAGGTGCGTCTATATTTTTGATACAGTACATATGGGAACCAAATTTTAAAATCTGCCCAGCTTTTCTCCGATATAGATGAAATCTGGTAAACCTAGGTTTTCGAGTATGGTGATAACGATAATCACAGCAGAATACGTCGTGATTTCTACAAAACCCAGTTACGCTATTTTTGGGGGTGCGTCTATATTTTTGATTCGCACTGTATAGGTCACTTAGTGATTTTATTGTGGGTTCCGTCGAAGGGCTACAAGGTTGCCTATTACAGAAATTTTCCGCATTCATCTTCCGGCACTTACTGCAACAACATTCGCAAAACTTTTAGCTTTTTCTATTCTTTTTTCACTTGAAGCTTCTGATGGCACCTTTCCGCCTTTACTCTCCAGCTCCGGCACGACATTGCGCGTTCTGCGCCCTGTTTCGAACCTGTTGTTACGCTAAGCTTTCGAAAGGTGTTCTTGTCCGCTGATTGTTCGAGCTGGTTGTCTTGATTTACTGGTTTAGCAAGCATTATGTCTCATATATAGGTGGTTGGGGGATGGTAGTATAGTGACAGGTGTCGCGCACTCTTACTCTCAGGGTGCAGGGGTCAAACCCCGCACCTACGCCCGCCCGGGCCGACCGGGTGTAGGTTAGGAAACAGGGACCTAGGCCGCGACCCTGTGACAGCCTGTGGCCTTTGCCTGACATGAATAATTCAAACAATTTTACTATACAACGGAACAGACTTGCAAGGAGGACACGATATACATGAACAAATTGTCTGAATTCTTCATGTCACAGGGCAAAGGCCACAGGCTGTCACAGGGTCACGGCCTAGATTCGTATGTCCCAACCGTCACCCGGACCGACCAAGCCGTCCGGGGTCAGTGCATTGGTACCAGACTCATCTGAAAGGATAAAAGCGCTGCATTGTACTCGTCTGACTCCGTAAATTTTTGTATAGAGGATCGCAATCACATGCCACCACAATTTTGAATGAAACCAGAATGCGCTACGCATCCCACGGAGGGATTGATTGATGCCCTTTGCTCCCTTTTCGAATCCCCTTTCCCTTTCTTTATCAGAGAAATGCAAATGAAAAAGATTATAATGATATAATGAAATATCGAGTACTAAACTGCAACAAATTGAAAGCGTGAAACAACAGTAATCTAAAAGGTCGAGTATTCGTAGCTTAACGCCGTAAGTTTAGTGCAATGTCCACAAAGTGAAAAAGTGGCATGTGTAAACGTTGGACGCAAGAGAAAATGGGTTCGGATTCATAGAGCTTCGATAACCAAGTAAATACCGGTGAATTCGTACTGTAAGATTTCCAGTATTTGACACATAAAAATCACACATGAAATGCCAAAATAGAATTTGAAATGAAACGAGTGAGTTTCATTGAATTTATACATTGCACTCGTCGAATTGTTATAGTGCGCTTTTTCATCGATCCGAACACATAATTGCTTTCAATCATTGATTAAAGACAGTGTTCGGGATAATGTGGGTGACAGGGAATCCCATAAGGAGGCATTGAGTGAAAAACTACGGGTCTGGAAGGCCTATGCATGGCGAAATCCCCCGCGGAAGGCGCCCCCTTGAGCTGTGGCGGAGGCGGCCTCGTCAGGACAAGCCGCCTTGGACAAGGACAGCCCGCCTCCAGGCGACGTGATTAGGGGTTGGTCACGGTGCGGTTGGTCAAGTAGATCGGCAGGATTGAATGTATCGAGCGCGCTTTCTCACTTTTAGCTTGAAACTGACCACATGAAAATAGATGCTGTCGCATTTCCGAACATCCCTTCATGTTTACTTCTTGGTAATGCCAGTGGAAAACCTATGCGGACTACCCGCGTCTTGACGGAAAGGTCGTCCGCGCCCAGAACCAATGGTGGGAAGGGGTTCTACTTCTTGGGTTTTTGCCACTTCCATTCGTTTTTTCTCCACTTTCCTGTTACTAGGCATCTCGGCTTACATATTCACTACTTCTTATACTTTTCGTCCGAATTTTCCCGAAAGCTGCCTTTAAGTTACTGCTCGCTGCAATGCCTATGTGAAATTCAAACTTAGTAGTGTTACTTTGACACCTCCAACATGAATGGCGTGGGCCTCAGAATGAACTCAGCACTTATTGTGAAGTGAAATACAGGTATACAAGGAGGCAGATGGGAAATCTGCACACAATTATTTGTTTTGATCGACTATAAAGTACAATCTACTTTTGAGTTTCACCTATTTTGCCGCTCCTTCTCATACACACTTTTCCTTCCATAACTTCCTATATTGCCGCTACAGGTACGACTCAAAGTCCTCCTGCTGCAGCTTCAAACTAAACACTTCATCTGCCTCCCTCCTTAACATGTAAGTTGCACAACATCTTCAAAAATTCTTATGAATCCAAACTCTCATTTTCTTAAAAAAAAAACTCGCAAAGTGGCATGTCTGGAGGATAAAGCAGTAGCTCTTACATAAAATGGTGTAAGTCATTGTATAGGCCAAGTCCCAATCACCTGCCATCACGACAGTGAATGAAACTATTAGGTCGGGCATGAAAGTACCCACCGATTTTCACGTCGACTATTTCGCCTTGATTTTTTAACACTAAATTTCGCGGCTTTTCCGATTGTTCGGGTATTGCTTTGTGGAGAAAAACGTACTCTTCAACCGTATTCGAAGCCCAAAAACGATTTCCAGAGGGCACGCTATTTCAACGGTTATCCAACCATAGAAAAGTACGATTTTTGTTTGGTGGCACATGATGCTTTAGAAAATCTAGGAAATGCACCGCAGTTAACTAGGAGTATTACGACTAGTATTGTAAGGGATGTTGTCAGCCATGGATAAGGAGAGGGTAGTCATACAAGTTAGAGACTGGGGTCCAAAATGATGAATGGGATGTTGCTCTGGTCATTTTTTCGTGACCTGTCGTAAGCACAGATTACCAAAATTCTGCGAGCGAGCCCTTTGCACTTTGCACTGCAACTTTTCGATGGAAAATCGACAAAAGTTTATCGGAAATATGCTCTTCTCCATTGAACGGGTATGGTCCCAGCGCTTCCCGCGATGACGCTGAAACCTCCAGATCCGAAGATGAGCTATCCAAAACTGCAAAAAAGAAAGTACGCAAGTTCTGCTTCTTTCTTTGTAAATCTAGGATGTGTCCAGTACGGATCACTGCCTTTTGGCACTTCGAAGCATCTCTCAGAAGAGATATGGTCCCCAGACCCAGAGGGGGATGTGAAAGTTGCTTTTCAACAATTTTGAGATTTTGAGTAGAGAATTTTGAAAAAAAGTAGGATCTCCACTGTGGTTGTAGAGAACGGTGTGCTGAATCAAATGGTTTTTCTTTCTGCAATCAATTGTGTTTGAGCGAAATCATGATCTTTCATATGTGGGCAGTACAAAACGGCGGATGCTTTTCAACCGACCTAATAGAATGCGAGGCGCATCCCACAGAAGGAATTGATTAACTTGTAGGAATTGAAATAACTTGACTTCCGAGTTTTTATACGTAATTCATATAGCTTTGCACTTTAGGTGTGAAGCACACTCATTAACTAAGTGCGAAAGGTCATCAGCAGATACAACTCGATCGATAGCAGCAGCTGAATCGATTGAAAATCGCTATCGATTGATTAGTTGACGTCCACGTGTTCTTTCTTACGGGGACACGAGTATGTGTTGGCCTTGCAGGCTGGTCAGGCAGTTTCCTTGATGCGGACCGTTCTGGGTCTCACCAACGGCAACGTTCTCTCCCACGCCGCACCCCATCTGATCGGTTCCTTTCTTCGTTGCTGTAATTTAGCATTTCGAAGAATTTCCTTCCTTGTTACTCGTTCATCTTCAGTTGGCATATATATTGCTCATTTACTTCCATATTTATCAATTCGACAACACCTTTTTCGCAACTCTAAGCGATTTGCTCGTTATAATGAGTCCTTAATTGTTTGTTCATTTATAAGAACTAATTTCTCTCTTGAAGACACAGGAGACCTCTTTTTCGAACAGAATAATATTTATCATTTGAATCCTTTCTATTTCTCTCTTCTGCAAAGATTGAATGGTTTGATGAATTATCTTCTTAGAGTTTCAGTTGTTCTTTCTCTGTCTATACACGCTGTTTTCTTTCTTTTTTATTTACTGGTCTCTTTTTGACCAGTTTAAAACCACGCTAAAAGAATTGGAATATATCGGAGGTTCAGAGCTCATTTATCATTCGGTCCTTTACTCCCTTTCAATTTCTGACAAACATTTTGGTTATCTCATATGGTTTTCCAATGTTCAAAAATCCGCATTTCTGGTTAAAATCCGGCTAAAATAAGTTCAAGGGTGATGAGCAACCCCAGACTGCGCCATGAACTCGTTTTTCTTCTACAATTGCTACTGCTATGCAAATTTGTCCTCGATATCTGATTATTCGAGCCGTCCAGGGTTTATAAGAGCGGAACCGGATTACCTACTGTGATTTTCGTCTTTACAAAGCAAATCAAAAGTTATGCATCGCCTTTAATCATTGCTTCACTTTCGAATGCATTTGCACTTCATGACAGTGGTAGGGGTAGTTGGGGCCAGATATCAGAAGATTATTGAGTAGAAAAATACAGGTGCTTAGTGGTGCGAAAAAAGTAAGGAATGGACCGTTCAAAGCTCGGGAAATGAAACCCCTTTCCCGTTGTTGACTCTGAAAAGAGGCGGGCTTTATTAGCGAGAAGGACGGGCACTGTTAAACCCAATGGCTGATGTTGAAAATAACGGCTCTTGTAAAGTCGCGAACGCTTCTCATCGGAAGTTTCGCCACATAGTATAGTCATCCAGGACCTGTGGTTTTCATTTTGATGATTCACTGTAAGAGTGCCCAATATTCGCATTGCCCTTAGCACTGTCTTCAGAATAATCATGAAGGGGAGAAATTATCTTTCCCTGAACATCCAATGCCTACAGGTTCTTACAGTTGTATTTAGTCTCTTTCTCAGAATATGTGATGATTTCATTATTCAAAGAAATTGTTAGAAATTATTGTGGAATTCTTAAAACTGCTTTATGGCCTTCTGCGTGACGTAGAACCAGTACACTCTGGTTTTACGTCACGTAGAAGGCTTATAAAAAATGCTGTAAATTGCTTGCGTCGTTTGCACGCTCTGACTCAGGCCTTGTAGGCCTGTGGCTTTGGTTATATGAGACTAAGCAGTCTTTTTTAAGCTTCTGTTTTTACAAAAGTCGGAGTGATGTACTGGCAAGTGCGCCGCTATCGCACTCGTTTAATGGAATGTCGGATCGAGCCGACCAAAACTTTTATCATCTTGGAATTAACTAAGTAACAGTGGATTCTAGAATTATAAAGGCCCAATCACCAGTCAATCAGGATTTAGATTAACTAGACCCGTCGTCAGTGTAAAGTCCGAGTGTGGATTCGAATGTCAGTGCTACTTGGTAAAATGTAGACTGTGCCAGGCAATCCAGAAATGGATCGTGGAATACCAACCGTGTTAACATTTCGATTCATGAAAAATTCGAATCAGTAATGTCATCATTTTACAGATTTGCCGATGGCAAGAATACAGGCAAAATTCCTGCTTTGTCTGGTGATATTCCACGATGTTTTCAGTGTTCATTACTGGAAAATTAGTGATGATAACAAGAGAATTGAAGCTGTGGTATGGTTCATCGATTTGGAGAAAATTCAATAGTCGTGATCTGATGAGCTCAGTACATCACATCATTTTTTCGAATTGCTCCCCGTGTCCGTTTTTTCAGCCCCGTGCTAATCAATACTGATGCTGCGGGGGTATATGCAGTTGAACCTAACCAGTATGCGTATGAGGGGTTACCCCATCCTCGATCCCGTCTTTGACATGATGTCGTCATGGGGTGGATATGAGTTGTATTCCAAACGTGAAGCTCCAAAAAACGCTTGCATGAGGTTATTTTTAACCATCTGGAATGGGCTGCTACCATACACAATCCTCGCTCTTACTAGACAAGGTCACAGATTACAAATGGAGCGCACGCAGGGTCATCGAACGAATGCGTCGCAGAGTATGACAGCAATCCAAGATGCTTGAAGAGAATGGCTATTGATTCGAGGCGCGGAATTGAGCATGAATTCAGAAATAAAGGCGAAATTTGTTAAAGGCGTGGCTAAAGTGGAAACATTATCTTTCTAAAATTCTGGCCAATAAGCCTTCAATAATACCTTTTGTTTTTCAGCCAGACTCGCCCTACACATTAGCTTATCCGGGATCGCTGGTGGATTTCCTGAGCCAGGTGGAAAGTGTGAAGAAATTTGGCAAAACTTATGTAGAATTGAGTAATGTGCTTGTGAGTGTTCTATCGGTTACTCTTGGCGTACCTTTCACATTGCTTGACATCTCGGAATCAGAGCATGTCCGATTTGTGCGTTAGTATCGAAAAGATTCAGAACGCTAGGAGCGAAATCAAAAACTCGTCTGATTACAGTTAGTTCCGTAAGAGTGTTAAAGATCACGCGAAAGCGCGTTTTCGCATTTTATTTTTTTTTTTCGCTGTGAATTGTTTCATTATTAATTTTTTCCGAACTTGTATATATTTCCGGAACCTCGTCGAGCTCTACGAGACGGTGCTATAGCTTTCTAATTTCCTTGAATTCGACTCCGGGCTATTTTCTACGTTTCGAGAAATTTGTGGAAATTTTTTTTCGAATCTGATGAGCTGACGATGAAATTTTTCAGAATTCAAGTCTAACAAGGAAGGTCTTTCAGGTCATGACGCGCTTTTGGGAAACGGTTTTTTCCAAATATGGGGGTACCTACATGGAACATATAACTAACTTCCATTTTTGCTGAGCGACCCTGCGAATGCCAAAAAAGGAGTAAAAAATTTTCTTAAAAAAGAAGGCGATTTTAACCCACTTATTGTGAAGCATACTCTTTGTACCTTGACTATGTGCAGATCCAAAGGTGTTCTTCCATTTCACATCCAAAACAAAGTCAAATACAGGAAAAAATAAGATCTAACCTCCACCATGTACTAAAAGTGTGCAGCAGTTCCACAAAGGTTCCCCGATGTAAGTGAGGTGTAGCGAACGGATTGCCTATTGGATATGACGATGGACCCTCAAGCGGACGAAGGGAATGGGTTGGTGGTTCGGGTCCCGGCCCTGCCGAAGTTTAGCATTTGTTTTTGCCTTCACTTTTTCATCTTCAGATATGTCTGTTTATGCCAAATTACTATGATTTTCGTTGACAGCATGCCAAAATGACTCTGTTTACGAATTTTCAGCGAATTTGGTGATCCGACTTTTTTGGATACATAAGGGCCTGTAGCGCTCAAAATTCGCGATTTAGCGCTAAATGAGTGCCATATTCGTGTTCAGGGGGTCGAACTACTCTTGGGGACACATTTCTAACCAATTCCAAATTTTGACCCTAACTTCGAGAAAGACGTTTGGTCATGGATCCATGGTGCCCTTCCTATTTGTAGAAGTGAGTAACTAATCCTATCGTTATAACAATCGTTATAACTAGGATAGGAGGCCTATCGTTATAACTTGACCAACCAAGCATCAAGCAAGAGAACTAGTCAGGATTTCTTAACAAGAGACACCGTCGTCTCCTTCGTTGAAGGTGCAGTCGAAGGTATGTCAAGGCCCAGCTCAAATTTTCGAATTTGGGTCAAAACTTCGATTGGGCTGGAAACTTACCCGTGGGGGTAGTTCGACCTCCTGAACACGAATATCAAATCCGTTTCACGTAAAAACGCCTCGTTCGTGCGCTATGAGTGCTAAAAAGTCAAAAAATTTGACTGTCAAACTTGCTGAAAACTGGCAGCAAAGGGCAGTTCGGGCTTCTAAATATTATTACTGCACTCAATCTTCATATTCAAATGTTTACGAGTCCAAAAACTGAAAATTTAAATTTTGCAAAAATTTATCCTCAGTGGGGATCGAACCATCAACCCCTTTTTTGGCATTCGTAGGGCCACTCAGCAAAAATGGACATCAGTTATATGATTCTTGTACGCACCCCCATACATGCAAAAAACAGCTTTCAAAAAGCGCGTCATGAGTTGGGAGACCTTTCTCGTAAGCTCACAGCTGCGTTGAGACTTCGAAGTTCTTGTCATTTCAGGCGAGCTCCCGCTCCTTTGCATGTTCTTAAATAGCGCCTCCATGTATATTCTGCTTAAATACCATCTCCTAACGCATTTTCAGACGCGGTCCCAGTGAACGTACAGCAATAGCTTCCTGGGAAATATGTTATCGAATGATATGAAAATTTCCTGAGGTGATAAATTCGTTGTTTTTGTCATTTCTATTAGGCTGGCAACTAAGTAATTGCGGATTTTTAAATACTGCTTTTTCCCTCAAAACTGCTTTCCACAAAATTCCTTCTGTACATATATATGTAGTACAAGTCCACACGCAACTATAGGTATTGCTGTCTTCCATCTCCCGGATAGCCCTTTTCGGCAAAATAAAAATATCAAAAGTCACCTCATTTTCAATTCCAATTTTTTTCGTTGAATGGCGTTAGACAGGGAAAGGGAAAGGTGATAATCCGATAGAGAAAGATCAGAACTATAAGGCAGCAATTTTTATCCAAGCTCGAGATTTTTTTGAAAAAAAATTCAAAAAATTTTTTTTTACCACTATTGAAAAAATGACTCGCAAAAAATTCTCGAGCTTGGATAAAAATTGCTGCCCCATCCACCTTATAGCCCTGATCTTGCTCCATCGGATTATCACCTTTTCCTTTCCCTGTCTAACGCCATTCAAAGAAAATTTTTTTATAATTTTTGTATTGAAAATGAGGTTGACCGTTGATATGTTTATTTTGCCGAAAAGGGTTATCCTGGAGATGGAAGACAATAATACCTATAGATGCGTGTGGACTTGTACTACATGTGTATGTACAGAAGAGATTGCTGGAAAGCAGTTTGGAGGGAAAAAGCAGTATTTAAAAATCCGCAATTACTTAGTTGCCAACCTAATAGTCTTCTCATTCCTTTCGATCGACGTTTCAATCTCATCTTGGCCGCGAGCGATCGGCGTGCATGGCGGTGGGAAAGCGGTCACGATAGATGGCGCCATCGCAAGTATCGAGCGCATTCCCAAGACCGTGTACGGGAAGAGGCGGTGCCGTCAAAAGTGTGCACGCCGATCGCATGCGGCAGGCAAGAGCTTGAGACGTGGATCGAAGGCGATGAGGGTATTGGAAACGACGAGAATAACGAATTTAACACCTCGAAAAGTTCTATATATCGTTCTATAGGATTTTTTCTGTGGAATCGATTGGTGTACATTCACTAGGGAATCCGCGTCTGAAAAGGAGCTGAGAGTGGTTTTCAGCCGAGTATACACGTAGACGCTATTTAGGGCCACACCAAGGAACGGAAGCTCTCCTAAAATGACAAGAACTTCAACAGTCCTACGCATATGTGAGATTAGACTGGGAAGCAAAAAAGTTTCATCGCCAGCTCTGCAGATTCCAAAGGAATTTCTCCTAGAACTTTTAGGATGTGAAAAGTGGCCTAGTAGAGAGTTTGAGAAAGTCAAAAACTTGTGAAAACCGTACCGACTCATAATGCTTGACGAGCTGATTCCGAAAATACATACAAGTTCAATGAAAAATCGATAATTAATCGATTTTTAGCGAGAAACCGATAAAGACGCGTCCTCGCGCGATTTCTAACACTCTTAAGGCGCTAACTATACTTCTAAGGCTGCAGGTCGATTACTCCTGAAACAGTCGGCTTGTTCCGAAAGACTATGTAAGGTTACCGCTATCCCAGCCTGACCAATTTCGCTCCAAGCGCAAAAGTTTTGTAACACTATGATACTGTTGCACGAGGTTACCAAATAAGTGATTCTTTTTGTTACAGAAATCGATAAATGCTCGGGAGGCTCGAGATGATCCGGATCTTGAAAAACGTCTTCAAACTGAAAGTGATCATTGTAAGCTGGTCGGTAGTGTCGGATTGGATCGCAATAATTTCAAGACGTCCTATTCGGCCGAGCTATGTCCCGATTTTCATAAGTATTACGAAAGGTAAAAATGCACTGATTTATATTTTTCGATTTAAATTTTAATCCATATTTTCCTCATTTACATTTTGTGGAGGAATTATAGGTACACGGCCTTCGTAAAGGAATACTTTGACATGGCACCAGATGACGAAAAGCTCCTGCCACGATGTCGACAGTGGCATCGCGAAGGCCAGTTGCGGGGACTTCCGAAGGTACTGAAGGTTAGGGACACTGGGAGGCGGCAATTTTAGGCCTACGGTATGACCTACCGTAACGCTTGCAGTTTATTGGATTGCAGATTGCACAAACGACACCTTGCTAAGACATCGAGTGTAAATTCAATGGATTTTTTTCCACGAACACCTTTTCTCTACCGTTTCGCTTATTCTCCTATTCATTGCTTCACTTGATTACTGCTCTTTATTGTTTCATTTACATGAATGAATGAAATACACCCTACGAGACAATAAATGACATCTCCTACAGCGAGCAACTCGGAAACGTGATGTTGCAGTTCGAAATGATGCGCGGGAAATGTGAATTTAGATCACAACGTCGCGCTTTTGAATCCGGGTTCCTCTACCGATTACCCTCTACCGCTCTTAAGCTCGAATGTAGTTTGGAAATGATGAGGTTTTTTGTAAAATTGGCGTTTACAGGAGGCGAATGATCAGCAGTTGAAAATGCGTATTCCGGATTCGGATTATGCGGAAATTCTCAAAGCCTACTTTCCACATGTGGAGAAGCTCGCCTCAACGGCTTCGCCGAGATATGGAGCGATCATTGCCAAATTATTGTCTCATCAAATGGAGGTAAGGTCAACAGAATTTTTCATATAAGAAAAAAGCACCCACTCTAACAGAGAACTGTTGTCGCACACGGTTGCGCGGCGGCTGGACGCGACGCAAACGTTCCGTACTTAGCCTTCTAGGATCAGTCGTATGTTTAGTGATTTTTCGATAGGCCGTATTCAAAACGATATGATTTTGCAGGCCATCAGCGCTCATCCTTATCTCCACTTAGCAGCAGCAGCTTATTGGCGCCAAGCCGGCGATCTGCATGAGGCATTTAGTTGCTACAAGACGGCTATAGTGTATGCGTAAGTTTTTCTTTCGATGATTTTGGTTTTATTTGTTATTGTTTAAATAATGAATTTCCTATAAGAAAATCAATTCTGCTTTCTTTACAGGGAGAAAATGATTTCAAAAAGTGAAGAGGGTGGCCAGTTGAGTTTGGATGCAATCCATGTTGCTGCGGCCACCTTGTTCAACAAAGTGGATCAGCCGGAATCGGCGATAGCCATTTTGGAGGTGAGCTGGGATGTCAAGAGGATTTTTAGTTCGAAAAGAATGAGAAGCTCAGCTTTTTCTAGTTGATAGTTGCTTTATTTAGCTGATGCGACACGTTAAAGATTAGATTTGAATACTTAAATGTGTATCCTGCTTCTTTGATGAAAAACTCACTAACTCTACGATCATTGAACCAATACCAAACATGAGTGGTAATAACAGGTTACGCACATCAACCGCTGTGGGAATCCACGCGATTTGAAATCATAACGGAATAGATCTCGAGGTCAGGGATGAGGTGTCGCCACGCGAATTAAATATGTATTTGCATGCGTGGAAATTCCTAGAGGCAATATGGATCCAGTTTATTCATCCAAAAACGAATCTGAGAAGGATGCTTGATGATAACACGAAAATCGATGACCCATAAGATGCCCTCCTAACAATGAGGTTGAGTAATGACCACTCCGAATCCATACTAACCGGATGGTTTTGAAGATCCACTTGACTGCGGCCCCGCCGGAACGTCAGCCGTGTGTGTATTTTGCCTACCTCGCAAAGAGTTCAATAACACATGAGAATTGACAGGAAAAAATCAGACAATGACATTTCATTTGCCTGCGGCATTGTTCAGACTTCGCGATTCAGGTGACCGGGGATTCGCGCGATTCAAGCGTATCATTCGCCACCTGATCGGTACGTATCTTGTCCTTTCCTCCTGACTCGACTGAATCGCTGAACGATTGTATCTTTTCCTTTCGTCTGAATCGCGCGAATCGCGAACTCTGAACGATGCTTACCTTTCGAAAGACGAGCATTGAGCGGAGGAGGTGAGAGAATGAGCGAGTCATCTTAAAAAAGAGCAAATTGAGCACATTTACTACTTTCATCCCGAACAGTAGTTACTGCCGCCTTCTCCTTCTCCACGACCAACAACGGAATACGAATCGGCTCTGCTCAGAACTCACAGGAGATGCTAGAACAAGCTTGAGAAAGAATAAGTCTAATGTTTCAGCATTCGTTCACTATGGACGATCCGAACAGTCATAGCCCGTGCGTGTTTCTGAAGGCGCAAGCTGCAATGGCTGATGCAGCATACCTGAAGTTGGACGCTTCGAGAGCTGACGGTATCCAAGTGGAACAAGTTGCGGACTTTGCTCGCATAGTCACATATTTCTCCGATCCGTTTATGAAGCAATTAGTAAGATTTGCTGTTTTTATGGTCTAATTTCATAATTTAATAAATCGTCCCTTGCCAGCTCGTGCCACCGAAGGACTCGAACTACGTGGCTGAACTGTTGAAGTTTCACGAGGTTTTGCTGAAGAAATTGGGTGCAATGAGCTGCCAGATTGATCTGTTCGTGGAACTGGCAAAACAAAAAGTTTGATCTTTTTTCCGATGTATTTATATTAATATTGGATCGTTGCCAGTATTGGTTCTTCTAATATTTACTCTTTGTCTCTTTTGGTTCTCGTACTCTTCATGGCCATATGGAACTAATGTCACCGGATGACCTCGGGAGGGGTCATAAAAAGGTCTTTGATAGAGACCCTGATTGCGAAGTCGAGCTTGAATGAAGAAATAGAGGAAGGCCGTATTGGTTGTGATTTGGGCATCTGCAGTAGTAGGAGGGCGGTCGGATGCAGTTGATCAAATGAAATGTTTATAAAGTGGGGTTTTCCAAAAACTTCATCTTCCATTTCTCCTCCCTGAGTTTTTTCTTTCTCCTTTTCTGCAAGTTTTCCAATTATAGTTTTTGTTTAGGAAAACCTGGACCATCTGGTCTCTGAAAAGTTGCGTTTTAATGATATGTATGGGGATCAGGTGAATTTTACAAGTTTTTTCCTCAATACGAGTACTCAGGCATGTGGGTTTTACGGAACGAATTCAGATGAAAATAGCTGATCAAATACGCGAGCGCATGGTGAATGAAAAAACACGGCAGTCTCTTACATTGGGTTACGAAGAAGCTAAATATGGATACAATCCATGTAAGTTTGGGTAATTTTATGTTTGGTACGAATCGGTGACCTAACTTCACGGGAGGCTCCATTTCGAGTGAACTAATGCGCTAGCTCCGGATGTCGCTACACATGATTGTCATTGGAAGGGGTAAGACAGCTTTCAATGAAATTCATCAGTACGCGGGAGTTCTGGCCAAAACACTTTCCTTTGCCAACCCACCAATGACGACTACGGTGAAGCCCATATCCTAGCGGCCGCGCAGCATGTTTTGAAAAAGAAGTGAGCCATATTTGTATTTTCTACGGGGGTTAGTGAATATATGGTTTGTTGGAGGGGCTGATTGAACATGAGCTGTTCAATATTCCCCCTTTTTCAGATAGAGTTTGTCGAGTGATCAATGCGAAGCGATTTCCACGCTCAAATCATCCGGGTAATATGGTGCCGACCTACCACTGTGAAGTAACGGACCCGATAGCATATGAGGAGTCGATGATGCCATTGAGGAAAGCAACGACGAGGAATAGACCGCCGGTGAGTGAAATGGAGGCATTTGAGCGATTTTGAGGTTCCTATTCGCGTTATTTCGCTCATGACATTCCTAGGACAGAACTTGGCATGCAAGCAAGCCGACTAGCACATCAGCCTATGCAAGACTGCCTTTGACAGATAATGCACGCAAATGTGTGCCTGAAAGCACACCTGGCGATAATCAGTTTAATCGACTTACCCCCCTTGGGGCAGACGATTCTCGGGTCGATTCTTGGGTTCGGACTGCACCTTTCACTTCGCCACTCTGTTGCTGCTCGAACCCAAGCTAACCACGCCCACATGAGTTCCTTATTGAGCAGTTATGCTTAGAGCGCGTAGCTTAGAGGAGTTCTTACGGTTGCGGACGCATCATGGCGCCGAATCAAGATGCAACCCACATAGTTACCCGAGGATCTGCTGCCTCAAAAAGGTAAGTCGACTGATGTGATTATTGCTAGGCAGGCCTTCGGTAAAAGTTGAGCGCGGGCGCACTTGGACTTCATTTATTTTTTCTTTGAATAAAAACACATTCAGTTAAATGATACTGCATGGCGTGTCGCTGAAGTGTTTGCAACCGACAAAACATTCGAAAAGAAACTCGAGTCGTTACGAGGGAAAATGCCGTTGGAACCTCAGATGCCAAAGAAATACCCTTACGACAGGTTAGACAGTAAAACAATCGAATGATTCCACCATTGCAGGGGACGGTGCAGATAGGCCTGTCATGAACAGATTTACGGCTGGACCTGTGGACTCATCCGTAATTCTGGAGATATTTTTTGCATTGTAGACTATTATTACAAAGTCATGCATAGCTCTGAAAACAGCTGCTGGACCACCGACAGATCCAAGTTCAGTGGTACATTCCACGTTAATTCGAAGGAGGACATTTGCTGTGTTGTCATTTGTAGAAAAGCGTTGGTAGCATGTTGCTCCACCCATTGGTAGGCCAGGGGGTGTGGCGGAAACACTCCCCCCGGCGATGCGTTCCTCCAGACACGTCAGCGATTCCGACAAACTTCGTGTTCTGTACACCTCTCTGACCACTTGCCTTAGCCAACACTCCCCTGGCGCCGACATGTAACTCTTCCCGAAGCTCATTGATGATAAAATTAGTTGTGGATCAAGTTTTTGGCGCCAATCGACTTCTTCTTGGAACGCGCCTCGCTTCTGGTTCCATTGAGAATCCTGGTGGCAGATGAATGCGATTAGGTCTATGCAATGACTTGCCGGGCCACCCAATGTCCGAATCAGAGCTTTTATCGTCTCAAATGGGTTCGATACCTGTGAAATTCTCCTACCCCGGAGGGATGGAAGGTTTGGTTGGCCTGAGCGGGCACTGATGGTGGATGATCACCGCACCATGTGAGTGGCAGTGCGCGTCACCTGTCTCTGCACCACCTTAGCACCGCATCAATGATAGTCACATTTAAATTTTAGTGCAACATGGTCAACAGTACGTGATCGTTTTTGGCGTCGAGCCGATTGGCCGTCTAGCGTCGATTGCCAGGCAATCATCTCACGAACGGATATTTTCAATCAGAAATGGTTCCCACAGGTGTTCATCAGCCCAGAGAACAAGGGTTTTATGTGAGTTTTCATGTGGGTTGGGGTGAAATAGGTCACATACATACTTACCTTGATAGGGGGAATGTTTCAGGATTGCTGAGTATTTGACCAGAGGCATCGGTCTGGAACCTCATGAAGATCATCCCCTGCCATGGCGTGAGCCATACTGCAAGGAGGTCAACATGGTTGGGCATGAACTCAGTTTTGTGAGTTTTGGTAATGAGTAAAAGTTTTTCTAATAAATACAAAAGTTAATAATCATTTATAACAGGGGGGTGACCGGGGAGGGGGGGGGGTGGGTGATGGACGAAGGATGCAGTTTGTGTCAAAACTAGTGGTACTGTTCGAGTGGTCTGAAAGAAGAGATTTTGGTAAGGTGTATGTGACAACTTTCCGGTCAAAAGGGGCGCCTTAGCGAGAACTTTTCAACAGTTGTCACCTGTTTAGCATGGCCCGCCTCCTTCATTAGCATGCCCTGCCCCCTTCGTGATCAACGGTAGGGAAGGGGTCGTATTTCTTGATTTTAACCCGTTCTGTTCCGTATATGTTTGCTTTTGTGCTATCAAGCACTTCCCAGTTTCCATAGCTGACATCGTTTTTTACTTCGCCTGACTAAACCCTAGCACTGCCTTTGACCTAGAGTAGAGAGCAGTCTATGGGCGATCAAAGAATCTGCTTGTGTGGGAAAGTTGTCCATACGAATTCGAACATTGTACGAGATCAGGTGACTCCGGTAAATTTATTTGAATGATTTTCATATTCCAGCTATCTGGACTGGTAGTAGCTGTGAATACTCGGCCATCAAAGGAGTATGCTGAAACTCGCCTAAAGACCATAGTGGTGCGGTTGGCTGATCGTATAATGGAAGATATCGAGATTGCACAAAGAATCCGCTCAATGATGGACAATGTGAGAGTTTTCGAAAATCAACTTGGTAGTGACGCGTGCGGCTACGTCGCGACTCTGCTGTGAGTAACCACTCCGCACTTGCATGGCTATACTTGAAGCCGTGCTTTCACTTCAAATTTGAAACGTGTCATTGAAATCACTTTTTTAAAAAAATGAAATCATCGAAATGCAAGTAAAACCTATGATTTCTAGCCGAGAGAAAATTTACGTGGAGGCCGCAACGCGACAGCACGCCAATTTTCTGTGCATTGCGCGCGGTAGCGTCCCAGCTCTTGGAAGAGGCGCTATTTTTTTTGCAAAGAATAAGTAACGAAGAATCGCACTGTTAAGAATATTGGTCCGAGATGGTTGGCTGTTAACTTAGCAGCATTGTACTGGCGTGTAAAAGGCAATCCGAAGCAAGCAGCTTTCTGCCTCATTGAAGCAATCCTCCTGCAGGTAATGTCCGTTTTTGGTGCTTGTCACTTGAGGCTTTCTATCGCTATTTTTAGCCCAATTACGCCGATATTGCATTTACCCAACTTGCACAACTGATTTTGAAAGTCACGGGCCAGAGAACCGAGCCGGCCAGACTTTTACTGATGGCTAATGGTGTTGATCCGAATGAGGTAAGTTGACTTTCCTTAGCTTAATTTTTATACCTATGGCAGAAATAACCATCACAATAAGGTCAAGCGTCTGGGTATCCCTACCATTTTGTTGAACTTCCAATTTTTTGCAAGCACTTTAACATTTATGAGGACCTTGAACACCTATTTACCCCGCGGCCTTCATGCGGAAACTCTGCAGTTTCCTTCTCCAGAAATTTTTGGCTATTTCGTTTTTTCTTCACACGTGCCTCCTTTTCTGGTAGACTGACTGTGGGTCTTGAGCATCAGGTATTTGCTGAACAAATACTTAATGAAGAACTCAAATGTGCTGTACAGTGAATATATGTATCGTTCACCATCTACAGAAGCATTAGAGTGAGGAATAAGTTCCCGCCGATTCTTATTCTTTGTGTTTGTGTAGAGCTTTTCCTGCTCTACAAAGTGCTGTCATTTGTTTTTCGACTACTTTGGCTGCTCAATATTTATGATGTTCATAAATGAAGTGATCTAAAGGTAGAAATTCACAATCTCGACATTTCCTCTGCATCTCTCATAGCGGTCAAAAAGTGTACGCACATATTGTTACAAGTACCTGTACGCCATGCTACCACACATAATGAAGAAAGCATGGAGTGAGGGTTTAAGTCCCGTACGACACGGAAGCTTTCAAAAATCAAAAATATGAAAATCAGTGTGTACACGCATATGTTCTCGATAGAGCTTTACAACTCTACAAAAGCCTTTTCAGCTTCCATTCGTTTCTGTTCGTTTGATCGACTGTTGTTTTCAAGGCTTAAAAGTAGCCATTTGTAGGCAAAATATGCACATTTGGTACATCGAAGCCCAAGAAAGCTCACGTTCCCCACGTCAGATAAAATCAAATGATAGAAAAAAGACGTCGTTGATTTCGATATTTTTGATTTTCGATAGCTGCTCATGTTCGTCGCAACCTGCTATGCGAAGTTGTTGAAGAGGAAATGTCGAGAGTGCAAATTCTCACCTTTAGACTATTTCTTTCTAAATCTTATAGATATTAAGCAATCAAGAGAATCAAAAAGCAAATAGCAAATTTTTGTGAAGCAGAAAAACCCTATCGAACCCATGAAATCCTATGGTGATAATCCGACGGAGCAAGATCAGGGCTATAAGGTGGATGGGGCAGCAATTTTTATCCAAGCTCGAGGATTTTTTGGCGAGTCACTTTTTTAATAGTGAGAAGACTTGCCAAAAAATTGCCTCGCTAAAAAATTCTCGAGCTTGGATATGAATTGCTGCCCCATCCACCTTATAGCCCTGATCTTGCTCCATCGTTATCACCTTTTCCTTTCCTTGTCTAACGCCTTTCGAAGAAAAATTTTTGTATTGAAAATGAGGTTGACCTTTGATATGTTTATTTTGCCGAAAAGGGTTATCCGGGAGATGGAAGACAATAATACCTATAGATGCGTGTGGACTTGTACTACATGTGCATGTACAGAAGAGATTGCTGGAAAGCAGTTTGGAGGGAAAAAGCGGTATTTAAAAATACGAAAAATTTTTTAGACTATCTAATAAAAGCTCTGTCGAAAGGTGAAGAGAACGTTGTGAAACACAGGGAATAGAAAACGGCGGAAACTTATTACCCAACCCTATTTAAGGACTCCAACAGACTAGCCGCATCCATCTCCATGCACCGCCAAAAGTAGACTGCGTTGCAAGCAGCCGCCATTACGCTCTCTCTCGCGCGCATGTACTTAATCGCATAAAAAACTGACTCGTATAATTTTTTCTTCAGAATTTCCCATATAATTAATACATTAAGCCTCTCGTGTACTGGCTTCGTGCTCGTTTGGCGTTGCTGTCGAATGACGTTGACGGCGCGTTGAAGCATCTCAAGTTGTCGTTGGATAAGGATCCCTTCAACACCGTGGTCGCAGAAGATTTGCTGAAAGTGGCATGTAGTGGAAAGGTTCGTCATCTGCCTACTCTGATTTCAACTCTTTATACACCTATCATCAACCAACTCTCACAAAACCCCATGAGGGGCCTGTTTCAAGTGCAGCTTTAAAGACAATGGGTGGGGTGAATTTCGCGTATTGTGGAATATGAAAGTAGGGATGCTCAGCAGTATAATGGTAAAGGAAGAACAAATTGAAACGTCAAAAAACCCAGGGAATACGAATTAGAAAGCCCCCTTCTTTCGCGCCCCTCTGCATCACTGACTGATGGGGTAGATGCGGACGGGTAAGGGGCTAATCAGTCGTCCGCGAACGTTGTTCTCCATCTCCGGTAACTCTCCTGCGGATACATGGGCCGCTGCAAAGCGAATTTCCGTCCCAATGGCATGCACTACCATCCCCACCTCTGAAGTGGTAGGTTTGTTCGAGGAGCACGTATTCACATTTCTGTGGCGGTTCAGTGGATTTTATTATGAGGCAGAATAGACGAGATGGTAGTATGTTTATCTGATAGAGACAGGTAAAGAGAGCAAACCAACGTGTTGCTCGTGACGTTGGAAAAGAAGCGAATGAGGCCCACTATCTTGTGGGGCCGTTGACCCTATGGATCATAAGTACGGACGCTCGTATAGAACGTCGTCTCAGACAACGAGATGACGATGGACTGGCATCGTCGTGATAGACGACGATACTCCGCCGGCGACGGAGTTTACAGTACACATATATGAAACAGCGGGAGATATATCTTCTTCTTTTCATCATTAGTGGAGGTAGGTAAATGATGCTGGATGGTTCTTGTTGGCGGAGGCTGGGTGCGATTGAAGGTTGTGGCTCGACGACGATTGAGGGAGCAGGACGGAAGTTGGCGTTTGTGGTGAAAATAGATAGGATTAGTAATTCACGACTGGACATCGAGTAAGCAAAATAGGCATGATATGAGATGATGAAGAATAAGGAGATCAAGAAGATCGCGGATATGTGCCCTAAAGAAGACGGCGTTGCCGAGTTAGACCTGCCTGCAAACCATGCCGTATACGGAGCTGTGAAATGCCCCATTGCCGCCTATAATATTTTGGCACTTTTGTTCGCCTGAAGCACGCAACCGCCATGCATTTTGGCAGCCGCCGATCGACGACCACCAGCCCCAAGCCGATGAACGTGGGGTCGTTACCCCAGCGAGGTGGGCTTGAACCTATTTTTGAAGGGTTGGCACGACACTGATTGAGTGCATTGATTAATTTGAGAAAAAGGAAATGGATGGGAATTTTTGCATGCGGAACGTGCTTGTTGTGCCCGCCTTTAATTTTTGTTTTGCATGCTTCTTTTCTTTAATGAGAATAAGATAAAATAGTGATAATAAGATAATAATAAACGTAACTGGTAAGTAATTAAAGCGGGTTGACTAGATTTTATGTGCGTAGTTGGATGCAGAGTCGTGGGGGCTTGCTTTGCCCATGCTGCCCATGGTGCGCATTACGTTCTTGTTCGGCTATAGGCTGTCAAGACTGGATATCGGCAATCCAGGGCTCCAGATCACGGAGCTGTGGGAAGGGGGTAAGGGTCTCCTGGCACCTTTCCTGTGTTGCTCATAGTTGACTTCCGAGGGATTTGTTGAGCGAGGAGTGCGAGGAACCTCCTGCGGTAAAACGCAGTTTTCATTGACCTTATTGGGCCATCGGCGAACTCTACGATTTACGTGAAAATCGTTATTAGGCCAGCTACCCTCAGGCGAGCTTTTGCCTTGATCTGTCCGTTTCTGCTTTCGCTTAAGTTTGCGATTATATGGAAGGTCGTCCCTTTCTTTCTTACTATTCTTCCCTTTTGAGAAGGGGAAGGGCTCGTTTCCTCGTAGGAATTCTGTTGGGCAACGAGTCGATCTGGTGATTTGTTCACCCATTCCAGGTTTAAACTTGTCATGTCCACCATTTTCGTGAGACGTGGTCATTCCATACCAGAAGTTACTGGTAATGCTGACATTGCACGTTGTGTGCGATGCCGTTGTTGACCCCTTGCCGTACACTGCGGGACCAAATATTGTTTTTACGATATGTAATCCTGAAGGTGTTTTCTGAGTGTGATTCGGACCCAGTACCAGCTCGTGGTAATAATCCAAGCCAACTAATATGTGAGGAGTTTGGTGTTCTCCCCGCAATTTGGAATTCGCCAAACAGATGTTATTTTCTTTCAAGAAAACAATGTCCGGCTCGATGAGCTTGACACTTGCAAAGCCATTGGTGAGTATGGGCTTTGTCTGAATTCTCAGTTCTATTTCCTCGCCAAAAGCAGAACTTACTTTCGTTGTTACTATATGGCTTTCGAATTTTTCGACGTGGCCCCCAATGCCTGACATGGTACAGATTTCTGTCTTTACTTTTGGAAGGCCAAACTGGTGGGCTACGTCTTCCTCTATGAGGGTTTTTTGCGCCCCTGAATCGAAGAAGAAAAGCATCTTTTCATAGGATTGCTTTCTAAAGTTCCAAAGGTTGCCTTCAGCAGTCATTAATACTAGCTGAGAGGTGGCAAGGTTTTCCTCTTTGGCTTGAGGCACTTCTGTCCTCATGTGGGTGTTGCTTGAAAAATTTCTGTGATTGTTGAAGCCATTATGAGCCTCAAAATTATTGTTATTGTTGACGCTGTGGTTGCGCAGGGGTCTGAGCGATGATTGCTCTGCTCTGGTGTTTCCTTGATCGAAACCTCGAGCGTTCATCTCCTCCCTATCATAGTATGGATTACGAAGATGGTTTTCCCCCCTTGTCGACATTAGATTTTTTCTAAAGCATAGTGATGCGTGGTGCTTTTGTCCACAATGTATACAATCTGCCTTTTCGCAGTCAGAGCTATTATGTTGTAAAGAGAAACATTTCCAACAACGGTTCTCTTTTTTCAATATTTCACGACGACTGTTTTGATCTGTAACCGTTCGGCACGCCGTGGACAGATGTCGCCTATGGCAGAATATGCAGTTTTCGTTGCGATTGGGTCGGACATTTTGCCAGTGACTCGAGTTCACTTTATTAGCATGTTCGTAGCCCGGTCTGCGCTCAGCATGACCCAGCCTATTTTCCACATAGCACTTAGCGGCTATTTCTTTTTTAAGATAGCTCAAGAGTTCCTTGATGGGTAAATTTGCCGTTGCCTGGCTCGCTATAAGTACAGGCTTAACGATATCCCGTGGGAATTTGGCCAGAATCGTCTCGCACCACATTGGGTCACAGGTTTTTCTCACATCGTATCCTGCGGACACCATTTGGTTCACAAGGACTTGAATGTTTTCAAAGGTTATAGAGCAGCTTTCTGCTTCATCGCTTGCTGGGATGAGTGAGACTAGATTCTGAATTATCTTTGACCTGTTGGCGGTATAGTCGCAGTAGGTTTCATGCAGGGTTTCTACCATCCAATTGCAGTTTTCCGGTAAGGGCTGGATCCCTTGTATTACCGTTTTTGCCCTACCTTCAAGGCATTCTCTCAATAGTATGATTTTTTCGATGATTTGCAATTCATCGCAGTCATGGACTAGGGTCTTACAGACTGCCCAAAATTCGGAAAACTCCTCCGCCTTGCCATAAAATTTAGGTAGGGAGGCTTGAGGAGCCATAATCGAGCGGCGCGTTGGCTTCGATGTAGTTGGTTCATGCTGGACAGATATCGGAGGTCTAGTTTGCGATCTTCCTTCAGTTTCCAGGGTAATATTACTGAGGGTTGAGCCTTCTGGGTCATTGCTCCCAGTGGCTCTGTACGTGGTGCAGCCAAGTTTTATGGCTAATCTATCCTCCGCACATTTAGATTCGTCTAGCCTAGCAGTGAGCATGTATATTATCTCATTCGCCTCTGCTATGGTCGGCTGGATCTTTGATTCGTTTTCTATTTACTCTATTTCTGCCATAATGTCCTTTTTGTTGGACTTATTTTTGCAGTTCATATACTCTTCCGTTATCTCATTATACAGGTTTTGTAAATGTTCCCTGCCACTCCTTATCTGCCTTATGCCGCTTTCTAATAGAGCGATTGTGGTCCTACATTTGTCGTAGATTTCCTCATCATTGGTGCTACATTCTACAATTTTTGTGTAGCTTTGATAGCGTGCCACTAAATTTTTGAGCGTCGTTGCGCTGTGCATAATGGGAGTTCTATGGAAATGAAGTGCCATTTTTGTTATTTTTAAGTGCGTTGAAGTTTATTTGAATATATGAAAAAATTCCTAATTAATACCAGAGAACTTGAGTTGGTAGGATAATAGTATAAGATGAATGTTATTCGAAACAAGAAACTCGAAAAGGAAGAATAGGAATAAGGATAGTAGATTGAATAAGAAAGGACAATCGGCTGAATTCGACCGATGCACCAAAAATGTGGTGGTTCAGTGGATTTTATTATGAGGCAGAATAGACGAGATGGTAGTATGTTTATCTGATAGAGACAGGTAAAGAGAGCAAACCAACGTCTTGCTCGTGACGTTAGAAAAGAAGCGAATGAGGCCCACTATCTTGTGGGGCCGTTGACCCTATGGATCATAAGTACGGACGCTCGTATAGAACGTCGTCTCAGACAACGAGATGACGATGGACTGGCATCGTCGTGATAGACGACGATAATTTCCTTTTTTTCGGTGTTATATTCAGTCTGCAGACCCAGGAGTAGAGTGTAACTAGATTCAGCCCATGAGTGAGACCCACTCCTCATTGGTTGCAGCGATCAGCCATCCGCCCGCCTAGTTTGGCGGACTCTATTTGAACTCTACTGATTTTAGCAATTTTAGTCTTCCAAACTAGCGATCTCTTCACGATTTCCTACCGTATGCTGCTCGTCTGTTGTGCAAAATGCAGTCTGCTTCAAGGTACGTGAAAGTACTCACTGGTAATTTTTTAACTGGCCTTTGAACCGTTTCTCTGTCCCTTACCATATCAAGAGAGCCCTTGAGTTCCTGAATTGTGCTTCCAACTTCCAACCAGAGACGGTTGAACATACAGATTTATGGTCGTGTTAACACGTTGGCGACCGCGCATTTTTTCACGTGTCTGCCACGTGGGACATCGCGCGCTCGCCTTGCCGAGAACGGCGTCCTAGCATTGGGGTTTTTGATATTACACTTCTAAACCCGCTGAATTCCGCGCGTACTTTGAGCGTTAGTACAAAGTAGTGAGTGCTGCGAAATTTTAGATACCCCTTAAGGGCTTGAATAAGTGATTATTGCATGGTAGTGATGGGAAGTGCTTAACCAGGTGATGGGCATGTGAAAAAAGCCAACGTCTTGCGAGTATAAATACCTTGACTTAGAATTGAATGGCCACAAATCTCCTAACTGACTATGGATTCCTGCGACAACTTCACAGAGCTGAATGCTAGTTTCAACGCCCTTTCGATCGACAGCGATGATAACATACATGTGCTATGATGATATGAAGCATGAAAAAAAAACTTATTGAAAAGATGCAAGCGGTCCATATTCACCCTAGATGCCCTTGTGCATGTTGAACAAAATTAATTATTTGTGGGCTTCAAATCAGTTGGAAAAAGGAATTTTCTGAGCTGCGTCCCAGCATTGGGACGCGTTGTCCCATGCGGCAGAAAACGTGCGTCCCAGCACTGGGACGCAATGTCGCCAACGTGTTAAATGAGCGCTCGATACTTTTCTGGAGGGGTGTGACCGGTGTTTGGTGACCATTACAGTAGATCTTTTTTATAGTTTTCTTCCCTGCCCTCTCCTTGAGGGGTTACGAGCTCAAATTGAATCATGGCTGAGATAGAAAAGGGAGTTAGAAGGCTCAATATCTTATGCCAGCAAGCACGTATATTACTTTTCTCTTACGCCACGCACATGGGTCTTTTATCAGTACATCCTAGTCATGAAACCGTCGGGGTTGCTATAGTCAAGTTCTCTTATCCTATAATTAAGATTTAGCTTTAGCCCATACTTTGACTTCAGTTTGGTCACAAGGCTGGCGAGCAGTGCTATGTGGTAGATCCAGAAAGTAGTTCTGGTCGTTTGATCTATAATCGATGCAATGGTGTTTATACGGTAATTTTTTGATTTCAATATGCTATAATCTGATTTTAGACTTGGTCTTCAATTAAACAGTTTTATATTCAGTTTTAAATTTGTGGAACTGTAAATTTGTCCGATCATAATTTCAATTTGTTTGAATTTGGTAACTTTGATTTCTTTGATGCAATGAGTTTGTCTTACAGGGAGCAAGCTACCCTACATCACCGTACGTGAACATCGTGTCGCCGTTTTTGCCTATTTACAGTACTGGTCAGTTCTTTGAGAATCTTGTACAAAATTCGATAACGTCGTGATATATATGTATTTGAGACTAATATGGGCTTTTATCGGTAGTACTGAGTTTGCAAAATTTGATTTTTTCATCATATGGAAGCAGGGATAGCCTCAAAAAATTCAATGTAACAAATGTGGCCTTTAGTATCGAAGCGTGAAAATCCACCATTTATCGAGGATGAAAGCAGTGTGCAAACAGTGGACACAGACGAATTGCCATTGGATTACGGTGGCTCAGCGGTTGGCGATTATCTTCTGAAGTTTTTAATTTTGTTTTTTGTATACTAGTTATTTCTGTTTTCTTCGAGGCTTTATAGCTTACCACATCCTCAGTTAGAGCCCTGTCTACTTTGTTGCGCTCGTCGTGCTAATTATTACAGCTATTAAATTTGAAAGTATTGAGGCGCTTAGGCACCCCTGCGTTGTGAAAAGCGCAGAAAAAAGCGCATGTGTAGAAATTCAACGGAAAGTGAGTTACAGTCTATTCGGAGCGCCTGACAGGACGTGGCCTTCGGGCTTGGGTGAATGACGAGAGTGAGAGTACGTGGCGAGAGTGAAAGTGTGTGGCGGAGTGAGAGAGTTTGATACAAGTTCGTCCAAGTCCGTAGGCCACGCCCTTTCAGGCGCTCCGAATAGACTATACCATGGACGCGATGGTGCATCACATAAAATCTTGCCCGTTTCGAATTCTAGATTTATGCATTTCATTTTGGTTCATCAAATTCGTTCTGCTTTAATCTGACCCTCTTCACTGTCGTGATCTCCCGTGTTTTTGAAGTTGAGCTTTATATAGATTGCTCGCAAATGTGTCATAGATATAAATTTGGAGATCTCCCCACATGCTCAATAGTAAAAGCTGTGCGGGCTTCTTTGGAGCGTTCCAAGGCAGTACAGCTTCATCGAGCTGCTTCTTTCATTTATACTCACCTTCTTTGCAGGCGTTCTTTGCGCCTCGTCCTGTGGAATGGTGGACACGTGCCAAGAATGAGATGCGTTACGTGGTTTCCAGTAGTGAAGGTGATATCGATTGGTGGGAAGAAGACGGTGAAAGCGAATTGGCTGAGGTACCACCGGTAAGTAGTTGTCTCTAGGTTGTCGCGCTTAAAGGATGGTCCACGGGAAAATAAGTTTCTCTGTTACCCATATATTTATATTGTATTTACCGAATGAGAGCTTTATGCAGAGTTTCACGCAAAAAGTGATTATTCGGCCGAGATACAGCCCCCAAGATTCTCGGCAGTTACTTTCTGCTCCTACAATGCGCCTTCGACCGCGGCGGACCACGGGGTGGACACTTGCTCGAAGGCCCGTCCACCCGGCCGAGACTTTGTGGTGCTGTATCCTAGCCGGAATCTCTTTTTTTTTGCGTGGAACTTTGCTTGCGGCCCACATTAGGGAAATACAACATAAATATATGGCTCACAAGAGAAATCTTTTTTTTTTCGTGAACGATTCCTTTAAGGATAGCTCGGAAATAATCAATTCATGGGAACTTTCAGAAGCCCTTGTCATTTCTCTGGATCAAAGAACGTCGAGAGATGCTGCGTTTCGATGCGAAGCTGCCTTCGCTGCTCCCATCACCATCGATGCATCAGATCCGTAAAGGATTGTCTCGATTCCCTCCTCCTCGACAATCGCATAATGTATGCAGTGGTGTGAAAAAGGTTAGTGAAAAGGACAACGACTTGGAATGAATTAATACCATGGAATATTATTGCTTTGAGATGCTTTACAATAAAATTCAGATTCTGGTATCTTATTTAGGACAGCATATCATCTATACCTAAAGGTATTGATGATAATTCTAGGTAAGGGATTTTGATTGATCTGAGATCAATCACATGCAAATCATTCAAATCACAAACGGTAGCATCTGTGGGCGTTGTCGCTGTGACAGTCGCATTGCGACCGCGTGCCTCATTTTTATGTGCTTCGCCGTCATGGGGATCTCTGTATAAACAACAAGGTGGACCCCTATATCTGACCAGATTAATTTTATTCCGGACATTGCTTTATCTTGCGAAGTAATATGAATTCGAATATGATAATGTAAAAATGAAATAAGAAGAACGTGCCATGACGAACGTCACTATTTTTGGACGACATCCGGTGGCGCTGGTAATTAAGCCCGTCAGGCCTGATCAAACCTCCCTCCTGATGGACAGGATGAGATGATAACTCGTCCAAAATGGGCGCTTGTATATATGATGGTGTTTGCATTAAAATTTACTTGTTAACTTGAATGTCTATTTATTTACATTTATGCACTTATTCACATTAAATGTTTAAGTTTCCAGCTTTCTGTGTTGCTCGAAAATCAAGTATCAACATGGGTATCGGTGACAGCTAAAGGTGAAGACATAGCGAAATATGTGGATCTCCGTGGACCCGTGCCTGGAATCGCTGGGCTGCAGCCGGTCTGCCCTTCAGTTGGTGGGTACCTTTTTTCGTAGAGATTGTAAAACAATGTAATATTTGATACAGGGTGTAGATGTTAGATGATCATGATTTACAGATGCGAGAGAAGCATCACCGATTTTGGGGATGCATCATTTGCCTGCATTCGCTTTGAGCGATCAGTTTCTGTTCTACAAACCAGAAAAAGCACTCACCGATGTGAGTAATTTTTATTATTTTTGTATTTTATTATGTGTCGAAATCCTGAAACAATATCGCGCTCTGGATATGGGCGTTAGGTCTCCAATTATTCTGATTACCTATTTAAGTTATTTACAATGTTCACTTGTTTGAATTCTTCACTTGCGCTGTTGCGAAATCGAATCATGTGCATGACTAATCGGATAAGACAAAGGTCGCTGTCAGACTTGCGATCCTGCGATTTTGCGTCGTCGCACTTTTGCACGCGATACTGCGACCTCGAGATCTCGCATTGCCACAGCTTCGCGAGCAAAGCCGCGACAACGAAAAATCGCAAATCCGTATAGTTCGACGGCGGCCTTATCCAGAAAGCCAACTCTTCGAAATTAGTTGGGTCATTCTCTAAAAGGACTCTGTAGCCTGTCAGACAAAATAAAAGGTTTGAACCGCCTGGATGGTCCCTGATCCTATGGAGTATGCGGGGTGCTAGCGCCTCTAGCCGCTCCGCTTTTCCGTGTTCCGTATGGTTTGAAATAAGGACCACTGCACCATGCTGAAAAAGAAGCGGAACATACAGCTCTGATCAATTCTGTTATTAAAGGCGCCAGGCATTCGAATTATTGGAGCATTTCGATGCGTATTTTTTCGAAACATTGTTTTCTGAGCTGATTACTCGAACCATTCCAGAGAAAGGAAGACCGCTCAGAAGTGGCCAGAATACGATCTGGGCCTAAATCCATGCAAATTTTAAGTCCAAAACACACTACCATCCTGTCGTCTCCCTTATACTAACCATTACAACATAAATTTCTATAGAAGAATAAATTCAGGCTCTGAAGTCGTTGGGAAATGAGCGTGATTCTATTGAACACGTTGCTGCGCGACTGCACACGGCGCTGTTGGCAAACGGCATGGGCAAAAGTAGGTTTCAGATATTTAAATGCATCTTTTTAGGTACTTTTTTCAGTATTGATGATAACGCTCAATCCGAGCAGAAATTATCCACAAGTTGAGGCAGGGACGTGAAATAACCTTATAAGCAACAGGAGATGATCAGTGCTGAAAACGCATGTGAGAGTTCTGTAAGCGAGTGGTTGGAGAAAAACAAAATGACGAGGACAGGTAAACAAAAGAGTAAAGTGGGATTCCTGTTGGTTCAGTGGTGGAAGTGTTTTCCGGTGGGCATAAACACCAATGTTCAGCAAGGCTATGCAGGTGTCATGTGCAACACGTGGCGCCCTCACTTAAAAGGGGATTTGGTAAACAACGTGGGGCTTTACTAAGAGGTTAGAACTTATCAACGCCAACGCATCCATTGGAGCTACACGAATCTGTTATGTGTGGCGGTCATGTGCGACACGTGGCGGCTCCAATCGTGAGGGAGTCTGATCAACAAGGGTTTCGCAGGCCAGCGCAGTGCTTTATCAAGAATCGGAGCATATCTTTCACTGCCATTTTCGCCACTTAGACCGCGCCGACAGGGTGTGGCTGCGTTTGCAGTCAGCGAGGTAGAGTGGCACGGTGATGTTCAGAGACTACGCAGAGAACGAGGCAAGGTAGCATAAGCGGAGACGCAGAGACACGCGCACGCTAGATTATGAACGCGGACTTAGGACGCATTCATACTACGCGGTGCCGGCGACAGGGGGTGGTTGCGTATGTGTGCGTCTCCGCTTATGTCACCGTGCCTCGTTGCCTGGGTCATCTCTGCACCTTCCCCCTGCCACTCTCCCTCGCTGCCCGTGCATGCAGCCACGCCCTGCCGGCGGTGAGTATGACTGCGGCCTTACGTTCTCCCTTGACCTGAAACATTCATTTTTTGTAACATATTTTCCCTGCTATGCATCGACATTATCCTTTCGACCGTGATTTCAATGCCGTATTGCCTTGTTATTATACTCCTAGAGCGGAAGCATTTTTTTACAAGAAGGAAACCAATATGAAGCTGTGCGAATGAGTTTTTCTTGGCATTGTGTCTTTCTTAGTTGCTGTTTATTTGTTGTGTTCACTACAGCTGTAGGTATTATAGATAAATTAATATTTTTAATAGCTACTACTTCAGCCTTACTCGCAGAGTTACAAGTGTATTGCAGACGGTGAAACGGTGAACTGGTTGTTGTGCGTTTTGTCATCCCTTTATTGGCGTGTTGTTGGTGATGCTCAACGAGCTGTTGGCTGTCTTCAGTGCGCTCTGCAGACAGCTCCTCCTCATACCAGAGATGTTGCATTGGCAAGTCTTAATTAGTTGACTTTCATTTTGGAAAATATGGCTACACACACCGCTCAAAGACTGACAAGGAAGGTATCAGTATTGACATACTGATCATTTAGTGTAAAGTTAAGCACAGAGCGCATCCCTATCCACATATTTTGAATGTATTCTTTTATGCATTGAAAGTTCCAAAAGTGAGGTGAGAAAAACTCGAAAAACTGAATCTGCCGCTTTTGAAGGTTTCTCTGGCGAACATTTGCCATCAAGCTGGTCTGCTACATTCGGCACTGATCGCTGCTGGAACAGCACTGTCAGCCAGTCCAAACCTTGTCGCTATTCATTTCACCATTGCCAACATCTATGCATCGATGGTAAGTTCTTGTTTTGTAAATGATTTCATTTCATTTCGAGGTTTTTTACACTTGTTTAAAATATTTTTACAAGTCGTTTTTTAATCTCTATTTCAAATGTTGCCTCTTTTCTCCCTAAAAAACAGTTTTTGGAAAAAAGGCACTGTCATGTAACAACTGCTTGTAATGCTGTTACTCTTCAACGGTGAAACTCAATTGTCTTGACAACGACTGAACGGTCGGCGTCAGTCTGCCATGAGGTGAGACGTTATGTAGTCAGACATCGTTGAGAACCTACAGGAAGAAGTTTTGCGAACAGGGGATGTTTATTCTTTTGATATATTTTTCCTCAATCCACTGCAAAGGTATTATTCAGAAAGTCCGAAGGTCACATTGTCGCCATTGAAATTCGTGGCCGGGTATATTTTCGCCCATACATTACTAATTCGAGAACCGAAGATGTAGGAAAATGTTATTAAAGTAATCGCCCACGGTAAATTGATTTCTTCTGGTTCCCATACATTCATATTGTGCTAGGTTACCAGAGGCCGCATCCAAAATTCACGCAAGAAAATAAGAATTCGGCTAGGATGCAGCTTCTCGAAATGACGTTCGATGGGGTGGGGTGTCCGACAGATGCGGCCATGAGAGCTTTAGAGCAAGGAGGGTCACATGTTCAGGGATGCTGTTTGCTAAGCAAATCAACATTGAGCGCGAAAATTTGAACTGCTGTATTCTGCCGACAGCTGTTCAAATAAGGCTTGGCGGGAATTTAAGCGGGTTGCTGTCCTTCTATTTTTCATTTACTCATCTATTTTCCGATCACTGCATAGGTACAGAGGAAATACTGAGGTACCTTTTGAGTTTTTTTCGTGTACTATATAGGGCAGAGTAATTTTGATGGAAATTTTCAAATCATGGAATTTTCGTGGACGATTTACTCAAGCTGAGAAATTAAAGAGAAATATAGAGAGAATCAGTGATTATTTGGAGTGGACAGGATCCAGCGTAGAATGGTTCCAGTTCCGATAAAAATCATTTTTCAGGGTGATTATCAGCGTGCACTTGAGTTCTACTATTCAACACTTTCACTACAGATGAATTTCGAGCCAGCAAAGGAGAGAATCCGTGCGATTTACTGCCATTCTGGGCAGACTTTTGATTTCCAGGCAGTTTAGCCATTGAAAGACTTGTTCAACAGAAATTACTGCCGAGCAGCGTATGTATAATCGTTTTTCTAAGTATTGTTATGTTAAATATCGAAATCCTTCATAACGGGTTCCTTTTTTTTGCCAGATGAAGAGCTGCTTTCATGAATAAAACCTTGCATTTTGTTTATTCGTTGCTGTGAAGATATTGATCAATTCTCTTTTGGGATGCGCCACGCGTACTACTATCATATTGGTCTTCGAGTATTGTTACCCTATACTTACCCTATACAATTTCTTATGGTGCCAACCGTGATGTTTTAGCATTTCCTTCGATTCTGATAAGGTAAATGTTCTTTTATTCCAAAAAGCTCATGCTTTGGAAACAGCATAAAGTTCCAATTCAGGCTCTGTTTGTTTTATTTATTTGCTTTCGTTTCTTATTCAATTTTTGTCTGATCACAGAAGTAAATAAGCCTTGAAAATGAGAAATGACTGTCCCGTTTGATTGTCGGAGGAAGTGGGCTTTGTGTTCCCATTGCATTATTTAACGCGATGTGATTTATCGCGGTCCAGATGGTCACGCGTTTCATTCGAAACGTCGATCTCACTGACATCGTCATCTTCGCAATCTGCCCAGTAATTTGACATGGAATCGTCGTGGTTGCTCGTGGTTACATTCCGTGTGCTATGCCCAATTAGGTTCATTCCTCTGTTTTCGTGCTACATTTATTTCAGCTCCAGAATGATAGCCGATTTACCAAACTCGCGAAATAGGCATTACCCTCTGTACACCCTCCTCCTTGAGCTGTTTCCCAAGGTTCACATAAGCGTGACGTTCTTTGTTTAATCCGTGGAATTGGCTGACATACATCACCTTATTTTCCGGCATTCTGACAAGTGGAACAATTTATGTAAGAAAAAAAAAGAAAAATGGATCAGAAAGTGAATCTTAACTCTCTGCTCTCTTTGCTCTGAAGAAGCCGATTGAGTGGTGTTTAAAGCAGGTTGTGGGAGGAGAGGAGTAGAAGACCGCTTCGTTCATGTGCTGTGCTGGATTGATCCCAATGTATCTGACTTCTTCTAAGCGTTGTTATCAGACAGTTTTTTGGGTATACTTTTTCATCAAAAGCATTCTACGGCGTTCAGGGTTCCCTCCAGGGTTATGTTCCTTAAATACTTTGAATATCACCAGTGGGTTCATTAAAATACTGTAATTCTTATTTATTATTATTATTTTTTTGTTTTAGTATTTTGTCGTCACGAAGCTACATTAATATTGCGATGTGGAAAAAGCAGTATGGGACTTCAAAGTTTACTCAAAAGTTTCTGAAATGTATTGCAATTTTTCAGCAGTTTCATAATTCGAATTCAAAATTTTAAAATATGGCAGTAGATTTCGAAAAACTTCTGAGCCTTGCAGCCTTCCAAGTTCTCCGAATGAACTTTTAGAATCTCATACTGTTTTTTACTTCGTATTAATTCCAAATTTACAGATGAGGCGGAGATGGGGTAAGACAAGCAGTGGCGCTACCGCGCACAAGGTTTGGGATTGAATCACGTAGTCGTGTCTGTCAAAGCCATGTAGACCATCTATCACTCCTGAATCGTTCATTTTGTGAAGAAGTCCATTCGGAAGAATAAAAACATTAATTCGCCTATCAGTTAGCCCGTAGTTAATATCATTGTTTAGGGTGACAGCATTCAGGCGAATCCATATGTGATGGAGATAGAATACACGGCGCTTCCCAAAATGGATTAATCAATACTAAAGGAGACTCATTCATTACTCGATCATAGCAGATAAATGTGGTTGTTGTAGAAAATATCTGAAAAAAGCTCATTAACCATGAAAAATTGCCCATCAATTTGCGATGTGAAGTGGAGGAGGGGGGGGGGCAGTGATAGATTGCCCTCACTTAGTCATACTCTGAACCACCGCGCTCACAACGACACTTGATCGCTACCTTCGTTGTATTCGCTTCAGTTCTTCAGCTTCTCAGCGATTTATTTCAATGGTGGACGGGTTTCCCATCGGACTGGCGCACAATCACATCATCCAACCAGTTTCTCATTAGTCGCATGTGTTTCGTCGTCATCTACCATGTAAGGTGCTTGGTGTCATTTCACGGTCACAGTGAAGATCACTATCACCTTTACGTTGTCCATGGCAGGGCGTTCCTGGTGCCAAATCGATAGGACGTTCAGTTATGTTTAGAAAATTTCGCCCAGACTGACATAATCATCCCGCTGACCTCGTTTGTTGCGCCGTTTGCAACTTTCATCCGATCGCACTGCATTTGCCATTTCGAGCGCGTCCATTTGACTTCTTACCGTTGTTTTTCTTCCATTGCTATTGGTCACAGTTCACTCATATGTCCCCCATACCGTCAGACTTCGCGATTTTGTGGTGACCCTACTCCGCACGCGAAGTTACAGCACTGCAGTATCTGAAGGTCGCAGTATCGCTCGCGAAAGTGCAGCGCTGCAAAATCGCTGAATCGCAGAATCACAAAATTCGCAAGTTCTGACGGCGGGCACACCATTTTGCTGATTTTTCAGCACCATTTCGTCCAGTATCACTTCTTATGATTGGACAACTTTTATCGCTTGTGACCGAGGCTGCGCAGCGTCATGTGCATAATCGGAAGGTTCACGGGTAGGGAGTCCGAACCCATATTTCCGTCAGATCCGATATCTCCTGAATGCACAAGGAAACTCCCAAACACCCTTCCTGAGCATCGTTGAAAAGCCGACGATGCTGACCAACTAGATTTCTTCCATGTGAACACCGCCTTCCGCTCTTTCCCTAATGGTTCCGAGGATTAAGGTATTTTCCTTGCTATTACATATCGAATATACATTTTTTTTGCTATTCACCACGAATCGTCGCATTTATAGAGGGAAAATTGAAATTTGCGGAGAGGAGTAAAGGAAAGAAATTGCTGCGTCTGTGGGTGGACGAGGAACGATCTCAATAATTCCAGAGAAGCGCTGAAGGCTTCTGCTGCGTTACGCACAGGATGTGTAAAATCATTCGGAAACGTACCACATACCCGACATCCTGGAGATCGTAAAAGCGATTGTTGCGGAGAGGAGTAAAGGAAAGAAATTGCTGCGTCTGTGGGTGGACGAGGAACGGTCTCAATAATTCCAGAGAAGCGCTGAAGGCTTCTGCTGCGTTACGCACAGGATGTGTAAAACCATTCGGAAACGTACCACATACCCGACATCTTGGAGACCGTAAAAGCGATTGAATGCGGAACGTGGCAGTCTAGAGTATTCTCAAAATTCAGTATAATCTCCCAAAGTTAGCTGGTTGAATCATCCAGTACGACTTTCTACGGATTTGTTCGAATTGCACCCTGCTGGTACTGAAGAATCACGCTTAGAATTCAACTGAAGCAAGAAGCAGCTAGTAACTTCTCGAAACTAATTATTTATTCTCTTTCTGCTTCATTGCGAAATTTTTCTGAAACAATAATAAGCTAAAAATGAGGTTGAAATAAACGATTCCTGCTTAAATTCGGAGAGACATCGGGAAGAGTAGTTTTGACATACGGTATGGGCTTACGATGACTTACAGTGCGTTAGTTTACCGCAATTGCACACACGACGCCTTGCGAAGACGTCAAGTGTGAGTTCTGCGGTTTTTTATTATTGTTAACGCTCTTTTTCTTACTCTATCGTCTTTCTGCTTCAATGCGAAATTTTTCTGAAACAATAATAAGCTGAAAATGAGGTTGAAATAAACGATTCTTGTTTAAAATCGGAGACATCGGGAAGGGTAATTTTCATACGGTATGGGTTTACGATGACTTACAGTGCGTTAGTTTGCCGTAATTGAACACACGACGCCTTACGAAGACGTCGAGTGTGAGTTCTACGGTTTTTTATTATTATGAACACTCTTTTTCTTACTCTATCGCCTATTCCCCTCGAATTGTTTTACTTGTTTGTTGCTGTGTGCTGCTTCACCTGTTTATAGACATCGGGAGGTGGCAGTTTTGTCCTACGGTGAAACCTATCGTGACGCTTGCAGTTCGTTAGGTTGCACACATTGCACACACGACACCATGCTTTGATGTCGAGTGTGGTTGCAAAGGACTTTTTTCCACGAATACCTTTTTCACACCTTTTCGCTTGTTCTTCCATTCATAGTTTCAATCGACTGCTGCTGTTTGTTTTTCCACTTATTTCACATCAACTTAATGAATGAAATATACCCTACGAGACGGCATATGACACTTCTTACAGCGAGCAACTCGGAAAAATGATACTGCAGTTCGATGTGCGGGAGATACGAATACAGACTACAACGTCGCGCTTCTGAATTCGGGTTCCCTACCGGTTATTTCTTCTGACCTCGAATGTTCGTTTGAAACGATCATTTCTTCCTATCTTCCTCTTTTTCCCAACTCCTCCCGGTTTCTTTGACATCATCGTACATGAAATCGAATTTACCCTGCCCGACATCAAATAACATTGGCGTCGGCCCGACTGAAGCGTGCAGTCCGCGATGAAACGCGTTAGAATCGCAATAGCACCCCAAATGCGCTTAGTTTTCAACGCGATTTTCGTCGCACGTAATCTTTTCTGAGTTAGAGTGTTAGTTTACAAAACAGTATTTTAAAATACGCTTGTTTTACTTGCATCTCTCCCATTGCCTTTGAATCTAGTCAGCTTTATCTTCAAAAGCACAAACATATTGTATAAAATCAGTTCCTTTAGAAACCATGGATTCTTGATGATGTTATTTAATTCTAATGAAATCTCAGCGACCGTATGCATAGAGTACTTTCGTGTTATGTACCTCCATTCATGTGACATAAGATACACGTCCACAGCCTTCTGATTCGGTCTCATATTCAAATACATGGCGCATCCTGAAAAACCACTGTGTAATAGAAGTTGTTTATTTCTATACGTTTAATAACATTTATAATAATATTGTAGAGGTGATGCTTCAACATTTATGGTACGAAGGGCTTGAAATCGTAAATGACGCTGGTACGAAAGTGTCTCAGGTGCATTACTCATCGCTGTTTTAATCACATTACAAAGACTACTGCGAGACATGCTGCATTACGTAGCCGTCTAGTAGCTGAGTTCCTTTTCGCAGCTATTTTTTGTACCTGAAAGGCTTGGCGCGAAATTCAGGACTCCTCTGAATGATTCTCGATATTGCCTCCGATTCAAAGACACCAAAAGTAGCCAATTTTTGTTTACGGTAACCGCGTCGTAGTTCGGCAATTGAACACACGGCGCCTTGTCAAGTAGTAAGGCAGCGTTCATACTTTGCGCACCGGCGGCGACGGCGTCGGTGAAAGTATGCACGCGGCCTAAGAGTGTGAATTGGATAATTTTCCATCATAAATTCATTTCTCGTATTTCTTCGCTTCTTCTACCTTTCATTTTTTACTTTTTTGTTTCTCTTTGTTATTTTTTCTAAATATCATCGTGGATGAAATCAATTCGAGTGCTCTGCCCGCTGCCAGCAGGCAAATTTAACCATTGAAGCGTGCAGTTCCAGCTGGAGCGGCTGGGATAATGCCTCAAGGCGCGCTTTTCAGCGCGAGTTTCGTTACGCATCATCTCTTCCGGGCTTAAATGTTCGTTTACACAAATTAGTTCTCCAAGTACGCTTCCCCTCTTACCCCCCCCCCCCCCCTGGTGCCTTTAATCGATGCAGGATAATGATCAGTTAAACTATTCAATGCCAGGGAATCCTGCTAGTCGAGTTCATCCTCAGTAAATTTATTTTAGTACAATTCAACAATAAAAGAGCTCTAGAGAAGCCTCAGAAGGCCTGAAGAAGCTTCAGTGACGGCTATATCAATTAGAAACAGAAGCCAGGAATTTCCGGCATTTTGATGGATTTTAGAGCACATCAAATGATCGATTATCGCCCGGTGATCGATAGCTTCTCTCCCATCTCGGAATCAAATCGTCTGCTGACATTTCTTCTATCATTCCGCTATTCTCATCTCTTTTTAATTGTTATGTGCTCAAGGGTTGCATAAAGTGTTATTTTTTAAATGTAATTACTGATCTGCTGCTCTTGTTTTTCTCAGTCTAGTTGTGAATATAGCGCAGTAGCAGTGAGCGCGACTTCGTATTTGTGCACTTCACATGATCAAATCCTGCACATTCTAGCGAAGTGGATCGTTCCTGATTCGATTGCCTCATCTGCAAAAAAAAGGTGTGGAGAAAGTAATTTAAGGTGTTACTCAGCTGATTGCTGACTATGTATCCAATATTAATTTGGATGTCTCCATAAATAATGCAGATGCGTGGCGGTCTAGCGGAATAACGTCGAGAGCATGGCGCAATCTCGAAAGAAATTGGGCGAGGTTACTTACTTTTACATTCGTTCTACGGATATTTCCAATTCAATAGGTGATATGTCGCATCTGCCACGTAGTTGGCTCATTGCCCTGTTCCCCATCGAATTTTATAAATGCAACGAATAACTGTTGAGAGTGGTCGCAAGTGCACACTTTCACTGTATGCCGCCCCGTATTTTACGCTCCATAAAATTCTAAGCTGTTAATTGTGACGTGGCGGGGAGAAGGGGCGACTGCGGTCATCGAACAATCGCGACAGTTGTCCGCTCAGCGACTCTTTCGCCGCCCAAATTTGACTTTTTCTCAAAATTTTTTTTGTGTGTTCATGAGATTGTTAATGTTTTCTCACCGTTCGAAACAGTCGTTGTAAGGAGATGGATACCGTGCGAGCTAGTACCTCCTCAATCACCGAGGTTCAGGATGAGTGCGCAGAGCTTCACTTCGTCAGTGCTGTGCAGATTGAGAAAGTGTAGCCCTTAAATGTAGGATATTAACTTCCTCATAATCTTTTATGGATTCGAAAAAGTACAATTGCGCCATATCTCTTACTTTTAGTCATTATTGTGTGTTTTTACTTCGTTTTCTTTTCGATACTTCTTAAAGAAGCCCAAAATGGACACAGTTTTATGGAATTCTGCAAATCACAGATTTTACCTCCATAATGTTACACTACTAGAAAAGCTAGTGTACCGAAGAAACGATCAACGGGGTTCCCGACAGGGTAAGCTTGTCAAAGAAACCCTCCACAACGAGGTCCTACTTGACTCTTCGGAATGGGTTCGCGTTTTCCATATCAAGGCTATGCGGAAGGAGAGTGATCAGAAACAAAAGGTAGTGTTAGCCATGAATTTTAAAATTCTTTGGTGATTTTCAGCAATTTTCGGAAGCTGTAAGTTCCCCCAGGGTGCGGACTCACCCTTTCTATGGTGGTCGCACTCTCGATTTTTTTATAGAGCGTAGGGAGGTTTGCAATAACGCAACCGATTTCTCTGCCCAGATATCTGGTACAGCATCAGAGCGACTATGTTTCAAATATAAAAAATTATATAGGATTCCAAATACATCGCAAAACCATGACTCATTGAATAGCCACGCCCTCAAGGTACAGTACCGCCCACTAGACTAGGGGGAAACTCGTCCTCGAAATTTCTTCGATATAATGCGTCACAATACAACTGTTATTCACTTATTTTTGTAACTGCAATGGGGGGCAACTTCTGTATAATAACTATAGTCACAAAAAAGGAATGACGAAGACAGATGACCTGGACATGCAACATTTTCTAAATACCAATAACTCTCCCGCGGTAGGTCAGTGAAGCTCCCTGTGCACGAGTAATCATACATTCTATGAAAGGACAAAGTTTCCCATGTTAACAAGTTCCTCCTTGTTGGGATGTGCCGCACATTCTAATTCCATTCAAAATCGTGGTGGCAGGTGAATGCGTTTTGGCCTATACAATAACTTGTGTGGACCAGCCGATGTACACGTGTCTTTTATCCTCCCAGATGAATCTGATTAAAATCCATTTGCGTCGGAGGCATGGTAGCCTTGGTTGTTCTGGGCAGCTCAGATGTGGGATTTGATGCTCTCCCTATACCACCTCCACTCTATATACATAATACTTTATAATATTACAATTATTGTGACATCAATTTTGTTAGATGTGTAGTTGCTGTTATTGAAAATTTGAATTTTGCATTTCATAAAAAAGTTATCACCTGTGTGCAAGTAGGGCAATTCTATTACGAAGCGTTTCTCATCGTTATGACGGTTTTGGGGCTCATAGATGCGTCTAGCCAAACACATTGAGTGGAACGGACAAGCGTCACTGGTGGGGTGCATGTGGCTTTGATTCGAAATTTTCCCGCTCACCGTGTATCACCACTTCCTTCGTTTGCCCCGTAAAGAATAGACAACCGGTGCCCCACTTGGAGAGCGTAGGGCTACACTTAATCTTGAGATGCTTTACGAAATAATTTCTGGTTATTATATATTATAAATCCGCATGTTCTATGCAGCAGAGCGTTGATTAGGTGACATTTCGTTGTTAGGATCGCGCCCACCACCATCCATCCCATCAATGTACCGTTCATGGCCGCCATATCACTTCAAGGACCTTGGATTCCTTTTCTTTTGGATGGTAATGTATCAGAAGGAGATGACCTTGTTTGTGTAACGAATCAGTTAAGTAAACATTGCTCATTCATCAAACAAACACCGAAGTCTAATTTTCTTTGTCGTCCTTGAACGAGAAATTTCATGTGTATGAGCGTCACCTGAGGATTTCACATTTTAGTAATTCGAACATATGTTTATTTTAGTTTTTATTAGCATTTATTTTATTTTTTATTTCTTATTTACATTTATTTCAGTTACCTCACACAACACGCTGGTACCGTAGAAAAGTGTCCCCGATATCCTACTGGGGACCGAAGCTAAAATCACTTCCCGCACAGGATAATCAAACTTCCCATTTCCAGCCTCAGTTACAACCATTCTCATTACATTTGTCGACCCTGCAAAGCATTCAATTGTAAACCATTCAAATTCCTCCACGCTTCTGATGTAAGTGGAGGGCGTGACGCTACCTTCAAGTAGATTTTATCATATTTTTTTGCTTAATGGATGACGCTTTGTGGAAATGATAGATCTGGTGTGCCGGCGAATAAGCACGGTCATGTATCCCCTTAGCCGAGATTCCAGCTGCTGATGACTGTAAAATGAGTGACCAGCTGCTCATGGACAGCGAATCGTCGTTATTCCTATTCTCTGTCAAATGAGGGCAGTGTGTCGCCGCATTCCTTTTGCTTACCATTGCTGACACGATTTAGAGCTCTGAATAACGAGCAATGGCACAGTGTCACGAATACTCCGATAGGCATTCATTCAACAGGGTTTTGAGACTCATCGGTTCACCAATGAATGCCCATCAATTGGTTTCGCTTCATTTCAGAACAAAAATCGTTTCATCTATCGTTTTCTCTCTGTGTGTGGTGAATATTAGCTTACAAATTTCCTCACGATTCGGAATGAGAATCATAGAACAGAAACATAAACATAAAAATAGTCATGGCACGTTCCGGCGCTGGATCAAACAACCCTGATGGTTTGCGTCAGGGGACTGAAGGTCAAGCTTATATTTCGAAAGCAGCCTCTATAATCTGTTATCGTTATCTATCATTAGTTGTTTTATTACTTTACCTGGTTTTTTAGATTAACATTTTGAATCTTTCTGGAAAGGCGATCATTAGCGCTCATTCGTTTTCAGGAGAAGCGATTGAAATTAGGCGACAAATGCACTCGAAATAGAAATCTCCTCCCATAGCTCTGTCTCAGTCCAATTCTTCTTTTTGTGGCCTACGATTAGCAGTCATGACGAGCGGATTTGATCAGGGCTCATTTTCTTCATTTTTTTTTGAAAGAGGAATGTTATTCATCCTTGTTATTTCTCCAGATACGGATGTGGCTGTGTTGGCATTCTATTTGATGTAACAGTCCATTCCACGGTTATAAGTGAATCTCCTTTGTTTTCTTTGGTGCAGTAGGATATAGAGGACTGAAAGGGGGGGGGGAGGTGGGGTTCCGGAAGGTACAAGGGACCAAAGGATTACTCCAAATCATGGGATCCAGCAGGGTATGAAAAGTTCACTGCTATCGCAATAAAGGATGGGGTATGTCAAAAAGTTAGGCATCTAAGCTTCTCTGAGGAATGAGTTTTTCAGTTACCCATTATGTTGTATTTGCCTAATAAGTGCCGCATACACAATTTCACGCGAAAAAGTGAGAATTCGGCTAAGATACAGCTCCCCAAGTTCCCGGCCGGATGGGCGGGGCCTCCGAGCGAGTGCCCATCCCGTCGCCCACCGTGGTCGGAGGCGCATCGTAAGAACAGAAAGTTGCGTAAACAGTCCCACTCCGGCGGACAACGGGACGGGGCTTTTGCTCGGAAGCCCCGCCCATCCGGCCGGGAACTTGGGGAGCTGTATCTTAGCAATTCTCACTTTTTCGCGTGAAACTTTGCATGCGGCCCTTATTAGGCAAATACAACATAAATATTAGGTAGTCTAAAAAGTCTTTTCGTATTTTTAAATACCGCTTTTTCCCTCAAAACTGCTTTCCGCAAAATTTCTTCTGCACATATATATGTAGTACAAGTCCACACGCATCTATAGGTATTGTTGTCTTCCATCTCCCGGATAACCCTCTTCGGCAAAATAAAAATATCAAAAGTCACCTCATTTTCAATTTCAATTTTTCTTTTTTGAACGGCGTTAGACAGGGAAAGGAAAAGGTGATAATCCGATGGAGGAAGGTCAGGGCTATAAGGCAGCAATGTTTATCCAAGCTCGAGAGTTTTTTAAAAAAAGAAATTTCAAAAAATTTCTACCACTATTGAAAAAATGACTCGCCAAAAAATTCTCGAGCTTGCATAAAAATTGCTACCCCATTCACCTTATAGCCCTGATCTTGCTCCATCGGATTATCACCTTTTCCTTTCCCTGTCTAACGCCATTCAAAGAAAAACATTTTTATAATTTTTGTATTGAAAATGAGGTTGACCGTTGATATGTTTATTTTGCCGAAAAGGGTTATCCGGGAGATGGAAGACAATAATACCTATAGATGTGTGAGAACTTGTACTACATATACATGCACAGAAGAAATTTTTGGAAAGCAGTTTAGAGGGAAAAAGCGGCATTTGGAAATACGAAAAACTTTTTAGACTACCCAATATATGGGTCACAAAGAAACTCATTTTTCTGTAAACCATTCCTTTAAGGGGTCAATCTGCACACTCCAGCGTAAATTTTCGCCTGCGTCTTAGTGAATAAAGGAGGTGGTTCAGTTCCCTTCCAGGCTTAGGTTAGAATAGCGTCTATAGTGGGATGTCCCCTCCCCTCCATTATGATAACACCAAAAGTTTTTTTTTTACTATCGCGTTCCCTTGCACACTTCTTCTTGCGTGTTGACCCTCTTCCGAGCACATTCTCTCTCCCTTCTTGTACCCTTGTCGAGGTCTGGTTGTTGGCTTGCCGTTTCAACATAAGAGGCCTTCATCTAGCGTGTCCTTTCACTAGTGGTCCACGGCCACATAATTTCTAGTTACCTTACCTAGGAAATCGTGAAAACTGTTTAACACATAGGGGACCTAGGATGTTTTTGATCTCTTCAGGTTGTGCAACGCCATGTGTTGCACTAGGCCACCCAAGACCGTCTTTTTTTCGGGTCATGTTAAAGCGTCGATTTTTGGGAACTAAAGGTGTTAGACTACGATTTCAAACATGGAGAATAAGATGTCATTGTACCAAAGTGAAGATTGGTTCGTTTTTAACACCATTACAAAGCAAATCAAATGTGCTCTACAGCTAAGAAGTAGTACAAAAAAAGGCCAACTTTTGTGTCGATAAACGTGGGTGAATTCCATGGCTGCACTGCGTCTTCGGTAATATTGTATAATATGTTGTATAGTATGCTACTCTGTATTAGATTGAACTAAGTGCTATAGTGCGCTAGCGCAGTTTTTGGTGTTTTTCGTCCGATCTCATTTCAGGCGATGTTGGCGCTTCTCGTTTTTTGGAACCGCGTGGCCGAGGGGCGGGACTTATGGCTAGGTGGAGTCTGTTAGTGGAACGGGATTTTTGTATCAACATCTGTAGTTCTCAGTAAAACTTTGCACAACAATATTGTGCACAGATCGACTGCTATATTAATAGTATGAAGTTAATTTTATCATGACTAAAAGACTTTAATAAATGGCTCCGTTCCGAATCACTTAAGTATTTCAATGTGTGCTGTACTTGCCCACCATTTCTGGTAATAATATTATGTCAGGAGCAGTGTTTTTATCCTTAAGGACGTTTTCGTGACTAATAAATCAACTCTAGGGTGATAGGAAGCTTGATCCGTCTAAGACGAATTCGATCCTATGGTTCGTCTGAGCATTGGACAGCGCCTCTAGCCACTACGCTACCACCCATATCTACAAATTCCACGGATATTTACCATCTTCATATTCCCTACTATCTCGATTTTACGTTCTAGTTTTAGTCGTACTCGCGACATGTGTCAGATTCTGGTGAAAGAGGATTAGTTGATCGCGATATGTATTGATTCAATTTCGATCCAATTTCGGCAGAATATCGATAGCTTATCGATCGAATTCAGATGATTGATTGGCAAGCGACGGAGATCTTGGCAGGTTGCCTGTTTATGGCACTGTTTCTTGCACTTGTATTGATTGCCGCTCAATGTCTGGCATCGTGTTTCGATAACTGGAGGACAGCCAGGTAAGGTATCTAAGTTTTCAGGCGTTGCTTCATATTTTACTCGTTCATTTATATCTTATTTTTTGGATCTGGAAAAACCACATTCTACGCACAGTGAAGCATTTCTTCTTGCTGTATACCAGTTTCCAATGAAATTTGATGTTTTCAGAAGAAAAGTTGAAGCGGAACGTCTGCCGGACAATTACGTGGACGAAATCAAGCGGTTGTTGGATCGCCATAAGAAGATTATGAATGAATATGATTATCCGGATGATACGCATTCTGAAGTGGAGACCTTAAAAGCAGATGTTAGTTGCCATTTTATCAGCAGTTATTTCATTGCTTAAAAGAACCGTCCACGGAAAAATGAGATTTCTGTAACCCATATATTTATGTTGTATGTGCCTAATGTGGGCCGCATGCGAAGCTTTATGCGAAAAAATGTGAATGCGGCTAAAATACAGCACCACGAAGTGTCGGCCGGATGGGCGGGACCTCCGAGCAAGTGCCCACCCTGTCGTCCGCGGCGGTCGGGGACGCATTGTGGGAACAGAAAGTTACTTAAACAGTCCCTATCTCCGTTCCCAACCGCGGCGGACGACGGAACGGAGCATGAATCAGTGATGGAAAGTACCATCCCTGCGTGGTCTATGCTTTGCCACCAGAGTCAAGCATGATGTCAAGAAATTAGCCACCTCTTACGACCCCCTTCCCCATTCGAAGGGTTTTCAGCGATCGCTTCCTGAAAAAGACCTATTTTATGACCCCTCACACACCAAAGAGGCCATAGAGTGAGTGAGAAAAGTCGTGGAGCATTCTAAATAATACAAAAATTAGACTAAACACTGAAAAAATTGGGTCATACACTGAGATCCCCCTTCTTCAGCTCCAGATTTCTCTTGACTCAACAAATATTCCACTCTCTTGAATTTTCCGACGTTCGGCTCTATTCCCAGGCCATCTGTTCGGAGAACTTTCAGGAGGCAATGTTTTAATATTAAGAGCGTTCATCCCATAACGGAGTCGGAAATCGGTTCACCCATTCGGACAAGAAACAACAGTAATGCCGCGAAACTGCAGAAACTAAAGGTGAGCTCATTCAGCGAAATAGTCGTCAGCCACAAAATGAAACTTTTTTAGGTAGAACTGGGCGAATACTGTATCGAGCCCGGTCCTTCATCGCACGCTCAAGAGGAATGTGAAGCGAAGCGACGGTCGTGGGGTGGCCTCAATGACTCTGTCTTTGATCCAATCGAGCTGCCAAATTCTCTTGACGCCAGTGTACAGACGACGTTAGTCGCCATTTGATAATTCCGGGTGTGTGCACTTACGACGGATTTTCGCGCGGCCGCGCGCCACGAGCGGCTCGGCGGATGCGAGTGCCAGTGACAGGGCATGCCAGCCTCCAAGTGAGGCAGTGTGGCATGGGTGGAAGTGCAGAGGTGACGCAGCCACGCTCTGCCGGGCTCTCAAGGGCAATCGATTCGGCAAGTCGTACTGATGGCGCCACGAGTGCGACGCTGCGAAGCGATTTTCGTCATATGTGCACACACCTGATAATTCAAGATGTAAAAGAAATGGTGAAATGAGGCAGTAAAATTGTGAACTTATAACTGGGTTTTGCGCTCATGTGGTCGAACGTAATCGATTTCCCCATATTCTGATACTGTATGCAGTACAGGGCCAGTGCATCCCCGGCTGCAGTAACCTTTAGTGCAAAATAGAATAGTAGAATAGAAATGCTGTCAGTGCTAACGTACGCTGTAAGCGCAGTGAAGCGTAGCTGGGAGACAGTAGAATGGCTGAATAAAAGGATAAAAAGTGAAGCTTTTAGCCCTAATCCATCCCTTCTACGGGATGCGCTGCGCATTCTAGTTGCATTCAGAATCGTGGTGGCACATGAATGCTATTTGGCCTATGCAACGACTTGCTGGGCCACCCGTTGTGCAAGTCAGTGCTTCTATCCTCCCGGGCGAGTCTGGTACCAATTCACTGGCCCCGGAACGCTTGGTTAGCCTGGGTGCGCTTTGATATGGAATTTGACCTACGCGCCATGAGAGTGGGAATGCGCGCCATCTGTCACTACACCACCTCCGCCCGAATGCTAAATAGGTCAGGAAGTTGAAAAGTTGAATTATGGGCGGAACGCTTCGCTTCAGAAGGGCCTCTAGTTCCCTTTATGCATCCCGGGTATCGTTTCTAATCCATTACACCACCGATTTCCTAACGTGTCTTCTCGGCTACTTGATGGTGGTGCAGTGCAGGGGCACGATGTTCGAAATATGTGGGGGCTCGAGTTTGGTCTGGAGCTTAATGCAGCAATACAGCAGCGAACAACAACAACAACATCAGCAACGAAAAGATAACAATCTAAGCAAAAACAACAACAATCAGCAGTGCATCACGGTGGTGATCAATAACAGAAGTAAATTTTAGATCCAAAACAAAAGACACCAGGCAGAATATTTATTTGTTTTGCCCTTAGGACAATAATAACTTATAACCACAAATTTCCCAACTTTTCTTGTACTCTGACGTCGTTTATACTTCCAGCGCCACACTTGATCGTATGCGAATTGTTCAGAAGATCGAGACCACCGTTTGATTTGCATCCATTGTCACTCCGTCCGAAGAACTAATACTTTTTTTCGCCATCGTCATTCACTTTCTGCTTTACGGGTACTTCTTTGTCCTCCCATGCCTTTTTTCGTTCAGCCCGTACTGAACACTTCTACTTTTTGAAGATTTATTTCCTGATTTACGAAAAATCGATTGAATTGCATAGTCGCATGTGTAAAATGTGGGAAAAACATTTATTTTAGTTTTTCCGGTAGTATTTTGATTTGGAAATGTGCATACCGCCCCCATAATTTGATTTTAAAGAAATTTCGCTCTCGATTTCTACGATATTCTCCTTTGCTCTCATTGATCCGACGTTTTGAATTGTTGCTATAGGATGAAGTGTACATAATCTCTCGCTATCAGAGCTTATTGCTTTTATTTATTTTGTTTGTTTCTCGATTACTAATTCTGTTTACCTCCAAGCTTCAAAACAGATCTCACTGGTGCACATTACATAATCCAAGAATAAATCAAGCAATTTCACCTTTTACTTTTTTCTATAAGCAACGTTGGTGTGAAGCCTCAAGTATTATACGATAATCAAAGTATTGGTCTTATTGCACAATGTAGTAAATATTAGGTTGATCGAAAAGGTTAATCAAAAGGTTAATAATAGGTTAATCAACGATCTTATAACCATCGTTATTTACAACATTGTCCCACCTAACGGGCAGGTCAGCGATTTCCTTCTCCCAGAACTGGGAAGATTGGGAGTCAAAGAAGTTACCGACCCCTTGTTCAAGGTGGTCATAGTTTTTTTGCTAGGAAAGCCTTGAGGGGCCGGAACAAGTGGTCATCTGAGGGGGCAACATCAGGTGAATAGGGTGGATGTGGAACCGTGTCCCAACCTAGCTCCTCCAATTTTGCACGGGTGTCTCTCATAGGTAAAGAGATTCGTGCAAAATTGGAGGAGCTAGGTTGGGACACGGTTCCACATCCACCCTATCCGGGTGTCTCTCATAGGTAAAGAGATTCGTGCAAAATCGGAGGAGCTAGGTTGGGACACGGTTCCACCTCAGATTACCACTTGTTCCGGCCTCTCAAGGCTTTCCTAACAGAAAACAATTCATCAACCCTGAACAAGTGGTCGGTGACTTCTTTGACTCCCAATCTTCCGACTTCTGGGAGAAGGGAATCGCTGACCTGCTCCTCAGGTGAGAAAGTGTTATAACTAACGATGGTTATAACATTGTTGATTAGCTTGCATTGTTTGCTGAGTTATAAAATAAAACAGAAAAAAATCGCAACCCTATCAAAACTTTCGATCAACCTCATAGCAACAGATCAGGGTAACTTGCGCTACCGCCTATGTACAATGCTGAGATGCATTTTTACCGAACGGGATGCCAAAATATAGAGGAAAAAAATGGGAATGAAGGCGTATCCTGTTGAGAAGTGGAAAGGGGATACAACTTTCATCGTACACTCAAGTGAGCATTATAATGGTCAAAGGCCATAGTAGAAGCAGTTCGGGGCAAACATGAAAATCAGATTTTTGATTTGTCATACGACTTGATCTCCTGGCAGCTGTCACTTGCTGATGTGAGCTATATAGCTGATTTTTTTTGGGAAATGATTGAGCTACAAGTGAAGAAATAGATCATGCCAAGCTTCCTTTAAAAATGTGGAACCGAACTGAAGCTCATTGTCGGTACCATTGAATCAAAGGAGAGTGAAGAAGACACATTTATAGGACATCTCACTTGAAACCAACATTAGCATCCCCTTGAGGCGTTCACTGTTGGAGCTACTCACTCACAGACTGATCGTTCAGATTTTGATCTGTAATCGATAAAAGTCGATCGCTCAGCCCCATTCATCGCCAGCTCTGCCTGTAATCCTTGCTCTCTCTTGAAATAGACATACGCACCCCTGTAGAACGGTGTGGGATACGTTTCAGGATTAGATACCCCACATGGAATAACCGATCACTGCACTCATGTATTTCCTGAAATGTAGGAGCTCACTAGGTTTCACATGTGGCAGATGAGTTGGAGGCTTAGGTATGTTCTTCTACTTTCGACTGACAATGAGTTGTCTGCATGCTGGGGTGGTGGTGTGGTGTGAACCTGTGGAGGGTGAGTGAAATAGGAGAGTGAGGGAGGAAAGGGGGGGGGGAAGTAAGAGAGAGGGGTGTTCGCAGAGAGGAGGTTGTGAGGGGATTAGGCTGTGAGAAGGTGGTAGGTTGTGAAGGAGGGAACGGAAACAAGACAGACAAGACGGCGTACAACGTCAATTAGATAGCTATGACTTCCCCTCTCCTTTATCGTCCAAGCCCCGCGTATCCGCTTCCTCCCTGATCTTATCTGCCCGTCCGTGGCCACCTGTTCGTCCGCTCCTATCTGGGTACTCCCTCCATATTCTGCCCATCCCCACCCCTGTTTATCTAACCACCATCAGCTCCCCGCATCCAGCTCTCACTGCACATGCTCATGCCTGTTTGCCTCCCGCTATCCATCCTTCTGTCCACGCCTGTGAATATCAGTCCTTTTCCGCCTTCTTGGAGCCCTACGCCTTCCAGGTTGTCTCTACGCACGAACCATTTGCCGACTTCACAACTGCTAGCACTACTGTACATAGAAACATCTACGCGCCGTTACCATCAACAAAAACTTTTTTAATTCTTTCCGATCTCATACTCCCTTATATGGCCCCCAGATTTACAACGACCTGGACCAGGGATTCCGTTATTTTCAATATGCGCTCCTACTGGCTTATGCACGAGCAAGCCTCTCCCTTACCCTTGTTCGTGCCTTCCTCATCACATTCTCACCCATGCTCACTGCCGCTCTCATTTTTACCTACACCTCAAGTTTTCTCTGTCCTTTCCCGAGCCCTTTCTGTTATTTCTACCTCCTCTCCTTAGAAAAACCCATATTTGGCGGTATTCGTCCCATAGCGACCAAAATTTTTGTTTAGCCCGTTCGCTTTTCCACTGCACTCTCCCACGTATAACTGAGAAATTTGAATCTACTCTACCTCGCCTCCACCTGAGATTTAGGGTTCCACAACAAGGATGTTTTTGTTCTGAAGAACTAGCACTAAAAATCGATGCTTCGTATGGACAGCAGGGCTAGCAGTGAAAATCGACGGAAAGATTCCCGCGCATAACGTTGGTCGTAGAGATAGATTGAGGTGACAGACAGAGACAGAGCAACATAGAAATGGACATACTGCAACACAGACATCTACAGACAGGTGCATACATGGATATAAACAGACAGATACGTGCAGATGGATGTGGACGGACAGCTCACAGAAGGAGACGTATAGATAAAAACGGATAAACACGCTCCTAACAGACAGATTCACTGACGGGGCCAGACACGCACGTCGACATAAGGGGCAAAGGGGTAGACACTGACAGACGTGGAACACTCACCTGGAAGTAGCATGCATTGGACACAAACAACACGACACGGACAGACGGGACGGCCGACAGGAACGGGTCCGGACAGACACTACTCTGGACGTAACATGCGTTCGACGCAGACAACACAGACGCGCACAGACGGACTACCGACGGAGACTGATGAGAGAGACAAACAGCTGCCAGGAGGTAATCTACAAATTAACGACCACAAAATCTGGACAATGGTACGGTGGCCCCCTACTGTCGTCCGGTAGCGGAGGCTGTTCGATGTGCTCTTATCAAGACGTTGACCGCAATAGCTTATCAGTCCATAGAGAGAAAGAAAGTCCACATCCGTCCTGTGATCACTGGTGTCTGTGCTTTTGAAGTGAATCGTTAGGACCACGATTCACACCCTCGTCGTACACCTGAGAGTGAATATATGAAAAAGATGGGTCAATGTGGCTCCTGGGAGTATGCAGACAGAGGTAGGTGTAGGCGTGCACACAGTCCGATCCGCAAGGGATAAGCATGGACACACACGGAGAGACTGGGAAATAGACAAGTCGGCCACTTCCAGGCAGAGACGTCACAGATGAGCGTTGCCGGGCAGATGAGGAGGTGGGACGTGGTTGGGCAGGCCAGACACGGAAGGGTGGACACAGACAGAAGTGGAGGAAAAGGAGGAGCATGAACGGGTGGAAACAGAAGGAAGTGGAGAGGCAGGAAAATGTGTGAAGGAGGAGGGGGAGCGTGCCTAGAGGATGCACTCGGGCATAGACAAATAGAGGTTGGGCTACTTGTCTTTCCTTCCTTCCTTCTCCCATGAGTACTTACCCACTCCCTCTCTCTCTCCGTCCGCGCGCTCCCCTTCTTCCAATTTTGTCTGGTCCGTCGCAGACGAACATGGATAGACGGGACAGTGGGGGGACACGGACAGACGCGAAGGGACACCCATTTGGACGTGGCATGCAAGACACGGGCAACACTTACACAAACTGACAAGACAATCCTCAAACGACGATGATCCTTCTCGGTAGGTACTACCATCAGCACAACCATGGGCCAGGATAGCTCTGATAGATCTGAAGTAAACCTATTAGGGCCCTATGTAGTAATTCCACTGAGCAATGCAAAGAAGTCCTCTTCTAACTTGTGGTCCTTACAGCGAAGACAGTGTATCGTCAGCAGGCATTGTGATCACCCATGATTTACTCGCACACCTGAAGAAATTGGAGATTTCAGCTTTTTGAAAGATTACGGGCGAAAATTCTCTCGGAGTGTGTTTGGAGGAATGCAAATGGCCGGTGATTACCAGTAAGCTCCAGGATTATCACCGCTGCTAGAATTAATAAATGCGGAAGAGGTTAAAAAGGAAAGGTACTATTAATAAATGCGAAACTTTCATTTTACTGAACTGTTGCCTAATTCACCCTTGAATTGGCATAAAGTTGGCTACCATAAGCAGATGTACTTCTTATCATACATATTTTGATCAATATTGTCAATAGATCTGGTAATACCTCTGTATATATCCCTGCCGTATACTAATTTATGCAAGTCATCGTGGAAAGTTCCATTTTTCACTGGGTTGGCGTCACGATATACCTAAAAGAATTCTTTGTTTACATTAAATTCTGAAATGAATGTTTACTCCAGAAATATCGAAGGCAATGAGCAAGTGACTGAGATGAATGTGGTGATACCAATCACAGTAGAGACGGTGAATCAATCGCATGCTAACCTTCCTCGTTCTCCTTCCATTCTTTCCAGCTTTTGTAAACTTTATCAATAAAGCCGAGCCCCATAAGTTGCTTATTCAGGATTTTCGAAATGTGGCCGCTTGACATATCTGAAGATGGCACGAACATTGTATGAGATTTTCTAAATTGATTTTGTCAATATGTTAGAGGCTCATACATGAACCAGAAAACCGGTGCCAAATTTGGCTAAATGGTTTCGGGAGAGAAAGTAAGTGGATGAATTGCTGGATTCGCCGCCAAAGATATTTTTGCATTCTTCTAAATTTTGACGAATTTCGGACGACCCATCAATTTGCACCTGGCGGCGCTCGAAACACGGAGATCAAGCAATTTTTCCACAAAGCAGGTGTGATATCCGTGCTCGGAGATCAAACTATCCCAAGTATCCAACATGCACCCTAATCAAGATTATGATCCATCTTCAAAAAATGGGGCGGCCATAATACATAGTCTACCACATTTGAAAGGAAGCCGGAGCCCTATGTGAAGAAATACATACTATTATCCCATTGTGGTGTTACTGGGTGCAGTTCACGCGGAAGGGTCCATGCTGCACATGAATTGAACGCGTCCATCAGCATCGCTGCGCAACGGTGGGGAACGCTCACAAACTTCCCGCGTCCCAGACGCCTCATCGGAGACATCTCGCCGTGACCGGCGAGGCGAAGCCACACTGGGGACCCAGGGGTCTCACCGACCTAAGCCATACTCTAACCGTTGTATACCTTGTTCCAACCGTCTCTAACCTATGCACCCTTGCATGACCAACCTAATCTAAACCCTATAGCCCTCGAGCACTGAACGTCAGATCACTGACAAACTGCACTACAGCAATCATAACATAATGAGCACAACACAAATATATAACGCACATTTTACGCAATAAACAATAACACAACACATCATACCTGACTCCCTAGCTCGCCTCCGCTGGGGCGACTACTGACAGTCGGCTGACGCAGTAGACCCCTATCCGGCTGATGTTATGTAGCCATATGGTCGTTGTTGTCTCGCATGGGGATCTAAACACACGGCTGCTCCCATTCGGGGAGCAGGGGTAGAAACCGGCCGACTCATGTGCCGGCGCTCCGCTACTCTGGCACCAAGAATGCGTCGGCACCCCGTATACCGGATGGCATCGTGGCGTCACCCGGTCAAAACCAACAGGCAGTTAGCAGCCGGCCTTATATACTGGCCTCGACCATGGAGGGCAGAGCCACCGCACGAGAGGCGGCGAGCGGAAGCTGCCTAGCGCGAATAGGCCAGGAAGCGCGATGTCCCTAAGGTCATCGTCGCAATCCGCTACAGTGAGCACAAAACTCGATTCCAGTCAAATTCTTCCTCTAGAACTAACTGGGCCTCTTGAACAAAAATATTACACCAACTGCACAAAACTCATGTTTCTCGGGTTAAAAGCACCGAAGCTTCAAACGTCCACATTAACCACTGAAAATTTGTAAATAGAGTCGGTTTTGTGCACTATGAACGGAAAGTGCTGTATTTTGAGGGTGCATAAATAGTTTAGCGTCGTTATTGGGAATCCGAAACATGCAAAAGGGCGCGAAACTTGCAAAGATGTTCCCATGCGTTTGGATCTGAGGAAACAAGCAAGCCGAGCTTAGGTAAGACGGTGTGTGCCATCTGTTATCCAGCCTCTGTGCTCCCCTATAACTCACTCTGGCGCGGCGATAGATAGGTACCACTTTGATGCTCGTCCATCTTCGTCGAGAAGAATGGTGACGTTTGTTAGACTGATCTGTTCCTGAATTATAATACTAACATGACGGCGGCTGCAGTGTACTGTAGACGTCCTCGAAGAAGGGGCAATATCGGTAAAAGGTGTCCATGTTTTCGAAGAGAGCACCTAGGGTAGGCTTCACTGACCAGCCATTTCTGAAAGCGAGTAATCCAAGTACTGCATGGGGTCACTGGCACAGATTCAATTGACTGCGATCTTTACGTCGGTGATGGGGAAAGGAGGGGGGGGGGGGGGGGTAGGAGAAAATAACCCATGCCTTCAAACCACAACAAAAAACCGATAAATACTTAGTGGAATTATGCTAGAAGTGAGCTGTGGTCGCGCCCGTCACTGCTGGGATATTTGTACTAAGGCACACACCTTCAAAGCATTCGCATTTAGCGGTACTCTTTACCGTAAGTCTAACAAAAACGGAAATTTTAATGGTTTGATGGTCATATTGGGAAGGTGTGCGAAGAGGTACGGAAGACCTTCTGATGGGAAATCATTGTATAGCGTTTTGGCAGCAGAAGGGGTGCCCTACTGTGATTGCAGGTAGGGTCAAGCGTAGGATGAGGAACTCTGATGGAAGGATCGCATTTTGGAATGGAAAGTGTGTGTTGATAACAAAAAAACAGATGTCAAATTCGATTAACTAGTTGTGTTGGAGCCGCCGAAAAATGAGGAAAACAATTTCTTCTTAGTGAGAAATTTCGACCATGACATTGCTGTGTTTTTCAATTGTAGCGTTCCATATGTGCACATCGAAAGATTTTCTCCGAACCTGCATCAAGTCATTGTAACCGAAAAAGGTGTAAGTAGTGAATAGAGTAGTTTGTTTCATGTATTTTAGCCTGCAATATTGAAAATCATTTGAAACGCATTACACCCTCATGGACCTTTAATTTTTAAGGGCTATGAAGAGTGACTAGGAAAAGCAAATGCAGTGGTCATGCCCCTTTCCGGCCAGAAGATGAATAAATAGGATGCTAAAAGACTATAAAGTCATTCCATTCCCATTATCTGAGTCAACCTTGGCCAGTGCATTACTGCTTCGCGTTTCTTTCCTTTCTCACAGACCGCTTTTGTGGACACATGCTTTGAAAAAACAAAGACGGCAAGGAGAGCCTAATTTTGAGAGGATTTCCAATATTGTTTTATTCCTGCACAGGCAAGCTACTTAGCGCTCACACTGGGGGCGTTACTGTGATGTCCCAGATTGCAGCATGATAATCTTACATGACAAAATGGAATGCTATCACTGTCCTCGCACATATGCTATGGGATGCGCTACTGTCTCTGTCCTTTCTAGTAGACATCTGCAAAAAGAAATTACAGCTCCTATCTCTCTCTTCTCGTCATTTTTTGTGGTGATGTAGCATTCGAAACATTATCATTTCGCTCATAACATCGCCCTATAGGAATAGGTAAAGGATCCCATTGCACTAAAGCGCTCATGTTGTGAGGTTGTTAGCATTAGTAGCTAATCTGAAGAAGGGGCTGCGTTGAAGGTCATCAGTGAATTAGTAAAAAAACAAAGAAAGCAGAGAAAACAGTTTATTTCCACAGCCAAAGACTGAACAATTGAGCAATGGTGCTCAGGGAACTATCTATACGTCGATGTTCTTGTACACGCGCCACCATCGCTTCTTTCTATCTTTCCTGTAGAGACATACGGTAGTCATAGCATCAACTGGTCCTCCCGTAGCGAAAAAGCCATTGCAGCCGTAATAAATGTTCTTAGGGATTGCGGCGGGCTAAACATGAAATACACTTGTCATTTTGGTCAAAATATTTCCAGTCACCAAAAACGAGACATAGAAAGAAACAATTTCCTGATAAATTGGAAAGGAGTTAAGGTCAATGGCTGGGGAATCGCCATTGAAAGTGTTCATTTAGAGTTCGTAAGGGAAAAGTGAGTTGAGTTTGGCGGACCTGGTCGAGAAATCCGACATTTTTGTGGTTATGTAGCATTCGAAACATGATCATTTCGCTAAACTTTGTTTTGTTAATTCTTATATGATTTGGAGAAGGTGACATTGAAGAGAGCATAAACGATGTATTAAGGAGTGGAATGGAAAGGGCCTAAAGACTGAGAAATAGGGAGGTCACCAAGCGATCCCCTTATTGAATACTGGCTAGAGGCATGTTATCTGGCACACCGCATCACTAAGCGAATATCGGTCGGTATGCACCCTGCCACTGACACGGAGCCAAAGGATGCTCACGGTTGTGTTACTAGTACCGGCCAACGTAAGACCTCCTGCAAAATCTGGAGCACGCCTCCTTGGAGCCCTGGCTTTGTTATCAGTCAATAGTTCCTTCATCAACAGTTGAAAAAGTTCATCGTACTACTTCGTTCGTTTTCCGTGTCGTTGGGGACTGTTGACAGCGTGTATTCCCAATTCAAAGGTAGCGTAATCACATATAGAGTCTCCATGCAACGGCATCGGATTGGCACGCTTTCGAAATGCTTTCTTGACAAAAGGAGGGATAGGTTGCATATTATTCACAGATGAATGTAGGTGAAGTCCTTCTCTTGATAATTACAGCTCACCTTATCAAGTTCGTCAGATAGCCAGTCGTGTAAGATAGAGAAAAAACCCTTTTCCAAAATAGGCCCAATTCTCAGACGTCTCTTCAGCTTTTGTATCAACGTTGTCTGGTTACTTTTGGCCTTTGAATATAACCTAAAATCATACATTATTGTAAAAAATGCATAAAATCTTTCAGAATGTATAAGTGCGTGCCATTCATCACGGAGCTTGAAATCAGCATCAATTCTACGTCGCGTCACTGCTTCTTTATAAGCTTCTGAGGCAATTCCATCATCCCATATCTGTGCATCAATTTGGATAAAGTTAAATGCTTGAAAAGAACACTTGAAGCTCAAGTTAGTCACTACTGAGAGTACTCACCGGATTCTCAATCCATTTTTCATTAAATAATTTGAACGTCGACTCCACACCGGGAGCGCATATCAGAATTGTTATTGTGCTTCTCAAGACATCTGGTATGTACGATGGGTTGCATTCAGGGTGTCGTAGAACCAACGCGGTGGAGTTGATGTTGTTGCCTTTCTGTGATGCGGGGTCTGAAACATGCTCTTATTACAAGTTTCTAAGCAGCCTCAGCGGATTTGCTAAAATAGAATCGCAAACATTCATTCAGCAGCACTCACATTCACCGTTTACATCGGCTATGATTACAGAAAGCACAGTGAAAATGAGGAACATTTTAGATTGGTCGACTGTGTCCCGCTGTTACCAGCTCCTTTTATTTGATGGCTGATGATGCATGTCAGCAGTAAAAATAGTGGAAGCAAAGGTGTTAAACTGTTTGAAAAGCAATTTCCAATCAAATGATCCACCGTCGCACTGTCCTTTCAATGCGTTAATGTTCACCGTTCTGAATTGAGCTATATGCTACCCGGAAGTCAAATATAGTGCATGGAAGTCCAGAAATAGACTAATTCCAAATATTGAAAGTTGCTTTCGTGAGAATGTTCCTTTAGAGGCATCTGACTTAATGCTGTCGCCTCTAGTAAGCGAAAAATGTCATGTACCATGATATTTGGTGATGTATGATATTTGTTGTATAATATTTGTTGATGCCATTACAATGTTATTTGTAGGATACTTGATATTTGTAATGTTATTTGTTAATCATTTTATCATTTATCTCCTACCTCCATTATGTTGTTGTGTTGATAATTCATTGCTTTACTGCTTTGAAATGAAGAGTTTTGCAGATAATCGATCGATAATCGGTTGACTTTTGGTAGTCGCTCAGGACAGGGGCGGGGCCACGGGCCTGTGAAAGGTCAGCTATGGCCAATCACGCACTTTCGCGCCCGATGGGCGGGGCGGGGAGTATATAAGCGCGAGGAGGCCATTGCGGAGCGTCTTTGAGTATCTGTCTTGGTCCGAGGTAGCTGATTGTCGACTTAAGTAGTTACTGCTAGTCTTGGTGACTAGCAAAGCTCCAATTGGGTTAGAAGTAGCATCCCTAGCCTAGAAGCCGAGCGGTAGCTTTTTCTGTTGGACGCAAGGGTGCGGTGCGTACTCCAAGACAAATCCCTACCTCCTCCACCGGAGAATCCATCCTCCAATCAATCCGCAGCCGTCTCCCCGCCGTGCGTCGAGGCTATATAAGTTGATTCTCGCCGCCACTACTATACTACTGTAAAGAAGTATTTGAATAAAAGGATTCAATCCACAGTGTGTATTTGGTTCGTTGTACCGGTCTGGAACCGTGCATATCTTGTCACTGTATTATTGCGATATTTGTTTTGCATTTGAGACACGAAACTATGAATAATGTCAACCGCTAGCAATGGTTCGCGGGTGCCCGCGAGACTAAGTGTCGAGATGGACGCCTGCTAACCGCCCGGACCTGACAAAAATTCCATGTGGCAGCAGGTGTTGAAATTTGTTGATTGCTGAGGATGCTAATGAAGATGCTGTATTACGAGAAGAAGACGGAAACACATTACCCTGTACTTCTTCAACAGCATCCCATCAGGGTATGTAGTGTGAGGATCGTGAACCGCCACGCGCGGCGACTTCAACGCTGCGTGGTACGGTATGCGCAACGCAGCTTTGCAATGGGGCGCCATACGATGCGTTGCCCTTTGTTCAAACAAGGGGTGGGTGAAAACTTCAAGTAGATGAGACCTAACCATAAGCCTTAATTAGCGGGACTGTTCGAAGAAGCGGCGGTAGAGGCGAAATAATAGCATTTTAGTGCGAAACCGCGTTGCGAGCACCGTACCACACCTCATAAAAGTCGCCCAGAAATTGCTGCGCGCGGCTACTCACCATCCTAACGCTCGCCTCCCCTATTACCCAGCTTGTATAAACAAGAGAAGGTTCTACTATAATTAACGGGTTTGGGGAGGGTGACAGCTTGCTGAATGTTGAACAGTACCGTTAGTTTTACATACAGGTAGTACCGTCATGATCATACAGGTATATGTATGTTATCTACATAATCATACAGGCATGTGTATGTTATCTAGGATGTGCAGGTTGATTGGAGTCGTCCAAAATTTGCCGCGCGCGGCAATCCATAGCGATCCAATGCTGGTCTCCCTCCCATCGGTGACCTACGACCTAATCGCTCTTATGTGCCATAATGGAACACTAGTAACAGCATTACTTGTCCATCAAAATTTGGGTATAATGAACTCTCATAAAAACCTCCAAAGGTACCATTTGAGTAGTCCACTCCCTTCTCTAATCGGGTAGATCTTTTTGTGACTGACAAGTCTGCACGCTTATTGAGACACTGTGATAAGCCATTAGTGGACTAAGGATTAAACCGTGACCAGATAGGTCGTGCTCGTGCAATAATTGTCATGAAAGATAAACAACGACAAGTTGAACCTTGGGCAGAGAGCGCGATAAGTAACCAAAAATTCCTTCGATTTCCTGAACATTTAAAGCAAACTTGGTGAGGACAGTCTAATCAATAATTTCTATTGGAAGAGTTTTGTAACAGTTACTCAGCCTGAGGCCAAAAGATTTGTTTGGGAGAGCAGAAGACTTGAAGACTTGCTGAGAATTTACTGAAAACCCCATTTTCTGGTTGAAATTGAGCAAAACCAGCCATGAATGGTAACACGAAATCGTGCTTTTCTCGGATATGTTGACATTTCATGGTTTAAAATGCTTAAACTAAATCATTTGGCCGAAATGGAGAGTTTAGAAAGCCGTCATGCTTGCAGGTACTTTCTCGTGCATCGGAGAGTCAATTTTCTATTTTTCATGAAAATAAAGAACTTAGAGAAGAGAAAAGAACGTTTCCTGCCTGGAAAGATTCGTCGCGACGAGCACTACCCATTGGTCTGTTTCCCAAAACAAAAGGGCCACCTTTGCTAAAGTTATGGCAAAACGGAGGAATGCGACAGATTTTTCTGCCGCACTCCGCCTATTTCGCAGAATTTATCGGTATTGCAGTGAACGAAATCTCAACGAGGAAAACAGACTATGTCAATTTGTTAAGTTTTATTTATGTTTAGTTGTTATATTTATCGAGCATAGAGAGGTTCGGCATCGACAGCAGGAATCATACAATCGCTGCATATAGTGAACTTTGAATCCGTAAACGGTATCTAATTCTACCGTGAAGCCCTTTTGCCACATTGGATCAGTGCTCGATAGAGGACTCGGTAGGCAAGGCTCCCAAAACTTTCGAACGTTGCCGTTACCGTATCCACAAACTCAAGCTTAAATCTCTAAACAAGTAAGCAAGTGCTTTGCTCTCCCAAACCGAACATTTCAGTGCATTCTACAGTTTGGTACGTGGCAGTACGGCCTGATTCAGTGTCAGAAGACAAACCAAACTCGCGGCGTGGAACGCGCGAAATTTACGAAGATGTCCCCCAGCGTTTGAAATCCAGCTTCTGTGCTTCCTTGTGACTCACTTCCACGCAACGAGAGACGCGACGAAAGATAGGTGCCATTTTAGTGCTCGTCTATTTCCTGCGATAAGAATGGTACCTTTAGTTGGACTAATCTCTTTCTGAACTATTCACATGATGGTGGCACCAGTGTTACTGTGCGACGTCCCCGAAGAAGACGCAAGTGCTGTGAAAATTGCTTACGTTCTCAAGCAGCACCTAGGATATGCTTCACTGATTAGCCATTTCTTGAAGCGAATTCTCTTTTTTTCGTTTCTCCCACCCTCAGCCACTCTGCTGTCTTCTGAAGAGTCAACAAAATACAACACCAACTGCCTCTAGTAGATTTGTCTCCGAACTAGTTGCACGGTAGCAGCGTCAGCAAAAGCGTTGGACGTCCATGTATGGAAATCCAAAACCAGCCAGTCACGCCATATACGAAAAACTTCCATTATCGGGAATGTATCTAATTTGGGTCGTTCAATGTATTGTGACTTTCGGAGAGCATAGCTCTATCTCTAACTTAGGGACCAACCTAATAGATTCAGTAGAAAGGAAAACGTTATACATCGTCCTTATCCGTATCCAAAATGCCGCATATGGTACTACTGGGTTTCTGGTTAACATACAGTGCGCACTTCTGATCGCCAGTAACTAATTTGGATAATCAGTCGAAAGTGCGATGTTTTTCAGTATGTATATGGTGTCTAACAATAAAAATTCAAAGTCACACAATCTGAAGACACCATCGTAAGTCAGGGTGCACCAGCGAGATCCTCAAAGAGAGTTATCACCAAAAAGGCCATAGGTGCAGATAAAAAAGGAAAACGGTAACGTGAGACCATGTTGGCCGCGTGTGATGGAGCCGACGATCCTGAGCCGGAAGCGAGAGTGCTGAGCCGGGGCCATTCTCGAGAAGCGCTTCCAGTCACGAAGCCGCGAAAATATTGCCAAACTTGGAATGCGATGACGGCTCGTGACGTACACCATCTGCCTAGACGGGTGTATGTCATCAGGACAGTAACGTCGCGTGATCGTGTTCGGCACGTGACGGGATGGTGCGAGCTATGCGCGCCGTATTAGTTGGGTCCTAAAGCGATTACGCCCAGAATGAGGCGTAGAGCACCGTCATCGCTTCAGGACTCAACGAATACGGCGCGCATAGCTCGCAACATCCCGTTGCGTGCCGAACACGGCCACGCAACGTTTCTGTCCTAATGATATACACCCTGCCTAGACTACTCAATAGCCGGCAGAATTTCCTGGCTTCCACATCTACTCGCCTACAGTTCCTCCAGAAATTTCCACACATTGAATGGTTTTAGGACAAATTGTAGCATATCACTGTATGTTCTAAATGCGAATTAGAGCGCATACAGCATAGCATAGTGAGGGCAGCGTGTGAGCAACAGACCTCCACGTCACAGCCCTTCTTCTGTATGCAGTACCTATGAGCTTGCTTTGGATTCTCTCCCAAAGCTTTCTTACCCCTCTCAGAACCTTCCAGAAAATCCTAAAACAGTACCTAATCTATTCCGGTAATATTTCGTACCATCCCGAAAACAAACAATCTAAGCTGGACGTTAAAAATAACATGAAGAACAAGATCAACATCATCGATCCTAGGTAGTCTAGTCAATATTTTGGGTAGTGAGCACACCAGATAAACATTTCTTCGAGATCCTAAGCTGTGCAAGTTACTACTTAATTTACGAGTTACTTATAAGATCGCTTATGTAGCACCAACCGCATCAATAATCACATTATGTTGTAGTGGTTTATATGATCAGGTCGTCCAAAATACAACGCAAAGATGTAGCAGCTACTATTTCACTTCGTGCTTATACAAAAATTTGTGAGTTACACTATTATTCACTCATAAGACTTTACAGTCGATATTTTCTTTGTAGCATCAACACAATCGGGGCAAACAATTCATCCGATTATTACTGTTTGCAGCGGGTGTCCAGGTGGACAGTGCAACCCTAATGATAGACTGTGTCATTCTGATAACTTCATGCAGACAAACTGGAGTTTAAATAAAGAGCATTCACAATATTATTTTTCTTTTCAAGTCATAATAATTAATGAAAGTTACTGAGCACGCACAAAATCTATGCCTCTTACCAGCTGAAAAACTCTGACTGATAGTCCCCAGAAAAGCAGAGATACCGTACATCATTCACTAAAACTGGGTCTGATGCGAAAATCACTTATGTATTAATTTGCCTCGATAGTTCTTTTACTGCGACGCGGGACTTGTCTGTGCGCACTAAACCTTCTCCTGAGTCACCAGCACCTCAAAGTTGTGTTATTGCAGACACCGGAAAGTGGCAGTTTTGACCTACGGTAAGACCTACCTTAACGCCTACTGGCAGACATTGCACACACGACACCTTGCAGAGACGTCGAGTGTAAATCCAATGGATTCTTCTTACCTCGAACACCTTTTTCTTACCTTTTCGCTTATTCTGCCATTAATTGTTTCACTTGATTACTGCCGTTTGTCGTTTCACTTATTTCATATCATCATGAATGAATCAACGACACCCTACGAGACAACAAATGACATCTTCTACAGCGAGCAACTCGAAAAGATGATGTTGCAGTTCGAAGAGGGATACGAATACGGACCACAACGTCGCTCTTTCGAATCCGGGTTTCTCTACTGGTTATCACTCTTAACCTCGAATGTTCGTTTCGGAACGATCATTTCTTCCCATCTTCCTCTTTCTCCTGACCCCTTCCGATTCTTTCAAACAAAGGCACTGAAAAAAAATCAAAATGAAACCGAGCATCTGTGCAGAGGAAAACAACTCGGTCCGAGTTGGTATTTGATGAAGCCTGTGAAAGTACAATGTTGAACGTTCAGGCAGGAGATTAGCTATCAAATGACGTTAATTGCCATTACCGAAATGTGATCACGAAAAGCCACTACAATGAGACGACAAAGTATTAACAGAAAAAGATGGAAGAGGGATGTGAATACACGATACTCTATAACTCATAAGGCACGCCAGGTGAGTATAAGCAATCAATCACCTTTACAATGTAATTCCCAGTACTATACATTTCAGTCGGTAGCAAAACCAAGCATTACGAGAGTTGTATATGTGCCCGACGGATGACATGTGATATGGATGATATGGACATAACTATATATAACATCGTTCTAGACTGATTCTCAAGGATGCAGCAGTTATGTACACGGATGTACATGATACGCGCGTCGCGGTCAAGAGCGGGTAGTGCATAAGATAACATGGACTAGAGTCACTTTACAGGGTTTATCAACAATCGCGACAACTCCTTCGGTCTTTGACGACTGGTCCCATCCAATGCCGATCTTAACGTTTGCCTCACGCCGTCGCAAGGTTCGTTCTTCGTGTCATACATCGCCATTTGTGTGTTCCTATCCGAGGCATACTTCGTCGTGACATTTGCTCGGTGAGGTGGCTCCTGATGACGTCCCTCCACCTCTTCAAAACATGACAAAATGTAGGATACCACTAGAAGTTCTATGGCATTCTACCAGGAGTTTACCCCCTATTTCTGAGAGGGAAGAGCGACTTTTCTATCCAGGAATTGTAGTGGTAATGCTGATGAGTCAAAATCTTTCCTACTTCTGTCTACTGTTAAGTATGAGTTAGCTAACAGTGAATAGGAAAATAGAAAAAAACTTATTGAATAGGAAAAGGAAAGTTAAAGACAGCATTAGTGGTAATGTGGGTGCTGAGAAATCCGTGAAAGAAGTTAATTAAGTTAATTGCATGGAAACTATCAGCCTAAGAAGGCTATCTGTGGCGAAATCCCGGTGAAAAAGTGCGCCTCCGAGTTGTAGAAACGGCGCAACGGATAAGAGCAGCCGTCTTTCGATAATCAACTCCGCCTCCTATCGATGTGATATCTGGTCGGCTACGGTGAGAGTGGCCAAGGATATGCGGTGAGATGGAAGGTGTCGCAGCGCGCTTTCGCAGTTTTAACCTGAAGATCACTCCAGAAAAAAGGTGCTGTCGTATTTCGAAACATTCCCTTGTATTTACTTGGCAGCATGCCAATGCAATTTTCGTTCGGAGTATCCGCCTCTTCACGAAAAGGTCGTCCGCGTTGAGGATTAACGGGAGAGGGGGTCCTATTTCTCGGGTTTTTGGCCATTTCCATCCGTTTTTTCACTGTCCTGTGACTAAACATCTCGACTTTCAGGTTCACTACTTCTTTCACTTTTCGTCCGAAGTTCCCGTAATGCTGCCTTTAATGCAGCATCAAAGTACCTTCACCCACGAGAACATCATCTGGTCATCACATCCTTTACTGCAACATCATCTGGTCACCATTTGTGTGAGGGGTGGGGGTCATGAGGTCGAATTTCCGCTTCGCAGCGGTGCACTCGCGGCGCCATCAGTACGACTCGCCGTATCGATTGCCTGTGGGAACGTGACTGCGTCACGTCTGCGCTTCCACTCATGCCACACTGCCTCGCATGAATGCTGCCTACCCTGCCACTGGCACTCGCACCCGGCATGCCGCTTATTGCGCGCGGCCGCGCGGAATTTCGACCTCGTGAACCCTACCCTTTGTGTGAGCAGTCGTATTGCTGTATTATCTATCTTCTTTATCACTGGCTGTCGAACGGACACACATTCGATGAGACCGACAGACCGAAATACCGACCAACAAGCGCACGTTTGAAGTGAGTAATTTATATGATATAATGCAATGATCACCCAACCGTGACAATACTTATCGTTAACAACGGAGAGGATCCTATGGAGAGATTAACATACTGACAAGCTAACGTATCATAGATGGTTAGAATAAGTAAGAGAAACTTCGTGTCAAAATCGCTTTCAAAAAAGATGTTGAGCCAATGCCTCGCTCACATTCGTAGAGCGTCAAAACTAGTTTCAAACTTTTCAAAATTACTGGGCATTTTTGCAAAGATCATACAGGTTCAATACGGGAGACGAGCGATTCTGTCGTCAGCTCATGAGGCCGCATCGCACGCGCCACGTAGCGCGACAGAACCTGAGAGGCGTTTTTTTAACGGAAGTTTTGTGAATGGCCTCACTTTTGGGCTGAAATGTTTGTTCACGGGGATATATAGTTCCAGTTCTCATTTTCTCATTCCTGGTGGTGCTTTCAGACATAATCGCTATCCAGTCGAAAGTTGGGCTCTATTCACGCGAAACGACCCCTCCACTCTCTCATTTAGATGCGTTTGTGGAGGTGGTATTCTGGGAAAAGTCCGAATAGGTTGGAACATGGACGAATAATCTGACCCAAAAAAGATAAATACACCATACGCTTGCGAAAACGCTCGGAATTCGCGGCAAAAACGCATGCGACAAAATTAAGTGGATCACCAGATTCACTCAAAACTTCTCCATGCTTTACTTCCAGAGCAGGAAATGGTGCCCGATGGCGCCCAATCGCCTCGCACCCGCTTTGATCAAAATTGGTGAAATGGCCCTATGCTGGTGCTGGCAGCAGTGGTGCGCCATCCAGTACGGGCAGAGCGACTGCCTTTTTTGCGCCCAGCGGATTAAACTAAGCCCGGAGACAGGTTTGCAGCCCCATAAAAATTTTATTTTTCTGAATTACATTCACAACGATTCAAAACGCGAGGGTGTGGAGTTGTCCTGAGTGAATAGTGTCGAAAATTAAGCTCAGTTTTTACGAAATGAGAATACATCAGGTCACGCCGTAAGTTCCGGACCACTTTGCATTAAATTTTGTAAAACTTTTAGGAAAAATCCTAAAATTTTGCAACATGCATAGTGACATAGTACCGACTGTCGATATTCTGATCAGCTGTCCAGATTATTTTCTTGCTACACTATGCCAATTTCGCGAGAAGCCCTTAGAGCCCTCATTTTCCATAAGTAACGCCTAGGATCTACGGACGCGAAACCGTGCAGAGGATTACCCATACGATGGGCGAGGACACCGTCTCTCGAACCACGATTAATCGTTGGTATGTACCGCCGATTCAGTAATGGCATCTTTTCACTCGAAGATAACACACGTGTTGGACGCCCAGTGGACTTCTAAGCGGACGCTATACGGGTCTGCTGTAGAAAAGGATCCGAGACAGACTAGCCTAGCGAAGCGCTTCCGATGCAGTAAGACGACATTATTGATGCTCTTCCACGAAGTCGGGAAGTTGAACCCTTGACAGTTCTAGATGCGGTCCGACACAGCAGTCTTCCTCCTAACTTCCCATCGCATATTCGATTGGTTATCCAACTTAGTTACTAACGATGAGAGGTGGATACTGTGTATTAACCAATCCCACGAGAGGCAATGGCCCAGTCCAACGAATCCAGCAGTACCGACACTAGGAACCACATCGAAGAAAGATCCTTTTGAGCTCTGGTGGAATACAAGAAGAGTTGTTCACTAGGAGTTCTCACCCATTAATACTACAAGTAATGCTCAACTTTACTGTCAACATCCTGACCACCGTGCCGATCGCCTGAATGGAAAACAGGATCGAGTTCACATTCTTCATGGCAACGCTTTCATCATGGCGACACGTTGCGAAGGAAACTCGGGAAAAATTGAGAGCTTTTGAGTGAACGGTTCTTCCCCACCCACCATATGGCTCTGACCTGGCCCGAACGGAATACCACCCACTACACCCTCAAACCTATTTCTTGAGACGAAAATTTGGATTTTGCTGTGTTGAGGTGACACACTATGTTCACTTGGAAGAAGCTCCCGATCCTGCTCGTGCAGGAGATTGTAACGGACTTTATGATAGTGTGAGGTGTGTCCTTGAACTTAGGCATCGAAGAATCTCGTCAGAATTTGCCGAAGTTCCACTAATGTAGGGTCGAAAGTAGAGGAGAAAACAAATTACTTTTTTTTTTGGTATATGTAGATATAAAACTCAAGGTCACACGATCTGAAAACACCATCTTAAAGACACCAAAAGGGGGTAATTTTGGCTTACGGTAGAACAGACGTAGTGTGGACAAGTTTGAGTGGCCGCCATTGCACAAACTCGCCAATTTGACGCCTTGGCATGGTGCCAAAAGAAGATGTTTCTACTATAAATTTTTTTTCCTTTACTTTTTACTTTGTTCTTTCTTATATTGTTTCTAGATATACTTACATGAATGCTAATGTAGTTGGAAATGGCCACTCCACTGCGCGGGAGTCAGGTGCTACAACTAACGTTGGCCCACGGCCCGTCTCCTACAGCGGACAACTCGGAATGGATGCGCTGATGCGAATGCGATGCGAATACACACCGCAGCGTCGCGCTTTTGAGTCCGGGTTTTTTCGCCTGTTATCGCTTCTATCCTTGAGTGTTCTTTACAAAATGCTCATTTCTTTGCATCTTCCTCTTGTTTCGGACCCCCTTCCGGTTCCTTTAAGTCATTGGAACGGCCAATGTCCTCTACAGATCTCGTTTCTAATACCCTGGAGCTTATGGTTGTGAGGGACCAACCAATTTATTACCGTATCACTGACCAGAAATCCCTGTTAGGTGCACTAAATTTTCAATGGAACAATGGATCACCATATGATAGGACGAAAATATTGACCTATCCGTCGAATAGACAATCGAATCGTTGCACTGACGAAATAATGATTGGCATAAAGCCCACTGTGATTCTGAAGCAGAGGCATTCGAAAAAAAAAGGTTTAATGTGAGTTCCCAACGTTTAGGTCGCCTGTACTTTGTGTTTACAAGGTCTGCTATCATGTGGTATACCACTAGTAACTGTAGGGGGTCGGATACGTAAAAGCTGTATCGTAACGAGCCCTTTCTTTATTGTATTATTATTGTATAAGTGCAATGTGGGTTTCATAAAAGGCATGCATAGTTGCTACTCTCCATTCAAGTGTTAGTACAGCCACCGTGCAGAATGTGGTCCTATGGCATCCCTTCCGTAAGTTGATTTGTTACCTTGTATGCATTGTTAGCTGCAGAAAAACACTTTCAGATTTCCTTTTTCATCCTGTTGAGCGTTCTCGTCGCGTTGGGTATGTGAGCTATGGAAAGCTTACCGAGATGGTTTAAGAGATTAAAAATTACACTCATTCAGATGTCGCTCAGCCTGTCGTTCCGGCACCACAACCAGTCGTTCCGGCACCACAACCTGCTGTTCCGGCACCACAACCTGCTGTTCCGGCACCACAACCTGCTGTTCCGGCACCGCAACCTGTCGTTCCGGCACCACAACCTGTCGTTCCGGCACCGCAACCTGCTGTTCCGGCGCCGCAGCCTGTCGTTCCGGCACCGCAGCCTGTAGTTCCGGCACCGCAGCCTGTAGTTCCGGCACCGCAGCCAGTCGTTCCGGCACCGCAACCTGCTGTCCCGGCACCGCAACCTGCTGTTCCGGCACCGCAACCTGTCGTTCCGGCACCGCATCCTGCTGTCCCGGCACCGCAACTTGCTGTTCCAGCACCGCAACCTGTCGTTCCGGCACCGCAGCCTGTAGTTCCGGCACCGCAGCCTGTCGTTCCGGCACCGCAGCCTGTCGTTTCGGCACCGCAGCCTGTCGTTCCGGCACCGCAGCCTGTCGTTCCGGCACCGCAGCCTGTCGTTCCGGCACCGCAGCCTGTCGTTCCGGCACCGCAACCTGTCGTTCCGGCACCGCAGCCTGTAGTTCCGGCACCGCAGCCTGTCGTTCCGGCACCGCAGCCTGTCGTTCCGGCACCGCAGCCTGTCGTTACGGCACCGCAGCCTGTAGTTCCGGCACCGCAGCCTGTAGTTCCGGCACCGCAGCCAGTCGTTCCGGCACCGCAACCTGCTGTCCCGGCACCGCAACCTGCTGTTCCGGCACCGCAACCTGTCGTTCCGGCACCGCAACCTGCTGTCCTGGCACCGCAACTTGCTGTTCCGGCACCGCAACCTGTCGTTCCGGCACCGCAGCCTGTAGTTCCGGCACCGCAGCCTGTCGTTCCGGCACCGCAGCCTGTCGTTCCGGCACCGCAGCCTGTCGTTCCGGCACCGCAGCCTGTCGTTCCGGCACCGCAGCCTGTCGTTCCGGCACCGCAGCCTGTCGTTCCGGCACCGCAACCTGCTGTTCCGGCACCGCAACCTGTCGTTCCGGCACCGCAGCCTGTCGTTCCGGCACCGCAACCTGTCGTTCCGGCACCGCATCCTGTAGTTCCGGCACCGCAGCCTGTAGTTCCGGCACCGCAGCCTGTCGTTCCGGCACCGCAGCCTGTCGTTCCGGCACCGCAACCTGTCGTTCCGGCACCGCATCCTGTAGTTCCGGCACCGCAGCCTGTAGTTCCGGCACCGCAGCCTGTCGTTCCGGCACCGCAACCTGCTGTCCTGGCACCGCAACTTGCTGTTCCGGCACCGCAGCCAGTCGTTCCGGCACCGCAACCTGCTGTCCCGGCACGGCAACCTGCTGTTCCGGCACCGCAACCTGTCGTTCCGGCACCGCAACCTGCTGTCCTGGCACCGCAACTTGCTGTTCCGGCACCGCAACCTGTCGTTCCGGCACCGCAGCCTGTAGTTCCGGCACCGCAGCCTGTCGTTCCGGCACCGCAGCCTGTCGTTCCGGCACCGCAGCCTGTCGTTACGGCACCGCAGCCTGTAGTTCCGGCACCGCAGCCTGTAGTTCCGGCACCGCAGCCAGTCGTTCCGGCACCGCAACCTGCTGTCCCGGCACCGCAACCTGTCGTTCCGGCACCGCAGCCTGTCGTTCCGGCACCGCAGCCTGTCGTTCCGGCACCGCAACCTGTCGTTCCGGCACCGCATCCTGTAGTTCCGGCACCGCAACCTGCTGTTCCGGCGCCGCAGCCTGTCGTTCCGGCACCGCAGCCTGTAGTTCCGGCACCGCAGCCTGTAGTTCCGGCACCGCAGCCAGTCGTTCCGGCACCGCAGCCTGTCGTTCCGGCACCGCAACCTGTCGTTCCGGCACCGCATCCTGTAGTTCCGGCACCGCAACCTGCTGTTCCGGCGCCGCAGCCTGTCGTTCCGGCACCGCAGCCTGTCGTTCCGGCACCGCAGCCTGTCGTTCCGGCACCGCAGCCTGTCGTTACGGCACCGCAGCCTGTAGTTCCGGCACCGCAGCCTGTAGTTCCGGCACCGCAGCCAGTCGTTCCGGCACCGCAACCTGCTGTCCCGGCACCGCAACCTGTCGTTCCGGCACCGCAACCTGCTGTTCCGGCACCGCAGCCTGTCGTTCCGGCACCACAACCTGTCGTTCCGGCACCACAACCTGTCGTTCCGGCACCGCAACCTGCTGTTCCGGCGCCGCAGCCTGTCGTTCCGGCACCGCAGCCTGTAGTTCCGGCACCGCAGCCTGTAGTTCCGGCACCGCAGCCAGTCGTTCCGGCACCGCAGCCTGTCGTTCCGGCACCGCAACCTGTCGTTCCGGCACCGCAGCCTGTCGTTCCGGCACCGCAGCCTGTCGTTCCGGCACCGCAACCTGTCGTTCCGGCACCGCATCCTGTAGTTCCGGCACCGCAGCCTGTCGTTCCGGCACCGCAGCCTGTCGTGCCGGCACCGCAGCCTGTCGTTCCGGCACCGCAGCCTGTCGTTCCGGCACCGCAGCCTGTCGTTCCGGCACCGCAGCCTGTCGTTCCGGCACCACAACCTGTCGTTCCGGCACCGCAACCTGTCGTTCCGGCACCGCAACCTGTCGTTCCGGCACCGCAGCCAGTCGTTCCGGCACCGCAGCCTAATACATCCAGTAAGTTGCATAATAGCTTTTCGTGACATTAAAAAGAATGTGCTCGTAGGAACCTGACAAGGTTCTGATGAGAAGACCATTCGACGTCTGTTTAGCAGGTTCCGCCTTTAGAGGTGATCTCTACAAACAGCAGATCCTCTGTTGATCAGACTTCATTACATTAGAAGGATGCTGAAATATGGGCTAAAGCCCCAGTCTCGGACGGGATTCGAACCCGCACTCCATGCTCTCTTCGCTTATATGCTAGTCCATTACTCTGCCGAGATCTCTTTCACCTTAACTCAGCCTCTTAATTATTGGGTAGTTTAAAAAGCCTTTCCGTATTTTTAAATACCGCTTTTTCCCTCCAAACTGCTTTCCAGCAATCTCTTCTGTACATACACATGTAATACAAGTCCACACGCATCTATAGGTATCATTGTCTTCCATCTCCCGATAACCTTTTTGGCAAAATAAACATATCAAAGGTCAACCTCATTTTCAATATAAAAATTTTTCTTTGAAAGGCGTTAGACATGGAAAGGAAAAGGTGATAAGCCGATAGAGCAAGATCACGGCTATAAGGTGGATGAGGCAGTAATTTTTATCCAAGCTCGAGAATTTTTTGGCGAGGCAATTTTTTGGCAAGTCTCCCCACTATTGAAAAAGTGACTCGCCAAAAAATTCTCGAGCTTGGATAAAAATTGCTGCCCCATCCACCTCATAGCCCTGATCTTGCTCCATCGGATTATCACCTTTTCCTTTCCCTGTCTAACGCCATTCGAAGAAAAATTTTTGTATTGAAAATGAAGTTTACCTTTGATATGTTTATTTTGCCGAAAAAGGTTATCCGGGATATGGAAGACAATAATACCTATAGATGCGTGTGGACTTGTACTACATGTGTATGTACAGAAAAGATTGCTGGAAAGCAGTTTGGAGGGAAGAAGCGGTATTTAAAAATACGAAAAGACTTTTTAGACTACCCAATATATATTTACCACAGCTTTTCAGCACCCACACGTATAACATTTTGAGCAGGTTGGCCATAATCGGCATCGAACCGTAAAGCTGAAGGTTTAAAGACACTGTAAGGGGGATGTGGCAGATTGTTGAATATAACAGAAGGGATGTTCAGCAGTGTAGCAATAGAGAAAGAACGTAATAAAACGGGAGAAACCCGGGTGTGTTGCAAGTGTTCCGATTCTAGAGGTCGGCACCGAACTGGGTCACCGCCCTTCGCGAATTGTGCGAATGCTGGCGGGTCCTGCGTCTGGGCTCTCCCAGATTAGCCTAAGCCTTTTCAGGGGAGGGGCTTTGGCAGCGTGTTTTTACCTGTCTTTACCTGATTCCAATCCACCGCGCAACCTGACCTGACCTCACCAGTCGGAACACTTGCACTCCACCCGAGAAACCCGAGGAAAAGGAGACTAAAACCCTCCCTCCTCTTTCACGTCCCTCTGCATCACTAGCTGGTGGCGTAAATGCAGACGGACAAAAGGCCACATCAGCTGGTCGTGGCAATTCCTTCGGCGGATGAACGGCAACACCACTCGCAGTGCTGTGGGATCTTGATAAAATCCCAAGCCACTGCGAGTTTCGTCACCACATGTCACGTCTTCTGAAGTGGAATGTTTGTTTCCAGAGAACATGCATTCCCAATTCACAATTTCTCCTTGCCCGCCACGGTGCCTTTAGGTAGATACTCATTGTTGAAGGTAATTTTTGTCAGCCGCTGATTATCACCGCACCGTGCGATGCGGAAGTTGTTATAAGGATGCTGAGTCAAGCTGAGCAGGGTCTTGGTGAATAATGGATTAGCATATATGCACTGAAAGCATGGAGTGCGGGTTCGAGTCCCATCCAAGAACAAAGCTTTTGCCCGCAATTCAGCATCTTTATAACAACCTTCGAGCGGGATGCGGCGATAATGAGCAGCTGTCAAAAATTGAAACTTCAATAGACTTCTTTTTTTTCAATTTTCACCACTCTCATCTCAGTCTTCAAACCGAAGCATTATTTACAGCTCGCTTGGAATGCCCGGGTAGTCCGTTCACTCCTGAATTCAGACAAATCGCTCTCGATATGCACAATAATTTTAGGTGAGGATATGACAACTGTTACTACTATAATTTGAGGAGTAACAACGGTGTTCAGATCCCTTGTAGCTACTGGGCAAACCATAAATGGAAATGCCGGAAATACACCGACAGCAGCGTTCATGTATCGTCTGGTAAGTCACTTGCTCGCCATAGAAAGTTATAATTTCCAGGAAATCACGAAATTTCATTCTTCTGGCACTATTCAGAAATACGACTGCTCGGCTGAGCTATTTGCTTACGCACATGCAAGCAGTTGTGACGGAGTATTATCACAACCTTGGACAAGGCCTGGCTGGAAAGAGAATTTTCACAACTTCTTCCCTAAAACAGCAAGTGATAGCTTGGGGGCTATACGGAGAGTAAGTTCGGGGTTCAGTTTTAGGCGTGAGTCTCGTACTAATCGTTCTACTACACTTTTATTTTATTTTAGGCTATCACGGCTTGGCAGTCACAATTAGAGCGCTTCGGAGTTCCTACGAACTTGATTTTCACACAATCCATGCGCTCAGCCAAAACAAATGTTGTGAGAAGAATGACTAAGGCCAGTACATATTTAGCCAACAGCTTCCACTCAAGATCTTTTCCAGTGTTCGGGGTTACATGGAGGGGAACTTTAAAAAAAATTCAGATTCTCCCTGAAAGATCACCAATCGATAAACGTAGCATTACTGCTGCTACCCATTCAAAGTGTTACCGGAACGAACTTTTTGAAAACCCACTTAGTTTTTAGAGCCCAAATGACTCACAAGTTAAACGACGAAAAGCATGAGAACAGAAGCGAAGTGGGACCATCTTTCCTCTGCTCCTCTAAGATAAGCCGGGTGTGTGACGATATGACGGAAAATCGCGTGGCTGCCCGCGGCGAGTGCGAGTACCAGTGGCAGGGCATGGGAGCCTTCAAGCGAGAAACGAACTTTTTGAGAACCCACTCAGTTTTTAGAGACCAAATGACTCACAAGTTAAACGATGAAAAGCATGAGAACAGAAGCGAAGTGAGACCATCTTTCCTCTGCTCCTCTAAGATAAGCCGGGTGTGTGCAGATATGACGGAAAACCGCGTGGCCGCCCGCGGCGAATGTGAGTACCAGTGACAGGGCATGGAAGCCTTCAAGCGAGGCAGTGTGGGGGTGGAGGAGGCAGGGTGGCATAGCTGCAGGAGGCAGTGTGGCATGGGTGGAAGTGCAGAAGTGACGCAGTCACGCTCTGCCGGGCTTCCAAGGGCAATCGATTCGGCAAGTCATGCTGATGGCGCCGCGAGTGCAACGCCGCGAAGCGATTTTGCGTCGTATCTGCACACACCCTTTTTGCAGCACTTTTGAAATTTCTCCTTTTCTCTACCTTGCCTACCGCTTGAAAAAAATGGAGATTATTAGTCCATATCCAATTTGTTCCAAATATCCCACTAAATTTTCGTGTCTATTTGGAAATTGTCATGATCATTCGAAAAATATTTCACATGCTCGCCGGATGACGTTATTATTTCACACCGCACAATAACTCTCAACTTTAGATGATCTGGTCTACCAACACGCATATTGGTTGTGCAACGCAGAAATGTGGAAACTCGTATTTTACCTCATGTTTTTACAAATCCTTGTAAGTTTCCACTGTGTCGTTCACTTAATCGACTTCACCTTCAGACATTTGCTTTTAGCGTCAACACCATTGGAGCGAATATCTACCCACTCGGTCAGGTCTGCAGTCAATGTCCAAATGGCCAGTGTAACACTACAGAAGGACTCTGTTCATTTTGACAGTTGGATCCAGACATCATCAAAAACCGCTGATGAAAAGCATTAAGGAATCAATTTTGTTTCTCAATGTTCCAGCGATCAATAAAATCCAGAATGCGTAACCGCGTCCAACATTCCAAACTCGCTACAAGGTACTGTTACCTGCGGTTGTCAGAAACAGCGAAAGTCACGGTTGAGCCCTTTACAGATCTAATATTTCTCAGATGTTGAATTGGGTTGAATAGGTACTGGAGTAGGTTTATTAGGTATGTTAAAGACACCGGGAGAAGGGCAATTAAGGTTTACGGTATGGGACGACGGTGGCCACAATGCACACACGGCACCTTGCCAAGACGTCGAAAGTGAATAAATTAGGTTTTAGTTGTAATCACACTTTTTTCTTACGCTTTCGCTTATTCTTCACTCAACTGTTTTACTTGTTTGTTGCTGCGTGTTGGTTCACTCATTCCACATCATCACCAATGAATGAAATACACTCTACGAGACAACAAAGGACACCTCTACAGCGGACAACTCGGAAAGTCAGTGAGTTGATACGAATGTGATGCGAATACATAACACAGCGCCGCGCTTTTGAGTCCGGGTTTCTCCACCGATCATCCCTACTAACTTTGAATGTTCCTTACAAAATGATCATTTCTTTACATCTTTCTCTTTCTTCGGACCCCTTCTGGTTCCTTTAAGATTAGGTTGTGAAAACAGAAGTTTAGTTGGCAAGTAAAGAAAAGAAGGGTCCAAGGTAGTAGCTACGTATTATCCATGACTTCATAGACCATCTTCGTAGCACCAACTTTTTAAAGAACGATGTAAAGCACCGATCTCTAATCTACGAATAGCTGGTTCACCTCAATGGCAGAAGAAGTACAAGAGCGACTCAGGACGTCACCAACGCTGCAACACCGACCAAAGCCGGGAACGTACTCCCGCACGACTTAATAAAATCGAAAACATGGCAAACAATTATTTCAGCAGATTGCGAATGTCGAGCTTCGTCATTCACCATTACCAGAGGATCGCTCATCGCTACATAAACTCATCACATAGAACCGATGACGAGACCGAGATACGACATCCCTGTAAAGTCTGGTAGCGATCTGGCGGCCGTATTATCATACCCTATATATAAACCAGGAGTTTGGTTTGTCCGTTTGTGTGTGTGTGTGTGTGTGTGTCCGGTTCAATTACCCAAGTTTGAGGTACGTGACACTATACAGACCCTCAGAAGTTAGCAGGAAAGGGCCAAGTGCTGGCTGGGTGAGGCGTAATGGGGGATGTACAGAACGCACATCGACTTTGTCGATATCGATTGGATCGATCGATATCGATCGAAAGTACCGGCTTTGTGCAGAAGGCTGGAAACGGCTCATGTACCCGATCCAACGGAAGGTCGGCTCATCAGCGGGAAGGTCGGGTCAAGTGTGGGTTGGGTGGGGAATGGTAGGAGATGCACTCATGAAAGTTGAAATTCTGCAACACACGCATCACCGATCGACATCGATTGAAAATATCGGTTTTTGTGCAGAAGGTTGGAAACGGTTTATGGACCATACTATTGATTGAGTGCCCTCATAGAGATTGAAATTCTACAACATCATGCATCACCGATCCATATGGATTGAAAATATCGGTTTTTGTGCAGAAGGTTGGAAACGGCTCGTGGACCGTACTACTGAGTGAGTGCCCTCATAGAAGTTAAAATTCTACAACATCACGCATCACCGATCGATATTGATTGAAAATATCGGTTTTTGTGAAAAAGGTTGGAAACGGCTTATGGACCATAATACTGAGTGAGTGCCCTCATAGAAGTTAAAATTCTATAACATCATGCATCACCGATCGATTGATTGAAAATATCGGTTTTTGTGCAGAAGGTTGGAAACGGCTCATGGACCATACTACTGAGTGAGTGCCCTCATAGAAGTTAAAATTCTACAACATCATGCATCACCGATCAATATTGATTGAAAATATCGGTTTTTGTGCGGAAGGCTGGAAACGGCTTATGGACCATACCACTGAGTGAGTGCCCTCATAGAGGTTGAAATTCTGCAACATCATGCATCACCGATCAATATTGATTGAAAATATCGGTTTTTGTGCGGAAGGCTGGAAACGGCTTATGGACCATACCACTGAGTGAGTGCCCTCATAGAGGTTGAAATTCTGCAACATCATGCATCACCGATCAATATTGATTGAAAATATCGGTTTTTGTGCGGAAGGCTGGAAACGGCTTATGGACCATACTAGTGATTAAGTGCCCTCATAAAAATTGAAATTCTACAACATCATGCATCACCGATCGATATTGAGTGAAAATATCGGTTTTTGTGCAGATGGCTGGGAACGGCTTATGGACCATACTATTGATTAAGTGCCCTTATAAAAGTTGAAATTCTACAATATCACGCATCACCGATCGATATTGAGTGAAAATATCGGTTTTTGTGCAGAAGGCTGGGAACGGCTTATGGACCATACTATTGATTAAGTGCCCTTATAAAAGTTGAAATTCTGCAACAGCATGCGTCACCGATCGATATTGAGTGAAAATATCGGTTTTTGTGCAGAAGGGTGGGAACGGCTTATGGACCATACTATTGATTAAGTGCCCTTATAAAAGTTGAAATTCTACAATATCACGCACCACCGATCGATATTGAGTGAAAATATCGGTTTTTGTGCAGAAGGCTGGGAACGGCTTATGGACCATACTATTGATTAAGTGCCCTTAGAAAAGTTGAAATTCTACAATATCACGCACCACCGATCGATATTGAGTGAAAATATCGGTTTTTGTGCAGAAGGCTGGGAACGGCTTATGGACCATACTATTGATTAAGTGCCCTTATAAAAGTTGAAATTCTGCAACAACATGCGTCACCGATCAATATTGATTGAAAATATCGGTTATTGTGTAGAAGGTGTCCTTACTGCACACCACTTTACTGGATCATGTCACACTCCGCACACTGTGGACGCTGTTGACGGGCCTGCATTAAAATGTTCGGTGTTTAGATGAAAATGTCTATAGTTCGTTCGGAAAGAGCCCAGGTGTCGGGATATCATACCTCATATATAAAACAGGAGTTTGGTGAGTCTGTATATCTGTGTGTCCACCCTTGGGTTTAACTACCCAAGTTTGAGGTGTAGAGGGCGTGGCCTACGGGCTTGGGTGAGAGTGAGAGTGTGTGACGGGATGAGAGAGTTCGATACACGCGCTGACTTTGCATGCTTCCATGTGTGACGCGCAGTAGTGTGCTCCAGCTGGCATACCAAATTGAATGAGAGTTTTAGCGCATCGGCGATTTGGCGTGCCACGTCACTCTAGCAACCGCGGTCAGTTGAACGCGGCGCGTGCCAACGTGCGGTTGTTTTCTTTTTCTGCTATTTCCTTTTCGTAATTTTCCATATCTTATCGAAAGCCGATATCTGTTATGGCAAATATCCAAAATCGCGGATGCGCCAATACTTTCACCTTCCGATTAATACGTATCTTATCCTTTACGCAAACGCGCCAATTCTCTCGAATCGCGGATGCGCCGATCCGCCAATTGTCTCAAATCGCAGATGCGCAAATGAGCTCATTTTCTCGATCGATACGTGTATTTAACTTTACGCCAATGCGCCAAAACTCTCATTTAGTTGGGTATGGCATGCCAAATTGAATGAGAGTTTTAGCGCACCGGCGCATCCGCGATTTGGGATTTTTGGCATGCCACGTCACTCTAGCAACCGCGGTCAGTTGAACGCGGCGCGTGTCAACGTGCGGTTGGTTTCTTTTTCTCCTATTTCCTTTTCGTAATTTTCCATATCTTATCGAAAGTCGATATCGAAAGCCGCACGTTGGCACACACCGCGTTCAACTGATCGCGGTTACAAGAGTGACGTGGCACGCCAAAATTCCCAAATCACTGATGCGCAAATGTGGGCGCTACTGGAGTTGGGGGGGGGGCCACTCGACAAAAGCATAAGTTGCCCCCAATTTCTGTTTATAGGCACTCTCAAGGTTATTTTATGCCTAGATACAGCTAACTAACTGAAAAAACAATCAAACTATCCTCCATCAGAATATAACGAGAAATTCACTTCAACTAGACTAAACAACCACTTACGCATATTCGCCTAAGCCTGGAGAAAGGGAATCTCCTTCCCCAAGGCTTAGGCTAACATAGGATGGAAAAAAAGCACGAATTTGCTTCATTAGAATCGTTTCTATGCAGTATTCGAAGCCGATTCGGCTAGCGCTATGGCTTCTCTGCGCTCTATCCCTGCGTTAGAGACGCAGAGCACAGTGCGCTGGCCCCCCCCCCCAACTCCAGTAGCACCCAAATGTGCTCATCTTCTCGATCGATACATATATTTAACTTTACGCCAATGCGCCAAAACTCTCATTTAGTTGGGTATGGCATACCAAATTGAATGAGAGTTTTAGCGCATCGGCGCATCCGCGATTTGGAATTTTTGGCATGCCACGTCACTCTAGCAACCGCGGTCAGTTGAACGCGGCGCGCGTCAACGTGCGGTTGGTTTCTTTTTCTCCTATTTCTTTTTCGTAATTTTCCATATCTTATCGAAAGTCGATATCTGTTATGGCAAATATCCAAAATCGCGGATGCGCCAATACTTTCACCTTCCGATTAATGCGTATCTTATCCTTTACGCAAACGCGCCAATTCTCTCTAATCGCAGATGCGCAAATGTGCTCATCTTCTCGATCGATACATATATTTAACTTTACGCCAATGCGCCAAAACTCTCATTTAGTTGGGTATGGCATACCAAATTGAATGAGAGTTTTAGCGCATCGGCGCATCCGCGATTTGGAATTTTTGGCATGCCACGTCACTCTAGCAACCGCGGTCAGTTGAACGCGGCGCGTGTCAACGTGCGGTTGATTTCTTTTTCGTAATTTTCCATATCTTATCGAAAGCCGATATCTGTTATGGCAAATATCCAAAATCGCGGATGCGCCAATACTTTCACCTTCCGATTAATGCGTATCTTATCCTTTACGCAAACGCGCCAATTCTCTCTAATCGCAGATGCGCAAATGTGCTCATTTTCTCGATCGATACGTATATTTAACTTTACGCCAATGCGCCAAAATTCTCATTTAGTTGGGTATGGCATACCAAATTGAATGAGAGTTTTAGCGCATCGGCGCATCCGCGATTTGGAATTTTTGGCTTGCCACGTCACTCTAGCAACTGCGGTCAGTTGAACGCGGCGCGTGTCAACGTGCGGTTGGTTTCTTTTTCGCCTATTTCTTTTTCGTAATTTTCCATATCTTATCGAAAGTCGATATCTGTTATGGCAAATATCCAAAATCGCGGATGCGCCAATACTTTCACCTTCCGATTAATACGTATCTTATCCTTTACGCAAACGCGCCAATTCTCTCTAATCGCAGATGCGCAGATGTGCTCATTTTCTCGATCGATACGTATATTTAACTTTACGCCAATGCGCCAAAATTCTCATTTAGTTGGGTATGGCATAACAAATTGAATGAGAGTTTTAGCGCATCGGCGCATCCGCGATTTGGAATTTTTGGCATGCCACGTCACTCTGGCAACCGCGGTCAGTTGAACGCGGCGCGTGTCAACGTGCGGTTGATTTCTTTTTCTCCTATTTCTTTTTCGTAATTTTCCATATCTTATCGAAAGTCGATATCGAAAGCCGCACGTCGGCACACACCGCGTTCAACTGATCGCGGTTACAAGAGTGACGTGGCACGCCAAAATTCCCAAATCACTGATGCGCAAATGTGCTCATTTTCTCGATCGATACACATATTTAACTTTACGCCAATGCGCCAAAACTCTCATTTAGTTGGGTATGGCATACCAAATTGAATGAGAGTTTTAGCGCATCGGCGCATCCGCGATTTGGAATTTTTGGCATGCCACGTCACTCTGGCAACCGCGGTCAGTTGAACGCGGCGCGTGTCAACGTGCGGTTGGTTTCTTTTTCTCCTATTTCTTTTTCGTAATTTTCCATATCTTATCGAAAGTCGATATCTGTTATGGCAAATATCCAAAATCGCGGATGCGCCAATACTTTCACCTTCCGATTAATACGTATCTTATCCTTTACGCAAACGCGCCAATTCTCTCTAATCGCAGATGCGCAGATGTGCTCATTTTCTCGATCGATACGTATATTTAACTTTACGCCAATGCGCCAAAATTCTCATTTAGTTGGGTATGGCATAACAAATTGAATAAGAGCTTTAGCGCATCGGCGCATCCGCGATTTGGAATTTTTGGCATGCCACGTCACTCTAGCAACCGCGGTCAGTTGAACGCGGCACTTGCCAACGTGCGGTTGGTTTCTTTTTCTCCTATTTCTTTTTCGTAATTTTCCATATCTTATCGAAAGTCGATATCTGTTATGGCAAATATCCAAAATCGCGGATGCGCCAATACTTTCACCTTCCGATTAATACGTATCTTATCCTTTACGCAAACGCGCCAATTCTCTCTAATCGCAGATGCGCAGATGTGCTCATTTTCTCGATCGATACGTATATTTAACTTTACGCCAATGCGCCAAAATTCTCATTTAGTTGGGTATGGCATAACAAATTGAATAAGAGCTTTAGCGCATCGGCGCATCCGCGATTTGGAATTTTTGGCATGCCACGTCACTCTAGCAACCGCGGTCAGTTGAACGCGGCACTTGCCAACGTGCGGTTGATTTCTTTTTCTCCTATTTCTATTTCGTAATTTTCCATATCTTATCGAAAGTCGATATCGAAAGCCGCACGTCGGCACACACCGCGTTCAACTGATCGCGGTTACAAGAGTAACGTGGCACACCAAAATTCCCAAATAACTGATGCGCAAATGTGCTCATTTTCTCGATCGATACGTATATTTAACTTTATGCCAATGCGCCAAAACTCTCATTTAGTTGGGTATGGCATACCAAACTGAATGAGAGTTTTAGCGCATCGGCACATCCGCGATTTGGAATTTTTGGCATGCCACGTCACTCTGGCAACCGCGGTCAGTTGAACGCGGCGCGTGTCAACGTGCGGTTGGTTTCTTTTTCTCCTATTTCTTTTTCGTAATTTTCCATATCTTATCGAAAGTCGATATCTGTTATGGCAAATATCCAAAATCGCGGATGCGCCAATACTTTCACCTTCCGATTAATACGTATCTTATCCTTTACGCAAACGCGCCAATTCTCTCTAATCGCAGATGCGCAGATGTGCTCATTTTCTCGATCGATACGTATATTTAACTTTACGCCAATGCGCCAAAATTCTCATTTAGTTGGGTATGGCATAACAAATTGAATAAGAGTTTTAGCGCATCGGCACATCCGCGATTTGGAATTTTTGGCATGCCACGTCACTCTGGCAACCGCGGTCAGTTGAACGCGGTTACAAGAGTGACGTGGCGCGCCTAAATTCCCAAATCGCGAATGTGCCGATCCGCCAATTCTCACAAATCGCGGATGCGCAGATGCGCTCATTTTCTCGATCGATGCGTATATTTAACTTTACGGTGATGCGCCAAAACTCTTATTCGATTTGATATGTACACAGCATTAGAAACTCTTTTCATTGTAATTCCGCTCCGAACCACTTATTTGAAGCCGACGATGTCTGCTCCTGACATGTGACACCCAAGTGATGAACGGTTTTGCCCCACCGAGGTTCGTGGCTGTCCAGTACTGTTAGTTCCATCTACATTACGAACGAGTGTCGCCCATTCCGCGTAATCAGGAGGTTGGAGCTCCTCAATTCCAACTTATTATTATTTACTTTTGCAGAATACAGCTCTAAAATGCTTTTCAGTCCGTACATTTCTGCGAGTCCCCAGCCACATGATCTCTGCCACCTACCGCCATATAGACGTGATCAACTGATATGTGGGGCTCTCTGTTGATCTTACCCATGCGCGACCCGTATTCGGAAGACCTCCTCGATGCCGACGATGCCTGCTCCTGACATGTGACACCCAAGTGATGAACGGTTTTGCCCCACCGAGGTTCGTGGCTGTCCAGAACTGTTAGTTCCATCTACATTACGAACGAGTGTCGTCCATTCCGCGTAACCAGCAGGTTAAAGCTTCTCAATTCCTACTTTTGCAGAAGCATAACCTATAAATAAACAAGGAGTTTGGTGTGTGTACTATTGTCTGTCCGTTCGATTCTCCGTTTTACCAGTAAGACAAGTGGGGAGGTCAGATCAAGTTCGGGTTGGGTGGGCATGGCCAAAATGATCAGAGCGGACATGGGCAAGCCTGACTCCGCCCGCAGTAGGCGGGGCGTTCGCTGCATTGTCTTCAGATCGACGCTAAAATTCTTTCATCTCAAACTTCCACGGGCAGCGGGAGAAGGTGAACCAAGATGAGATCGGAGTATATGTAGCAGTTAAGGAAAGCCCACCTTCAACGGGCGGAGCGTGCTGCAAGCGGCCGGTGCTTACTGCAACTGTTCATAACCCAGCTCCAGAGCAGTCTAGAGACTGAGGAAAAATCGCTGGAGATCAGCGAGATCTGAACTGTTTCCAGTATATTTGAAGTGAGGGAAGACCCACCCACAGTGGGCGGTGCAAGCAACCGAAATCGTGTTCACTCATGAAACATCATATTCTTCTCTAGAGCGGTCCAGGGACGGGGTGAAAACCAAAATGTGTAACAGCCGAAGTGGCAAAAATAATGCCAAATGATCACGTTAGGCGGAGCCTTCGCTACGATGTTGATTGAAAATATCAGTGTTTGTGCCGAAGGCTGGAAACGGCTTATGGACAGTTGAAATCCTATAACATCATGCACCACCGATTGATATTGATCGGAAATATCGGTTTTTGTGCAGAAGGTGCCTTTACTGCACACTACTTTACCAGACTATGTCAGACTCCGCTCACTGTGGGCACTATGGACGAGGCCTGCGTTAAAATGTTCCGTGTTCAGATGCAAAATTCTATAATTCTTTCCAAGGAGCCCATGAGTCGGGATAACATAACCTATATACAAACCAGTAGTTGTTGTGTCTGTTAAGTTGTCTGTCTGTCCCAAGCGAAATTCTATACTGCCTGAAAAACAAGCGGGGGAAGTCAGGTCATGTTAGGGTTGGATAGGTTTTGCTAGAGATGAACAGGTAGCACATGGACCATGTCAGACTCCGTCCCCTGTGGGAGGGGCGTGCGTTACAATGTTCGGTGTCCAAATGCAAAATTCTATAATTCGTTCCAAGAGAGCCCAGGAGTCGGGATGAGGTGAGCCAAAATGAGTCAAGGGAGTTTGTGACTGCTGAAGAGACCTACCGGCCCCTTCGCTGTAATTCGTTCCAAAAGAGCCAGGAGTAGCGATAAGGTAAGCCAAAATGAGTGAAGGGTGTATGTAGTAGATGAAGAATACACGCCTTCAGTAGGCGGAGCACGCTCCACGTAGGTGGTGCTTAACGAGCGTTTATAAGTTGTCTCAGGTGCAGCCCAGAAACTGCGAAAAAAATCGATGGAGATTAGTGCTGTCTAGGCGGTGTTGCACATTATTGAGGTAGGTGGAGGCCCGCCTACAATGAGCGGAACGTGCAATCACCAATATCGTGCTCACTCATAAGAAATATAACACCGCCCAGAGCGGTCTAAAGTGCCGTAGAGAGCGGGAGTAATTCGATGCGGCTAGAGTGACAAAAATAATGTCAACTGATCACGGTAGACGGGCCGTCATCAGGATATTGGCTGAAAGTATCGGTTTTTGCGAAAGGCTGCAAACGTCTTATGGACCATAGACTCAGTGAGTACCGTCATGAAAGATGAAATCCTGGAAAGCATCAGCAAGCCACACCAATAGGTGAAGCTGTTGCAGAACTTCAATGAAGTCCTATTGGTCGACATCGATCGAAATCATAGATCTCTATGCAAAGAGCTGAACAGGTAATGAGATCTCATTGAATGATTACAGTCGCAGAGGTTGGAAAACTGCAGCATCATGTGCTATAGGTCGTAATTGTCGGTTTTCTTACAAAGAGCCGGGCAATGAGATGGGCCACACCAGTGGATGGATATAATTGCAGAAGCTTACATTCTGTAGAGCTTATTGCATGTAGATCGATACCTATTGCTATAATGGACCTTTGTAAAGATGGCTGTAAATGGACTACCCCTCAGCACAAATGTAAAATCTATGTATTGATTTCCGCCAAACCACATTGCTGTGCAATTTCTTTTACATCATTTCGCCCACAGCCCGCTTCGCACCGGTGTCCCGTAACGCGATGTAGATCGCGAAGCTCACCTGTTTACATCATTTCGCCCACAGCCCGCTTCGCACCGGTGCCCCGTAACGCGATGTAGATCGCGAAGCTCACCTGGTTACCTTATATAAACCAGGAGTTTGGTTTGTCCGTTTGTGTGTGTGTGTGTCCACCCTGTGGTTTAATTACCCAAGTTTGGGGTACAGTACGGACATGGGTGAGTGGCTAGAGTGAGAGTACGTGGAGAGAGTGAGAGTGTGTGGCGGGATGAGAGGGTTCGATACACCGCTAATTTTGCATGCTTCCATGTGTGACGCGCAGTAGAGCGCGCCAGCCCAACTGGTTTTAACATAATCCCTTAACAGGTGCACTGAAGACCGGAGCCGAAAAGCGCCATTGCGCCAACTTACAAGTGAAAAGAAACCACCGTTATCTTCTTCAACTGTGGACCAATTTACCTGATATCCTACATTCTAAATGATCAAGATTAGTTTGGTGCAGTGCGGATTCCGACTTGACTATGAAACCACTGACGCTAGGAAGGTCTCGCAGATCATGACGCGTTCTTTGAAAGCGGTTATTCGCATCGTGTGGGGGTACGTGCACGAGACATATATAAATGATGTCCATTTTGCTGAGCGGCCCTATGAATGCCATAGAAGGGGTCGATGGTTCGATCCCCACTAAGGACAATCTTTGCAAAATTTCAGTTTCATTGCAGGGTTCGCAAACATGAGAACGTGTAAATTAAGTACAATAATCACTCTGAAAATCAGGCTACACCCTATTAGCATCTTCAGCGAATTTGACAGACCAATTTGTTAAGCCTTTCAGCGCCCAGAGCGCACGAGCAAGACAGGGTTGCACTAACAGGATTTGATGTTCGTGCTCAAGGGGTCGAACTACCCCCTAGGGGTAAGTTTCCAGCCCATCACAAGATTCTGAACCAAAAAAATTTCAAAAAATTTTCAAAAAAAGTTTCAAAGAAAATGCAAAAATTTGAGCTGAGCATTGGTATCCTTCGACTGCACGTTCTACGAAGGTCAAAGAGGGAGACTACGTTATCACATGTCAAGAAATCCTGATTAGTTTTCTTGTTTGATACTTGGTAGGTGAAGTTAAAGCGATATATGTACATTCAGGTTGTGCACAGTCCATTGACTTTCAGCGACTTCAATAATTCTTCACCTCTACAAATAAAAAAGGACACCTATTCATGGACAAACATACCGCGTGGAAGTTAGGGCCAAAATTTGGATTTGGTTAAAAAATGCCTCCAAGGGTAGCTTGACCCCAGAATGCAATATGATACTCATTCAGCACGAAAACGCGAATTTCAAGCGCTACAGCTCCCTTCGTGTCCAAAAAAGTCAGATCACCAAATCCGCTGAAAATTCGTACCTACTTAGAGTCAAGCTGGCACGCTTTCAACGAAATCATAGTCACTGGACATAAAGAGGCATATGTGAAGAAGAAATAGTGAAAACAAAAGAATGCAAAAATTTGTTAGCAGCAGAATCCGAACACAAGCCCATCATTTCACCCGCTTAAAAGCCCACCGTGGTATCCAGTATGCCATCCAGCCGTAAAAGCGTAGGTTAAGAGAACTGTTCTTACCCGAGCGGCTGAGCAGAATATGCACATCGATACCGGTCTGCAGCCAATCCGTCAGACCGGTATCGATGGAAAACCATGATTTTCATTTGGCAGCGATGCATGTGAGGATTCCTTTTTTCTCCTCCGATTTTCACCACTCGTCACACAAACGAATCTGCCACATACAAACATTCCTTGTCAACTGGTGTCTATCATAAAAGGCGGATGCGTTCAGAGAGTGACAAGCTCATTTCAGCAATCAAACAGCTTTCTCACAGCGCCTCTGCCTCGACTTACTCCACTTATAACTGTTACATAAAATGAACATTTTTCAAGACTCCAAAAAAAAATTTTCAAAGAAATGCTGTTTTATTTTGTTTATCTATCTCATCACATGTCCTCTATCTCCACATTGATCAAATATTCTATTATATAATACCCAGACTCTGACTTTATAGCGAATATTTTGCATTGTATAATTTTGAAGCACTTCGAAATGAAAGGATCGAAAACTCTTCACCGCCCCATTTTTCCCACATAGAGACAATTAAAATGGTCTTATGGTATTATAGATGCTCTAACGAATGTGGCATTTTGCGTCTTTTACAGTACGAAGGCGATCAGTGACTTACAACGGAAGGCTCCCAGGTCACCATGGCCATTTGAGACGAGATGTATAGTATGTGTCGCCAACGCAGTTTCGAACGATATCTCAAATCTGCCCTTCAAATCTGCTTAACCATTTTTGGACCGGAGTTACAGACGGCTACGATATACGGGTAACCTGTATTACAGGTCTGTTGCGAGTTGCGAAATAGCATCGATAGCAGCGGTTAGCGAATTGGAATCGTAATTTCGAGGTCTGAGCTGGAGTTCTTAATGAATTTGCCTGTTTTGTTTTTTGAAATACCTTCCAAAAGTTTGCAAAACGCTTTTGCGCCTCTGTAGAGGTGTACGTGGCACTCGCTGATATGCTACAGACAATGAGACGTGCCATTTTGGCTCATAACTACCTTTATCTTCTAGTTCAAGATACCAACAATTCCACCACCTCTTTCGTTTGCATGGCATACAAATGAGAAATTATGAAGCCTTTTGCGAACATTTTTGATAGGCCGATAAGGAACGTTTTTAGTAGCAGGAAAGATTTCTCTGCCCTATATCCTTAGCTACCCCATCGCCGATATTGATGGTGACCAAAAGGTGAACTAGCTCTCAACATTCCAGTTTGGCGGGAAATTATATAGTGTATGAGAAAAGTCAAGCGCACAACACAAATATCTTATTTACTTGACGCGAAAATCCATGTGAGTCCTGTGTTTGGGGGCCCTTGCCATAATGCCATCAAGTACTATCATCATTAGATCCATTGAAGCTTGTCTCCAATTTAGTATGACTTCCCGTTTATAAACATATATCTTGTGTATTTTGCGCAAGTTTATTAAATACACATTTTTAAGAGAAATTATGCGGTACCCGTATTTCTAATCTGGCAGAAACAACTCTTTGCGACAAATTTTATGAAGCTATTGACGCACCCTCTTTGGCCAGCGGTCCTATGACGAGAGCACATAATTTTCTTGTCAAACAATCGAGACATTTTTTTGCGTATTTTGTGAGTAACACTCTCTATATACAATTTTTCAGCCAAACTGGAATATTCGGGGATAGTTCACCTTCTGATCACTATTATAATCGACGGTGTGGTGGCTGTGGGCATAGGGCAAAGAATTGTTTCTCCTGAAACCATTCCTTATTTCTAAAAATATTCCTCATTCCTAAAAAAGTTCGCAAAAGGCTTATTTATTTCTCATTTGGATGCCCTGAAAACGAACGAGGTGGTGGATTTGAATGGTAATATCTTGGACCAGAAGGTAAGGGCCGTCAGGGACAAAATGGCTATTCCCAGTGTCTGTAGCATATCAGCGAGTGCCACGTACACCTCTACACAGGCGCGAAAGCATTCTGCAAGCTTTTGGAAGGCATTCTAAAAAAGCAAAACGTGCACATTCATCAAGGACCCGAACTCAGGTTTTGAGATTCTGAACCTAATTCACTAACCAGTGCTCCATCGTAGCTCTGTTCAAGCCATTTCGCAACTTGCATAAGGCCTGCAGTACACGTTACGCCGTATATCACAGGCGTCTGTAACTCCGCTCCCAGAATCAATCAGCAGATTCGAAGGCACGGTGATGGAACTTTTCCCTTGTTAGTACCCTTAACCTTTCCCTCATACGGAGCTCAAACTCGTTTTCCGATAAATAGCCTCGTTAAACACATTCTCGTCTGAGCATATAACCTTCATAGATTATCCTCAACTCTGTTAAGCACTTCTACTAGCCTATTTAACGGATAAGAAGGCTCAAAAGTACGCACCGCCTTTTGCAAATGGATACTGTCCACATTCAGAGAAATCGTGCATGGAAAGGAAAGGTTCTCTGTTGCTCATATACTTATGTTGTATTTGCCTGATAAATGCGGCATGCAAATCTTCACGCGAAAAAGTGCGAATTGGACTCAGATACAGCTCCTCAAAAAGATGGTCGAAGGGGCGGGATCTCAGAGCAAATGCCCACCCTCTCGTCCGCCAAGTCGGAGACGAATAGAACGAACAGAAAGTTACGTGAGCAGTCCTACTTTTCGTCTACGACCGCAGCGGACGACGGTGTGTCTAAGCTGTCTGCATCACCCTCTTCAGTGAGGCAGAGGACGCGAAAGCACGTGCTCGATAAGAATCAGGTAAAAGATTTGTCATATTTCCTGGTTTTTGGCCTTTTCATTTCCTTCCCTCTCAATTGTTGCATTACGTAGCACATCCACCTTCATTCCATTGCAAGGTCTGCTACAGCTGCCCCCAAATGTCTTGCAAATAGCGAAATCAAAAATTACACAAGTTTGAATAATATGTGGTATTCTCGTATTAGTGGAGCACTTTTAGGGTGAAGCACACTTTCCTTGAATGTGCCTAAACCATCAATTCATTTGGTGATCGTATGCGTGAAAGCTCTCATTCTCCAGTGTCAAAGGTTTTCCGACGGCATTCACAGTTTTCTACTAATGTACCAGGAAACATTCACCACCACCACCACAGATCATCAATGCATTGCTATTTTCACCCTTATTTTTTGCTAGACATCCTTAAGGAGTACTGAGCGCAGTAAAACTCCGTGATCATTCCTAGCTAGTGCAATTCCAGGTCGGACAAAATGTTCCCGCCATTTTGCGCCATGAAAAACTTCCCGTAATTTTTACTAATACTTTTCCTGATTTCTTGAGAAAATGGCTCTCTCGTATAGATATCAACCTTGGGGAGCATGTCGCAGCCAACATACTAAAAGTCGAAATTTATACCAATTTAATTTTCTAATTGTATGATTAATCTAATGATTTCTTGTATTACTTACGATTAGATCTACTTCTAGGAAGAAAATGTGCTTTCTCGTATAGATACCAACCTAAGGGAGCATGGCTCAGCCAACATAAAAGTCGAAATTTATACCAATAATTAATATTATCATTATCATTTATTTATTCATATTAATTATTAATTTATTATAATTTCCTAATTAATTGTTGAAACCTCCAACGAGCTAGTACGAAATCACCGAGCCAGAAAAGTGGAAGGTACCGTGGCCTGACTGATTCTGACCAAGGATTTGATCGCCTAACCACACTAGTGGAGCGGCACCACTTGTCACTAAACCACCTCCGTCTGCAACGATAGGTCACGACTGTGTCTGAAGTTGTGCACAATAGATGGTCATAAAACAACTGTATAGTTCCCAATTGTTGCAATAAATATGAAAAAATTCTGTGGCCACTCACCGTGAGTAAAACTCAGGCCATCATGTAACCCAGGTGCTGTATTCATACGGGCGGGGTGGTGTAGGGACAGGTGGCGGCGATCGTAACCCACATCAATACCCGCTCAGACTAACCAAGACTTCCATCCCTCAGGGTTGATTTAGTTCTATACTGTAGGGGAGGATAGAAGCACTAACTTGCACATCGGCTGGCTTTTCCTTCAAGGCAGTATATAGGGCATACACCTGCTCCACCATGACTCTGGATGGATCTTGAATAGGTGGTACATCCCACAAAGGTCGAAAAAATTATGCCAATTACTAATATTAACATTATCATTCATAACCAAATAACCCCCATCAATGCCCGCTCAGACTAACCAAGACTTCCATCCCTCAGGGTTGAGTTAGTTCTATACTGTCGGGGAGGATATAAGCACTTATATCCTCCCCGACAGTATAGAACTAACTCAACCCTGAGGGATGGAAGTCTTAACCTTCAGCTCTTATTTCCATTCCAGACACTGACAGAAAGGACTGAAGGGAATATAATAGGCGTTCATCGTGCAGCCAGTTATGGATCTCTGACTAAGCTACGGCTTGTGGGAGCCATTGCTCATTTCCTTGAAAGCTTAACGGATCACTGCCGTTACTGGACCTTACCTCATCATGTGACACGTATATGTGCCGGCAGTTCAATTATAAATATACCCTGAAAAGAGCAAAGGTGAATGAGCTTTTTATATCACGTGGATAATATTGACTTACAGAAACAAAGGATATTACAAGGAATTATCACATTAACAAAGGAGATGGTGATATCGATTCACTAGAGCCTTTGTTTCTAGTAAATCAATATTGGCTATGGTAATGCAAAATTATGGGTTGCACCATAATTCATGATATCCTTTTCAATCCCTTCGATTCTAGTCAATTAATATTAACATATTAAACACAGTAAATAAACTACATGGCGAACGTGTTGAGGTGATAGGTGGCGCGTACCCCCACTCTCATGGTGCCGGGATCGTGTCCCGCATCAGTGCTCGCCCTAGTCAACAAGCCTTTCATACCTCCACGGTAGGTAAATCGATATCAGATTCGCGGGAGGATTAGAACACTGATTTGTACGATTTTGAATGGGACCAGCATACGCGGCGCATCTCATGCCGGGACTGATTATTCTTTTAATACAAGTACAAACTCCTTGTCCACGTTTCTGCCGACAGGTCGGCAATTCGTTGGTGTTGGCGAAGAAAGGTGCCGAGTTAGAGGCGAAGACATTCATTTTGCACCGAGATCCTTCCTTGGAGTTACTGAATGAAGGGATCCATCAAAGAGCTCCCGAAAAACTATGTTGGGAGAGCACGATGACAGAGAAGGGGATCCCCTGTTTTTGTTCACTTCGCCAGACAAACAGATTGCATAAGACAGTATGAGAAAAAATAATCATAATTAATCATAACTTTTCTCAGCAATAAAATGATACCAGCGCTTTTATAGCGTGCTCCAACCGAAAAACAAAAAAAAGCATAAGCAATTATCAATAGGTTCTACTATTATTACTGCTTATTATTATATTATTACTGCTTTAGAGGACTCTTACTGTTGGAGAAAATGACGTTTTGTGCCATTTTTTTTTAAAAATAATTTTCTCTGCGTGTCTTAGACGGCAAAAATCCGTTTGGAAAACCACACTCATATTTATTAGATATTTCTGTAGCTTTTGTTGAATAAAATTTGTTGAAAGAAAGGCACCATAGTTATGCATCAACCTAATATAATACATGCAATTCAGTAGACAAGTACGGGGCACGTGAGCCCCGCATGGGTTGAAGGTCCTGCGAGGAATTACGGTTACCATAAATAGCGCTGGAGTTCAAAGGAGAAGACGATTAGTGCAACTCGTGGTGAAAATAGCACTCCAGATCCTCCACAAAGCCTCACACCAGCCTGCGAATCCCTTGTGGCCCTAGTTCCTTCCACAAAAGAACGTGTCCGTGCTGTGCATGACCGCTACACAGCACGGATTCACGTGGGTATGATCTCCATACATCAGTGATCGGGAGCCCAGAAAAAGCATCAATCAAAAAGTCATTGAACAGAGTAGAGATCCCACTGCTCACAGGAATAGTTCACGGAAAAACGAATTTTTTTGTTACCCATATGATCATGTTGTATTTGCACGATAAGGACCGTATGCAAAGTTGCACGCGAAAAGGGGAGAATTCGGCCATGATACAGCTCCCCAAATTCTTGGCCGTGTGGGTGGGGCCTCCAAGTAAAAGCCTCGTCCCGTGGTCCGCCGAGGTTGGGAATGGAGAGGGGGACTATTTACGTAACTTTCTGTTCCTACAAGTCCGACCGCAGCGAACGACGGGGTGGGCACTCGCTCGGAGGCCCTGCCCAACCGGCCAAGGCTTTCTAGTGCGGAGTCTTAGCCGAATTCGCATTTTGCGCGTGGAACTCTGCATGCGGCCCACGTTAGGCAAATGCAACATAAATATATGGGTCACATAAAAATCTTTTTCCGTGGACGATTTCTTTAAGTTCTTGTCTGATTCATTTCGTTTCTTCTTTACCGCCGTACTTCCTCTCCTATATATGACTTCCCACGTCCGATAAACCGACATTGAAGATTTGTCCGATCCAGATAAAATTGGTTGATATGAATCATACAAATGCGAGACGGTAAGTGGGGTCACGGCAGTACTTCATCTCTTTTAGATGAACTGAAAAGCGCTTGACCAATGCCCCTACTTCAATTATTTACCAGTTGATCTGTTTCTCTCATTTATCGATTTATCAATGATGATTCAAACTTCTCGGACGAACCAAATATGGTCGTCCCATTCATTTGAGCTTTGATGCGAGCAAATGACGTATAAACTTTGATGCAACTGAACGGCCTCAGTCCAATTTCTGGCTGCATACATTATGCAGCTAATGGTCCCTATTACTGCTCGTACGACGATCACATCCTCCCCTCTCTACTTATTTTTGGCCGACTCTTGGGACATTCCTAAGGAACGAAAACAATTCCAAAGATTAGGAGTCTCCAAGCGTGGAAATTTAGAGCCACTTTTTTTTTTGTTTTTTCACGGGTAATCAGGTCAAAAGTACGTGTTCAAAAAACCCGTACTGCTTTTAGAATCAATTCGCATCTAGTAAAGGAAAACTCGCAACGCTGTCAGCGAGTCAACGAGAGAATGAAGTTGGCGAACAAGTGACTAATCAGCACCTGCGAATTCCCACAATGCTATGAAAAAAGTGCACGAATCCACGAAATGCCACGAAAAAAGTGCAAAAGGCATGGCCAGCAGTGTGCACGTCATAAATACTGCATATCTGCTGTTCTTTTCTATCTCTAACCCATTTCTCTCGCCTCTTTTATTTATTCTGCTTTATCCACTTAATTCATTTTCAGTTTTGATCACTAGTTCCTTAATTTAATTACCCAAGTTTGAGGTCCGAGTGCTGGGTCAATTGCTCGGAGTAAACTGTTGAATTTTGCCATCATTATCGCATGGCCGCAGCAAACACTTTAACCCGTCTTCTGCTATTTATTCACTTTGTTATTTCACTTTTAATCACTAGTTTATTGTTCATTTGGCTTAAATATCTAGTTTCAGATCCTAGTACTGTGTCGACAATGCTCGAAATAAACTAGTGTATCTTATCATTATTCTTACGTGGCGGCAGCAAACACTTTAACCCTTCTATTCAAATTTTTCTATTTAAATTTTTGACCTTACTAGGCAGATGGAGAACGACCCATGTCTGCCATGTCGAGTCGTGCAAAACACCTAGTAATATGGATGAATGTGCGTGTCACCCTGCTTAATCCGGTCTCGACAATCATCAATGCTAGCTTATTTCCCTTTCTATCCATCATTCTAGAGCAACAATGATCCGGAAGTGACATGAGTCACTTTATTTTCTGGGAAAACTCTTTGCCTCCACATTACCGATCCACTAAATTAGAGATGTTACAACAGCATGTCCAACACATCGGTATCCATGATGAATTGAATGGGCTAATTTTTGGGAGTAATACCCCCCCCTCCCTAACAACTGGGAGTGCTACAAAAGCGAGCGTCCTATGGTCCTCCTTGAAAATCTGCAACACCAATCTCCTTAGGTGGAGTAGGAGTAGGAGGGCTACCATACGCTCACTCTTGGTCCCCCCCCCCCCACCTCCTCCCCCTACTCACTCAAAAAATTAGTGTCAGTCGAGGGGTAGGCAGGTATGCGCAGGAGTACAACGACATTTGTAGAACTGATGAAAGTAAAGGAAAAGGCAACACTTACGACTCTTTTTTCCACTAACCAAGATTCGCCCCATTTCTGCGGGGTTTTCTTTGGAATTCGTCAATTGATAAAAAGGAGCTCCTGCTCATGCAATGAAGACACCGAAAATTACTTCGAAATATGAAGATTATGTTACGCCGTAAGCATAAAACTTGGAAAGTCAACAGCGTTTGGTCTATGCTAGTCTGCAAAAGATTATGCAACCGCTAGCAGCATTGTGCTGTACACAGCTCATTATTGAGCCCTATTGTTGCCTGCACTATGCGAAAAAGACAGAAATTCAGTCCTAACGTTGCCCACCCATTTTTGACTCTACAGTATCGCTTTTACAGCTTTTGCCTTCGTCCACTGGGAACAAAACCGTGTTTTGTATGTAAGTGGATCGATCTGGGGCGGATTCGAGGAATTAGTCCATAGCGAACGTGTTGGTTTCAGTACCGTTATGAGGAAACCGGTCGGAGCAGAACACACAATCGGTTTGTGGTATGATAGGTGTCAAGGCCACATTCAACCAGGTTCAAGCCGAAAATAGTGGGATCAGAATCACTTGTCAGAAAGGACATGTCTTCTGACAACAACGTGGAGGGAATTGTGAGAGAAGAAATGGGGCGGAGTTCTCCGCGATTAACTAGTCAGGGCGCACCTTATCACAATCGCAAATTCGCCGTTTCGATTTTCCGAAGGAAGGAGGTCATCGATTCCCATTGAGTAACTTCCTGGAATCGCTGACTATCCAATTCAGCATGAGTCCAAACACGCTCTGAATAAGTAACTAAATAATAATAATAACAAATAAAAAAGTATAATAACTTTCACTTTACAATCAAAATTGCAACCCAATGAAATTAAAGATAAAGACTCGGGTCTCCTCGATATTTTACTCCTATGGAGAGAGTCGTGAACTATCGGATGCGATCTCTTCAGGCGGTCAATCCGTTAATTCCACGTAACCCTGGACACTCACCAACAACATTTCTAAAAAATGTTGACTACGGGCTCCTTGATCCATTACAGCTACTTAGAAAAAGGAAATGAGCTGTCACCAGGCGAGTATGGGGTAGACAATCAGCAACAACCATCGATCATGCTCTCCCAATTCATTTAAATTCTTCGCAGTGTCACCGTTACCCTCAAAAAATTGCATTCAGCCCATGGGAAATTCAAAGCAATGGGGACAATTCTCCTGGGTTAAAATCCAATTTTCTATAAGAACTACCCAGGCACTTGATTAAAAGGAAGCGTGGAAGAATTTCCAGCGACAACTATAGGGGTATCTGTGAAGTTTCCACGCAATTCCCCTCTAAACCTTTTTAAAATCGTATAGAGGCACTTTGGAAAACACTAGAGCCGATCTCATGTCAAAAGGTATTTCATGCATTACATTCTGAGTATTCCTTTTTAACTTTCTACGACACCACATATATCCTCAGTCTCGGACACACCCACTTTTGCTGCCATCTTTCGTGCCAGTTTCGCCTCGTCCCGTCTGTTCAGCAAGCTCCATCATGTACCTATTATGTTAATCTTGACGATTTTCTGCTTTCTTTATTTATACTGTATAGTTTTGACTTTCTGGACGATAATTCAAAAGACTAGTAATTCATCGAAGGACAGAAATATAATACTCGCCAATACTTCAGCTATAAATAGCCCCCCTTGAATAGCGTTATGTGAGATTCAGCTCATAATATTTGCATTCGCCTATTCGGTTGTATACACCTTTTCATTATTTAATGGCTTGGCATTGCGTAATCGATATATGTATTAGTGGTTTTGACTGGGTAACAAAACAAACGTGCAGTCTAAAGAAAGACAAAGATATTTTCAACACCGTCTGACTTGACTCTCTGCCAATGTGTAAATACTATCTTATTCGCTTCTAGCTTTCAAAACACGCTCAATCGAATAGATTCTTCCCAAGGCTTTTTACTAGTCACTGTTGATCAATATTTACAGAATAGACAAGGCTTTGTATCGGATTTGGTCCAGGGCCAAGCATGGTTCGGGGAATCTTTACGAGAAGGTTGTGTTTTTGAAAAGTCCTCAACATTCCTTAACCACTACTCCTTCCGCACATTTTCTTTCTTCTTGACTTTTGAATCTTTCATAAAAAGCCGTCAATCGATAATCATACTTAGTATTGGATAACAATGCCATGACTATCGATTAGTTGATGACGTCCTTTTTTCAGGAGGACATCTCCACCATAGGTTGGCAGGTCTTCAGAACAAGGCTCCCTTCGAGTGATGGTTTCTAGGCCTTAAAGGGACATTCCAGGATTATTAGGATATCACATCTCCTGCCGTGGCTGGATAGTTCCACCCAAGCCACGTAAGCTCTACCTTTACCGACCCGTGGGTGTCAGTTCCTGGAGCGTGCAGAGCCAAAGAATCTAGCGCAACAGCTCGGCCCCGCCCACCCCAGCCGGGGGTGTACTGCAAGTGTTCCGGTGCCTAGGGTGGGGTCAGGTCACTCAGTAGTGGGTTTACCACACGAGGCGACTGGTTTACTGCCAATTTCAAGATCTTGGCTAGTAGCTGGTCCACCAATGTCAAAGATAAGAGTCGAAGAGTAAAGGCAGACCCCCGGCTGGGGTGGGCGGGGCCGAGCTATTGCGCTAGGTTCTTTAGCTCTGCACGCTCCCAGAACTGACACCCACGGGTCGGTGAAGGTACAGCCTACGTGGCTTGGGTCGAACTATCCAGCCACGGCAGGAGATGTGATATCCTGATAATCCTGGAATGTGCCTTCAATCTCTGAGGCCTTTTTCTGCACTGACTTGCACTTATTGCTCGTTTCTCATTTATAATACTTTCTCAATGTCATTGACTATTTCAGGGATGCTACTTTTTTTTGAGTGGAAAGTGTCAAATTTGCATTTTTGCAACATCCCTTCAAAAACAGAGAACAGCAAGGTCATTTTTGCCCTCACCGCACGAATTTGCGCGAACAACAAGGAAAGAGTAGGTTTCAAACATAGTCATTGAGGAGTTAGAGTTCCTCAACGAGTTCCTCCCCCCCCCCTTCCTATCGTTATTGCTGAAAGCATTACTGAAAATGGGCAATTTCTAAGGGGAACATTCGTATACAAGCTATAAACATTACAGCTGCTGAATATCACGACGCCAAAGAACTGCCGATAAGATCAGCGCTGAGTATGGACCAAAAACTACCACGAACCGCTAACCGTAATTGTATGAGCGCTTTTACAGGGGCGATAGCAACCATGAAGAGTTAGTTGCCTCAACCTAGTTACCTAGCCAGTAAGGGTTCTAAACACAGGGTGAGAACGAAATTCACTTCCTCACTTCCGCCTCTGTCTCCCTTCCCTCTCCAGATGCGTCATTTCTTTGAAGGACTCCTAGGTCACACAGTACGTACCCTGCTGCCGCTTTCGATAAAAACATTGAAAAGCTGCACCTTCGTCTAATTAATTGCTCAGCGTTCTGCTAACATTGTGAAGCACTTTGCTAATCGAAAATTCGCTGCAATAAAATCCCTAATGAAATGAAATTCATGTCAAATTCCGAAAAACACTATGCACTAGCGGATTGAACTAAATGTTCGACATCATTGAGAGGTTCATAAATTTTCCCTATCGTTATCAATGGAATCGTGCCTGGAATACCATGACCTAATTTCTCTGAAGATCTCTATGCTATGTTGAGTACTTGAATACTTACTTAGATACTTAGATGGCCCGTCTTCACTGGTTGTGCGGGCCCCAACACGATTTCCATTCGGTTCGTTCTTTCGCGATCGTCATCCAGCTCGTTCGTTGACTTCGTTGGTGGCGACTACGAGAATCAGCCGTTCTGGAATTTCTCATTAGTTTAACGTATTCAACGAACACATCTCCCCATCTTTTGGGAGATCTTCCGCGGGGACGTGGACAATCCCAGGGGATCCACTCCACTGTTCTTCTTGTCCACCTATCATCTTCTCTCTGCATTATATGACCGGCCCACCGATGTTTGGCCTTCGATGCGTATTCCGCAGGATCTCGTAGACGAGAGATCTGCCTCAAATCGGAGCTGCGAAGCCCGGCACGATATTGAGATAGCCGGGTGTACTTCAGAAGACATCTCTCGAGTGCTCTGTGAGTCACCTGCAAGGACTTCGCCGTGGCTGACGTATCAGGCCACGTCTCGGCAGCGTAACACAGAGCAGGAAGGACTGTCGAGTCGAATAGACGGGCGCGTAGGTCAGGATCCTTTAGCTGGTCGGTGGCCTCTTTAATAGACCCGTAGGCTGACCATGCAGCTCTCCTTCTTCTGTCGAGCTCTTCCTTCATGTCGTTGTCCATGTTCATGGAACGCCCAAGATAGACGTACGACTTCGTTTCGGCGATGGGAGAGCCGTCGAGTTTCACATTTCCTCCATCGCACCAGGCGTTCTTCATGAACTGTGTCTTTCCGATTGATCCGCAGTCCGATCTTACTTCCGGCTTCGTTCAGCTCTCGGAGCATCGCCTCTGCTTCATTGGTACTACGCGAAAAGATGACGATGTCGTCTGCGAAACGAAGGTTCGAGAGGAACTTTCCGTCCACACATATGCCCTTGTCGTCCCAGTCGAGCGACTTCATCACCCACTGCAATGCGGCAGTGAACAGCTTCGGCGAGATGGTGTCGCCTTGCCTAACGCCCTTTCCGATGGAGATGTTGATTGGACGTTGGAAGAGCTGTATTGTCGTAGAACAGCGGTGGTAGCAGTCAGCCAGTGTTCGAATATAGGACGCGTCCACTCCTTGGTCGACCAACGCAGACAGGATAGCATTCGTTTCGACGCTGTCAAAGGCCTTTTCGTAATCGACGAAGGTTAGAACGAGGGGAAGATGGTATTCCCTGCAGACTTCAATGACCATCGCAACGGTTTGAATGTGGTCCATGCAGCTGAATCCCTGACGGAATCCAGCTTGTTCGTATGGCTGGGCCTCATCCAATGTGCGCGATATTCGCGTTAGGATGATCTTCGTGAAAAGCTTGTAGAGCACGCTCAGCAAGCTAATCGGTCGGTAGTTGCGAAGATCATCCCTGTCACCTTTCTTGTGCAAGATGACAGTGCGCGAACTCCTCCACTGATCCGGGATCCGCTCCTTCTGAAGGTAGGAGGTCATATGTGCCGCGAGTAGTGAGTGCAGGACGTGGTTTCCTGCTCGAAGAAGATCGGCAGAGAGCTTGTCTGGCCCTGGAGCCGTGCCGCTCTTCATACTCCTTGCGACTCGCACTTCAGACGGCAGAATCCTTAATGGTGATCCACCAGCGGGGATGTCTGGATCTGGCAGGGGTAGTGTGCAACGGAACAGATTGGTGTAGAACCTCTCCGTGATTGACTTCATCTCGTAACGAGAAGTAGTGACAGTTCCGTCTTCAGTTTTCAATGATGATAGCGGAATACTGAACTCGTAGAGGTCTCGACGGCACTTCTTCAGACTTCGCCTTTCCTGCGCCGCCTCTAGAATTCTTCTCTTCCTGTACTGCGCAAGATCCTCCTGTAACGCATTTCTGCAACTGACATTGATAACCAGTCGCTCGAGATGAGTTGCATTTGGATCCAGCCTCAAACTTCTCCTCCTTTCAAGCAGCGTCTTGGTGTTCGATGAAATCCGATCGCTTCTGCTTGATTGTTGAAGACATGCAAGATCAGCACAGGTTTGCAATCCTTTGAGAAGCAGCTCGTAGTCTTCGGTAGGGTCCTCCACGACTCGCCAGTCATAACGGGATAGTGCCTCGTGCAGAAGGTTCTCGTCATACACGACTTGCTTCCTCCCCTTCGGCCGGTGACAGGTGTTCTTCTCCAGTCGAGTGTCGAACCTGATTTTGGCCCGAAGAAGGCGATGATCGGATCCACAACAGGAAGATGGCACCACGGAGGTGTCGTAGAGGCACCATCTTCTGTTTGTTAGATTGTGGTCGATCTCAGCATGAGTCGTGCCATTGGGTGACTCCCATGTCCAGCGGCGGTGTTCCTTCTTCTCAAACAGCGAATTACCATGGAAGAGACGTGCTGCAGACGTGAGGTCAACGAGACGACGTCCGTTGTCGTTCCTATCGCCTATCCTATGTTCCTCGCTGTTGCCTTTTCCTAACCTTGCGTTGAAGTCACCGACAACGCAGTTGTAGAAGGACTTCTCTTTGCGGATGACTTCTTCCAGGTGTTCATAGAACGCATCCAATTCGGAATCGTCAGCTGCTGCGTGTGGTGAGTAGCAGTTGACGATTGAGATGGTCTTCCGATGCGGTGGATGAAGGCGTAGAATGGCCAGACGAGGAGACACAATCTCGTGAGAGTCGACGTGGCGGACGACGGACGGGTGCACGACAAATCCAACGCCTCCGACATTCCGCGACGGGATCTTCTCTCCACGGATAACAAGAGTCCCGTCGTTGAACTGTCGTACGTCGGTTCTTCTGCTCTTTGCTTCTTGTAGCGCGATCACATGGAACTTGATGCGAGTCGCAGCGTCGAGGAGAGCATGGAGATCGGCGTTGGACGAGACTGTTCTGGCGTTGTAGGTGCAGAGCATGAAGCAGTCTCCGTGCCGTGTACGAGGTGTGTCGTCATTGTCCAGAATCCATGACGTCCTGCGCAACCCGAGATTTCTTCGCCTCTCACCGTTTGTCGTACCGTCCGACGTCGGAGACGGCAGAGCCCGGTGTGCGGGGTACTGAGGCTGTTTTTCTGCTGGTTGAGCGTTTTTGTTCTCTGGTGTCCTGACGAAGCGTTGCCAGCGCGTCCGCAGGCCCCTTCCTCAACCATCAAAACAGAGGGAAGGGGGGGGGGGCCGCTCTTGGCTAGGACTTTACTCCTTCTCAGCATGGTTGAACCTGCCAGGAGCATTTGCCGAAGCAAAAGACTCTCGCTGTGCATCGCAGTCCAGTCCCATTGCCACCCACTCGCCACGATGAGGCGTCGGACCGTCGAGGGGAGTACTTGAATAGATATTGTAAACTCGTTTGAATTCCCGCCCAACGACCTTTCAACCGTTGTCGGCGGGAAAAAACGTAACCCACAGTTTCGCGCCCATTATTGATTTATTTCCAACACTGTGTCACCAATCACGTAATTGCCGCCGATCTCCTCCACAGCCCTAGGGGCACGCTGCGCCCACAATACCCGCTACGCGCCGACGAAATTTTGAGAAGTCTGGGGGTGTAACTCTGTTGTGGTTTGATCTATGCATGAAACTTTGCAGATAGATCGCCAGGTGCCACATACCTGTAGAGGAGGGGGGGGGGTGCAAAGAAGAAAAATTCGAACTTTCATAGTCGATTCCTTCAACTTATTGCGGATTAAATGACGTAGCAACTGCTACATGTCCATTTGTTCCATTTGTCCGTCTACCGCGCAGATTTTACACCACGCCTCACTTCACAGCAATCGAAATGATCTCATGGTCAAGATGGAGGATAACCATGTGGTTGATGGCACCATTCAATTGCAAACTAGACTTGTGATTCATTCATCAAGTGCCGCATAACATTTTATTCAGTCCGATTGCACTCTATAGTTATGGAGCCAGACCAGCTAGGATCGTGAGCTATGCATCAATTGATGCCTATAAGTCATTGTACAGGCCAGAAACGCATTTATATGTAATTACGACTGTGAATGCAATACCAATGGATGGGCCATCTTGGATAGATGGTCCAAGGAACACGAAAATTCCTTGACTCTGATTCCTTCTAGAATCACTCTACTAGATACAGCACTTGCACAGAAACACGAGAGAGAATTGTCCTTTATTCCGTTTTCCTTTATTCCGAGGCAGAAATCGTCAATATGGAACAAGAGCAACTCGTCTGGATTCCCGCCACATTGCCTGCTGCAACACTTGAACAGCCATCGATGAGCAGAGCACACTTCGAATTTTCGCGCCCAATGTTGATTTGCTTCTCACTCTTCGTCCCTGACCACATGACTGTCGCCTCTTTGATCCTCAACCCTCTAGCGTTCAAACTCACTCGGAGGCTTCACTCCGTTGTTCCTCACTTTCAGGAGCTCTCTCTCTCAACTGGATCCTTGTATATGTACGTAAAACTTTGCATGGTCTTACTAAGCATGTATACATGAATATGTGGGTTACAGAAAAACAACTCCGTGGATGATTCGTTTGATCGCACATCAAAAACGCGAATACTCTCCGCCTTCTGATCGTATATAGGAACACGACAGTTTTCTTAGTGACATCACAAAATCCTTGGGGGATCGGTGGGGGTAACTTTTCATCCAAGACGAACTGAAGAATAGGCGGTCCATCTCGTGAGATGTACATGGATCGGAGCTCTGGAAAAAGCTTTGAGTGTGCCACAATCAATGCCTATCAGTACATGCGGTGGTTGCGTGATCCAAGGCGAACTTGCCACTAGCATTGAAAATTTCTGGGCACAGGCCCTCACAACATGAGAATGCCTGAGTGAACCTCCAGTGAAAGGTTAGCTCGGGAATATACTTTACATATATATGTTGTACTATTATATTATATTACCAGTTGGCTGGCACACACTGCTGTGCGCGTTAAATCACGGGCGTCAGTGGGTCGATCGGAATTTTTTTTCTGCAAATTTACTCAGTATCCTCTACCACATCACGCTCCGCCCATTGTGAGCGGTTTTCTCTCATTTCAAGCGTGCTTGAGATAACTTGTACCTTGGTCATTTCTGCCGGTTTTTTCCTGGTCTCAAGACTTCGTTAAAACCGAGCTATGAATTTTTGCTGTACGAACTGCCACTCACGGTAAGCTCCGTCCACTGTGCCCAGGCCTCTTTCATGGGTATTTTGACTGACCTCAGCCCATCCTTTCCACCATTTTCGAACCGAGCAAGCAATTTCCGATCCAAAGACCGAACGCTTCAGTGCAGGTTCCGCCCACCGTGAGTGGAGCTCTCCATGTGTGCTCTTTACTTATTGTCCCATACCCTATCTTACCCAACTCTTCCATTTTCACAGGTTGTTTTTCATGTAAAGTCCAAGCTCCACCTACCACCACAAATGCGCCGCTCACCGTCGAAACTTTCCTTTCACTATAAGCTCTAGCCACTATTGACCACTCCCACTTTTCTTTCGGTCTCTAAACAATTCTGTGAATAAATCGCTATTTTTGCAGTGAGCACCACACGATCAATTACACGTTTTGCCCACTATGGGTGCGGTTCCGCTTATTTTAATTACGTTATAGCAGATAGAGATCAAGATAGCTTGGACATTGTTCATTTCTTTCGTTCTTTCCTGGTCTAAAGGCTTCGTTAGAACCGATTTACGAATTTTTGTTGTACGGACCACTCACTCCGCCCATTGTGCCCAGGCCTCTTTTATGACTTCTAGAAACTCATCGCTGACCTTAATCCATCTTCTCCAGACCTTTGAGGCACATTCGAACCCAGTTAATAATTTTCGGTCTGAAAACGGAGCATTCTAGTGCACGCCCCGCCCATCGTGGGGGGAGCCTAACTTTGTCCACGTGTGGTCACTACTTCTTGGACCGTGCTCTACCCATAACACACTTGTACCCGTCTCCACAAGTCGTTTCTCATATAATACTTAGTTTCGTGACAGACGGAGGGACGGACGACATAAAGACGAAGCGTGTTGTATAGTAGGGATTATATTATTTATATTATATTTGAACAACTCTCTCAGTATCGGTATAGCCCAAACATTACCTCATGACCAATAGCTCTTGAAAGACTTTTTGTCACGTGGACGGAAGAAGCTTCAAAGACATACGGAGGGAGCGATGCTGGCTTACGTATGGACTAAAGGGGCTTGCAGTTCGTTAGTAGTTGGATTTTTGGTCCTTTTTCTTTCACTCACGATCTACCAATTTTCTCTGCTTTATTTTTTTACTTTGCCACACAAGACACCTCTACGAGTGCGTTCAAATAACACCCAATCTAGAACGTTTTTGATCACTAGGAGCACTCGATGCTTACGGTATCATCAAGCAAGCAAGTGCATTCCATCACATGAAAATTACAAAAATCGCGGGAACGAAAAAGTATAAAAGCGAAGTTGTTGTTTTATTGGCTGGGATAGGTGCCTACACAAGAAAATCTGTATCCAAAAGGTTTTTTCGTTCCCAGCAAAGACTGAAATCAAAAAAATCCTAGTGAGCAGCTTCAAGCAGCGTTCCTAGTGGTGGAAATAGCGATAATGCAGAATCGCGAAATCTGCGGAAAATGTTAAAGATACGTACAGATTAGGAGAGCCATAGAATTCGGGATTTTTTTGAAACGCAAATTTGTGAGGTGGGCGAAAAAGGATCAGATACGTATCGATCTCCAGGAAAGAATTAATGAAATAACAACTGCACACTTTTCATTGCTACAGAAACGCAATTTCCATTTTCACAGCACGCAATATCCACATTTCTTCCGACCCGTAGGTATTATAGCTAATCTTTTTATGCAGAGTCCACAGTTCTGGAAAAACGCAGATTCCGCCACTATGAAGACTGCCTTATGATAGAGAAACGATTCCCTGATTTTTCCCACTCTTCTTATCGAAAGCAAAAGGGGAAAATATAGGTCTTTCATGTTGACTGGGGAGTCGTGGACGAGTTCTCGCGTGTAGAGGGAAAAAATGTTTGAGTAGAAAGACTGTGTGCTAGGGTGAGAGAACTGATGCAAAAATGAGCGATACCGGTGACATCAGCGGTAACAACAATACGTGATTGAATGGAGCACTTCTTCACATCTGCTATAGCTGGATCCAGGGCTTTCAGACCTATTCCCTTCGTTATTCGTTCCCTAACTGTCACACGTGTAAGCCTTTTCGAGTTCCCGTACCTTACTGGTGCACTCCACTGTGGTCAACGCTCCACAAAAACTGCATTGCCGCGCGCAACGCTTTGCGTAACTGACCCGAACGGAGTGTCCTGACGCCCGACCGAAGAGCAATTATTCATATCAATTAATGTCGAAATATGATCTCAACGAAGTTGTCTTAAAAATATTGCCTAGATCGTCTATCTCTCCAGTTGTCCGCGGATTTTGGGTTTTGAATCGTTGCTATTTATTTATGAATTCCCAAAACAATAAGTATTCAGAACCTCGTGTGCCACATGTGATGGGATTATCCCAATCCTCCACCAATCAACAGAAAAAAGAAAAGGTTAGTAAGAAGCAAAATTGCCTAGATGCTCTGTCTAACTGTCTGGTTTTCCTTTAATCAAATCAGTGGATTGCAATTTACGGAAACAAAACAAGTAAGTGGATCGAGTCTACAGGCCTTTTTTCACCGAATACGCCTCGCATTAACGATACCGGAGGCATGAACATCCACCTCCTCATAGACAATGTAAGATTGGATTACAATATTAGGCACAAGGAGGGTTGATTTGGTCGATCACTGAGTATGGAAGTAGAGGTGCTGAGTAGAACCGTAGTGAAGAAAGAAGGAGATAAAGGACCAACCAAAGAAAGGAGGTTACAGTGTCTTTTAGCGCGCATGCATCATCGGAGGGGTGGGGAGTCGTACCACGAATAGGCGGGTTCATACTTTGCGTCGGCAGGGCGTGGCAGCGTTCTCACAGACAACGAGGCAGAATGGTACGCGGGGTGCAGAGACGAAGTAAGGAAAGCGACAGGGAGGCGCAAACGGAGACGCAGAGAAACGCTACCACGCCCTGTCGTCGGCATCGCAAAGTATGAACGCGCCCTTACACTCGGCAAGCCGCAGCACATACTCTACCGTGGAGAGATTACAAGAAACTCCATGCGCGCTTTCCAACACGAATTACGTCATGCATCATTTCCTCGGTGCCCGCGTATTCATTGGCGATATAGATCTTCTCAACTCACAGTATCCACATTACCCCCCCCCCCCTCCCTCCCCTTCCCATGCTATCTCTGACGTAGGGAATTGTCCATAGAGCAACATAAGAGTACTGATAGTGCAGGAAGAAGCTAAAAAGCAGCTTCTCAGGAGGTAATAATAGTTAGGGAATGGGTGGGTTAGTAGAAAATTTGCATTATGAGTGGGAGCTCATACTCTCCAACAAAAAAGGTGTGTCCCCTTACGTCAAAAAATGGGTGTGTACACTAGTGTCAGGATTTCGCACGACGACGAGCGGCGTGCGACGTGTGTGCGAGCTATGCGCGTCGCGGTAGTTGGGTCTTAGAACGATTACACGTTAATGTTAGGGGGGGGGGGGGCGATACGCAATTGACTTGTAATCGCTTCGAGACCCAACAACATGGAGCCTTCAGCTCGTCCGCATTGCTTCACTTGCGACATTTCGCGGTACTAAATCCTGACATAAGGGTACACACCCACAAAAAATCAGCTAATATCACTACCAGTGCATGTAAGCTACGTACCCAAAACAATAATGGTATCTGTTTGTTCCAAATTTCACTTTCTTCAGGTAGAACGGCTATTCCGACGGAACGTTCGTTCGAATCGAAGTCGAAGTCTTGACTGTCGGAACGACCGACTTTGTACACGACCTGTTGGAGGAAGCAATAGCGCACGTCAGACGAAGTACAACTGTCGACTATTGGAAGATGGAGGTAGCAGCTCCTCCATACATATTCTCATAAACCGATCGAATCAGATTTCACATAAATGCTCGGCACCTACACTGTAGAATCGCCGAAATCATTTCAAATTCACAATCACTGGAGATTCGAATAGGTACCAGACCCTTCATACGACTATGACGAGAGAGAACTGTGTTTGCGGGAAAGTCCCAATGATTCCATAACGCAAGCTATTTGAACTAGGTTTCATAGGGGCACCTGGCAAGCAGCACTCCGTTCCACCCTTCTCGGCTCATGGGTGGGGGTCGAATTTTGGGTACTAGAAAGAGCTGTGCAGCGCTTCAACTAAGTGCTCCATCTCTGTCCATGGTCAATAGGAAATATGTCAGGAACAGATACCACTTCCAAAATTAAACCTTGCGGCTCACCAACTGCGCTCCGTGTGAGAAGTCACTTCGTCGTTCGTTCTCCGAGCTCTTCTCAAAGAAAACCTCCCATATTGTTCGATCCCTCTGGAGTTCGGCATGCACGGCGATTTCGCTCAAAATGTATGGAGATCTGTGAGTAAGCATTGAGGTGCTTAAAATAGTTCACAAAACAGTCGATCATCAGATACGAAATCTTGGCAATCAGTCTAGGTAAATGCAAGTCCTAACTCGATGGCTGCACGCGTATTGGCTTGGATTACGGTAAGAAAGTATGACAAAAGACCGTCTACACTCCATTTTGCAGCGCTTGATTGGTCGTGGCCTGCGAACATGGGTGAGTGGTGAGAGTGAGATTGGGTGGTGAGAGTGAGAGAGTTTGATACACTCTCACCCAAGTCCGTAGGCCACGCCCAATCAAGCAGTGCCGAATGGATAGCCTCTTCGTATCACTGCTCCTGAGCAATCATGAAGAGGGTGTCCAGAACGGCGGAGCGGACCAACCTCATGAACGAATTCTAATTAACGAATAAAAAGAATTAATCGACTTTGAAAAAAGAAAAGTGCATGAACGAGATTTAATATTTTAGTTAACGGAACGATATCGGGTTTATCACACGACGAAAAGCGAATGATCGAAATGTGTTGGCTCAAGTGCACTCAACGGCAGCTACGACGATGTTCAGAGGATATTTTTGCAGACATATTACATCAAGACGAATCCTTGTTGTCACTTTTCAAATTGGTGAGTTCCAAAGAAGAAATAGTAAGTATAGATGGCGGATAAGATTTTTCGGCTGCTCGCAGAAACTGTAAACAGAGGAGCTATAAAGGGGCGACAAAGAAGAAAAAACAAGATCGACTGGAGCTCTATGGACCTGTGGTACAGGCGTACAGGGGGTCCCAAAAAAGAGTAGTTTTGCTCACGGCTCACATCCGCCAAGAATGCGAAACATAGGGAAATGGAAGAGATAAAAGTATTGGGGCAAAATATTCCCAAAATATCCCTTTAGAAACAGGAACAAGCTGAGACTTACTATCCACCTTCATCTGAATACGGAGCATTGCGCACTTAGGCTTCAGAACACCTACGGTATCAAGGTCCGCTCAAAACAGTGGAGCCACGTTCCGTGGTAGTTCTTTCGTGGGAAGCTTTCTAAGGATTGGCCCTTCGGTTCATGGACAACGCTGCTATGATCCGACGTTTCATTTTTCATGCCTCAAACCTGCCTAGGAGGCGTTTCAGTGGCAATGGCACGTTCTGGCTCCTGGAAACGGGGGGCGTTGGAAACCCGGAAAAAACAAAATTTTCAAGAGCACCATCCAATATGTATCCCCTCAGGTAACCAGAGTGAACGGACCTTAGCAAGGTTGTGAGGAGGGCGAAGAAGTTTCGGATTTTGCCCAGATGAAGTAACACATCTTGTTCACTCTGAACGAGCAACCGTTCCTGCTCGTGCAGGAGGCTGTAACGGGGAACAGTGATAGGTGAGATGCCCTTAACTTTAGGAATGAAAATACCTGGTCGGAATTTGCTGAAATTCATTTAATGTGGGGTTGAAAGTGGAGGACAAAAATTACTTTTTTTGCACCCCCTGTACACCTCGCTTCAGTCGCCATAAAGATTTTTCTCTTTTTGGAACAACCCAACTATCGTACTCACTGCACAAGCTTCTCACCAAAAAGCTCCTCGAAGTGATCTTTTCCAGAATCATCAGTTCAGTTGTAACCTCAATCGTCATAAACGAATGTACCTGTGGATTCTTGCAGGAATCCGTGCCACTCGCTCGCTTACGTGATCATGAATACTTCAAGTCACATGCCGCCAATTTCGCCATCGTACTGAATCTTGTCATAACCAACCTTCAAAATAATTTTGAGCAGACTTGCGAAGCGCTCCAGGTACGACCAATTACCGTGTATCATGATTAAGAAGCATGATAAGTCAATAACACACGTCAGTAATCCTAACGTCACCAATACGGGATCTCTCGAACGCTTAGGATTTCTCAATTTTTATTTGTTGGTATAAAATGTTTAGCTGGGATCACTCATAGGATTTGTGTTCTTACTAGGGAAGGACCCCAGTTGGCCATTCGCAATGGGGTACATATGGTCCACTGTATTTTCGGAGGCTGATCTCGAATGATGATTCTCTGAACAGTTACAAGGCCGTTTTTCAGGGGTGGCCAGTTGCAAGTAATATATTTTTTGAAAAAATTCTATAAAGAAGCCATCATTCATGACAAAGATAACCCAGACAATGCGCATGACAAAAAACGTACGTAACAAGCGCCAAATAAGAGCATTTGCTCGGCAAAGGTCAACGACTTCTCCTTTGTTCAATGGGTTGCCAGCCTATAGGCCAAGAATTTTCCGAAATTTGGTCAAATTCTCGAATTGGCAAAATTTGTCCCTTGGGATAATTTGACTCCCTGAACACGAAAATTACAGTGTTTTGCGCGAGAACGTCTGGCTCGCGTGCTATGGGCTCCCAAACCTACCATATAATAATACTGTTTATTCAAAAAAAAACATCCATAACTCCGCTCAGAGAATCGTTTTGCCAATTGGCAATGCAGATTCGAGATCAGCGTCAGAAAATAGATCGGACCATATGTATCCCATTCAGAATGGCCACTTCGACCTGGGGTCCTTCCCTTGTTAGACGAACCTTTGCCGATAGTTATCAACCCAGGAGACTTGGTTGACTTTGAGGGAATTACATAAGCGGCAAAAAGCGCCACCACTCACTCAGCTACTTCCATCTTATAGTCCATTTTTGTTTCCTTTTCTATTCCATTGTTATACATGCATTTCTGCACTATTTTAATTCTAATGCACTTCTAGACACTGGGTTACCAGCACATTGCGCTAAAATCGCGAGGATTTCAATCAATGTACTGGGATATATTCACTGATTGTTTCGAACGAAATCGACCGTTAACATTTCGAAAAGAAGTCGAAAGAGAGGTAAGCTATTCGCTACTAATCGCTACACATTTCCGTTTTCCACTGTTTTTTGAACAATGAAAATAGTCATGAAACAAAGTAAAAGGATAAAGTTTTTGGCGCTGACCAATCCCTTCCTGGGATGCGCGCACATTCTTGTTCCATTCAGAATCGTGATGGCTGGTGAATGTGATGTGGCCTATACAATGACTTGCGGTGGCCAGCCGATGTACAAGTCAGTGCTTTTTACCCTCCCAGACGAGTCAGGTACCAATTAGCCGACCCCGGAGAGATGGAAGGCTTGTTGGCCCGGGCGGGCGCTGATGCGGGATTTCATCCCCGCACCATGAGAGTGCGCCACCTGTCACTACACTACCTCCGCTCTAGTCACGAAACTAGTGAAGCATAAACCAAAGGTCGCCGGAATCACACGTAATTTCCTTTCATTTCCTTAGGCTGAGGTCCCTAGAAAAGAGGTCTGCACGGGAATGGTGACTCAAAATGAAGACACCATCATGAAGATGACTATACTGAACTTCTTGTTGGGTTACTGAATGCTCCGGATCCCTGATAAAGGCAACCTTTAAAAATATGTACTCTGCACCGCAGCTCAAAAAGATGAACTTCTAGAACTTCTCAATAACTGGACTTGTATCCATCAAAAATGGAGCTTTCAGGCTTGGAGCCGTATGATTCTGTTCATATTATCACAAATGAAAATCGGTTATCATCGTGGAGCGGGCGATCGAAAAATCGGACGACAAAGTGTACCAATGATTTTTTGATCAGTTTTAGAATCTACGATACATTTTCATTTATTTTTTTCCTGGGCTCATATACATCATAAGTGGATCTCATATGTCATAAGTACAAAGTGCTCGAAGCTCTATAAAGATTACAAATCATGGAAACGGTGTAAAGTTAGTAAGAGTTTTTTGCACAGATTGCTATCCCCTCTCATCACAAATACTTACTTTACTAAATTCCTACTGTTTCTTTTCCAAAAATTTCCGAATTCTCTTCTTCCAAACCTTCAAGAGGCTACGTTAACCTTCATGGCTTTGAAAGAAAGAGAATCAGCACGCCTTTCCGAAGACAGGTTCAGTGATATGAAAAATATGTGGTGCACCTTCTAATCTATAATGCTTCAATGATAACATAATTAATATAATTAAACCGAAATTCCGCACACAAGTCACGCCCCTCCACTAAGAAACCTGCATCCGAATTGCTCGCCAATGGGCGACGTGAATACCGTGCACTGTTTTTCCTATGTAACTTGTAACGACGTAGGATGAAATTAAAAAACGGTCTTCATCCCCAGTCCATTCCCAAATGCCAGTACGGGTGAATATGAAGAAACCACAACGATATGCGACAGCTGCATCGAACTCATACCGATATCAACAAGGGCGCCGGTTACTCTTAAAAAACAATCACTACTGACTATTGATTGGCTTTTCCCCACATATAATTTTACACGTAATTTTTTGAACATTATCTTCACAGTTACTTTTCATGAGAGAGAACCCTTTAAAAAACACCCATCACGTTTATTTTTAAAAGGATATTTAACGAAAACAAACTTTCCTGCTTAAAAATCACTTAACATTAAACTTGGTTGAGCAAGCTAACAAAAGCAATGAGCAGATAAAAACCTTACTATGTAAAGCAACCCTTCATTCAAATTTCACGTATAAGAAGACAGTACAATTTCAAAAGAATTTAATAATAAATAATTGTTGTTCCGGGAAACCGAATTTACTTAACAGCCTACAAAGGCTTACTGCTTACTGTTAGTAATACATAAAACAACAACTAACGACTTTTTAAGCCCGATCTACAGGGCCTAAAACTGTGCTAACTAGACCATGACGTCACAAAAATGGCGTTTTAACAATAACAAAATCATTCAGTGCTTAACAGCAACAAGTGATTCAGACAGAAAGCAATAACAGTGACTCAATTAATTGAATGAAATTTAATAGTCTCAGTGATAAGAACTAACTCATCAGTATTTCGACTTCGTATCACTGTCTGCCAATGAGGACAACGGCTCAGCGCCAATCGGTGGCAGGTTCAATTTTGGCCGTGGGCGACCGTATAGTGACAGTTGCTGCCGGAATTGTTCCATGCATTCGACTTCCTCCTGGAATTTGGAAAATTCAGCTAAAACCCACTCGGAAAATTGAAAATAAAACCTCAACAAAATAATAAAAGATAAAAAATGAAGCTTTGCATCTGGTCTTACCAGGAGTTACGGCTGATAGGGTAAAATAAAAATGGAAACTTCAAAGACACCTGGAGGTGGCAATTTTGGCTTACGGTATAGGTTTACAGTTGCCGCAATGCACACACGACACCTTGCCAAGACGTCTAACGCTCACTCTTCATTTGATTGTTTCACTTGTTTGTTGCTGTGTGTTGTTCCACTTATTTCACGACGAATGCATGAAATACACTCTACGAGAAAACAAATGACATGTCTACAGCGGACAACTCGGAAAGTCAGTGTGTTGATGCGAATGTGATGCGAATGCACACCGCAGCGTCGCGCTTTTGCATCCGAGTTTTTCCACCGATAATCGCTTGTAACCATGGATGTTTGTTATAAAATGATCATTTCTTTGCATCTTCCCCTTTCTTTGGACCCCTTCCGGTTCCTTTAATTTACTTTACTATGCCAGCGAGGTTGTTAGGTGTTACCACCTAAGCACCTCGTTGGCACTGCAGAGAAAATAAAAGTTATCATCGACGCCGAGGTTTCACGAAAAGAGAACTTGGAATTGAATACAAAAGTGAAAGATAATATATCACAAAAACTGAAAAAATACGAACACCACATACCAGCTTATCTTTGCCAGCAACCTCTCTCTTAGCTCTCGTCTTTTCTACAATTCCATCTCTTTGATCGTCTTTACCGTGCACAAACACAGCAATCTCAAAAAAGGATACACTTGTCAAGAAAAATTCAGCAAACCCTGTGATGGTACAGAACTAACGCTAGATAGAAGGAAAGGAACTTCCTCAAGGAAACCACATCGAAATAGAAAAACTATGGAGCTTTGGTCATACTTACTTTTCGTCGTTCAGAAGCATTTTGACTGAATTTGAGATCAAAGTATGACAGGAGATCCTCCTTGGTGACCGTTTTCAAGACTTCCACTTCAGAGTTATCTGTAAAAACAATTTCTAAAAAGGAACACCTGTCCTCCACAGCTACTCCCCACAGCGAGGCAATTCAGAAGCTAACCGATGCTTCCTACAGTCAGAAGGCAAACAGTAACAACTGCTTAATCACTAGGGCTATCTTTTGCAACGCCATAGATCACGTTCATTAATTAACAGAATAATCATGAATACCGCAGGATTAAAAAAAACAAATCAAGAAAACATTCATATCAAAAGAGCTAGAACATAAATAGTGAAACATCCAGAACTCACTCCTATCGAAATCGTACTGCCTGCAGTCGATTTCATTCCAGAAACGTCTTGACCTTGCTCCTAGGGTTTTCGGCTTCTCAAGCAATCGCGTTATAAGGCCAGTCTTCTGTTTCTCAAACTCCTCTTGTGGCATAGCTATGATTTCCTCCTGAACGACATGATATGAACATCCATGAAATCAAAATAAGTGCGGAAATAAAGAAGTAGAAAGACTCTGATAATTATAAGATGAGCGAAATTACTCGAATCTTCTCGAGGAATGCCTCTATTCGGTCCAGCACGTGGTCCGGACTTTTGGGACCTTGCACGATAAACTGCAGTCCGAGAGTTCCAGCATTCAAGCGTGTGCCAGTCCAAACGACATACCCTCAACAAACATAGATCAAACACGAACTTTATGATTTCCATCCGAAAATGACATGATAATGCAATGAGAACAACTATTAAAGGAACCGGAAGGGGGTCCGAAACAAGAGGAAGATGCAAAGAAATGAGCATTTTGTAATGAACACTCAAGGTTAGAAGCGATAATAGGCGAAAAAACCCGGACTAAAAAGCGCGACGCCGCGGTGTGTATTCGCATCCCATTCGCATCAGCGCATCCATTCCGAGTTGTCCGCTGTAGGAGACGGGCCGTGGGCCCACGTTAATTTTAGCACCTGATTCCCAGCACAGTAGAGTGCCCCTTTCCTACTACATTATCATCCATATAAGTACATCTAGAAACAATACAAGAAGGAACAGAAGAAAAAGTAAAAGAAAAAACAAGTTTAAAATATAAATATCTCCTCCTGGCACCATGCCAAGGCGTCAAATTGGCGAGTTTGTGCAATGGCGGCCACTTAAACTCGTCCACACTACGTCTGTTTTACCGTAAGCCGAAATTACCCCCTTCTGGTGTCTTTAAGTGCATGCCTAGTTCATAATCAGAAATGAGGCCGCAATTCTACAGGCATTTTATGAAAAGGTGCACACACAGCATTTGTGAATGGACAATCTTCACGCTCAAGCATGTGTTCCGCCTTAGTCTCAGTGGAGGAAGAAAAGGGCTTCCCCCATCTAGACCTAGAAGGAAATAAAGCCTACAGCGGTTGCGTCCCTCTACACTGACTGCGGCGACAACTCCCACATGGATACCTACATTTCTTTTCTCATGGGAGGAAGCTACATACATATACTGCGATTTTCGGAATACACTAAGCCATCATAATTCGAATTGTCATTTCGAAGACAATTATCACTTTAGAGCGTGATAGCGTGCACTACATTCAGTACTTGTTAGTTTTCGAAAAGCCAAAGTCTAGAGGGTTGCTTTTGCACCTCAGCTTTTATTATTCCAGGCAGAGGAACATCAATTTGAGCGATATTGGTTTAATCGAGAGCGACCGAAGTATACATTCGTATTTGCTGCTGATATTCAGTTTCAAAAAAGACATTTATACAATAAAAGTACAGAAAACCATACACAACAAGTGACTCACCTAATTGCTCTACAGTTCTCAACTGATTGAATGCTGGTTCACGTAAAAGCTGAACTAGTAATTCCACCAGGGCATTTTCTCGTGTGGCCTGAAATCGAAATGAGTTCTGACGACCTACAATATTTCGAAGATCACGATACAAATATGAACTCCCTTCCCATGAGAAATACACTTAATAAATAGGCAAAGAATCGTGAGCAACATATTCACCTGAACTCCCGCTTGATACAGAACTTCAACGCACGACACCTCGTGGGTATTTTGAAAGTGTCGATACACATATGCATCTCCTACAAAAACAGTTAATGAATGAACATAACCTGCATAAATAAGAAGGAGCACTAACATTTCGATAGTGCCACTCATTGTCAGAATGAATATTTCATTAATCCTTCTTTCACTTGGAAACCATGAAAAAAAAGAACATAAAGAGATCGCTGATCAATCACCTTATGACAGCTGAGGGAAAGAGCCAAAACAGAAAAGACAAAATTTTTCGAAAGCCAAGAAAAGCAAAACAGCTGGCATCAAGGATTTCACTATATTATAAGCCATTCCTCGAAGAAAAACCCATTAAACCATAAACATACCGTTTTCTAGAGCATGCTCCCTCATCGGCGTATATTCATTCCTGAATAATGGACGACTTTTAGACGACTCACGTAATGTCTTAGTCACTGCATGTCCAAGTTTCAAAGCTTCCTGCAAACTATATGTAAAACTCCCACTGGAAACTCAGCTGTGTTAGGTGAGGAGCTGGGAAAGTGAGGAAAACGGGAAGCAACTTTCACAATGAACACTACTGATGAAAATTTTCGCATCACAGCCATAAAAGTTCGGAAGAAAACCATTCGAAGGACTCTCCCAATAAACAATATCTACCTGTTCAGTGGCGTTACCGTGGACAAGCAATTCAACATGGAAGGCCCGTAACATTTCCTTTCCAAACGCTTCCACTTCGTGCACATTCATGTCTATAAGTAAGTAACGAGAAATTGTCATAATGCACCAGTGAGAATATAAATCGACATAGCTCTAATTCTTACAATACATGAAGTTAATATATGTGAGAGACTGAGATATTCTCAGCCTGTAGAAAACAAGAACGGGCAATAAAATAGACGCACATGGGAATCTGAAGAGCGGGAGGATACGGAATATCGGTCTTATTTTACGTAACTGTTCTCCTTATATCCTTCTAGCAAGAGAAATAGGGATGAGGCTCAGGATCGCTACATCAACAGCGGACTCTTCGAGAAGTGCACTTCTGATCAAAGTTTTCGCATCACAGCCTCTGTTCGATGTAAGATTTGAAAAAGAAATCCTCACAATGAGCTTGAGAGTATTACAGCATTGCTATTAGCTATACTGAAGGATGATTGAGATCTAGTTTCTGGAATCTTACGATTTTCAATGGAGGTCAAATTAGTAGCTCATCCCGACAAGAATAATGAGCTTGACTTTTAGCTTTTCCTCCAACTATTAGAATGATAGATAAAAATAAGACAAAAAAACAAGGATAGAGCTGCATATACACATAGGGAGAATAGGTGCTACAGATTCATCGTACTCTTACCTTTGCAGACAGCAAGCAGTTGTTCCTTACTCCAATACTTATCACTCAGCAGTAGCTGAACATAATGCTGTGACAATGTGTAAGGTTGTGAATGAGCAAAATTCTCCAGTGCTCTCTTTATCGCATCGAATAACACTTCAAAACGGAGCGGATCTGAAAGTGAGACGACTTAAATAACGAACTTCTTCCTCCAAATTACAAGTACTTGACTAAAATTATAGACGGTATAGAAAACAATATCAATTTATAAGGCTCAGTATCGCTCAATCAACAGTGGAAGGCACATTCCTCTGTATGCATCCTTCTGATCAAAGTTTTCACATCATAGCCTGCATCCAAAATGATGCCCATTATATGAATTTCAGATGAGCTTTAGAGAGGTCCCCAAAACAATTACTAGGACATGGCACAAGTCCAGTTTCACTTATATTCCACATCCAAACAAAGCAAATAGGAATAAAAAACCTAACAAGCTAAAACAATTAAACAAAAAGCAATCTGCAACCAACCTGGTTTGAAATCGGTCATACGTTTGACCAGATGTTCAACAAATAGAGGCTGTTTCTCGTCATATCCTGTCACCTTAAAACGGGGTTCAATTAAATGAAGGGAATCGTCCAAGTGCTTCGGTGGTGTGGAACTGCTCACCATGGCCACTCACAATTCAAAATTATGGCTCAGATAATAGTCATCAAAAGTGTACCAAACAAAGGTAACAAAGGTGACGTCACAAATGTATTAAGGCATCCCCATCAGGCTACCCACAATGTTTAACGCGGCACGAACATGCAGCCTAGCCACAAAGCTACTAGTTTGCAAGCAACTAGCACAGCCGAGCTGCACAGACGGAGCTTCTTGAACTACTAATTAACTCTATATGCATGCCACTGTCGAAGTTAGAAAGATGTAGCGGTTAACTGTTAGAGAAAACAAAACAAAGGTAAACACAGCACGACAAAACACACAAGCAAACTCAGATGTTTTTCCTGGCTTGCTTCACGACCCCTCACTTTTAAATTCGTTCCGAAGGTTCCTAGCTCGAGCTCACACTTTAGTCCTGCCAGTTCAGCATTGTAGGTTTCTTCCGTCAGCGCATCCTAAAAAATGGGAATCACAATTTATCGGAACCTTAAACCGAATTCACTCACATTCAAACACCACAGATACATCGATGACAACATCGTCGACCTTGGATCAGCCGCTATGATGGGAGCAGTAACAGCCAGCTATAATACTCATACTAGTTCACTTCTATTAACGAATCGTGCACGGTACCTACCTTCGTGACCATTTTCGGAAGTTTATACTCGTCATCCTGCTTGAACCAAATACGACACCACACATCGTCGTATATAACCCGAGGGTGCTCACTGAAACCACAATGATTTCAGTACGGGACCTTAAAAACACCGGAAGGAGTAAACTTGGCAGATTGTGGAATATGAAAGTAGAGGATTTCAGTAGTGTAAGTGTAGAGAAAGAACGAAATAAAACGGCGAAAAACCCGAGAAATAGAAGCCCAGAACCCCTTCTATTTTGTGCTTATCTACTTCACAGCCGGGGATAGACTGCAGACGGGCGGGAGGCTGAATCGCCCGGCTACGAGCGATGCTCCACCCTCGTCCAACTCCCTTGACGCATGAACGACAGAACGTCTCGCCGTGCTGCGGGGCCGTAAAAACCCCAAACTCCGCTTTTTTAATGCAGTTCCGTCATACATTATCTTTTCTGTGGTGGATATTCCGTTCCAAGCTTTTTTTTTTAGCAGAAGGTTTATTTGCAAAGAATATGTATTCACGCTTTTCACTTGTTCCTCCCCCCTATCGGCGCCTTTAATGTACCTGGGCTTCTCATGAGCTCTGACTAACCGTCAGTTATTAACTCACACAACGCGTGGTGACACCGCTAACACGGTAATTCGCTCGACTTCGTGGAGCTTCCGCCACTTAAGTTGGCTTTTACTTGGTACTAACACGAAGCTAGGGGAGGTGGTGGTGACAGATGGCGTGGGTGTGGAGATCAAATCCCGCATCGATCGTCGCCTATACCAACCAAGCCTTCCATCCATCCTGGGCAGGTGAATGGGTGCAAGGTAAGCTTGAGCGGATAAAAACACTGACTTGTACATTGACTGACCCTCGTAAATCATTTTATAGACCAAATCGCATCCACCTGTCACCACGATTCCGAGTGGATACCATCACGAAGCTATGGAACAATGAGAAAGAAAACGCCAGAACTTCAGACTGGGATTCCCTGCTGGTAGCAGTTGAATCACGAGGAATAGCGTAAACCAGAGCTGATATCAGACTGAACCGAGCGCTGCCGAATGAGTGTGTGGGCATAATTAACTGTAAACCATATTCCTAGCCCGTCAGACAACCCACCCACAAACATTATGGACTGATAATGCATCACGTGGAATACTGATTATGATGGCAACCACGCACGAAAATTTATAAAGATTACAGCATTCAATCATAATATAAAATGGGACATTACGTCAGCATGTCAATCGCAACTGTTGTCAGCTGAACATTGAAACGGAAAAGAATTGAAGAACAGCCCTAACAAAAGGTAAAGCTCACACGCCGCAGCCAAAATGGAGTTGTAAACGGAACGAAAACAAAACCACCTACGATAACAGTCACCCGTACCTCTTCACTGTTTCCCGAGGTTTCAGATCGAACTTCGTAGGAATATACTCATTCTTCTCTGGCATATGAAGAGCAGGATGCACTGTATCCAGAGCTGCTTGGAAACGACTCATTGTCCTCTTTAAAAACAGTCTTATTTGCACTGAAACTTGGATAACCTATTTTTCAGTAACGAAACAGCACCTCATTGATGTCACTGATTCTTATCTCCGTTCCATAAACTGGCTCTTCAGTGTTTCCTTCTTGACCGCTGAAGTTTTTCGCGATCACCATGTAGAACATATTCTGTGGAGATAACATGTCGATAATTTCCATTATGCGATCTAAATTGAATAAAAAATTACTGATTTTTCAAAAATAGAGAGATGAATCGTTTTAGCGTAATGCGTAACATACCAGGATTGAATTCTGTTAATAAATAGTGCCATGACAGAATATCTTCAAACGGTACAAGCTTTAGTTCAGACGCAAGTTTCGTTGCCAAACTCATAGGATTCTCTTTGTCCTAAAGCGGTGGAGGTTGACCACATCCTTATTTGAGCAGTAAAAAAGGCTTGTATAAAGTACTAAAAGCAAAGCTTACTCACCTTAAATCGAAATTTGAGCTCTCCCAGTTCACTGAGTTCTTCTTGCACCCATTCCACAGCACCGGTACGCTTCAGTAGACCAATATAGTTAAACACTAAGCTGACTATGTCTTCCGTATGATTAAGGCCATCTGTAACATGGAATTTTTGCAAGCTGTGTTTAAACTCATTCCGTTTATGTGCGTTTTAGTCTCTTAACTACGAACGCTCCCATATTTTAATCCTAAAAATTTAGTATTCAGAATATTATGAGCAAATCCCACATACCAATACTGAGATCAACATGGATGTCGAACGTGCTCATTCCTTTTGCCAGAGTGGATTCACCAGCCGACAGCGAGCTTACCCATCCTAGACGTTTCAGCTCCGATAATAACGAGCCTTTCCCTTCATGTCCGAGCAAATGGGCTAAAAACGAATCCGATCACCCACAGAAAGAGGTTGATTTGGAAAACTTAAGTCGCGCAGTGATACTCTCAGCTGGAACTCACAGATATAATGGGCCGGATTTGACTTGTACTCCTCCTGCAGGTCCGGAATAGGAAAGCGAATCGTTAAACTACGAGAATCCTTGATGGGTACTATCTGAACTTGAAATAAGGAGGGAGGCCAGAAACGTATTTTCGGTACAACCTTCAAATCCAGCACTAGCTCATCGATTATTTGATTGAGCTCATCAGCATTACTCAACCAATGAGATCCCAATCGGTATGAGTCATTTGGCATCAAATTACCGAAAATTGGAAACACCACTTTCTGGCTGAGTGTTTATGAAATAACGGCTTTCACTGGATATCTACGGGAAAATGCAAAAAGTGAGGATGGGGTTACTTAAGGCCATGAAACATTTAAAGGCTCACGAAAAACACTTCAACATGTCAAATTAGCTTATATCAATCATTATCCCTACAGCACCATAAACTTATACATATGACAGCAACCCCAACACGTCTACTGACTTTCTCCACACCAACCTCAATACGTTTACCTAACTGCTCCTCTCCATAAGGGCTTTCCAGCCATTCTTTCGGCTTCACATTTTTATTCTCAATAGCATCGAAGCCCAAAGTGCCAAGGTATGATTCCATTTCATCTAACGACTCCGAGCCGACAATGCATAGCGACATGCTGGAATAACAACAACTGACGCTCAACAGAAAACATGCAAAACGCTTGCTGTACAGCAGCAGTTTAGATCAGTGAACTAGGAAACTAAAACAAGTTTGCACTTAGAACTATTAGGTCTATGCAGAATAAATGGCCGAAACGTAATTGGCCATAACTTCGCTCAGACACAACTTTATTTGTCGAAATAAAAACCATTCGAATCTACAGAATTTTGTCAACGATCTGGTAAGGAAAATATACCATCACGATCAAATTCTGGATTGCGAGAATCAATAAAGTCAAGAATGGCATTTTTACCGTGCATAATTTTTCTGCCGCAGGTTTGCATCGGGAACCCGGAAAAAGTGGTAATCCGTCAGGGATAGGTCTGGGGAATAAGGGGAGTGAGGGAGAGGCTCGATGCTTAACTGCATCATTTTTTTACTGGGTGCGCAAAACAACGCAAAACCCCACAGTTCGCAAGTCACCCGGCAGAAACTGATGAGACTCTCCCTCACCCCCTTATTCCTCAGACCTATCTCTGACGAATTACCACTTTTTCCCGGTTCTCAATGCAAACCTGGGTCAGAAGCAGTTCGCCGAAACGATGCATGTTGAAAATGCCATCGTTGACTTCATTAATTTTCGCAGTCCAGAATTTGATCATGATGGCATATTTTCTTTACCAGATCGTTGGCAAGGTTGTGTAGATTCGAATGGTTTTTATTTCGACAAATAAAGTTGTGTCTGAGTGAAGTTATGGCGTTTTGAAGATAGTGGTCCGTTTTGGCCATTTATTCTGCATAGGCCTAATAAAAGCAAAGACAATAAGCGGTGGTGTGAGAGTAACATAAAGATAAATCTTGTAAATTACAAGCATAAAATAGTTCACAATACTTGGTTAGCTGAAGCAAATACTAATTAATGAAATGTTTCAAAACGCACGAGAAACTCACATGTTAGAGCTATACCATTGCTTATGGAACTTCAGCAATGCCTCCCTTGGTTCAATTCCATTTTTACGAGCATCATCCATTAAGGTTTTCTGGAAATAGTTTTGTTTCAAAATAGCTAAACCTCCAATGACATTCTATAACATAGAAAAGAGCACTACTAACCTTATTACCTGTTCCAAACTTTCCGTAGTCATGACCCGGTTTGGAAAGAAACCTGAACAAGATGGCACTCTCAAACAAACGCTTTCACACATATATGAAAAAAGAAGCGAAATCGAAAACTAAAAATTATTTGCTAAAACGTGCAGTCAAACTTTTCTACAATATTTGCAATTGAAATCAAAAAATGGGATTAACAGTGTGAAAGATGGAAAATTAGCATAAAGAGGGGCACCGTTTGTCTAGTCACAATACATACAGCACCTGTGCGTTCATGTGTAACGATGCGCTGTTTTTAAATGCGCTTTCACTTATACCCATAATTCCCACCGCGTTCGATTATCGTTTCAGAAACCCAGAATGATAAATAAATTTCCAACGTCCACCATTCCACGTATCTTTGGCTCTAGCAAAACGATTCAGAGCTCACCGTTCTACTTGCAACTTCCTCCATCCATCATTCTTAAGGTTATTAGAATGCTCTGAGTCAACTGCACATACCTTAAGAATTGAAATATTCCAAATGTTCCATCATCTCACTGACAAATATCTTGAAAAAGAAGCAAATTACGAAACAGCAAACCTCTCTTTCAGTGGCGCTTTCTGTGAACTGTGGGGCCAAAAAGAACTGCACAAAACGATCCAATGCTCCCTTAATTTCGGATAGGTTTCACTGAATGATCTCCAAAATACATATACATACATAATAAGTCACAAGTGTACAATGATAAATAGAACAAAAGTAACTTCTAACTGGTCCGGTTTCACATCAAAATGATAATTTGTGTGGTCAGCTGCCGTATATGCGTTCGTGGTACCAGCGTGAGCAGAAATGAACTAAAATATTCAATATATGAAAAAATCGTGACGTATCAAACTGTGATTAAATCTATCATACCTTGCTATACTCATTTTCCGAGGGATATTTATCAGTACCTAGAAAAAGCATATGTTCGCAGAAGTGGGCCGTGCCTGGGAGCTCCCATGGATCCATAAGATGTCCTGTAATTTGCAAAAATGACATCTCCACATTTTGGGTGAAAAGAATAAAAATGTGTGCATGCGCATGGTACCAGCATGAGCAGAAATGAACCTATTGCACAATGGGATTCTAGGATATTTGAAAAATCACCCACTCACCAGCATTCACATCCAGGGCTGCTGCAGACTTATCCGTGGTCGGATCAGATACCAACAATACTTTCAGTCCGTTTGTGAGTTCCAGTCCTCGATACTACAAAATACCGTATCATCAACGTCACCACGGAATGCAGTTAACATCTTATAAGTAGGACTGAATTCATATGATAATAATTCCATTCAAGCCACATGCTTGTGAATCTTCAAACGGGCGAAAAACCTCCTAGCTAATGTTAACCGTCGCGAGTCGCACGCGAAATGGCTGGCAGAACCGCATAATCGGCATGATAGCATTCAAACTGCTAAATATGGGACAAAAGCTCAAAGGATTAAAGTTCATGTCGAAGTTTAAACCCTCAGAATGCAAGTGCTACACACCTTTCACGTCAGAAGTCGCCCGACAAAGCTGTTAAGAAATGTTCCTGCTCATTCACCCTCCCTGTCATTTCATTACGGAAATACAAACAAAACCCTCACCTCTCGTTGATCCTCGTTGCTTTTCACGATATCATTGTGACGACGAAGTACAATGTTCTTGGTAGCACTCATTTTAGCTGCAGGCGTTGACATAAATCGGGCACGTGGTGTACACAAAAATACGCGATGAGCCCTCAAACGAAAAAGCATAGGTGGCGAATTCCTACGCATGAGAAAAAAGTAATTGAAGCGATTTCTACAAATCCTCAAAAAAGATGGGGCATAAACAGATTTTTTGAAAAAAGTGACCCAGACTCAAGTTTTGGGATTAGTCTGAGAAAAACTGAAGAACGTCTAGAAACCATTAGATAGCTGAACATCCTCCTTCAGAAGAAAGCCGCAATTTCCTATCAAGAAAGAGAACCCGCTAAGATTTTCCGCCAAAGACGAGCGAAGAAAATGAATTTCCCATATCAGGAGATGCAATCGGAAGTCATAATGAGTACTGCAGAAAGGCAGAAACAGGCTATTTTAATTCCCCGCACGCTAATTGGGAGTATTTCTAAGAACACGATGAAACCAAGGGAAGGAACGCAAAGCCGTCTATAACCGTTGTTCTTCTCAAGTTGTCTGCGACGTGAACCCTGCCCTGCGAGCGAACAAGCAGCACCACTCTCCAGTTCAGTTCTCCGTGGAGCTTTAGTATAAGCTAGATTATCCATAGGATTTTGGTCCTATCATTTCAGCTCAAGAGGGGTGTACATCACAACAATAATTTAAATATCTACGGAAAGAACCAAACACCAGGATTAAATAGCCGAAGTAGAAAAATACGATGGTTTACAACGTAAACGAAAAACTCACAAGTACTCATTAAGTGTCGCATAGAATCGGTCGCCACTGTTAGGCCACGTTCAGACCAAACTGAATGGAATTTTCAGCGAATCGGCGTAAAGTAAAAAATGCGTATCGATCGAGAAAATGAGCGCATCGGCACATCCGCGATTTTGGCTATTTGCCACAATGCCAATAAACTCACGTGGTGGTACGTGCCATCGCCGAAAATCCCAAATAGCGGATGTGCCGATTCTCAAAATTCCATTCATTTGGGTATGATCGCAGCCTTAGAAAGAGTCGATTCCTGTCGCTATTACTTTTTCACAACCAACTCATCACTACACTATATTCTGGTAGAATGGGTAAACACATATCTTACACAACATAAAACATTCCTTCGAACCTGCCCATTTTTTTTACTATAAAAAAATCCCATGATTAACGAGTTTCGTCACCTTACTTAGACATAAACAGCAGAAAACTGTGGCACTGCTTCCCTTGTTACAGACCCACACGAGGGGCAAAAACTCGATGATACAACAGCTGTATTGGATTAAGGGCAGTGGTACTGTTGTATCATTCATTCCAATCTTTGTTACTGACCGGTAGACGTTTTCACCAAAAACCGACACATCAGACACCATGTAAGTTCAATCGATACCGCATCAATACGATACGATAAGTATAATTCTGCTACAATGCACATTACTCTACACCTCAGGCCAAAATCGATCCTAAAAGGCGGGCTCGGATAAAAAAGGCGGCAGTGGCCAAGAAGGGCGAGTTTTTTCACAGCTTAGGGGCACACTCTTCACCGAAAACTCCGCCGCAGAATGTCTTTCTAGGACCTCAGTTTTAATGTGGATGGGTCACTTCAGTAATTCCTCACTATTCGCATCTTCCTTATCACTGTCTTTAGAAAGCAGGAACCATTAGTTAACCATCAAGCATGGCGGGAAAGTGATTTTTAGACAAAACTTCATTTGAAGCGACACCAAGGTTTGAAAACAGTGTGCGGCTGACCTGCTGCACAAGAGAGAATTACTTAAGTATCGTCGAAGAATCCCATTTGCCGTGACGCACGAAGAGAAGAATGAAGCGTGACGTTCGCTAAATCGCGCTTTTGCAAGGTATGACTGCAAACTAACCCACTCGCCCGACTTTTGGAAGGGAACGAGTGTCAAGCATGAAAACAATGGGAACCAACACAGCCTCAGAACAAGATCTGACACCACACCGCATGGATTTCAAGGCAGAAAACGTCAGATATTCCAACAAAAACAGGGAGAACAGAAAGTTATTCCGATTAAGAACGAAAACAGCAAAAATCTCGGAAAAGGTAGGGGGATGGTAACTGAGATTCAGAGTGAGAAAACATTTACTTAGATCATTTATAATGCATAGATTATACATAAAAATTCCCATATTATGACCTGGCAGACGCATTTGACTGAATATAATGAAAAGAAGGCGTAGAACAACAAAATGATGCATTGCTATCTTTTCGTACGTCAACCAACAATCAAACATTAATTTTTTGCCGACTACTTTCGCGGAAATCACGTAGAGAACGTCTCATCAAACCTGAACACTATCAAACGTCACCAACAGTTACGATCACGGACAGCGAAGGGGAGGACTCAGACTGTGATCGTCAGCCTTCTGTGATAGTGGTGGAAGCCATTTGCTACCGTAAGCAAACTGATTGATAAATTCCATATCGGGTGGCACCCGTTGTAAACTGGCTATGTTTGCACACGTCCGTCTAATGCGACATAATCATCCACTCCCGCATATAATTATAAGTACGCCACCCACGCTCATTTCCCACGCCCATTTAGAATACAGAGCCCCTCCCCCACCTTCATGCATTAGCTGACAGTGAGCATAGTGTTCAATTGAATAATCCCACCTGGATTACTTATAAGCCATTCCAAGAGAATTGAAGAGATTATGATTCTCAGTGTTACTCTGGAGTAAGAACATGGTAATTTGGGACAGTGGTCTGTCCTATGATAACAAAGAACAATCAAAAAGAAGGGAATAAGAAAGGGAACAGAAGAAAGTTTGAGGCTCCCATTAGAACTTAATTTGACAAAAGAAACTCAAAACACCGTTGAAGGAGAAAGTAGAAAGGTACGAAGATTTCATTTGGAGATCCGAAGATTCCGTATTTGAATACAGTGTTGTTGTGGAAATGGTGAATCCAGAGCTACTATTAGTTGGAAAAATTAGACACATAACAATCGGAGGGAAAGTGCAAATAGTGAAAGGAGCAGATACGTACCGTTTTCCACTAATCGCACGATTCTTACAATCGACACTTATCTGATGCATTACACAGATTTCGCGATCCTTCCAATTCTATATTTATGTAACATGCCATAACCATGAGGCATGGAAATAACAGAATTACGGAATTGGTAGATAAAGGCCAGATACCGATCGCGAAGCTAATGGGACAATCGGAAAGGTGAAATTAGCGAGTATTGGATACTTGAAATTTTCAACTGGTCTCCGGGATCTCCCAATTGATACGTATCACATTCTTTTCCAGTAATCCCACAATTCCTCTCATTCCACTTACACTATGAACGCTTCCGCGTAAAAAAATCAAAAATGTAGAGATTTCGAACTGATGAGTATTGAGCCCATCAAAGTGCTCTGGAACGATAGTAGATAACAAAAACGGAACGACACGAGATAAAGCGAGCCATTCGGACTGAAATTAGCGAGTTTCAGCTGGTCGGTTTTCCCTCTTACACGAAAACACCACATCAATGTCAGAATTCGCAACTTTGTGATGCCGCAGTGTTTCGCGCCTTGCTGATTCTTGAGATTGGGCGATGACGTGATTTGCACGCGAGCCACATCGCTAAATAGCAAAACCACAAAATCACAGAAATCAAGTCAGGCATCAGCCGCAGCTGTTCAGTTTTCGCATATATGAACATCTGCTTTTATGCTTTCAGTTGAATCACAGCCATTAGAAACCAAGATGGAAGAAAGCTCTCGTGTCTTGAAACCCCATTAGAATCGTTGTCAGCTAATGGAACACTTGCGAAAGAGATTCTAACGAGAACCTTTTCGAAGCTTCTCTTCATATCAGAAACTATAAAACAACGATAGAGAGCTCCAATAAACTGGCAGTGGTGGAGAGAACGTAATTGCTCCATTTTCAGAGTATTACGAGGCAGAAACGAGAGAAGATTGCAGACAATCAGGGTTGCAAGGCGAAGGCGACGTGGGCCAGGAAATGCGCTTGCGCTCGCACAATCGAAAATCCCTTATTGTAAACCTATTCAAGTAACAAATGTTTAAGGACACATTTAGATCAACATTACAGGAAAGGTACAATTTTGAATGGTTTACAGTATGCAGATGTATGACGATTCTCCACTCAAAATGTACATAATCAAATTTCTGACTGAGAAATTCCTTTTTTATTCCAAGTATGCATTGAGCGTTAACTACTCACGTTTTATAAGTGCACCGTATATCATATTCGTTTGAACGAGCCCTGCCCACTTTCATGATACACCAATTAAGCAGCACCTCCTACGACCCTCCTCCCTCCTCACAACATGGCTAAAAACGGCGGAAATTTACATCTGACAAGAGTCCAGCCTTTAAAAAAGGAATAACGACTGTTAATAAATGTGCAAAGCAATGGATATAAAAATTTTGCAAGCTACACTCATGACCGTCGTCATAGCGATGGGAAAAAGGTGCAAAGTACGTTAACTGATGAAAAGAATTTAGCTGCGAAACAAAAAACGCAACGAGTTTTTTTTCCAGCGAGTTGGGGGAGTGCCAAAAGAAGACATCGTGATTTTACTCGTTTTTCTGTTTAACTTGCCTCCCTCCTCACTGTGTTGTTTTCACTGATTTTTCCACTTCATGTTTCAGAACCCACAACGCACATCTGGTAGAATATTTCTTGTTCAAAATAGTCCCTATGAAGTGCAGCTGACAGGTAGATCAGCGCAAATACAGAGGGTCAGAAATGGAAAAGATGCAAAAAGAATAACATAGGAAATATTATGCAGAAAGAATCAAAGAGTATAAGCAAGATGAAGGTCAACTGGTTGTATGCGAAAGGAAAAGAGCATACGACCTGTACTGCACATAGGCATAGGTGATGAAAAAACAACTGTAACATAAAGTAGTTCTGTAGAGAAAGAGAAAGTTATAAAAGTAGTGGCAGAGAAGAACTATGACTAGCGAAATGATTATATTAAAAAAAACCATGAGAAATAATCGAATTAGGAATGACCATGCTGATGTATGGAAGAAAATATATAGACCGATGCATAGAAATATAGACAAATTAGAAAAAACGTCAAGGAGGCACCTTTTCAGCACGAACAGCCACGTCTGCTCAATTTTTAATTAAAAATTAAGTTCACACCTGACTTCTACCAAACCCCAATGCATGTACATTCTACAATTACCTATAATATCTTCTCTCTTGATTTTCTTCATGACTGTTACTCCCCGCATACTCGTTTCTCCATGGAAACCTTTAAAGAAAGCCCTGTGTGATGTTCCATTTAAGAGCCTTTTCCGCAGGTAAGGTTTCGCATTGATGGAAATGAGAAGCAATTTCACACTGTCAAAAGAAGTGAATATGGGTAGGTGAGTACTTTCTGCAGGCTTTTTACCAAAGGGATTGTCTACGTGAGTAGTACAACGCATTAATTACATTTCCTTGAAAAAATAGTACAGAAAAACACTGCTTGAATGCATTAGGAAGATAAAATAATAATGCGATCCAGAGTTCTTGCACCACTTATTGGTACTAATTATTCAATCCACATATCCGCAAAACACATAGTCTAGCCTGACCGCTACACTAGTTCTCGAAATGTTTTCCACTTAAAGGAATCGTCCACGGAAAATGAGTTTTTGTGTTACCCATATGTTTATGTTGTATTTGCCTAATGTTGGCCTCATGCAAAATTTCACGCGAAAAAATGTGAATCTGGCTGAGATACAGCACCACAAAGTGCGGTCCAGGTGGGCGGGGCCTCCGTGTAAAAGCCTCGTCCCGTCGTCCGCCGTGGTCGGAGACGCATTGCAGGAACAGAGGGTTACGTAAACAGTCCCACTCTCCGTTCCCAACGGCGGCGGACGACGGGACGAGGCTTTTACACGGAGGCCCCGCCCACCTGGACCGCACTTTGTGGTGCTGTTTTTTTTAGCCAGATTTACATATTTTCACGTGAGATTTTGCATGAGGGCAACATTAGGCAAATACAACATAAATATATGGGTAACACATATATACACATACAACACAAAAACTCATTTTCCGTGGACGACTCCTTTAAATGATAGGCGTCCAGACGACTCTGCACCTGTCAAGGAATGGATACCAATTATATGTCCTCACCAGTTGGGCTATCGCACAGTACCGCGCGATTAACACAATGGAACTACAGTTGATTTCGGAGCAAGAACGTGTATCGAACTCCCGCACCCCGCCACACACTCTCGCCACTCACCCAAGCCTTACCACGCGATGGATTCCACCGTAAACTTGGGTAACTGAACCACAGGGTGGACACACAGACAAACGGACAAACCAAACTCCTGGTTTATATAAAAGGTATGATAACCCCAACCTGTACAAGCTGTTGAGTGGAAATGGCACGCGAAGGCAGCTGCTTGCTGCATGTTTGAAATGATTTGTGAAAAAGTAGTGTTGGTCCAGAATAGCAAAGAACCTATGGATGAGGAAAGCAACAAAAACCTGCTACATCCCAAGACACCAAAGTCAAGGATAAAAGCGCTCAATTAGTCGCCATTCAGGCTCATACTTCGTAACGCTATCGACAACGCTCTGTTTGTAACTTATGACCCAACCGCCTTCACTTGATGATGAGGCAATCTCGCGTCTTTTCTTTACTTTTTCTTTCCCTTTTGTCAATTTTATTATCTGCAGTAATCGCATTCACGAACCACCATATTCCTACCGATCATTCGCTATTTTCAGGGTCACAATTCGAAATATGCGATGAAATGAAACTACAGGGGGTGCCAAAGAAGAGTAACTTTTTGTCCTCCACTCCTCAACATTCAACCCTATTTTAGTCCAACATTAGCAAATTCTGACGAGGTAGTCCCAGATTCGAGAACACACCTAACACCATCATTAGACTCCGTAACAGCCTCTGCACTAGCAGGATCGGGAGCTTCTTCCGTGTAAACACGATGAATCACCTCAATCCGGCAGGATCGGGAGCTTCTTCCGTGTAAACACGATGAATCACCTCAATTCGGCACTATCCAAGATTTCGTCACCTTCGTTCACAACCTTGCTAAGGTCCGTTCACTCTGGGTACCTCAGGGGTTTCATACTGGGTGGTGTTCTTGAACATTCCGTCTCTTCCAGGCTCCAACACCCTTCGTTTCCAAAAGCCAGAACGTGCCATTACCATTGAAACCCCTCCGGAGACGGGTTTGAGGCACGAAAAATGACACTTCGGATCATAGCAGCGTTGTCCAAGCAGCTAGAGCTCTGTGACTTCCATAAATCCATAGGTCAGTCCTTAGGAAGCATCCCACAGGAGATCCACCACGGAAGCTGGCTTTGCTGTTTGTGCGGAGCCTGATGCCGAAAGTGCTCAAAAGCCCGACTGTGCCAACTGAAGGCTACATATTTTCATGTGGTGAAAGTGGTGGTTCAGCTTGCTCCTGCTTCTAGAGGTACATTCCAGGAATATCTTGCCATGATACTTTTATCCTCTTTCATACTCAGAAACTTCGTTGCCGCGCTAATGTATACTGGTGTCTTTAGCAACACCCCTTTATTGCATTTTCATTTTGACATTCAAAAAGTATTTAGATTGACATAAAACAACAAAGGAAACAAAAAAAACGAACCTAAGAACACGAGAGGATGTAAAAGTGCTGATAGAATGAGATGACTGCAGGAGGATGGATGACCAAGCACGCACCGGTCGAAGTGCCAGGCCAAAGGTAAAATGCATCAAACGGTAGACCCACACTAAAAATCAAAATAAATGGAACAGGAAAACAGCTGATACAAAAGGACGTGGAAAAAACTTAGTTTTGCAGGAAAATAAAGGGAACCAAGGCGGAATAACCAAGAAAATAGCCAAAGCAATGAAAAAGTTCATGACAGATAAAAAATTCCTATTCAGAAGCTTCAAAACCAAGTAATTTGCGACATTATTACCAAGAATCTGTACAAATCTAAGACAAACAATAAGAAAATTTTTCAAAAACACCGAGAAAAAGTGAGAGCTGTCGATGAGGCAAAGGATGAACGGCAAAATGCGACATCCTGTTCTTTGCGCGGTCGCGTCGCGGTTTTCTCATTGAAGCGCATAATGTTCTGACCCAGCGTACTGCAATGCATGTGTCGTGTCTAGGAGACCATTCCAGTGAACAGCTTGCAACTCACCTTTTGGATGCATCTTAAGATGCGTATAGGAGTTTGCTCGAGCCACATCAAATTAGAAATCCTTTCGGGAACTAGATGCACAACCAAACCGATTTCAGCTTTTCTCGAGATACTTACCAGTTTGCATTGTTCATCCCAAAGAAGTACTCAATAGAATCCTATACATATATATAAAGCAGGAGTTTGGTGTGTTTGTGTGTGTGTGTGTGTGTCCGTTTGTCTGTTACATGCACTCTTAGTTCAACCAGAAGTTTGGTGTTTTTGTGTGACTGTATGTTTGTCGACAATGCACTTTAGTTCAACTGCGGCGTGAGAGGTAGGGCAAGTCAGGGTAGGGCTTGACCAAAGTGCACGAAGATCATAGGATAAGTCTAGCCCCCTTCACCGTGGACCTGCGCAGAAAAGTTCTAACCACAAGTATGGTGAGTTTGTGTGTCCGTTTGTTTGTCACTAATCCACTAAAGTGTGCCGAGCTCACAAGAACTAAGCCTAGCTCCGCCCACGCAGGCGGGGCTTGCGCAGAAATGGTCAAAAATCGGGTGAATCAGGAATGAGCCGTAGAGGTCGGGCAAATTAGGATTGGGTAGGAGCCAACCCATGTGTACGGAGCACATAAGATCTAAGCCTAGCCCCGTCCACCTTTGACGGGACTTTCGCCGAAATCTATGGGTGCTCAAATTTAAGTCCTCGCTTGAGTTCCAAAAATCGGTAAGGTCAGGAATGGTTCTGTTGAGATCGTGCAAACAAGGACTGTGTAGGGACTGACCAAAGTGTAAGGAGCACACAACAAGCAATTTAGGAACGGGCCTGAAGAGGTCGGGCAAGTTAGGACTGGGTAGGGGCCAACCCATGTGTACGGAGCACATAAGATCTAAGCCTAGCCCCGTCCATCTTTGACGGGACTTTCGGCAAAATCTATGGGTGCTCAAATTTAAGTCCTCGCTTGAGTTCCAAAAATCGGCAAGGTCAGGAATGGGTCTGTTGAGGTCGTGCAAGCAAGGACTGTGTAGGGACTGACCAAAGTGTAAGGAGCACACAACAAGCAATTTAGGAACGGGCCTGAAGAGGTCGGGCAAGTTAGGACTGGGTAGGGGCCAACCCATGTGTACGAAGCACATAGGTTATCAGCCTAGCTCCACCCACCATGGGCGGGGCTTGCGCCGAAATTGATGGGTGCTCGAATTTAAGTCTTTACTTGGGTTCCAAGAATCGGGAAGGTCAATAATGGGTCTGTTGAGGTGGTTCGGTAAGGACTGAGCAGGGACTGACCAAAGTGTACGGAGCACACAAGAGGCAAATAAGGAACGGGCCTGTAGAGGTAGGGCAAATTAGGATAACGTAGGGGCCGACTCATATGTACAAGGCACATAAGTTCCCGCCCAGCATGGGCGGGACATGCGCCGAAATCGATGGATGTGCAAATTTAGGATTCGCTTGGGTTCCAAAAATCGGGAAGTTCAGGAATGGGTCTGTTGACGTTGGGCAAGTTACCTGTCATACTCCATATATAAAACCTGAAGTTTGGTGTGTTGTGTTTGTCTGTGTGCGTGTGTGTATCTGTCTGTCCGCTCACCGCATAATGATTCTTAACTGAACTGCAGCCTGCAGAGTTCGGGCAAGTTGTAACTGGATAGGGGCCGAAGCGTGCAGAGCACATAAGAACTAAGCCTAGCTCCACCCACCGTGGGCGGGATTTGCGCGGAAACTGCCGGTGCTCAAATTTAAGTCCACGCTCAGGTTCCAAAAATCAGGCATGCTAGGAATGGACCTGTAGAGGTCGGGCAAGTAAGGGATGGGCTGGGGTAAGCCAAAATGTACGGGGCACATGAGAGGCAAGTTAGGAATGGAATCAAGTTCATTTTATATATAGACCAGAAGTTCGTTGTGTTTATGTGTGTGCGTGTGTGTGTCCGTTTGTTTGTCACATAATCCACTCTCAACTCAACTGCAACGTGAAGAGGTCGGACAAGTTGGAGATGGGTGGGGGTTGACCAAAGTGTACGAAGCTCATTAAGAACTGAGCCTTGCTCCGCCCACCGTGAGCGGAGCTTGCGCCGAAATGGTCAAAAAATCGGTTAAATAATGAGTGCGCCTCGGGAAAGTTAGGATTCGGTAGGGTATTCAACTGTAGCCTGGAGGCGTCGGGCGAGTTAGGAATGGGTAGGGGCTGACCCAACCGTACAGAGCTCACAAGAACTAAGCCTAGCTCCGCCCACGGCAGGCGGGGATCGCGCAGAAATGGTCAAGAATCGGGTGAATCGGGAATGAGCCGTAGAGGTCGGGCAAGTTAGGACTGGGTAGAGGCCAACCCATGTGTACGGAGCACATAAGTTCTAAGCCTTGCCCCGTCCACATTGGGCGGGACTTTCGCCGAAATCTATGAGTGCTCAAATTTAAATCCTAGCTTGAGTTCCAAAAATCGGCAAGGTCAGGACTGGGTCTATTGAGGTCGTGCAAGCACGGACTGGGTAGGGACTGACCCAAGTGTAAGGAACACACAACAAGCAAGTTAGGAACGGGCCTGAGAGGTCGGGCAAGTTAGGGTAGCGTAGGGTCAACACATGTTAACGGAGCACATAAGTTCTAGGCCTAGCTCCACCCCCATGGGCGAGACTTGCGACGAAATAGATAAACGGATTTAGATCCTCGCTTAGGTGCTGAAAATTGGGCAAGTTATGGAAGGGTCTCTTGGAGTCGCGCATGTAAGGTCTGGGTAGGGACTGATCACAGGGAAGGGAGCACACAACAAGCAAATTAGGCACGGGCCTGTGGAGGTCGGAAGGGTTAGGATTGGATGGGGCCAACCCGTGTGTACAGAGTACATAACCGGCCATAATTGCGATATTAGTACCACGCTGACAAAGTAAGTTTTTGTCCTCGATTACCATTGGAAAGTGATGTGTTATAATCAGGTGTATCATTCAGTTAGGGCCAGTATCTCCTAGAACTGATACATGCACGTTCTCTCAAAGCTTTGAGTCTTTAAAAGTCAACTACTACGGAGCGCCTACGAGCTCACGAAGAGACACCTCCAACTGCTGTTGCTCCTTTTAACGTGGCTTGCCCCTCTTCGATTGTGTCCTACACACTTAGATCGCCGGTGGGGAGGGAGTCTTATTTATCGAATTTTTTGAGCCTTCCACCCCATCTTCCTTACTTTTGTACTACTGAATGCTTCGATTCTCTTTTTGTGTACGGATCTCGTTCTGCCATTCTTTAAAGGGAAACTGCCTTCAGTGGGCGCGCGTTATAGGTGGGTATAGTTTCTCTTAGTTTCAACCAAAGCCGATGATAGCTGGAGGTTTGCTTAAAATACATAGCAGCCGCATATTATCCATTCCCTGCTGCGATGTGTGCTCTCTATACACAGGGCTCATTCTTGCTGCAATGCGCGCGGAGCGCGCATGCGAAAGTCGGCTCGCCGCGCTAGCGGCGAGCCGGAAGTCGCTTCCCGCTACGAAGCAGAAAGCCCCAAAGCCACCCTTCCGGGACGGCGAAGCCGCCCCCTACGAGGATTGGCCGGCGAAGCCGGCCAATCCGAGTCCAGGAGGGTTGGCCGGCGTCAGCCGGCCAACCCGACTGGTAGAAAAATGATAAAGTATCGCAGTCATGTTTCTCAAAATATACTTGACAAAAGATAATCACTCCTTATGTGTTGTACGTCTTTTTTAGCAGTATCAAAGTTTTGAGCGTTAATGTACATACATAGTTGGGGGGCTCCACGGAAAAACTCACCGGCGCGCGCATGCGGCGCGCGCTGGGTGACGTCACAGCCATCGAGCGGCGCGACGGTGAGATGGCCTGCGCTGCTACCATTGCACTTCAACGTGGATAACCTTGTTGGTACATTGCTGATACACGAAGGGCGAGCACATAATGCTGCGGCAAGCTTTGCTGCTTTGACTGACATACGACAGCTGAGAGAGCTGGCTTTTTTGGTGTGGCTAGCCTGTCCAGCCGTATGGATTCGCCTCAGCCCAATAATGTAGAAGTTTCAGAAGAATGTGAGTGCTCTGTCCGATGTATAACCATGCTGGGATACACGGAGTAGAAAAATGCCAGGCATCTCAAGACTTCGGTGAAGTGACAGCAAGGTTATCCTCATTGAAGCGCATTTCTGTAGCGCAGGCCATCGCACGCCGTCGCGTCCCGCGGTGGCTGTGACGTCACCCAGCACGCGCCGCATACGCGCGCCATTGAGTTTTTCCCTCCTCCCAGTTGGGGGGACGCATTCACGCGCTGTCGTTCCTAACCTGATATCCTACAGGCATCAGTTTTTACGCTCATTTGTATAGTACTTTACGTATTTCTTAGTTGGGAGGGATAGGAGTTCCTCTTTCAGCTGCTTAGGCTAAAAACCCAGGCGAAATAGCACCGGACGCTGAGTATAATGGAGTGCTCCCACCTCCAACAACTGCATACGCACCAACTTTCGAATACGAATCACTTTCTAGAACGTGTTTTACACGTGGAGTACAATACGCAAGAGCATTTTCCGAATTGTACATGAAAATTTTGACCACTCCTTATAAATAATCAATGTTTCCTTCAATAGTAGGAAAAAGCAACTCATTCTTAGAAAATTTAGCTCACTTCCTTACACCGTATCCATTTTTTTATTCACTCCAGATCATTCAAAAAGGATTAAACAAATCAATCTCAACTCGAGCCTGGAAAGAGAAAAGGAGCTAACAATAAGGATGAGTAAACCACTTCTCACAAAAGGAATTTCATGCACTTTGCAAGTAAATATTGCATCCAACCTCAAAGCTCCTTGTCTCACCCAATGCTTAGGCTAACACTCATATTCGCTCCTTTTACATGAAGAAATTATGACTGCTTCACGTTGTTGACCGCAGAGGTCAAAGAAGCCACCCACAAGAGTATTAAGTTTGTAGAGATCTTCTCCACGGACTAAGTACCTATTGAGCACGGATGTATTCGAGTAAGAGCCTTAAAGGCACCAGTATGGGTAAGGGAAAACTAAGATCTGGGAGTACATGTTTTCTGAAAACGAACCTTCTACTTTAGAGAAGGTCACATGTGGCGAAAATCGCACTGAAAAACGCGGCTTGGGGTCTTATAACGACCCCGCAGCTCGGAAGCTGTTATGAGGTTATGCGGCCGGGGGAGTCGCCGTGGAGGGGCGGGACAACGATCGCGGCCTGCTGGTTCAGACTCTGGCCTTCAGTCCACTCCGGCTATTGACGCAGAGGACGAGAGAGAGAAGGGGGTTCCTTTCCGGGTTCCTATTTCACGTTTTTTTTTTTCGCCGTTTTATGTCGTTCTTTCTCTACTACTACTTGCTGAGCACATCTACTATCATATTCCACAGTCTGCCGAATTTACCCCCTCTGGTGTCTTTAAGGTTCCGAAATCAATTTGGTTATGCACTTTGTATCATAAAGACCAATTTAATTCGCACAAAGAAGCTTCACACACATCTCACGATGCATGCAAAAGCTCAGCTCAAACTAATCATTGAAATGGTCTCCCAGACACGACGCTGTATTGCAACATTCCTTGCGCGAGAACATTATGCGCTCCGGTGAGAGAACCGCGACGCAACCGCACAAGGGACAGTCACATCTTGCCGTCTAAAGGCAGTGATGGGGATAATATGGGTGATGAGGAACCCCTAAGAGAACATATTCACTTGAAAACTAGGGGTCTGCGGCGACAACCCTCACGAAAGAAGCACCTCTGAGCTGTTACAGAGGGGGCCTCTTTAGCTCCAGCCGCCTTTCTTGGCTCAGTCCGCCTGCTAGGGTCGACTTTGCCGAGGAATGAGTAGAGCAATGAGCATGATAGCAGAATGATACTTATCGTGTCGTATTGATGCCGTATCCATTGGAGGAAGTGGTACGGAGGTGCCAACTTTTGTGTTGAACACGCCCATCGGTTAGTATCAAAGATTGGAGTGAATGATACGAGCAAATCCTAGGCCAAAGTTTAACCTGGAAAACCGTCGTTTGGAGTAACGTCGCTCCTTTTTCTAGGACTCACGGCGTGTACTGTATGAGTAATTGTCTAATAACGATTTATTATGAGGTGTGCTCACGTTGCACTCTTTGTAAACACGTAACACCTATTGATGTTCTTCGGGGCAATGTGATTTCGCCTAATACTGAGTGGGGGTGAAACTCGGCATACTGCCACACCAGGTAGACCAACAACAAACCACGAAATTATTACACAAAACCACTGGTAAAATTTGTGGCGATTATGCTACTGTAGAGTCAGTTTGGTAATTTGAAGTTCAACTTAGAGCTTGCTATTTCGAAGAAGTGGTCATTGCAAGAGAAATAACTTGCTGGGACGGAATTATAGGCTACAGATGAGATTTTGGAAACTAGAAATTCCTCCAATTGTTTTTTGGTTCAAAAACTGTAGTATTAAGTTTGATGTATCTTTGAAGCACCAAACAGAGAATGCTGGTCGTATTATCTGATAAATACATGGTAATCAGGTGTTCCAAGATTGCTCACACTGGGTGAAGGTGGCTCAAACCTCAACAAGCCACAGGATGAACGAGCTCATTGTGTCAGCATGCGACACTGTAAGCTGCGTGACAGCAAATGGTGGCTCCTGGGCTGTATGTGACACGGGCGGCGCCTCGCTCGGTGGTTAGTGCACTGAGCCCATGGTGAGGAGAAATACGGCTGCGCGCAGCGCAAATGCGATTTCTACACCGTGCTACCAAATCTTTATAATATTTATTATTAGCCATTCCCATCCTTGGAAATGTGATGGATAATGGCCCTTCACTCTCTTCGATGACTGTTCGAATCAACGTTGCCCAGTCGTCCCATTCCATGGTTTTAGGACCTGGTAAAATCACTCTACTACATACATCACATGAACAGAAACATGAAAAGAACCGAGGAATTCCTTTATTCCAAGGCAGACATTGAAAAACTGGAAGAGGAGCAACTTGTTTGAGTTACCGCCGAGCACCGTTTGAACAGCCGTAGGCGCGCAGAGCGCGGTAAGTTTTCCCGCCAAAAGTTTACTTGCTCCTTACTTTGCGTCCCTAACCACATGACCGTCGCCTCTTTGCTCATAGAGCCCTCGTAGCGGCGCCCTCTCGGAAGCTCTACCTCGTCAGACTGTATGTGACCCGTAGTGTGGAAATTCAGCATAAATATGTAGGTAATGGAAGAACCCAAATTTCCGTGTACCATTCCTCGAGCAGGAGGATGCGCCTCTTACTTTTTTTAAGATGCTGTAATATAAATATTTCCATTGCAGAAATTATCACCATCCCATGATCTGCACATATCACTGGCAATCCTTCATTCAAATTCTATGTGACGAAATTTCAGATTCACATTCACACCGTACTACAGACCCATAGAATGTTCGAGAAAATCTCTAGCTGCCACTGAACGTGAGAAACACCACAACGAGCCAATATTTATAGCCTCATTTATTGGGCTATGAAAGATATTCGGGAATTTCAATGCAAGAAAGAGGCATGTGGCTCGCTTCGATTCCTAGAGAGCAAAGATGTACGTTGTTTTTTTTCTTTGCCACCTTTCCTGATAATTATGAAAACCGATAGTAATGTGCATACTTGACACTCAGTATGATATACGGCTAATTCCTTCTAATTGCCTTTTCTTTCACAACTGTATTTTCAAGACCCAGTGAACATCCACATTATTTATTAATGAAAAACATATGTCATCACTAAGAAAAGCGTAGTGGATTTAATGCGCCGCACTACCAGACCAGGATTCGTGGAGTCGAACGCGGTTAAGGCCGCACTCATACACTGCGGTGCCGGGGGTGGGTTCGATTGGTTGAATTGTCGCGCGGCCGCCCGCGGCAAGGGCGAGTTGTTTGTAGTTTTATCCGTTGAAACAGCAACGACCACAACATATAAGAACTTCCGAAGCTTCCAACCTGCAATCTTTGAAGGCCCCTCACGATACCAGCCTACTGTACACTGAGCGGAATTCCAACCGACTGCAGCAAGTCGTGCTGACGGCGGCGCGAGTGCGACGCTGCGAAGAGAAAGTTCGACCAATCGACCCCCACCCCGGTGCCGGTGGTAGGGTGTGGCCACGTCGTTTCTGCGTCTCTGCCCGTGCTACTAATGTCTCGCTGCTCTAACGTGGCCGTGCAGGCACACCGGCACCACCCGCAGAGTATAAAGACAACCCAACGATCCCAACCTTGCGGGAGTGCCTGTCTTTTGCTAAACTCGCCTGAGTGATAACGACTATGTAGAACCACGAGCAACCTTCGAAAACTATTGCTGCATTTTATGAAAACTTTTCGAAAATTTCTTAGGTTCTCAAGACTTATAGACTTGGGAGGGATATACCCTCCATTACGTAATACTGAAATCGCAGTGTCATTTCCGTAAAATACCATACTCTACCTAGGATATTTAAAAGCCTTGTCCATTCCATGCCTTGTGTTCCAGTTCGTCTTCTTGGTCTGTTCCTCCAGTCCCTCGTTGCCGCTCGCTGCCCTCTTAAAGACACCAGAAGGGGTAAGTTCGGCAGACTGTGGAATATGATAGTAGATGTGCTCAGCAATGTAGTAGTAGAGAAAGAACGACATAGAAGCGCGAAAAAATCGAGGAATAGGAACCCGAAAATCCCCATTCTCTCTCTTTCTCTGCGTCACTAGCCGGAGTAGACTGAAGACAGGCCAGAGTCTGAACCAGCCGGCCGCGACCGTTGACCCGCCCCTCCACAGCGACTCCCCCGGCCGCATAACCCCATAACGGCATGCCGAGCTGCGGGGTCGTTATAAGACCCCAAGCCGCGTTTTTTCAATGCGATTTTTGCCACATATGTCCTGCTCTGAAGTAGAAGGTTCGTTTTCAGAGAACATGTACTCCCAGATCTCAGTTTTCCCTTACTCCTACAGGTGCCTTTAAGCCTTTACGATTTCTCTTAGGCCGCGGTCATACTTTGCGTTGTCTGCGGCAGGGCGTGGCCGCGTATCTTGCGTCTGTTGGAAAAGACATAAAATGCCTTATTTTCAGTTTATCTGTACGAAGGGACCTGTAAAAGAACGTTCGCAGAATCGTTTGAGAACAAAGCGACCATATTTTCTGGTATCGTGCTAGGACTGATATCAGTGTCGGCTATCATAGGGCATGCTGTGCGTCGACATTTCATACCGGGACGGAAGCAGATGTACGAGAGTCTTGGAGTTCAATAGGGAATATCTTGGTTTGTTAGAAAACTGAGCTTTGAAGTGAATAAAAGTGAGCTGTGTAATTGCTTTGGGAATAAACAGTTACTTTGAGGACTCAGCTGTTGCAGTTTCAGCCTTGCTCTGCAATTTTAGCAGGGTTCTTGGGTACATCATTCTATGAGGTTCGGTATTTCGTTTCTTTGAAACCATCTCAGATACCATCCCAACACTCGACTTCCTCATCCAGCCACGGAATGACTCTCATCTGTGCCCGTTTTGTCCGAGTCTTTAGCCAAGCTCTTTCGTGCTCTCATGCAACCACGAAGATCAAGAAAAATAGGTGGTATTTGATATTAGGTGTATGCAGAATAAATGGCCGCAACATAACTGGCCATAACTTCGCTCAGACACAACTTTACTTATTGAAATGAAAACCATTCGAATCTACAGAATTTTGCCAACGATCTGATAAAGAAAATATGCTATCATGATAAAATTCTGGATTGCGAAAATTAATAAAGTTAAGAATGGTATTTTTACCCTGCATAGTATTGGTGAATTTTTTCTGAAGCAGGTTTGCATCGAGAACCCGGAAAAAGTGGTAATCCGTTGGGGATAGGTCTGAAGAATAAAGGGGATGAGGGAGAGTCTCGATGCCAAACTACATCAGTTTTTGCCGGGTGCGCAAAATAACGCGAAACCCCACACTTCGCAAGTCACCCGGCAAAAGCTGATGCAATTAGGCATCGAGACTCTCCCTCACCCACCCCCCCCCCTATTCCCCAGACCTATCCCCAGCGGATTACCACTTTTTCCGGGTTTTCGATGCAAACCTACGTCAGAAGGAGTTCGCCGAAACGATGCAGGTTGAAAATGCCACTGTTGACTTTATTAATTTTCGCAATCCAGAGTTTTATAATGATGGCATATTTTCTTTACCAGGTCGTTGGCAAGGTTGTGTAGATTCGAATGGTTTTTATTTCGTCAAATAAAGTTGTGTCTGAGCGAAGTTATGGCGTTTTGAAAAAAGTGGTTGTTTTGGCCATTTATTCTGCATACACCTAATATTAGGTCTATGCAGAATAAATGGCTGAAACGTAATTGGCCATAACTTCGCTCAGACACAACTTTATTTGTCGAAATAAAAACCATTCGAATTTGCAGAATTTTGCCAACGATCTGGTAAGGAAAATATACCATCACGATCAAATTCTGGATTGCGAGAATCAATAAAGGTAAGAATGGCTTTTTTTTACCGTGCATAATTTTTCTGCCGCAGGTTTGCATCGGGAACCCGGAAAAAGTGGTAATCCGTCAGGGATAGGTCTGGGGAATAAGGCGGGTGAGGGAGAGGCTTGATGCCTAACTGCATCATTTTTTACTGGGTGCGCAAAGCAACGCAAAACCCCACAGTTCGCAAATCACCCGGCAGAAACTGATCGAGACTCTCCCTCACCCCCCTTATTCCTCAGACCTATCTCTGACAAATTACCACATTTTCCCGGTTCTCGATGCAAACCTGCGTCAGAAAAAATTCGCCGAAATATGCAGGTTGAAAATGCCATCGTTGACTTTATTAATTTTCGCAATCCAGAATTTTATCATGATTGCATATTTTCTTTACCAGATCGTTGGCAAGGTTGTGTAGATTCGAATGGTTTTTATTTCGACAAATAAAACTGTGTCCGAGCGAAGTTATGGCGTTTTGAAAAAAGTAGTCCGTTTTGGCCATTTATTCTGCATAGACCTAATAGTACAAGTGGTACCTTCACTAAAAACAGCTTAATTAGAAACAAGGTGCTGAATTCCCGAATTGTGCAATACAAGTCAATTATCAGGTATTGAAAACACCATGAGGGGCTATTTTAGCCTACGGTATGAGCTTCCGGTGGCTTGCAGTTTGGATTGCCGCAGTTGCAACACGACGGGCTAACCAATCCTTCTGCGCTCAGTGGGAATTCATGTCTAGAGTGATTCTGCTATTGCCGCAGCATCGTCGAGACCATGCTGAGTGGGTTTCCCTCGTTGTAAATTTATGCGAAATTGTCTCCCAAAACCATATTTTGTGTATCAGTTCTTCACAAAACCCGACAAAGTTCATTTTGTACTGCAAAGAGTTTAGTTCGACATCATGTTCAGTGCCGCTTGATTTTCTGGAAGAAGCGCGCAATGTTCATGTGCACTTTTTGAGGCTCTATTTACTTAAAGCACCCCCTCCACCTCGCCAACCGATGCGGTCGAAGAGTTGACGTTTGGAACTCCTTTCGATTTGGCTGCAAACTTCCACCCAAGGGTAATTTGTCCTTCACAAAACCAATATGACTCGTTCGACCCAAAACGACCTAGTGCTCGCGCCACAGGCGCCGGCTCTAAAATGGAGTAGATCATCGGACTCGCCTAGAACCTGTCCCAAAGAGTAGTTTGATCTCCTGAGTGGAAATATCGCATTTGTTCAGCACGAAACCGCCTGGCGCCTGTGGGAACGGTGGTCAAGCGCGGGATTATTTAAAGAAGCGTCTACCTCTTGTAACAAGTTTTGGGGGAGTTCGATGATCCACCCCACTTTGGCGGTGGACCTGAAATTTTCGAACGTTTTGGAACAACCTATTTTTGAACGGTCTCAATCATTGATTGAAACGTTCATGACGATGTATAATGCCACATGTCCTGCGTTTTGAAACGACTGTTTTTCTTGAAACGAAGTAATAGAGCTGTGTTGTGTAATACAGTAATGCTGAAAAAGCATCGAAAATCATCGGAAAGTGGTGGCCAACAGAGCAGCTGCGTGCACTATCCACGAACTAACTTGATGAAACGCAGGCCACCATGGTTAGGCCGATTGTTTCGCAACTGTCGAGATTGTGCATTTTCGGCGCTTTTCGGTGTGTGTAGAGCGCTTTTCTTCACTAAAAAAAGGCTGGAGGAAAGAGTTATGAACTTCGCGGAAACTTCACCCAAAGGCAGGGATGATAAGAAGGAGCTAAAAAGAGAAAAGTGCAGTGCTGGTTCTATTTGTCAGTGATCATTTTAAAAGGTAGTGTGAAGCTTCGCAACCCTCTCCACCCCTCCCCCCCCCCCTCTCCCCCCAAGACCACTTCAGCCTTTTTTTAAGAAAGGAGAAGGCCTTTGAGCCTGTTAGGGGAGTGCACTGCAGAAAGGAGATGTCTCGAATAATTTCCATACGATGCTTGATCTTGGTCATTTTTGGCTTATTTTCTAGATTTTAGGTCTTTCTTCCACAGCCTGGAAAACTTTCGTCAGTTAAACGAAGAGCTCATACCGCCATTTCCTCTCCTGAGGACACATTCAATGGGACCAGAGGTGGAATTGTCTTGCAAGCGAAGGGAAAGACAAAAAGGCTACCAAAAACTACCTAAGGCCGCTTTCATACTCAGTGCAGCGAGGCACACTGGCACATAGGAGGTGCAGATTTGACGCAGTTAATGAGGCAGGGTGGCATAGGCGAAGAGGCAGAGACACGCAGTCACGCCATGCTGCCGGCACCGCGGGGTATGAACGCTGCCTAAAGCATTTGCAGAGCGGAAAAGGGAAAAGCCTTGGCTGCCTTTAATTTTCGTGAATGCGTGAGACCAGGAAAGCCCGCGAAAGGCCCAGGAAAAAGAAGGAAGGGGAACGAAGAACATCGATCGAGAAAATGCACAATCTTTGCAGATCCGAAACAAACTATCCTTATCAATCTAGCTTGCTTCATCAGCGACCCATATGCTGACTTCGATGCACAGATCATTCTAATCAAAAGATGAGCGGTGGTGAGCATGGACGCACCTCACAGTTTTCTAGCGTCCTGCACTCACCGAAAAGCGCCGAAAGTGCACATCCTCGACAGTAGATTTAGCCAGGAGGGACTCTGCTTAATCAAGTAATTCGCGAATAGCTGCACTACTGGCCACCACTTTTCGATGTATTTCGATGCTTCTACAGCATTACTGTATTACACAAAGGAACAAGCTCTATTACAGCGTTTCAAAAAAAAACAGTCGTTTCGAAAGGTAGAATTGTCTACACCCGCGAACATTGACACATGAACACTTCAGTTGTTTATTGAAAACGTCGAAGAATGATTTCCATTTATAACTTTTGAATGTACATTTGCCCACAAATGAAATGAAGTGATGATGGTGACGAGATTGGCTCATCACCTGTATCACCTGTCGTCCCGTTGTTCATCGAGAGCCTCGAGCGGACGCCAGCAACGTCTCCATTCGCCCTGTCAGCACTCGCGGGGGTAGATTCCCATGAGTGCTGAGTCACCCAAATTCCTCGAAGATTGCGTTATTAATGCGGCAGTATTTAAGGTCGTCGTCCCGCTGGTCCGAGGAGAGAGAACGCGGCCGCCACCGACTACCACCTCGTCGACCCGATCCTGCCTGTTCGCCAGACGTCGCCTCATGGTCCCAGCGCCTTCCCGTCACCAGACACGACCTCCAGGGATCTTCGAAGACCTACGATCTACTATTGTGCCATCTCTGATATTCGATCTGTAATAAATCTATGTTAATCTCGGTCGTTTGTCTGTAGCTTCATAGGGGATCCCGTGGCTAAGCCACGAACACGACTGCCCTGTCGCGAGCCAAAGCAGTCCAGTGAACGTTTTTGGCTCCAGGGACACGTAGCGTCTCGTTCCTTTCGCGCAGAGCTTTCGTGAAGAAGTCTGACCATCGGGCCGGCGGTCGTCCAGGTGTTCGTTTGACGTCCCGAGGGATCCAGTCGCTAACCGCTCTGGTCCAACGGTCATCGCGATATCGCATGACGTGTCCGGCCCATCTAATCTTCGATTCCTTGGCAAATGCGACGGCGTCCCTGATCTTTGATCGACGACGGAGTTCGGAACTCCGGATTCCCCTCTGCACTTGCGTGTATCGGTATACCCCGAGCATCGTCCTCTCGATGGCGCGTTGGATGACTCCGACCGCATGCTCCTCCTGCTTACGTAGAGTCCAAGTCTCTGAGGCGTATGTCAGGGCAGGAAGGACAGCGGAATCGAAGAGATGGGCGCGGAGCCGGATGTTCTTCGTCTTCTTCACTACTCCCTCGATGGTCTTGAAGGCTCCCCAAGCCGCTCTTTTCCTCCTGTTCAGCTCTGGAGCTAAGTCGTTCATCATATTGACTTCCCGACCTAGGTACACATAGCTGAAGCATTCCGTGATGTTCGTTCCGTTGAGCATGAATGGGGCATCAGGTACAAATCCGTTTCTCATGAACATCGTCTTCGTCAGGTTCAGCTGCAGATCGATCTTTCCACACTCGCTGTCGAAATCGGCTAGCATCCGTTCCGCTTGCTTGATTGTCGGTGTTATTAGAACAATATCGTCAACGAAGCGGAGGTGGTGAGCGGAGATGCCGGCCATCGACCTTTACTCCCATTCCTTCCCATTCCAGTTGACGCATGACGTTCTCGAGAGCGGCGCTGAAAAGTTTAGGTGAGATAGTGTCGCCTTGTCAGCCCATCTCTTCACGTCGATGATGGCTTGGTTGTAAAATGGCGAGATCCTGGTCGTGAAGTTGCTGTACAGCTCACGAATACTCTTATATACTGAGTAGGAACACTCTGTTTCCCACTTTGCTAACCGCTTCTGTCTCACAGGAGTCAAAGGCTTCCTTCAAATCGATGAATGTGAGAAATAACGGCATCTTGTACTCTCGCGACACTTAAATGAGCCTAGTGACCGTGTGGATATGATCGATCGTACTGAATCCTCTCCGAAACCCTGCTTGCTCGCATGGCTGTCCTTCGTCCAAAGTTCTACCGATCCTGTTCAAGATGACACGAGTGAAGAGCTTGTAGACTACAGACAGCAGGCAGATTGGACGATAATTGCCAATATCGTGTGGATCTCCCTTCTTATACAGCAACACAGTCCTGCTAGTTTTCCACGATGTGGGTACCTTGCATTCCGACAGGTAGCGTGTGAATAGTCGGGCCAGTGTTTTGACGATAACTGGCGGGAGATCCTTCAGATGTTCCGGTCTGATCCTGTCGGGGCCTGGTGCTGTACCATTCTTCACCGACGAAATGGCGTGTCGAACTTCGAGGGAGAACTGATGGTACGACATATCCATCCTGCTTCAGATTGCTCCTAGGCAGTTGGACATGGCTATCGAAGAGACTCGAGTAGAAGTCGTAGATGACCTTCTCCATTGCCCTTCGGGAAGCAGTAACTGTACCGTGCGGACGCCGGAGACCGGTCATTTTGGTTTTATAACTGGCGAATATTCGGCGGGCATTGCGGATGCTCCTCCCAGCCTCTGCTGCTTCAGCCAGCACTGTAGCTCTTCTCTCCTTGAGATCTTCTTTTATCGCCTCTCTGCATCGCTTCGCAAGTTCGGACGTCAGTTGGTAATCGCCTGCGGCTCGTGCGGCTCCACGTTGGCGTATCAGCTCGAGAGTTTCCGAAGAGAGACGCCTCTTTGTGACTTTCAAACTCTCTGCCCTCCTGGCACAATCATGAAGATGCTCAACGAGCCGGTTGTACTCGTCGTCGATGTTTCCGATAACGGAATCCTCCCATACACCAGCGAGAGAAGCGAAGTGTTCCCAGTTGATGACTGTCTTGGGTCTTCGCTCCTTGAATTTCGCGGCTCTCTCTCCACGTATTGAAAAGAGGAAGTTTGCGCGGATGAGTCGATGGTCTGATCCCGTGTAGAACTTCGGAACAACAGCGATGTCGGTCAGGCAAAACCTTCGATTGAAGATGACGTGATCGATCTCATTATGGAATTGTCCACCGGGTGACTCCCAAGTCCATCGCAGATGAGAGGGCTTCTGGAACTGTGAGTTACCATGGATGGAGTTGATCGACATAATAAACTCAAACAGCCTTTCACCCTGCTCATTCCATTCGTTCCGTGAGTCCCGATGTGAAGCTCATTGTTCGTTCTTCTGGGGCCGATCTTGGCGTTGAAGTCGCCGACGATGACCTTGAAGAAGGTGTGGTCTTCCTTGTAGAACTTCTCCAGCTCCACATAAAAAGCTTCGAGCTCGTCCTCGTCGTAGCTTGATGTTGGTGCGTAGGCGACGAAGATAGTCAAAGCCGGGTCTGAACCGCATCTTTTCAATCGCAAACGTCCGATTCGGGTTGTCAGATTTTCGTACGAATCGATGTTCATGGCCAAGTGCGTGTTGACGAGAACGCCCACACCGCCAACGCCTCTCCTGTCGCATGTTCCAAGGAACAGTTCTTCACCAGTCTCGTACACGGCGTGTAGCGGGCGATGCCTCCTCGTCTCGGTCAGTCCGATGACGTCGTACTTGGTCTTCCTGGCTTGCATCATCAGACCTTCGATGCTCGCTTCCGATGCAAGAGTTCGTGCGTTGTAAGTACAGATCGCCATCTTAGTCCTTCTCGATTTAGGCAGCCTGTTGTGGTCCTGAGATTTTAGCAGCCTCTCCCGAGCGGTCCTACCCAACGCTGCCGTATTGGGGGCTCCCTCAGGTTCAGGGGAATGAGGCCCATTTTTATTGCTGTTTCCGGCAAGATGGAGACCCGCGAGTAGCTTGCCGGGTTCTGTTGTGGGGGCTGGGTATCCTCCGGGTAGTTAGCCAGGCTATCCCGAAGTGGACATGGGGTTTATTTGTTAGAGGCGACCCCGGACCGCCTCCCATGTACCTCCTGGTCGTTAGAATGCAAGCTTTTGGCTGGACCGAATGCGGGATGCCAACTGCACCATACAGAACGCCCTCACACGTATGCAAGAAAACGTCTGCATGGATACAGAGGGTATGAATCAGCCCAGTGCAGCAAAAACAGGGAATCGATCCCCGTGGATCCACCTGCGTCTCAGGGCAGGTACATGGTGGCATTTGGTCCGCGATTAGCCCCCTATCCGCCACCTGGGGTCGCGCCACGTAGCCTTGCCACCTAACGGCTCGAGATCCTTCAGCGAGAGAAGCCTCTCGGTGAAGGAGATCCGTGGAGATTGGCTCATACTTACAAAAAAAAGGAAGAGCGATTACAGAGCCAGCCGCAATCGAAATGTTGTTTGCCCTCGCTCTACTGTCCGTTTGCTAATCACCGCCAGCGCTCAAGGTAAGCATGGCCTTCACCATACTCCAAGATGTCACTTTTTTAGAATTCCTAGAGAAAATAAGACAAAGGTTATGACGGAAATAAGTCATGGCTTTCAGAACAAGAATGCCAAATCGCCAAGTGGTTGAGAGCAATGTATACAAAGTTCTTTTCCGAGTACAAAGAAAGGCACCCAGTTTCTATCGGTCACCAGTATCTAGTAACTATTCCTTTCCAAATACGATAGTGATAGAGACAAGGTGGGGGGCAAGGTGCACAGTCTTCCCAGTTTTAATTCATCCACTCCAGCCGAAACTCCATCCTCTAACGGTTATCGGCGAAGACACGAAAAAGGTGAAACACTCGAGTAGTGGGAAGTGCCTGACATTTCGACATCATATCAGCTGCCCTTGACTAGCCCTCTGATGACTCGCCACTGCGTTGCAAGAAAAATTTTGTTTGCAGAAATGGAACAAGACTATGTCGGACCAGGCTCTTGGAGAAGCAGTGAGAGGAAGTGCAATAAAGGCACAATCCGAACCTTACATCATACTTCAACATAAAAAGTTTGTATACAGGCATTCGAAAGATTATCAGAAATATTCCCTGCGAAAAAACAGCGTTTCTTGAGGGCATATTGGAAGAAGGATCGGCTAGCAGTGAAGGAGATGGTGCGCAAAACTCTTGAAAGCCACGAATTCATACAACAGGCCGAATACGTATGTTCTTGAAATCATCACTTCGATACAACGTCAACGTCTCCCTTTTTGAAAACACTTTTTTGAAGATTCGTAGGCAATTGCACAGTGTGATTGATGTAAAACGTGAGATCGCTGTTCTACTCTCCATGGACCTTGAGGACACCCTGGGTGTGATAAAGGAGACCCGGACAATACATGGACTCTTCAAATGGAATGGCGATTTAATGTGATGATCTGTGGCGAGCTTACGTTGAAAGACGAGAGACACTCGGGCTAGTTATCGCCATCCCACAAAGATATGTTTTGCGGTGGGCGACGATAATGTAACGGTGCAAAGTAGGGTAAAGCTGCTTAGCTGCTCTTGCCGTCTGTATCACCCCTCTAGTGACGCAGAAGGAGCGAAAGCACGTCTTCGATCAAGATTTGTTGTAGGTGACGGTTCCTTTTCGGGTGCTTTACCTCTTCATTCCTTTCTTTACTCTCTACAGCTGCACTACTTTGCATTCCCACTTTCAAATACTACAATCGACCGAAACTGTCCCAAAAGTGACATTGAGCTCTAGCATGGCCCGATGCCCGCCACAACTGATTCCTTTCAACGAGCGGCTCGGAGAATATGCTGCAGCTAAATTCAGATTTCCCTGATTACTCGACATTCCTTGATCTACCTCTTAATGGCGCACTTCCCTTGCTAGAACGCACTTCCCTTTGGGTTGAGCTTGATAGTTAGGGGTGAAGTTTTTGAGACGTTTTGACAGACCACCAAACACGCCGTTGTGCTTTGGCCACGCAAGGACCAAGTTGACGCCCGCTCACTAGCGAACGTGGAATTGTGTTGCCTTAATGATCCATAGAAACTACTCTCATGTTATTTCCTGAGATACCCTCATGAACGTAAGCCCATGGTTGTCAGCTTTGCAGCGAGCTGTATAGCTCATACGTAGGTTAGGTAAACACTATGGGGGCAGCTTTCAGAGGAAAAAATTGAAAAAATGTGTCACGCAGATGCTGTGAAGCTGTATACCACAAAGTTCCCTTTCTTTGAATTAGAGAACCTATTTGGGTGTACAGTAAATACATTGATCCGGCATAAATTAATGATGCTTAAAATGTTAAAGCCAGAATCCAACGACTCGGTGACAATGCGAATTTTGGATGCAATGGCCACGGTGAAGAAAAGGACGATAAAGAGTCCATGAACATTGTGTGCTTCTTTGAGAAATTTTATGGGTTTCCAGAACTAGGGCCGGGTATGGGTTACCAGAGCTAGGGCCGGGTTAATAGAAGAGCTTTTCTGCAGAGCAAGTCATTTTTTATAGGGTTCTGTGATGCATAAAATGTTTTTTGTAAAGCTTACATGTACATGAGGTAGGTTCTCGACACATGACATTACGTATTTCTGGATGATAGTCATAATTCATATGGTTACCTTGCCTCAAACGGCTCTCAAAACAGCCTGTTAACACATAACGGATTGAAGTTATTTGCTTTCTTCGAATCATGCAATACCATGTGTTGTATTTGCCCACTCAGGACCGCCTTTTCGGGTTATATGAAATCGCCGCTTCCTGAGAGGTTAAGCTGTTAGGATACGTTTTTGAATATGGAAAACAACAATCCCATGTCTATCAGTCATTGCAGGATTACAAAATCTGGCTCATGTTAAACACCACTACTGAGTAAATAAGATTTTTGCACAACTAAAAGGTCAGCGCCACAGCCAACAGAAGAGTAATTCTGGTCGAAGTTTCATCTGTAGAGGTGAGTAGATGTTCTGCTAATCTCCAATTATTACGAAGGAAAGTGGGATTTCTGCGTGGATAATAGAAGGAAGTATGTATCCAAAAATCACCCTTCTCCGTATTCCTGAGCAGAAGCTCCGACGTTGGATACGAAATGTTCGGTTTGTGAGGAACATTATTGCCTTAACTTGGAATCATCATAAAAATGCCCACGTAGTGCAGTTTATGTTTTCGCAAAAAACTACTATTGCTCAGGACATTAACAGAACCATAACAAGGAATAGATCTCACGTATAATATAACCCAATAATCAACACAAAGTGTTTTCTGAGTGAAGATCTTATTTTTCAGGTTGTTGAAAAACATTATAAGAGGTGTGCATATGTATAATGTAACAAACAGTGGATTTGCTTTGTCACTGTTTGCTGCACATACCGTTTGGAAGTGTGTTGTCAAAATCCGGCCTATTTTTGTAGAAGGAGGGTGTCAGATAATATGTTATTTTCCATATACGAAAACATAAGGTGGCAGCATTTGAACAGGATACCTTTGCAAAAATCAAAAAATAAGGTTTGAACTAGTGCTCTCGTGCAAAACCATGTGTCGCACGCGGTATGTATTAAGGATCCCTCGATCGATGCTAACCAAATACCTCCCTCCCTGTGGTTGAACTGAACTATAATCCTCAGGAGTTCAGATCAGTTCATAATGCCACACGTGGTACATGAATTAGTTTCTAAAGATAAGGTACGGGGATTCTCTCAACAGAACCCCCTCTCCGTAACACCCCTGCGATAAGTCTTATTTCTTTTAAAACCCCGGTGAGATCTTCATCCTTCCTGTTATTTGCTCGAATCACATCAATCACATTCAGCTATCGATAGTCCGCGTATACCGAACAACCGACAACATGAAAACTAACGCTAGTTTGCGATGAAAAAATAAGGTTTGAACTAGTGCTCTCGTGCAAAACCATGATGAAACTGTGAGCCTCGAATCGGACAATTCATCGATAATCATGGCTGCATCACTGGCGCAGAAATATGTGCGTGCAAATATCGGCCGAAAACCACACTTCACAGCCTGGAATTCAGTTTCGAAGTCACTGCTTATCAAGAAATACAAGGTGACTAAAGGTTCCGCCTGCCATTGCTCTGCTATGGAATGGTCGCGTACTAGTATCCATGGAAAAGTTGTTTCGTACTTCGGCAGCAGTGGGGTTTCTGGCAACCGGAGCCCAGGGACCGCAGTTTCTGAATGGGTGTTCGATGTCGGTGTCCAGCGTGCGCTAATTTTAGGTTGTAAGGAAACCTATATCATCATCAAAATTCTTTTTAACAGCTAATTATGGGCAAAAATATCGTGCCAATCAACTGCAGGACTGGATTTGTTGGGCCGCGTTCATACTCAGTGGTGCCAGGTCGTGGCTGCTTTCACAGGCAGAGAGGCAAAGTGGCACGAGGAAGATGCAGAGACTACGCAGGCAAAGAGGTGGGGAGGCATAGGTGGAGACGGAGACACATGAAGCCATGCCCTGGAGCCGACACCGCAGAGTATGAACGCGGGCTGACGTCAGGAATTCATAATGAGGCATTTAGCGACGGACCGATGCAGCATCAAAGACATACCAACTGACCTACAACTGTACATACGATATGTGTGACCGATTTGGTCAAGTAATTGTGACTTTTAAAAAGAGCACTGGCACTCAAATACCACTCGAAGCACAAAATTGGTGTTGCGGATGTGCAGGATGAGGTCGTGCTCTTTCCTTATCCTCTTCTAGCTCTGAAAGCACCCCCACAAAGTGGAAGGTGGGAATAGAGATGGAAAGAGGAGAAGGGAATGGGCAACGTTAGCTGTGAGTCCAATTGGAGAAAGTCTTACTTGCAATCCTGCATTGTTTTGATGGAGTAACCCGTAGCTATGCTCGAGCGCTAGTTGGCTAGAAGGAAGTAGTGAGTTGCAGCTTTAGGAAATTATCGCCAAGTGGATCTTGTACAAAATATTTGCATCTGGTACAAAATTTTAAGTTCAGCACATAGAATGAAGCTAAACCGTATCAAAATGTTGCCAGTAATGCACTTTCAAACCTCTATGAAGCATTGAATAAGTTACTATAAGATGGAATAACAACAGCCCTTTCAAAAATATTTGGCGTCTGACCAGGGGCAATGTTTGCATTGGCGGCAACACCGCAAATTTGGTTAGCAATTGACTATAAGACGCCTAATAGCGAGCATGGTATACCATCCTGTCACATCCTGATCTTATAATTTTATGCATAAGATAAGGTCACGTGCACACATCGAAACCAACATAATTGCACCCAGATAACTATATTGATCGTCCAATCAATATGGAAAAATGGATTTTTGCGAGATATTTATTTTACCATAGGCGGAGGTGGTGTAGTGACACGTGGCGATCCTGCGCCAACGCCCGCCCAGGCCAATCAAGTCTTCCATCCCTCCGGACTCAGTAAATTTGTACCGGAGTGGGCTGGGAGAAAAAAGCACTGACTTGCACATTGGCTGGCCACTGCAAGTCATTGCTACAACACATTCACCAGCAACCACGATTCTGAATGGAACTAGGGGCGCATCCCAAGGAGGGACTGGTTAACGCCAAAAAAGTTTTATCCTTTTTAATATTTATTTATTACATAATTCTTGAGCACCAAATCGTTTGAAACACTGGAAATAGAGAGAATAATTTCTAGACATTATATGAGAGAGTTCATGCGTTTAGACACATTTAATACCCGTGATTGTGAAATCCAATGAGAAAAAATGAGAATTGACCTGGAGTTTTCGATCAATGAACCGAAGTTTCAACATATAGCTTAGGGTATGATGAAATTATGTGAAAAATTTTGAACATTACTTGACGAAAAATGAGCCAGTTATCACAATAAGCTATATCGTAGATGGCAGAGATAATTGATATAGGGTACAATCAGTAGAGGAATGATATAAAAATATATATCGATGTGATAATGATCGGAATCAATACAGTCGATATTGTGGCTGGTGAATTTCCATTACAGTAATCGGCGTAGCATGTACATACATCAATAGTGGACTCATCCACCTGATCACCGCCTAATTTGAACAGCTCTTTTTTTCTGAAATCATACTATTATTTATCATTACTTTATTACTTACCACACTGTTAGCCGCTATTTATTAAAATTATGTGAAATGACATTTCTACTATTAAAAATCATCAAAATTGTTGAAATAATCGCTCTTTGAATGTAATGTTTCGATAGGGGAGTCACTTTCTTCTCTACGCCCTTAAAACAGAATTAAGTTATTGAAAGTTTGAAGAAAAAGAATTTCTCGTCAATATTTATTACGTTCTCTCGATGCACTTGAATAGTGTTATCACCTGACAAAATGCAAAAATTCCGCAGCGAGCAGGATTCGAACCTGCGCGGGCAGAGCCCAATTGATTTCGAGTCAATCTCCTTAACCACTCGGACATCGCTGCACGTAAGCTTGGGACGGAAGAGCGCTTATGTTCTCTATCGAAGTGAGACAGCAGCTTAGCTATACTGTGGCGAAAAGACACTATGTAAGTATTACCTTGCTGTGGTTTTATTAAGGATCCCATCAGCATATTTTGAATGGCTAAAACGTCTCCTTGATAACCACACGGTGCAATATAAAAGATGACCAAAGATTTAATATTTTTAAGTGCGGAATGTTTTCAACTTCTATCCAGTATTATTGAGCATATGAACGTATACTAGGGCTTTACAGTGGTTTATGGGGACAAGATGCCGTTTGAAAACGCAGTTTTGTTCCAGGTACTCGTGCGGCCGCAAGTAATCAGCATTGAAAGACTGGCACACCAGCGCTAGCGCACTATGACCACAACAAAGCAGAGCAGCTTTCAAATCGTTATCTATTTATAGTGAGTTCAATAAGTCTGGTGTTAATAGAGCTGATATTTTGCCTGCAGAATTTGTGATTTATGGAGAGCTTCTGAACAATTATTGAATGGATGGCATCAAATTCACCGGTAAGGTCGACATGAGTCTCTTTGCATCCATCGATACCAACTAACAATAGTCTCGTTGAATCCTTTGATAAGTACGTCCTTCATGCATCCCCGGATATAGCCACCAATTCGAACTCCTGAAAATGGACTGCTTCGTTTGGTAATTCGAAAGATAGGTTTTTTAGGGGGTTGTGGGTTATACTATAAAATGGGCATAGAGAGTCCAGAGATAGGTAGTCAAAATTCCTCGTTCAGCGCTCTCTGAGCACCTTCTACATGCTTCCTATATAGACAGTAGGGAGCTTAAAACCGCTTCATTTCACTTAAAACCTTACATACCATAAAGTAGAGCTTACCTGCAATATTAGGAGCTTCATACATTGAAACACATATCGTGTCACAATGAACATATGGCACTCGACCTTGGACAAGCCGGTCGTCATTACAGTCATCTAAAATCACAAACTTAAGAGCACCTACTAATGATCAGCGATGTGTCAGTCTTTTCTTTTTGTTAATTTTTTTTACTAAACTAACCATTGTTACAAAATGAAATGTTGCAATGGTTTTTTGACAGTATCAAATACCGAATAATGAGGGACAATGAGTGAGTATTTATTTTTGATTTTGTGTACTCTCAAAGGCACAGGTCACGATAATATGAGTATCTTGGTTCCATCAGCGAGTAGATAGCCTTTTCCACAACGGTAAAGCGTGTGCCATCACCGTGGCGTCAGGGTGAGTGCTAAACGCGTAAAGAACATGCAAAACTGATGGCGGCCACCGTCTCGAGATGGCCCAAACCCATTATACGATTTAGCCAGCGGGGCAGCGGTGGCATCTACGTGGATGAGAGGCATGATATCGACTGCGATAAGATAGGAATGGGGAAACTCCCATAGTAAAAGAACCTTATCAAATGATATTATCACGTGAAAACTGGTCGAAATGCTTGCTAGTCTGTAAGCTCGTCGAATCCATGGGTCTGGAACACTTTATTTTCAAGGTTTTGGAAAGGTTTCTTTGCTTGTGTTCTTCAGCACGCCCAAAGTCTTTATGGAGCGCGACGAGGCACGAAAATTATCGTGAACTGTGCCTTTAACTTGAAAACGATGGAATTAACAAAGAGAATTTTTGGGGGTCTCGAAACAAAGTGCTAGTTTGGTTTTTTTTTCGCACGAGCTCTTAGAAGCTAACCAAACAATTGTGAATATCCTCCCTCTGTACTCTGCAGCAGGGAAAAGGATAAGAAACACATTGCAAATGTTTATATTTATATAAAAACTATTTGTTTCAAAAATATAAGTTCTGATTGTTATATTCACATTTAATCGAAAAAATAAGGCTTCTCAAATCCTGTGTTTAGTGATTCAGTGATGCTATAGTTCTTTGTTACCCCCAAAAACTTTCACTTTCGCCAATCACTTACATATTATTAGGCTAAAAGCTTGAAAAATCAAAAACAAATAATTAACTATATTTCCTCTTCATTAAGGGTTTGATATTTCAAAAAACCAACACGATCATTTCACTTTGCCTATATTTCACAATCCACTTTGCGACAGTAAGTTCAGAAATATCTGATAGTATGAGATGACTGACAGGAAACAACGAAAATAAAAACCGGTCAAGGCTGAAGAGTAAAATAAAGCATTTTAATTGCCATGCACTCCATTTTCACTCAGAATCCTCGTAGCATTGTGATTTCACGTACCAATTACTTATGAGTGTGGGACCCCAGTTGACAAAAAGTTAGCGTTGTCTTTGTTTTACGAAACTAACTCGCTGTACAATCCCAGGTAATGCGGTCTTTTTTGGCCTGGCCCTGGATTTTATAAGGCGTGCTCCGAATGATTGATTGGCTACTTTCCAAGTATGGCACTTTTTGTCCTTAACTCATTTTCCTGTACTTTTTCAAGCTTCAATCTCTATAGTTCGGCTTAAATTTTCTAGAAGCAATGGGTTTTGAAAATTCCGAAAAAGTCAGACAGGAAACTCTTTTTGCAGCAAGCCAGAATATCAAGCAAGAAATGATTAAAAGCACGGATACACCAGGTGTTAGTTATTAGGGCAGAAAATTAGCGCGAAGTGAGGGGTACGAGGTAGAGGCGCCGTATTTGTTGGTTTTTGAAGCCGTTGTCCTTGAAATACGGCATAAGGCACCATCGTCACTTTAGAGCCCAACAAATCCGGAGCCCCTAATAGCCTAGCCTCGCATCCATGGCGTCGCACGGCAAACGCCGAGTCGCGAATTTTCTCCGTGTCCTAGTGACATTCACCAGGGTAAACATTTGAATATTGTAGCAGTGGGGAAATACAAAAGAGATATCGCCTGTGTTTAAAAAAGCAACTTTTAATCCGATGCGAGAATTTATGCATACATTTCAAAAAACTGGAATATATCAGGAAAGATTTTTTGACTCTGTCAACAAAGTGAAACGTGAACAAAAACCTACCGGTGAAATTTTTCGGCCTTTTGTAGATATGTGACAGGGACGGCCATACAACTTCGTACAATCGAGACATGCATGAGAAACACCGAGCACCGTCTGTAAAAAAATCGACGAATAGCAAAAATTTAGTAATAGGTAAGGCAGGTTTTGACCTGATCTCGCAACTATCAGTCCTTCGGAAAAACCTTGAAAATTTTTAAAATTATTATATCTTGATTACTCCAATTAAAAGTGGCAAAAATGAATGACTGGAAGGCTACGGATGGCAATCAACAGGTACCGTATAGCGTAATTCCAGACATAAATTCTCTAAGGAGGTTCTTCCTGAGTAATCTGATCTAACTTTGACGTCTTCAAAACACCTATGTAAGCATCATCGCAAAAATTCCAGCTCAAAGCGCTATCCTATACTTCTTCCTTTCGTGAAGTCGGCAGGTTTCAATATATCGCTTAGATTTATTTTGTTAAGAATTAGTCCATTAATCCGATTATTTTATTGGAAATTTAAATGGTAATCGACGACTATTCACATATATGTATTTTTCGAATTAACAGATTTCGAAGAGGGCTATTTGCTGAAACATCAGGATTAGAAACATTAGAATGAGAATAAATATCGCAGTAACTCGTAGGCCAAACCCATGTGCCGCTGTACTACTTAAAAACCCAACATCGTTCTTATTCATCTTGGTGATATCGCAATATGGGAGGGCACCTTATTAAACGTTGCACACCAAAGCATGTCTAGGAGATCTCTGAAGGGTTAATCTGCACACTCAAGCGTAATTCTGCATTTTTGCCTAAGCCTTAACGAAATAAGGTGGGGGTTTCTTCACCTTATTTCTCCACCAAGGCTCAGGCAAAGATACCTTGACTGCTTTGTAAGTATAGGCGAAAATAGCGTCCACAGTGGGATGCCCCCACCTCGCTTATTGCAATAGCACCCTCACTTTTTTTCAAACAGAGTCCCAAATTTTATGGTTGCTAGATTCGCAGTTTTTCGACTAGTCTCGCTTATGCAATTCTGATCCATTTTTTATTGCATTTGAGTCAGTTGCGAGCATCTACTGGATAGTTGATCAAAAAGGTGCGGATATCGTACTTTAATTTAGAACTGATGCATGACCTGAATAAGATCATAGTGACGTAGTTTTGTGGCATTCTACGTTTTTGAATGGCTCAAAAGAGAAGGAGAGCATCGAAACTATTCATCATAGTTGTACCAGAAACCCAAAATATATTACTGCAATGCAATCATAGGCGTTTTTGAGAAAAAAAAGATAGGTGTAAATCATGATTTATCACTGTCAACCGGCTTTTCAAAGGGAATATCGTGCAACATGTGGTACCAATTACGCCAATTGTCTGTCCACAGGAGACCAAGGGCTGCTGTACCAAAAATCCGTCAACCTGTGAAAGGGCCACGAAGATGTGTGAAGTTGGGAACAAGAACAGGAGGTACCGGTCTGATGGTTGAGCAGCAGATTACGCAGTGCCACAAAACACGTGCGTTGCTATCGCTTTACCCAAAAATTATTCTTCAACATGAAGAGTGAAAGGACCGAGAACATGGATAGACTAATCCATTGATATGGTCGCATTTGAAGCACTCGAAATAATATACGATAATATACGACGGTCTTTCAAACCTCTTAAAATGCAGTTATCTTTTGAATTTTGCCAAATAAAATGATTAAAGATTATCCCTAGTAATAATATTTAAGAAGATTCTGCAGTAAAAAAAATTCATATTCACCCTTGAAAGGCATTCCGTTGTCGATGTATGTCATCTCGTTCACGTTCAGAGAGGCTTCACAAATTCTAGCCGTAAAAAGTAAAAAGGCAAAAAACATTGCATACTATGCCGGAGCAAAAGCCATTTGCACACACATACACAAAAGCGGCGCCTAATATGAACAGAGATTTGTTCCTGTTGTGCTTGGATTAGCTTCTGAAAACGTTCCTTGATTTTTAAAGACAATAAGATAAGCCAAGAACTCGCGAGCGAAAACCAAAAAAAACGAAAATCGAAAATCGGAAATGTGCGAAACAGCAGTGAAGAGCAATGGAGATTATTATGGGATGAATATGATTACAAATATAGATACGTCGATTCTTAAAAATTATTGTCCGAATGGCTACATCACAGCTCGGCCAAAATTTCTACACTACATGCGCGGCGTACGCGTCGCGTATGCTCAAATATGACGATCGAATCGTTCAAAATGTGTCTGCCCAACAACTTTATGGTGATCGAGGCTCCGTAGTAGCATTGTTGTAACAGCGAAATTTCTAAGAATATGCATTGCGATATCTCACAGGTCATGTAATGCACGCAACACACACGCAGCGCATGGCACTGACGACTTTGATCTATGAATTTCAAACACAGGCCTTAATTGCCCTTATAGTTTTTTTTTCGTTCAAAAGGATGTAGGAACTAATGAAAAAATTCTTGTACAAAGGCATGTCTAGTACATTAGGAACTAATGAAAAAATTCTAGTACAAAGGCATGTCTACAGCATGACATTCCATTAGTTCGCGCCGCGTACGCGGCGCGTATGTGAAAGTAATACAGAATCTCTCACAGTATCACTAACGCGGGAATAACAAAAGGAACCACAGTGCAGACTGAACACATGTACAGCTTGTTAATACAGGTTATCTTTGTAAAGAGGCAATAAAAATTATAGAATGTAGTTAAATAAAATAATAGTAGTAATAATGGGAAGATTCCGCGTAATGAGAGCTATGCCGTTGCAACGCGGCACAAAGTGGGCAAACTGCCGTAGGCTACCTCAAATTCGACAAATGCAAATGTTAATTCTTGTGTGGGAACTTCACCACGGGCATTCCCCATAATCTTGTAGTCCTTGAGGTTTAAGCTGCCCGCAGAGCAGCGCAGATATCGTTGATCTTCATTAATATTTATTAGATTAACAAATTCAGTCCGTTGAGACTCACACAACTAACTATTCGTAGCTTCTCGAGTAAAGCTCCTTGATGCAATGGCATCTGAAGCTAACGAGCATCCCAGGGGAATAATAATTATATGTTGCAATAATTGCTATGATTATAGGCTATGGAGTGATGGCCATACCCTACAACAACACGGCTGCATACGATCATTGAGCATGAGAAGACAGCTCGTGTCTTTGTTCTCAGCAAGTGTACAAAGACAGATGAAGGGTGAAGTTTTCTGCGCTGATGAACACCCTATGTGGGATGGGCCAAGCATTTTAGTTCCATTCAGAATCATAGTCGCAGGTGAATGCGATTTGGCATATAAAATGACTTGCGGGGGCCAGCCGATATACAAGTCACTAAAGTAATGCTGAGGCAGCCATTAACACCACGCTCAGCCGACCTTAGAGATAAAAAGGATAAAGTTTTTGGTGTTAGACAAGCCCTTTTGTGGGATGCGCCGCGCACTCGAATTCTATTAAGAATCGTGGTGGTAGGTTCGGATTCGGCCTATACGGTGTCATGCGGGGGCTATCATTTGTGCTCCTAGTCGAGTCTGGTACTAATTCACCTAACCCGGAGGGACGAAAGTCTCGGTTGGCCTGGACGAGCGTTGAAGAGGGATCAGATCCCAGCACTATGAGAGTGGGAGTGAGCACCTTTCACTACACCACCTCTGTCCATAAAGGTAGGTATCCATATTAATTCTACTACCTATGGTTACATCGTTTTTCGGAAAGACTAAGGTATGTAAGGTGCTTGTAAAAGGTCGTTAAAGGCAAATGTTAAAACGGGGGCATTTGCGTGATCCACTGGACCAAATCCCCACTCTCAACGCGCAGGTCAAACACATCTTTCTGTGTTAAAGGAATCGCCCACGGAAATTCACGGGCTCCGTCACTCACATATTATATTTTTATTACACTTGCTTACTGGGGGCTGCATGCAAAGTTTCACGTGCATATAAAAGAATCCAAGATAGAGCTTCGCAATGTGGCAAACCGTGGGGTGGAGCATCCGAGTGGGTGTATACGCTAGAGAGCTGAGGAGCAAAGTGGCGACACTCACGTGATCAGAGACGCAGAGTGAAAAGCAATTCAAAATTGGGCGCGAAAATTTGAACTGCGCTCTGCCCCCACAGCTGCTCATATGTTGCTCGGCGGGAATCCAGAGCTTCTGGTCTGCCAGTTTTTCGATTTCTGCCTTGGAATAAAAGGAATTTATTGGTTCTCTTTCCTGTTCATGCACTGTATCTAATAGGGTGATCTGAATTAGAATAGAATCATGGGATTTTCCTGGACGATTCCCTCAAAAATTGGATCGGTATCAGACCTGCCTAGGAAGGGACAAGCACTAACCTCAAGACAATCCAAAATTCAGTTGGTTCACTGGAAACTATGAAACCTCCTTCTTAAGTGCCTTCGATGCTAAATATAATAAAAACCACAAAATCATAGAGCATTAAATCAGTGTCATTTTGAGACGTATCACGTATTCCAGCTTCATTCGAAACCGCAGTGGCATTTGCATGAGCTTAAATCTACGCAGCAAAATATGGGGACTAGATTCTACCGAATGAGTCTGACTTCAGCTCATCGATCCCGAAGGATTTGAAAAGTCCGTCACTTCCTCACATAGATAATATTAGCAATAAATAACAAAAGTCTGAAAATTTATAGTGAATGATGAGTTATGATGAATGACTTTATGAAATACTTGGCAAAAATGGAGAAATGTTAATGAAAAACAAAAAAACCGTATCAAATGACCATGCGGTAGAACAGAGAATTCGACAAGCAAAACGATCGATTATTGATTGAGGGATTATTCGCAGTGTCGGAAATTTATCTTGAAGACGGAATACTATTGTAGTCCCGTGCGAAAGGAGGACTTCTTATGAGGTGATGGCCTGACATATCCTGGGCGAGCCGAGTTTAATGTGATTGATGTTAATTGATTGATCACAAGTAATCGATCAACACAAGTAGGACAGTTTGGTAGGAAATATGCAGCTGATCGACTAGACCTGATCAGCTATCACAGGTGAGATGTGCGTGTGTGTATGCATGTGTGCGTGTGTAATGATGAGGTGTGAACATGCCACACTCGTCTATTATTCTATTGCGAAAAGGTGCAATTTAATATAAACAAATTGCAGTATCTAACCCACTATCATGGATTGATAGTATAGTATCGTAACGGTTACCATAAGACAATCGTTTCGGGAAACATTCAGAGGTCAATTAGCTGCTCGTGGAAAGACCACAAACGAGCCAACCGTCACCAGATATTTACTGCGAGATGATTATTGACAGCTGTTTGCAACAATTTTCCGGCGCAAAAACTCAAACAATAGCTATAAAATACCAAGAGAAAAAACCGTTGGTTATCATTTCTTTTTAAAAAGTTCAAGAAGGGCTAGTAGCCAACTTCGTATCTCTACCTACAGTGGTTCCATGGGGAACAGACTAATAAAGGGATCACTGAATGGGATTTTGAAGGTGTCGGCTGAATCAGAGATATTGGATGTTCATCCACAAAATCCTTACAGCAACCACTGCCGATGCCGTTGCGTGATGATATATTAACACAGCCACAAAGGACATTGATCTTGACATTATGTGCTCAAAAACTGCCCCCTTAACCATTGCGCCATGTGTTTCGTGCAGAAAAACACAATAGAAAACTGCGCCTGGACCACATTTATTGTCCTCACAATACGTATATCACATTTTTATATTATTATTGCTAGCTATCTATTGAGACCGGAAGTAGTGTAGTGATAGATGCACTTCCACTCTTACAGTGCGGGGATCGAAATCTGCATCGATGCCTCCCCTGGCCATACGAGCCTTTCACGCTTTGGTCGTTGATAAATTGGTACCACACTCATTCTGTAAGTCATTTGACAGACCACATCGTCTTCACCTGCCACTACGAATCCTAATGGGACTAATATGAGTGGCGCACCTCAAAAAGGAATGGATTGAGGTCAGAATCTTCATTTTCTTTATGCCCTATAACTGTATAAGCGTAGTACATATTGTAAGTTTCTCACCTAATAGAATCTGCCCTCATGAAAACTGGGCCCAGTAGTATTAGGCGGCCTTCACAGTTTGCGGTGGTGCTGCCGGTGGCAGGGCGTGGCTGCGTTTACAGGCAGTGAGGCAGAGTGGCACGGGCGGAGACGCAGAGACGACGTAGCCGCCCCCTCCCCCTCACTGTCGGCATAGCAGAGTATGAAGGTCGCCTCAGGTTTGCTCTCAGTTTTCGAAATACTGTTAACAGGATGGTTATGAGCTTAAGTTAGTGTGGAGGGCGGATTTACAGTCAAAGTGAACAAAAAAGTAGGAGCCTTTCCATGTGGGTGGAGCCTAGCTACGCCTTAAAACGATTACGACAATCTATTTCGGTGTGCCTAAAAAAATTCTGTAGGAGTTTATAGAAACCACCTAAAACTAACATGATGCATGAAAAGTGAAGAAAAGTGGAAGAGGAATAAATGTGCTGTGATCTTGGACTTTACTACAAGTAATGAAAAAGTCTTAAAACGCCCACAATAATCTTCAGTAGATGCGATTAAGAATGGATTTTCCACATGGTAACGGTTCTGAAGCCTATGAAGAATTACCACAAAACAGAGTTGTGCAAACCTGATGGGTGAGAAACGACACAGCACTGAATAAACCACTGAAAAAATTACCCGAATTTTCGCGGTAAAAATGTAATTTTTTTCACTGGATTTGTAATTTTTCACCATCTTCTCAGACATTTTTCGTTATTGCATTTTCTCAAAAACTAATCAATCGGTTCTTTAAAAATTAATTTTCATCAGCCCTGGTCACCGAAGAACCTTACTGTTAAGGAAAGTTATTCACATAAGAAAGGAGGGATGGATGACTTTTCGTTCTCACAGATTATATTGTTAACAGACTCTACCAATTTTATCTGTCTCTGGGAAAGACTACATCCAGATGATAAAAATCAGGAAAGCCCACGTCTGTTCGATATTTATCAAAATTCGTACAAAAACAAGAAAGCATAACATGTCGCCGTTCATTACACAATAAAGGTTGTTTTTTCGGAACTTTTCCATTATTTCGCATAAGAAACAATATATTGCGGTGAGCCACATTTACCAACAGTGTAATGATCGTCAAAGTGACGGATTACCTCAGGGAACGTTAAGAGTTCGCAGGGAACAAAGCGCTCGAATGATATTCAGGCTTTTTTTCAAGATTTGCACTCAAAATGTGCTGCTGAATTTGAGTATTCACATGGCTATGGAGGATGAATGGCCGTGCGCATCCTATTCTCATGAAGCGGGGATCAAATCCCGCACCACTGCCCGCCCAGTCAACCGAATTCCTTCCCTCCGGGATAGGTGAATTGGTACCAGACTCGTCTAGGAGGATGAGAGGCTTGTGCATTGGTTGGCCTCACAAGTCACTGCATAAGCTAAATTGCATTCACTTGCCATCACGATTATGAATGGAACTAGAAGGCATGGCGCATACCGCGAAAGAGTTCTAATGGTAAAAACCGACTTTATCCTTCGAGCTTTATCGACCAATCCCATCTTTGTAGGATGCGCCACGTACTCAACCACTTTCTTCCTAGAGCAGAGGCATTGGATGACTATCGGACAAGCTCAGGGAGGGAGTGAGTAGTTCCATAAATCTACTACCAGCCTATAAAGGTTGATGTTTCGTTGGGCAGTACGTTAGTCCTGTAGACTGCATAAAGGATAAAATCTGACTGAAATCTGGTTGAAATTGATCAAAACACGATTGCTCTCTTGATTGCTCTCTTGTTTCAAACATAGTGGAGCACATTGTGAATCCCGTAGAGAAACTTCTATGATGTCAGAAAATTCTGAAGCTGAAAAAAGGAACGATAAATCGTCTATTGCAGAATATGCGATCGGCGTCTGATTGGGTACTCCATAGTGCACCTATGCACTTACAGCAGCACTACATTCTATTTGGAGACTATTATGAATCAAGCAGTAATGATTATGGTAAACCGTCATACTATTACATATATCCTCAACTTATAATCTTGCCCATCTCTATCCCCCACAATCTTGCTTATCTTGTGTAAAATCCTTCAGTTGCGTTGAAAATCAAGATTTCAGGATGCTGGTGACAGGAAAAGGTTATCTATTTTTTTCTGAACCATGTTAGTTTCCTTAACCGCATTTGGAACCAAAATGCGATCAAATGCATAACACATTCAGAGGAACATTAATGATTTGTCAGGTGCGTCATTATCTTCGATTTTTCAAAAAAAAGCTAAAGGTGAGAGCGGAATCCAGCGAGAATTTTTCGGAAAAGCGACAAATCCGATGTCAAGGAACACGTTACCAAGGAGATCACATGATAATCACCAATACTAACGAGTGCAGGGATCGTAAGTTTTCGTTTTGATAAGTGGTTTTATAAAAGTCTCTTTAGCAACGTTTGAGGCACAGAACTTCTCGGCTAAGCTATCATAGTCTCAGAAAACAGAAAAGTGAAGCCAAATAAAGTCGGTAAGCGAATTAGAATAATGTAAATGTAATGAACATCTATTGGTAAATAAAATTACGTGCAGTGATAAACAATAATGGAAGTGATGCAAATCATAACACTTATCGAATTATTATCCGGAAGGAATTAGCGTGGGAGCCTAAATCGAAGAAGCACTCCGGTTTGCATTACTGCATGTGCTCTCATAAAGCTACTAATCAAGGTTTAATATTCCTTAGAAGTGAACAAAGTGAGAAGACCGTCGCGTGGTGATTAAGGAGCACTTTGCTGAGCTCTGATAACATAACAGTCATAAACGAACTCGAATTATCCTTACCACTGCCTTCAAAAAGACGAAATTCAAATAAAGTATTTATTATTAGTTTGTGGGCAGAAGGGGTGTAATAACAGGAGGCGTGCACTCTCACTCTCATGATGCGCGGATCAAATCCCGCATCAACGCCGGTTCAGACCAACCAAGCTTTCCAATTCTCTTGGATGGGTGAATTGTACCAGACCAGTCTAGGAGCACAAATGCTAGCCCCTGAAAGTCACCATATAGACCGAATTGTATTCACCTGTCACAACGATCCCGAATAGGATTAGAGTGCGCGGCGCATCCCACAAAAGGGCTTGTCTAACGCCAAAACCTCTTTCGTTTATCCTTTTTATCCCTATAGAGATCAGCTTAGCGTGGCGCTAATGGCTGTCACAGCTCCTACGTTAGCAATGGTACCCATGCGGTACTTGGAAAGAAGGCACAACCGAAACCATTTCGGAAAATCGTCAGTTTTATCGCATTCGTAGAGAAAGTTGGAACGATCCAGAGTGACTGTTCGTGCTTGTGTACTCCCCTCCAGGAATAAACCTGGGTGTCAAAGAAAATTTGAAAATGCAATCCCTCCCACTTTCGACCCAAATTACTACCTCTCATTCAAAGGTTCCACGACTCATGCTCGACGTTGCGCCATGCACGCAAGTCCCTCCCGATAGTTACAGAAAAATGCCACAAAAATTGTCTTACAACCTAATATCGGGTCATTCCATAAGTATGTCGGTTTTTTTTTCAAGAAAAAATTTCCCTATTAATCAACAAATTTGTGCAGCATTTCACATATCGTTCGAAAGAGATTTTCCTGCCTTACAAAGAGGAATGTTCTGTCTCGAAGTAGGTTAGAACGGGACCGACATTCAGGCTGGCGAAGGGGTAGGTCCAGCCGACAAAACTTGACCAAACCGACAATTAAGTAAGATACTATATTTCACTTTGGGGAAAACCAGCCAATCATGTGCCCTCAGCCCCAACCTATTCTGCAAGTTCCACCAATTGGTTGATTGAGAACTAGCGTCGTTCTTTTTCTAAGTCCTTTTTTCCAAAAGCACTGACCTTCATTCAAAAGGAAATTGTTACTCTCAAATTCTTCGTTCAGTATTGCTTTATAAACTATTCAGAAGGATTTTTATGTTCTATCGAAAATACGTTTCGGTTTTGTTTTAGCTGAGATTCATATTGAATTTTGAAACCATGTAATAAGGATTCAGTCGACGTTATTTCACAATTTAATTTTTCAGCAAAAATTCAAAGAATCCGATCAGTAATATTCCCCACTCACTGCCTGTACTTGATGTTCACCACCTTTCAATTAAGTGGCTGAGAAAGTTTTCGTGCATTTATTCGACTAAATTGTCAAAAATCACCGAGTTGTGGCGGAAAAACCAAATTCGGAAATACACTGGAGCCACTTTTCAAGCAACCAATTGGTGGAACGTATAGAAGAGGTCGGAGCTAAGTGCGCGACAATAATCGCTTGATTTTCTCCGGGGTAAAAGATAAGATTTTGATTAATTGCCACTGTGGTCAATTTTTGTCGAGCAGACCTATCGCTTCGCCAGCCTGAAAATCAGCCGCATTACGACAGACACAGAAACTGAACATTTCATTTTATAGAGCAGAAAAGCGTCTCCCGGATTATGTATGACTTGCCGCGCAAACATATAATTCGATAGGAAATTTTTTTGTTTAGAAAAAACCAGCACTACTTATGGATTGAACCAATATAAATGGAATATTGGAGCTAGAAGATATTTATGTAGTCTCTACATAATAGGAATTACGATACTCCTTTATGTCTCAAAACATCGAATCTTGCTCAAATCAATCAATCCACCATGATTGCTATACATACAGTGTATGTCTGCAACATCTGTTGCTCCTACAACATGTGCGATCTTAACTGTCGTGCACACCACGATTAGACAGCAAACAAATATTTTATTTATTTGTTTGCTTATTTTCTTGTTTATTACATTAGACATGCAATCAACTAATGCACTCTAATGGTACAGGATAACGAGCAGACTTGTCTATATAAAGGCAAAAAAAACGACAACTCTCAACCTGATTACTTACTCCTGGCATTATTTACTAACAATCGAAGCTGAGGTTTATAGACCTAAGTTACTTAATACGACTACAATAAATCAATAAAATGTCTATAAAATATGCGGAGCAAGTGAAATCCAGAGGAATATGAGCAAAAAGGCATACTTAGCGATGCACAGGAATCGAGAAGGGAGGGGCTTCCATACCTTGAATGCCCTCTTGATAAGCCACGCCCAGTATAAGCCATACCTAGGATAAGCCATAGATTTTCCACTCACAGAGACTTCGGAAGCCCCTAGGAATCCCTCTGTTTATTTCATTAATCAACTCTAATTAAACATATTGTTAACTATAACAGAGTGGTATCACATACATAATTGAAAAGTTATCAAGCAAAGATGGATCAGCAGCAGGAAAGAGCTAAACGTTTCAGAAATCGAAAATCGAAGATTGAAATACTTAATAAGAAAAAAAGGCTATCAGGAGAGGTTCAGAGGATAAGATTTCTCCGTGAGTGACCAATACAAACGGTATTCAGTTCGAATAGTGACGACTCGACTTCAGAGATAGGCCTTCGGATGTAGCCGTAAATATAAAAAGAAGTGGATAATGGCACAGTTAACATATAAGAAAGAAGCCGACAATTTCGCTTAGAGGTGCTAAATGATGTGAACCTAATATGTAATTCAGTGGTTGAAAACAAAGGCATTTGAAATAACAGTTAGTACTGGAAATGAATGATAATAACGATGAGTAATTTTTCGAAGTCCTTGTGAAATCCAGGCCTTGGTACTTCACATGCTATTTTTATTATTTTCATATTTAATCAAGCAGCGAGTTTTCAATCAGTAAAATTCATATGATTCTTTTTTTGGGGCTACGAGTTCCTTCAGATGTCAATGAAGAGGCAATGGAGAAATTTTTTGCTGTTCTGCAGTACAATGGCAGCTAACCATTCAAATAAATGGATGAGAAGCTTGGAGAATGAGGACGAGGAGGAAAAGGGAATTCTAGAAACTTAGTAAAAAGCAGGGCCAAGCCAGGAAGGAAAATTTTTGGAAATTGGAAAATACGACTTTCTTCCCCTCCCCCCCCCCCTTCCCCCCACTCGGTCGATGCATTTCAGGCGTCTGTGAATTTCGAGTTTTTTCCCTAGAAAAAAACCCGTGTTAATCATACCGTCGCCACCTAGCATCAAGCGTGATATCGATTGATGCCCTTCTTTAGAAATTCGCAACCGGCCCCTCAAAATACTATTTCCCCTTTCAAACCAACATTTTTCGCGACTTGGGCCTAACTCTGGTAAAAAGCGCATGTTCCCGGCATCTTCTCTTGAGGACCATATGATTATTATTCATCCTGATTAAGTCGCAAGGCCTAGTCTCAAGAGGAGCTGAAGTGAAGCACGCATGAGATCTACGGGCAGTTAAAGGAATCGTGCACGGAAAAAAATTCTCTGTTTCTCTGTTGCCCATATATTTATGTTGTATTTGCCTAATGTGGGCCGCATGTTAGGTTTCACGCGAAAAAAAAAGAGAATCTGGCAAAGATGCAGCCCTTCAAGTGATGGCCGAGGGGGCGGGGCCCCAGAGTGAATGCTCGCCCCGCCGTCCGCCGCTACCGGAGACGCATAGTGGGGACATGAAGTCGCGCAAGCAGTCCCATCTTTGTCTGCGACCGCGGAGGACGACGATGCGGGCATTTACTTTGACGCCCCGCTCCCTCAGCCACCACTTTGAGGAGCTATACCTTAGCCGGATTCTCACTTCCGCGTGAAACTCTGTATGCGGTCCTTATCAAGCAAATACAACATAAATAAATGCAGAAGAAAACTCATTGTTCCGTGCACGATTCCTTTAAGACAAGTGTTCTTGTGGTCAGCGTGAGTTCCATCACATTATTCCGACCACTTTCGGTACGCGGGAAGCTTGAAAAACTGCAGTTCCTGGAGGGTGACAGGAATTGTGGTCTCTGTCGTGAGATTGACGCAGGCGCACGATGCACCTGTAGGCGTGGCCGAAACGGAAATCCGGAAAGAATCGCGGCAAATCAATCACAGTGTGGCGTTTAGTTATGGCCGAGAACGCAAAACAAAGAAATCCCTATTGATGAGAACTTTTTCTGTGGCTTGCTGCAAAAATTAGCGTTCAAGATTTTCTCGGGAACAAGTGCCAATGTCTTTCATGAAGACCTACCAAACAAATTGAATTAAAGGACGAAAAAATTCAGTAATCAAGTTTGCAGCACATTATCTTCCGCATTGTCTATTTTGAACTTTTTTGTGCGTGAGTTTAACCCCATATGAAAGCGGTGGTGTTTTTCGGAACCGATTAAAGTTGAATTCCGTAGACAAATAAATTACATTGCATCGGATCAGATTGCGCATAAGCTGAAAGGACATCTTGCGATTTACATATCCTGTGGATCGAATCGTTTTTGGGTCTGGCAGATTTCCATTCGCCTTGAATCATTTATTTGATACCATTTTTTTACTGCAAAACGAGGCAGAATTTCTGGCGCCCAGGGATTTTTAAAGACTTCGCCATCTAACTTGAACCGCAATCCTATAAATTGGATTTACTTTTGTGTCACAGGCACAAAAAGTCTTCAAAAACGAGGGGTTTTTTTGAAAAATTAAATGCAAGTTAGAAATTTCCCGTACTCTTCAAAATGGAGTGTTGCAGGGCAAAAACATCGTCAACAGCCGATGAATGACAGCGGAGAGGTGGCGGCAGCCGTGATGGCGGCGATGTTTCAAGTCGCAATGTGTGATGGCGCTATTAGCCTCCATATCGTCTACCGCATCTGACACAAAGCACCACGATTGCGTAAAATTCCGAGCGACACCTGATAAATAACGTGACGGTCTCGCAGCGAAAAAAACCGTCGCAGCGCATTTGTTTTTGACGAAAACGTTTATTCAAATGCACTGACTCTATTGTTGGAGAGTATGATTCTGGAGATTTATGATTTTGTGGTGCAAGATGGCTGTTGACCTGCGATCTTCCAAGTAAATAATAAGTTCTGACACTATTTGTTTCTACTAATAGCATAATTCTGTAATCAAGTAAAAGCAAATCGAAAATGAATAGAAATTAGCATGCAACAATCAAAAAAGGATGTAATATTTATGTGCTCATCAAAGAGTACATAGTGCCGATTTTCTTGGACCCTTTATTGGGGTGGGATGGGGGAGAACCCTGTGATCAGGACGGGACAGGTGGTAAAAGGCTTAGAAGGCTGGTCAATGTGGGTTTTGGGGGAAAAGTAATATTGAATAGAATAAAATTTACACTTCCTTCACATAGAAAACCATTGCTAATACATGTATTTGAAAATGATGTTGTGGCAGGCCTTCTACGACTTATAAATGTGAGTGTATTTATAATTCGTGTGTTTTTATTCAGAGAAGAAGGATGAAATCCCTTGTCAGCTTCAAGCAACCCCGCTTTGGGATACGCCGCGCGTTTCAAAACCACTGGAAATCGATTTGGCCTACACAATGATATGCTGGACTAACGGATGTACAAATCTATGCTTCTATCCTACCAGACGAGCCTGGTACCAATCCACCTATTCCCAGGGAAGGAAGGCTCGGTTAACCTGGACGCGCATTGATGCAGGATTTGATCCTCGCACCATAAGTGTAGGAGTGCGGTCATTGCACCACCGCCCTCATTTACATTTATCATTATGATCTTTGTATTTTTATTGATTATTGCATCTGTTAGATTCATTCATGTTCAAATAGAAAATACGTTGACCGTATAAGGTAAATTAATCCTGTCTCATCAGAAAACTTGTTGTTCCTTTAATTGCTTTTTTGACATTTGCGATGAAAAAATACTTTACAGAGAGGTTACTGTCCATTTCATAGCGCTAGATAGGGCGTGGCTGAGTGGCCAGAGTGAGAATGTGTGGCGAGGGTGAGTGTGGCGGGTTGGAAGAGTTTGATACACTCTCACACAAGTCTGTAGGCCACGCCCTATCAAGCGCTCCGAAATGGACTGTACAGACATGTGCTTAGCACTATAAAACTATACAAAATTAAACAATAAAAATGAAAAAGGAAGATAAAGCAGTATAACTGAAAAAAATTGGCGTTTATTCACATTCGTTCACACATTGTGCACAATAGCCGTGGGGAAGCAAGATGTCGACGTAAAGAAAAAGGATGAAGCTTTTTCAAAGTAATGTCAAACCCTCCTTTCACATATGAAGAGACTGTTTCACACCCCGTGCTCTTCGTGTTAAGCCCAAACCAGACTCCACAGCGCAGGCTGTCGTTCTCAAACGCTCCTATAGCATTCACAGTTAAATCTAACGTCCACGAAGAGTTTTTCTGTTGTGAGCTCATCTATTACTCACACACTTATGTTGTATTCGTTCGTGTTCGTTCACAAAAGACCGCATGCAAGGCTTCACGCGAAAACAAGAAGGCGCGAAAATTTGAACTGCGCTCTTGCTGCTGACGGCCGTTCAAATGTTACATGGCGGGAATTCGAACGAGTTGCTCTTTTTCCAGTTTTTCGATTTCTGCTACGAAACAAAGAAAATTTCATTGTTTTTTTCGTGTTTTTGTTCATATACTGAGTCTAGTAGAATATTTCAAGAAGAATTAGATTCATGTGATTCCTGTGGACAATTCCTTCAATATTATGAGATGAAATGTGTCTATAACATAGATATGTACTGTTCACAAAAAAGCAACGAGAAGCCTTCAACGCTGTTAGTTTGCAAAAAAATCTGATGGAATTCTAGAACGTGGAAAGTCGAACGACCACAAAGACGAGTACTTTCAACGGTTGTCGATTCACAAGTCCAGCGGAACTTCCAAGAAAGTTCCAAGCGAGTGCCGGTAGGGAAAAAATGCTTCTAATTGCTAGCATTCTCAAATACCGCTTCAATAATTAAACATACGCATAGAGATTTTTATTGATTTTTTATTGGCTTGCAATTATTCTGTGGCTAACCTGTTTGTTTATCGTATATTGCGTTATAGTGAATTTCCAGCACAAATGCTAAAACGAAATCGACTAGTGCTTTACCATATATTATAAATATTATTACATATAATTATAGGGAAACCAAAATTTGAGAAAACTGAGAGAGAAACAAACTATATCTTCTGATTTCGTGGGGAATATTTAGAGCATAAAATATTCATAAAAGTTCATGGAATTTCTGAAGCGGGATATATTGATTTCTCAGAAATGCATTGAAATTTTTATTTCATGTATGTAGTTATGCCAACACTCTTCTGTCAAAACATGGCCTGAAGTGCCTAGATATTCTTCCAACATAAAAAATTACGGAAAGTATGAATTCCGTCAATTAGATGATCAAATTAATTTTAATCGCAGATTGTTATAATGACTAGCGAAAATTCTATTAATATAAAAATTCAAAAGCAAGTTTTAAAATATGGATTATTATAGATTACATATTAGACTGCTAGTAGATTGGTGTTCAAAAGCTACTGAAGATCAAGTCTCACTAATTATATGATATCAATTATCACTACTATATATAATCGGCTTAGTCTGTCTGTCTGTCTGTCTGTCACGATATTAATTTATTACACTTATATGTTGCACAATATCAAAAGCTATAATATTAAACTACTTTGAGATTAATTATAAATTTTATTTTACATTTATCAAGTTGCAAGCTATCATGAAATGTCTTGAAAATGACTTCGACAGCAGTCTCGGTAAACTACAAATAAAGGATTCGAAATCGAAAGAGCTAGAAATTTGTATTTAAGCTATTGCCAAGACGACATTCCCATTCACTGTTACCGTGCCTTTATTTTGTGGTACAAACTAACAATACAGCTTATGACAAAAAAGGTATGCATCATTAAATAATCAATTTTTTTTATTTCACTCGATACTGAGCCACGAGTGTGATCGGTCTTTAAGTTTTCAAAGTCATAGTTTTTCTTCCCTAAACTCAATCGAAAGGGATTATGCATAAGTCTCGTGTAGCTCCCTTCGAGCGCGTACTCTGACATGATCAATAAGTTTTCAACATTTGAGTATTGACTTTATAATTTTGCAAAGAGCGGAGGTGGTGCAGCGACAGGTGGCGAGCACTCCCACTGTTATGCTGCGGGGATCAAATCCTGTATCAATGCCCGCGCATGCCAACCAAACTTTTCAACCTTCCAGGATAGGTGAATTGGCACCAGGCTCGTCAAGGAGGATAAAAACAGTGACTCGTGCATCGGCTGGTCCTCGTAAGTCATTTAGAAGCCGAATCGCATTCTCTGCCATCACTAATCTGAATCTCTGAGCAATACTGAAGATATGTGACGGTTTCAGCCAGTTTATAAGTGCTATATATGCTACTCTTCCGTCAGAATTTCACATCGATGGCGTGCATCGCAGTGCGTGCAAGCAATAGGCGCCCCTGTATTAGGTGGGTCCCAAAACGATTAAATTGTAGTGCTATGCAGTCACTGTGTGATCGCTTTAGGACTCAACTATAGCCCGTGAGCATCGCTTCGTACGTGAAACTCTGCAGTATAAAATCCTGACGTAAGCACGTACACACCCACTTTGACGTACTCCTACAAACATATAGGTATGATCGTATGCCTTAGAAAAGCCCCATGAGACGTCATTCAATCATAAATACATACACGAAAGTACAAGTGTACCGAGGTACATACGGATCAAGCTTTGCCCAGAATTTTGAGATAACAAGTAAGGAAAATGCAGCTATCGCTAGAGCCACCTAGTGATGGCAACAGGGAGCTTCCTAGAAGACGTTTTCTGCTAATATCGACAAGTGCTCTATAATCTCCGTATAATCAAGGAAAATCCGATAAGCTCAAGAAGAATTGATTATGAGTCGTCATCCTTATGCTCGCTTTCATGGTGAGCTCAACCCTCGAGTGACTCATCTATCGGAAGGAGGAGGGGGGGGGGCAAAACCATAACTTTTATGAACTGTTCCTTGCCATAAATTACATCCAAAACATCCACCGCTTCGGCACTTCGAATTTCTTCGGGGAACTACCTTGGACCTTCTCAAAATATGCGAAATTTTTAAAAGCATGGTTAGCCTTTATCGAACTCATAGAGTACTTTTGTACTTTGCAGTTTATTTCACAGCGCTCGATAGGGCGTGGCCTACGGACTTGGGTGAGAGTGTATCGAACTCTCTCACCCTGTCACACACTCTCACTCTCGTCACACACTTTACTCTCGCCCCTCAGGCCACGCCCTATCAAGCGCGTCGGAAACATTGTACTTCTATTGCGGAATACCTAATATAAAGTACGGTCAAAAATATATACAATTGTGGAAACCATAACTTTGCTCAACGTTTACACGTCTCGTTCAGTTTTTTTGTTTTTATGTTGTATTTTTTTTTTGTTTGAAGGCAACGGTTTTCCAATAGAAAAAGTATCTCAACCGAGTAGGTTGCAGTGTAGAGGTTGAAATCTATTTAACTGAAAACTCTGAAAACGATCAAACCTTTCAAAAAATTCAATTAGCCATAAAAGGCTTATAACTTGACGAAACTATTGGTTGTGCAGAAAATAACACAGAAAACGCAGAGACCTGTTACACGTCATTTAGAATCATGATACTTTCACAGCACTGAGTCAGGAGATGGTCATTTTCAGACTTTTCAATTGAATAAAATTTTCAAACTCCACCTTTCACCCTAGTCAGCTGAGATACATTATTTCATTGAGTGACAGTTGTCTTCAGAGCACAAAAGATAATTGAAACAGATATGTAAACGAAGGCTATAGTCTTGGTTAAAGTTCAATGCTTATTTTTGAATTAGGCTTCTACATTTCTACTCTCTCCCTCTTCTTTGCGGTGGTGAAGTTTGTCTTCAAAAACATCTGATTGATCCCACAGCAGATGCTGCCAAACAGTCCATGAAAAGGTCCGTCTTGTGTGTACCACTTGGTACGGAGTGTGTAAGATTGGTGTCGTAATTCATAACGAATTCGAGCAGAATTTATGAGAACCATATATCATCCACATTTGAGCCATTTGGCTGCAATAACGTCGATTTGCCTCGAATGAGGTGCGAGAGGTGGAGATCGAATTTATTATAGCCGGGTTCAATCGATTCCACCCAAACCACCCCAGGTCGAGGTTCAATCTGACCCCACCAATCCTATTCATGCCCTGGATCACTTACCAATTAGCCATATCAGACTCGCTCCAAAAAACGAGAAAAGCTAATATGTGCACGGCTGCCTTTGAAAAGCGGCCACATAAGACCTAATAGCATTCAACTGCTTCTACAATTCCGAAAGGAAGACGAGCTCATGGCGCATTTTTGAGCTATTAATCACATGACACTGTACAGTCCTATTAAACATGTTTCCTGACCTACTATAGCCATACAAACCAGAGAAATGACTGCTGGCAAGGTAGTGAGTTAAACTGGAACTACGTTGGAAAAAATTTTGAATGGGAAAAGGTTCTGAAAATTGAAAAAGGGGAAACCTAGCAGTATAGGAAGCCCTATTAAGAGCACATTTCGCAGTTGAGATTTCGTGAGTCGGCACATCGATGAACGAATAAAATTGCTGCCCAGTAAAAGCGCAAGAGCGATGAGTAGTTCGAGAACAATTGCTTTGAGCACCACTCAGCACCACCGATTGAAGAATGTTGGTGCGAACTGCTTGAAGAGCCGCTTCGACAGCCGCCATATTACGAGGTAGTCCCAAGATGGCCTGGTGACCACCAGGCCTGGAAAAGGAAGAAGGACGCGATTGCCGCTGGTGGTGGAAGAGCTCGAAAACTATAACGATGACGAGCCATTGTTTGAGCCAATTCCATAAATCATTGCGGACACCTTCTGACGTATCGGCACGGCAGAACGGCGATTTGCCAGGCAAGTATAATGTAAGTAGCTTGGTGCAAATGCACACAACAAACCCCATCTAGCACCAATTTTTTGAAATGACATAACGTTGCTTTTGCACACCAGGGATGTTTAGATATGTTAGAAAATTCAAAAAAAAAAAAGATTTTAGTATGATTGGTGGCGGATAATTTCCGTACTTGCGAACTCCTTACTACACGAAGGTACCAGTCCAGCGATACCGTGTTTGGGTAATCAGATGTCACCTGTTGAAGTAAAGTAAGGAGAAAGGTGCCCTCACATCCGCACCCTTGGAGGAATCGTCCACAAAATTTTTTGAGTACATTTCCCATCCAAATATTTATGTTGCATTTGCTTACTGAGGGATATACGAAGTTTCACATGCATATACAAGAATCCAAATGAGATAGAGCTCTCCAAAATGATGGGTGGGGCGACCGTGTGGGTTTGGAAGCTAGAGAGCTGATAAGCAATGAGTCGACAGTCACATGGTCAGAGACGCAGAGTGAGAAGCAAAACGACGTTGAAAGAAAATTTGAACTGCTCTCTTTTCGCCGACAACTGCTCAAATGTTTCTCAGCGAGAATTCAAACGAGTCACACTTCTTCCAGTTTTTCGATTTTTTTTTGTGACCAAGGAAGTTCCTCAGTTGTTTTCGTGCTGCTCCTCATGTACTGTGTCTAGTAAAGTGATTTCAAGAAGAATTCTAATCATGGAATTTCCGCGGGTGTTCCATTAAAGGCCACCGGTTTGATCCCACCAGGGGCAAATACCATGATTTTTGGATTGCAAAAGTTAAATTGCCCATACTAAAATAAGACTGAAGGAAAGAAAAATGAAATTTTGGTTCAAAAATTCTTAGGAAAAGCGCAGAGCTATCAAGGGTTAAGCAATTGACATATCAGCTGCACTACGCTTCCCTCATAGAGCGACTGGACGAACACGATTGTTATTCGTTTCACTATGAAGGTTGATGTGGTTCACGCCCATTTACTAGAAAATCGCCCTATCGCCCTATATTGTTCGATTGAAATTATTTTCATAGCAGGGCAATAGTCACGAGACGGGATCGGTCATCACCGGTAATACATCGCTCGGGCTTGGACTAAAATCGGGTAACTGGGAGTGACGCTGCAGTCACTTGACTGGTCTACAGATCACGTCCAGCTGGTGTCTTTTGGTTCGTTACGCCTTTGATCAGCTCGTTTTAGCAGGATTGTCGGTGTTGAACCCACCAAGCAAAAAAAAAGTTATATACAACCATGATTCTAGGTGAAACCAGCATTGTGATGTATTTCCAGGGAATTGAGTAACGCTATTAGATAAAGCTTCAGATTTTTCTAAATTCGTAGACAGCCGTTACAAGTATGCTCAGTCATGCGCGGAAACTTGAGACTCGAACGGGACTCAATCCCGCACTCCATGCACAGACCCGAAAAAGGGTCTCGGTAGTGTAATGGATTAGCGCATATGCAAAGTCCAGTTCGAGCAATGTCCGAGACCGAAGCTTCCGCCCATAACTCAGCACACTTGTAAAAACTTTTGCATCGCGGCTGCGGCGAAAATCAACAGCTATCAAAAATCAAAAATATCAAAATAATAGACGGCATCAAGCAATGAGAATGACCGCACATTTTTTTCAAAAAGATGGGTAGCAGTCGACGAAGTCGAAGGTCGAAAATCGTTGGATGTTCCATCAGGTCTAATTAAATGAATAGAGTTAGGTATCAAGTTAATAGAGTCTGATGGAGCTTCTACTGGCATCAAGTCTCATCAGAATTCAAGCAAAGTACAACGTGGGACGCATAAAAAGTTCAAAATGTAGACTGATCATCCTACAGCAATTTTGCTAAGTGACCCATTCGGATGCGCCACGTACTGGGATTTCTCTCGCGAATGTAAAAACGATTAGAACACGTACATAGCTGACGACACACTATGGTTATCAGCCAATGTTGTACACGCTTTTTTATCCTTCCATGCTACGAATAAATTGAATGATCTCGGTATGATACGAATCAAATGGTCACGCAGATTGAATAGTTTTGGCGTTATGTGACCCTATGAACAATATAATATAGGGCGGAAGTGGTGTAGTGACAGGTGCGCACTTCCCACTCTCATGATGCGGGAATCGAATCCCGCACCAAACTTGTCTGAGAGGATAAAGGCACTGACTTGTTTATCGGCAGGCCACCGCAAGTCATTCTATAGGCCACATCACATTCACCAGCCATTACGATTCTGAATGGAACTAGGGTGTGCGGCGCATCCCAGAAGGGGATTGAATAACGCCAAAAACTTTATCCTTTGTTATCCTTTATGAACAATATAAACGTGACGCGACGCTTTTCGATACTGTGCAAACTGAAGAATAGGTATGTTGCACATACTCATCGGAAAAGATGATGAAGAAGAATTTAGACATATGTTGCACATACTCATCGGAAAAGATGATGAAGAAGAATTTAGACAATGTACCAAAAACAGAGTGCTTACAATGATAAGAAAGAGTTTCCGAATGTAAGAAGTTGTTACTCAAAGGCACTCGTAGGGGCAGACAGAAGAAGAGAAACGAGAAGAAATCATAGTCTTATAAGGGATATTCGACGTCACCAGGAGTAATCGGTAGCGACGTTGTGGTCTTTATTCGCATCTTCTGCGCATCATTGCAAAGTGCACACATCACCTTTCCGAGTTGTTCGCCGTACTAATTGTTATTTGTTGTCTCGTTGGGTGTATTTCATTCATTCATGATGACGTGAGACAAGTAATACAACTAACAACATTAAAGAAGCGACACAATGAAGATTAAGCGAAAGTGTTAAAAAAGGTGTTTATGATCATTAAATCCAATGAATTCCCACTCGATGTGTTGGCAAGGTGATGGCGGCAACTCAACGAAGTGCAATACCACGGGCCAAAATTGCCCACTCTCGAATCTTTGAAGATAATTCTTCTACAACCTATTTTATTCCAGCACTGAATGCATGCACCGCGGGCAACCTATCGAAGGGAGAAACATACGGTGACGTCGAAGACTTTTTATAGCCATTTCAGCTCTGATTTTCGGCATACCATCTCAAAAGTCATGATTTGACATGAGTCATAGGTGTAGCGAGTTGACTGAGGGTAAAATTGGACGAGCGTTCCAGGAACACTCCGCAGTTTGAAGTTAGGCTTTACATGATTTATCTTTGGCGTACTCGAGTCAATCGCATGCGCCGAGTTCGACATTTTTGGAGGAACCTCAGCATTTTTCATAGCTTTCCAATAAATCATTTCACAAAAAGTCAGTTTTCTAGCAAATCCTTCATATCTATTGTCTGGTATTTTCTGGACAACGAGTTATCTTTTAGCCTACTCATATCTTGGCCAATAAATTCCAAGAATATCGACCGAAATCAAGGTCAAGCATGGGTTCAGAAATCTTCGTGAGAGCGGTCTCTCGGTTCAAAAAACTTGGGGCCGATTTTTGAAAATTTCCGTAGAATCAGTGACCAGCTAGGTTGGAGCGATTATCGGACCAATGACGTGATCTTTAAAATCTATAAGAAAAAAGCTTGTCATCGGTTATTACATTCAGCACGAGGGAGCAATGCTACGTTTACCGATCGACAACGTTTTTTTAAGAAGAGCCCTGTCTCTAGGAAAAACTCTGATTTGAAGAGCAGGTGGCCTCAGGAGCACCTAATGAACCGATGATCGTATTACTCAAAAATTTTCTTTAATGTTATGCTTGACCCTAATCGAAAGTCGTTTCTTCAGGATAAAAGATTAAATTCTTCAAAATACTCACGTTGGAAGCTGCTCACCGGCTGTTGCTGTTGCTGTAGTTGTTGATGCACGTAGGCGTGGTCGTCAAAAACAGCTGAAGTTGGCGCCAACATTATGAGGAGAAGAATCGTCAACAGCATTAGTCAGCCGGCATCGGCCCTTAATAAGGAAAAATGGTTTGAATTTCTAAACAATGTTCGTCAATAACAGCGATTGGAAAATCGAAAATTACAAAGAAAGGAAAATCGTCAAAAATTACGCAAAAAAGAGAAATGTAAAAAAGGGAAAAATGAAGGATCATCACTGAACGCGTGTCTGACAAGCTGATGTGCCATTCGTCCAAGAAACTGCAATTGAACCAAACGCGCTTGTTTTCAAAGATTGGGTCAACTTCAGTGGACCATTAAGAATTCTCAGGGCTGAGCAATGATGGTCAAAATAAGCGACACCGTTCATAGGGAGAAAAAGTTGATGAAAACGAAGAAATACGGGCGAAAAAAAGGCTTTTGACTGAACACTGAGGTATATTCACAAGGACAGCTGTTGTAAAATAATTTCTGAAAAAAGTGAGCTGCGTAGAGAATGGTCAAGGTCTAGCTCAGGACCAGTTCAACCTCAACGATTAACTAAATGATTCGGAAGGAAAGTTATTTAGTATGTAAGCACAAAATATTTTTTACATCTCTGCCTGTTTTATGATCGATTTTATCGATGTTTACCTTTTAGTTCACTTTTCTTCCCTTATTAATTATCACCCATTACATAATTTCAGATTACTCAGATTTAAAAGCGTTCAATTTCGAGGTGGTCATTTATTTCGATGAAAGCCTTTGCGTCCTTGACGCTTTGCCGATTAATCACACCGAAACATGTAGAAATCATAATGTTCACATATCGGTGAAGTAGAGCAATGGCTAGGGGCGCACCTGAAGATCATAGCCGATGGGATTGAATTTCGCCCGAGCTAATCACTCATCACAGAATCCCATCACTTCTGGTGAACCATAAACCACTACTTTGTAGATTTCACACACAAGTTGTATAACTAATGAACAAAAGATAGCTTTAAGTGGAATGAAAAGAAGGTATAAGTACAAAGTAGAATTATGGAAAAAGGAAGAAAGAAATTAAAAGGAAAACAGAGGATTGGAAAAGAAAAGGAAAAAGGAAGGAAGAAAGATAAACTTGACCCGTTCCGCCTCTTCATCGTGAGAGTCAAATATATAATAATATCAATTCTGAAGCTCTTCAGTGATTAGGATTGATATTAATAAGAATGGGTAACCATTGTGTTGAGACAGGGGTAAAAAGGATTGAATAAAAATAAAGAGAAATATAATTATTGAAATGAAAGGAGCTAAAACCGGATAATGAACCAATACCCAATAAACCTCGTATTCGCCTAGACTGGAATAGTAACGGAATTCCAGGCAAAGTACTAGCAGTAAATGGAATAAGAAAGCACTTGAATCCCTCTGACTTGTGAGCGAGCCCAATATCTGACGAGAACCGGAAAGAATAAAAAAGTACGAGGGAAAGAGAAAGGATGCGGGAAAAAAGACTGGAACTTCAACATTTCCGTGGTTCCTTGCCGGCAAGTTGTCTAATCAGCCTAATCATCGCTCTCGCAGGCGCGAGTTTCATTACTTACAGATGTTCTTCATTGCTCATGAATAGAGCGCATAATCTTTCCGTAGATTTCGCATCGATCTTACTGACTTCCGTTGATCTCCTTCCGTTGACGTTGTGTTACTATCGCTTTTCAACCTTTTTCACATACCCGATGAATCACAAAAATATGACTCAAGCCACTGATCACTTTTTTGGGGGGTGTTGTGGTGAGTTAGACAACCAGGGGTTGAATTAGTATCATTTTTTAAGCCTCCACACGTTTGCATCCAGTAAATAACTATAATAATAACAGCCCGCCCAACCAGATAATCCCGCCCAGCCAATGAGCCACTCTCAACATTTATAGTAAGGAATAAATGTTAGATTAGACTAAAGACTGTAATTATTTCGGGGCTCAGCAAAAGGGTGTATGTAGTGATTCTGCTTAGCGTGCTGAGATCAATTGAGAGTAAATAGTACATGAAGTATCTAATATTCTCAAATCACAATATCGTAATAACACTTTCCAAAGAGACTTCTATACCGCGGCGAACAACAGTTTTTCTATCAGCGCTCGCCTTTACCACTTCTAAGCACTCCCACGGCAATTATTCCAAAAACTTCACACAACAGTTGCGCCGTCATCAGCTGTTCAGAGTGGTGAGGCAATTTGTTCTCTGCCGTCGAGAAGGGGTCAGCGCGATAATACGGAAGACGTGGCGGTCTATTCGATTATGTCGATGTATCTAAATGTGGTTCAAATCATACACGTAATACTGACATTCTTATATAATTGTTGAACAAAGGACAAAGACGCTGTTGAGCCACGCACTCGGTTCCATCCGAAATTCTGAACGTTAATCATGCAGCGGTACCTATTCCAGAATCGCTTCACAATTCTAGTAATTTGTGGCTGCGGCACAATAACAGGTTTAACGCGATTTGATGGGGTTGATCTCAAAAATCGTGTAACTTCCACTCCATCTAACCACTGCGTCATGTATGCAGTCTTTATTCGAATAATAACAAGCAGATTAAAAGTTCTGTAGTTCTCTAAAATTCTAGCGTGCAAAGAGAGTTCCAAAATAACCATAAAAAAATAGTTTGCAAAAGGAACATAGCAATTAGAATGTGCGAAATTGTAAGATCAGGATGTCTGGATGGTATACCGTAATAAAGCTTGCTGATATTCAACGAACTCTGAGCTCAATGAAATAATTGCCATCAATAAAGGACGATGTTCAAAAGTGGGATTAGTAAGAAAGTATAAAAAAAGCGATTCCATTAGAACATAGCAACATAATGTTAACCTCGAGATATTTTAATTCACTAATTTTAAAGTATTTCGAGAATATTTGACGTTTGGTCCCGCGCGTTCCGTGCTCTCACGGTAGCACCACGCTTTATCGCATTGGGACGTTTAATATCGCCTACGAAGAGCTTAAAAGTGGCTACGGTATACCATCTTGGTATATGCTGAACTTATAATTTTGTATTAAATTCCAGGAAAGATACGGTATGTGAAAATGAATGAAGCCGGGACAACAGAGCAGTACCTATGGTGGATAAGCGGTTGGTGGTAGCATACGTCCGACAACGTCGGCAACGACCTCCAGTTAAGGGCGTGCCGCGTGAAATTCAATTCACCACTGAGACAATATGCAAGCTGACTGATTGCCCCGGGTGCCCATGCTAGTCAGCAACGAGGACAACGCATGACGATTCTTCTTCAACATTATTATTCCGGCATTGAGTTACCGGTATTCTGCAACAAAATCAACCACAAAACCGATGCAGCGAGAGATTTGCACCAACCAAGACAATGGGAGAGAGGATCGAATCAAAAGACACATTGCACAAAGTGCAGATTAGGTTCACACAGAAAATTGGATATTTCCAGGAAATTGGCCTAAATTTGCAGTAAGACCATTTTCCCCCTCTATGGTGTTAATGTTGGATTATTTTGGGGAAAAAAGTTTCTGTTTCATACACTGGTTTATATTGTGCAATGGTGAGAGGCGTTGCTTCCAGTTACAAGGTCTAAGGATCCGATCGTGTGCGGGAGAAGTGTCAAGTAGTCCAGCTTTCAAGGAATCCAGTGATACGTATAGCTAGTAATCCCATAACAAAAACACCAAGCACAGTACGTCTGACAGGTCAGAGGATGGAGGATTGGGTGTACGCCAATGGCTATGGTGGATGCGCCATGCATTCACTTCCACGTGAGAATAGCGGCAGTTTTTTGGTCTACACTCCATCCTGGAGGACAAGTTCAGTAGGTAGCATCCATCAGTATAGAATGAATGGAGGGATTGGTTTGTCTAAGCGAGCATGGATCCACTAAATGATCCCCAGAGCAGGTTCACACCTCTGTCGAAGATTCCTCGACGGGGCTGAAGGGTGAGGGGGGGGGGTCGCATCTAGGAGTGGAATGGATCATATGATCATATGGCAGTTGAGGAGCTTGGGAATCCTGGGACGTATAGTCAACCACCCCAAAATCTAAAAAAATCTGTAAAAAGGTCGTCGAGCGATGACTTTTTGTCTTAAGACGGCACAGAGTACAAGAGACGTGGGTAGGGTGGGAGAGGGGGGGGGGAGGGGGAGAAAAAGGGGAACGTCGCCGGTGAGGAGCAGAGGAACAAGTAGGAAAAAGGGGGGTCGTACTTCTCCTAAATTTCCCATGGGGAGGGGTCGTGCCGGAGTCCCCTTTCCGGGAAATCGTATTTTTCAAAATTTTTCCTAGGCGCCCGGCTTATGACCCTGCGCCCAACCATTATAGCTGGAGTAGAGACACTTGCTATTGCGCCAATTCCTATATCTAGGACCGATTTCTTTATAAGTTTAAGAGGGGTCTAACAATTGGGGCTATCCTAGGAGAAGTGTATAAGCCCAAACCACGTCCTCCTTAACCTTTTCACTGGTCAATGGAGACAGGACAGTTACAAAGGAGCGCTTTGCTAAGCCCATAATCCTCTCAATCACATCATCAATCTAAATCCTGGCAAGTGCTTATGGTGCATATCAGTGCAACACAACTCCAGGACCCTTTCGTCCCAGTTCGGCTCATTTGGAAATGTCATGATGTCTGGCACCTTGCCAGCAACTTTTATGTTCTGCAATGAATTGACAGCCGTGTCATGGAAATTGCTTCGCCAAATAGTTGCGCTATGTCCCATATTTGCAAAGATCACATGGCCGAATGAGATGGATACTGACGTCTTAAAGGGGGGGGGGGGCGGTGGGGTCAGAAGTTCTTGGTAGGATTTGTTATTGGTATTATCACTATAATGTACCATTACCTACGTGTGACTGATCAATAAGTCGGTTAAAAAACGGTAGGTCATAGACAGATCGAGGAGCAGCGCATTATCATCCGGAAAGGGGGGGGGGGCCAGCAATAAATTTAATTTTTTGATTTTTGGACAAATACGATCTGTGATACTGATGACAAAATCCCCCCCCCCTCTTTCTCCCTGGTCCCATATGGCTGGCACTTTGAAGTTCCTGGTGGCATACTTGTCGTCGACAATAAATACATTTGTATTTCTGAAGTAAATAATTTGCTTCATACAAAGTATGATGATCGATCGTCATCTCTTTTTAAAAACCACTTAATGGTTGCAAAATTTAGCTAAAGCAATTATCATTGCCTTGTTGAGAATTGCTTGAGGGTTCTGCTCTCTGAATAAGACTCTCTCCCTTCTCAACCAGAAACAGGACCCCTTTGTGGGGGTTCCTCTGTGGAGAGAAGGGAGACACAGAAAATGGAATATTCCTGACAATCGATATATTGACCATCAACTGTAATCGAGTACATATTTACTACAAGGGACTTCCTCAAATTACGACAATTTTTGATTCTAATTTTTAATCTTTCTTAAAATTGATCCTACCCTAGGCGAGGACACCTTTCTAATTTCTCATTTTGCTAAGAGATTCTTTCGAACGATTTTTCCTCCAAGAAAACCCATTTCTCAGTAACTGAATGGCTATCTTCTACCGTACCCAAGGGTGTCCGCGACATCTTGCCACGGATTTCCGTAGATAAATGAAAATTGAGTAAGAGCCCTGCAGTGAAAGCTGTGGACGCGTGGTACTAAGCAAGTTTGGGGTAAATTTAATTGGATAACACAATTTGGATAATGGCAAGCGACGGGCGTTGAGAGCCATCATTGAGGTGACCCGCCCGCCACTCTCATCGGCGGCCCTCATCCCTGGGGAGCAGCTCACCACTCGCAGTGACTGCAGTGCCCACACCACTGATTTCACCGGGTTTTATGAGATTGCATGTCGTATGTTGTCAGCGGAATCCACGAAGGTATAGCGATGCATTTGGCTAGATTGGACTAGCCAGGATTGAGACTGGCTTGGCGCCTGGAATTTCGTGGGGGGATCATGCATGAAGTGTTGCTTTGGTCGCTTCTTTCCACTTTGGTGCGGCGGTGAAAATCACTGTAAATAATCTTTTATTGATGTATTGATGTGAATGATTGCTGGGTGGGTAGGGGGGAAGGGGAAGCCTAGTGTTAAGGGAATTTTCAGAAGATACAATCCCCCCGCTACCATTCCTATACACAGGGTGTGTCCCAATAGGTAATCACAGCTTTGCTGCCTAATATAAGATACGGTTGCCGGTTTGAAACTTTTTTCAAATTGCTTTTTTTCTTAAAATTTCAAACCACGGAAAAATGAGTGGTCATCGAGGAATCCTCGAAGGTTTCCCTAAACACAGCCCTCCACCTTTCCACTCGCTGGCTTGGTGCTATTTCAGTTTACTGAACTCCATCTGAGCCTCTAATACTAGCTAATTTACTATCGGTCCATAACAACTGTGTAATTAAGCGCTTAACTGCTTTTGTGTATTGATCAAGATCCATGAGCATTTGAACGTCCACGCCAAATTCTCGAAGAAATCTACAGCAATTCTTATTTTGAGAAATTAATTTGGGCCATTCTCTCACCTGAATACAATCCCCATCACACACATGCAGTGTAAATTTTTTAAAACTGATAACCGAACATCTATTTTTCTTTGTAACGTATCATCATCGTAAAACTTCTCAGATTCCAAATAGCCAGATCAGAAATTGAATTCGTACAAGAAAAACGCTATTTCACTATCAAGTCACGAGTATAAGAAGAATGAAAAGAAGCTAATTCTTTGTTTAGACCATTTGAAAATGCTTGCCACTTCACGTACTTGATAAATGCATGGCTTATTCCCTAACGGCTCAAAACAATTTCCAGTTTGTTTTCGCTCAACAAAAACTTCTAAAGCCGCGCCGTTTCTCACACACTGCCTCCTCGCGACACTTCGATGGTTCCGCCCAAATTTAACCGAGTTCAGACTACACTTATGACATGTATAAAACAACATTCACTGTTGAACAGGCTGGTTAGCTAGCCAGGCGATTAAGCGATAAAGTATAAACGAGCACAGAATTGTGAAGGGTCGAACATTTCATAAGCACCTTTGACTGTAGATTTTTTTCTCCATAAAAATTGGTGAAAGGAACTCAATCATAAAAGACTATGTTCTTTGAAAATGGTTAGTTTGAAAAATTAAAAGATCAAAAGTCCAAGAAGTGGTGGGTGTTTTTTTAATCGGCGGGCGTACTAGTGATGGAAGAAGAGGCTCTCATCGTCAGAGTCGTACTTCTTTTGATTGGCTGCCCAATAAAGTCCAAGCGGGTGAATGTGGCTAAGATACGTGAAGAGGGAATGAGTTAAGTGAGTTGAATGAGTGTCTGAAAACGCCGAAGATCGAAAGTTAATGCCGATTGGCTGTCAACGCCTCAGGCATGGCCATAGCCTCCAGCCGACCATAGCCATGGTTTACCATGAACACATTTGTGGGTATTTGCATAAAAATAGTAAGTGCCGTGAGAGTCTCTGATGAAGCTTTTACGCGAATTTGCTTTTTTCGAGTCGCCTGCGATTGATATACAGCCTACGACTCGCCAATAATTAAAGGATATGATGGTGTGTCCTACCAAAAGTGGCGATTAAACACCTAATTGTAAGTGGAAGGCATGAAGTGGCAGCGAAGTGGCGTCGCTACTACAAATCCTATTCAAGGATCAAATCCTGTACCAATGACAGCCCATGCCAAATGATGCTCTTTCGAGCGGATAGTTAGGCCGACATGCGTCGTGTCGTCAGACGAACCCTGTAAGCTCCGGATTAAGAACGTACGTATAAAGGCTTCACTGCAATTTCAAGCGGGAATAGAATGCCTGGCGCATCCAAAAAATAGATTAGCACCATGCTGATGTCATTTCACCTAATCCAGTAAACGCTCTTATATTCCCTACAGCGTGTCCTCTGAAGCTGCTGGAAAAATGGGGAGAATTAGCGCATAGACTCGATGCGCTTACATGGCCTATGGTTTAGAATCCTGACAATAATAACCACCCCTAAGGGAACAAAGGTGAATTGCAGATTTGAAATATAGTCATGCAAAATGAATATAGGATTACTACTTTGATTTGGTGAATCTGTCAAATAATTGTGAGATGTGCCATGCATACGGATTCCATACGAAATCCCATACCTTAAGCATATAGCATTTCTTGTAACAATGAATCACGCTGACGTACAAATCCATGCGCATTACGACAGGTATGAAACTTCAAAAGATAGGAGAACATTTGGTTTAGGTGGGATTCTATCCAGGACCCGATGCCAGTACTATGACGCCATTAACCTATACCCTACTTTCGCCCGCAACTAGGCTAATGAGACTTTGGGCTATAGGAGTAACTCTCGTGTGGGAGATCGGACCATTTCATGTGGAGCTAGCCTTCCGAACGAGGTTTGCCCAGTAAAATTAGTCGTGCAGCTCTGTTTTGAGTTTTTGCATCCACGGAGCACCTCGTTATGACAGCTCAGCTGAGACGGGTTGGCATAATCCCGTAATGGCGTTCGTCAGCGGTCAGCCGAGGCCAATGACCAACTCGGCAAGATGTTTGGATATAGCCTACCTCATTATGAGAATAGGAATGCAAAGGTAAAGGGAACAGTTGCACTTAACGAATGAGTATATAGTCCAGCAGAAAACAGCAAATGGGTCCGTAAAAGCAGATTGTACTGGATTTCTGCCTCAAAAGAACCGGAAGGGGTCCGAAGAAAGAGGAAGATGCAAAGAAATGATCATTTTATAACGAACATTCAAGGTAAGAAGCGATAATCGGTGGAAAAACCCGTATTCAAAAGCGCGACGCAGTGGTGTATATTCGCATCACATTCGCATCACTTCGAACTGCACACACTGATTTTCTGAGTTGTCCGTTGTAGAGATGTCATTTGTTGCCTCGTAGGGTGTATTTCATTAATTCGTGATGATGTGAAATAAGTGAAACAAGACACAGCAACAAACAAACAAAACAATCTAATAAAGAATAAGCGAAACCGTAAGAAAAAGTGTGATTATTATTAAAACCTAGTGAATTCACATTAGACGTCTAGGCAAGGTGTCGTGTGTGCACTGTCGCAATTGCAGACCACCGTAATCCCATCCCGTAAATCAAAATTGCCCTCCTCCCGGGTTTTCAAATACATAAGGAGGGGTAAATTTGACAACTTGTGAATATAAAACTAGGGGTGCTTAGCAATGTGCCAACAGAGAAATAACGAAGTAAAAGAGTGAGAAAACAGATAAATGGGAACCCGAAACCTCCCCCTCCCCCTCCTCTTTCTCTTTCGCGCCTGGTCATTGGCCAGGGTTAGATTGCAGAAAGCAATCCTGAATCCTGAAAAGGCTGAATCCGAGAGCCGCGAACGATGTCCCGCTCTCGCCGGTAACTCCCCCGTGGATGATCGGCAGAACGACTCGCTGTGTTGCGGAACCGTGATAAGGTTCCAAGCAGCTCTTTCTCAGTGCGAATTTCGTCACACATCACCTCTTGTGAAAAGAAAGATTTGTTTTCAGAGAAGATGCATTCGAAGTTCTCACTTTCTTCTCACTCTTCCGATGCCTTTAAAAAGCACCAGTCAAGCGGATAACGACTTGTCGTCAAGGAGAAGTGCATGCCCTTGTATGTAGTAAAAATAGTGCAAGGATAAAATGAGAAAAAAGTGTTGAGATATTTTCAGAATAAATGGTACCAGCGAATGGATCGAAAATTTTCTCCGCTTTTGTATGGTTGTTTCAATAGAGGAGCTCATCGTAATTGCTCTTTCTTTCTTGTCGCGCTGGGATGCCGTATTGGCCCTCCTACCCCCTCCCTTAGCTGATAAATTTGTGCGATCTATATAAACGAGGGTAATAATTTCGCTGTTATCTATCTATAATAGTCCGAGATGGGGTTTTCCATCGAGACTCCTGTTTCTAAGTTCCTCATTTAAATTAGGAAAAAAGAGCTAAAGTTATAAAGATTGCAGTCATCATCTTACAGTGAACAGCAAAAATGTAACTATAGCTGTGCAGAATCCCTTGGCTGTAAAGTAATAGCCTTGGTGGAACAATAGGTGTTTTCAATCTGTGCAGTCCGGTAAGGCTCATTAACGTGAGGCAATTTAGTAGCGACCAGGTGTGGTTGAATGTCTTCTGGTATTCGGAGGAGGTGGAAAACAATTTATGTGACAAACTAAACTGGGAAATCGCTTGTCACGTGTTCCTTCTTTCTAAAGGCTGCAGGCAAAACTGGGAAATCGCTTGTCACGTGTTCCTTCTTTCTAAAGGCTGCGGGCAAGGGAGGAAAAGTATTTCAAAAGACTGTTCTGTAAACATTCGAACTCGGAGAAGATCATGTGTAGCGAAAAACGCGTAGACGAACGCACCTTTGGGGCGTTACTGCGGTTCTGGTGTGTTTCACCTCAAATAGCACACTTCAGGCGGGCCGAGGCCACTGTCATTTGGTGTCGCGTAGAGCGAAATTCATGGCGATGTCAAATATGAGAAACAGCAGACAGTAAGAAATAAGTGAAATCATGATAGGGCGAATAAGCAAAAGTACAGGAAAAAATGTAAAACGAACCCAATCTCAATCCACACTCAACGTCTTGGCAAGGTGTCGTGTGTGCAACTAACGAACCGCAAGCCACCGCCAGCCTATACCTCAAGGACAGCGTCAGGTGCAATGCGGTTTGGAAAATCTCTAAAAGAAGTCACTCACATGGGAACTAGGAGCCTAAAAAGCCTACCTATGGAGAAGCCCCTATCGAAAGCGCGCCACCAAGTTGTAGAGATAGCGTGACGGTTAACAGCTGACGCCTTCGATGACAGACCCCGCCTACAGGCGACGTAATTCCTGGTTGGCTACGATGAGAGTGGCCGAGGAGATGCGCCAGGAGTGAGGAATCGCGGCGCGCTTCTTCAATTTCAGCTTTAAGCTCACTCTAAAAAATCGATGCTGTCGTATTTCCGAACATTCCTTGGTGTTTACGATTTGCAACCTGTCAAAGGAAGACTCGTCCGGACCACTAGCCTTTTCACGGAAGTTCGTCCGCGTCGAGAATCAACGGTGGGTTTCTCGGGTCTTGGGTCAATTCCTTCCATTTTTTGTTCACCATCGTATGGCTAAGCACCTTGACTTTAATATACACTACATTTTTCATGATTCGCCTGAATTTCCCTTATCGCTGCCTTAGGTCTAATTTGCCTCTTCTCAAAGTCTTTGAGTCTATCGCATTTATCCATTTGAGCGCTGCTCTTAGTGCGAAAAGCCTATGTGCTTGAAAAGCTCTGTGCAAATTTTTACGACTAAGAGATCGCACAACGTCACCCCGAAACTAGCAGCGTAATTTAGGCGCGAGGGGAGGTACATGGATAACTGCGAGAGTTCGCTGCAAAGAGCAATAGACAATCCAAATAAATTAATTATGCACAGAGAAAATCGATCAGTTATTTTTCAAGATAATCGACAGCACTTCAGATGATGCTGTTAAAAATCCGGAAAAGAAAAACTCTCGAAATTTTCACTCACCGGATATTCGCGACCACGAGTGGGCGGGCGTGTCTTATGGGAGGATAAACCGTTTCTAGGAATGCGGAAACCTTTCGTAAAAGAAATCTCGAAAGATTACAGCCTATTTGGTCAAGAGCGATTGTAAAATGGACTAGGGGTACGACAAGTGATAACTTGACAATTACTGAAAAAATTTGTACAATTTAGTGAAGCAAAAAACATATCGTACCAACTTTGAAATAGCATAATTTTTTAAAGAGCAGTTCCGAGCACCAGACATTCAATGTCACTCGAAGGGGCGCTATGAAGAAAAGCAAAATTGGGAATAATGTCCTCTGTGATCCTGCTCTTAAGGAACATTTCGGGAACATGCCCCAGTACTTTTATCTCTTTCGTTTCCTTATGTTTTGAATTCTTGCAGGATGTGAAAATTACTTTTTTGGCACTCCCTGTCTGTGTCAAAATTCGCGTTGAAAAGTGCGCCTTTTGGAGCCCTGATGCAATCTCGCCGCGCTTCACTGGCCGAGTTGCGGCGGAAGGAGGAAAAACTTTGCTGCTGGCTGACTCAGTCCCTTGCCATCTGCATTCAGCATCAGTGGCTACTGTTGCAGAGGGGGCGAAAGGGAAGGAGTGAGTAGGAGGTGCTTTTTCCCGTGTTTTAGGCTGCTTCATTCAACTCTTTCTCTGCTGTCTCACCACTTAGTGCCTCGACTTTCACATTCTACAATCGGCCAATATTCCACTTTTCGATGTTTTTAAACGCACCAGTGGAATCGCTACAATCTTCATTCTTTCTGAAGCTTTCTTACACAGCATATACACGGAGGCACTGTTTAGGGCCACACCAAGGAACAGGGTTTTGTCTAAAATGGGGAAACCTTGAAATTTCTACACACCTGTGAACTTAGATCAGGAATGTGAGAAGACTTCATTGCCAGTTCATCAAATTTCGGAGAAATTTTCCCTCAAAGTTTTCAGAGTTTGAAAAAATGGCCAAGTACCGAATTTGAGAGAATCAAAAACTTGTGGTACGATCTTGTATAGCTCGACGAGCTGATTCTAAAACATATATATGTTTAGTAAATATATTCAATATCAATCGATTTATGGCGAAAAAACGATAAAAAACGCGAAAACGCGTTTTCGCGCGATTTTTAACACTCTTACGGCACTAACTGTATATTGCGGAATAAGGGGGTTTAATAAGTCCGCGTTAATGAAATGCCCGACATTTTTCGTTGTCGAGCAGTACCTATGTGGGATATTTATTTTTACACCAGTCAGCAGTACGAGAATCCCTCCAAACTCCATAATGATGGTAATAAATCTGATTACTCGCTCGATCAGAGGGAAAAATAAACCATTAAGAGGTAAACAATCGCATTTCCGGATGGCCACGCATTACACTTACATTTACAGTAGTGACCATGTAGAATTCTGGAATCCCAGAGGCATTTGGCACGGAGAATAGCTTATTTACAAGTCTGCATTTCTATCCTTCCAGACGAGTATGGTACCAACAATGGGAAATGGACGACTTGGACGGGTAGTGAAACGGGATTAGAGTTCCCGACAACACTTGTGAGAGCGTCGCCACTTGTCACTACACCACCTCTGACCATAATTACTTAATTATTACATTCATACGCGTCGTTTAAGAAGTAGCTGTGTAAAAGCTTCGTTCGTGCCAGTCACCGCCCAACATCCTACAGTTAAGCGGAGAAGCAATAAATTGGTTTTTCTTATAACAACTTGAAAAAGGATCGTAGATGTCGAACATTGAAAACGTCAGAGTCGATCATCAATATACGCCACGCATTCCATCTAGGTAATCAGAATCGCAGAGGAGTTGAATGTGTGCCGATCGAGCAATGACTTATGATAACGATCAAGTTTAAATTTGAGGATTTCACGCCGGTGCTCGAGGAATCGTTCTCAAAGATTTAAGCTATTCTAATACCAATATATTTATGTTGTATTTGCTTACTAAATGTCGCATGCAAAAATACACGTGAAAAAAAAAACAAGACTTTGGCTGATAAACAGCTCTTCAAAGTGACGTTCGACGGGGTTGGGGCATGCAACAGGAAGCGACTACGGTGTTCTAGGCAGGGTACACACCGGGAGTCGATGATTTCTGAGCAGGGGTTCGTTCCTGCAAAGGTTTGCGATAGGCGCTAGATCCTATACTTTCAATATGTAAATGAGAAGCGAAGTGTATTTCGCAACGAACTCATATGAGGAAATGTAAAATAAATATTCTTTTGATTCAAGTAAAAATACATAGCTATAGAGCACATCGCCACTATGCAATCCGGCAACAGTTACTGGTATTGTAGAGGTCGAAAAGGGGAGGGGGGTTCGTATTTGGTATCCGTAGAGGACGGCGGTCGTACTGAAGCGGCTATTTTCCTCGACACCTGGGAGTGCCCTAGGATTATTGATATATAGTGAGCTTGAGCAGGTGCGGAGGTGATGTAGTGACAGGTGGCGCGCACCCCACTCTCATGGTGCGGGGATCAAATCCTGTATCAACGCCCGCGCAGGCCAACCAAGCCTTCCATCCCTCCGGGGTGGGTAAATTGGTACCAGACTCGTCTGGGAGGATAAAAGCACTGACTTGTACATCGGCTGGCCACCGCAAGTCATTGTATAGGCCATATCACATTCACCAGCCATCACGATTGTGAATGGAACTAGAATGTGCGGCGCATCCCACAGAAGGGATTGATTAACGCCAAAAACTTTACTTTTAACTTTTAACTTTTTTTAACTTGAGCTCGAGCAAGGTGAATGGTATGGTAAGCAGGTATACCATCGTATCGGGACGTCTATAAAATTGCAGAGCCGTTTGACCTACTTTGAATGGAAATTCATTTTGTTTACTTCGAATTTAATTAAATTTAGGTTATTATGAGGATGAAATTAATGGAAGAAATGGGTAAAAGGTAAAATAATGGAATAAAAATGGATATTTTTATATGTGAGCATGTGTCCAGATGTATGTACATATGTTGTTGGTGCATATTGTCATCAATTAAGTCACGAGCAACTGTTATGAGTGATATATCACTAGGAAAATTGATGAGTCGATATCGGTGACAGACGATTATTCGCTTTGTAACAATGACAAGGTGTACAAGCATTGACTGGGCCAGGATTACGGTAGCTAAGCAGCTACATCGATGGAACCTGGGAAACATTCGTAATCACATGTTGCAGGCCAACTTATGAAAGGGAAATCTAATCACTTCAGTAATGACTGTGATGAAAAACAAAAGACAAAAGTGAAGAAAAAGGAATAGCGGCCATTCCTCAGCGCTAGTGCTCAGCTAAAGAGTTCCACGACGCAGAGCACTAAATCCTCCACGCTAAGAAGTTCTTAAAGAACTGTTTCTTAGTTCAGGACCGATTCCAGAGCGTCATACACCGATTCCCTCTGCAAATGCAGACTCATTTATTGAGAGTAAAGCCTGTACAGTAACCACCGCACCAGAGGATAAAAGGATAAGTGAATTTTCCCTACGAAAAAGGGAAGTCAAGCTAATAAGAATGGAGTCAGCGAAGCTAGTAAGTGTGATCCGTTGCATCAGCTCCTGCGGTATAATCCCAGGTGCTATTTACTGGAATCAAATATTCAAAAAATAAACGAAAAAATAATAGAATAGCTCAAATAAATATGAATTAGAATGTGGAAAACTAACGGACCAGTCGCTTGAAGCCAAGAGTAGCAAGGAATACAACGAATACTCGTGGGAAGGAGCTACGGTTTTGTTTTGAGAAGATTATTTATCTTTCAGGAGGTTATTTTAGAGCTTCACCCTTGGTAATTCAAGATGAAGTAAACAACGACAAATCAGAGGCAGTGGGAGGTCAGTGAACAACAATCTGAGGAGAATCCATGGCATTATTCATGGGTAGACGTAAGCATATGAGAGCTTCCAACAAATTCCTTCAAGCTTTTGATTAACGGCGTAAGATGACTGGCATCGACACCAGTCATCCAGCCAAAGAAAACGTGCTCCAATCAAACTATTCAATAATGAGACTGAATAACGCGAGCTGGAACAAATCTCTATGTTTATCAAAGCAAAGAAAACTCGAAAGGGTCAGAATGGGTAAGGGTCGATCTGTCGAATTTTTGCTTCGCGGCGTCGTCAGAACGAGTCGATTGGTATTCCTCTCGAGACGCAATAGGCTGTACCGTAAGGGCCTTTAAAGATGGCAGGTTGAAAGCTTCGGGAGTTCGGCTATCTTTAAAAGTCCCCTACGGTACCAGCCCATTGCGTCTTGCACAGAATTCCAAACGACTCGCACTCGCCGCGCCGCACGAAAATTCGACCAATCGACCCCCACCCGGTCAAAATGACATAGAGGAGATGAAATTCGCAGTAAACGAATAATCTGAAATATGTGGTAAATAAACACGAAATGAGCCTGTAGTTTGTTTATTTTCCTAACAGATTTACACATCCATAAATCTTAGTGTTGCCTATATATGTGCCCAATTAGTAAATAATGAATGGAACTCGAGACGACATTGTATCCTCAAAGAATGGAAATTCGGAAGAGTTGATGATTTATGGCATTGACAGAATACAACCTACCCAGGTTGGAATGACCACTTGCACGTCATTACTTCATGATTGACATGATGATTGACCAATAACAATCCTTTTACATGGCCAAAGAATTTGGAATATGTGGTTACTGGAAAGCGTTCACCACTCAAAATACTTTACATGGTTTCAAAATTTCTTTTCTGGGGCGTCGTCCATGCAAATTACGCCACCTCCTAGCGTTGTTCATGATGTCTACATCCGCTTTTTGTGAAAACAACGAATAGAGCGATTAGAATAAAATAATTGGTCACGACTCCATGGAGAAATCAGAAAACAAAACGGGAAAGTTGATATCAAACCCCTCCAACAGAGTAAAAAATTGTTAGACTGATATTTATTCTAATCGACGCAAACAGCAGATAAAATGGCATGCTCATGCCAGGCTCAGACCTCTGTCGAAAATCCCTCAACAGGTGATGGTAGTTTGGGTTCGAAAGTGGAAATCGTATTTTTTACGAAATTTCCAAGGTGATTCGTACCATAGAACCTGATTGGATCATACTTTTGAGTTTTTTCCTCGATACCAGACTCGACACTGGATTCCAAGCACTGCGTATCACAAAGCTGAATACGTGACGAAATATACTATTCTAGTCAGAAATGTTTTTGACCAAACCCACGTGTCCATGATCCACCCAGGAATGTCATTTTTCAAACATTTTTGCTGTCTAAAAAAATGAAAATATTGACCATTGCATATTTGCTCGCAGTGTAGCAAACAAATGACGTTAAAAAGAGGAATTTTTCGATAATGAGCTGGAGAGGAATTGCAAGAACAAGCGTATTGGTAGTCGTCAGCCTGAAGAATCAACGGCTCTATCCGTTAGTGTTTTCCAGAGTAACACCTGCTGCAAGTGTGGTCGATTTAACATCGAGTTCATCGTGTAACTATCATCAATCACGTATTTATGCCCAGACACTCATCGAATTGACTCACACTAAGCAATTGCCACCAAGCGATCACTGATGACATCATGTAGGATCAACAGCTCATATTTCGGTACTGCTGAAGAATAACAAGGATCTTTGTGTTCAGTATCGCTCCATGGAATAGCTCGCTCAAGAAGGAATATACATTCAGCAAAAATCCCAATTTTTAGCTTTGCGAAGGGTCACACCGTAACGACAAGGTGGCATGGTGACAAGTAGCATTCCTGCCCTGAATATGGTCCGGACATCAAATTCCGGCCTAGGTCATGAATCAAGATTCCTCCAGATCGGTGAATTGGTATCAAACATACATGTATTCGCTCACGTACTATGGGGTGGCACTCAAAACGCAGTCAAAATTACAGTATGAAAGATTCCATTACAAATATTCAAAACATGTAATATCAACGTGTTCGATTGTTATTAGGATGTTTTTTGTATGTGATTGATGATTGCCCGTCTGGGTGTTTCATCCCCCTGGGTTTATAACTGGGCTCATTCCAGTTCCATTCAGAACGTGATGGCTAGTGTATGTGATGTGGCCTACACAATGACTTGCGGTGGCCAGCCGATGCATAAGTCAGCGCGTTTATCCTCCCAGACCAGTCTGGTAACAAATTGCGGGCCACGGAGGGATGGCTGGGTGGACCTGGGCGAGCGTTGGTGCGGGATTTGATCCCCGCACCATGAGAGTGGGATATGCGCCACCTGTCACTACACCACCTCCGCCCATACATGAATGAACAAGTAAAAAAATAAATATATAAATATAAAGCGAGACCAGATGACAAGATTGCAAGCCATGTGCATGGCTCAGAAACCTTAGCCAAGTGAGCTTAGAGCTTGGAGAACCAGTCATTTTGAGTTTTTTCTCAGATGATGAAGTACTTGTCGCAATGTCAGCTTCAAGCTCTGGATATCTGCGGGAGATGTCCAGTAGTGACTTATCGAGTAGGACAGCATGAGATTTCAGTGAATGTGATTTGCCGGCTCATCTACTTCTCAGCTTCCATGCGGAATCAGCCAATTATCGTCGGAAGTCTGGATGGCAGCTTGTTTATCAGGAATGATCTCCTTATGAATGACTTTGCTTCCGTGGAGCGCAGGATCCAGATAGGTCGAGTTTTACAAGTCGCCAACTACCTTCGCGAGGTGTCATATCGTGCAGCCCGTTCCCTGCATATGGGCTCTGAGGTTTGTATGCAGCCTATGGAAGTTTTCTGGGAGAATTGGTCATTCAATAAAGACGAGCCCCGGCTTACGCCGATACCTAAATCGCGGAGGAAGCCGGAAAGTATGAAAGGAAATAGAAGGGTGCATTTCATAGGGGTTTATCTACGTCACTTTGCTAGCTTAATTGCTCGACATTCAGGACGATCATCGTCTCTTATACTACCTCTTCGAGCCTCTTTCCGTTTGTCACCACTCCCACACAAGGCACTCCCAGATGTCGAGGAAAATAGCCGCTCCAGTACAATCCCCCTCTCTCTCTGCGAGAACCAAATAAGTCCTCCCTTTCTTTGATCTCCATCGGTAACTATTGCTGGATTGTACAGTTACAATGTATTTTATTGCCATTTATTCTCACCCAAATCAAAAAAAATATTTATTGCACATTTTCCCCGCACGGATCCGTTGTGTAATAACCTTCGCTTCTCATCTGCTCAGCGGAACTTAGGATTCCAGTGCTCATCGCTGACTTCTACAGGTACGACTCCCCACCCCCCCCCCTCCTTTGGATCAAATACGACCCCCTATCAAGGAATCCTCGACTCCTGGTGTATGCTGCTCCCACAGCTATCGTGGGCGTAAGTCCGCTTTCGTTTCTTGCGATCAGGTTATACTGTAACCGCTCCACCCCATTTATTCTGTGTAAAGGTTCCCTCATTAGTAACACTACCGCGAAAGTTCCTCCATCTACATCGCACGCATGGAGATTCTACGCGGTACAGAGCCGCTACATCGTACCTACAGTAACCTCGGGTGAAATGAGTTGTGCTTGCGATAACTGCCCACATTGTATTCTATCGCTCTATATTAAGTCCCTCCCGTACTTCTTTCAACTAGCATGGACTCTTTCAAGCCTGTGCTCAGCAGCGGATCATTGTGGCCACCTATTCCATGTATTGTTTAAACTTGTCACTGCGAAACTACCAACCACATCACCGTGACATACACTGCGGCCGGTGCTGGTGATTGTGATTATCAATAGCCTTTTGCTTCATTCAATAATTGCTTCGCACTTTCTCTGGAGTAATTAACTGAGAGTAATTTAATCCGTAATAAAAATTCATTGAATTTATGGCCAGAACTTCCGTCCGTGATATGAACAAAAATACTATGAGCTCATAAAGTATTTTACGATTTTATTAAATTTATCAAAATGTTTATGTGGTTATAAAGTAGAGCAGTAATTGCTGTCGACAGAAATGAGATGTCATGCGAAATTCTATGTAGCATTGAACGAGAATTCTTTATGCGCTGGGCGTCGGTGAAAAATCCGTTCTGAAGGAGAGGCCACATCAGGTTTATCAAGAGGCTTTTATAATCTAATAGGCTTTTAATAATGTTCATCGCAGTAGCACTTCAAAGTGGGAATTGAGCTTCTGACAGCATCAGGCTGCCGACAAAGCGAATCGCACAAGCGTTTGAATCTGTGTCGGCCCGTAAAACTATTAGGGTCGCAAATTTCTAGTTCATGGCAAATTTTGATGCTATATGATGTATACCCAGCTGGGCTGCTTTCATACTCTGCCAGCTGAATCTGATGAGATGCGCTCTATTTACAACATGTGACCCAATCGCGTTTCATCTGATGATGACGACGCAGTGTGGCATCTTCCGCTCCTCCTATTTCTTTTCCCAACTTTTTTATATACTGTAATGGTGCTTGTGAGTTTGAAAGTTTTTTCTCATATCATTCGCTATTTACTTCGCTGTGGTTTATAATATTCGATGAAATGAAGTGAAGCGCAAATGGGTCACATGTTATAAGCGCTTGTAGCTCTGCAGAATATGAAAATAACCATGAAAGCAGTAAATCCAATGGAAGAAATGTGTATCTGGATGACCGATGCCAGACTTTAAGAATGTGTAGTTCTGGGACTGCAATTTTACGATTCGCATGCGGAATCGCAGCATCGGTCAATATCCACATAGCGAATCGGGCGCGAACGTGCATTGTCGCAAAATCGCAGAAAATTTTACGTCACCCGATGAGGTTATAAGGCACAGCAGATCCAATGGAGCCAGTTCTTCGTTGGCAGGTGAAGTGGATCACAAGGAAGAGCGCGGCCTCGAAGTGAATAACCATGTCATCAGGATCTACCCGCTACAATTTTTTCAACCTCGTCACTGATACCCCCCCCCTCTCCGGCTACGATTACTCCGACTTTCTCTCGCGATGTCTGTGGGCTGAACCCTATGCTTGCAATCGAGTGGATGGACAAGATTAAGAAGCGGGGAGGAAGGATAAAATCGTAGCATGAAATCAAAAAAAATTTAAAGTTCAGCATTACAGCCTTTTGAAGGTCTATTCAAAAAACAACGAAATTGACTTCTTCTCATCCCCAAGAACCGAAAAAGGTCCTCCTCAGGTTTCCCGACCCGCTTATGTTTTAATTCATGAAGTGTATGTGCTTTCAGTGGTTTGTGGTAAAGCCAGGGTCAAAAACTGTGAATTCGTCAAAAGCGGTGCATTTTGTATTGGAATGAAGGTGATCCTGCTTGAATTATGAATTTCTCGAAAAGTTTCGAAAGGTATACTTGCTTATGATGATTTTGTATGGGATCGGGTGTATCTGAAAAGAGTTGTCACCACAAGCACACTTTGCACTAGGGGTGGCGAAATGTACTGTCACCGACTGACGCCTTTTCTAAATTCAAAAGTGTTAATCGTCGAAATAGAGGTCAAGGCTCTATAGAGGGTATCGAATTCTCAGAAAATTTCCTCAACGCAGTATCAGTAATTTTTCAACCCATTTAGTACTTACATGGGCTTGAGTCCAGCAGGTCCAACCTCTATGGGTGGCGTGTGAAGGAATCCCCCCACCCATCAAGGGTCGATGCATTCGAGGCTCTGTGTGTGTCCCCCCCCCCCCACCCCCAAAAAAATCGTCAACAAAAATCGTGGCATTGGTACATACTACGATCATCGATTGACCACCTCTGTAAGGATCGCCTCATCAGTACTAAAGTTTTTCGAAAATACGTGGGCCCCGAGGGTTTCCCATAAAAGAATTCACAATATGACTCTCTTATTTTCCAACGCGAAATACGGTGTCCCATGAGGATTCTTCGGATCTTATGTGCATGACCTTAGCTTAGGGCCATATAAGGTGCACACATATGTGATGATCGGCTACCTTCAATGCACACTCTGTTGATATTTCCGCTTGAATGATGTCCTTCGGTTGGAAGCGAAAAATGTCCCCTAGAAGTTATAAACCTCAAAAGTGCTCATTTTCGTGTCTAACGCCTACTCAAGAAACCGCTTTTAACATTGATTGTAATGTCCGTAGACCTTTACGTGACACAATTCGTCTGGAACGAATTTTTTCCCTTATATTCGTAAGGGTCTAAAAAAAAGAGCACATTCTCCTTCTAGCAACTTCTCATTTCACCTCAAACTTACACCCCATTACCACAATTGCATACAAAACGACAATTAGAGCTGAATATATACCATGAATGTGATACAATTAAAATAGCTTGTAAAGTTCACTATATTAATAAAACTACTACAATTGGAGGTATTAAAATGGTGTAGAAGTGATGACGATAATTCCACGAGAAAACGTCTGGCAATGTATGTGTGTCACGGCAATGTATGCAATTGCATTACACAAGATTGCAGTGGAATAGTGGTTGAATGAATGCGGCAAATACTACATACATGGTATGTCATGGCGAAATAACCCACTCTGACTGTGAGTATATACATTGAGAGGCCTACCGAGGGAATCTAATTCATGTTCTACTGCCTCTTGACAAAAAAAAAACCCGGTAAGGTGTAGAGGGCGATGGATGTCCATTGCCTGAGATTTAATCGATAAATGAGGAATAAATTATCATCGATTTTAGAGAAGAGCCTTATGGTGCATGATAGGAAGGAGGCTGCACCAGTGAAGAAAATACGGCCAAGTAATCACAAAAATTTTTAGCTGAGCTACTTAGTGTTAAGAAAATTCCGAGCAGCAAAAGCTGCTGAATACCTATGTGAAGTAAAGGAATTAGAAAAAAATCAGAAAAAAATACATTAACACCGTATTTTACGAGCGACTTCGAGAAGGTGTCGTGTTGCTATACACACTATGCATCGAAATTCACGGCAATCCGTTAAACTGTCTGCACTTTGCTTGATAAAGCTCTGTCCCTCACACGAAGCCCAATCAATCGATAAGTAAAGGATCAATTATTACCGATTTATTGCCATGCCCCCATCTGACGCAAACAACTCAGCAAAACAGCTGTAGATTTATGAAATTTTATTTATCGATTATACCACAGATCAAAATTTAAGACGGATTACGTGATCATATTGCTGATGAATTCAAACGACAAATCGATAAAAGTCATTTTCAGTCAAAATTCAAAAATATTTTTCTTTGGTAAACATAAAAATTTCGATCCTCAACATTTCCTCAGGAAAGTGAATGAAAAATCCTTCAGCTCATAAACAAACGGCAAAAAGTGGCTTGGAGGTACTCCGCTCCGCTAGCTCGCACCTCCCATATGAGCGTGTCACGTGTTGCACATGACTGCTACACATCACAGATTCATGTTATACGTGTCTGATCTATGCGTCAACGCCGTCCCTCAATTTTTCTGAAATCTTCAATATTTTTTCTTCACTGTCACACTACCTAGCACTACACTTCAATCCACACCTAGAAATCGGTTTTATGAACTATTTTTAGTTAAGAGGAAAATTAGAGCCATATTTTCGTCACGAATTTCCATTAAACCATTGTTACTCAGGTTGTAAGCCATTGATTCATATTGGGTTGGGGAATAAGTCCCCGCCGTTTTCTTTAACCCCACTTTTCACATTGTTTCCTTCATCAATCGACGGAACTTATATATGTTTTCGATAGAGCTTTTTTTTGCTCTACAAGATCTTACTATTTGTTTTCCGATTCCTTCGACTACCTAATATCTATGAGGTTTGGAAATGAACTAAGCTGAAGGCGAAAAATTGCCACTTGCGCACCTCATCTTTCTCGTCTGCCATCGAGATCAAAAAATGTATGTGTAGATGATTTAGATAGAGCTTTTTCAGCTCTTCAGAATTATACTACTTTTTATTCAAATCGCTCAAGTTTTTGCTGTTTTTAAGACTCACAAATGCAGTACTCGCAAAAGTGTGCATTTTCGTTATCTCCTCTTCCTCGCCTACCATCGAGATTAAGGAGGGTGTGCATATATGCATTCGATAGAGCTCTTTTTGCTCTACAAAATGATGCCTTTCTTCTTTTGTATCCTCTCATATTTTAGCATGTAGAAATAAGTTTCCACTTGTTTTTCAATTCGAAATTGCGTAATGAAAATAAATTCATTTGGCAGAATATGTTACACTGTTTGATAGAGCTCTTTTCGCTCTACAAGATTGTGTTTACGGTTTTTGTTCCATTTGATTTTTCCCATTTTTTAGATCATTCAAAAGTTGACGAAATCGAGCATTTTCGTTACATGTGGTCGAAAATGCTTGATTTCGTCAACTTTTAAATGATCTAAAAATGGGGAATTCAAATGGAACGAAAACCGTAAACACAATCTTGTAGAGCGAAAAGAGCTCTATCAAACAGTGTAATACATTCTGCCAAATGAATTCATTTTCATTACGCAATTTCGTATTGAAAAACATGTGGAAACTTATTTCTACATGCTAAAATATGAGATGATACAGAAGAAGAGTGATATTATCTTGTAGAGCAAAAAAAGCTCTATCGAAAACATATATAAGTTCCGTCGAATGATGAAGGTAACACTGTGAAAAATGGGGTTAAAGAAAACGGCGGGGACTTATTCCCCAACCCAATAGATTTCAATCGAATTAGTTGAGCCTTACGCAATACTAGAAGGTTTCAAATAAAGTTCTTCGATTCTTTATAATCTTTGAATGTTTCACTATCTAGTTTTAAAGGCTGCTTTGTTCGATCGTGCAACAGTGTTCAACAAAAAAGCAACGGTAGTGCTACAGCCTTATCACAGTTCAAAGTAGCTCAGGAAATCCTGGAAAATTCATCTCATTTTATGCTTCCATGGCTTTTACCTTCAACATTAATCTCAGTCCAACTTACCCATCGAAAAACAAGTGGTTGAATAAATAAACAAGCTTCGCCTGCCACAAATCTGCAATCCAAAAACTGACCACAGGTGCTACTAGCCCCAGAGGAATAGGAAATGACAATGTAGTGAATAACTTCTTGACTATTTGTAATTGAGTTGAAACGGAAAATTTTGAGAAAAAAATCAAAACAGCGAGGAATGAAGAAAACGTGCGCATAGCAAATGAGTGACTTCCGACTAGTTTCGATTATGAGACACGCTCATTTAGACATTCATTATATAAACAAACAGTGTGCTGCGGACTGATCCTAGACGAAGGCATCAGCGCTACATTCAGCCAAACTGGCACATCCGACACCTTCAAATAGGCGGACCTCCGCCGATGACGACAGAGGGGCGTGACTTTGGGTACTCCATGACGACTGTTTAGGTCACCGCTGTGGGAGCTTATACAAAGATACTAAGTTTATGATCTATCTTTTTTATGAAGTTTTGGTGTAAGTATTAAGGATGCAGCGCTTTACTGAATACAGTAAGCCAATTCGAGTTCCCACGTATCCGGTCCCAGAGCCGGAATGGGTTAAATTTTGCGTTTTGCGCTGGCAGCCCAATAGCGTGAGTGAGATTTTTCATAGCTAGAGGTATGCGTCCCCCATACCGTAATGGAAAATATCTACAGAATCCATGGATGGAATCCTCCTGTGTGTGCGCGAATAATGCGGAAAGGGCAATCCTGGGCGGGAACGCGCAACCGAGAGATCGAATCCGAGGCAGTTTTGCCGCAGCTGGCAAATACGAATCAGCTGGAACGGGGCACGGTGAAAGTGCATTCGGCTGGGAAGGTGGATTACTGGGATCGGATAAAGGATGTGACTTTATGAGTTCGTCATTGGAATTGTACCTGGACAAAAGAAACGTCGATACATCCTGAATCACACTTCTTCACGGCTTCTGTCGATCGAGCGACGCTGGAGCCAGAGCACTCTTAGGTTCCGTGGAAAATAGCCGCTTCATAACGACCCCCCCCCACAGAGACCTCCCCTCATTCTTTTTAACTCCTACAATGCCAGTAACTGTTGCCGAATTGTATAGTTTGTTTTGGTGCAGTGTATTCTTACCAGGAGCAAAAGGATATTTATTTCACATTTCCTTACACGAGTTCACTGTGAAATTAAAATAAGACTAGATTCTAGTGCTCGTAGCTGACCTCTGCAGCTACAAGCCCCCTTCTGTCCGGTCAATACGACCCCCCCCCCTCGCCACTGTAGAGGAATTCGTACCCTAGCTGGAGCGACGAAGGTACTGGCTGGAGAACAACTCAGATTCGATCACTTAAGCAGTGCAATTGGGATAGTGTTCTTTGAGCGATTCTGCATCATTGAATTAAATATTCCGCTGATGCGCTACTATAAGAGCCTCATAGAGCTCTGATTCGCTTAGCAAGTTAAGCGAGGCTTCCATTTTGATTCGAAAATAGCATTTTGAGCCCAACATTCTTTGAGAAAATTCGAATTTTGAGGTGTTCCATTTTACTGCTTTTAAATTTTGGATTTCAACAATCATTTTTGGAAAGTCGCTTGTGTTCTCTGCGGTTTTATTGGGTGTGAAAATGATTTGCCTTCCAGAATACACCGATTTATAAAAATTTATAGCGAATTTTCGTAAAAACTGTCAATCCATCAAACGACACGTTTGAGGCACGATATTCCCTATGAAGTTTAATCACTGAAAGTAGGTGGATCAATCTGACAGTCGGGAATGCGCCATGTATTTGCCTTCGCTGGGAAATCGCATGTATATGTTAACTATTAGGTTGGACGGGAAGTTCTGGGACACTTTTTGTTTTTTCCTGTAGAAACCTGTAAAGCTTCGGGAGCATTTGGTAGTGGGGGGTATATGAAGCGTCTGAAAAGGGCTTCTGAATAGCACATTCATATTCTCTACGGCTTCAACTAGCAGTGAATTTACGGCAATTTCGCGAAAGGTGCGAAATTCACGAACACCGCCTCGGTTCCTCAGCATGCGAGGCCACTAACAAAATTAACCAGTCGATGGACCCAGGTACTGTCTCTCATATGGCGGCAGCCCGATGGCTCGATCGGCTCAAATTGGAACAGGAAAATATTCAAAAAATTGCATTGAGAAAAAAACTTTTTTTTTTGAAAATTTTCAAAAAAATAGGAAACTGTTACCATCCAACACGACAGCCACTGCCGATCTCTACTGCAGGCAATTGGACACCGGAGCGCCAAAACTTACCGGAAAAATGGACCAAGACCAAGGTTTTTCTCACAAGGTGTCCCAGAACTTCCCGTCCAACCTAATAGTATCGGACGTATGCGCATGTTTCGTGCATTGGTGGAATGACTTACAAACTCATAATTTTTGTACGAGGAATTTTTGAGAACAGCCAACTCCACTAGCCTAGGATTAAAATTCTATTGGCCTGGACCGAATGAGACCCTTTATATGGCCTTTCTGACACAGTTTACCTTCAAATTCAGTACACTAAATCTGCAGCTTTCGATCAAAGAAACGAGTCCCCTTTGGTAACGACATACATAGGGCATAAGGCAGGCTAGACGGTGTACTGAGAGCTAGAATCATCTTCCAGTGCCCGAAATTTTCGGGCTAAAGTTAAATGTCCTAGTTTCTAGTGAATTCAAAATGTGTTTCTTGATACTAATTTACACCTCCAATAAATCAAATACAGCATGACTGACAAAAGCCAATTTCGTTCCACCGAAAGCTTCACAGTCTTGCCATGCCATGAAATTTCGATGAAGGCAATGTGTCTGATTGTGAGAAAAATTGCGAACGCACGCAAGCTGATGTATAATGCAGTCAGAGCTGAAAATTCAGATTGCTCCCTTATAGAGGAAGCCACAGCCAGAAAATCCTTGTGAAGTACCGAAGTGTCCCGTAATCCCAATTATTTCAAATGGCAGTCGTTTTTATCGCTATCGCCGTCAACCTGTGGGCGTCAGTGATTCGCGATCACACAAGAATTGAAGGCGTGTGGTATGAGCATAAGTAAAAGCATAAATCGTATATGGGTATCGCTCGTGTCCCAAGTGATTCCTAATAGAATTCTTGGCAAACTTGCATGGGTAATTTGTCGCGATCGTATGGCAACGGTCTTATGCAGGTTTTCATACACATACAGGTGAGGCTGCCTTATGAGAGTTATCATCTTTAGATATATCAGAGAAGAAAGCATAGTTGGCACAGTTGCCGAGGAAGCAGTGTTGCACATGTGTGGCCTAGTGGACTCAACTTTCATTCGATAAAAGTCTGAAGACATAAGTTAGGGACAAAATACACAGCACCGACAATGCATACAAACTGAAACCACGATACACGATAATTTGGAGATTCCAGCCCCTTCGTGACAACAGAGTTCATTCCGAGGAGTGAAGGCACATTTCACGACAATGTTGTGTAGGCTAGCAGTTATCAAACATTTCTGGAAAGTTCTCGACGTAGCCAGCCGTTATGCGCGAGGACCTCCCCCAACCTCGTGGCAGATCCGCCACGCACTTGACGGACGCTGAAGGAAATTGCCTGAATCCTCTGAAATTGAATTTGCCGAATTCCGGTCACGTAGGAGTTAGTTCACTGTGAATTCAGGAGTGAAATCAAAAAGGCAACTGTAGGGATTGCACGATTATCAGAAATAGAGGGGATCGTATTTTATTCTCGTATAGGGGAGGGTTGCACTGAAGCGGCTATTTTCCTCAATACCTGGTGCTCTGATCGCTCGTCTGTGTGGACCACAGAGGCGATGGAGTACCCCAAGTACTGAGAAATGGGTATTCAAATAAAAAAGCAATATTATTGCTCAGCATTCAAGACCCTGACTTCTCACTACCTAAAGCCCTACTGCTCTATAGTTAATTCTGAATTCCTTTGGCACAACCTACCCGCCATCAATCCGTGACCTAGATAAATTATAAATATGAGCCGAAGCCTAAAAAGTTGCTACTCGTCGAATTTTGTGGATTGGATATCCCGGGAGTATCATGTTCCGAGTCATCCCCCTTCGCAATTTTTGCTTTGCACTTTCTCACGCTTCGTAACCCTTGTGCACACGAAATTCAAGCCACAAATATCACTCACGCTAAGTTATGAAATTTCCAAGTCTCCCATGCAAACTATTGAGTTGCATACGGCTCGACGACGGCGAATTATCGAGACTTATTCCTTTCTAAGTATCCGATGTCAAAGGGGTGATTCTCACAGCCCTGGCTGGAGCCCTCCCAAAAGTCACCCACATAACGGGTGTGTGCCTTCAGAACAGGAAACTCGCATGACTACGCGTGCGACACGCGCCGCAACGAATCGAGCTAGGGGTACCGTATTAGTTGATTCTAAAGCGATTACTCCTGAAGTATGGCTTAGACACCGCCTTATGGCACAATTATAGCGCAGCCGGTTCGCAACCATGGCGTCGCACGCCGCGACGCGAATTTTCTGTACGCCACACCCACACTACCGTATTGGAAATCCACAAAAATCTTTGGAAGACTCAGTAGTGCAACCTCGGTGAAATTTTCCTTCAACAAGTATCTCTGGTTGTAGTGGTCATCAAATGACGTGTATTGCTTTTCAATGTCTTCTGCTGGCACCGAACAAGATGAGCGTTGGCCATACCCGAGTTTTATCATTAGGGATTTACTCGGACGCTTCACCATCGTTTGTTCATGTTTGCTCTACCGGCAGTTTTGAGACGACGTGACGCAAGCCGAGGTTATAAATGCCGACTATTTATCATTTCAAAAAAGTTAAAATGACATCACAAATACGTCATGTATGTGTCTTATTTTCTTTCTTAGGTGATTCAGTGGTCGCATAACTCATGCATTGTTGGAGTTGCCTAAACTACTTTCAATGATGAGGGTTGTCACGTGATTTTACAATACTTTTCTTCAAAGCATTTGAGGATTATTCATTCCATCCTTAGAAGTGATTGACCAATATAAAAGGCAAACTGAATGAGAAATGAATCTTTTATGACTTAAAGCATCAAAATTTCTTGAAATACCAAACTGATGCAGATGGTGAGAAACAGAGCATTTGCACATGGTTAGTTTGCAAGATCGGGACGACTTCTCCGCCCCCGTTGATAATTGATTTCAGAGGACCTCAGGTAACATTGGAAGCTTTTTTTTTCTGAGGTAGAGGTTTACGGTCTAAGGGAAATGCAAAACCTGCACAGGAACTTACTTGTAATCCTTAAAAACGAAGAAGTCGATATATACGTCCTAACAAGGAGATCTATGTATGTAGCATTCGCTTTTTAACCGTCTATTGCATCCGACACAACTGAGCCAAGGGAATGGTAATTGCAGGAGATACCTGTCACTGGAAAAAACCATTACTAGGGAACTCCGAATTTGCATTCTATTTGTTATCCGTGAAATGATTCAGAGCAAACAGAAATCTCATCTAAGGGATTAGAAACCGATAGTGGCACGCTCTACCCAGAGACACCTTCAATATTTTGCTTGAAGTTCAAACAGAGCTTAAACATATTTACTTGTGGCCGCAACAATCGCAAGTGTGTTAATTCCTATTCAGGTCTTTTGCTGCCACGTTATTATTACTATTTTATCATAATATTCCCCAATGGGATAGAACCCTTAAAGGAATCGTCCACGGAAAATGAGTTTTTGTGTTACCCATATATTTATGTTGTACTTGCCTAATGTTGGCCTCATGCAAAATTTCACGCGAAAAAATGTGAATGTGGCTGAGATACAGCACCACAAAGAGCGGTCCCAGTGGGCGGGGCCTCCGTGTAAAAGCCTCGTCCCGTCTTCCGCCGCCGTTGGGAACGGAGAGTGGGACTGTTTACGTAACCTGCTGTTCCTACAATGCGTCTTCGACCACGGCGGACGCGGTACGAGGCTTTTACACGGAGGCCCCGCCCACTGGGACCGCACTTTGTGGTGCTGTACCTCAGTCAGATTCACATTTTTTCGCGTGAAATTTCGCATGAGGCCAACATTAGGCAAATACAACATAAATATATGGGTAACACAAAAATTCATTTTCCGTGGACGATTCCTTTAATCACTGAGAAGGTAGGCATGTGCGCTTCGGAATCGTGGGAATGGATTTGAAATAAGCGCACAAACCGCTTCCATCTTTTCGCTTCGTCTGCGCTCTCTCTTACTCTTGGCGGCTCCCTCAACACAGATTCCTTTTTGTTTATTAAACAGCCTTAGGGGTAATGTGGTCATTGAAAAATCCCTAGAAGAATTCATTCACATGGAAACTGTAGGTCTAACACGGAAGGCCCATCAGGTCATGGTGAGCTTTTGCAAAACGGTTTTTTGCATTTTATAGGGTCACATACATGAAGCAAAAAACCGGTCACAAATTTGGCTAAATGGTTTTGGGGGGCCCAGAAAATGGTTGATGGTTCGATCCCCACTGAGGACAAATTTTTGCACTTTTCTACATAGTTTTCATCTATTTGTGCTCATGTGAGACCATACGTGCAAAATATGTGCAAAATCATTTTTAATCCTACCAGAGAACCGCTATTTCCAGCATTTTGGCGTACTAAGCAAATGAATGGTTTGTACCTGCTAACGCTCATTACAGGGGAACTAGGCGTTTTCCCGCAAGGTACGTATGATATTCATGCAAAGGGGGTCGAACTACCCTAGATGACAAGTTTTTAGCCTAATCGCGATTTGGACCCAAACTCGGAAAGTTGGATCACCAATAGTACCGCTACTGCCATAGTAAAGCGCACTCAACGAAAGGAGCTCGCCCGATATAAGGAAATATTTGCTATCTTTTGCCTTCGCATGGTGTTGCTAGGTGCAGTTAACTTGGAATGCGTTGTTTCTGCACATGCTCGATTGCATTTAATCGAGATGTAAGTTGTTCGTCTGTACAAGTAGTGCAGTGGTTGTATGCCCATGTCCACCCTAATGTCTCGAGTTTGGGTCAAAATCTCACTTTGGATAGTATTTTGTAACTAGGGCTAATTGAGTCTCCTGAGCACGAATATCACACTGGTTTCGCAGGAAAACGCCTGGCACGCGTAGTAAGGGCGCCGAAGGGTCCAAACACTTCAACCACTGAAAGCTTATGAGGTCAATTCCGTGCACCAGCGACGAAAATTCCAGTCATTTTGCATGTGCGCCAATAGTATAGCGCTGGACAAAGAGAAGTGAAATGCAAAAGCGAAGACGTCGAAGGGACTTGAACCACAAACAACCCATCCACCGTGCCAATGCCAGCCCATCACCGTATCCACTCGCCTATCCAACCACCACAAACGTCTCACCCTGTGCCTCCCCTATCAGTTTCTTTGCTTCGCTTAGCAGTTACCATGAGCGATTCTACATTTTTGAACCAGCACGCAGTGGTTTTGGCGTAGGTTTGAAGACAGTCTTCTGATATGCATTTACTGAAAGCCGCAGCTGCAAAGCATACCACCAAACTGGTCAAAACTGCTTCTTTCTAAGCAACTTTTGTCACTCATTTTCTGGGGCTCCCAAAACCATTCAGCCGAATTTGAGACAGCTTTCTTGCTTCATGTATGTGACCCTATAGAATGCAAAAAACCGTTCTGAAAAATCTCACCATGACCTGACGGGCCTTCCTTGTAAGAAGGCTATCTATGGCGCAATCCCGTTGAAAAAGCGCTCCTCCGAGCTGTAGAATTGGCGCAACGGATAACAGATGACGCTTTGGATGACAGCCCCCCCCCCCTCCAGACGAGGTCGTTTGCGTCGAATCAACGGTGGGAAGGCGGTCCTATGTCTCGGGTTTGGCTATCTCCTACCGTTTTTCTTCACCATCATATCACTAAGCACCTCCACTTTCTATTCACTACTTCTTTTACTTTCCGTCCGAATTTCCCCAAATGCTGCCTTTGAACATTGATCTTGAAAGCGTTATCAAATCGGAATGACGACCTTTGCTCCTTCTTCCCTTTGCGCTCTATCCGAATGGATAAATATGCATAGCAAGGAATTCAAGAAGTCGCATAAGGCTGCTCACATTCTGCGGTTGATGCCGACGGCAGGGCTTGGTAGTGGTTAGGGACAACGAAACAAAGTTCCACGAGAGGCGACGAGAGAAATCAGCCAAACCCGTCGCCGGCACCGTAGAGTATGAAATCGGCCAAACCACGTGACCATATGAAGCTGATGTTGAAAGATGTCAGGAACCACAGTTTATTTACATCGAGTGCTATCAAAGACTATTATATCAAACCTATTGTGGTGTATGGGATGCTTCAATGGAGTCAATTACTTATGATGAAAACAGTTATTTACGAAAATCGAGGCTACAACAAAACAAAAACAAGCTATCGTTAATTACCTGATAAAATGATGAGTGCACCTAGAATTAACGAAATTCAAAAATGTATGATTCTTTTATTTTTAAAATTTCTATGACACGGAATTGCGCTGTAATGTCGTCAGTAGTTGTCGTGACCGTTTTTCAAAACACCTCGTGGAGTTCCATCTGGATTGAAGCGAACTCTGAATGACATCGAATTTAGAAAGGATCAGATGTAAATCTTTCAGGATGAGACATTTCTGGAAAAGTTAATGGTACACTTTCAGTTTTTTTGTTTAGTATTTCATTTATTGATTTATTCGACAAATAAACCCCATTATCCCGCACTGCCTGCCATGGTCGTTCTCGATATTTAGCAAAACATGTTTCCCGTTGCCAGGGTCAAGCTTGAGACCGAAGAAAATTTTCAGCGGGTTAAACGACTCTTCCTCCCCATCATCACTTTCGACGCTACCTGTTTCTACGCTTGAAGTATCTTCCAAAAATAGTCGTCAATCGATAACCATAGCATTGTTACCGAGTACTGGTAATAAGTATTATTATCGATTTCCTTTTTATCGCCTCTTCGGTGCACACATTATGGAGGTCCAGACTGTCGGTCAGTGAAACCGAAGGAAAGAGGGAGAGAGAGATCAGCAGGAATGATGTCTGAAAACGAAGCTACGGCAGAGAATATTTCCGGTAGAAGGAGCCAAATGGACAAAAATAATGGAACCCGGTAAATAGGACCCAGAAATCCATTTTCTGAAGAAGTAAGGGTACGCTTTTGAAAATTATTAGCGGCTAATATTTGGAAGAAAATGGGCCAATACATGTGACTAGTCGGTACATTCGTTCGACCACGGATTACAGGAAATATAGAATGCGTGAAGACTAAAAGTTCTTGATTTTAACTCAAAATTTCTCTGCAGTCATGGTCTAGCACTATTTTAAAAGAAGTGAGTTTTTTTCAAAATTTTTCACACAAGTAAATATCATAATTCAAGATTATGCCATATTAAAAAACCATCCTGAAGTTTCCTATAAAAGAAAGCTACTCTTCGAGACCCTTATACTCCACTCTGGAGCAACTGCAAACTCCACTAAAAATAATGGAGTGGACGAAGTTTGACTTTAGTGGTCTTGTAAAAGTAAAAGATAAAGTTTTAGACGGCAACTGATCCCTTCTGTGGGATACGCCGCGCATTCGAGTGCCATTCAGAATCGTGGTGGCAGGTGAATGCGATTTTGCCTATACAGTGACCTGCGGGGGCGAGCCGATGCACAAGTCAGTGCTTTTATCGTGGTCGAGAAGGCGTGATACTGATTGACCTATCTAGGAGGGACGGAAGGCTTGGTTGGCCTTGGCGGCCGTTGGTGCCCCAAGTACATGATCCGTGCACCCTATGAGAGTGATGTTTGCGCCACCGGTCACTGCACCATCTCCTCCCAGACATTACTTTACCGATTTTCTAGATGTTAAAAATTACGTGTTCCTCGGTGCTCTATTCACAATCTTTCTTATATTCTCAAACGACCTTATGAGCATAGTCACGCACAGTGAGGGGAATTTCTAGGGAATGGGGAGGAGTCTTCTGAATCTTCAAAAATGTTCCGAAAATTCCCCGATGACCACCCCTTTTTGAGGCATTTTCGGACCGATGAGGCGAGCACAGAAAAGAGGTCGTCAGTCGATAACTACACCTTGTACTGGTACCACGTAACAATGCTATACATATCGTTGACGTGTTTAGGGAAACAGGTGGAGCAATAGGAAAGAGGTGACGTCGACCAGGAGGGGGTGGGGGGAGGGTGCCAGAAATTTCGCGAAACTAAACTTGGCCCTCCTTATCCTTGTACAGGAAAAGCAGGAAATTATGACAAATCGGGGGGGGGGGGGGGGGGTGCATGCCTGCGAAGTGACGAAAGAATGAGAATAGATTGTTGGAAAAAAATTCGCTCAGATGTTAGAGGATTACTTCCAGTTGTGATTTCAAATTCAGGTCTAACCGTCCCAGTTACATATTCAGAGAAGGTTTTCTAAAGTGTCAAGAGATGGAAGACCTTAAGTGTGACACAGAAAAATGTAGACAGCGGAGGTGTACTGTCACTACGTACCGTAAAAACTGAATAATCTTAATATTTACACAAAAATCGATAAGTAATCGGAGCACAGAAAGCGGGATACCTCTGCTTTGATGACGGTAAACTGGAGGTCGATGATCCATGATACATTTCGCTGTCATCCCGATATTGTGGTGGATGCGTGGAAAACACTACGGTACCCATCGGGATTCCGAATCCACCTGCAGAAGTCATCTTAAGTTTCCAGTTTTTACGGTAAGTATTCAAGAACAGTGGAAATGGATATAAATAAGCAGAAACGAATAAAAAATCAAACAACAAACAATGAAGTGAAAGCATCAAAAAATTCGCGGAGTTGATAGTAAACTTTGAAAAATTATAAGAAAAAAATTTTCGTGATTCAATTCCAGTCGCATTCTTACAGACTGCACACGATATGTACAGTCCAGTTCCCGAAGGCTAGCAGGGCGTGGCCTACAGACTTGGGTGAGAGTGTGTGGCGGGGTGAGACAGATCGTTACAAGTCCGTAGGCCTCGCCCTGCCAGCCGTCGGGAAATGGACCGTAGATATTGATTTTTCCAGGCGAATGGAACGGATTCTGTTAACTTGAGCGATTCGGACATTTTCGGAATTTTTTAATTCCATTCTGGTTTTCTGCATTACTTCATGGACTCGCATTGATGTTTATTAGATCCTATTTATCGAAAAAAAGTGTCCCACCAGATGTTTTTCGAATGACTGCTATTGAGAATTTTAGCAGCATTTCCCATAGAAAACATCTTTACCAGCGCCTATCACTCCGATGACAGCCTACTTTTTGTGGAGTTCACTCTAATTTTTGTGTCAAATAGTTACTTACACAAATTGTGATTGTGGCTTGAAGGACGAGCGCATGGTTTCAGTGATAAGGAACTTTCCGAGCTCTCCATTGGTGGTAGTTGAGCATTGCACCCTCTCTCCATCGGTGGTAGTTTATCTGCGATCACTTAGCGCTCCTAGTCGCTTATCCTCCTTAGAAAGTGTTCTATGAGGCATTTGTTTAACGCCTTCTTTCATTCAGAAATATTTTCGGTTGTATCAGAGAATTTGGTTTATCGTTACAGTATAGCCACTTGTTCAGACTTCTATACAAGGTCAAGCCTTGTAAGGGGAAATTTTCCTGGAAAATACGACCCCCCCCCTTTCCCAGTCGACACCTTTCCTTACGCTACCTGCTGCATCTCTCTATATACAGTAGCGCTCAAAAGTCTTCGGCCAAAACTTTTTTGTCATAACTTTTTTTCTACTTGACCAAATTTGACAAAATTTTAATATGTGGTGCCTGAACCTATTGTCAACATTTCCTACTTCTTGAGCGCCGCTTGCCACTTTTCATGATTTTTTACAAGAATTTACTACAAGACCACCCAAAAAAAAGTAAGAGGCTTGTTCAAGAAAAACGGCTTTCTATACAAAAACAAAAAGAGCAAGCCTCAGAGAACATTAATATTTTGTAGAAAGACCACGACTTTTGATGACAGCGGCACAGCGGGACGGCATAGCGATGGCATGCCAAAATTAAAAAATTTCATATAACCACATAACCTACACCGTTGCGCGCCAAAATATGTAGTATAGTAAGTATGCAGTGTCTCCGAGTACAACATACTAAAATTTCTCTTAAATCGGTGCAGTTGCAAAAAAGTTACAAGTGAAAAAACCCAAGTGAAAGACCATTTCGCCGAAGACTTTTGAGCGCTACTGTAGGTCGTCGTTCCATTACTGTAGCATTCCCATGTAGTACTAATACTGAGTATGGTTATCGATTGACAACTATCCTACTTTATATAATCGGCTAAGTGTGTCTGTTGGTGTGTCTGTGTGTGTGTGTGTGTCTGTTTGACCGGAAATTCATATCTCGCGTCGCAGCAAAGCTGGAACCCTGAAATTTACAAGTGATATAGGGGGTGGTAAAGGGACCACAACGGTGGAGGACCAAAAGAGATAGCAGCTGATAAGGGCTGATAAGGAGTCTCGAAAGTCGTATGTCGCCACATTTGTTTCACCTTTCGGGTAGATCCTAGAGTGCCGACACTCATAGGTGTTTTGAGGGGTGGGACGGGCACATCAATGATGGGTGATCCAAATTGATAAGGGTTGATAAGATTCGATAAAGAGCGTCAAAAGACTAATTTCGACAAATTCGTTTCACCTTCCGCGTCAGTCCCAGAGCGCTGACACTCTCAGATGTTTAACAGAGTGGGGCGGGGACATTCATTGTGGGTAGTCCAAGTGGATAGCGGTTGATAAGATTCGAAAAGGAACGTAAAAGGCTGGAGTCGTAATCTGCTTCGTCTTTCGCGTTGATTCTACAGTCCCGACAATCAAAGGCGTTTTGAGGGATGGGACGAGCACATCAATGGTGGGTGATTTAATTTGATAACGGTTGATAAGATTCGATAAGGAGCGTGGAAATGCTAATGTCGCCAAAACCGTTTCGCTCTTCTGGCCAACAGTGGAATGTTCACACTCACAGGTATTACGGGGTACGGGGACCTTAATGGTTAGTTTTCGAAACTGATAACGGCTTACAGGGCTGATAAGAGCCAATAAGAAATGGGGAAAAGGTAAAATCCTGCACACCGCTCACTATTTCTATATGACTGCTATAGTAAATGCGTCGGATGTTCAGTACCACAGGGTGAGCATATTTTGTTTATGTAATAATATCTGCTCCCGAGTGTCGACCGCTTAATTGCCTAGCGTTCCAAATAATGGTGCATGTATTCTGATACTGCGATCTACATGGATGATCAAGACGCGATCTAGATTCGTGGTAGCGAAGCAAGCGATTCATTCTCTCATGCGGTGCCAGCAACAATACTGGGCATCGACCGCTAGACTATGTTGAATTCCAAATAGTGGTGCATGTTTATAAAAACGATAAGCATCGATAACTGACTTATGGATCTGCCATCAATGTCTAGGAATTAGATGCTCAGCAAATGGACAAATTGCGACCAATTGATGCAGTTGAATCCAAACTGTCGGTCTCTAAACTATCTAATCTCCCAGTAGTGACTACTTTAGCCGGAGGGTAACTGATTAGTGGATTTACCCATTTCATTCCTAGATATTGATCGTCGATATCATTGTAACAGAAGGCTTTGACCGCTGAATAATCTGGACCTGTAAAAAATGGTGACCTTCCTCAGCGGTGATATCTTCGATATCGGTTGATATCTATCAACCATATGTAGAAAGAAGATGTAGATGTATCAGCAAAAAATCAACACCGACGATTTTCTTAGTACAAAATTTTATTGCGTTGTTCGCGCAGTACTGTGCGATAGCCCAACTGGTTCTTCATATATCGCCACATCAATTTAAAATTAGTCGAAAAAATGTGCTCGTCGAGGAAAGTTCCAAGAATCTTGAAAAAATACGAGCCCTCCCATTTCCCATCCGAATTCTTACCCTCCTGCGGACTATTTGACTTGTTTTTAACCCTGTCCCTGTGTCTCCTGATGAACATTCGCCCTTCTCCACAGGGACACTCCCAGATATTCCAAATGTTTGACCACGAGAAAACCATGAAGGGATTGCCCCAGTTCTTTCCCCGATAATGTATGTGATTGCGCATTCCTGCGCAGAGATGGCGACGACGTGTGATTCCTTCTTCGAACAGTAACTTTCGATTCGTCATTGGGACTATGATCGATACGAATGGGTGTGGTGCGTGTTTTCCGATGAATAAGCAAGGAGACTAAAAACACCATCGATTCATTACACCCAAAGAAAGATGTTCCTATGGTGTTCTGCTCTATTACATAAATTTCATTTGAAAAAGATCTTAATTTTCTCTCCACCCCTCTCTTTCCCATTTCATTCAGTATTGTCATGTCCTCTGGTCACTTAAACTCTGGTCACTTAACACTGACAGGACACTGCAGCGTAGGAAGGCAGAACTGGGAGCGATGTTCTATATAAATGAAAAACCAGTTATGAAGAGATAATTTGTGGCGAACTCGCATCGGAAACTGAGCCATTGAGGTCATCGCGATCTCCTCGCGCTTCACTTCTAGATGCAGCGTCTCGCTGGCCGAGTTGCTGCGTGGGCGGAGCGACGTCAGCTACTGGCTGGCATAGTCCCTCGCCGTCTGCAAGTATTATATCTCCTAGCGGTTGGTAATGCTGAGGGAGTGAAAGCCAAGGAGTTAGGAAGGGATCCTATTTCTACTCTCCTTCCGGATATTTCTCTGCTGTGGTACTAATTAGCGCCCCGGCCTTTATATTTCACGGTCGTCATCAATTCAAAAATCAACAATCGTCAATAATTACGCAAAAAGTTCAACCTGCCTCTCTTGATACAGTATTCTATAAATAGTAGAGGAGCTGGTTAATATGTACAGTACTGCTTACGGTACAAAGAGGTATTGGAGAGATTGTAAACAGAACAATCCGGGGCAACACAAGGTCATTCAGCTGCGTGCTGAGCTTCTGTACCCGTTTCCTTAGCTTTAATAGGAACAACCCTCAGTCTTAATTTATTTAACGATCATTGCTGTGCTTTCCGCACTGACCAGCGATTGTAGGAACTGGTTACGCGATGCACACCACCACTGTTCAATTAGTTAAGCCATGGACCTACCAGTTAATAAAATAATTGAAAGGTAAAGAATCAGTGAGTCAACTTTATTTCCGGGCAACTTTTCAAATCAAATTGAAAATTTCTAAAAGTGTCCACGAATTGGGATGTAAAGCCAATTGATTACATTAAAAAGCGCTGAAGAGTGTTTGGGTCGAGTAGGGCTTACTTGGTGGTTCTTGCTGAGACCTCTGAAATTACGTACCATTACTGAATTTTGTAAGCTATAAACTAAGCTATGAACATAGTCGAGAGCATTCTCAGCAAGCTGAAAGCAAAAGCCTAAAAGGCAAGGAGTGATAGACGCCGAGGAGCAGTCCTGTGATGCCTTTATTGAACCGGCTTATAAGGCTGCGTTCATACACAACGCCAGCAGGGCGTGGCTGCGTCCACAGGCAGCGTGGAAGAATGGTACGGGGAAAGTGCAGAGACGACTTAGGCAACGAGGCAGGGTGGCATAAGCGGAGGGGCAGAGACATGCACCATACCACCTACCGCCGGCACCGCAGAGTATGAACGCAGCCTAAAGGGAAGTGTGGTATAAGTGAAATATGTGCTGCTCATAGAAGGGAATTCTTGATGAGGGTGATCTGAACAATATTTGCAGAATTTTTGTTAGCTGCCGATTTTCGTCGTAGCGCGCGAGGCAAAAGTTGAGTTATGGGCAAATGTGGTCTCAGACGGATCTCGAACCCGCACTCCATACTATGCGAACATATCTGTTGATACGATACACTGAGATCACTCAAGCATTTATTCAGCTTCATAATTTTTTATTTACTATACCTTATCAGCACTCACACGGGTGGGGGTCGATTGGTCGAATTTTCGCGGCGCCGTCAGCACAACTTGCTGCAGTCGGTAGTGGATTTCCACTCAATATGCAGTGAGCTGCTATCGTTAGGGACCTTCACAGATTGCAGGTCGGAAGTTTCGGAAGTTCTTATATGTTGTGGATGTTGCTGTTTCAACGGACAAAACTACAAACAACTCGCACTCGCACGCAAACGGCGGTATCCCTGTTATTTTTTTGTCTCTACAGAGCATTCGATACCCTCGTTGCTGCCTCTGCGCTGATGCTACCATAACACGAAAGAAACCCTGGGTAGAGCGAATAAGACGTGAACGATATGAGCTTGTGCGATTAGAGCAGAAATTCCCGTGGCCACGTTTGGTGGGCGATGCAACGATTGCTTGCTAGAGAGGCAGTATCAGTTTCGTCCTGAAAAAATTAGGCCCAAACTAAGGCGTAGGGCATCGTCGTCACCCTAGAACCCAACCAATGCGGCGCACGATTCGCACCAATCACGTCGTAACGCGAAATTTTTTTCTAGTGGGACACACCAGCACAAGAGAGAGTTTGCGGAAGCGGACCAGAGGCGCCAACATGGTGGCAAAAACAGAAAATAAACAAGGATGATTACTATGGGCGGAAAAGAGCGCGGCATAAGGTGCCAAAAGGGTCTAGGACAAGGACAGGCATCGTGTCAGGATAAATTTTGGTGCCTTTCATCTCCCGGACCCTTTTCTGAGAGCCACAGAACTAGAAACCTAAACACGGGGCCTCTTCTTAAGCAACCGATTTGCCCACTCCCCCTTGAGATTCCTCCATTTAGCCAGTGATAGGGGGAATTCGGGCCGAATATGGAAGGATCATTAAATATGAAGGCCGAGGTGCCCAATAGCACGAAAGTGAAGAAATAATCGAATGAAACGGTCAAAAACCCGAAAAGTAATACTCTCTTCCCGCCGTTTATACTCAAAAGGGGAGCGTCGCCCAGAAAAAGGAGAGGGCTGCCAGAAAACAAGTGGAAACTTTCAAAGAAGAAGGCTTCTTAAAGCACTCTTTCTCATCGCAAATTTTGCCACATATAGTCTTTTCAGACCCCTAGCTTTCATCTGCGTGACCCAATTTGGGAGTTCCCAATACCCACTTTACCCCTATCGCTGTCTTTAATCTCGACACCCCTGCCAAATATGTTCATTACACAAACTGGGCAAATTCACTAAAAGACAACAGTTTTACGTGCACTTTGCAATGAGCCATAAATGTAATTCAAGGCGTTAGACGTGATAAAAAGGCCCTGATCAAAAACTACGTGGAAGTGGAACCGATGCGCAGTGGTTGTATTTCAACCAAGATCATTACCCGCCCCCCCACCCTAACTTCACTGACCTTCATGCCGTACCTTTTTTCTCGGAAAATGTCCATTTAAATGGATTTTAGCGCACAATTAGACGCCGAGCGCTTGAAAAGCGTTCAGGTGAATAATCGAATCACGTGACGTGTGTGATTACTGATCTGCTGAGTAGCGGCAGGTAAAGATGAAACTAGTCTCGCGATAGGTAATCTTTCCAAATTTGCACTTTGGCTAGAGGCGGCGCATTGCACTTGCTTTGTCAACAGGATCAAATCCTGCACGTGTCATCTTAAAGGCACAATTCACGATAATTTTCGTGCATCGTCTCGCTCCATAAGGACTCTGGAGGTGCTGAAGGAAATATAAGTGGAGAAAAAGCCAAATAATCCTTTCAAAAACCATGGTATTCGGGTGCTCCTGACCTTTGGCTTCGACGAGCCTTCAGACCAGAGGCAAACACTTCGACAAGTTTTTGCGTGATAATATCATCCGATAAGATTGCTGTTCCTATGGAAATTTTCCCTATCTTTTCTTATCGCAGTCAATATCATATCTCTTATACACGTATATGCCACCGCCTCCCTGCTGGCAAATCGTAAGATGGGTGTGGGTAATCTTGAGACGGTGGGCGCCATCTCATTTACGGGTTCTTCACGCGTTTAGCCCTCACCCTCGCGGCGCGGTGATGGCACACATGTTGCTCTTGTGGAAGCGGCTATCTACTCGGGGATAGAATCAAGATAATCATATTATCGTGAACTGTGCCTTTAAACACCATGTTGTGGAGGGCTGTAGCAACCATGACTTGATTATTATTTTAATTATGTTGGTACAATTCCAGTGAATATGTGTCTCTGTAAAAATGGACACGAATCAGATGCATGGCGTACCCAAGGCATCTGTAAGGCCGCCGTCAGACTTTGCGATTTTGCGGCGCCTGAAGCTGAGTTTGTCACTCTTTATGTATCCAACTCAAAGTAATCGATACCGAGAGGGGTATCGATCGATGGTATAGTGCTAGTGCACAGTTGATTTCGTGAACCTTCACGTGCAATCCAATGGGACATGATTCCCGAGCGATGCTATGCTGACGGTGGCGCGATGAGAGCATTTGTAAATAAACCGTGGCGTTTTTCCAAGAGATTAGCAAATAATGCCGTGCACTCCCGTTCAAGTGAAGGAATTTGCTAACAACTTGCAATCGATCGATCGATCGTTGCACTTCTTGTCGCGCATCCCCTCACAAGTTGAGATCGCAAGAACCGTGCCGCAGTTTGCGATGCGACGACTGGGTTATCGTTCATGGTCTGTGAAATATCAATGAGTGGTTATTTCCACTTCTAATCTCCAGTCAGGTACAAAAAGGGAATAAAGTCCTATTCCTTCCTGTTTTCTTGCCTAGGGAAAAAGATGATAACTTTTTAGAACCCATGTGAGAAGTCAAAGATATTAAAACCAAATAGTATGAACTAGATGCATATATATAGGTCTCCACTGTGAGATATTCTGGAAAAATGAATTATTTCAGCCGGCAATCACTTCTGAAGAAATAACTTTTGAATACATTGAAAGAATTGCACTTCGCAGCCAAAAGCAAAATCGTCAAAGCACAAAATATAAGCATTGATTGTGACGCCGCACCGATCAATAAACGCACATTTCATACACGCATGCAGCAGCTTCAAGACCATAGCCGGATAGCTCCTTCCGCTAGCTTCGGCTATTTGAGCATTGTCAAAGCGATGAAACTCAAGTAATGTCGTATTCAAGGCTGACCGGACCTACCTAATTGAGCATAAGAGGGGGCTCTACAAACAACAGCAACCTGAAAAGATGGTAAGCTGAATAATTGGGCTATCCTCAAGTGGCCTAAAGTATCGCTAAGGGGTCTGAAACCATCTGGATGCCACTACCCTCTTCTGGCCTAGTGCCAAAAATGAAATCGCTTTGAAATTCGTGATATATGAAGTCTGACTCAGAACTAGCAAACTCAAAATTATATGCGACGAAAAAAATCACGTAGTCAATGCGTAAAACATTGAAATGAGATACCTAACGCTATAAATAAGACAAATCAGAAAAATAACAGAAATGCCAACAAAAAATGGAAACTAACAGCATATCGGGTACCAGCCACTTTCATTCACGGTTTCGTAGAGATGTGGATTTCGTCGACGATGCAACCAACAGCCATTACAAAGGAGACAACAGAAGAATGATAGAAGAATAGAGAGAATGATAGAGACGATCAGTCCGATTATAAGCAGAGTATAATCAATCCTGAAAATCAGAAAAAAAATTCGGAAAAATCCATCCTTGAAACTTCATTTGCGTCGATCAATTTTCGACGCGCGCGGTCGCGAACAGGTAGATTGCGTCGCGCGACCGCACGCTGTCGGTGCTTACTGGAATGTGCCACCATAGGCCACAAATCGCTCAGCTCGTGTATGTCCACTATCGGTTCGTTCAGCATCATCAGGTCCACAACAGTAATATCCCTGGAAATCATTTATATGAAAACAGAAAAAAAATCAACAAAGCAGAAGGGACTTGGGTGGCTCATGAACTGTTATATTTACACACTTATGATTCTGTATGCAGTGTACACAAGTATCCAACGGGGATCGAGGGTCGATCATAGAACATAACATATGCGACGGTGATCAGGAGCGATTTATGACAGGGTAATCAACATAACTTTCAATATAAAACTTGTTTACCGGGTGTCATTATCATGGGAATTCAGTTAACACAGTACCGCAAAGGAAAAGACGCAGAGTAGACTCTAATCCTCCAGCCTATAACCATTTGGAAAAAATATCTGATAGTTATCGGATGGACGACTCAACACTCTTCTCAGGGAGACTTTTCTGGAAATTTTTTTCATTCCAAAACTTTGTGGTGATGATTTTATTTTAGCAGTTTGTGCAATTTTTGTGTACTACTATTATAGTAATAGGTAATAGTTAGAAGTGACAACGTATAGAATGTTTTTGAGCAGCCTGAACTTAATATAACAAAAGAAATATTTTCAAAAATGAAGAAATATACAGTTATAAACAAAGAAACCGTGTTTTAAAAACATTAGGGGGGAAGAAGCAAAGAAGTAGTCCAAACTCTGTTTCGCACGTGCCCTTAGACATAGGTTGGACCTAGAGATAATCTCCCTCTGTCCTCATCAGTGGTAAGGGAGGTAGGCATGTTTGATGCAGCACTTATTTATATACTTATCTATTTTTTTAGTTAATTAGATAAACTAAGTATAAGCCAATTATAAGAAAGAACGAGTCATGTCAAGTACTAAGCTATGTTAATATTTATGTACTACATGTTGTGAATCACTAAATATTCCCTAATTAGACTACTTGAATTGTTGGTTGGAAAAAGAACGGATTCACCATATAGTAAGCGCTTCCTACCACCATAAGTGTAAATGAAAAATGAAACATGGTGAAAGTTGTTTTGATCATGGAACATTATCATATTAATCATTACCACTCGTCTCTGAGGCACTTTCGACTGTTCTGTGCTATAGGTGGGTTGTTAACGTTTTTTACTTGAATCCATTCCACTCGTCATTCCAAGTTCTTGATAACCACACTGTTGACCATTTTGAATAGTTTATATAGCCATTTATAGGAACGGTGCCTTGGTGTATCATGGATCTAACGGATTCTTCTGTGGCAATCGTGATCTCATCACAGTATATATCACAGTAATCATTCCTGGTTACTGCATGATCTTTCTCACAGCAAGTGTAGAACCAGTCACATAGCGTCCTAGACTACTTAAGGGTACGACCGAGAGAGTTCATCATTTTGTGCACCATACTTCTTTCGTAAGGTGGGTCACGGGGCCGTAAGCTAGTGATGTACTACGTATATCATGTAATTCAGTTAACTCCCACAGTTTCAGGCCTGAAGAAGGTGTTAAACACCGAGATATTGCAAAAATAATCCAAAAAACTTTCGAAACTTTTGAGGGGACTTTTGAGTTTTTTTTTTGAATAAATATTTTGGAGTCTCAATTGTTGCTGAACATTCAGATAATCATGAGACTTCGGAACAGCACAATATTAAAGTATCTGCTGAGGATAGTTTATTACCATCGATTTTAATAATGTGCAACTCTTCTGCTATATTAATGTTATCTGTTGAACAATATCAAATAAAATGAATATTCTACTTTTGATAGTATTATTATTGATGAAATGTTCAAAGAAAATGGTTTTGAACTGCTTGTTTTTGCTTCTACAATGAATGCAATGCTTAAATTCTATGGGCGATTCATGTAGTTTGGAAGTAGCATAAATAACTGGAGTAGGATGTTATGAAGATTTTCAAAATTGTTGTTTATGTTAATTTTAAAAATAAATATGGGATATAGGAAAATAATAAGTTAACTAAATTAGGAGAGAAATAATTCTCACAATAAGTATTATGGATTCTTCTTCGTCAGCTGTTATCTGCCAAATATCTTGATAAACGATTATAGGATTGCTCATGCTCTCGATTTTTTTAACTGCTCATTTGCGCCGTTGCCCGCAATAACGGAAATATTACAACGATATTGAGTTATTAGCCATAACAAGTTCATCATCAAATACAGACCGACAACAACCTCAACATCTCAAGCGGGTTACAACTTTTTAATTTTCACGAATTCAGATCTTGGGAAAGTGGTGACGGCGCCTTTACCGGCCTGCTATGCCATGCACACAGAAACATTATAACGTACATCTATAATCATCGAATTGTCCCTTTCAAAATCCATTTCGATTAGTTAACCACAAAATATGGGGATGTGCTAGTAAATAAAATCTAGGATTAAGCTGAACTGGATCCAAGAAAATGCCCGCTGTTCATTGACAGCTGACATGGCTGCAGTTTAATTTCACGTCATTGTTCACGATAATGGTCTCAGAAATTTGAGATCACGGTGAGCTCTCAAGAGCGACCTGGGTAGCCCGGTAGTGAGATCTCCCTTACAATTTATTGTAGCCTTTTTTGGTCAATAAACACTTCCCAAGAATCTTCTCACAAAAGGCTTAGCCATAATTATTCAAAAGTTCACTGTCAAAATTGGAAATGGCAGCACCTCAGACGGCCTAGCACATGGCGGCAAAGGCCTTTCTTACATATAACTGACTCATTATATCGGATTAGCTAATATTCTCCCAGCTACTAGAAATTCGAAAAAAAACCGTTACCTATATGAGTAATATCGAAAGCATTTGAACTCAAGCCACTCAACGAACCTGATCAGCACCTTCGAATGATGGACAACACGCATACGCACATTCGAGTACATGTCCTTTTGAAGTTACTGGACATGTCACCTAAAGTCCGAAAATGTACGGAGTCGAGTATTTATACGAAGAAAAGAAAACCAAGCCATAACTGTAAAGTAAATAATTAAGGACGCTTTGGGAATCTATAGAAATATACATATAATCGAATTGAATTCAAACTTTCAAATCAAATTAATGTTCAACATTTCACCACATTAATATCACACCTTCGGCCGAATTACACAATACCAATAAACGAAATAGCTTCAATTATTAAAACTGCTGAGAATGAAAGGTAATTAGGTGCTCTTGTAATGTCATTATATTGTATGATAGCGTGCGGAGGCCCAACTCTCATCTCTGGGGCGAATCAAATCCCACATCAATGCTTGTCCTGGCCAACCAAGCTTACTTTCCGTCCGGGGAAGGTGTAATAGAACCAAGCTCTCCTGGGAGGGTAAAAGCATTGTCTTTTATATCGACCGACCCTCACAAGTGTTTATAAAAGCCAAATCGCATTCACATGCCACCACGATTCTGAATCGAACAGGATGCGCGGAACATTCCGAAAAGGGATTGATCAGCGCCAAAACCTTTGAATTTTACTTTCAAAGGATAAGGCATGAGAACATGGGATGAAATAATGCCCACTTTTCACTGATAATTCTGAAAAGGGACTAACCAAGTAAGGGCGAGCCGGGACAAGACAAGTGCTATCTGTTGAAGAAAACGACTTTCCCACAGCTCGAAGCGCTCTTTTCAACGGGGATTTCGCCATATAGTCTTCTTAGACCCTCGACTTTTGCTCAAATGACTCTTTTTAGAAATCCTCATCCAGTACCATCCTCATTCAGGCAAGATCATTAGCCATGCGAAAATATGAAATACATTATTCTCACAAAACTAGTCTTTTCATGTACGGGATGTGTAGTACTAAATGTCTCGAGTGAAAGTTAGGACAAGAGCTAGAGAATAAATTCATTCGGTGACAAAAGTCAGATAAAGGTTTTGATTTTGCTAATCCCAGAGTCAGGACTTGTCTGTTGGGAAAACCTAGTGGAAAACATTAGCCTTGCTATCAAGTGTCATAATTCCATAGCTATGCTAATTTTCCTCCTACATAACCTCAAAACACTCGCTGTATACTTCTTTTTTGCGTTGACTTCCGCTCCGCCCCTTTTCTCTATAGGTTTGTTCGTCTTTCTGTCTGTCTATTTGTCCATCTGCTTGATTGTTTTTTCTGTCTGATTCCGTCTCTGTCTCTACAGCTGCCTCTCTCATTGTCATTCTCTAGTCAACCATCCTTCACAAAGCTTCTATTTTTAACCATCACCGTTCCCCTCTCCAAGCAAGTAGTCTTTCAAGGTTATATGTAGTAGATATAAGGAATGGTAAATAATATAACAATGTTGAGCACAGGATATGGAAATATGGATGAATACACTAGTCTACCTTAAGCCCTAGATGATAGAACTGGTCTCTCTTTTCATTTCAACTCACTAAACTCTACCAATTATACGAAAAACGTCTTAATTTTGAAGGTGCAAATACCTTAGCTGTAGTAGATGGTAAAAATGTGAGTAGCACGAGAAAATAGGCGTAATGGTGCAGCATCAGCCCCGTGTTTAGGGAGGGGCGTGGTAGAGGCTGGGTTGACGGGGAGCCGGGGTAAAGCGGGAAGAAGAACTGGTTCGAGACCGCCGCAACAGCAGCCATCGCTAATTGTGTTACGCCCACATAACGCGCGAAACACGCGTGTCGGTCTGTAGATGCACGGTCAAGATGTTGCCCAAGTTGAGGGAGAGGTCTAGGGTAAATCTACTGGGGTTAGGCTGAAAGATTGGGCAGAAGGTTTAATCACAAATGGCCATTGTGTCTCTGACCTTGACTATCGCCAGCTGAATGTATTTGACAGCTTGGAGAGGTAGGTTTTCTATTGATTGCGAAGTTCTATAAAACTGCCAACATTGTCAACGATGACTCAGAGAAGACTCGAACAAAAAACTAAAAGAGGAGCTCATTCATATTTCTGACGTCAACAAAGATAAACAGTACAGAAACGGAGCACAAAATTGATCGGTTCCCTCGGAACGCACCATGTTTTAATCAATTCGGTACGTGAAAAGATGGTCGTCCGTTTATACAACAAAAAGTGAAAGGTGATTGATCTTAGCATGAAGGTTCACTCCAACGGCCGAGCCTCTATGTAAACTCTTATGGTCCGGAACACATTAAACAGTTGGTTGAAAAAGGTGATTATTGAAGAGGCACACCCAGGGCACTCTCAGGTGGCCGCGTCAATACGACCCCTCATTTCTGACGTCTACAGCACTGCAAGATTGTATGTTTGTTATATTTCATGTTTTATGTAGATGTATTGGTTGTCTTAAATGTTACAATACAAATATAACAAACATTCATTTTTCCCTCAGACACAGAAAAAGGTAATCGAAGAACACAATTCGAAAATTCAATTCTACACATCATCCTTTAGGTACAAAAAAGATGATCGAAGAAGTACAATTCAAAAAAACCACAATTTTGCACATTAAATCTCGGTTGACAGCTGAGATAAACGGTAAAGTAAAAAACAGGTAAAGTAAAACGCGAAGATATGAGCAAAAACAGCAACATAAGATTAATTGGGCAACATCAAACACGAAATAAAAAAAACAATAGACCTCTTTTTCTGAACACCTCCTCTCGATTTAATCGGACACTTCTCCCACAGACCTGAAACAAAGCTGAACTAATTATACTATATAGGTAAAGTAAAACGCGAGAGTGTGAGCAAATAAACAAATCTTGAGAAAAATAAGCAAAAATATCGACCATGAAATGAAAAAAAACCTTAAAATCGCGGTTAGAAAAGCAAGTAGCGAAAGCCTGCGGCTGCGTCGCGGCGCGCCAACTGGAGCGCGCTAACCGACAAAACTCCCTGAAAAACGCAAAAGTTGACCTTGTTTGAACGATCGTAACTTTCCTCAATGTTCATCATTTGGGACCAAACTTGTTTCTTGAAAAGAACCGGGTTCGCCCTTCCTAACGAATGTTTTAGATGCTCCAAATGTTTAGAAATGCAAGAGATACGCTGGTCGAGAATTTGTCGAGGAAAATGGAAACTGCACGCGGGTTTTTTGACTTCTAACAGTTATAACTTTTCGTGCTGTGTGTCTTGCAACCATATGTATTTTTCTAAAACTAGAGACTTTGCTCTTTATAACGCGCTTTCAAACTCTTTTGTACGTCGCCTATATCTTGGGATTCTTGAGTCGAGAAAATGTCGAGGAAATTTTTTTCCCATCAAAAGCGTGACAGCGCCACAGAGAGCGTTTAAAACATCTTCAGAAGCAGCCCCATGCTTTGTAAACAGTTTTCGTGGTAGCAGTGCAGTAAAACCAATACCTCAGCTTCGCCTTCCTCGCTCTGGATACGCGCCATGCCTCCTACCTTCGCAGTAGACTGATTGGATGGGCAGTAGATGTAATTTGAAGGGTGGTTGACCTAACAAGATGATTTCATGTGGCTATCAGATAGGACATACATTTGTAACTCCCGCTTTGGGGATCCGCCATGCACTGGTCTTCTGCTACAAGTTGCAGATAACATTACGGTGCGAGTGATCAGTGAATACTCTTTGAATGTTCAATGTTCTAATGAACAGTGAGCACATCAGTGCACGCTCCACTGTACAAAGTATATTCAACTACATCGCAATTGTATTGCATTAATGCTTGTTCCTCTGTCCTTTTTCGCTCTTTTCTCGTGGATGTGAATGCGCTGTGGATACGCCACCCAAACTTTAACGAGATATCGTCACTGGGTTTTACCGCTATTCGTTCGACACAATTTGTGGAGCGTGCGCTGAGCGAAGGATGCCGAAGCTGGCACGCTGCTTGAAATCTGAACCTCAACGATTATGGAATACTTGTCCTGGAAACTAAGTCAATTTGGATGAGATACTATTCTCTGTCAACTGACCAGCAGTTTTGTTACAATGTCTAATTTTCAGGCTGACATGACCAGTGACTTCGCTTTGATAAGTTTCGCGGACTTTAATAACCAGAAGTAGTCACGGAAAGCTAGACATGAATTAGAGGAGTTCTTCGCTGTGGGCAGTTCACAGGAGGAAAACCATATGTATGGACTTTGCATTTCACGACATCAGGTTGTTCTTGTCATCCCGCTAGCAGTGCCAATTTTGAACGCAGTTTTTCACCAGCCATTAGGCTCAGAAGAGGTGAGAGGAGCAATTTAGCAAGTGAAACCTTAGATAGTCTGATGAGGTCAGCTTCACCAAAGCCTGATGAGGTCAGTTTAACCCTTTTAACGCTCCATGTAGTTTAACTTAAAACCGACAACACTTGTCTCCATATCGAAAATCTACTGCGTACTTCAACACGATGAACCTGGCGTACTTACCGTTACGCCCGAATCTCTGGCCAAGCAGTGGGCTAACTCACTTCCTGGTCCAGGATTTTCTGCCCACATGCCATCGACATTTAAAACTTCTGAAAGGTTTATGAAGCATGAGGAGTCAATTGTTCCAGGTTTACCTCTCCGATGATAGTTGAAGCTCAGGATTTCAGATGCTGCACAAGATCTTGTAAGACCTTCTGCCCAGCATTCTACAATCGTACATAAGCTCAATAGCAGAGCAGATGCACACGTCCTACGCGTGCCAAAAGAGGATCTTGAGATAGCGAAAGCAATGATCTTCTCTTCCGGTGCTTCGCGTGATGAAGATAATAATGATAAAGACGTTTCATAAGGCTTGAATTTTTATTTAAACATTGTACATCAAACCAATTGCATGCACCACTGCAACAGAGTTATAATTCAACAAGCATACTGTACTGGATCGCTCATCTCCATTGGTCGTCTTTGATAGGGTGACTGATATAACCTGAAAGAAAAACGTGTTCATTTGAATTCCCCAGATAGACGTGCTAGCTAATGACACGTTTCGCTTCTCATATTCATATAACCTTACATTCTATCATTGCTGAACTCCGCAATAATCACCCCCTTTTCGTCCATCGAATAGGGGGGAATTTCGTCCCCCCTCAAGAAATCCTCGACCCCCCGAGTACTCTGCATGTGGCTACTTCTGGAGAGGTTTCAAGGCACTCTTGTGAGGCTGTCACGCTTCTGATTTGAAAAAATTTCTCTTCGACATTTCTTCGACTCGTATGTATCAGGATCTGAGCAAAATACAAAGGCGTTTTAAAGCACGTTCTCATTCTTGTCAGTCAAGGCGGCTCAGGGCAACCGCTGGCTTTCGCCTTTTCATCGCATGCAACTGCGATTTTCATGGATTTTTCATTTTGCTATTATTCTTTTCTATTTTTTCTCTTCCAATATCTTTGCTCGGTCGCGCTGTATTTTGATTGTATAATTCTTCTTTTGGTTTTTTTTTGACGTGATCGAGGCTAGACATTGTGCAGCATCGGCACAGGCTGTGTGCAAGCAGGTTTCGTGGTTTCTTGATTTCGATATTGTTGTTTTCTACTTCTCCTTCTTGAATATCGTTTTTGCCTTCTCATTCGTGTTGTATGTTAGGTGTATGAATGTTTTAAGTTTTTCTTTCAGGTGACTGAAGCAGTCTTGAGGAAGATTTCATAAACTGCGCTCTTGTTACTGAAAGCTAATACCATACCCACCATTAGGGGTACCGTTTCCTATTCCGTTTTTGATGACATGTGTTTATCTCGCTTGTTCGGTGAAGAAATGACAATAAAGCTGTTTGGTAAGTTCATTCCCATAAGAAAACCATTACAAATACATGGCAACAGAGTACTTTGCAATATTATGCAATCCGGCAGCAGTAACTGACGTTGTTAGTGGGTAAAGAGGGAGAGTTATATGTGGGCCTCGTAGACAGGGTTCGTATCGAAGTAACCATTTTTCTGAGTGCTCTGAGAATATGTTCCATTCCAGCTTAGACGAGCATCGGATAAGTATCAAAGACGGCTGCCTCATCGTGACAATCCGTGTGAATGGCCACGTTGGCAGGGGTGACGGTTGGGACACACGAATCTAGGCCGTGACCCTGTGACAGCCTGTGGCCTTTGCCCTGTGACATAAATAATACAGACAATTTGACTATACAACGGAACAGACTTACAAGGAGTACACGATTTACATGAAGAAATTGTCTGAATTATTTAAGGCTTAGATCAAAGGCCACAGGCTGTTACAGGATCACGGCCTAGATTCGTGTGTCCCAACCTACACCCCGTTGGCAGTAGCAGAGGAAGTCTGGAAAGGGAGTATGGAGGCGAAATCATGAGTCTGAGAGACGCTGAGGGAGAGGGATTTTCGAACTGGCTACACCCCATAATCCAGCAGTCTGTAAGTCACTTTTTTCGTGGGAGCGGGAGCACAAAAGATAAGCTACATCAGTGGGGGAGACAGACAGTGATTGACTATATTCCCGACAGAAGACCCGCTCTCAAACTTGTGACTGACATCAAAGTACTGTTGGGAGAGAAGCTGAAACTTAGCACAAGCTCGCCATATAGATTTTTAGAAAGACAATGGTCAGAATCGAAAGTAGAATGCGATGGTAGACGTTGCATAAAGTGTAAGAGAATAAATTAAGCGAAGTGTCGTGGAAATGGTTTCGGAGATCCCTACGGTCCAATCCAGAAGACGTGAAGGGAGCAGTTAAGGACACGAGGCGCCAAGGAAATACTAGGCGAAACTTGAGGTGGTTGGGGTGATAAAGAGGCTTGGATCGGGAAAGAAAATACTCAAAAGGTATAGAGGATACGAATAAACCCGATCTCTATGAGAGGAGATGGACGGTCAAGATGCAAGAAGTGCTATCGAAGGATAAGGAATTTCATTCATCGGAAAAAGAGGATTTTCAATATATAGGAAGCAACCTAACTGCTGAAGTGACATGTATCAAGCAGTGAAATCTCGAATATACGGCATGGCTGAAATGCTATTGATTGTGATCCAAAAGGCACTCAATACTGTATGGGAGCGCATTTTAGTCCATAGCAATGCATCACGAAGTACATGCACATTGCAGAAAGGAGGATACTGAGAGGGGCATGTGGCTGGACACTGGAACGTTAGCAGTAAGGGCGAGTATGCCATCAGCTTCTGAGCAACTAAAGATGTGGAGTACGGCTACGATGGTACGGACACGTGCTCGTTGTTATTAGGCTAAGGAACCTTCAAGGCGGTCTATGCCTTCACTGTTAACAGCTTTAGAGCCGAAGACCTGGGCAGACAAACACGGAGAGCTCCAGAAAGGAAATGGATAGGTCTATCAACAAGAACCTATGATATCGGGAATATAAGTGTGAATGTCATAGAAAAAACAAACGGTGACATAAGGCAAAAGTTAGAAATCATATGAGATTAGCTCTAGGGAGAAGAGTAAGTCGCTCGCTGCTTACCTGGGCCGGAACTATCTCTCATCTGAATTTCCCATTACAGAAATTATTACGGAGAAAATTTCCGCTCGATGATATCTCGTAATAGGATTCCACCAGCATTAGCTCTTCCTTTAATGATTGTTGCACTTGTGTTCGTCTTCAAATCAGTCACGTCTCTTGAAAAATGCGCCTTCCGTTCTACACATAACAATGCTCTAGTTACCGGATATTTTTCGTGCAGCGGTGATTTACGCTATGTCCTAGTGCTGAATATTGACTGCAGTATTTCTCTCTTTTACATTCGCAGAACTGGCTTCTACTCGATGAATTTGTGAGTCAGTGCTATTACGTTCTAGACGTTTCAATGAGCGGGCGACAGAGCTGCGAATGCACTCATATGAGGGAACATTATCCGAATAAAAAGGTGTCTAGCTGAGCGAGCGCACAGTAGCTACCTCTCCATTTTCATCTGTTATTAGCGGAATCATGTATTATATGAAGAAATGAAATGTTATGTCAAGCATTCAGATCAGAAGAGCTCTGAGAGCAAAAGAGCTGGAGCACAGACCTGAAAGAGTAGCAGTGAACGTTTAGTGTGAACGGTTGAAAAAGTGATAGGCTCCTTTTTTTCCTCCTTTCTATACATGTCCCGCCGGAGTTAAAGGTAACTGATGTCCCAAGCCATCATTGGTGAATTCAGTCAAAAAACTTACAAATTCTGTAGGAATGTGAATTTTTGAGGAAATACGAAAATAAAGAAAAATTCCTAGATAACTGTTCTGGTAGAAACTCCACAGGATAGGTTACGTTTAACACAATGCCTTGTAGCTTCCTAATGTGTACGACTGGATAAAGAAAATGGAAAGTGAAAATTTTACATTCTCGGAACCATATTTCTCTGTGTTGGTTTGCCCATGTCAGCACACATTCAGCTGTGTGAATAGCAGTTTTTCCGCCCCCAGTGGCTTCTTGTTATCTCGTGAAGCAGTATAAATAAAGCCAATGTATGATACATGCGTACATCGCCAAACTAAATGTTCTTTCACATTCTCCTCGCGCTTGTTCTCTTGAGTGCCTTCACGGCTCAGGGAAAGGACGATGTAGGCTATTTCTTGAGGCTTGTTGATGCCTACTACATATAATCAATCTTTCTTCAGTGCTTTGACGATCCATATGAAGACTATTGCTGGGCAATGAAGTTTAGTGGCGGATGCAAAAACCCTGACCCATTCTACAAGGCACTCGCGAAAGCCTGTCGTAAAACTTGTGGCCTTTGCAAGTAGCATTATGGCTATAGTATGTGACAGTAAACATCTCTCGAAATTTCGTGTCTTCACTCGTGTGTTGGCCTTCACCATAATTTTATCAAGCTTGAGCTTGGCCATACACCTCTGCTAACCTTACCACCACGCAAATGTGGTATGACCAACGTGGAAAGAAGGATATCGCTTGAACAATTTTCGAAGACATAGCGCGTGAGGGATATAATTAAGATAATATGAAAAGCCGAATACTACGAAATTGCGTCACTGCCGATAAGTCATAATAGCGACGGTGGTCAAACCGGGCCAAAAATTACCGCTACGAAGCCAAGTGAGCGAGTCGTTCAGGACATATTAGAACACAATACCCTATCCACACCATTCTCTTGTCACAAAAGTGTACTAATAGTTATCGTAGGTAACCCAGGCCGAATAACTGGCTCTCAAAGCTAGATGCTTGAACCATTCACGATCACGTCCTTTCGAAAAACCTCGCTTTGGATCCAGGACGCTTGCGCACACCCGCCCGCCCCCTTTCTGCTAAGCACAATAGATTGGCATGGCTACAGACTGTCGTTCTTCATCCTGATTTACTTTCGGATGCTGTTTTTCGTTTTCGGCTGCTATTGTAAGCACTCTACCGTGTTCGGTGATGGACGCCATTTTAGCCTAAGGAAAGGAAGTGAATCGTTTTCCAATAAACGTAGGCAACAATACTCTGAATGTGCACTTTTACGAATGTAGGATAGTACCAGGTGCGAACGGCAAAGTTTAAAGGGTTCTCCTATGTATATTATGAACGCTCAATGTTTTTCATTATTCATTTTCTCGTACACATAAAGAAACTACAAGGAATCATTGTAATAAACGTAACCTACCCCGTGGAGTTTCAATCAAAACAGTTACCTAATAATTTTTTTTGTTTTTCCCTCAATTATTCACATTCCCACAGAATTCGGTATTGAATAGAGTTTTGTCTGATTGAAATCGCTGGTTTCAATGATCGCTTGGGACATCAGTCACCTTCAAACTCAGAACCCCTGTGCGACATGTACAGAAAGGAGGAAAAAAGGAACCTAAGTTTCTCAACCGTCCACTTCAAAACATTTTCTGCTGCTCTTCCTAGTTTTCTTTATGCCGACCTTTTTGTTCTGCATGCTTCACTGACATTTCATTTCTCCGTACAATACATGTTTCCGCAAGTAACAGCTGAAAATGGATAGGCAGCTATCGTGCGCTCGCTCAGCAACACACCTGCATTGACTTTATTCATATAATGTCCCCTAACATGAATACATTCGCACCTCTGTCGCCAGCTCAGTGTAAACACCCACAGCGTAATCGCACTTGTTCACAAATTCATCGACTTGAAGCTAGTTCTACGAATGTAATAAAGGGAAAATTGCAGTGAATATTCAGCACTGAGACATAACGTAAATCACCGGTACAAGAAAAATATTCGGTAATCAGAGCATTGTTATGTGTAGAATGGAAGGGGCATTTTTCAAGGGACGTAACTGATTTGAAGACGGACACAAATGCAACAATCAGCTGGTGGAATCCTATCACGAGATTAGCGAGCATAAATCTTTCTCCGTAATAATCCAGATGAGGGATAGTTGCGGCCTAAGTGTAAGAGAGCGACGAGCGCTCTTCTTTCTAGAGCTACTCCCATGTGGTTCCCAATTTTCGTCTTATTACTCCGTTTGTTTTTTTCCTATAGCATCTACTTTTATATCCCCGATATAATAGGTTCTTGTTGATAGCAACTTTCCATTTCCTTTTTGGACCTCTCCGTGTTTGTCTGTTGGGTATTCGGCTCTGAAGCTGTTCACATTGAACGCTTATAAGCGATTTCGAAGGTTCTTTAGTCTACTAACAGCGAGCACGTGCCCGTACCTTTGTAGCCGGTACTCCACATCTTCAGTTGAACAGGAGCTTATGGCATGCTCGTCCTCATTGCTAACGTTATCCAGTGTCCAGCTACATGTCCCTCTCAGCATCCTTCCTTCTGCTAAGTGCACGTACTTCGTTATGCTTTGCTATGGACTAATATACGCTCCCATACAGTATTGAGGGTTTCACCACCGGACAATACACCTTGCCTTTTGGATTACAGTCGATAGCATTTCATCCATGCCGCATGTTCGAGATTTCGCGTATGATCCATGTTACTTTGAGGAACTAGATAGCTTCGTAGTACTGGAAACCCTCTCTTTCCGGAGGTTGAAATTCCTTATCCTTCGATAGCACCTCCTACCGTTTCTGCATTCTAGCTGAAGTTCCTCTCTGCTATTCGCTATTGGGCAACGTCGTTAGCGTAGAGGAAGATAGTCAGCTGACCTTCAATAAGATCTTTCGCAATGATGTTCAGAGTGAGCAGGTGGAGTCAGGGCTGATAATTGGATGAGCAGGTGGAACAAGGGCTGATTATTGAGGTATCCTTACTGTAATGTCCACTTCACTTCATAAGAATGCTTCAGCTGGTAGAACACACTCCTAACGAAAGATGTAAGCTTTCATGGCACAGTCCGCTTTCAAAAATCCATCCAAAGCACTGATTAAGAAAGGCGATCAAAGACCTTCTATAAATCAAAGAGTGTCAGGTAACACTGTCGACCCTTTTTTCTTTGTCCTTTTTTCTTTGTACTTCTGCATGACTTGTCCAGCGATGAAGATCGCTACCGTCGTCGACCACCCAGACATGAGGTCGAACTGTTGCTGGGAGACTGGGAATAATCATTTGAGCTTCAAGTCGACCAATCGCTCACGTAGCTTTATGGTATGCGCTGTAAAGTGATCCTTAGCCAGCTAAAATTTTCCATGCGTCCCCTTTTTGTTCAAAGATGACAGTGGGGGTACTGGTATCCCAGTCACCCGCAATCTTTTTTTGAGCGGAGACAGTGTTGAGGAGTTGCGTTAGTCAGCATATTTCGTACTCCTAAGGGTCTCTCATGCTCCTATCGGTACCACATCCCGGCGAACGCCTTTACAGTTCTCATCTTTCCCAACACTGGATCCACTTTTTCATCAGTCTAGGATGGGATGGATCCAGCCAAGGTCTTCGTGGGCTTTCGTTGCGAGGGATCTCCTCATTGAAAAGCTCATCGAAGTACTCCCGTCACATCACCTTGATCTCGGCTGGCCTCCTCACACCCTCACTGCTCTTGACCGACTCTAGCAACGAAACGAACTCGCAAACGGTATATTGACCGTCCATCTCCTCTTATAGGGCATCGGTTTTATTCGTATCTTCTATGCCCTTTGAGCCTCTTCGTTCCCGATCCAAGCATCTTTATCACCCCTGAAGATACCTCGAGTTTCGCCCAGTATTTTCTTGGCGCATCGTGTCCGTTACTGCTTTTTTTCTTGTCCCGTGGATTGGACCGTAGGGATCTCAGAAGCCATGTCCAAGTCCCTTCGCTAATGTTTGCTCTCTTACACTTTATGCAACGTCTACCATCGCATTCTACTTTCGATTCTGACCATTGTCTTTCTAGAAATCTATATGGCGAGCTTGTGCTAAGTTTCCAGCTCCTCTCCTAACAGTAATTTGATGTCTGTTACAAATTTTAGGGCCGGCCTTCTGTCGAGAACATAGTTAATCACTGTTTGTTTCTCCCATTGATGTAGATTATCTTTAGGGCTTCCATTTCCACGAAAAGGTGACTTGTAAACCGCTGTATCATGGGCTGTGGCCAGTTCGAAAACCTCTCCCCCTCAGCGCTTCTCAGACTCATGCTTTTGCCTCCATGCTCACTTTCCAGGCTTCCTCTATTATTGGCAACGCGGCCATCCACATCCCTTGCCACGATGAGGCAGCCTTCTTCGATACCTATCTGATGCTCGTCTGAGCTGAGCTAGAACTTGTCCTCAGTGCACTCTCAAAAATAATGGTCGCCCTCTCTATGGGGTCCATATACGACTCTTCCCCTTTACCCACTACTGCTGCCGGATTGCATAATATTGCAAAGTACTCTGTTGCCATGTATTTGTAATGGTTTTCCTGCGCAAATAAATTTTCCAAACAACTTAATTGTTATTTCTTCAACCAACAAGAACGAGATAAAACACGTGCAATCAAAAACGAAATAGGAACGGTGTCTCCTCATGGGGGGTATGGTATAAGAACTTTCAGTAACAAAAGAGCGATTCATGAAATCTTCCACAAGACAGCTTCAATAACCTGAAAAAAATTAAGAACATCCTTACGTCTAAAATACAACACAAATAAGAGAGCAAAAACGATATTCGAGAAGAAGAAGTAGAAAATGGTAATCATGAATTCAAAAAAAATCACACACCTACAACAACAAAATTGCTTACAAATTGTGCCGATGCTTTCGATGTCCGGCTTCGATCATCTGAAAAATCTTAAGATCATTCATACACCTGATAAATACAGCACGAGTAAGAAGGCAAAAATGATATTCATGAAAGGAAGTAGAAAGCAACATTCTTGAAATTAAAAAAAACCATAAACCCTGTTTGCACACACCCTGTGCCGAGAATGCTCCAATGTCTGGCTCCGATCACAACGATATTCAAGAGAAAAAATAGAAAACATAAATGAAAACTCATGAAGTCGCAGTTGCATGCGATGAAGAGGGGCAAGCCAGCGATTTGACCGACAAGAATAAATGCTTGCTCTTTGTAACGTGTTTCAAAACTCCCTTCTATTCTGCTCTGATCTTGATATGTACGAGTCGAGGAGATGTCGGCGAGAAACTCCTCACAGGGAGTGCTTTGAAACACCTGTAGAAGCAGCAACATGCTCTCCAATCACTTTTCTGATGGCCTCACAGGGAGTGCTTTGAAACACCTGTAGAAGCAGCAACATGCTCTCCAATCATTTTTCTAATGGCAGTACAGTATAATTCACCTCTCAGCGTTTGCCATCTTCGCTCTAGGTACAAGCAATGCCTTCTACCTTCACAACGAACAGTAGATAAAATTGGAAGTGCGTTTGGCCCTACAAAATGTTCTCGCGTGGCTATCAGATAGGACAGCAGGTCATAGGTGTGTAGCAAATGCTCATGGCTTTGGGGATCCGCCGCGGGCTCGACTCCGACTCCGCACTGTATTTTCTGGATTTAGTTGAAAGGTGCCCAACCCTTCAAAAAGTTCTTATGCTGTTATTAGGTGAAGTGCTAGATTAGCTATGAAAATGTCCTCAAATAACTGCTCAGGCAGCACCTTTGTTGCGGCTGTACGGTGAAGCATCATGGTGTTGTGCCTGCTTGAGCACAACCAAGCCACGCCCACCCAACCAAATCACACCTGACCTCAGACGGACAAATTCTCAACGTGGCACACACGTGGGAAGGAAACCTGTGACGAGGGAAGACTATTCAATGGAACAGCCATTTCGATGATGCATGCAGCTTCCTTGTTGTAAATTTGTTTGTCTAGGGCCTGGTGTGATTGGGTCGTTGAGTCGGCGTGGCTTGTTTGGGTTCAAGCAGGCACAACACGGTAAGGGTGCACTGTATAGTTGCAAAAAAATGTAGCCTGAGCAGTTATCCAAGGACCTACTCGCCCCAAGAAAGTAAGCCACCAATATTAGTATCGCGTGGTGTTCCTTTAACTGCAGTAGTGCCATTTTCTTTCCTTAGATGGATACGGACATGTCGGTTCCTTGCACGCGTCACTGACTACACTATGGTAGTAATGCTTCAACATAAAGGCACTGTTTACGATAATAGGAATATCTTGATTACATCCGCGAGTAAATGGCCCTTCTTCAACAGCAAAGATGGTGCCATTACCGCAGGGTGAGAGCGAATGCTAGACGCGTAAATAACCCGTAAATGAGATGGTGGCCAGAGTTTCAAAGTATCCTACACCTATCTATGATATAGCCAGCGAGGCAGATGTGGCTCTTACGTGTATGAGAGGATGACCATTTCAAGGGAAAACTTGTCTAAATAATTGCTTCTAGGCTGCAAGTTCGCTAAAGCTAAAGGCCAGGACCACCTCATTTCCAGAGTTCTAAGAATTTTTCTTTGATTTTTCTTCATTTTTGTGCTCTTCAGCACCCCCAGAGTCCTTATGGAGAGCAACGAGGCCGAAAATTGTAATAACTTCACCTTTGATACAGCATCTTTCTGGCACTCATTGTATGACACTGCTCGAATGCAGCGGCAAACCACATGCCGCTATAGTACTGATATGGAAAGTTCGCAAAAGTGAAAGCAATATCACTTCTAGTCCTAACGGTTGTAATCAGAGACGTCTAGTGAGCTTTCATTCGTTACGGAATTAGTTACTTTTTCTGCTGATATGAACTTTTATTTGCAGAACTGTAACAATATCATAGAAGCAGATCAATAAAAATAAAGTGTCTTCATTTCTAGTTTTAATCTTCAGGTCCTGTCCGATGCAAAATTCCTTTTACTCAGCTGACTCCAAGTGCATCTATTGATCACTGTCGAGCAGATGAATATTACCTAAAGCAAAGATGTTTACTTCACATTCCCTCACATGAGTTTCCTGTGGAACCCCGACCTCTTCTCATCTGTTTGTTGAAAGTTCAGCTTTCTAGTACTTATGGCTATCCTCTACAGACACCTACCTCCTCCTATATGTTCGAATACGACCTCTCTGTCGAGGATCCCTCGACTCTTGGTGTACTCTGCACGCTACATACAGGTAGCCTTGCATCTTTTGAATTTCGTTGATGAGTCACGTGTCACGTGTCGCCTGTCGTCCCGTTGCTCTTCGAAAGTCTCGAGCTGGGGCCAGCAACGTTTCCATTTGCCACTGTAGCAAGCCATGCAGTCCAGTGTACCTTTCTGGCTTTAGAAACATGCAGCATCTCGTTTCCTTAGCGCAGAGCTTTCGTGAAGAAGTCTGACCATCGGGGCAGCGGTCGCCCAGGTGTTCGCTTCACGTTCTGAGGGATCCAGTCAGCAACCGTCCTGGTCCAGTGGTCATCGCGATATCGCGTGCGTGTCCGACCCACCTAATCTTAGATTCCTTGGTAAATACGGCGGCGTCCCTAATTTTTATTCGGCGACGTAGTTCAGAACTCCGGATTCCTCTCTGCAATTGCGTGTATCGGAATCAGGACATTCCCAGGAGTCGAGGGAAATGGCCGCGTCAATACGACCCCCCCCCCTCTTCTGGTTCACGAATACGACCTCCCCCCTTTCTACAGCACCGCAAGATTGTATGTTTGTTATATCCATGTTTTGTGTAGTTGTATTGGTCATTTGTAAATAAATGTTACAATACAAATATAACAAACATTCATTTTTCCCTCAGGCACAGAAAAAGGTAATCGGAGAACACAATTCGAAAATTCAATTCTACACATTATCCTTCAGGTACAAAAAAGGAGATCGAAGAAGTACAATTCAAAAAAATTACAATTTTACACATTAAATCTCGATTGACAGGCTAAATAAACGGCAAAGCAAAACACAGGTAAAGTAAAACGCGAAGATATAAGCAAAAACAGCAACATAAGATTAAGTGGGCAACATCAAACACGAAATAAAAAAACAATAGACCTCTTTTTCTGAACGCCTCCTCTCGATTTAATCGGACACTTCTTCAAGGGACCTGAGAAAAAAAGCAAAACTAGTTATATAGGTAAAGTAAAACGCGAAAATGTAAGAAAAAGAACAAGATAAGAATAAGTAGGCAATATCGAACACGAAGAATGAATAGAAAACAACAAACCTTTTCTGGACACCTTCCCTCGATTTAATCGGCCTAATTAAAACTAATTATATGTAAAGTAAAACGCGACAGTGTGAACAAATAGACAAATCTTCAGAAAAATGAGTGAAAACATCAACTTCGAAATGAGAAACCTTTAAACCGCGGTTAGAAAAGCATGTAGCGAAAGCCTGCGCCTGCGTTGCGGCGCGCCAACTGGAGCGCGCTAACCGTCAAAAACGCCTGAAAATCGCAAAAGTTGACCTTAATTGAACGATCGTAACTTTCCTCAATCTTCATCATTTGGGACCAAACTTGTTTCTTGAAATGACCGGGTTCGCTCTTCCTAATGAATGTTTTAGATGCTCCAAATGTTCAGAAATGCAAGAGATACGCTGGTCGAGAATTTGTCGAGGAAAATTGGAACTGCACGCGGGTTTTTTGACTTCTAACAGTTATAACTTTTTCGTGCTGTGTGTCTTGCAACCATATGTATTTTTCTAAAACTAGAGACTTTGTTCTTTCTAACGCGCTTTCAAAGTCTTTTGTACGTCGCCTATATCTTGGGATACTTGAGTCGAGAAAATGTCGAGGAAATTTTTTTCCCATCAAAAGCGTGACAGCGCCACACAGAGAGCGTTTAAAACATCTTCAGAAGCAGCCCCATGCTTTGTAAACAGTTTTCCTGGTAGCAGTGCAGTAAAACCAATACCTCAGCTTCGCCTTCCTCGCTCTGGATACGCGCCATGCCTCCTACCTTCGCAGTAGACTGATTGGATGGGCAGTAGATGTAATTTGAAGGGTGGTTGACCTAACAAGATGATTTCATGTGGCTATCAGATAGGACATACATGCGACTCCCTCTTTGGGGATCCGCCATGCACTGGTCTTCTGCTACAAGTTGCAGATAACATTGAAAGGGTGTTCCCCGATGCGAGTGATCAGTGAATACTCTTTGAATGTTCAATGTTCTAATGAACAGTGAGCACATCAGTGCACGTTCCACTGTACAAAGTATATTCAACTACATCGCAATTATAATGCATTAATGCTTGTTCCTCTCTCCTTTTTCGCTCTTTTCTCGTGGATGTGAATGCGCTGTGGATACACCACCCAAACTTTAACAAGATATCGTCACTGGGTTTTACCGCTATTCGTTCTACACAATTTGTGGAGCTTGCGCTGAGCGAAGGATGCCGAAGCTGGCCCGCTGCTTGAAATCTGAACCTCAACGATTATGGAATACTTGTCCTGGAAACTAAGTCAATTTGGATGAGATACTATTCTCTGTCAACTGACCAGCGGTTTCGTTACAATGTCTAATTTTCAGGCTGACATGACCAGTGACTTAGCTTTGATAAGTTTCGCGGACTTTAATAACCAAAAGTAGTCACGGAAAGCTAGACATGGATTAGAGGAGTCCCTCGTTGTGGGCAGTTCACAGCAGGAAAACTATACATATGGACTTCACATTTCACGACATTAATCAGAAAACGGCAAAGTGTTCACGTTTTGTGAACTGGCCTAACTGCAACAGGCCGGAGTGCAGACGTGCGATAAGAGTATAACCCGTTCCTTCAGGAAATTGTCACAGCCATCTTTACCAAGGCCTGATGATGTCAGTTTTACCAAATTTTAGCACTTAAAACCGCCAGCACTTATCTCCTTATCAAAAAATCGCTGCAAAGTTCAACACAATGAACCTAGCGTACTTACCGTTAGGCCCGAATCTCTGGGAAAAGTCAATTATTCCAGGTGTTTTTTCCACTACATGCCTCTCCGATGATAGTTGAAGCTTAGGATTTCAGCTGCTGCACAAACCTTGTGAAACCATCAGCCCAGCATTCTATAATCGTACATAAGCTCAATAAAGGCGAAGGTGGTGCAGTGACAGATGGCGCACATACCACTCTCATGGTGCGGGGATCAAATCCGCATCAAAGTCCGCCTAGGCCAATCAAGCCTTCCATCCCTCCGGGGCCGGCAAATTGGTACTAAAAGCACTGACTTATACACTGGCTGGTCACCGCAAGTCATTGTATCGGCCACATCACATTCACTAGCCATCACGTTTCTAGGAACTAGAATGTACGGCGCATCCCAGGAAGGGATTGTTTAACGCCAAAATCTTTATCTGCCAACTTTCAAGCTCAATAGCAGACCAGATGCACACGTCCTGCGCCTGCCAAAAGAGGATCTTGAAATAGCAAAAGCAATGATCTTCTCTTCTGGTGCTCTGCGTGATGATGATCATAGGTTTTTCATAAGGCGTTTCATAAGGCTTTTGCTTTACTTTACTTCATAGTTCGCTCTACTTTTTATTTGAACAGTATACACTGAGCCATTTACATGCACCACTGCAACAAAGTTATAACAATTCATCAACATCAACAACAAGCATACTGTACTGCTCTTCTTCATTGGTCTTCGTTGGTGGGATGACTGATATAACCTGAAATAAAAACTTGTTCATTTGAACCTAGATAGACGTGTTAGCTAATGACACGTTTCGCTTCTCATACTCATATAACGTTACATTCTATTATTGCTGACCTCCGCAATTACGACCCCCCTTTAGTCCATCAAATACGCCCCCCCCCCTCCCTCGAGGAATCCTCGACTCCCGGAGTACTCTGGGCACACCGAATGCCGGCAATGCCTAAAGCTTCTCATAGAACCCCCTGTGTTGACCTTTTTATTGGAAATGTATTTTAGGCTTTATTATAATTAGCATATTAGCGGAAGTATATTCTAGTAATATTATGGTCAAGCAGTGGATTGAGGAAAAATTTCAGGAAATGTCCCTGAGTCTATCCTGACAGTACAACCTGTTTATGTGTCGCTAAAGATGGTCGTTAATCGTACTATCAGTATCTAGTACAATTTATGAAAGGCGATCGGCAGCAAACCATATTGAGATAAATTAAATATTTGAAAGTTATAATTGCAGAGAAATTAAATTTCATATAAAAATGAAAAATAGGGATAAATCCGTCTCACAGTGGTTATGACTACCGTGAATTCTTCGTTGGCGGTAGACCTAAGCGCTACCAAAAGAAAGTGTGCAACAGAAGTCAAAGAAGGAATCGTCATTTTTGAGATGGGTGAAATGAACGGATAATCCAGATAAATTGTCTAATTGTACTAGGTGCCCCTTTCCCCTATGAATGCCATCCACAGAAGACTGCGGGAGCGAAAGGTACCAGAAAGTCTCCAAAAAATGTTATTAAAATCTCCTACTACCTAATAAAAGCAGGTCTTCACCAACTAGAGGCACCACAACCACAAATTTTTGCTTGGGCCCTATAGCAAACATATATATTAAGCTTTGCAAAAAAAAGGTTTTGTTTTCTTGTTTGAACTTGTTGTTTTAATGTAAAGTGTTATATGCCATTCAGAAGCATATTTTATTCTCTTCTAGGGATAGTTGTCAAAAATTTATTATATTGTTTTTTCCGCCACTAATTTGGGTTCTAACTGCAGATGTAGAAATTTGATTACCGCAATGATTTCTTCTACGAGTTGCACTAGCATGATAAGTTTCGCTCTGACGATATCAGCCTGTAGAATGAGCCCTATGATTTTTGGTAGTCTGCAGCTGGTCTCATCCATCACAGTTTTCTGAATCCATCCGAATTCATTACGGCAAAGAAGAACTGTTAACAGATCGACGAAATGCACCAGAAGCTCCGATGTGTTGCCGAGATAAGCCAATATGAAGGTACCAATTCTCCTTCACGAGCAACTGACCCTGAGAAAGCTGAACGAATTGGGCTACGAGGCTCTACCTCATTTGCCATACTCATCGGACCTCTCGCCACTCGACTAGCACTTCTTGAACATTTGGACAACTTCCCCACGAAAAATGCTTCAAAAGCCGAGACGATGGCAAAAACGCCTTCGTTGGCTTTACCGCCTCCACATCCCTGGACTTCTATGCTATGACATAGAAAAAACTTGTTTTTCGTAGGCAATAATGTGCTGATTCTTATGGTTTTTGTTTCGATTGGTAAAGTTTATTCTGAGCTATGCAAGTTACATTCGTTTGAAGTAAGGGTTTGAAAACTTGCATTTCTTTTGCAACGGCCTAATACCATATCCTGGGCAATATGGATACTGCACCTTCGTCCTTGCTAAAAGGCAAGAGCATCCTTTCTTATTGTTGATAGCTGCTGATTTTTGACGCAGCCCGCGATGCGAAAGTTGTTACAAGTATGATGAGTTATAGGCAAAAGCTTCGGTGTCGGACGGGATTCGAACCCGCACTCCATGCTTGTGGAGCATGTAGTGCGAGTCCGAGTCCCGTCCGACAGCTAAACTTTTGCCCATAACTTAGTATACTTGTAGCAAAAGCAATCGGTAAGAATTCGAACCACACTCCTGTGCATCCTTATGCATGCTCAGCAACAATATATCAAAAGGCTAATCCGAATGTCCGAGAAAGATCCGAGTGTATGAAACCAACAGAAAATGAAGGATATTAAATGGAGGACCCAGACCCTTTTGGAAGCGCCACGCATCCTATTTCTATTTGCCATCGTGTCAGCATTCGAATGCCATGTGTACGTTGCCAGTCCATGTACATTGCCGAGATTTACTCTACTAGACAAGTCTGAAACCAGTTGGTGAGTCCCGAAGGGTTTGAAGCTTGCTACCTTAGGAGGCAATGATCCAGGAATTGATCCGCGAGCTGTTCTTCTTGCCTCCATAACACACCTCCATCTCGGCGCAAAATATGAAAAAAAAGGAAAAAATGGAGATGTTTCTAGAGGTGCTGAGAAGATTTTTCCCTTTTTGTATGTGAGTCAAGTTGTGAAATTCGAGATTCCTCATTAAAATCGACAGAAGAGGTCAGGAGTGTAGAAGTAGATCAGTAGTACCAGTGGTACCTAGCAATATGCGTCTCGACTTGTATGGCTACAGCAACCTCCAGTCGTGCTTATATGAGCATATAGAACGCGAGTACATGGCCTATCCTCACATCTAAAAACTAGGCTGTCCCAAAAGTCTTGTAAGATTTTTCTGATCACTATTTTTCATTATTATTTCTTCCAACAAACGACAAATAGGCAACCACGCATTCACCCTTGTTATCGACAACATTCTGCCATTTCATAGGTAGGTCGTTGATTCCCTCCTCCCAGAACTCTGGGTTCTGAGAGTCGAAGAGGTCAGCGATCGCCTCTGCAAGCAGGTCATAATCAACGATTTTTCTCTCGGCCAGGAAGGATCCAAGAGGATGGGTAAGGTGATAGTTAGAGGGGGCAATGTCTGGAGAGTATGGCGGGTGGAGCAGCACATCCCAGCCCAGCTCCTACATATAACTTGGCCTTGGTACTTTTCGCGAAATGGGAGCGGGCGTGTCATGAAGGAGGATGACCGCGGACATTCTCCGGCGCCTTTCTCGAACAGCGACGACGAGCTGCTGGAGCTGACGGGTGCATGCGATAGCGGTGACTGCCTCGTCCTGTACCAGCACCTCGTGGGAAAGCATTCCTTCCGCGTTCCCGAGGTAGCATAGTCCTGAGCGTGGTTCGTCTTCCATGTCAATCTCGCCGTTGCTGACGCTGATGAATCAGCGGCGCATGGTCTCGTAGCTCACACATCCCTTGCCCAATGCAGAGCTGATGAAGTGGCAAGCTTCCGTCGTTTTGATGCCGCAAGACCGCTCATAATAGATGACACCGCGAGTTGAGTGGGTATCGACTACGGACATTGTAGCTTTCTCCACGGAATCTGGCGAGTCAATATATATTTTGTTAGAAAGCTTAGAGAATCTTCTAACATATTCCCGAACCGCCTAGACCTGCCTCGAAGAAAACAAGAGTTATCGATTTTTTGATTTTTTTGAAAAAATCCTACAAAACAGGCAACCTAATATTAAACGCACTGCAGATCATTCATGCATTTTCACTGATTAGGAATTTTAGATGCTTTTAGGAGTTATAAGAGTCTAAATGTGTAAAAACAACGTGGTGCTTCAAAATTTATCCAAAAGACTTAGAAGGTATCAAAGTTGAGTCACTATGAACGAAATTTTAGTCTATTGGCAAATTTTCGGCGCCTAGCACCTTTCTAAGCTTGTAGCAGAGCAATTCATCGCATTTCTATGCTGACAGTTTTTGAAAAAAGCCAATGGATATGTACACCACTGACTTACTGCTGCCACATAGCTTGAAGCAGCTACGTATAGCTACACGGATACGTACCTACTCGCTTTTTTCAAAAATTTTTAGCATACAAAAGAAAATAAATTGCTGTATTTTAGACTTGAGAAAGACGCTAGGCGCCACAGCGGCTCTGGTAGACTCAAATTTCTTTCACAATATTCTGCGGAAACTTTTGAGTCATTTGAGGAGAAATTCTGGAGCCCACATTATTACCACCCATTTAGACCAGCATGAGGCCTCGGGATAAATTAGTACCCAGCTGTATGGGATGTACGGTCCATATCGCAGCGCTTGATTGGGCGTGGCCTACGGACTTGGGTGGGGGTGTATCAAACTCTCTCACCATCTCACCACTCACCCAAGTCCGCAGGCCACGCCCAATTAAGTGCTGCGAAATTGACCGTAGTGCTCTGACCCGAGCATTGGACGACTGCGCAAGTCATTCTGCATGCTAGGCCAGCATGAAAGAACTCTGGGATTTCAATGGTTGCCTATTCGCAGTTTATAGAGACACTGGCCACCACGGTCTTCCACATCTTCCCATTATGTACAGCAATAACGCGAAACCGCGTAAAAAATGATCGCTTCACGTCTACCGCGCTCCATCGTCAACAACGAACGGACCCTGCGGACGAGTTTCCTCCAATACCGGCCGACAAAGAGTTTAATGACCGTTGTATGCACATTGTTTCTCTTTGAATTTACATAAAGTAACTGCATTCATTTGTTCAGTTCAATTTGGGTGATTTTTCAACCGTCATGTTACCTGAGCCAAGCAAGGGAAGTAAGAAGCCAGATACTGAGGACAAAGAAAACGCAAAGAAAAGTGATAAGGTCGGGTTTTCTGTTGTACTTGCCTTTTATTACTTAATGTGAGGTGCTATCGCAGTGAAAAAGGAACCCTTTTCTCTTCCACATGGCTTGGACAAAAATATACGTTTGGGTGTGCAAATTGACCCCTCAAAGATTCCTGCAAAATGCTTAGATGTATGTGAATGTGCAACATTTTATAAGATGTCCTCCTTAGCTCAAATACTGTAAATAAAGCATAAGTGGCGATAGCACCATTTATGGCTTATTTTCATGCTTTAGTCTGTGAAAAAACTTGATTGCAATTGCATTATTTTACGTTATAGCGACGAAATTCGCTCACTGACTCGTCAACGCTCTCAACTTCTTCGTCATCAAATAGTAGCAGTATAGACAGTGACGAGGCGGTCAATTGGCTGGGAACATTGTGTGATTCCAAAGGGACCATGACGGTTCCCACCCAAAATGTGAGCGGTACAGACGAACAAGATGTGAAAACAGAATTAGATAAGGTAGGCGTTTCAGGGCATCCCCTTCTCTTATGTTTTCTGGGATTTACAAATTCATATTCAGAAGAAAAGTGAAATGTGAGCTGCTTGTAATGAGCTGAGTGGAACTTAGTGATGAAAGAGACTTACATATGATATGAGTCATCATGAAAAAATATTACCAGGGCGAACCAAACTCTGCAAATAGTACTTTAGTGTATTCACTATTAACTCAAGTTTTTTACATATCATTACTCTTACTTCTTACTGATTTTGTTATTGTTTTCTATATCAGCTTTAGCACCGTCGTTTTGCCTTCGCACCATTGAATTTCCAGGCTTTTTTTTTAAGGTCGCGTACCCTATAAGTGCTTCAAAGCTAATGTTAAAAAACAAACCACTACGGTGGTCGTGTTATTTCCACCCGACCCATGAGGGGTGGCTCTTCACCTATACACCTGAAGGTGTACCAGGGACGGACCATTACTTTCGTAAGTCTTGGGTCAAGGAAGTTATTCATAAAGGAGAAGTATGTCGTACATACCGCGGGGTTCATAAATTTTTTGCTTCATGCAGCTTCAATTATTTTCTTCTTTATTGAAGTTACTTGGACAACTTTGATATTTGTCATTATGACGACAAACTTCAGTCATTGCCATGAAAAGCATTTCTTGTTATTTCGCTTCAGTTTCGCCGACCGATTCGAACCGATAACTCTGCGGCCGAGGAGTATCGTCGACTTCAAGGTTTCAGAAGCTTAGCGGATGATTTGAATGTGAGAATTGCGATATAGCTTTTGCTCCTTTCTCCATACAATTTTTCAGTTACCATTTTTTGGATTTGAATCAAATGTTTATAGTTTTGAATTTATATGCTCATTCGATTCTTAAAAAGGATTATAAGCCTACATGAACTTATTTTTTTCTTCTAACGGCTTGCAGTAAAGCTCCCGGTTGATGTTTGCATTTCGAGCTATTAGTTTTCTTTCAGAATGTTTTTTCGGCTGAGAACAAGCAAAACAATAGCGAAAATAGTAGGCCTGCTGTGATTCAAACTAAAAAACGGGTTGAAAAGCTACGAAAAGAACGAGAGAAGAAAGACAAGAAGGACCGTGAAAGAGCTGCTGCGGCGAAGGTCTGCATTTTTTCTTACTCTTGATCGGTATTCATCTGAGAGCAGTTATGTGAAGTGTGCTTTACAGAAAGAAGTAGAAAATCTTGAAGCAAATCGTCAGTCAGTGCTGTTTGAATGCGAGAAAGAAAGATGTGTACGGGAAATGGTTAGAAGTAACCAACGCCGTGGTCAGCACACACTTGGACCAGTTCATTACGGGTTCGTTCTTTATTATTCTATTAAAAAGGAATAGAGCACTTGAAGTGCTTGTTTTTTTCATTCTCGTAGACCTGGTTTTTTTTGTGGGCAATTTCTAGGCTTGGGGAGGAAAATTCGAAGTAATAGAAGAAACTTATATATTGATCTTACTCCGCCTTACTTTTTCTATGTAATAGCTCAGTGCATTTAGCACGATGTTCAAGGTTTATATTTAAGAGAAATTTGATAAATCTCACTGTCACTCTTACCCTGCCACCGACATGTCCACTGACGTAGCTGCTGGTCAATTGAGTCTTCCACGGATTACACGCCAGCCACGGATGCATCCACCCTATACTGAGATGGTGCAGAAGGCCATTGCAGAGCTGAAGGACAAGTCTGGGTCGTCGAAAGCGGCCATCATGCGCTACCTTGTCCAGAATTACCACCTTGGAGACAACGTAACCAAGATTAACACTAATATTCGCTTGGCCCTCAAAAAGGGTGTCGAGAAAGGTGAGCTGAAGCAAGTCTCCGGTACAGAAGCTACTGGAAGTTTCAAACTTGGAGAGAAGAGGGCTCCAGCGCCAAAGGTCAAGAAGCCTGTCGTGAAGAGAGCCGATAAGGAGACGAACCCAGCACCGGTCAAGAAGGAAAAGAGGGTTGTCGCGCCAAAGGAGAAGAAGACTGCTGCACCGAAAAAGAAGTTTGTCGCACCGAAAGAGAAGAAACCTAAGACCGATAAGGTCCCGACGGAGAAGAAAGCTCCCAAGGCAAAACCAGCTTCAGGATCAAGCAAAAAGAAAAGCGGTCCCAAAAAGTCGAAGTCGAAAAGCGCAAAGAGCACTAAGAAGTCCGCGTCCGCGAAATCCAAGTAGACTCTATTGGTTGATGTTTTGATTGGCACTGATGTAAAGATAGTAGATAGTAAATATCTTTGCGGTTAGTAGAAAGAAACGAAGATCTTCATTCCGCCGTCCGTGTCGCTTAATGATTTCGTTTTATTCGCGTTTTGTTACCTTTGGCTATCTAGAGTGTTTTGTTTAGTTTTATTCGTGCAGTGAGCAGGTCTGAACGAGGGGTCGACACAGATTCTTGTGTAGAGGAACGACTTGGCATCATCAGAACACTGTTTTGAAAATATCATAACAGAACTTGCTTTTTATCAATTTAATATACTAAAATTAATTCGAAAACAAGTCATTCGACAGTACTGTCTCGAGTTCTTCTATGTTACTTTCTTCTTTGTGATTGACCAGCAATAAATAATAAATAATAATAATAATAATAACTCACAGAAGCATCATTTTGTCCTGGATGCGGAATCTGATATTGTCCGAGTTTCCAATATTTCGTTGTGACTTCAGGTCAACTAGTGTGATCGGGTCAATGGATTCTTCTACTTCAACGCCAAATGAAACAATACGGATTGCCAAACAGGAAGAGAAACTCCGCGCATGTGTTGGTTTCGGGATTGCAGCTACTGGGGTGTATGATCATGTTAGTACTATATTTCATTTATATAACTACGTATTTTTATGTGAAACTTCTTTAGCTTCCAAAGATCGCTTGTGCTAGAGTATCCAAATCTCCTTATTATTCTGATCTAGTGGGAGCTCATAAAGAAAACTGGAGAGAAAGTTATCAAGAAGTGAGTGAAACGACATTGCAGCAAACATGAGGTTTTGTTCAAATTTCAATTTAAGTCCTACTCACGTGAGCACAATCACATCGGAGCACTCTACGTGGAGAAGGACGCTTTGGAAGGTGTGGCTAGGACGATGGAAATTGTAAGAATGTCGAAGATTCCTACTTCCAAAATGTTTTCCTTTCGTGCTTTAGATCGCTACCATGGTTGATTCTGTTTATTCGAATAAGTGGCTACGAAAGCTGCTGACGCTGGTTTTACGAGGAAAGATTAGGAAGGTTTGTGTTCCGATATATTAACACGTTAAAGCTCATCATCTATTGCCTAGTCTGTTCGATTTTGAATTCTACTTGATACTCTCAGTTTCGTGGTTTTTCGGAACAGTCTTCATTTCAATATTCAACTTTAACTTTCCGTTTCCTCTCTGCACGATAACAAGAACCTTTTTCTATTCCATCAATTTACGTTGTCTTCTATATTATACTTAAAGGTTTGGCGAAGAATGCAGATTATTGGAGAAGTCATGCGGGGTCATAGAAGTCATAATAATCGATTCAAATCGCTTGGTCTTATTCCTATGCTGGAACACATTATGGAGGTTCGCAGTTCGTTTACTTCTAGTGGTGTTTGATGAGCTATTGATTATTTTTTCTTCGAACATGTGGCTATGTTGATGTATTGTACTTGCCTTCAGATTCTTATTGGAATTTGATGTCTAGAATAGCTGATACGTGAATACTCTTCTATTTCAGAGTATCCTGAATTTGACGAAAGATCGTGAAGCCAATACCAATGTGGTTATGTATTTGTCTGCTCAATTCGTTGGTCGGAAACCATGTTTCTTGGAGAAACATAGCCATTGCCTGTAAGTGTATTTTTGAAGCTCAAAATTGAGGTGCTGTAGCTACACTGTGTACTATTACAAGGGGTGCATGTTCGTTATATTTGAATTACTGTAAGGTATACTATTCTTATGAAGCATGGTGGAACGGGTGCATCAGTGTGTGGTTGCGTTCGAACGAAATATTAACAGCTGTCAGAACCGTTTTCTGTTGCTGGATTCCATCGGCTCTTTTGTGTTTTTTTTACTATATAACATTAAGGATGCTGGACTTAATTTTGTCTTGTCTATCACCTTCCGGATCCGGTGGAGTGCTTACGGAAAAAACGTATGTTTGTCAACGTCAAGCTGTACATTTTGCTGCTATCAGCGGCCAGCCGTGCCAGTTAGATGTCTTGATGAAACACGGTGGGTTTTCAATCTACTTCATGTGAGAGGTGATACACCTTCCAAATTCGTCTTTTCACTTGAATAATTCGATACTTACTCGCTATCTTTTGAGATGTTTTGTGTAGTGCCGCCTCTGATAAGTGGGTTGGGTGATCAGACATTTTTGCAAGGGAATGGGATTAGTAGTGCAGTTTGCAAATCCTTTGCAGATTCCCTAATTCACGCTGAACATCTAGTGCATGTTATCTCACTCTTTTCGTTGATTAGCCACAAACAAGTGGTATTTGTGTGATTTTCGAAAGCAGAGGGTCGAGCCCGTGTTTCTGACGTGGCTGCTCAGCAATGCAGAGCAACTTTTTATTATTTCTTCAGGTACGCCTACTAATGAGTTTGATAAATCGAAACAGGCTCCCATACACTATCTCGTCGAGCGGAACAACGTTCTCATGGTGGGTGAATAGTGATATTTTTCTCATATTGGGGGGGGGGCGTTATAGCACACAAGTAGCAAGCGAGAAGGAGCTGTGACACAATTCTTTTCCTCCTGTTAGATCCATACAGCTTCCAACCCCTCTTCGGCTCTGTTGACTGTGGTGTTGATAGTTCAGTTCAGTTCCAACAGAATTTTTTTTCCTGAATTTGTACTGCTACAATGTGGTGTAGCCATTCTGCGATTTGAACTCAGTAGCTTTCTCACAGGTACGACAACTTATGTGGTATGGATCAGATATGTCCTTGGTGGAACCATCTGTATCAAAAGTTCCGTCAGAGCTATTCAACGTTGATAATGGCGAGGTATAACACTTAGATCGTTTTCACACATTTACATTCCATATTCAATGCATAGTTTTACTACTCTTCTTCGATCTTCTCGCACACTTTTTTCCATGTTTTTCCTTGTTTTTTCCTGCAATTTCTTTTCAATGTATGAAAAGTTGCGGTGCGCTGTACCATAAATGTTACCAAAGAATGAAGTAGCTGTTATCCCACTTCAGCCGCTCCTCGAAGTGATCAGGCTCACACTCCCCGGTATCTCACTGTGTGAGAAGCTATTCTTATCCACTGAGACCCTTTACTAGCCAGAAAATTACGTGAACTTCTGAAGATTTCTTTGTGATTTCAAACCATGCTTGCTGTTCGCTTTTTTATGTCTTTTTCGCGACCATTTTATTCTATTCCTATTGACACCGTTCATGTGGCACGGAAACTGTTGGGACTTAGGTGGTTCCGCAGTAGATTTGCATTGTTATCTTATAACGGAAAAAGCGGTCTGAGTACTATTGAATTCTATTGCTGCCAGGATTTTACTAGGATTTCTATGGTTCGTTTTTTCAACAAATCATTGTATCCTAGGTATGTTCATTTTTGCAAACACGAATGAAGGCTCTAGAACGAATAATGGCGACTTGGCTCAAAGCGATCTGTGCTGGTTCGTGCTTTTGTGTCACTTAATCTTTATTTCCATATCTTACTTTCACTCTTCAACCGAGACCAGGATCGATGTAGAGGGAAGCTGCAAGCGGTTATATTCGGAATGTGAAAATGTCCACCATTTTTATACAAAAGCGAGACTCGTGCTTCATTTATTAAGTACTAGCTCCACTTATAACCTTTTTTCGTGAAGCAGCTGCCACTACCCTCATACCGTATTTCTGCTCAATAGATCCCCTTCCAGCAGTTATTTCTATTATAATTAATTATCACTATTGCCATATTATACGAACATACTACCTATTATATTACTGTAACCATATTATTAGCTTGTCCGGAAAGTTCTTGCCGTTTTTGCAATTTCAACTTCAAAGGATCATTATTCGGCTCAGAGTGCATCTTTTCTCACAGAATAAGCAGTATTCGATTCGCTACACCCTTGGCAACATAACGCCTACCTGAATATCTCAATTTGATTTAAGGCTGGTGATTCATATTGCGCGAAATGAAATAAAAGTCGACTTCAAATCGCCATTCTTTCTGAACACAGTGCTATTGAAGGAACTATCCAGATGTTTTGGGAAGTGGGGCATAGTTAGCGCTAGATCTGATGAATATGATGGACGAGTAAGAACCTTACCCTGCAACTGTCAATTAGTGGTAGGCGATTTGTGGAAAATGTCCTGCGCATTGCTGCTCCGAGGGGTCGCGCGGCACCCATTTTCAGGGTTTTTTTTTCATATCGAGGCTACTTGAGGTTGTCAGCTATGTTGGTTTGTTGAGAGCTATTGAGAGCTAATACTTGTTGATATCCCCTGCAAGTGCAAGTATGGACGCTCATCGCTTTCTGCTGTTTTAGTTAAAGCGACTTGATCAATTGAAAATTCAAGCAACTCGTTCTCATTTCTGCACTTCTGAAACCAGGGAGAAAGTGCTCCATCCAATGCTTCACCCCCTCCTCTTGCAGTATTCACATTTGTGGTTTCCTTTGCTGCGACTCGACTGAATGAGAACTCGTGAAGTGAAATCATCCAAAAAGTGCCATTTTCGCAGTACTTTAAAATTTCCCTAATAATTCGCAAACCTTGTGGCGTTCCAAACAAAACACATGTTTAGAAAGAGCAACTTTTTGTCTATCTAAGGAGCACAACACGTGATTTAATTCTCGTTGACGCGCTTGATATTTGAATTTATCTTGTGAATGCGCAGAAACGCTGAGAACTTTCCGGACAACCTAATACCATATTATACAAAGAAACAAACTCCTGCTTCTTATATAGCATGGACTGCAATTTCATTAGGATTGCTGTCGAAGTTCCTAGTTTATTCATAATGGAAAATATCCATGGATAATTTTCTAACTTCCTATTTATTCAGGCAAACTTCAACTTGGTAGCGCAGCAAGCTCACTCCATTGTATTCGTTTCCTTCCACCAGGTGGGCCCGGCAATGGAGTAGATCAGTCGAATGATCCTGTAAGTAATATGAGCCCTCTTACATATTGTGTTGTGGTGTTTCAAACTAGTCTTCATTTTATCTCTTCTATTTTCTAAGCGGAAGCTGCTTTTGGGTCTGCGATCTGATGTCATCAGCGAGCTGAGTAATGAAAACGATACTTTGGTATGTTTCTTTTCCCGACACATTAATTTTTGGAATAGGGTTCGGAGGTTGAGTTGTTTCAGGTTGTTTTTATGTTACCAGTGGCATTCACACCTCAAGATACTTTGATGCCAGCAGCATATCCGCACATTGTTCGGATGGAACTGTTTGAAGCGACATTTGAACCATACAAACAAGCTCTAGGTCTGATGAAAGCGCCAACGTTAGTTTCATTCTTCCAAATTCCTGTTTTGATCCTATTGTATTCACTGTTTTTTATTTATCTCTCCTAGTAGAGTAGTAAAGAATAATTTTCTGCAGATTGTGTGTGACTGCTGATCAATTGCTTTCCAAAGTTTACTCAACAGTACCAGTCTTTCGAGAAGTGCACAACGGATATTTGTATGCTTGGCGGATACCGTGCAAAAGCTCCCAGTTGAAGGGTGTAGGTGAGTGTTCGTTCGGATCCTTCATTTTTTTCGTATTCAGTGCGAGCACATTTGTTTTTGGGAAAGGTATACCATGTTTCTAATGTCATAGATAAGGTCATACAGACCAAAGCTTTGTACCAATCTTGTTACTTTTTTGTATCGTGCTGTATTGGCTCTTACTTTTTGTTAATATACCCTGCACCTCTTGTCGCTTGTTTGCTATGAATTTAAATTCAATACTTAACATTAATATTCGAATTTAAAGGAATACCCTATCCGGCTTGGATGACTCCCCTTGTTTTTTCAGCGAAAATCCTTAATGGAAGCATGCACATCTATTCACTCATCTTCTACCCTTGACCTCCCTTCTCGCTCGGTGTCGCAAGTTCCGTCGGAGAACGTATAACGCAGGAATACCTGAATGGAGTAGGGATAAGATATACAGGGTGTGCCAAAAAAGTAATTTTGTTCACGGCTCACAACCGCCATGTATACAAAACATAGGAAGAGATAAAAATATCAAGGCAAAATATTTCCGAAATGTTTCTCTAGAAACAGGCGCAAGCTGAGACTCACTAATTTCACCTTCATCAAAATACGGAGCCTTCAATCGGCGCCGTCGGGCTTCAAGACACCTACAGTATCACGGTCCGCTCAAAACAGGGGAGCCAGGCTCCGTGGTAGGTCTTTTGCGGGAATCTTCCTGAGGATTGGCCCTTCGGTTCGTGGGAGTCACAGAGTCCTCGCTGCTCGGACAACGCTGCTATGATCCGAAGAAACATTTTTCGTCCCTCAAACCTGCCTCCGGATGGGTTTCAGTGGTTACGGTTTTTCTGCTTCTTGGCAACTAGGAGCGCTGGCAGCCCGGAAAAATCGGAATGTTCAAGAAGACCACCCTCATGAAGCCCCATTAGGTACCCAGAGTGAACGGACCTTAGCAACGTGTTGAGGTGACAAATCATGTTCACTCCGAATAATCTCTCGATCCTGATCGACAGAGTTATGGAGTTAGTGATAGTATCAGGTGTGCTCTTGAATTCGGGGATGGAAACACCTCGTCCGAATTTGCTGAAGTTCGATTAAGGTAGGGCTGAAAAAGGAGGATAAAAATTTCTCTCTTTGGCACCCCCTGTAGATTTGAAAACCTCTTATGCAGTATAAAGAAGAGAATCTCCCTCGATATTCGGTAATGCGCTTGCACGGTTTAGCATAGTTAGTGAAGGAGGAGACAAGGATGATTGGGTTTGATTGATAAATTGCATAGGTAATCCCCATTTCTACCTCTATCCTACTTATTGATTGGCATTGGCCACTCCTGATTTACATTTCCTTTCGGCTTTTGCGTTAATTTGGATTTTCTTCAGAGTTCGCATCCCTACATTGTACAATGGACACATCAAAAATGGACCCTCAAGTTGCTCGACAATCAATGCTTTTCGTGCAAGTACTCGTTGTGAAATCGACATTGTCACCACGTAGTAAGCAGAAATTGGAGTGAGCGGGTGCGCTACACGGTTCATTATACCAGTAATATTTTTTAATTTTCTGTTGTTTTGTAGCTTACTCTGTTTTGTACTTTTCTTGCTTCTAATGATAGATATTTATCTGCTTGCCAAATGCTTAACATCATTGAAGGCTTACAGTATCATCTACAAAATTTTTGTTTTCCTATACTGAGGTTTTCAGTTATATCTTTTCGGCTTCTGGTTTTCTGAAACTAGAGTATAAAATTCATATGTCAGAGGCCTCAGCACGGATTCGTAAGGTGATCGGTCAGTTTTTAAATGTGGTAGTACTACAGCTATATTCGCTGTATTTTTTGAGGACGATTGACATCTACATGGATTCCCTCATCGCTGAAAGCTCCCTCCTCTCCTTCAGATACTGTTGGCACAAATTGATTTGCACCATCTGATGGATGCGCTCCACGCCTGTGTTTGGACAGTCGTTCTGTGATTGTCCCTGGTGATTACCTCGCCGTGCCCTTCTGTCAGGAGCAGGTGGGCATGTGCATGTCGTGCGCTCTACGTGGTTTCTGAATACAATCCATTTGATGAAAGGAGACTTTCCTATTATTTCGGCCTTGTATGCAAGTCTACCCCGATCAACATTTATGTGTCCTGTGAGCAAGCGTGATAAGTAGTGGGCCTGATCCCTGGTCCCCTCATCTACCCATACATTTCGAAATCGGAGCTTCTGATTTTGCTGCTTTGCAAATTTCGGTCAATTGTGCCTTACATTTTGAGCTCGGAATTACATTCATACTCGGAGAAGCGGGGCCGGTTGGCTAAACAGACGCCCTGCAGTGTGCATGATGGTGGGATCGTGTGTCGCGGATGCTTTCGCTACGTGTGATCACGTCACCAAGTGTGAATATAACCTTGTTCCATGCAGAATATGGCAGAAAACACTGCTATGGGATTGGTTAACATTGATAATTCCTTGTATAGTTGTAAAATAAAGTAGGCCTCATTCCCTCATTATAAAGTGGTCGAGCAAGCATCCGCTCAATTTTCCTACTTCCATGTGAGCGGAAGAAGCAACACCTTGATGATGAATCAGGGGATTCAGAGCTTGTCAGAGCTAACTTGCTGAGACCGGTGACATTTCTGAGCTCGATTTCGGAGAAGAAAACCTTTTCGTTCTGGTATATGATACTTCCTATGCTTCTTATTTTTCGAAAGATTTTGTATACTATCATAATTGCGAGCATGTTAACATACTTGGCCTTTTCATTGGAGTCATCTTGAGAAATTCTAATAATATTTACGTTGATGGATGTTCAATATCTGTTTTGTATTGCAGCAGTGTGTTGTTTATGTCCTCATTTTTCTATAGATACTAGAATTCAAGATAGAACTAGTTCCTAAATTGAACGATTAGTGTCCCGTCAAAGTCACTAAGTAGTGCACACGTGAGTTGGTGTTGGTCTTTTATCGCTTTCTTTTTGATGACACGTAGTGACACCATTTGATTACCCATTTCTTTTCGACTTCACCCCTCAATGTACTACGTGTCTTTGTAATGTTATAAAGTTGACTATCGTTTTTTTTCAAATTTTCCGATGCATTTTTAAAATAGGTGTGGGGAGTTGGAGCTGTCACGTGTAGTCGCGTCGCGGCACCTCAGCTATTTTGAATCGTCTATTTACAGATATAAGGCGGAGGTGGTGGGTGGGTGGCGCGCACCCCACTCATGGTGCGGGGATCAAATCCTGAAATGAGCGTCCTCACTTCTTGATGTTAACAAATAGTAGTATCCATTCAGATATCTGTAAGTTAAGGATAAAGGATAAAGTTTGGCGTTAATTAATCCCTTCATGATTGTTTAACGCCAAAAAATTTATCCTTTATCTACTTACACCCGCCACCGCCAACCATGCCTTCCATACCTCCGGGGTCGGTAAATTGGCACCAGACTCGTCTGGAAGGATAAAAGTACTGGTTTGTACATCGGCTGGCCACCGCAAGTCATTGTATAGGACACATCGCATTCACCAGCCACCACGATTCTGAATGGAACTAGAATGTGCGGCGCATCCCAGGAAAGGATGGATTAACGCCAAAAAACTTATTCTTTATCATTTACTTACAGATATCTGGATGGATACTACCATCTGTTAACATCAACAAGTGAGGACGCTCATTTCTTTCATGGTGTATTTCATGAGTAACGCTTTTGTTTTTATTATACCATGCGAGCATTAGTCTGGTAATCAGCCAACAGCTGTTGGCTGACAATGAGTATAGGCGCAGCCTACAGTGTTTTCACAGTCGAATGGCATCTATCTGTCAACGGAATCAAAAACAACAAAAATGGGACTTGAGTGCCGCGTTGCCATCAAACTCAGTTGATGAAGTTGTTTGAGCTTCCTTTAAATTCTTATAAAATATATTCATGTAATATATACAGGGACTGGTTCTTAATCAGCAAAATCATATTTGAAGGTGTCATTCATTACGGTCGTCTTGATTATCTCATAGTCGATGATTGCACGTGCACGACAAGCCGTCACGTTGTCGTTATTGAGGTACATGCCTAAATGAGACACTTCACACTTCCTCCACAATCAGTCGAATTAAAGGATGCCTGAAGCACAAAGAGGGCCTGACTGATGAGTGGGGCCTAGATACATGCTGCTATACATGCATCTAAACTAACTAGCTCTGATATAATTAGCCGTCTTTCTGTTAGAGGAGGGAGATCGCTGATCATTGTCAGTCATTGTAGCCCCCTTGTTACAATACCAGGTAGGGACAGATGGGGTGGGGAATGACAGGAAGGTTCAAAAGCTGAATTCAACTCACAAAAATTCCAAGTGACTTTCAATCCATTATTCGCATAGTCACGACATTCCAACGCTCGTGCTTTGCAATTCAACTTTTTCAATTTCGTTTCACATTTTTCCTTGTAAAGGTCGCATAATTCGTCCTGAAACGAGACCACAATACAATCAACTATGGGTAATTATAGTAGTAAAAACGAAGAGATGAAAGAGCGCAATGTTTCTCGTATCAGGTCTGGTTTCGATGTGCAGATAGGGAAAAAGTGGTTTCTAGCAAAAAGTCGTAGTATTGAATTAAGCATTACTTGAACGCGAACAAACTTTCGCACAGAAAAAGCATACTACGATTGCTATCTTCTTACAATTAGTGGAACTGAAAAGGTGCTATATTATTACAGCATAGAGTGAAAATGACCCTAGTCTAAAGCCTATCATTTGGTTAGACGTCCAGCATCAGGATAGCATGTTAGGCTGTATTTATACTCTGCGACTCGCATGGTCACACTGCACGCCCAGCCAGGCTTAGGCTCCGTAGGGGATTCCGCTAAGGAGCCCGAAGCCGGGGAGTCGTACGGGTTGGAAGGAAATCGTATTTTTCGAGACTTCCATCGACTATCCTTCCTTGGCCTCACCACTTAGAGGAAAATTTGAACAGATGAGCAATGAGGTGATCTCTAAAAAGGTCGTCAATCGTTAATCAAGCTTTTAAGTGGCAGTGGTATGATCATTGATTGCCGACTTTTTTAGGGAGACGGCTGGAGTATACATAGACACAGGCAGCCTTGCACGCCGACGACAATTTCTCGTTGCGTTGGCGGTTGGCCATGTGGTATGTGGGGTCATGTTTTTCATGTAATTTTGAGGGAGGTCGCATCAGGGACGTCCTTTTGGGGGGATCATGTTTCTCGAAAATTTTTCCTGCCGTCAGGTTAGACCCTACGCCGCCCAACGCCACCCGCTGTTAAGATGACGTAAATACTCTGCTCTGAATGGTCTATCGTTATTATACATAGGAGTATGGCACAACATTCAATACGGAATGAGCCGCTTCCCTCTAGCACGCATATATGTCACGGCAAAAGTTATTACATAATAAAGTGAGACATGTATGTATCAAGCGGATGACCATTAGTATGAAACTATCACTTTTTCTGGTTGATTTTCAAATGAGAATCCAACACTGTAGCACTCACCGTAGGAAAATCAGGCCTTTCTGGAAGTGAGTTTGCGATCAACACGAGAGTCAACAAACAGACTGGTCCTATATACATTATCTAGAACAAATATTAACAAAAATAAAACGTCAACAGTCAACAATAAACAACAACGTTATATAACTGGTAGGACCAATGAGTATGAACTACATGCAGACCTATCTAAGAACGATACTAGAGGTAAGAAACCAGATGTGAATGACAGCATGTGTCCACCAGATGGCAATCCTCGATAGAGGAAGTGATCGATGCTCACCGCAACATTTTCTTTAGTTAAAGACATCGGAAGGGATACGGAGACGAAGGAAAACAGGAAGAAACCTTAGTCTTAAAATGAATATTCGAGATGGAGGAGATAATTAGTAGCGCAGCTCGAGTCGAAAGGCGCGACGTTGTAGTTTTTATTTGCGATCTCCCGCGCATCATTGCAAATTGAAACCTCACCGTTCCGAATTGCTCGCTGTAGTGTGAGGGGCACAGACTAACATAATTGTCATTTGTTGTCACGTAAGGCTCATTTAATTCATTCATGATTATGTGAAACATGTTGGACAACAACAAATGAAACAATGAAAGAGAGGATAAACGAAAATGATAACAAAAGGTTTTTATGATAAAAAATTTATTTTTCAGGTGGATTATAATGTACGATATTGTAAATAACGCTTGATACTATGCCAGGCGTCGTGTGTGCATTTGCGGCAGTCTGAGCGAATCGTAAGTGATCACCGTACGCCGAACTTAGATTTTCTGACCCCTCTTCACATATCCATGATCCATAAAAAGTGTAGGTTACCTGGGTTTCCCCCTCTCTCATGAATGCATTGTGCTTTTTCACTCAAAATAACAGAGATGTTTAAGTATCGACCCACAGAAGGGTTTTCGAGAGCTATGCTCGAGACGTGCACGACGTAGTACTCAGGTGTGTACACGGTGCAGAGGTACGCATTAGAGAGGGAGCAAGGCACCCACACGGATACGGATGATGTATACATTCTTTGAAATGAATGGATCCCCGTGACGCAGTATGCCATAAAAGACTAATCTCCTCTTGCAGGGTCCACTCCCGAATGGACGTGTCTGCACGGGGCAATTGTAAAGTCGCATATGGACTGTGGGATAACTCTTTTTGCTGCAGCGGGCTCTCCTTGCAACTGCGTCCATGACCGTCTGGGTCGTTTGAGTGCGCGATCCAATTGAAATTATTGATCTCGAGGGTCATTTTCACTGACCAAAGAAGGGCTTTCTCTTCCCATGGAACTTTGAAGTGATATCTAGGTGGATCCATAGGGTCTCGGATACTATTACACTAATGAAAATCAAAATTGCAAAATGCCACTCCCGAGCGATGTGGAGTCAAAGTTCAGCGATGAGTTTGCGATGGGTCATCGGCGGGGTACCACCTATCCTAACTCGCTTTGAAACCGCATCTTGCAATTTTGGCCCTAACACTTGTGATCAGCATTGGAGACCATATCAATCCACCTTGGTCTTATATCAGGGAGACCAAATTGATCCACCTAGGTCTGATTTCAAAGCTCCATGGAAAGATCAAACCATTACCTGGTGAGAGGGAGGCACAGGGTAGCGGTGCGGCAAAACAAGTGTTTCACAAATAAGCATTTGTCCATACGATGAGAAAGTTCTCCAGAAGCATTGCCTCCCCATCAGCCTGGTGTCTGGCTTAGACGCATGAGCCGAAAAGGATTAAGTATTTTAGCGGCATCTGCTGCTTGGCTCCATTGGTTGGCAGTGCTCCATTGTTTCAAAGAGGTTACTATCCAGGACAGACGAGTGTTGAAAAATTCTCAGGGGTGGTCATATTTCAGATTGGAAAGGGGGCGTAAATTGTATTGAAGTGGTCTTTGAATCGTGAAAAAAATGAGATTTCTCTAATAGTAGCCCATTTTTGAACCAGGCAGCAGTACTGCGGTTATTGAACGATATTGACGACGGCTTTTCTAAGAAAACCAAAAAAACTTCAGTATATCTACAAAACCGGTGAAGCAGTCATGGGAGGGAAAACGATCGTGAGGTCGATATAGGTTGGGGGAGGCTCGTGATTCTCAAACATATATGAGGGCCTTTTTTCGAGTGTTTTTAGCCTTTCTCTAGATTTCCTTCACAACTGCTGGACCATCCACCAACTGTACGTTTGCTTTTTCATCACGAATCAATCATGAATATAAATGATAAAGACGAATCGTTAGATGAATGTGAGTTTTTCTCTTCCTGTATTCGTTACTGTCCTTCCATTGGTGGCAGGTTCGAAGGCAATAAATCATACTGTGATCCATAAAATTTCCCTCAAAACTGATTAGATGGTGGTTGACGAACAAGAATCTTTCAAACAGGTGAATATTCATGAGCGATTACAATGGTTGATTGATGTGAATGTGAAAAAATACCATGGAAAGGCTTTTGTGAACCACCAGAACCCGTAGTAATACACTAAATCACGAAAAATTCCAAAAAATAGATGGATTGTCAGACATTCGAATGGGAAATATGTAGGAAGAGATTTGCAGAGAAACACATCGGAATTAAGGGAGAATTTACGGCAAAAAAATTGCAAAAAATTAAAATATTGATGAAATAATGTTTTCTTAATGAACCCTACAGATAATAATAATTATAATGATAAAAAATAAATATTCGTAGATAAAAGGAATGTACAAAAAACAATAACACTGAAAACAAACATCAACCAGGTTTATTTATAAATAAGTTACGACAAATGTTATTTCCTCATTAGACAAATGCAGCATAAATGAAATGCTCAGTGAGAAATGAAGTCAATCTCGTGTTCTCGCGCACTTCTTCCTTATTCTGTGGTATAGTCCATTTCGAAAAAACTGATTGGGCGTGTCCCACGGACTTGCGTGAGTGGCGAGAGTGAGAGTACGTGGCAAGAGTGAGAGTGTGTGGCGGTGTGAGAGAATTGAGAGAGTTTGATACACGTTCATACAAGTCCGTAGGACACGCCCAATCAGTTTTTCTAAAATGGTCTGTATATGTCATTTTCAAGCATTCTACTTCCGTATGAAAGCGTAGAGGTATTGGTATGAACTTTTGACTTACACTATGAGCTATGGAGCTTATTGTGCTGCACAAGACACTGTACATCCAGTCGAGTTTTGCCATTTGGGTGATGTTCCTTTTAGAATCGATGTTAGGCATTTCTAACAGGCTAGGAAGTAGCCACGAGGGAGGGGAAGCTTGACTGACTGGAGCTAAATCGAACCACACCCGCATCCAATTTAGTCGCGGATCACGCGTTAAGTGACAGTGCACCCGTTTCTGCTTCATCTTCGTCTTACCTGTACCCTTGAGACTCGGAAAGGAAAGTAAACCAGGTGTTACTAACTCCAAAACCCGTGCAGAGAATTTCGTGCTATACAATTCAAGACAGCAAGAGCCATAATTTTGAAGCCACTTGACAATGAAGCACGAATACGAAGCAGTGCAGCAGTGAGAGAAAGCTATATGAGATGGCAAAAACTCGAGAAACTGCATCCGTGTTCTCTCCGATAATCTTCTCGTGGACGAGTTTTTCTGTGCATCTCGTATCACTGAGTATCGATTCGAGCCACGCGGATATATGATACGTGGCGGTGACATGTAGTGAAATGAGACGCTCACTTCCAAAAACTATCTGCACACGAGTACACCGCAGAGCCTTTTCAATAAGCCTAGGAAGCGCTTTTCAACTAATTGTGCCCAGCACAGTTTTCGGACCATTGCGTCTTTTAGTTTCAACTTACTGTCTGAAGAGTCTGAGGTACCCTGACATTCCAGTTTCATCCCCCAATATCTACTCCATTTCGGTTCGAAGCGATAGTACACAACAGTTTCTAGATTCCAGAGTTGCTCACGGCTGCTCGTTGAATTGAGTACTTCAAATGAATCAAAAAAATATCAGGAAAATAAAATCGAAATCCGTAAGGTATAACCTCAGCCTTAGACGAACAAATTTCCAACGTGGTGTTCACGTGAAGAAGAAAACTTCGATCGAAGACAACTTTATGAAACAGTCATTTCGATGATGACAGCAGCTTCCACATTGGAAGTTTTTCGTCTAGCAGGAAAATTGTGATTCGGGTGTGATGAGCAGACCGGGTGTGATTCAGCTGGGTGGATGTGGCTCAGTTGAATTCATGAAGGCAGAACACCCTTCGTTGCGTACAAGCAGGCCAGAGAGAGCCATGTGGGTCCACCGTGCAGCCGGCCGCCACAAAGATTCAGTCTGAGCAGTTGTCCAAAGACCGACTTGCCCCAAGAAAGTAAACCAGTAACCTGATTATCCCGTGGTGTGACTTGAAAGACATCGGATATACGGTATCGGTTGCTGTTTGTCAGATGAAGAGCCAGTTATTGTGACTCGAGGAGTTCATAATTGTCGAAAGCGTTGATACGAAGGGTGAAATAGAGGAGACTTCACAAGGAAAATAAGGATTCAGATTCAAGCCCAAAATTGGTGATAGATTCCTGAAACAGCATTTTCCGGCACTTGCAGTTAATGCTTCATAGCAGTGGTGTGGGGGAGGGGAGGTATAGCAAGCTGCCAGCAAGACCAATCAGCCTTCACACCGGTCCATGGTCGAGGTTATTGGATTCAGACCCGGTTGGAAGAATGAACACATCCACTCACACATCAACTGAGCCATATCGTACCGGCCAAATGTGAGATACTCAGACCGTGACATGCGACAACTTCAATATAAAGTTGAATGCGTGGGCTGCGGTGAAATTCGAATTCAACTCTGATGCGGTGAAATTCGAATTCAACTCTGATGCTTCCAAGATTCTTCAGTCAATTATTTTCAAATCTACAGCAAATCGATCAATTCTTGCCTATATCAGTTGACATACTCTTCGAATAGCTAAATAGCAGAAAGCATTTCTTATTGCATGAGGAAGAAAACAGCACAAAAAGGAGATGTTTTCGTCTTCCATTTTTTAGGATGCGCCATGCATTCTAGTCCCATCATCCAAAACGAGGTGGCAGATGAGTTGCTCTGAGCGGGCACTGATGCAGGACTCGATTCCTGCACCATGCGGCGCCCCATGCCACCTTCTCTATGATGAGGCATTAAAATAAGAAATAGTAAAAATGATATAAGGCATACAATCGAGAAAACATTACAGGAAAGTATAAGCAGAAATTTATCAGCCGTCAATCATCCTTACACGGAAGTTCAACCGACATACCTATTTTCTCAACTGCAACTTCATGCATGAAGATAGGTCAAGTCAAAAGCCAATGGGAGTGGAGCATTGACGTGCACCTACAGGTTATCAAAAGAAAATGCATGGCGTATCCCAAGGTAATCGACTGCTATGTGGTGGTTAGCCCAGGCATGTACATCGCAATTTAAAATCATAGTTCTGAGGGAACCACAGCGCTTCTCATGGATGCTTTGACGAAGAATACCGCATTACGAAGGGCTTACAGGGCCAAAAGACAAGAATTCATTGCAGAACTGTGAAGTTGTGGAGAGGAATGCGGTATCAGAATGGTCTGAACGTATGTTGGGATGTGACAGGCCGAGGAGGCGGGGGAACAGCCCCCATCAAGTACGAGTGGGAGAGTTCCGCAATGGATTGCGGGCTGCTGTTCGCTACGGCTACCAGCCTGTTGCAAAGGACAGCCGGTCATAAATCATCACGTTCGGCGGTGGTTTGTACGATGCAGCCACGACGGAGATCATTAGTAGCGTGTCTGGGATTTTTCCTGTATCTGCTTACTGTAAGTGCACTCATTTGTATGGGCTTCATGATGAGGCATAATGTTGGGTGGGACGCTAACGTCTCCATGACAGGCTACTTGACCTCCATTCTCCGAAAGGCGCAATTCTCATCGATTCTGGAACATGAAAATCGTGTCACTAATTAGTAAATCAACAGAAGAAGAACTAGGTGGAACAGCCAAAATCGCGGGAAGTGGGACCATTTTCCTTAGGCCGCAGTCGTACTTTGCAGTGCCGGCGGCAGGGCGTGTCTGCGTATCTCTGCGTCCCCGCCTATGCCACCCTGCCTCGTTGCCTGCGTCATCTCTGCGCCTCCCCCGTGCCACTCTCCCTCGCTGCTTATGAATGCAGCCACACCCTGCCGGCATAGAGTATGACTGCGGCCTTACTCCTTCCCTTACTACTTCCCCCTGCATCACTAGCCACCGAGTGGTGGATGCAGACAGTGAGGGGCTACGTAAGCCAATTGCCAAGTAACCCGATCTTACAGCAACTCAGCCAGAGAAACGCTGTACCTCAAGGTGCAACACGATGAGGTTGCGCAAAAGATTTCGAGGACACGCTTTTCAGTCTTGCAGACGATCGTCTCTCAATAGCTGTTCTTTTCTTTTATAAAGATTATCATTCCCAGTCCATTTCACTGCACCCTTCTCATGCTTTGAAAAATCTTACCAGACCGATCAGTCGTGCGAAGTGCCAATGTCCGGAGCAGGGTTTTTGCCCTTCCAGACACACCAGGTGTCAGATGATCGATGTGATCGGAGTAACGGAATCTGTAAACTGGTTTGGCAAGTTTCAATCCATGGTTGCAAACGGTACAAATGATTGCACCAGAGTCTTTAAAAGGGTGAAATCTGTATTGTACTGGGAGTACGATGTTGCAAGAGCTGTCTGTGGAGTCATAACAAAAATTCCGGATTTCATTTCAGAACTTCAGAATTCCTCAACCTAGCAGAACGAGTGGTCTAAATGATTAACTCAGCAAAATCAGAATGGTAAAAAATAATATGCTATCTAATTATTGATTTGTTTACTGAGCATTACTATATTTGATGCACTATGTAGTATTACTTATTATTCCTATTTACTGTTATTATATTGATTTTTATTTATCATATCTTATAAAATAGTTTCTAGATGTTGTTGAGCGGAAATAATGTCCGCGCATTCGAATAAGTCAATAAAAATAAAGTTACTAGTAACTACTCTATGCTGAACCATCGCCTATAAATTAATATAAATAAATAAATAAATAATAAATAAAGTTACTTGTAACTACCCTATGTTGAATCATCGCCGATACATTAGTACTTTCAGCTATTAATTCTTGCAAAGCATCTATTATTGGTGAGAGACTTTTCTGAAGAGACAAAAACGATGAGTTCCACATGAGTTGAGTCTTGGAAGTCGTCTAATGGGCGTGGCAAGGTGGAAGTTACTTTTCTCTTCAACTCATGGTTATTGGCTTGTGTAGGATATTGATCAGCGGAATGTAACGCAAAGACGTCGAATAGAGAAAATCCAGTTTGTAGCCAGCTACAATGCAATACCGATCGAAGCAAGCATAAGTAAACGACAAAAATCGATTGTGAGCTACAGCGGGCGACACAGCATAATGTCTGGCTGAGCGGCACTGTGACATTAAGCATGAAGGCGAGCGTCAAAACTAACAATGCATAGTACTGTGCGACAAGCTGAGACGTTAAATAAAAGTGATTGTTAGAGTAAAAGCAGGTGATGTAATGCTCACCAGCGAAGAATGCTTTCCACCATGCAACATTTTTCGAAAGATGGTAACATTTTGCAGCAATAAGTGATAGGAATTTAGAAATGCGCTTCTTTCATCATATTTTTAGCTTAAACCTCTTTCGAAGGCGATGCGCGGAAATTCGACCGAGCACCTAGCATGTAACTGAAACCACAGACAGTGCAGTGGAAAAATACGAAGTGAAATGGTCAAAACTAGAAGTGGAAGCTCTTACTACATCGTAGGAGTTGTCTGTGGAAGTGTTTTGCCGCGCACTATATAACAGGCGATCGATTGGATTCATTGGATCTTTGATGTGTGGCGGCCATACGCAGCGCACCACACAAGGACCACTCAAACCATTGCATTCACTTACAGTGTAAATAAATAGATAAGTCCTCTACTATCCACTCGATTAACATAATATTGTTGGTAACGAGCATCAGTAATACCGCTCATTACAAATATGTTACGTTAACAGTTTGCCCATGTTGCTGATCACAAGATGATACACTGTTAACGGCGTAAGAGATAAAACTTTTCATTCCAGATCATGAGTATACGAAAAATTTGAAAAATTACGGTATTTTTTTCCAAAAAAGGTACAATTCTTGGTATTTCTATTTTATGAGAAGGAATTAATTCCCTGTACACTATACAAAATACTAAACGGCACTAGAAGTCTGCACAATAAGTGTGGAAAAAATTTTGAGAAAAACTTTTCATACGTATAGAGCCTTCTGGAAAGCGAACCAGGAGTACCTACTTCAGACGGGAACCGCGATAGTATGCCATAGAGAGTTCTCCGGGGCAAAGAGAAATGTGGCTTCATTGAGCTGTTGGAATGACAGTAAGATGATGCCACGGGTCACTGAGTGGTCTCTATAGGCAGTTCACAAAAGCAGTCGGTGCAGAAGAAAAATGATCTAATTTGACAGCACAAAGAGTGATGAGAGTAGGCGAAATTTCAAAAAGTCGTCAATACATTGCCCTTTACATGACCTTTATCAGGCCACTTCTCTTAACAACGTAATCAGTTTATATTCCCGTAGTGAAAATTATTTAACAATTTATCCATTTTGATAATGATATCGTATGTACGAACAATACTGCGGTAGGTGAGGTCATTAAAATAGCCAGTGAATCCTGTAATGGACACACACAGTGGGGTTAATTAAATATTACCCAGTTTCGAAGACTAATAGTTAACCATGTCCCATGGAATTCCATGCGCTCATCAAATATGGAAGTTTACCGTCATATGTACCAGACTATAGAAATTTTGCGAAAAAACTCGAAAACCTACTTTCTTCGTAATTTTGTTCTATTTTTAAAATTATTCTCGTTTGCGAAGTGTTAGATACCAATATGAGATAACTCAACTCGTGGTGTATGCCATTTGGACAGTGAATTCGCGTCGCGGCATGGGGTGAGCGACGCGGTGTGTGCGAGTTAAGGGCGCCGCATTTGTTGGGTCCTCAAGCGATGAGATATAGATACGTCCCATTTCAGGCATAATCGCTTTGGCCCATCTTATACGGCGCCTCTACCTCGACACGCCACAAGCTCACGTGGATGTTCTGTTCCAATAGCGCGCACCCCACAGGTTGGGATCTGGGAGTTGTTGCGTCACTACTTTAAGAAAAAACTGACGAAAGGAGACGATGCTAATGCGAGGTTGAAGAAGTGTGCCAAAAGTTCTTTGTTTCGAAGCCTTGTGAACGGTACCTTGGCCAGATCTAGAAACTGATGAATCTTTGGCAAAAGATGGTTTGTAATGATGGACTTCATTTCGAAGAGCGATGGCGCTAAGAAATTTGTACAGAAATAAATTATTAAGCTCGTCCGTCAACATCTTTTACAAGCTACTATTATAAAAGAAGTCACTACTCGTTTGACTCAATCACAATTACAAGATAGCAACGAAGTTTTCAACGGGAGATCATGAAAACTGGAAAGTCGAAAATTTTTCGAGACCTAGGACAAGTGACATGGGGACAACCTCTACGCTGATTGCACATCACGGGCCGTGATCCAACTCCATGTACAAAGATGTTGAAGTTTGAAGGTTGGGCGGATCACGTGAAGTTGCGACTCGTTCAGTCACTCTACCAGCCTTGTCCCACTGCTGAGCGACTGGTTCTCATGGAACGACAAGGACAATGCCGTCCGTTTTCCGAATGCTGACCCAGTGGTTAGACTTCTTTTCTGAGAACTTCAGTTCAAAGACTGACAATCTCTACATGGTTCAAGCAACTGAGAAAAGGAGCAAGTTACGGACATCCCGCACTCTACCACTTCAAGGGTATCAGAGTCATTTGAAGCTTTATTGAGGTCAAGGCTGGAAGAAGTATATACGAGCATGAAGTCGTTTGCGACTTTCTATGAATTTGAAAAATAAGGTTCATTGAAGGCCATTTGGAACACGTAAAGTGTTATCAAAACTTGCTAGGATGCGCTATGCACTTTACTTCCATTTGTAGCATTGCATTTCTTTTGAAACCAGCACGGCTACTCATTTTTTTTCTTCCAATCCACTCCCCCCCCTCACCCATCATGCAATCCCGGAGTCAATGAGCATTTTCGTAAATAAGTGCCAACACACTCACATGACGTGGGACCAGGGTACACCGGAAACCGAGGACCAGTCGACAGGGGCTCGCATCTGACCGGATAATAGGGTGGGGATCGTATCTTCAGGGGTCAGCGATGCAATTCGGCAACAGTTAATGGTACTGTAGAGGCTAAAAAAGGGGGGGCGTATTTGGTCGCCGTAGAGAGGGGGATCGTACTGAAGCGCTATTTTCCTCGACACCTAGGAGTACCCTGCGTGGCACACGTTCCATTAACGGTAAGGGTGCATCCCGCCCTCACATCATCTCTCTCACATAAATAACTTCTTTAATGCATAGTATGGACAACTTATGAGGAAAAAACCCTTGTTTGAGAGAGGCCAATCGCGACACGAAGCGTGAGCAACGCACTCCAACAAACCCAATAGCTTGAACGAACGAGAACATTCACATTTTTGAAGATGTTTCAGATTGAAAAATCAACAGAGAATTCATATTCAAAAAGGCGCTCTGGCAAAGATTGTGACCAGTCAACTTGTTCGCACCCACTTCAAACACCTAAAACCGCCCTCTACCTACTTCAAGGAGTTCAGCAAACGGCCTTCCTTCGCTGGCGATGGGGTCTTTATGGACAACAATGGACCACCATGCACATGAAACCTGTTCCAAATCCGTTCGGATTCTGCACACATTGATAACTACAGGAAAACTACAATAATACTTCATTCACCAATTTTTCGCAGTTCTGAATTGAATAAAACTGGCTTCACAACATCAACAATTAATTTTATATCAACAACATATCAATATGAAAACATGGATCCAAGAGGAAATCAACGCCAATTAGTAAACGAGCTGAAAAAATCCAAATTAAAAAATTGCTGAAATTAACAATTTAGCAACTAATGCCACCTCACCTAGCCTGTTGGCTTCCTCCAAACAGTGAGCTGGTCTTTTGCTGAGACTGATTCGATATTCCACCTCCAAACAGTGAGCTACCACCACCACTGGGAGACACTCCTCCGAACAGACTCTTATTTCCAGAAAATCTGAATATAAAACCACTTCAGCTAATTTCCTGAATTTATTAAGTTCCAACAGAGGAGCTTTGGAGGTGGCTGGCGGGGCTCATATTAAATATTCGTAATGCGGTTCTGAAAGAGGCTGGGTACAGGAAAAAAAAGGTGAATAAAACGGGAAGCGAGCAATGGGTCCGTGCCGAGATGGTTACTCCTATTTCTATCGATGACTCTTATGTAGAACAGGTTTTGCGAAGAGCATCGTAGGATGTGATTTTGTGATATATGACAGTCACAAGCAGCACGTAACACGCTCACAGCCGTTCTGTGAACGAAAAAAAAACCCGGCTCATCACCTTCATGGTTACGCTGTTGAAAAATCTTCCCATTTAGTAAATGAATTATGATTCTACGCGACATCCTCGGTATAAACCATCCATTTCTTTTCCAGTTCGCCTACTGATGGAGCAGAGTTTCTTTGAGAGTCGCAGTTTTACAACAGCTGCAGTTTACAACAATCCCCAGTCTCCTATGTTACACCAAAATAGATTTTGGGATCACATCTTCATTCAATGAACAGTAGCGGTCAAAAACACATGCGGTTTTGGATTCCAACCATAGCATTGGTCGATTTCAATTTTTCCGTGTTTTGAAGGGCAAAGCATATCAACAGAGTGGTGAGCAGGGTGGAGGGTGGAAATTTATTTGACCGAAAACTCTGAGAATGATCAACTACATGCCTCTGCGCTGTGAAGTGCTGTCAAGATTCCAAGTGACGTATAACAAAGCCCCAACCTTATTCTGTGTCACTTTCTGCACACCTCGTTTTGGTCCCCACTATGTATAAAACTCTTTCCCTCCGTCCGTCTGTCACAAAATTAGGCATTACATGAGAAGCAACTTTTGAAGAAGGGGACAAGTGTGGGATGGGTAGGACATGAGACAAGAAGTAAAGACTACACATGGATCAAGTTAATCTCCACCCACGGGGGCGGGACGTGCACTGGAGAGCTCGGTTTTTAAAAGCGAAGATTGATAATCGGGTAAGAAAGCGCCTCAAGCGCAGAAAGAAGAAAAATTTAGGTCAGATGAGTTTCTGAGGGTCAAGAAAAAGGCCTGGACACAGCAGGCGGAGCATTTGTGGTTGGGGGGGGGGGGGGGGGCGGGGGGGCGGAGCTCTTGGACATCACATGAAAAACGACTTGTGGAGATGGAGACAAGTTTATGATGGGTAGAGTATGGGACAAGTGAGGAGCACACATGGACCGCCCCGCCCACGGTGGGCAGAGCAAACTGAAACGTTCCGTTTTCAGACAGAGAATTGTTGATCGGTTTCCAATATAACCCAATATAGTCCAATATAACGTGGTGGAAAGACGGGTTAAGGTCAGCGATGAATTTTTGAAAGTCATGAAAGAGGCCTGGGCATAGCGGGTGTAGTGTACTTCGAGTGGGCGGTTCCTACAATCAAAACCATAACTATAGCGCAGCCTTGTGACCAGAGAAAAATCGGCAAGAATAACCAATGTGTAAGCCATCTTGAGCACACTCAAAATGAGTGGAGAACCGCCCACAATGGGCGGAGCGTGTAACAACCTGCGAGTAAAGTTGACAGAAAAATGAATTCCGATCGACCTACTGACGCCCAAAGTATTAAGCGCACAGTACTGTGCGCCAGCTAGCTGGTAAGTTTTAAGCATTTTACTGCTAATTGAATTCCTTGAGGGCTTGATCATATTCAGGGTCTTCAGTTGAATGAATTTTTCAAATCTTATTCTGCGCACTAACCAGCTGAGATACCTTGCTTCATTAAGCAACAATTGCTTTTAAAGCTGCTGCTTGCTAAAAATTTGAGTGAGAAATGTAAACGTCGATCAAAGTTATGGTTAGAGTACTAAATCGCATATATTTTTGATATATAAAAGGAAGAAGGCACTGAATCAAAAAGTCTTGTCACGGGAACTTTGAAGAAGCCTACTAATTTTTGGGAAACTTTTTTAGGAAAATTTTTTTGGGAAACTATTGCTTTAGGTGTCGGCGGCAAAAGGTTTCAGTCAATATAGAGTGGATGCGAAGGACAAGCTCCTACTACTTGATCTCTTGTTTTCACGACATGTGTTCAAGCGTTGCCGTTGATAATCAAGTTCTAGTTGCCTTTGTTGTTCTTCACATGGGCACTTTTCTGGAGCTTACTGCAATATATGGGACCGGTAACGGCCAGGCCGGTCCGGGTCCAACGATTGTACAGTATTCTTCGAGTCCAAAACATCGCATGCACGGTTCAAGGTTCTTGCCGCACTAGCAAACATCCTTCTCGTGAGACAGGTGGCAATACTACTGCCGTTGTCACGAAGGAATCAACTACCATCCTTGTCGGAGATTTCTCTAACATTCTTCGACTGGCAGGGCAGAGGGAGCAAGTACGGCTAGTCAATGGAGGCACTTAGGGACACCGCCGATTAGTCCATTTGAAAACCACATCATGCATGAGTGTTTCCAAGCACCAAAGTTCGGTATTCCAGGCCTCTATCTGTGTTGCGGTTTTTCCTTTCTAAAGAGTTGCACTTTTTCGGCAGTGTCCCATGACACGCACCATCTTTACGAAGTTCCAAGGATTCAGTAAACATCTTAATTTGGCCGACTCAATCACATGGAGCACTGTTCAAATTGTACTGGTATTGGGTACTGTACAGTGCATTCCAGTTCGTAGGAATCCGTCCCAAATTCGAATAACTTCTGGCAATTACAAGAACGACTGATGCTCATCATCGTTCTTTTTCAAATTTCATCTAGCAGTCGTTCCAAAGGGGTTTTAACTTGATACTAATGCCAACTCATCCTTCCAATACGTGCTTCACATACAGTCATATTGAAAGTGCAGTGAATAAATTAGTCATTGAACTTCAAGCAAACTACTATTACGGTACAATCAAATGAGTAATCGAGCGATTTCAATGATACTTATTTCAGCAAGTAAAAATAGAAATAAAAATACACTTACGCTGAAAACCCTCCGCTAGTCGCCGTTGCTCCTCCGAAGGCTGTCGTAGATTGGGTAGGTGATCCAAACACTGGTTTCCCTCCGAAGACAGGTGGACCACCAAATTTCGGGGTAGCACCGAACACCTTGAAAATTCGTACTGTCAAGGAGGTCTTCCTTCTTACATAACCGCTGATTTCTCAATGGATAAGCGGATGAGTTAAGTCACGTACGGAAGACGTCATTGGGGAAGATGATTGAGCAGCTTTTTGTGCTGCAGACGCAAATGACGATGGTTGAGCAGCAGAGCTGAATATCTATAACGAAGCACTTACCAAAACATACGAAAACTTCGAAAAGGTCAAAAAATTTTGATAAGCTTGAGATTTACCGATGTTTGCCCTCCTTTGGAAAAGATAGAGCTTGTCTCCTGCTTTGTTCCAGCAGTCTTCAACAAATTACTGCTTCCCATACCAAATACATTCTTATTTGCGTTCGTGCTTGCACTTGAGCCGATTCCACTGTAATATGATATCTTTCGGAGTGGAAAGAAAACGACACGATATTTAAACACTTTCCTGGCCCTTTTAGACATTTTTGACGTTTTCTGACGTAAAGAGGAACAACTAAGCACACTTCACTACTCATGAACCACCCCGATACAGGCAAATGCACGCAGTCCTTTGCCTACCATAATACTTGATGTACACCAGCTTCCCTTATTAGCTCTTAGAAAGTCTTCTTTTATTTTTTCTATCTCACAAAATTATCACCCTCGCGTTCCCACCCTTTCCCTTCACTGGTATCTTACCACGAGAGTCGACCATGTGTTCACCCAACATCGGCATTTATTTCCTTGAGAACTCCAACTAACTCCCATATATTGGTTATACCGGGTACTGCCGGGCACAAGAACAGAAAAATGTTAACATTTTGTAAACACCACAAAATAGCACCTCATAAAGCCTCCGCCGAAAATACTACTGGTAGGCTGCGCTGCACCACCAGCAACGCCGTCGTCGTCCATACCTTCATCAGTATCAGCAGTGGCGGCCGCCGAAGCCGCTGCAGCAGCGAAACCTGAAGCAACAACACGAAGTTTTTAATCGCGGACATTTTTAATCGACCTCTTAACACCAAACAGACGGACCCAAAGAAGTACCGGCAGGCTTTGCACCGAAACTGAAAGTGGTGCTCGCGGCAGCCGGCTGAGTTTCAGTAGTAGGTTTCGGCTTGAATGTGAACGTCACTGAGGTAGGTGGGCTCGACGTAGTTGCAGCTTCAGCTTCAATCAATATGATAAGTCGCATGCAAACCTTGACATAATTTCAAACTAAAAAATCAAAAAATGGATGATCGAAGATGCGCTGCGAAACTGACCTGGTTTTGCTCCAAAAATGCTACCAAAAGCACCAGTCTGAGCAGTTGCAGGGCCTGAAACATGAGGACATTTTTCGAAACTAAATACATTGAACCACTCAGGGAGCAATTTTCAAATCGATCACGGTATAAGATTGCAATAGCTGTATCCGCTTCAAGAACTTTTAAGAACCTACTGTTACTCGATCGTTCAAAAAAAAAAAAAAAACTACCACCTCACCTTCCTCAGTCTTCACTTCGGACTGCGGCTGAGCACTTCCTGTAGAGGACGAGAAGATGCTTCCTCCATCTAAATCTCAATTTCGAAACATACGAAGATAGCACGTCGTACGGGCGCCCCGAGAAAGGACCAACTCACTAGTTTTACTGCCATCCTGCAATACTGCGGACTCCACAGGCTTCGTTGATTGCTCACTGGAACCTGCCGCTTTGGTAGAGGTGTCCTTAGCGAATATTGATGTTCCTGTTGCTTGTGCTGGAGTGTCACTTTTAAAAAGCACGTAAAAATAAGAAAGGAAAACTGTTTGAATAAGTTATCTCACCCGAGCCTCCAAATATAGAGGACGGCTTATCATCCTTTTTCTCAACAGCTGTGGTAGCAGAAGCTCCTAAATGTGAAAACTCACAAAAAAAAGGTTGCACCATATGACCACGAAGGGTCACTCCCACCTCCAAAAATAGAGGATGGCTTGTCGTCCTTCTTCTCGCTGGTAGTTGTAGTAGCACCTCAAAAACGTACAGTGGAAAGATGAATCTTGAGAGAGTGTTAATGCTTACCTCCAAACAATGAGGACGTCTTCTCTTCTTTCTTTTCGTTAGCGGAACCTAAAAGATCATCATATAGCGATATTTATACAGAAATTAAATAATCGATAGAGATGGTAAGAGTTATTACTGTAGCAGCTACCTATGCTTCCGAACAACGATGTAGGTTTTTCATCTTTCTTTTCAGTGGCAACATTTCCTGCGGTGCCTAGAAACTGGTTGTTTAGGCAGATCAACGAAATTGGAGGATTTATTCCAAACCTCCAAAGAGCGTTGAAGATTTTTCTTCCTTCTTCTCATTAGTTGATGCCCCTATATTGTATATGTATATGGGCTACATACATGCAAATCCAAGGTTTCCAAATGCTTACCTATGCCACCAAAAATAGACGAAAGTTTCGCTTCCTTCTTTTCCGTACTAGCTGGAAAAGGTTTATTCAAAAATAAAAACAGCAAACCCAAAACAATATCACCTGCTGTCCCAAAAAGCGATTTCTGCTTCTCTTCTTTCTTATCCTCGCTTACAGGTGTGACTACCTCTGAAGATTGAAAACGATGAAACCGGTTTATACATGAACGTTGCGAAACAAACCTTTGCCAAAAACTGATAGTGGTTTTTCACCTTTCTTCTCGTTGTCTGACGATCCCACACTGCCTACAAAGGGAGGGGTCACCACACAAAAACGAACAAAGGACATCGGCAATTTTGATTTTGACATTGGCCGATTTTCCTCACGCTTAGAAGGTATACATATAAATACAACTGAAGATAGACCGTTTAAACAAATTTAATTCTACCCACCTGAGCCTCCAAATATGGAAGGCAATTTGTCCTCCTTTTTCTCAACAGCAGCTGTGGCAGCAGGAGCTCCTGGATGTAAAAACTAACAAAAATTGTTCTACCGTGGGAATGATTTGACGAGACTTCTGGTTTATGAGTATAACATTCATCTTTGAACGGTGCTACGAACAAAGCTTCCAATCTCGACGATTTGGGTTCTGCGAGCGGAGTACTCAAGCAAATGCAATTACGAATGTGAACACCGCCAAGAAGGAACAAAAACAAACCAAACAAGCCGCTGAGATTCGCCGCTGGTGCTAACGGTTTGGCAGATGTTGCTGAAATGATTAAGACCTAAATTCAAAGAAAAAGGAGAAAAAAGACGATATGGCTGCCACTGAGGCAAGAAGTAAAAAAAAGGAAAAGACGCACAAAATAGTGATTTCGAAGCCAATGGTGTGGTAGTTGCAGCAGTAGATACTGAAGCAGCAGCTCAAATAAATAATATGATAGTGATTAATATCGATATATTTCATACCAAGTGTGAGGTGAACTTACGTGCTCCTCCAAAAAGGGATTTGTTGGCCACGGAACCAACAGCAGGTTTTCCAAGGGATATATCTAAACTATTCTATAACGTAACAAGGAATAACACTTAATTCCACGGAATTCTACCTTGAGCCTGCTTCTCCTCTGCTACACCGAGCGGCTGTTTTTCAGACGCTGCTGTCGAGAATAAAGAACCAGCAGCCTTGCCTTGACCCTAAAATGGCAGTATACACTGCATTGTGAAGAACTTTCCATTGGTTCTTGTGGGCCTTCAAAACTACAGAGAGCGTACCGTGGTGAAATTGAATGCAGCTGGCGTGGATGTTGCCATTGAAGCCATGTTAGTAGTACCTAAGAAAGCAGGCTCAGAACATCAAAAAACAGGAAAAGTAGGACCTACCAGTTGCCTTTTTATCATCAAGTAGATTAGTACCGGCGCCAGCTGCTGTGGCTGTGGCATCTGTTTTTGAAGTGAAGGAAGACAAAGGCGCTATAAAATTACAAACTATTCATGAAGTTCACTAATAAAGTTGATACATACAGCACTGACAGGTTGCCTTTGGATAAGGCACTTACAGCTTGACGCAGGAGTCAACTTTGGTTGAGCTTGTGCCGGTGCGTCAGCCTGTGTGCTAGCATTTCGCGTGGATAGCACAGGTTTGACTTTCACAGGTGAAGTTATCTGAACAAATAAGCTTTTCAATAAGAAAAAATCACCTCTTGAATTGAATTGCTGTGCAAACCACCAAGACAGTTAGGCTCAGGACGGCAAGCTCTTTTTACCTTCTGTGTTAAATTACTCTCAATGTTGCTGGCGTTGAGGAAAGAAGAGCTCAAGGTGTCATCACTAGGGGCACAGTCGAAGCGACGAGCTTCCAGCTTTTTGACCGTTGCCTTGACGTCTTTCTGAAAACAGAAAAATACAGCTCCGACAGTTCTAACCCACGAGCTGCTAAATAATAGCAACTACCCTAAGCGGTTGCCCCATTCACGCTCAACGAAGCGGACATCACTGAATGCTTCAGCTATGAGCACCTAGGTCGTGAAGTCAGTGTAATGAACCACATTGCATCAGAGCTCAGGAGGGGAAGCGCGGCTTGGAGAACCTTAAAGTCCATCGCGGGTGTTGTGAAGAAGTCGAAGAACATCTGGCTCCGCGCCAATCTCTTCGATTCCACTGTCTTTCCTGCCTTGACATATGCTTTAGGGACTTGGAATCTACGTGAGCAGGAAGAGCAAGGGGTGGCATCATCCAACGCGCCATCGAAAGGACGATGCTCCGAGTACTCAATACACGCAAGTATAGAGGGGAATCCGGAGTTTCGAACTCCGGCGACGGTCAAAGATCAGAGCCGCCGTTGTATTTGCCAAGGAATCGAAAATTAGATGGGCCGGACACGTCATGCGATATCGCAATGACCGTTTGACCAGAACGGTTACCGACTGGATAGCTCGGGACGTCAAACGAACACCTGGACGAACACCGACCCGGTTCAGACTTCTACACAAAAGCTCTGCGTGAAGAGAACGAGAGGCTACGTGTCCCTGGCACCAGATAGGTTCACTGGACTAATCTGGCTTACGACGGATACGAACGGAACTGGCGCCCGCTCGAGACTTTCGATGAGCAAAGAGATGACAGGTGATCCAGGTGATGTGATACCCTGAGTGGTTTGGGCTCATTCAAATTCTTTGTGGTTTGATACAGTCAACTGCTAATTTTCGACACATTCGAGCTGCAAATATTATATTATTAGAGGTACGCTGTTATGGAACCGCTCCACTTTCGCTGCAACTTGATTGCGCACCCTTTGAACACCGCACTAACCACTGCTGCGCCTAAACCCACTGCGATTAAGGTCCACTAATTTAACCCGCAGGAAGGCACTGGGCTCTCTCCTGGTGATGGACGATACGGCAATCGAAAAAACGCGTGTCCGAGTTCCGTTCGAGCCCGAATAGTCTTGTTCACGACTCGACAGGGGTTGTGTTCGATATCGAAATTGAACCATAATCACTATCGTGCGGAGATCTTATTACTGAAAAGATGAAAGGAAGAATTGCAACCTATACATAGAAACTTTACCACAGTGAACGGCTAATGAGTGAGGTAAGGTAGCTGAGATCCTCACCCTTGATCTCAGAACTTCTAAAAGTTTCGCTCTCATTTCTGCTTTCGATGCACCACGATCCAGATACAGTGGCCTTGGATAAGTGTATGTGAATACTGCTGATGGAACATCGGTTACAGTAGCTGAATTCACAGTGACATTGGAGGCCGGATTTTTGGAGGCGTCGAAACTGGAAATGAAATTATAACCCGCAACTAATCCACTCAGCAAATTACATTGAAAAAAACGCACTCTGCCCGCGACATCAGATACAAAACTTTCCGCTCGAGTTCATCGACGCGAAACCGTACTGTGGTAGAATAACGTGACAAGTTTTTCATGCTCTCATTGATACGTCCTTCAAATTTGGGATCGAACTGAGTAACACGTCGAGGTTTACTAGCTGTCTGTAAAAAGGGTTTCACGGTAACAAAGGCGATTACCAGGTACAAAACACTCACAGAAATTTTCCTCGTGTCCATCAACAGTTTCTTCGCTTCATGAAGTTTCAAAGTGAAGTCCTCATATTTTTGTAAGACAAGTTCAGATTGGAGTCGCTATAAAAGAGGCCTACACGCAAGAAAACAAAGGAACGGATTCCCACCGAAATTCTGTCAAGGAACAGACCTCATGAGGGTCTATAGCGTGTCCGAAAACCAAATGAGAATCCTTGCATTCCTCAGCAAGCATCATCTTTTCTTCAACAGAGTTCTTTCTTTCTAGAAATCACTGATTTAAAGCCTTCATGAAAGGGGAATTTCAGCGTGTTTTCTATCATTTTTTCATTCAAGTGATATTATGACAACTAAATCATACCTGCCAACATAGCTAGCATATCCTGCATTTCATTATCGAGCTCCACAAGCATTCGCTGAATTTCTTCAACTGTCTCCACATTATCCGCATGACTGAGGGAGCTCACTGAAGATATCTCCATTCGAACAGTTATCAAAAGAATTCGGAATATCGTAAAATAACCACAGGTATACAACAACAACACGATATAATTGGCTTCAAGTTATGACAGACTGCGAAATGCAAGGCGCTTTTCCAAACAAGATGCAAAATCACTCACCCAACAATTATCAAAGTTGATCCATAAATAAGAATACTTTTATGAATTTGACCATTTTATGTTGGCACATTACAAGTTTTCAAAACGCACCTGATTCGTCGATACTTGCTCCTACTTTCTTCATGTTAATGCAAAACGAGTGCAAAAGCTCATGAAAGTTGTGAAAATCGTCACAGAAAGTTTTTATCGAATTTATAGCTGACGTTCGTGCTTCTGCTAGTGCTTTTCTTGCGGTTTCTGCCGGATCAACGACCTACAATATATTTCGTTGCACCTTTCACATCAAAATGCCTTACACTAATAGAAACTGAGAAATCGAACCGGCTTCTGATCCTGTTTTGTGGGCGTGGAGAGTTGAACTTTTTGATCTGCAGCTTCAGGTGGAGCGACAGATTTCGCTCCAGGGCTGGGAGCAGCGAGTCCAGATTTTTCAGTAGTCACGACACCTAAAGCACAAGAATGGTGGTACTGAACTTTGCTTTACTAGTTCCCCGTCACACCTGCTGCTGAGCTGGTCTTCGACTGCGCAGTTGTAGCGCCTGTTGAGGATCCCAGACTCTGTAAACCACTAAACAAAGATCCTGTGAGTGGCTTCTGGGCAGGAGCCGATGCACACAGAGAGAGCCCACTAGACGTCAACGAATTTTGCGTGGGAGTGGCTGAGGAAGTAGCGGAAAATTGTTGAGCTTGAGCTCCGCCAAACATTCCGAAGGATGAAGAAGAAAATGCAGAGGCGGTAGACGGTTGAGCTGGTGGTTCATTTTTCTTGACACCGAAAGCGCCTAAGAAGGACGTAGATTGTGGAGCGGCTTCGGAAGATGCGGGGACATGCGCCACGAGGTTGGGTGTGGCACCAGAAGTGGGCGCTGCACGGAGTCCATTGGTGATCTTCGAGATGTCGACAGCAGCTGGTACTCTGAAAAAGCATTATCTTTTTCACTCTTCTCAAAACGGATCATTAACATGCCCATGGAGAGATCAAATAAAAACGTGAGCAAGAAATAAAACAAACTTAATGATGCATGGAAACGGTACAAGAAGCGCTTACATATTGCAGTCAGGGAAGTCCTTTGATGGAGGGGCAAGGTGAAGCGAAAGCACTGAACCATCGCTATACAGTATTACCACAACTGGGAGGCGCCGTGATGTACCGTCTCCTGAATTCCATCATTACACTTTCATAATGAAACCATGTGAAATAGCCCACTACGAAATTGACTTATTTCGGAAGACATTTCTCGGGAAATGACGGCCGAAATAAGTCAATTTCGAAGATTTCTTCGATAACACTTTGCACTGGCTTCGTATCATTGAATAACTTCCATAATGCTCTAGTCAGAGAACCAGAAGCAAAAATTAAAGAAGCGTTCTACTGATAGCTTTGCCCAAATTAACTGCTTAGATACGATTAGCTTTGTCAAAATTCGATCCAATAGGAAACATTCAACGGTTGTATGAGCGTATCGGTAAATCAGCCTTACGTTGAAGCTGCTCCAGCCCCTCCATACAAATAAATGCACGCTCCGCCACGGACCCAAGGTAATACGATAATTCTACATGTGTAAGAATGACAACCGCCTACCAATGGTGACCATATTCTGGTTCGAAAGATCCACAGCAACTCCGATAGCGAACTTTGCACTGGATGGCTGCACTAAGGATGCTACACTTGTGCTAGCCCAAGCCTAAAATTTCGATGGAATGAAATGCATCCGACGCGGAAGATTGTGAAGTAAATCTCACGTTGGTATTTGGAGGCTTGCATATTGCTAGCAAATCAGTTGAGCTAGGCGATACCACTAAAGCAATGTTCCAATCCACCAAGAGCCTTCTTGTTACGCCTAATGACGACTGCGGTGAACAGTTCATCGGAGTCCATGAAGGCGGTTTATCCTGAAAGCAAGTACGCGTATCACCATTGCATTTACATAACAATCTGATACGACTTCGACCTTTCTTATCCTTACAGTACAGCTAAGTACAGCTACAGGGGTACAGCTGAGCCAGTTACCATCCAATCAATAAAATGCTTACCTTCTTGATGCTCAACATAAATGCTGCAGTGCTTGTCATTTCTGCGTTAGAATAAGCCACCAGCCAATCCGTGGTGGAGAGCCAACTCAAGTTTGTCACCAGAACACTTCCTGCATTTTCAGGTGCATTCGTTGCGCGAACGAGCTGAACAAGCCAAATCGTATGTAGCACGCCAACTAGATTCAAAAATCTAATAGAACACCTCAAGCTCAGGCTTCAGCTGATAAATTTTGCCTCGTACATCACCAACAACCAACTGTTTTCCTTTGGGGCTCCAGGAGATCTCGCTGACGTTGACCTCTAATTTCTTCTCACCGACCATACTATACTTTGACGAATTCTGATAAAAGCGTGAGATTAGTGATAGCGCCGTTATCACAAAATTTGGTTAGAAAGTTTAAACTGACCTGTAGATCAATCCTGACTACAGTCAACGTTCTTTCATTGTCTGAGGCAGCAAACATGTCCGCTATGGCTGGATTCCATTCAAATGCTAGCCCTTTTGATGCCGAGTTACCGATACGGATAGTTGATATGGGAAAAGCCTTGAAAAACAACAACGAAACTCAATCGTGGTAAAGGCAGCAAGGGTTAAATCACCAACCTCTCCAGGAACATCAACAGACAGGGTCAAAACGTCAAAAATATAGACGAAGCAACCCTGAGGACTGTGTCCCAACACTCCAACCAAAGTTTCATCAGCATTCAATCCTATACTGACAATTTCGCACTGAAAATGAGATAAGGTGAGTTCACAGCTTACATTAAGTGAACCCTCCTATACCTTCGAATCTAAGGATGTAATCTTCGTATCAACCTTTGCGTCACCAACGATTCCGCTCGTTGGCTGATGTAGTGTGGAGCTCCGAAATGCGAGGAGCTAAAAGTGGCACTTTCCAGTTCATGCACTCACCCAAAGCAAGAAAAACTCAAAGGAATTTTGAAATATAAGAAAATATCTTGAAGTCAAACCTCATGACCGTTTGCTACAGCCACTGCTATATGATGCTTCGATGCAACAATGAGCCGCTGCTGGAACCGAGCAGGAGACGAAGGAGGCACAAATTCGTGTAACCGAGATAATGTGTGTAATGGTCGGCACTAAAATGGTAAATGCGATTTCACAGAAATCTGGAGGAAGGTAAAAAACCATAAACGAAACTCACTGTGAATGTAGCAGACATCACAAGGCCTCTGTCAGGTTGAAAACTATTACTTCAAACTACCGAAACGAATAACCAAAGGTTTGCTGGGTGATTGCAGACAACACTTTACTTTGACGCGCAACATCTCAGCTGATACGGTGTCCTGTGTCGCTCCCTATTTCATGTTGCATTTAATTTTTGATCCATTTGCTATAACTTGTGTGGTCCTCAACAATCTGGTAGCGTCTAATTAGGTTGTTGTCCAACCAATTGGGCAGTACTGCGCGAATAATACAATAAAATTGTGTTGGGGAAATGATCGATACTGACCAACCAATGGTACGGTCATCGGTTTGCATACTCGAGTCCCCCTCCCCACTAATTGACCCGGAGCTTATAGCGCCGGACGCCGAGCTCAGTGGAGTGCCCCCCCCCCCAAACTAAATTAGCACCGAAGTCCATATCGCATAGTCCCGCTTTGTGACAAACGCCGTTGCAACAGTACGTTCATGAGTGCAGTTTCGAGTGCAGTTTATGGTGCACTCGCTCAATGAAATCAAGCATTAGACCACGATAATCAATGGCGTACGCAATTACACGGACTAATTGCGGTATCTTTGTCCAGCATCCTACAGCTGCATGCGCTTAAGCAGGTTCAGCAGCTGGTGCTGGTTCATTTGTCCTACCTTTCCTTTCAACTTGTTGAATTTTATAAGTGTATAAGTATATGAACAATCACTGATTCAATTTCACACCTTCAAGTTCTTTAGTTTTTCAGGATGTCCTCATCGTCTTCATATTCAGGCAGCAGTGCAGTGTATAGCGACTCCTCACGTGCAAGCACACCTGATGCTGGTATGTCTTCGTGACTTATATAACACCCTACTATACCTTTCAGATGCATCACATTTCAAGATTTTTCTACGTCTTTCCATACTTATCGCTACGGTTGGGTACCTGTTCCCCCTCGTTAACCTTATGCAACATTTTATGAACAATCTGCATGCTAAAGTGAGGGGGGAGGGGCACTCATTTGCACGCTATCGTATCGAACCTGTTACCAATCATCAGTCTGTACACTTAAATGTACATTTTTACCTAAACCTCAAAGAAAACTTAGAGAGAGATAGCACCGGACGCCGAGGACACTTGAGTGACTCAATAGCATTTGTACCAAAATCTGCGATTCTTAAATAAAATAAATACTTCTGGTAGTGTCCTTTGGGAAGGGGTCTGTTTCAGCTAACTACTGGCGCACGTGGGAACGATGGTCGTATGGCTCCACGTGGTATTTTTGGGCAACGTTGCTTACTAAATTTCTGACAATTATGTTGAACAGAAAATACTGGCCAATTGTACCAAGTTTCATTACTTTCCTGGTCGTTTCAGCTCCTGCTCAGCCTGCTGCAGCTCCCGGTGCTCAGCAGCCAGCTGAGGTAGTTGCCAACGAGCCAGCACCGGAGCCAGAGTCTCATGTCGAGGCTGAGAATCGTTCAGATGATGATGGCGACCCTTTCGCGTATCCAATTGTGAGTATCGTTTTCTTAACGGCTATACATCTTACAGGTGCCCCTTTCTTCATGTGAACACCTTGTCGATTTACGTTTTTGTCCAGAATGAAGATATGCTGTCTGATACTACCGAAGATTCAACGGAGAGTGATAGTAGCGATTCTTCCACTGCAAGTGACGAGGAGGAAAGGAATAAACGTAAGATTTACATGCCATTGCCACTCAATCGCATGATTCACGCCGAAGCGTTCAGTCTTTAGGACCATGCTTTGCTCTACATTGATAATATTTTCAAAGATAATATATGCATCCTACAATTGGAGTTGTAATGGCCGCGAGGGTACGCTTGATCCACTCCGATTTTAATTCAGCAAATGGCGCTCAATTATGCCTGTTCTATTATCTAGGAATATTGGAAAGCTGAGAATGAATGCCAGTAGATATTACGTTGTAGTGCAACGTGTAAAACGTGCGAGGTTGTAAAAGTGCTCGTTTATACGGAACCGGGAATTGCAATCCAAACCTATTCGCATTTCCGATGTTATGGAATAGATCTCCTGTTAATTTTATGTAGTGGAGCGGCAACCTTGTTCAAAAGCGTGGAGCTTCCAATTGTTTTCAATGATAATCATTTTATGAGACATCGGAATAGTTTCGAAAAAGCCGTTCAACTTGTGCCCATGTACCTCTGGCTCTCCTTATATCGGCACTTATGGTATGGAGGCAGCGACAAGCACAGTGGCTGATAAAGGGCTCAAAAGAGACATTCTTCCACCTTTTTGCTGAAATTTCCAGTATTTTTTATTTCTTTTGCTCCCAGCACACCACCGATGCATTAGAGAGTGGTGGTGGCATTTGTTTTGCCTTCAAAGGGATGGCCATGGCTCCCGTCGTTTGCGGAGGAAATCTACCACTCTCCTCGAGTAACCTCTTGACAACTCTCTGTCGCATTAATGGCTACCAATTTCAACTGGTGAAAAGAACTGCTAGTTGGCAAAAATCCAGTATTTATACTTCCGTACGTTTATTGGTAATCATTTTAGCCCATTTTGATACGGTACCATCTTCGCAGGAAATGGGCAAGCTGATTGTAGATTATCTGATATCTGAAGGATACAGAGAGGTTTGATTTATCAAGTTTAGATTTAGCGAGGGAACATGACTGTTAAGTTTACAGGCAGCCGAATTACTATGTCAAGAATCTGGATTGGAGTTGCCAAAGGATGACATCAAAAATCTTGATGCACGTATGAATATCAGATGTGCAATTATAGAAGGACGACTGGATGACGCTTTACGACTGGTAACCCTTCTTTTTGTAGTATCTTGTTTTTGCTTTTGAACTTATTTGCTATGTTCATCTGATGTTTGCCGAAGTTCTATCATCCCTTATCAAACACTGCTCCAAAACTGTTCTTCTTAAATTACAAGTGCGGTCTTTTCGCCGTGCCTCCTTTTTGCATTATGAATGAGTGGTTTGATGGGTCTGAGGCAAAATCATTGTGCGCCGCTCTGAGTTTTTCGCAGCCTTTCAGTATTCGGAACTGAATGCCTTTCATGTAACAATAATTTCGCTCTGAAACACCTTGAAATGCAAAGGAGGAGCAATGGAATCATTCACATGTGCTCTTTGAGGAGCTTTCGCAGCTTTTTATTTGTTTTTTTTATTATTGGTCTTATAGCAGTTTTTATTCCAACGCACACCAGCATTTGCGAAGCAGTGTTTTGTGAGATATGAACATAAGAATTGTTATCTTTAACTGTGGCGATTTAGGTCAAGGAACTCTGTCCCACCCTTTTGGATGAAAATCGTGAAGTACGCTTCCATCTGATGCAACAAAACTTGATTGAGATGATCAGAAGAGGGTCAGTTTATTACATTAAATTCATTGTTGTACATCTATTTGTTATGGTTTTTCAACTGTTGGCACCATTTTGAAATTATTTGTGTGATCACCTTCTGCCTGCTGTATTCAGCTTCGTTTTCGGTCTGTGATATGTACTCTCATCAAAGCGCGAAGGCTTACGAAAGGCTATTACGCTTTCTGCTTCTTTGTTCGCTTTTCATTTATATGAACACCTCTTTATTCATACGGCTGAACGTTCTTGATCAGAATCTGTTGAGAATGCTTTGATAGACGAGCGATAGATCAAGAATAGATAATGATTTGATAGATTAGGAAAAATTTTTTATAAAATGGAACTATAACATTATATGCACTATTTCGAAGGGGTTGAGTGTCGATGTTTATTATATCGATATTACTATACATGATTATTCATCAAAGTTACGAGAAATGAAGTTGCCTTTGTCTCAACCAAATTTTTGTTGAATATTTCCTTTCAGAGAAATGGAGAAGTCACTGGAATATGCTCAGGAAAACCTATCAAATGATAACACACTGACGGATTCCCAACTGGAAAGACTGGAGAAAACCTTTGCATTGTTGGCTTTCGAGAAACCCGCGGAGAGTCCGTTTGGAAAATTACTGGACCAGTCTCAACGCCAGATGGTTAGAAATTTTATTATTAGTGACACATGGAAGTTTTGCTTTTGATATTACCATTTTGTGATAACTGTCATCATACATTTTAGAGAGCATTCCCTCTTTGATAATGTACTTATGGTTTTGTCGAAGGATTATTGGTGCAAACAATTTCATATATGTCGTTTGAGTATCCCTTTTTGATAATTAGCTAACCTAGTCTTTGATCCTTACTGTGTGTGAACAGTCCTTCATAATCGAAAATTTGGGATATTCGAGCAACCGGCTGCTTCTACACAATCTTTAAATATCCCGTTTTCGCTTGAATTGTGCTTTCCTTCTGCAGGAAATTATTTTTTATTTGAGGTCTCCACTGAAGTTAACGGAGCTGTACTTCGAGCACTCAATCGACCCGCTGCACCTCGTCTGGAAGCATTACTGCGGATGATTGTCTGGGCTCAGAAGCAGCTGGTTTCGGAACGGGAGGAGGACCGGACATCTGCACCTCCTTACTCTAGTTCTGGAAGGTATGGTGGTAGTGGTAGCGGTGGGTCTACTGATACGAACGCAATTGCTCGATCCCTTTTTGGTGGCACTTCTTGCTGATTTCTTAGTCATTTTCGCAGTCGTGCTTTGTGCATTTCATCTAGTATGATATTTATTTATGTGATCTGGTAATGATAGCCTAGATTTTGCATTACTCATTATTTATTAGCTTTTGTTATCTCGAAAGACCTGTCTAGAACTAACTTCGTCTCATGTAAAATCCCTTGAAGTTTTTTCTATGCTTGTTCGTATGTTTGTATGTACAGCTGCGCTTTCGACGGGATAGTGGTTGCTTATAAAATATATAGCTAAAAATGTGTGAATTGACCAGAAATTTGTAGTTGTACTGTTGAAGCAATTGCTAAACATCAGCTCCGTCGTCCCTCAGCCGAGATTCTTTCTCAGCTTCCCTGTATATCAATTTTAGAAAAGAAGTTAGATTGCCTAAAAGGCAAGGTCATCGCTCAGCTATATCTCGGTATCTGACAACTGGGTAAATCTTGGGAATGAAGGCGTCCTTTCGGTCTGCTTTGCTGCGGAGGCGATCGTGAATATCTTCATTTCATTTGCTTTTATTTAAAAGTTACTTAATTGGTTACTCTAATCAATATATTTCTGTCATGCCTGCCTTTTCTCTTTGGAACAGGCGGAAAATGTTCTCGCACTCATGTAAAGGATAGCGCTCAACCCCATAATCATACCTCAGTTCGGCGACATTCCGCATAATGCAGCCTGCTCGCAAAAACTCGCGGCTTCAAAACAGGGTCGCGGATGTGCGAGTGCTTATAAAATGTAGTTCACAGTATATTTCATTTCATATACTGTGTACTAAATAGTACGCATAAATAAATATGCTAGGCTCATAGTTTCTCAGACAGCCTAAAATCTGCCTGTAATTACTGACATCTGAGCTGATATGTAAACATTTTTTCGGAATCATGATGCTTGTCCTTGGTGACATTTTGGCCGCAGCTGAATGCATACAGGTGGCCAGGGGTGTATATCGTTAGGTCAGAATTTCGCATTGCCATACGCGATGCCTCAAGCGCGGTCGGTTGGGATTCCGATCTGGATGCCATGAGCTAGTGCTGTAAAATTCCTTTGAAGGAACGAAATGGAATTATTTTCTGCGATTGGTGACGTGCTTTCACCCCCTCTGCGTCACTCATAGTGTGATGCAGACAGCGAGAGTAACTAAGCCAACTCGCTGTAAACATGGCCTCCTTCAGAGTTACTCGACCATCTAGAGCCGCACGACTGAGGTGCATCCAAACGTGGCCGCGATAAAACCCCCAGATCATGTTTCCCAACATAAGTTTCGCTACTAATAATTTCTTTGAACTTTTTATTTTGTTTGCAAAGAACATGCCTGCCTGTATATCGTTATTTACTTACACAATATATGCTTACCTATTCCTGGATACCCGGATAAACCTTACCGGTTCACTTCGGGCGTGTGTTTCGGTGCCCATTGCGGTGGTCCTGCAGTGAAGGCAGTAGATGCCGTTTGAGTGGTAAAGGAGGTGAGACAGGATTTTGCAACACGACGTGCGCACCGTATGGAGCGTTGAGTTTTGTCCTGGATTCCTCGTAATTTATGTGAAAAAACGCAATCGCGTTGGAACCCAACTAGTTACAGCGCTTTTAGCTGCACCTCGTCGCATGCCGCACCCGTGGTGCAATTCTATCACAACAAAATAATCGCAGTATTTGTTAGAGACACAGCCAGAAGATGGAGAAAGTGGAATCTAGGAAGATATATTCTCTGTGAACGCACTTCAGTCCGGAAGAGATGATCTATTGTGAAATTCCCTTAGAAAAAAAAAACGCATTGGAGCCTTTCCATCCGTGTATCGTTCCGAAGTACAACACATCAGTTCCCGAACTGCTGCTGGGCAGAAACACGTTCGTGGCTGGATGACTCAACCCCTCGCCCGTCTGCATCTACCCTACCTGCTAGTATGCAGAGGGAGCAAAAGAAAAGGAGGGTTTTCGGGCTGCTACTTTTGGAGTTTTTGACCGTTTCACTTAGTTATTTCCCTAGCGTTACACTACATATCCATGGATGACTTGCAAGTGTTCCGATCAGTGACCCGGGAGGTCGGGGCACAAATGTATAATAGTATAGAGGGTGATTCACTATAGAAACGACGAATTCTCATGAGATTAAAGATGTCCTTACTTAATATTTAGAGGAATCATCCAAGCAAAAATGAGTTTTTTCTGTTACTCATATATTTGTGTTGTATTTGCCTCATGTGGGCCGCAATCAAAGTTTCACGCTAAAAAATGTGGATCCGCCCAAGATTTAGCGCCACAAAGTCTCGACCGAGTGGGCGGGGCCTCCGAACAACTGCCCAGCCACTCGTCCGCCGCAGTCAGAGACGCATTATTGGAACAGAAAGTTGCGTGAACGGTCCACTCTTCACTCCATAACGCGGCAAACGGCGAGACGGAGCTTTTACTCCGAGGCCTCGCCCACCCGGACAAGGATTTGGGTAGCTGCATCTTATGTTAGCCGAATTCTCACTTTTCGCGTGCAACTTTGTATGCGGCCCTTATTAGGCAAATACAGCATAAATATATGAGTAACAATGAAACTCATTTTTTCATGGACCATTTAAAGGTTGGCCAGCTACGTAGGCGAAATCTCGACATCAGTAGTTAAACAATTCTCTCGTGAAGTAAACCTACTCATGGGTGGCTTGACCACACTGCCACATACCCCTGATTCCCTCAGCTTTCATATTCCACAGTTGTTCTGCAATCTGCCCAGATGAGCCCTAACTGTGCCCCTTCGTTAGTTCAACCTCCTCGGGGTTCAGGACGTGTTCTATTCCTTATCGAGCATTTGTCCGTCATAGTGACATGCACAACACTTGAATATGTGTGCTGTACGTATCGGAACTGCGAGTTTACGACAACCACGCCGGTCAGTGGGTGTTTTACGCTGTGTGAGTCATCTGTCTTCCATTGACCCCTGCGTTTCCATCACGACACACGACGGTTCTCTCTTTGCGCTAACGCAGGTTTACTACAATCATATAGCGCGATGGATCTACATATGCCGTTGAGCCATATGGTGTAAATAGCGCGTTTTATATCGATTGACGGCTGTCAGTGGCCAAAGGAGATCTGGAAGATGGCTGACATTTAACCCACGCTACCTACCCCTTACCTGAAATATGGCAGGAGGGGGGGGGGAGTGGGGATTCACACTCTGGAAGTTATGCTGCCAGCTCAGTTATAAGCACTTTTATACTGATTGCTTGGAAAAAGTGTAGGTCCAAGCCTCACCTAAATTAGCTTAGCCCAATTTTTGAAAGCCTTTACGAATAGGACTTGAGTAATCATAACAAACACCACTCCCTTTTACCAATTTATTGAATAGCTTGAAATGATCTCAAGGTCGTGGATTTACTGCTTAGCACAGCTTGGAATTAACCCCCACCCCCATAGAATAGAACCAGCAGAATACAGTGAAGAATTACGTAATGATAGTTTTACTACTGATTGTATTTACATTTTTGTTGAAGGAACCGGAAGGGGTCCGAAACAAGAGGAAGATGCAAAGAAATGAGCATTTTGTAACGAACACTGAAGGTTAGAAGCGATGACCGGCGTAAAAACCCGGATTCAAAAGGACGACGCTGTGGTATGTATTCGCATCACTTTGCATCCAGGCACTGACCTTCCGAGTTGTCCATTAGGAAACGGGCCGCGCGCCAACGTTAGCTGTAGCATCTGACTCCCAGCGCAGAGGAGTGGCCATTCCCAACTACATTAGCATTCATGTGAGTACATCTAGAGACAACATAAGAAAGAACAAGAAAAAAACAACATTATAATAGAAACATCTCCTCTTGGCACCATGCCAAGGCGTCAAATTGGCGACTTTGTGCAATGGCGGCCACTTAAACTCGTCCGCACTACGTCTTTCTACAGTAGGCCAAAATTACCCCCTTCCGCTGTCTTTAACTTAGACATGTTTTGTGCATACAATCACAAGCTTTTATTAAATCGAACACTCATCTGGAATGTACAGATGACTTGAATATATAGAACAAGTTACCCAGGTGGTCATTAGTATTGGTATGTTTCTTACCTCGCCACTTTCCTCCGGAAAGAACATTTGACGTTCGAGATTCATTCACGAGGCCTATACCTTATAACCGAGGTCACGAGACCTTCAACTTGTCTACCTCATCCATCGCACATGTGTGAAGTATTGCGTCATTGCTTGCGTGGTATCGATTTTATTGAAGAAGAAGAGAAGGTTTTTCTTTTCTTGGAAAAGAGATAATAGAAGAGGGGCACTATTTCTTCTATGCTATTAACTTAGACATGTTATTATTAGGTCGTTCAGTATGAAATGTCCGTTTTTGAGAGTCAACTTCAGTTTATCATATCTCATACAACGCAAATTACAATCAATCAAAATATGATCCTAAGTTATCAACACATCTTTGCCATTTTAAAGGTAACTTATTAATTCCATCTCTATAGAAATCTGGGGAGCGAGAGGCAATAAAATCATGAAAGGCACTTTCTACATCATCATAAGAATTGAATAATTTTCCCTGCAAGAAGTGATCTAAAGCTTGAAAGAAATGGTAATCTGTAGGTGCTAGGTCGGGAGAGTAAGGAGGATGAACGAGAGTTTCCAAGTCCAAATCCTGTAATTTTAACAAGGTCGAGTTTGCCACATGTGGCCGAGCGTTGTCCTGCAGTAGGAGCGGTCGGTCTCTGTTAATCATTCTCGGCTGCATAACAGCAAGCTTCTCCATCATTTCCTCCAGCTGTTGACAGTACGCCTCCGCCGTGATCGCCTGACCAGGTCTCGTAAAGCTGTAGTGAATCACTCCTGCGGAGGACCACCAAACTGATACCATAGTCTTCCTCTGGTGAGGGTCCGGCTTCGGCGTAGGTTTTGGCGGTTCCGACTTGTCCAACCACTGGTAAGACCGCTTCCTGTTATCGAAGTGGATCCACTTCTCGTCACATGTGACGAGACGGTGTAAGAAAGGCTCGCTTTTTTGCCTAGAAAGTAAGGAAAGGCAAGCCTCAAGGCGGACCCTCTTCTGACGATCGCTCAAGTCGTGCGGTACCCAACGGTCCAGCTTCCTACTCTTGCCAATTTGCTTCAAATGAGACGAGATCGTCACCTTACATACTCCAAACTTTGCCGCTAATTCTCGAGTACTTTGAGTGGGATCAGCTTCCACTACGGCTTTAAGCTCATCGTTGTTCAGCTTGCACTCGGGCCGTCCTCTCGACTCATTTTGAAGATCGAAGTCGCCGGATTCAAACTTTGCAAACCATCGACGTACTGTTCGTTCGTTAGGGGCATCCTCTCCAAAGACGACGGTGATATTCCGAACTGCCTGTGCTGCGGTGCTTCCACGGCGGAACTCGTACTCCAAGACAACACGCAATTTGGACTTGTCCATGTCGTTACAAAAACCTTTCTAAAAAAGTCAGATTCCACGGCAGCCGGAGGTCCACCGAAGGTAAGAAAGAGGGAGGCTGCACCTTTACCAAAACTCAGTACCAAGGACTGCCGGAGCGTTTTGCCTTAGATACGGACTCTCGAACTATGCACTACTGAAAAACGGACATTTCATACTGAACGACCTAATAACTAGATACTATTAGCTGCTTAGCTAATTCTAATCTCTTCTTTCCAGCAAAAGTTACTAAGGCCGCTTTCATACTTTGCGCACCGACGCCGTCACGCGCGTGACGGCGTCAAATCAACGCAGATGACGGCGTCGGTGCGCAAAGTATGAAAGCGGCCTAATACCTTCGTCAGCGGCTGGAACATGTCCTCATATCTAAACAACTAACTACTCTCGAGGCCTTCAACTATTGTTCTAGAATTTATGAAGCCTCTTTCTCACGTGCATCGCCTCGTTTGGGTTGATCTTGCGGTTTTTATTTTTTCCTTTGCAGTAACAAACATGTTATTGTGCACCATGTGACGCAATTGGATAAATAAATAAACAAATTAATAAATAAATAAATCCAACTATCACTATTCCGGGACAATGCGAGTTGACAAAAAAGTAATTTCTACTGAAACTTTGTCAATAGGGGTTGTTTGGGATGCTGATCATGAATACGACACCCATTTCTGATGCTGGCACCAATTTGGTGCAGTTTTACCAAACTGATGAAAAATTTTCCTCACCAACTTCGTTCAGAATTGTCATTTAAGACTTACTCAAAGTGCTGATCACAAACGTGACACTATTTTTTTTTAGCGTGGATGTCATTTGGCCTGTAGTGGTGCTAATGTAGCTGGGGGGCGTCATCTTTCCGCCACCTTCTTCCACCTGTAGCTGTCCTTTACATCATAATGTTGCACATTCGAACGTATATTTATGTCTAAGTTTTAAAGGAGAAAAAAGGGTCCTTTCCTCCATAACGCTGAGGCAAAGATCGCAGGAGCAGTGGCCTCTACCATATCAGCACCGCTGCAGTGACAGAGAACTAGCCAACGCCACAAACGGATGCCATATTTGTGATTAGCACTCAAAACAACCCCTACAGGCCAAGTTTCAGCGATTTTCATGAACACGGGCAAAATTGGAGCCAACGCCCAGAGCCGGAGTTACATTCGTGATCAACACCCCAAATAGCCTCCATAGACAAAGTTTCAAAATGGATGTCACTCGACCTCTCGGAACAGCTATGCGCGAGCCACATCACTGGAGGAGGATTCCACAAATCCTCCTCCAGTGATTGAAGCAATTGCAGACTGAAGCCCTTACTCGTCCATCATATTCACCAGATCTAGTGCTAACTGAGCCCCACTTCTCCAAACATCTGGACGCTCCTCCAGTAGCCGTGTGTTCTGAATGAATGGTAATCCGGAGTCGACTTCTTTTTTGTTTGCGCAATATAAGTGGTCAGTCTTTCATCAAAATGAAACAAGTGAATATGCATAATGTAGCCAAAAATGTGACGAATCGAACGGTGCTTATTCTGTGAGAACAGATGCAGTCTGAGCCGACTTATTGTTAGATCCCCCTAAGTTAAAATTGCCAAAACGCTCCAAAACCTTAATTACAACCTAGTAGTAACGTCGCAAAAATGCAGTATTTCGAAGTAAGGCATCAGCTCAACATTTTGGTCTTTTTGCCTTCGTCAAAGCCTGAAAATGCGAGAGCAGTACATGGAATACATCCCTCGGACTAGTGACCTGGTTCTTTGAACCTGGGAAAGGCTGAAATCTGTGTGCTCGGGATTAATTCTCTTAGAATTGGGAGACAATTTTGTCATTAAAAAAAGATATTGTGAATAACAGGGTAGATAAATAAGGAGTCCATGTTTTCTTTTGGTTTTCTGAGGAATACCCTCAATGCGTCGCCATTTCGGATAAGATTTCAGCTTTAATTTAACCCAACTTCTCCTTGTCATGATACTGATCGAATTTTGGAAGTCCACCTTCAATTTGTTTTCGGTCTTGGGCTGAAAACTTTGACGAAAAGCGGTGTAATGCTAAAATGTGACACTGCAGCGGAAGAAAAATCCACGGTTGACTTACCAAACAAGGGCTACCTCACCTAAAGAAAATGTACTTTGTCATGTAGAAAAACCTTCTAGCGCGGCGCGCCGAACTCATTCGTGACAGCCAGCCATCGATCTCGTTCCCGGCTGACGGTTGGCGGTGGTGGTGGTGGTGGCGCTGGAACTATATCAGCTATTCTTCGCTCGTTCGTTCACTTTTGAGTGTGGCTGTATGTTAGCGTTTTTTCCACTCGGATTATTGTCTCAGCGGCCTGTGTTGTGCGCCTGATAGCCCACATCGCTGCCGCTGACTGGCCGATTTCAGCGGTCTCCGCGTTGATGGCCGGCCGGTTCAGCCAGCCAACCAACCAGCCAGGCGGCCGGCTGGCCGGCCGGCCACAGGCGCAGTCATCTTCAGCACCACAGGACGATGCTGCCGGGCTAGGCATCACAGTGTGTAAAGTGAGGCACACACATACACACCGCCCCCACCTCCACACAGCTTCTCGTTCCTCCTTCGAATCGGCGCTCATTTCTCTTTGCCTATTCTCTCTTGCTTCTTGGCCCTCCTCCCACTTTCACAGACTCTCCTGCCATTTCTCAGTTCATTTGTGAAAGCGAGACATTCAAATAATCTCATAGATTTTAATTTTATGAATAAATCGTACTGCTTACAACTAACTTGCTGCGATCCTAATGGAGTGGGGGGGAGGCGTCATATGTGCGCAGCGACCGGTGGTATTTTGTCTGATTGGGAGCCCTAGACTCCCATTAGGATAGACCCTCTGCATATGTATTATGTACTATAATTTTTGTAATATACTGTTTTGCCAACGCTAGGTGGGTAAGAATTGCGGTAAATATTCTGCACTCCTGCACAGATGGTGGGCGTCAGGCCCCATCACTTTTTATGGGATACCGTAGTATGTGGCATGGTCTTAAGACAACAATCCGCTTTGAAGCATTAGGCTGAAGTAAGATTGCGATCTCGTGATGCTGCGATTTTGCGATTCCCATGCGTTTCTGCGATTCTATGAAGCTACTACTTTGAATGCGACATCATGACATGGCGAAATCGTCATGATCGCCAAATCCGGCGTAAGTCTTGTTTTTCGCTCGGATCCGACCAGTCGCTCTTCGTTCGCCTTTGCTTTTTCTTCTTTGTGAGGTTCTCATTGCAATAAAATCGGGCAAACATAGCTTATTGCTCAGAGATTCCGTTGTAAATTTCTCTTATTCTCATCTGATCCCATTCAACAAATGTGCTCTATCGCAAACGCCCCCCCTATGGTGCCGCGCACACGTCATGTCGCATTGGGCGGGATTATCGTGGCGTGTGGTAGTTTCTTTATGTTTTTGTTGGTTTATACTTCGCTAGCCTTTTTTTACTGTCGCTCACGATAATAAGTCCTTTTATTATGCTGTGTAACCCTCTTTTATCTCATCAGCATATCTTTCGTGGAACTAAGCACAGAGGTTGTCACATCGTTAAGTGGCAGCTGCGGCCGCGCTGTGCTACTCTGCCTCCAGTCACAGACAATGAAACAGTTTGCGCTTACTTGCAGAAACAGTTGCCCACCCAGACTGCCGTACTTAATCATATCTCACCGTTTTCACATATAAGTCTCTTTTGCCCATGTCCTACTCACCTACTGGTTATCGATTCTACGCACATGTAATCGATACCCACGATTCGCGCGCAATGAATATGTGTGGAACTATTTCTACTACCAGCTTATTTCGAAACATTGATCGCATCTCGTTGCGAGTCCGATTTCATCCTTCACTGCTTTTATTTGCATTCGTAGACGGTGGCGCACATACATATCACGACGAAGCACCGTCGACAGCTCAACGAAAAACAATACGCTGGGAAATAGAACTTTGTCAAATAACAACGCATTTTTACGCCTTACGAATGATTTCGCTTGTGTTGAATCCATAATTCACGTGTTCACTCAGAAAAAATCCCACCGCGGTTTCGGTTTATCCCTTACAACAAGCTTCCATGATCATGTGTTCTAGGTACAAGTCAACAAGTTTTTCTAACGGTTTAAACTGAATCCACGAATCTTTTGGTCCATTGTCAATGCAGCTCCGTTATCGCCATGTGATGTCCTCGTTTCTTCTACCTCTGAGCTTTTGGGGTTGTTTATGTTGGGATTTCCAATCTTCACAAGAACAGATTCGAAAGGATCAAATGGGCTGCTATTGAGGTTGTAGACTTCGCGATTTTGCAATTCTACGACTTAATGAAGCCGCAATTCCGCTGGAGAAATCGCAACACTGCACTTAAAGGAACCGGAAGGGGGTCCGAAACAAGAGGAAGATGCAAAGAAATGAGCATTTTGTAACGAACACTCAAGGTTAGAAGCGATAATAGGCGAAAAAAAACCCAGACTCAAAAGCGCGATGCTACGGTGTGTATTCGCATCCCATTCGCATCAGCGCATCCATTCCGAGTTGTCCGCTGTAGGAGACGGGCCGTGGGCCAACGTTAGTTGTAGCACCTGACTCCCAGCGCGGTGGAGTGGCCATTCCCAACTACATTAGCATTCATGTAAGTACATCTAGAAACAATATAAGAAAGAACAAGGTAAAAAGTAAAGGAAAAAACAAAATTATAATAGAAACATCTTCTTTTGGCACCATGCCAAGGCGTCAAATTGGCGAGTTTGTGCAATGGCGGCCACTTAAACTCGTCCACACTACGTCTGTTCTACCGTAAGCCAAAATTACCCCCTTCTGGTGTCTTTAAAGTCGTAAAATCACGTGCGAAACTGCGACATCGCAGAATCGCGGTCTTTAACAGAATCACTGCCAGATCCCTTTTTGTGGCTATGGCTGAGCTTAGTCATCATCCGATTTCCGTGAATTCACATGTATAGGGCTTTTTTAGTGCTAGTGTGAAGGGAAGGGGGCATTCCACTATGCTTGACGTTCGGCGCCATTTTTTCTGAGCTTTTGCCTTAATCTTACTCTGAGTTGATGCCTGTACCTCCTCTGGGTAAGGTTTAGATAAAAAAATATACACTTGAGTGTACAAACTGATGACTGTAGAACGGTATCGAACGAAAGACGGAAGCGCGGTGATGAGTGCTCCCCTCCCCTCCCCTGCGACATACTTTAGCATCTTTTGTATTGCATTTACAGAAAAAGACCATTTCGAATCAGTGGTGCTCCTTCGTTAACGTTTGAGCTTAAAGTATCCCTACTCAGCTATCCCAACAGGTTCAGCTGTCATCGTGAATAGCCGAACGTAAAAAGAAGAGAAAACGGGCTACCTTGGAGTTTCATCGCTAACAGACGAATCTGTTGGCTAAAGTAACTTCCATCGTTCTGAACTTCAGTCTCCTCCCATTTGAGGTCATTTGAGCATTTGAGAAATCCGAAGAAGACGCAGAATTTGGCATGGAAGGGCCCGTATCCTCGGAAGGGGGGGGGGAGGGTTCTGTTCGCTAAGGGGAGGATGTACTGAGGTAAAGAAAGGTTGGAAACAATAAAATAGATGCTAAGTCGTCTTTTGGTAATCAGTGATTTTTGGTAGATGTGCAGTAAAGAGGGATCCGTAGCTACGAGGCTTGATCAAATGCTCCAGCGATTGTGACTTGCGCTGCATAAATATTTCAAAGCGAAGGGGTGGAGGAAAGACGGCAGTTCGCTGAAACTGATGAAAATTGGATAACGCATTTTTTCAACTGTTGGAAAAACAAATAATAGTAAAGCTTCCGGAATGAAAGAATTCGGTTCCTTTACCTTTGGTTTTATTTTCTTTGTGTCTTCATAATCGTGATGATCAGTTCAGGATTTTCTCATCAACTCAAACGCTTTTTTCTTTGCTTTGCGCAAAGGTGGCAGAAGAGTTTCATGAATAATCTGTGAGCCTACATATGAGATTACGGCACGGTAACGGGACTTGCTGGTTTCATATAGAAAGCAGATGGACGATCTTTAAACCAGCGAATCTTTAGACCTTCAAACCTTTTATCTCGTCAAGCTCTCAAACATTTTTCGGTGCTGCACCAGTGAGAAAGGGGGGGGGGGGCAACTTGTTGAATGTTGTCAGAAAGTACTGAAGATGGCTTAGATACACATGTACAAATAATGTACCACTTATCAGTATGCCACCTATTTCTCGCATTTTCACTGCCTGCTTTTTAGTTGCATCTTCACAACTTCCGGGTCCAATAAAGTCGTCGGAGGGGGGGGGGGGGGGGGGAGAGACCCAACATTGCGTCGACGTCGAAGCTCCTTTCCCTCGCTGTGCTTAGGCTAAAATTCATATCCCATCCTCCTACATTAAGAAGCATCTGTCTCATCTGCTTTAGCCTAAACCCAGGAAGAGAAAGGAGCTTCGACGTCGAAGAAAACTTTGCGTCTTCCTCCCCCCCCCCCCCCCCCCCCCCCCCCGCCTTTATTTGACTAATGGAAAGGGAGCTGATTAGAAAAACGATGCGAAAAGAGTGACGCGAATGACTTGCCCTAACTTACTACCCTGTTTTAGTTTTTCAATGACATTTAGTGCAGACCGCTTGCAAAGTGCAGTGTACTCAAAGGTTTGAAGATTGTTATTGTAGGAAGGTATAAAAGTGTAGCAGAATGCGACCCCAGTGAAGAGGAGAGGATCATTAAAAAAAAAGTAAGCAGATTGATCACTCCAAGATCCCTCAGTGACGCTTAGGGGTGCAACTTTTATATGACGCCCATCCTCCTCATTGGGGTGTAGGTTGGGACACACCGATTTCGACCTCAGTCTGCGACTCTGTGACAGCCTGGGGCCTTTGGCCTTAACACGTAGGCTATTCAAACAATTTATTCATGTAAATCCTATCCTATGTACAGATCTATGTCGCTGTATTCGTGAGTTAGTGAAGCTACCACGACATAAACTTGGAGAAAAGCTGAATTTCGATGTTGAGAAAAAATAAAGCTTTCTTATTTCTGAGAACATGTCTCATTTAAGTACCTATCTGTGCAATGTTCTACTCGCTTTTCAAAGTATCGCCGGAGAAAACTGTTAAGAGAACACGTCAATGGTATTGGTATGGTTATCGTTTGACCTGGCGGTCCTACTGACCATGTGTCACGCTCTTCAACCCTCCCATAACCAAACCACCGTGTGAACGATTTTGCCTTGAAACAGCGCATTCTGTGAAATGTCCCCTCACTCTATGATTATGATAGGTGCTATGTGAGTTAGGGGGGGCCACTCGACAAAAGCATAAGTCGCGCCCAACTTCTGCTTGTAAGCACTCTCAAGATCATTTTATGCCTAGATACAGCTAACTAATTGAGAAAACGATCGAATTATTCTTCCATTAGTATCATACGAAAAATTCGCTTGAACTATATTAACCAACCTTTTACGCGTATTCGCCTAAGCCTAGGAAAGGGAATCTCCTTCCCCTAGGCTTAGGCTAACATAGGACGAAAAAAAAAGCACGAATTCGCTCCATCAGAGTCGTTTCTATGCAGTATTCGAACCCGATTCGGCTCGCGCTATGACTTCTCTGCGCTCTTACTGTAGCGTAGAGACGCAGAGCTCAGTGCGCTGGCCTCCCCTAACTCACATAGCGCCTTATGATAGCATCCCAGCAGGTTTGGAATTATCGTGGCTCATGAAGTCTTCCGGATAATGGAAAGCTTTTAAAGTGGACGGATAATAACTTTAATACTTTCTTTGATTTATTGTTGTCTTTTCACTTGGCATTGGAGCACCCTAAATTACACCCGCTCTGCTTTTAGATGATCTACTAAAAGTTACTAGAAGTCCAGCTCCAGACTGCCTCCTCACTCATACCAGCCTTGCTCTTCCTCTTATGGTTTCATTGATGTCTTCATCAATCATACGCTTCATCTTGTATTCGCCTTGAACAACGTAACCCGGCCATCTGGCAGGGATGCAACTCAAAGTGGAAATCGAAAATTCGAAATTAGCGCCGAACGGCGAAGGCGCGCGTTTCAGCCAATCGTGTGCGACGGGCGGTCGGCGGGCAATTTCGGTTGCGGCCGTCGGCCTGACCTCACAACGCTCCGCCTCGTTGTGGTGTCCGGTGACGTTGTGTTCTCATTGTGCGCTACTTCTGACCTCATTGCTTCTGTTTCGGCCATAATTTACCTGAATGCATGGCTAATAGCTCTAGGTGAAGTCAGCTATTCCTTAAATAACTTCATGTTCGTTGCTGTTCGGTGTCGTCATCTTCACACTTGCAGAAAGTCACGTTTGATCGATGTATGGTGTGAAAAGAATGGTCCATCTAATTATTGTGTAAAAAACTGCTGGTGTTTTTATTCTCTGAAATCTGTGCGGTCTTTTTCCATGGATATGACTGGCTATTTTTGCAAGCGAACGCCTTTGTGTCATACTCAAAAATCGATTTGCCTGTTCGAAACTACCCTATAGGCTGCGCTGGCGGACGAATTATTAATTAAATTCACTTTGGGTCAGCGTAGTTATTTTATTTCGACCTGCTGGAAATGCATAAAGTATGTAGGAATTTAACTACAAAAACTTCGTGTATCAAGGCAGTTAGTATACCTAAGCTGTCGAGTACATTGTTTGGCCATTAAAATAGTGTAATGAAAAAAGTGGCCAACTAAACCTTGCAGGAGTCCGGAATTCCGTTGTAGCTGAGTGTTTGAGTAGGATGAATCCATATTCGGTGACCAGGTTTCCGACCTTATTTGCCATATGACCTGCAGTTATCAAGTGTCTGCTGTTGCCAGTTTGAGACAGCCAACGTAAGATAGGTTAGAAAATCGCGGATAGTAGCAGAGCGAGTTGGGTTTGAATTCACTGGTTTCCTGCATTTATGGCACCAATCAATGCATAGGCGTTTGAGAGGGTATCAGATTTCGTTGTTCATTATGGAACATTAGTTTATTGTTGTGCTTTGGTCTTCCTAATTTTTATTTCGCGACATCAAACATATCTAGGCTCAGGTCGTCGACGAACATACCTCCAGTGTTGGACTTCCAGGAAAACCGCTATGGTGCTATCCCAATAAGAGGGAGGGCGGGGGCATCTCTTAAAAAGCTGCACTTGTAAGCATCTTGGAGAGATCCTTGAGTGGTTATTTTGCGCATGCGGGTGTATATTTTGTCTAAGCTCCGGTGGACGGAAGAAGGGATTTCTGTTCCCCTCCAGGCTTAGGTAAAAATGGTCAGATAAAGTCGGGAGTGGGGGAGACGCGAAGTTTCCATCGACGTGGAAGCTCCTTTCCCTCCCTAGCTTGGGCTAAAACGGATGAGACAGATGCTTTGGCAGATGATTTTTCATGTAGGAGGAGGGAATATGAATTTTTGCCTAAGACTAGGGAGGGAAAGGAGCTTCGACGTCGATGCAAAGTTGGTGTCCCAACTTTATTTGACCCGGTAAAAATAATGTAAATACATCGTGGTGTGCCCCCCTCATTGCGACAGCACCCCGCTATGTTCTTGATTTCAAACTGCAAAGACCTGGATTCGGAGTTCTTTTTATGGCAGACGAGCCTTTTAACAAGATGGACTGGGTTGTCTCTAGAACTACTGGTAGTTTTTATAGTCACAATGTGCTAGATGCTCATCGATTTCTAGAGCTTACTAGAGAGGCTGCGGCATACCAATCCTCTATTAGCGATTGTTGCAGGGCCACAGTTAAAATTCAGTTTAGAACGTTTTAGACTTCTTACGTAGCTGGTGTAAGTTATTTCGTTTTTCTCGGGCAAGGGAGGGGGGATTAAGAGTAATTCACTGTCCGGTTGCATGTTGTTTTTGTCCCTGTGAAATGATGTTCATAACCTGTGGACTTCGTCTGACTGGACCTTTTTTCACCCATTGAGCATGTGGTAAGCATCAGTGGGCGAATTTCATAAGTTTTTTTGGACTGCTGAGCAAACGTTGAAGCGCCTGTCGCTGTGTAGGCGTGACTGTTGTTTCTGCTGTTTGAGTGTGTGTCAGCTCATGTCAAGAAAATGAATTCAAGGCTTCACTGTGAAAAGCCTGATCTTGCTCGGTTTCTGGTCGTCTCACTGGATATAGCACCAAAAAAATTAAGAACATCTTGTCCTAACGCGGATTTAAAAAAGTGGGGTTTTGTGGTGGTTATGTGATGGTTTTCATACCTTCAAGGGGCAGTACAGGAGTACTACGCTCATTTATGGTTAGCACATACTCTGTTTTGAATGGATGGCGAGCACGCGTATCGTCAAACCTGAGCCGAGCGAGTTTATGTCACACCCTAGCCGCATTCCCCGTTTCTACTTCAATTGATAAAAGCTTTCGATAGAGCAAAATTTTTAAAACTTTTTTTGGTGCAATGTAACTTCTTTTGTTGTACTTACACAACTTACAGTTGCACAACTTTGTTACCTTGAATCGGAATCGGCTGGCACTTTCTCAATCGATGGTGCGTTAGTGTGTTCATGTTTGTTGATGCGATTTGTAGGTCTGCAGGATTTACGCACTTCATTCTTGTTCTCATAGCCTCACGCCGACGTAGCAGCGACTATTCAAGTGGTTTGTACCAGGTTTCATCTGCTACTCTCTGTGTCAGAGTCTATGAAGTTACAGCCAATGCGAGATTAGTCACCACCTTCATTATTGATTGCTCGCGCTTATCGGAAACCACTGCTGTTCGCGAGCGCTGCTTTCAGTGATTCCTCAGCCCACGAACTGCGCTCCTCCCAATCACTTCTCGCAAACGTTCGAGCATAAACAAAACCTAGCTTCTCGTGATCCTCCGTGTATTTCATGTGTTTTGTAAATAAGATTGTGATGAACATCTCACTTGCATTTTTTCATATTCCAGGCTTCTCGAGCTCGGTCGGTGTGCTTTCCGCCTCGCTACAACCACAAATACAAAATGGTATGGTTTTTTCATGCAGTTTTACCTAAAGCTTTTTTAGAATGTTATCTTGCAAGAAATGAGTTTGAAGCGTGGTTCCGATGGGTACTAACCGCCGTTGAACTGTTTTTTGAGATAGGCCAGAAATAAGAACAGAATAGGATTACGGCTATCTTAAGCCTTGGATAGATTTCGGATTGGTTGCTTCCTAATATGGATGTTACTAATGTCCAAAAATCTGCATGGTGTGCTCTGATCTGTGAATGGTGTGCCTAATACGGTTTCAGTCGACTTCCGGTGTTATGGTCAACCCTGACGTGCAGTCCACGTTCCAGAAACTGAGCGAAGGAAAGAAAGAATTCCGATACATTATCTTCAAGATTGAGGTGATTATCTATCATGATTTTTAGTGTAAATTGTATTAGTTTTTCTTCTCTTTGTAGAATAGTTTGCAAGGACAAAGGCAAATGTGGTGCAATTCAAACGGCGGGAAAGTCGAGGTGACAGATGTGTCCGAAATCTCTAAATTTCGGTTCTTAGGGTATTTTTGTTTTGTCCCTTTTGGTGGGAAGCGTTTTGCCCATGTTAGTCTCAGTTTTTCGTCAGGTTTCCCTACTTAGTCGCCTTGTCTTGAGCCCTTGTCTTGAGCAAGTTTTGTGTTTTGGCTCCATTTGAGAGGGTAACTGGAGTGTGGGTCTTAATGTCTTCACGGTCTTCGTAAACAAGAAATTTATGGAGTCGAGTACAGTGCATGAGGTAACGAGGGAGGAATAGCTTCTTCCAGCGCCGCTTTAGTTTAGCGTTTACTTCGGCATAATCAGTTTATTGCGCATTTCTGTCACTTCAGTGGAGACCGACGGATTGACGATGTTGAAGAGAACGTAGCTTTCGCAGATCTACATCTATATGCCTTCGTTCAGTTGCAGTCTTGAATTTTGTGCGTTAAGTAAATGCGTCACTCTAGGAGCGTGAAGTTGTCGTGGAGGCAGCCGTTTCGCAAGAAGAATTAGGTCTCACTGGTGACGATTACGATGACTCATCCAAGGCTGCCTTTGAAAAGTTTGTGGCCGATATCAAGGTTAGTCATGGCTACAGTTGACTCGAATACGTAACCTAGTGATCATTCTAGTACGATTGAGAGAAGAGTGCAAAGTAGGCTAATATGTTTAGGAACGCACTGATGGCTTTACTGACTGCCGTTACGCTGTCTTCGATTTCAAATTCACTTGCTCACGTGTAGGCGCAGGCACTTCGAAGATGGACAAGATCGTTTTCCTTCAACTGTGAGTGCCTTTCATACATCATGGTTTTTTTTCAGACTGTGCGAAGGGGATTATTTCAAGTATTGTGCAGTATTTTTTGTGAACCTTCTGTTGTTGTAGGTGCCCAGATGGTGCCTCAATCAAGAAAAAGATGGTGTACGCGTCCTCTGCATCGGCTATAAAGGCGTCGCTCGGCACTGGGAAAATTTTGCAGTTCCAGGTACTTGTTTCTGTTCTGCTGGAGCGCTTTTGTAACAGAAGTAGAAAGATATTTCATTTTTTTTGAAACTGGTATCCCTTCTGCCTGATTCTTTGTACACAAACTTGATCTGCTCTGAATTATGAACAATATGGGGAAGGCTTGGAGGCAATTTCAGCAGAAAAGTGTGAGAAGTTGGCATTGTCAAAACCTTTTCAAATGGCCGAATAGCTGTAGTGAGCTAAAGGTAGCGAACCTCCTTCCCCCTTCACAAGCTCGGTTCTTATCCGAGAGAAGGATCACGCGTTAAAAAAGTCTGATCGTGAGTTCTGTTAGAGCAAGAGCAGAGGTGTTCAATTGTTATAAGTGATGAGCCTGACGGGTTATGATGAAATGACGCGTGGGATTGTGTTTTCTTTCACTGTGCCATCATTCATTTAGTCATGTGATGACTAATACTCGGTGGATATTATCCTATGATGATATTTTCGTTCCTAAAAGAATTGTTGAGGAGTTGAGGAGTTTGTTGAGACATGTAAGCATCGATCTGCCGACTGCAACCTATACAGTGAAATAGTCTTTAGTGGATATGGGTGCTTGTGATTGGTGCGGTTGTAGCCGACTAAGCTTTTGGATTTGAGTGTGCCCCTCTCTATCAGGCGAAGTCACACTCGAAGAGCTCACTTTGGTGGTAACTGCTAACAGCCGGCGTGTGAAGTTCTTATGAGTAATTGGAGAACGACGGATCATGGATCACCGGTTAGGGATGGGATTTTGAACTCCTACCTGTAATCTACATCCCAGACTTTGAATGAGGTTACTGAATGAAAGGGGTCTTGTTCCAGGGAAATTGAGAATATATAAAAAATAGTGAATGAACCGGCCAAATGTGGCATCTACTGGTTACGATTCTTTCTTCAACATATCAGGCATTATTGCAGGTATCCGATGAGTCGGAGATGTCGCACAAGGAGCTGCTGTCAAAGCTGACGGAGAAATATGCTGATAATTAAGCATGTTTGGTTGTGTTCATCTAACGAGTGCGCTTGCAACGACGGCGATTGTTGTTACCACGGCGTGTTTCACTTGTCATCGCCCGTTTCTCGTATTTACACAGTTTTTCTTATTTATCTCACTTAAACTCTCCTCTAAGCATTCTATTGATCATCCAACAAAACACGTCTATCTATTCCGAAATGAGTGTGTTGCTTGTTGCGTTTGTGCATAATCACAACCATCATCATCACAGTTCTCTGCGTGTGCCTCTTTTCGTCTCGTATTCTAACACAAACGATTTTCTTCTTCCTACTTTTTTCGCTACTCCTTTTTCACCTCTACTTCCCGTATCATGGTTCAATTAGGGTGCATTTGAGTGCCGAGAGCAGGCAGGCGTCTCATTTCATCCGGGGCGCGCATATGTTGTTTGTACCCGGTTATGTTATTCGAAATGCTCTTTTGCGCTTTATCCAAAAGAAAAAACAAGAATACCGACTACTATTCGGATTGCTCTGTCTCGGTGTGACTTCTGTGTTTTATAAACGTTTTTTAGATGTTTTATTTGTTTTCGTTTTGTGTGATAATAACCGTTGTGCGCGTTGAAATAAACAGACTGTATCACTTCTTTGGTGTGATTAACTCACTCGCATGGTTTGATTTGATTTATGGTAAATAGAAGGAGCCATGCTGAAACTTTTGAAGCCAAAAATCTTAGATTTAGGGATAAAGTTTGGGGTAGTTCGGTAGATTATGTAGACAACAAAAGTGTCTGCATAATGATTTAGGCATCTGGAGTGAAGATCGATCCGTCATGCAAGAACGCCTACGATATGCTGCATAATAAACATCAACACAGCTACATTATTTTCAAGGTAATTAATGGATTGCATTTATGAGTGATATAATATTATAGCTGGAGGTAGGTATAAGCTTCACAAATTAGTTTTAAAGGTAAGTTGCTAAAATACATAGATAGACGATAAGAGTGATCTGCTTCCTTATGATAATGCTACAAATAGTTGCCTTGTGTCATCAATTCAGATGGATTTACCCTACTGATGACAACGCGCGTTATTGGCTGGGGAGCAGCGCGCTTTTTTTGTCGTATGCGATGTCCCATATGGGACAAGCCGTGGAGTTTGATGAGAGGGTTTGCAAAGGAAGGATTGTTCTATGCGTTGGAAACATTGGGAGAGTGTAATTCATAAGTTCAAAAAACATGCCTTAGGTCGCATTCATACCTTGCACCAGCAGGCCGCGGCCGCGTCCACGGACAGTGAGGCCGATTGGCATGGGGAAGTGCAGAGACGACGCAAGCAACGAGACAGCGTGGCAGAAGAAGAGACGCAGAGACACGATGCTACGGTCTGCCGCCGACACCGCAAATATGAACCTTCGTATTTTGCACTGCAGTGACGGGGCGTGGCTGCGTCTTCGCCCTTGCCACTCTGCCTCGTCCCCGTGAGGCTTCTGCGAAGTATGGAAACACTTATCGCTTTCCAATAGTGGTTGATTTGAAAAAAAGATTGATTCGACCTATCGGCAGTGGTACGCAGCGAAAACTGCGCGATACGGAAACAGAGATTTCCCGTCGGTAAAAATTGTCGAAATCCCGCAAACTGAAAGCCTATCTTTTGCATTTACTCCGTGTGAAGAGCATGTAAAGGAACAGCATGTGCAGTGGTGCGATGGTACGAATGTCACCGCTATCACCTGTTTTTTTTCATGAAGTTTCTCTTGTTGTGAAAATTTCCGGCATTTTTTATGTTATGTGATAACTTGCAAAACTACCTGGCCACATTGTGGCTATCGGTCTGGGGAGGGGGGGGGGAGTTATCAGGGGGTTATCACTTTCATTGGGGAGGGGGGAGGAGAGTCACTCCGAGAGGGTTGCTCCTGGCGGCGCTACTAAGCAACTTCGAGAAAAGCAAAATGCATAAGCTTTGCACGTTTTTTAGGTGCTTTTGAGGGAACCCATATATGGACTTTCTTCGTAAGGATTTGGTAGACATAGGGTAACTAAGTTGTGCTTAGTGGCTAGTTATGATTACAACTTATAGCCGTAGTAATTTTACTTCTATCTTAGATTTATTAAGTCAATCTTTCGATTTTAGTGGCCAATTATGATTATAACTTATAGCTGTATTGATTTTATTTCTTTCTGCAGTAGTATACGCTGGTTCACTCTTTCTCTTACTCAAAGGTAGGGGTAGTACGGGTCCAGTATGAAAAGAAAGCTGGATATGAAAGTGGAAGTGTTCAGTAGAACGAATGTGAGAAACATGGAAAGAAATGATGAATTACCCGAGAATCAAGATCTATTGGACACCATTGATTCCGAAAGTGGGCGGGCCACGTTAACGAAAGGAGCAGGCCATGTCAGAACAGGTGGCAGCTGCTGAAAAAAACGGCTCTTGCAATTTCGGAGGGAGGGGGGGACGCTGCTTTTCACCGGTAACTTCGCCTTGTAAGGTCTTCGTGAATCCGTGGTTTTCATTTAGATGACTCATTTTGGGAATTCTTATTAATAACATTGCCTTACACTGTCTCTAGAAAATTACCTTCAGATCGACAAAAATGACACAGCCATCGTTGTGGAGAAGGTCGGCGATAAAGGAGCACCGTATTCCGAGTTCATCGAAGAGATGAGGAGAGCTGTAGATGGAGGCAAAGAATGCAGGTAGGTCCTCATGAGGTTCTTTAATTTTTTGCCCTGCATTTTTTGCCCCTTCTTTTTTTTTGCGAAGCGGTACATTTTGATTTGAAACGGCGTCACCGGCTTATTCAGATAGTCTCCGCTCTAAGACTGAAACTTCCATACTCAGTCTTCATCAGTTTGAGGACTTTTAGCGCGCAAAAAGCAATTTATTTCAGATATGCTGCAGTAGATGTGGAGGTACAAGTGCAACGTCAGGGTACGGAAGGTGGTAGTAAGCTGAACAAGGTTATATTTGTACAGTAGTAAGTAATCTTGCAATTCTTTTTCAAACACACCTCAGTACATATTTGTTGTTCTTACAATTAGAGACAAGCTGAATCAATAAATCGATGTATCCTGTTTTAGCTGTCCTGATGAAGCACCGGTACGTCGTCGAATGCTCTACGCTTCGTCAGTTCGTGCATTAAAGTCGACACTCGGCCTTGAATCGCTGATGCAGGTGGGTGGAACTCTTTGGTTTTCACAGAAATCACTTCTTCTATAAGTTCATTGGAACATTTCTCAGCTGGAATGTCGACCAAAGTACCGCCTATTTACTATTCCTTTCTATTAGCCTTCAAGTAAGTAAATAAATATCAAAACAAAATCACACATTCACTACGTTGGTGCGTCACATAGGAACCATCAGAGATGACGACGAAAAAGAGAAGTGAAAAATGTCTTCGCGAAAAGAAATGGAGAATTTTGAAAGGGTAATCTTTGAAGAAACCCGCTCTGAAAAGCGCGCCTTGAGCTGCTGTCTCAGTGTCGTTAAGTTGCGTTTCGGCCGTAACCGTTTCGATGGCCGGGTAGCTGTGGAGGGCGGGCAACGCTTATCGGTGACTGCTTCGACTGAACTCAGTTATAAGTAATTTTTTAGTTGAACGGGGAAGTGTAAGCAAGTCTGCGATCCTGTTAAAGGGTGTTATTTCTTAAGCACCCCTGCTTTTTTCTCTGTTGCGCTACTTCGCACCTCTACTTTCAAGTTCGACAATGGACCAAAATGACCTCCTGACAGTGTCTTCAAGAAAAAAAAAAAGAAAGATGTAATAGCTTTATTTAAACTGAAAAAAATACGAAAGTGGTTATTTTGTCATTCAAATAAAATTTATACATTTCCTTAAACTAGGTGTTTGAACATTAAAATTTTTGCTTTTAGGTTCAAGCATCGGATCTGTCTGATCTGGATGAGAAGGCTATCAAGCACGATCTAGTCAGTAGTCAGAGAACTTAATTTTTGTGCGCTTCTCCTCAGCCCTTATTCATTTCAGCACCCTTTTCGTTTCATTTTTATTGCATCGCATTTCAATTTCAATCCAATCTGTTTTCATGTTTTTATGTCGTTTGAGTCTCGTCCTCTTCTTTTTTATTTGGTTCGCCATGTCCCTTAACAGATTTCAGGCCAGCTACTCGAAGAATTGTGTATTTACAGATAATTATTTTTGTCGTCCCAGCTCAATGAAGTGTTTGTGCCTGACTATGAATCACTTGTTTATTTGTTTATGTGAGGTGATGAGATCCATTCCATGAACACCATTCGCACACTGCGAACTTGCTAGTGTAGCACAGGTGAGTTGATGCGGCGTAAGAGCGACTACATACTCTGCGGCACTGACGCCGGCAGATCGAGGCTGGCAGAGTGCCATCTGACAAATACGAAAAGTGATATGAGATGGAGAGATGGCACCCTGCGTCCCTACCCACCCCGCGCTGCCCGGTATCAGCGTCTGAGCGTATGAAGGCTTGACGGAGCCACGCCGTGTCGAACCGCGTGCGCGCAGCAACTTCGCTGGTCCCGTAAGGCCGCGGTCATACTTTGCGTTGTCTGCGGCAGGGCGTGGCCGCGTATCTTGCGTCTCCACACTGCCTCGTTGCCTGCGCCATCTCTGCACCTCTCCCGTGCCACTCTCTCTCACAGGCAGCGAGAGAGAGTGGCACGGGGGAGGTGCAGAGATGACGCAGGCAACGAGGCAGTGTGGAGACGCAAGATACGCGGCCACGCCCTGCCGCAGACAACGCAAAGTATGACCGCGGCCTAAGGAATCAGGACGCGGAATCGCGCTGACGCCACACGACCCTGGCCATGTTACCAAAGCATTCTTTTAAAAGTTAGCCGAAGGCTAAAAATGTTTTGTTAAAATAATTTATTGCAGACATAGATATGATCCATTTGAGTGTAGGTATTACCTATCAAAGACATGGCTCCTATTGTATCAGTGAATGAAGGAATGCAAAACACGTCACATCATCATTTCCGGCTTCACAAAATACCTGAAAATGCTTACTGTATTTGGATATCATAGTAATAACCAAAGGAGAACTCACCTGTGTGTTAGCCAGGTAACTGAAGTCATGATTTGAGCAGATCACATCGAATAGCCCTCCGATCTCATCTGTGGCTGCCTTTTGAATTTTACGCTTCGAAGACGAAGGATTGGCATCGACATTCTGAAGGAGCAGTTTTGGAAATTTGAAAGAATAAATTTGATAATAGCACAAAAATGACGCGTGAATATGAAGTGTGTGTCTGAAAAAATAATAGCACCACATCAGCGTTTGGAGAAAGGGAAGAGTGGCTCTACGGTCACCAGAAACGGGGCACGCGGAGTGACCTCCCTGACTGGTAACGTTGAGATCGAATTGCTGTGAAGTATAGCAGGCGGAGTCAGCTAGGGTCAGATTTAAGAACAATATCTTCAGCACAACGTGTACTTTGCAGACTGTCAAACGCCTAAACACACACATCCAATACAGATGCTGCCACAAACACAAGGCAGGGGTTTATACTTGGCGATTTTATCGCGCGACAGCATAATCGCAGAATGGCAAGTATTGTCTTGCGCATTCCCACTTGTGCGTGCTATTTTCCTGGACAACGCAGCGCGATCATCACTTACGCCCCCAGAGTGTCGAAACTCGAAAAGATTAGCGAGAGTGCGCATGACAACACATGCCATTCCACGGTTGTGCGTTTGATACGTAACTAGGTATCAGTCCAGCTCCAAGCCGGCTGCCTCAAACCAATCGCAAGGCATAACCACTTTTCGAGAATCCCCATGGACGAGAGCCCAGAACATCGAAGAATAAGAAAATCAAGATTTCTGATGAAACTTTTCACTGCTTCAAGTGGTTCAACCCAAGAGGAGGGGTGAGGGGATAAAAGTAAAAAAAAACTCTTGGGAATGTGTATGCTGCGGGTATTGGATGAGTCACAGGCGATGCCGGCAGTGAGTAAGCAATGTCAGCTTCACCAACCGTGCCTCGAATGACAATGGACTCACTGGAACAATGTCATTTCAATGCTCGCGCTCCACCCTATGATGCGGGAGCGAAGAGCTTTGAAAACGGGGAGGGTGCACTGATTGGAGGACCAATTGGTCAAAACCCAAACTTTAGCGCCATCGGCAAGCACCTCGCTGTTCAGATTGTGGACAGATGCCAAGGGGGCGGAGAAAATATTATAGACATTAGCGCGGTAGCTTCCGCGGAGCTATCGCCCCTACAGCACCCCTCACGGGCGCGCATGCGACGCGTGCTGTGTAACGACAGCGGTAGCTGGCGGTGACGTCACAAGCACGCGTCGCATGCGCGCCGGTGATAGGAACTGTTAGGCCGTGTTACGTAACTGACACCACTACACTATGCCAAAACTCGAATTCGAGTTGGTGGGCTCTCGCCACGATTATCATGCATAATTTGGCACTACGCCAAAATTCGACCGAATCTCGCACTGTGATGTGGTTGGGTCAAACGTTTCGCAAATGGAGCGCGTTTTCAGAATGACACCGTCGTCGGCGGCAATCAAAGGATTCTGAGGCCATCGCCGCCGGTGCCGGCGTCGGTTACGCAAAGTATGAACGCGGCCTTATTGGTGGCTACGGATGGCTTCGCCGATGCCTTTTTGTTAGTGACTATGACGTTGTACAGCATGCGTCGCACGCGTACCGTCAATGAGTTTCCCAAATAGCCATTCCGAAGAAGTGTAGGCCAGAACAGTCATACTGGGTCACTGTGAGCTGCGACTGCCTTGCTCGTTTACGTTGTATGCTGGCCGCAAGCGAAGGTACGTAAAGGGACGCAGTTTGACCCAGTGGGAGTGTGTTGGCCCATACCTAATCTGAACCAAGAAGACGTAGTCCATTTTGGAGGAAAACATACTGCTGGCACAAAAGTTAATGGGACACTTGAGCAGCAGACAAGTACAAAGTGAAAGCGAAGGACTCCTTACCTCTTCAATAATTTTCTTCAAACGTTCATCATTGCACTTATCAGTGAAGACCTCTGGTTTGCTGTTGTTGGCCGCTTGAGCCGCTTGAGCTCGACGAATTGGTTGTCGATAACCATCAAAAGTAGAACAATATAAAACCGGATCATTCCGCACAAAACAGCTAGTTTCCAGGCAACTTACTATTTGGTTGATTTTCGTAGAGAGGGAGTCTCTCAGAACCGATCTCTTCCTGTGAAATTTCTTCTGGTAAATCGGCTTCGACATAGCTGAAATTCATGGCCTTTAAGGAGTACTCGCTATGATGTCTGCTAGTTGTGTCAGTGAGGCTGAATCAAGACGCATGCGGCTGCGACGCGGCTGTGCAGATCACAGAAACTCCCAGTCAGGAGAAAAGCGGTCAAATTATTCCTACCTCTCACTGGGTAAAGTCGTCACCCTGGTGGTGGCATCCACAGGTATGGTTTCAGCAAATTGAGCAGCTGGTTGTACGCTCACTGGAATGAAAAATTAATTTTTGCAATTGTTTTTTTTTTACATAAATTGGGATGTGCAGGTTTATGTCAGAACGCGACATCGCACAATATTCGTAGCTCTCCGCGAGCGCCACATCCAAACAGCAACGGGGTTCGTTGGTGAGTCGTTTGTCCCGAATGCCGTGGGAATGTGCCGCATGCGGCCCCGTAAAATCTACGCGACGTCGCGTCCTGACCAAGGGCTGCAGACCCACCGAATAGTTGCAGCTTTACCTTGTCTCTGTGGTGGAGGTAGAGGTGGTGCGGTATGGAACTCTTGTTGTTGTTCATGTTGTTGTTGTTCATGTTGTTGTTGAAATTCTTGTTGTTGTTGTTGTTGCTGCTGCTGCTGCTGCTGAGATTGTTGTTGTTGTTGCTGGTATTGCTGTTGTTGTTCTGCGTTATACTGTAATAGGAGCGCTATCGTATCACAGTTCGTTGTTTTATTATTATTGCACATTTTATTTCATATAAAATCTTCCTTTTTTCTATGCATTTTCATTTTCATCAACAAAACCTGCTTGAAAATTTTCCTAATGCAGATTTTTTGGAGGCTGAAGTCACCTTATTGTTTTGGATAGGTACTAAAGATTCTTGACCATTTGCCGGTGGTACCACGGGTAGCGGGAGAGGGGTCGTCGATTGTGGACCGAAAGCACTGCCGCTGATTGGTGCCAGCGTGGGCAACGTGAACTGAGAGAGTCCCTATAAAACAGATTTTTTTCAAAACAGAAGATAACGAATAAAGTATGTCATTGTAATCAGTTTTTTCGACACCTAAACAGAAGCACAGAGGCCTTGAGAATGCGACTGTACTCTCAAAGACACCGTTACGGGTAATTCTGACTAACTAACTTATGAATAGTATAACAGTAGAGAAAGAGCGGAAGGAAACGGTCAAAGCCCGAAAAACGGGGAAGCTCAAATCTCTCCTTTCTACTCTTCCCTTCGCGTCCTTTGCGTCACTTGCCGGTGGAGGTAGATGCAACATGCAAGGGTTATGTCACCACGGTACACCTGGAGTCGAGGATTTCTCGACAGGGGGATCGTATTTGACTAGACAGGAGGGGGCTCGTACTTGCAGAGATGCAGGATGAGCACTAGAATTTGAGCTTTCCATGAACCGCGATGGAAAGCGAAGAGTATTCCACAACGATTCCAGGTGGGGAGGTGAGAAATGAATATTTTTGCTTCAGGTGAGAATACATGGCAGTAAAGCACAGGCACACTGCAATTACACAATCCGGCAACAGTCACTGGTATTGCAGAGGTCGAAGAGGGAGGGGGTCGTATTCGATCCAGGTGGGCGTTGTACTGAAGCTGCTCCTTTTCTCGACACTTCACGGAGCCCTGTATGTCCCCTAGCAGCGCACGGCGCCCCGTCCTCCCAGCAACTCGGAAAATAGCAGCGTTGTTGTTCGAAAAGATGCGCGGGAGGTTGCTATAAAGGCCCAGCGCGCCACAGATCATCTCTTCTGGGCTGAAATGCTTGTTTACGAGAAATGGCTTTCCAGTTCGCATTTCTCTTTGTCTTTGCCGGTGTCTTTAGAATGACCTGCACAGGCTGCTCATGTTGGAATGGAGTTATAGCGCGTCGTCTAGATACACATGAACAACATCCCTTAATAATCTCACCTGTACTCCAGGAAGTGGCATTAAAGTGCCCAGCGTCGGGAATGGGTTACATGGTGGTGGTGGAGGACACTGCATCGGAGGGCAGTTTAATTGAATGGGTGATGGGCAAGACACTGAAAAACGTGATTGTTGAAATTTTTTCAGATCTATGGTTTGATTTTTAAAAAATTGTAACCAAAAGATGGATGTTTCAGTACGAACTTCCAAGTTGTCCACCAGGGCATTGGCACATAGGAGGCGAGGGGTAAACATAGTGGGCCAGCAACGTGAGTAGAGCTAATCGCCGCATTGAGTCGATTCGGCTGCAATGTTTTGAAATGACAACGAGTGATCAAATGGCGGAAATGGTGACGATGGGCAAGTTTTGCGAGATACGCCATGCACTTCATCTTCTTCACAGTTGTAGACATAATTGAAAGTGCACGTTAATGCTTATGCAGCCATAGCATTCAGAGGAGAGGCCAGTTCATTCACACCCGACCCATTCTCCTAAACTGGGGTAAGAAAATTATCTGATAGGCTGCCGTAAGACTTAACGATTCCACGATTTTGCATTTTGCAGCTGCGATCCAGCGACTTGCGACTTTGCGGTGTCGCACTTTCGCAGACGATTCTACGACCGTGGTATTTTGCAGTGCCGCAACTCACGTGCGGAGCCATCGCAAAATCGCAGAAGCAGTCTTTTTTGCGACACAGATCATGCCCCTCCAACCGAACCCAATTTATATTTTTTGGGATAATGTTTAAGAATGTACGAGTATAGAATTAGGTGGTGTATGAATTTTGCAATAAATGCAATTTTTTGCAAATATTATATTTCAAAGCTCTTAGAAGTGTTTTTGTGGTATACATGATTTTGCTCAGGTAGTAATATAAGACAACTTTGTTGGCTAAATTGCCGACGTATTAAAAAGAATTAAACGATCACATTTCGGGATATGCTGCAAAATGTAGCGATGTGCAAAATTTATGCACCGATGTCTTCAATCAAATTTATGCTAATCGCATTGCTCGAAATCAATCCAGAATCCCCGTTATATAAACTTTTTTGGCTGCTGAAGAACTTAAAGTACTTAATCAAATGTCGACTGAGTTTCACGAAAAAGGTTGCATCGATTAATATCTGAGAAGCCTCTCAAGGGAGCCTCGGTAATGAAGGTATGTAGGGAAGAAACGTCCTAGGGCTCTAAAAGCGCCAATGCTGTTGGGTTGGGTAATAAAAGTGAAATCGTGGTGGTGAGTAGTGTAGTGATAGGAGAGGACATTACTGAAGACTCTATAAACGGATCAGCAGGGCGGTAGGAGCTTCCATAGACGTATTACCCACTGCAGGCGGTACCTCTTCAGAAAGTGATATCTAAAGTTGCGAGAGGAAAAGCAATAGTAAGAGTGGACGCTTCGGACCGAAGTGAAAGCAATGATCGGCCGGCTGTTGCGAACGAGAGTTCCGTGCTTGAAACTAGGCCATCGTAGCTACAACCATTATACCAGTTGCGCTATTTATATGATTGTAAGAGTAGCGTACCCGTGGTGACGGCGACTTGATTACGGTCTTCTACTTGTCGGCGTGGATGTTACGACTCGTTTTCGCTTCATCTCATCGATGTCTCATTGTGGTTTTGTAACACCACATTGTCTATCATGTAATCTGATGCCGGACACTCTGTACTTTCATTTTTGACTATTCCCAGAGGACCCTGGATATCCCTTGAAAAAGAAGAGGGTTATTATCGAGTACTGCAAAGAAAGGGTATGAGCCATGCACACGATCACTATTTGGAATTGCGGGACCGAATAAATGCAGTTTGGCTTTTTACAATATAATAAAAATAATGACGGTTTTTTTGATCGGCCTAAATGTTTCATTTGTTGTGAACACGTCACCACGGAAGGAGTTATAGCTACCACGACGAACAATGCGAACAATATCCGCATGCGAACCAGTAAACGAGTTGTCCAAGCTTGAAATGAATGAGTTTCATGTCCGGTCGAATGAGGTCATACGAAATCTCTTGAAAGATACCATGTCACTGATATATTGCAACATAATGAAACTTGGGGAAGAATTGAAAAAAATCGGTGATGGTTGGATAGGAAAAGTCGGGAAATTGGAATTTGGTTTTTAGTAGAAAAAAAGTAGGTTTCCCCTCTGAAGTGGATAGAAATTGGTTGTACGGGCAGGATTGTAGACCTATTTGGAGCTATGTTGTGAAGGGGAATTTGGAAGTAGGGTTAGTGTGCATCAGAGGGGAGTACAGAATATGTAGAGGAGGGGTATCGAAAATGTTAGCCCAGGGTTATGAAGGACGGACTAAGGAACATCGGGGTGTGTAACAATTCTTATGTTTAAAAATGGTTTCTCGCACGAAAATGGCATGGACCTATCGCGATACTCATCTGCCTCAGAGCTTTTCTTCTCACCGCCAGTCCATATCCGAAGAGTCCCCCACGAGAATTCCATGTTTCTAGTTCCTTGAAAAAGCTTGTAAAAGCTCAACTAGGTACAGAACATAAACACTGACACGAAAAAAAAAACCAAAAAATTCCCTTTGTTTCTAATCAGAAATCAACAATTGAAAGAAGAGCAATTCCTTCGAATTCCACCACATTTCCAATCACAACATTTGAAGTGCCGTCAGCGGCCAGAGCGCAGCTCATATTTTAGTTGATTGCCTCCTACTCTGCGTTACTTGCCGCAGTACCGTCGCCTCTTTGCTCCAAGAGCTTTCGCGACCCCGCTTCCACGGACGTACCACCCCATGGGGCCTCGCTTTGAAGAGTGCTGCCTCTGCCAAATCCTTGTACTTTTTTTGCATGAAACTTTGCATGCGACCCTTAGTAAGTAAATACAACATAATTGGGCAACAGAAGAACTCAATTTCCCGTTCAAACCCGGAAGGAGAATGGTTTGCTGTTATAATCGCGATGGATGCATACATCTGTATAAAACTCTATGTGAACCTTACAAAAGATGAACAGATGGTGCCTACGAACTTGTTCTTGTATTCAGAGAAACCGATAGCAAAACCCTTTAATCACATCGTCTTAAAAGTTGTTGAGGGACAACATTCGTTTCTGACAAGCCAAACTCCGCACATGGCGGCACAAATCCATAGAAGGGTGACCAAATTGTCTTTGAATTTGTATTACTAGTTCTAGCAGGAAGCTTTTCTTTTGACAGTAACTTGGAAACACAAGCCAATGAATTTAGGATTATATCAAGCTACTGTAAACCCTCACCTCAATCACACGGAGAATTGGTCGGTGAATCAGTTTTTCAAGAACTACGGTAGCAAATGGTCTCATATGGAATTCTTCTTTCTCAGAAATGCACATCGAATGCCAAACTTTACTCAAATGTACTAGTAACCTTTGATTGAGAGGTTGTATTCCAAAGGGTTGATCCATTAGTAACCTTCATATTCCAGCTACAACGCCCTAATTCGGCTTTCCTCTTTCTCCGAATTCTCATCTACATAGAACATGCTAGAGATGTGCATTGCGATCCTTATCGGCTTCTCATCATAATTCATTTGATGGCCGAAAGCAATTTATCCTCATTCATCTATCACTCGCTGACCCTCCAGGGATTCCCTGCGGTCAAGGCATTCGCTATCGAGGCGAGAACTAATTCACTAGTCATTCGTCAAAGTCACCCTCTCGCTAAGAGTGATTGTTGCGTTTGCATTCTGCCTTGTATGTATTCATGTGCCCTGCTCAGGAAATGGGCGATTTCAAGAGCCACAAGTGAAGCCGTTCAGTTTTTTTACCTTCTAGCTTGATTTCTATCAATACTATATAATTATCCCATACCCACTGAACTCTTTTTGGTTCTGGTCTTTTTTTGGCTCCCTCTCTTCCTTACTTTGGCTTGATCCTTCTTTCTTTTTTGTTTTTTTTTTTTGTTTTAGAAGTGCGTGATCTGATGATTTGCTTCTCTGAACGTATGACGCACCTCCGTGTGTAATAAATAAATAAATAAATAAATAAATAGATAAGCGAATAAATAAAAAATCATTGTATCTGTTCATCATTTACCACATAATTGGAAGTGTAGTGAATCAGGCCTAAACAGAGTGATAGGAGTAACCTGGGTAAAGGGAGCTTCTAAAATGAGTCAGTCAAACGAAAGTTGAGCTGATTCCCCAGTGAAAATAGCGTCGAGCTTTGGAAGAGGCCTTTTTTCGACAACTGCCACCTGTTTTACCTCAGCCCGCCCCTTCGTAACCGGTTCCGCCCCTTTTGGCAATTACAGTGAGAAAGGGTCTTATTTTTTGGGTTTCTCACCGTTTCATCGCGTTCCTTATTCAATTTCGTACTACAAAACGCCTCGACTTTTATATACAATAACTTAGCCCTGGTACTGCCTTTAACTGGGTATCAAATATTGAATAGGGTAGTTAAATGCCAAATTTCATTAGAAGTTCATTCGGCTGGGCTCCACACCCATACAAATGCCTCCAAAATTTCAAATCAATTTATATGCTTATATACGTATATACCGGAATTTATATGCGTATATACGTATATACCGGAATTTATATGCGTATATACGTATGTACCGGAATTTATATGCGTATATACCGGAATTTATATGCGTTTATACCGAAGCTATTGATCGGTGCCAACCACATCTCTTTAATCTGGTAAACCTGCAGCTGTAAAAAGTCTGCATTCTGCGCTCTCGTTGTTGGGATCGAAGACGGTCCTTCTTAAGACCCCCTCCATGTAAATGAACCAAGTCGACCGTTTGCTGGCGTTCATGGGCAGCAGAGCCAACGTGGCTGCAGGCGCTCTTGGATGGGTCAGCCTAAACATACGCTTATTCATTGCTGATGGCATGTTTCTCCAACACGGAAAAAACATGCGATTCGTTGATTGGTCCTGCTAGCCACACAATGAATCAGCATGAACTGCTCCACCCGTTCTGGTCCTTGGAAATCTTAACTGTGCCTCGTAAGCTTTTATTTAAAGGAATCGTCCACGGAAAATGACTTTTCTGTGTTACCCATATATTTATGTTGTATTTGCCTAATGTTGGCCTCATGCAAAATTTCACGCGAAAAAATGTGACCCTGGCTGAGATACAGCACCACAAAGTGCGGTCCCAGTGGGCGGGGCCTCCGTGTAAAAGCCTCGTACCGCGTCCGCCGTGGTCGTAGACGCATTGTAGGAACAGAAGGTTACGTAAACAGTCCCACTCTCCGTTCCCAACGGCGGCGGATCACGGGACGAGGCTTTTACACGGAGGCCCCGCCCACTGGGACCGCACTTTGTGGTACTGTATCTCAGCCAGATTCACATTTTTTCGCGTGAAATTTTGCATGAGGCCAACATCAGGCAAATACAACATAAACATATGGGTAACACAAAAACTCATTTTCCGTGGACGATTCCTTTAAGTTTCCAACGACAACTTGTAGTTCGCCTCAAATGTCAACTTGCTGTCAACTTCCAATTTTAAAGTTTTTTCGATGATTTTTTGCAGTGAACTCTGATTTGACAGTCGAAGTCATCGCTTTGATTTTAACAGCTTCCGAATAATCTCGTGATCCATAGTATTAATTTTTTGTAATCCTCAATTTTAGTTTTTTTTTTTTTGAAACTTCGAGAGTGTTGCAAGTGGTACTAAGTCTATGGCTCAAGTTACGATTTCAGCTTGAATCAGGTAAACTTCAGAAACCAGTGCACCTAACGCAAGCGATGCCATTAGGTTCTTTTACGGCTTGTTTGGATGACACGAAATGAGATTTTCTATAGGCCATCAATCATTTACATCTCAAACCGGTCAGAAGGCTGATGTGGCTACGGGCGAAACTCATGCTAGGTCATTTCATAGACTTCAGTGCTTTCTAATTTTTCTATTTTTCTACTTCTTCATTTCCTTTACACGAGATTCTTATTCTGGTTATATTTTTCAAAGTTAGAAGCGTTTTTTTTCGAAAAATGCGTTGTAAAGAAAACTGGCTATTCACCAATCTGTAAAAAGGTCTATTCACTGAGATCTATTCATACTTTTGTAGGCACCTATACAGATTTACCTATTTCCATATTTTCATTACACTCGCCCATATTTATTTGCATCATTATATATTTTTATTTACATTTTATTTTATTTGCACTTACACATTTTATTTTATTTGTCACTTTTTGTTGTTGTCATTTGTGCAAGCAATCCTTGTGCGGCTCGTTACTGATGGATCAGAGGGCTCTCTTCAAAAAGCACGGATGCTCACGTGAAACAGTGAACTCTTGTCTTCGTTTGAGCCACTGAACCTTCGGAATAAACCCTAGTCTGAAGGCACAATGCAGAACTATCAAAAGGCTAATAAATGAAATGTTGCTCTCCTACTGCAAAGTGGAAGAGCACAAGAAGGAAGTCACCGTGTAGGTTTACGGACCGGAGACAAGCAGTAAGTATAGTGTAGCGCGAATCTGGGTATGTACCCTTACAACAGGAATTTGCATCTCGGCGTATCGCGTGCTACGGTGCCCGCGACGCGGTTCGCACTTAAAGGAGTCGTCCACGGAAAATTTGGTTTTTCTGTTAGCCATATATTTATGTTGCATTTGTTTAATAAGGACCGCATGCAAAGTTTCATGCGAAAAGATGAGAATTCGGCTAAGATACAGCTTGCCAAATTCTCGGTCGGGGTGGGTGGGGCCTCCGCGTAAAAGCCGCGTACCATTGTCCGTCGCGGTTGGGAACGGAGAGGAGTCTGTTTACGTAACTTTCTGTTCCTACAGTGCGTCTCCGACCGCGGCGGGCGACGGGAAGTGCACTTGCTCGGAGGCCCGCCCACCCGGCTATGAACTAGGCGAGCTGTATCTTAGCCAAATTGTCACATTTTCGCGTGAAACTTTGCATGCTGTCTTTACTAGGCAAATACAACATAAATATATGGATAGAAAAACACCCTTTTCCGTGGATGATTCCTTTAGGCGCTATTATTTCGCCTCTACTGCTGCTTTTTCAAACAATCTCTTTTCTCTTCTAGTCCGTTTCGCTAACTAAAGTTTATGTTATGTCTCATCTATGTATTCGAGTTTTTACCCAACCCACGATTGAACAAAGGGCAACGCAACGTATGAGGCGGAGGCGCAACATTTGCGCCTCATTGCAAAGCTACGTGGCGGATACCGTACCACGCAGCGTTGAAGCCGCCCGAAACTCGCTGCGCGCGGCGATCCACGATCCTAACGCTACACACCCGATGGGGAGGAGCTGAAGGCGCCGTGTTGTTGGGTCCCAAAGGATTAGAAGCCAATGTGTACGGCACTGCATTGCCGCTCTAAGATCAAACTTATATTGAAGTGAGACTGTTTACCGAGCCATGCGGATTGATGTACAGTACACCACAGGGAGCGTAATCGTTACCTCAAGCTTGGGTAATTAAACAAAGCAAAGAAAGCAGATTAGAAAGTTGTCGCATAAGCATTCAGGCAATTAAAAGGATTAGTGAGAAATCCTAATAATAATATTTAAGAGGCGCAAAGTACACTAGAGCAAAGAATAAATGAAGGCGCATGTAGATGAGTCACTGTGCTTCTGTATATATACGCTCTTCACAGCAGTGAGTTCTTCTGTCCACCAAAGCACGAAGTCAGCTGGCTGAACAGTGGCGATCAGATAGCTTGCCAAAAAGCTCGCATCTCTTTCCTCCCTCAAATGAAGTCAAATGAGAAACATGTTTAGAAATGTGCCTTAAAAATTGAAAAAATGCTTGTAACAGCGATAAAACTCTAGCGACGCTCATAGCTCGCACACACCGCGTCGCACGCCGCTCGTCTCAGTGCGAATTCCTGACATAAGGGTACAAACCCGCAGAGTCTCTGATTTGTTATTGACTGCAACACCGTTTATCTACAGGTTCATCGTTTTATGCAAAGAGACATTCCTTTTCAAGTGGTCTGTGGGGAGACTCGAAATGAGAAAGCGTGACTTGGGGTCTTATCACGGTACCACAGCAGTGCTAGTCACACTGTCAGCATCCGCCGGGGTAATTGTCGTTGGGAGGGGACAACGTACACGGCCGGCTGATTTAGTCCCTCACCCGTCTGCATCTACACCACCGGGTAGTGATGCAGAGGGAAGCGAAAGGGATGGATTGAGAGGGAGGGTGGGGAGAGGATTGTTTTAGTTCTTATTTTTGATTTTTTCTCAGTTTTAATTCAATCTTTCTCTACTATTACACTGCTGAGCCATCCTATTGGTATATTCTCCTATAATTCCACAATCTGCTGATTTTACCCCTTCCGGTGTCTTTCTCATAACTTCCTCTCTTATATCTCGACTGCATGGCGTCCCATAACCATAAATCGTGAATTCAAGCGCGAAATAGCTATGTACACTCGCTACAGATTCATATCGTCATTGCTAGTCGAGTCGAAATGATCGTTTGCGTAGATAATAGCCCGTCAACATATCCGGACTGATAGACCGCCACCGTCAACGTTGCGCAACGCACCGACACACCCACAAGTTTCCCCGCATAACCGTCAGTATTTATCGTCATGTAAATGAACGAATCTGACAGATGAGTGGATGTTCAGACTCAAGGGAGAGCCGTAGGCGTATAGCTTAGCGCGCAAGGTCGTCACAGATCTTTACATGAAAGTGGCTCGACTGTGGTATTAACTCGATCCTGATTTGTTACTCGATTTGACTGGATTCATCTTAGTAGGAATAGTAATTGATTTGACAGTTGCGTCTGTAAAAACAGCATGTGCTGATATGGAAAGGGAAAATAGGGAAAGTTGGAAGCACTCTTGACTGTGATGTGGCATCCCATGCTCAACGTCGATTCCAAGGCTAGTCCTCATTACTGTAAATCAGCATTCCTAATCAGATTCACTCTCTGAAAGCGAGTTCAGTGTATCCCCCCTCTCTTCGATGGTAACATCTACTCAGTGGAATCGTTCACCGAAATGCCAAAATTCCGATTAATATTTAATTCGCTCTGCTAGATACAATATATGAACAGAAACACTATAAAAAACTAGGAATGTTCCTTTATTCTAAAGCAGAAACTGAAAATTTGGAAGAAGAGCAGTTTTTTGTAATCCTGCCACACTTTCCGCAAAATGTGCACAGCCTGGCAGCTGACAGAGCGCAGTTCAAATTTTCGCGCGCAATATTGATTTGCTGCTCACACTGCGTCCCTGACCACTTGAATATCGCCACTTTGCACTTCAGTTCTCTAGCAACCAAACCCACTTGAACCTGCTCTCACCCCGTCGTCCGTCACTTCGGAGGTTCTATCTCAATTAGATTCTTGTATATATGCGGTGAAACTTTGCATGCGGCCCCTCTTAAGCAAGTATAACACAAATATGTTGGTGGCAGAAGAATTTGAATTTCCATGCATGAATTCTTTGATGCGTTTCACGTATAATGTTATGTCTTCCGAATATCCAACCGATGCACAGGTCAGTACCTTTTATCATCCCCAATGAGCCCGTCAACATTCCAGAAATCCCGAAGGAAAGCGAAAATCGATTATCTGGGGCAGGTCTTCATGCAGGATTTGATCCCTGGAGCAGGCTAGTGGAAGTGGACCATATATCACTGCTCCACCAACTCCACCCTTGCAATGTTGCAATAGTTGATAGTGGTCTATACTGCATCGTACTTATAATCAAATATATCTTTTTACCTCCTTATATTAGGTTGTCCGGAAAGTTTCCGGACTAAATGCATCAACATGACATATCTTTGTCACCCGATGATGTGAGCGAACCTAACTCGAGGGCTGTGTGTTTCATGTCCGGTATATGTACCTGTCAGCAGGATATGCGACATACCGTCTCCCTGTCCCCAGTAGTGCCTTCGCAACCGATGACAAGAAGGCTCTAACGACCAGTTTGCTTCCACAATACGGCTCAGGCCAATAACGAGGCCCATCGCTTTCTGCAGAAAATAATGAAGGGGCAAACCCCCTGTCGCTCGACGTGCTTCTACTGGTACCACAAGTTCGACAACGGTGACGAATCGCTCAAGCAATCTCGACCACAAACATATTAGGTTGATTCATAATAAATCGGACAAATTGACCAATTTTAATCATTGTCGTACAACTTTTTTACGACAACAGGGATTCACTTGAAATATACTCCATCTTTATCGATGACCTTCTGCCACGGTATAGGCAGATCATGGATGCCCTTGCTCCAGAAGGCCGGAAGCTGGAGCTCGAAGAAGTTGCCGAGTGCCGCCTTGACCTCCTCGCGAGTTTTGAAGTCTTGGCCGTCCAGGTGGCGTTGGCTGTGGGAGAAAAGGTGGAAATCTGAAGGGGCCAGGTCTGGGGAGTACGGTGGGTATAGAAGTACGGTCCAACTGTACGACAGCAGCTCGGCCTTGGTCGATCTTGCGAAGTGCGGTCTGTGGAAGTAGACACGTTGTCGTGCTGGAAGTAGACATGTGACCGCCGCCGTAGCGAACTTTGGACATTTGCATTCATTTCTCGTAATTGACGAACTTAGACGTTGGCGGATACTGTTGTACCTTCATCGAGCAGCTCCCAGTACTCCACGCCGTGTACGCTCCACCAACCGCGGTTTTCGTCTTCGATGGAATAGTCGCCTGACGCAAACTTCGAATGCTACAACTACAGTGTACTTCTGCCGGGGGCATGCTCCTTGTGAACTTCTATCAGACGTCTGCCGATATCCGTGGGTTCCTGGCCAGATAGCGATATAAATAGTATGACGTTGCGGATGTGGTCTCTGGACCGCTTGAAATCGTGCGGCATTGTGGCGGAATGAATTTACTTTGGAGTGATTAGTTTGCGGTACTTTGAAGAGCTTTTCATACTCATTCCAACGGTACCTCGCGCGTCCATTTTCGTTAATTCGTTACTGAGTTATGATCTCTAGAAATCATCACTACCATTTGTCCGATTTATTATGAATCAACCTAATAGAACAAACGGCTCGTGCTCGCTACCTGTGTGGCTCGACCTAACATTTGTGTACGCCAACTTCAGACCTTACGAATACTATAAAATCCACGGTTCACGATGTCAATAAAGTTGCTAAGTATGCAATGTTCTGCGACGTCAGTCCGAAAACTTTCCGGACAACCTAATATTTCTAAAAACTTAGTAACTATGGGAGCGACACCTTATAAGTCTTACTGCATGCGAATGTTGTAATAGCGAAGAGCTTTTTCAACTGTTCGATGTTAGTTATTCAAATTTTGCCGTGTTCTTTATGTGTGCATTTCGCATTTCTGGGAAGGAAAAAAGGGAAATGAATAGGAATACAAGGAAAATGGTAGGGAATGCAAATGAGCCTCGTGTGAATCCCGTTCCCTTGTAGGGACGAGTTTAATGTGGAGCGTGGTGAGTGATTCGAGGAAACATGGAAGGTCGTCACGGCGGAACCGGGGCACACATCGTTCTTGTTTTGCTTCGACCTGAACTTGTCAGTGTAAAATCAAATTTCCGTAAAAAATCACAGTTGAAGACACACCACGCGATAATCAGATTAGTGGCTTACTCTCTTGGAGCGAGTATCCCTCGAATGATTGCTCAGGCTGCATCTTTCTTGCGGTTGCACGGTGCACCTTCACGGTGTTGTGCCTGCTCGAACACAACCGAGCCACGCCCACCCAGCCAAATCACAAATGGCATTAGACGAACACATTTCCAGCGTGGCTCTCGCGTGGAGAAGGAAATTTGCGATGAGAGAAGATGAGTCAATGAAATAACCACTTTCATGATGAAGGCAGCTTCTGCGGTGGAATATTCGCCTAAAGCCGGGTGTGATTTGTTTGAGTGGGCGTGGCTGGGTTGAGTTGCAGGCACAACACCACAAAGTTGCATCGTGCAGCCGCGACAAAGATGGAGTTTGAGCAGTTATCCAAGAACCTACTTGATCAAACAAAACAAGCCACTAATCTTATTATCGTGTGGTGTGCCTTTAAGGTATGTTCACAAAGCAGCAATGATAGTTCGACTTCTGCACTGGTGACTGGAGACTTTGCTTGAAACCCGTTTATTTAAAGTAGAATTCGATGATTTTGCCATTCCTCTCTGAGGGATGCGCCGCGCATTCTATTCCATTGAGAATTGTGATGGCAGGTGATTGCGATGTGGTCCATACAATAATTTGCTGAGGCCAACCCATGTACATGTCAGTGCTTCTATCCTCCAACCCGAGTCTAGTATCAGTTCACCGGCCCCGGAAAAATGGAACGCTTGGTTAGCCTAACCGCCCTTTTACGCGGGATTTGATCTCCGCGCTGTGAGAGTGGCAGTGCGCGCCACCTGCCACTACACCACCTTCACCCATATAAAAATTAAAAGCGGCAAATTCCCGCTTGCTTATAAGGCAAAGCTGTTCCGAATCCTTGCTTGAGACCACGTATTCGATTACCCTACAGTGCTTGAGGTGTACTTATTCTACGCGACCATTCCAAGGACTGGGTGTCCTAAAGGAGTCGGAAAAATGGGTAGGTTGGGCAAGACTCGTTGAAGGATCTGAAGCTTTCATTCCATTTCATAATTTATTTTTATAGGTAAAGATTTGAATAAAATTTTTTTCCCTTTCCTAGCCGGTTTCTTTCCAAGTAGGTGCTTCTACTTAAATGGTATTTTGCGGCATTTCCCTCCGCGGTTTTGTGGGAAGTGAAACTTGCGCCAATGCGCTTGAAAACCAGTCAGGCGAACACCTGCCGGCAACGAGCGCAACATTCACTACACAGCTATCCTTCGCGTTTATTGCCGTTTTCGCTCGCTTCGCCTCGTGGTTGAAGGACGTCGTTTGTTGTCTGCGATGGCAATTTGTCGTTGATATTTCTCAACGGAATGATCTTTCCTGGTGAATCTTCTGCCACTCAGTAGTCACCTGACTACACAGGAATGGTTGTTCGGAAGTATCCTTTGAGTGTTTATTTTGCTTAGCATAAATTACAGAGAACGCTGGCCAGAATGCCTGTCATTACTTCTTTCCAATGTCGGAGACTCACCACCTATTCATAGGCTTCATGATTGTGGATAGAGTGGCTCTGGACGCCAGAGAGCTGAAGAGCAAAGAAGCGACGGTCACATGGTCAGGAACGCAGAGTGAAAACAAATGAACATTGAGCGCGTAAATGTAACAGCTCTCTAGCCGTTGACTGTTGCTCGAATGTTATGCCGTGAATGTGGGGGGATTCAAACGAGTCTCTCTTTTTTCCAGTTTTTCGTTTTCTGCTTAGGGAAAAAAGGGAAATTTCTCAGTTTTTTCGTGTTTCTGAACTGTATCTAGTAGAATGGTTTTAAAATCACGGAATTCTCGTGACCGATTCCTTTAACCAACCTCGAGGAAACGGTAGGCTTGATTCTTGCATGGTCGATGGTTCGCTCCATGGGCCCATGCAAATGTGCCGCGCTGCCTCCACCTCTAACCGGCGCATGTAATGTCCATGATTTCTTCTACATTTCATGCAATTTGGAAGGTTCTCTGGTGAAGGCTTCACTTCAGTCTTACTTGAATTTTATAACAGAAAATTCCGAAGAATGGCAGAGGGCGTAGGAACTCCAGAAGTGCATTCTCTGGCACTCTCTACGATAGCTTTTCGCAGGGGTAAGCAACGTTTGAGAAGTCCCCGACGGGAGGGATTGTATTTTGAGTTGAAAGGAAGGAAATTTTTTCATAATTAGTGGGTAAATTTCTGGTGGTGAACGGTCTACCTGTCCTTTGTGATTCTAAGGGCCATCAGGGGGTCTTCGTAAAGGTCGCCAGTCGATCATCATACTGTAAATCATATCCTGTACTAGGCAACAATATTATGCAATATTTTTGATTTTTGATAGTGGTAGATTTTCCTATTTCCAAAGTTTTTGCCCATAACTCAGCATCCGTGTAATAACTATGCATACTAATGCTCAATACTTGGAGACCAGGAATATCTATTGACCTTTCTAGGGGGGGTGATATCATTGCTGTTGATTTGAATGAGGCTCGCTTTTGTTACTGCTGGTGCCCTGTTTCTAGCAGCGCAACTCTTTGAATCCAGCAGGCACAGTATCCGTAGATGTTTTGCAAAATTTGTTAGGAACAGGTATGCGATCTGGAAATTCGCTATCAAGCATCCTCCTTCCCAGCCCTGAAAAAACAGGATCATCCCGAATACCCCTATTTCGGAATCGACAGCGCCAAACCAACAGACATACGATTCATGATGACCACGGTGACGGGCCATTAACGCGGTTGTCATCTTAGCCGCTACTGCAGATGAGAATCGAAATCGTCTTCGTGACCATTCTTAACCCGGTTTGGAAGTGATGACGACGATTGTATGATGATGGCGATGGTGGTTGTGGTTGTGGTGGCTAGTGGTGAACTAAAACCTCCGCCGATCCGCCCATAATGCTGCTGCTGCTGGTCGTTTAACGAATCAGTTATGAGACATATAGCCGGTTTTCTACAGCCACCTGGACTGCCGCCACGCACGCTGGACCCTCAAGCATCTCTCATATCCTTTAAACATCTTTTCATTTTTCACGTGATTTTTTCCGAGCGCTTGAAAACATTCGATTTTGAGATCGATTCCGATTACGTCTATTACTGAGTTGATATTACTCAGAGCCTTTTCAAACTGCACTCCTATTCAAGCAAGTGCAAGGTTTTCTTCAATTCTATATTGTTTTTTGCAGTATAATTTCACTGAAAACGTTGATATTTTTTGAATTAGCTGAAGAGAAGGGATTCCATTAAATATATTCATTTCGGAATAAAGTGCGAAGGGACACTGAAATCACTGCTGAAAACCACTGTTCTAACTTCGTTAATAGCCTGGGAAAGGACGCGCCATGCATTCAACTCCTCCTCTGTTCTGTCGGGCACTTGAAAGCACATATAGTTCACTGCGATCTTCGCAAATTAGGCCGCTGTGTGCCACTGAACCGTGAATTTGTGTACTTCAACAGCAACTTAAACTCCTGGTGCTGAACACGGCACCACCCCCCTCCTTATCGTTCTTGAAACAATTAACTTTCGTCCAAAACAAGACAGCCTCTTCAGTACTAGTGTAACATGGGTGATTGTTTCAGAAAAGGAGTTGTCTTCAGTACACCAACAAGTCTCAGCGCTGACTAAGGTTGTATGGTCACCGCAGTTCACATTGGAAGAAATGCCCTTTGAATACTGTCAGCTTATCGTGTCGGAAGCCCTTTACAGAATTCCAGTCACGACCCCTCTATGGCCTTTGCGATTTTGCGACTTTGCGATTCCCTGATTCTGCGAATTTGTGAATTTGCGGTGTCGCGGCTCCGCACGCAAAGGTGCGGCATTGCACAATCGAAGACCGGAGTATGGCGTGCCAAAGTGCGGCGTCGTAGAATCGCGCAATTGCAAAATCGCGAAGTCTAACTGCGGCCTATGGAGTGATCTATAAGAAATGCGGCACCGTTTCATACTGTGTGACTTTTCTTGAAATGGACTCAACTTCGACCGCTTTTGTGAAAATCAACTTAAACCTCCACTGAATATAGTCAGCGGTATATGTTTGATTTTCACTTCTTTCGCTGCAATTGTTAAAAAAGTACCCTTCAAGCAAGTTTCTGCTGAGGGCCGCATAGTACTATGTGATAGAATTCTTCACTTTGCGGTACCTCTAAAGTTTGCTGGTATTCTTTACCATTACCCTCTTCAGTGCTGAGTAAATTATGAGCCGTTCAACCTCTGACGTGTGATATTTATTGAATTAATTCCACTTCTACTCATCCACAGCTTAGTAATTTAGTTGGATTCTGAACTGTTATACAAATAACGAGCTATTAAATTTGTGGTTATGTCGCGGATGTATTGTATCATGCTCTCACATACCGAACCCTTGTGTATCTTGAATGGATAACTCTGTAACAGGCTGGAATGAAAACCTAGCACATCTCACTGCCAGCAAATTAGCTGCGAAAGTTTTGCGCTCGAATCGCGCTCATTATACATCTTGGGGATTCACTTTGATCCCTCAGCAAAGACCGCCAGTGGTTCAGAAAAACTCTAATAAACCGGTTCGTGTTAGAGAAATTGAGTGGAAGCACTTAAAACGCAGATTTCCATAGGCTACGCACTAGTGGCTTATTATGAAATAAAGACCGCGACGCTATTTTGCCAAAATATAGTTTTTCTGTGCACGTACAAGCATACAGAAAGGGTAAAAAAGGTATCATTTACTGTTTTTTTAGGTTCAGATAAAACCAAATTTCGGCTCAAAATCATTTATTTGTGCAGTCCAGTTCATCGGTTCGTTCTCGGTGTGGGCACTGGTTCAGGTGTCCGGAGCTGGTGGCACATACGCTTCTTGGTGTATCGCCAATTCACATTTGAAGCAACAAAGTCCCCGTCGTTAACGTATCTCATTCGACTTTTCGCGGTGCGGTAATGCGAAATTCGAGAGTCTTGACCCATACTTGCTTTTGAAGTAGGAAAACTTATTTTGAGGGGAACGGTAGAGCTACATTCATACTTGGTGCGAGCGCCACGATTAAGACGTGTACGTGCACACCAAATCCAGCAATTAAGCCAATGTATAGGTGTGCGTCAGAATTGTCCAGCTAGCTCACAAGCCGCTGCCCCTCCAACTAACGCACAATCAGTTCAGAACGGGACCAGCTCGGCACGGTGGCCCAGATGGATAGTCCTGATGCACACCGTCCAATGCAATGATTGCGTTACGGTTGTTCTGATGATCGAGTCACCGATGCATGTAGCCTCAAAATCCAGGCACTCTTTCTGAAAATGCCTGCGACATTAATTAGGAATCGTGACGGCATTGCATGGGGTGTGTAGCCTTATGTCGAATTCTCGCATTGCCGCGTCGCACTCGCAGCGCCACCAGCACCACTTGACACGGTCGGTTGAAATTTCACTCAAAGCAAGGGGTTGGTCCCATGAAGGATTTCTGAAGAAATAGGTGTTTACCTTATCATTATCTGAAAACAATAACTTTTGTAGCCTAGCAAGACAAATAGTAACTTAAAAAGTAAAAGGAACAATAACATCACATGATAACAATCCTAATCAAGAAATAATTAATTCGGGTAGTAAAGCTTTGGTTAGGCAATGTACGCAGTCATACGCAAAGAAAATCACCCTACCACTAGGCGCCGCGAAAATTCGACACAAGGCTACACACCGCATTGGAAGCGACTTGTTCCATTCAATGACTAGCGAAGCGATCTTGTACGAGGGTCACTACATTCTTCCTCTTAGTTAGAAAGTATGCTATCATTTAACGGACACCAGGGAGAGGAGGATTGACTTGGTTAGCACATGAGCGATTGGTGGTTTGATCCACCGACAAGGCATACATATACATAGTACGGGTGCCACTCCTTACTATCCGTTTACCAACGTTGAAGATAAAAGTAGGGGATGAAAGACTCATTACGACACTAGGTTCCATTCATTTCTTTGCTGTCAGTAAGCAATTATGGATATCGGCGAACACCGCCACCTGGATCATCTGAAACACCTATGAGCCGCTAAACTGAGTCCCCACAAATGGTAAGTACCAATCCACAAATCACCGCATTCGCTACTCCAACACATACGTCGTCAATCGACTTTCCATCGCTCCAAAGCGCTCATTTCGGTACCGACCACCACTTTCAGTCGTCGTTCCGTCCAGACATCGCTATTTCTATTGGGCTACGACCCGGTATCAGCCGTTTTTCGAAGATGTACACCTGCAGGGATACTATGCGAGAACCGGTTTTAAAAGCTTCCCCGCCGCTCAGCGAGTGTCATACACTGATCCACATGTACGAATAATAAAATATAATTCGCCTGCTAGGTTTTTTTTTCGTTTTTCTATAAAGCGTTCTTTTACGTCCGATAGTACTGATCACGACGACAAAGAGAGTGATGATCGGATCCCAGAGTAGGTATAGTAGGTATCAAATGTAGCACCTTTCAGTCCCTCAGTTGAGGGAGGAGTAGTGGGAAAATTCACGGAGGGGTGGGGTTCAGTAGAAATGGTCAAGAAAATTCTACCATGGACAACTGAGCACTTCTTTGATTGATACGCGGACGATCGCGCAACGTTCCGGAGCTTTTGTGGGATTGACCATACAAGGATAAAAAAAGATAAAAAGACTGTCTATTCTGAAAAATGAACCGTCTCCAAGCATTCAGTATGCAACTCGGCAGACGCTGGGCATCGTTTCTTGAGAAACAGTGAAAATTTTCTCAGAGACAGCCAAGCAAAATGCATTTGACCGTAACTGTGATCTCATAAGAGCCCTAATCTGATGGAATTTTCATTAATTAATTAGTTTTCACGTCGGCAAATATGTATTTCCTGTTGCGATAGATTTAGCTGATTATTTGTCAGAAGCTATTCTATCTGAGTATGTTCACGGGAAATCCGGAAACATTTGATGTTGGTTTTCTGTAATTGCGTCCATAACATGACAGTTGTCCCCATTGATAAGATCGATGGCAGACGTGTTCAGGGCAAGAGAACCGGATTTGTCTTGCAGGATAAAATCATGTCAGTGCGCACTAGTAACAGCATGTGGCATGTCGTGTTCTGGAATTCTCTGGTTACTGTAGATTAATGTATTCTTCTCACTTACAGTAATACTGGACTACTGATTTCATTCCGAATTTAAATTAAGCTAAAAACTGTGCTGCAAAAGCCCATTGTTAGACTGTGCCGTGCGTTTAGTTTCATCACAGAAATCATAGAATCAATGGAATGTGTAGTAAGCCTACGTAAGCAGTAGGTCTGTCTCCAATTTCAGATGACCTTCTGGTCCCTTCAAAAAATGCTTCAATTCAACTAGTCAGCCTCAGTTGGGATCGAACCAGCGAGCCGGCCCATGAACCACTAATCACAATAGCGCCTCATGCCTTTGCCCCGCCTCTCGAGATGGCTACGTTGATCATGGTCTGATTTTCCAAACGCCACGTAATCTGAGCGATTGTGCCCCACTTTTGTACTGAGGTACAGGATATGGTAATCGTGTTGGAACCCGACTAAATGCTAGGTCCTGGCTTGCAGGCATCGCTGTGCCGGTACGAAGTTCTGAGGTTACACATCCGCATGACAGGACATCACATCGTCTTCGGGTTTCTGGAATGCAGAAGCTCTCAATTCAATTTTTTTTACAAGAAACCTCTGTTTTCGGTAAAGATGCTGTATTTAGATCTATGAGGGATATTTTTCTCAATGTTCAACAACAATTGCGACTCCAAAATATTTATTCAGAAAATCAAAAGACCCCTTAGATGTCTTGATTTTTGATTTTTTTTTCTATTTGATGCTGTGCTAATCTTTTCATCTTTCTAATGAATTTATCCATCTATTTATTTGCTTTTTGGGATGTGGAGTTACGATCCTGTTGACTGAACATTTGAAAACTATTTTTTTCGTCGGATTTTTATGTGAGCGATGACGTCAGCAACAAGTGAAGCATTATATAACGACGAAGTGGCCTGTGAAATTGCAATTTTGGCCCCTTTTGTCACGAATATTGCAGTGCGCTGTGAAATGAGAATCGTGCCCCTGAATGCACTCTTTAGCGAAATTGCATTGCACTCCAATTTTCGTGAAAAAGAGCTTTCTGTTCTGCATTTCTCAGAACTCTAAGTCCAATTTCTGGAATGTTCTGAGAAAACATTTCCTCTGGAATTCATGCAATTGTGTGTGTTTAGATGAAAACGTACGAAACGTGATTAATCTGTTCAATGCATTCCATTCTAGCAGTGGGAGACAAATGCCGAAAACAACAGATAGCTATTTCTCATTGATTTCCTGGCATTTTTCACTCTTTAAGCAACCCACAGAATAATAATAATAATAATAATAATAATAATAACAATAATAATAATGTAGAAATAGTCATAATAATCATGTAAAAAAATTGTGAGGCACCGAAATTCGAGGAAGGGACCCTGCCCATAATAATATCGAAACAGTAACAGCAATAATAAAGATAATAATAATAATATAGATAATAATGTCAATAATACATAATAAATAGTAATAGTAATAACAATGACAATAACAATAACAATAATAATAATAATAATAATAATAATAATAATAATAATAATAATAATAATAATAAAATATTAATCTCTTCATAGGAGCAAGAGGCATCACGACCTATAGTCCTAGTGGATCAAATTTGTCCAGTTCGGACAAACCTCCACCCTTTCTACAATATGATTACTGATATTAATCAATGCTCATAACCATTAATCAATTTCATAAAGCATTGAATATGCAAAATATGATTTTTGGTAGATTTACCAACAAGCTCATTTCATATCTGTACCAGAGTCAAGCAAGGGTTGAAGAATTGCTAGGGGGGAAGGGGTGGTCGCACTCAGGGTTGGCAATGAGGAAAGCTCTGTATTTGGTAAAGTTTGTCAATACATAGCACGTCGATCTTGTTTCGGGCTGACAGAAGTAGTTATACAAAAAGACTATCGATCGATTCTTAGAGAGCACTTTCGGTGTATTACTAGCGTTTACAGTGTCAGTAGTTTTTGTAAATATATGGGGGAGTTGTAATATCAGTTTCCGGGGGGAGATCCGTGGGGGGAGGGGGAAGGGGCATGGGTTGTACCTCTCGAAAAAAACCATTCTCAACCCAATGCTTGAGTCTGATGCTGCTCTGGGTGTAAGGCTTCTGAACTTCCCATATCCCGTTTTATCGCATGCACCATATGTTTTCCTACCGAACGTGCTCCAGATTCGCATTCAGGGGGTAGGGCGGGGTACAAGCCACCATTCTTGGAGGACCTTCCGGCCGATCGATATTTAGAGTTCAGAGCTCGATTATTTAGCTTAATAGGGTTGATGATGACGCCAGTTTTTTTCCATCCATGTTGGTCAATTATATCCTTCGTACAGTACCCAGGTAACGACAAATTGTCCACACGCAAAACAAACGCTGAAAGCTCAAAAATCAGAGATGTTGTGGACTAATTATACCCGATTAGCTTGAGCTAAAGCTCAAGAGGGTTGATGACAGCGCCAGCTTTTCTGCATCCGTGTTGGTCAATTATGTTATTCGTACACTACGTGAGTGACGACGTTTTTCGTCCACACGCAAAACAAACACACATTCCGCCTGTAGGTATGATCAATAGGCGCTAGACTTCTTCCGCATGAATAGCAAACATACCACCGTAGCGAGAAAAACATCGCCCTTCACCCATCCAACCTCCAGCACATCACCATTCCATGTCCGACATACTCACTGGGAGGGGTGAGTTTCTTGGCGATTCCGGTTCCATTGCCAGTGCTATTTCACGAATTCCAAAAATTCGTGTGATTTTGTGGTGTACGTCATATAAGGTGCGGCCAAGGCGCAAGCTCTCCTTTACATACTTATGTTATTTCGCATAGTTCAGAGAGTGGGGGGGGGGGCAGATGGAAAATTTTTGTTAAAATTGAAAGCACTGCAACCCCTTAAAAGCGTAGCTGAAAAATATTGGATACAAAATCCATTTGTCATAAAAACTAGAACGAACTCGATAATGTGTCGATAATCCTGGATGAAGGCCAAGGATTTTCGTGAACATAGAGAAACAGTCCTTTTACTCTTTTTTCCCTATTTTTTATTTTCACAGTGGTTATATGGATTTTCCCCCCACCTTTTATGAGGTTTTACGTTTTCAAGCTTTCTTTACCTTAGCCCTTTCTCCAACATTCCATGAGGATTTCGGACATTCATGACGTTTGGAGTTGAAATGCATAGCTCCTCCACAGTCTTTCAATCACATTATAATGTATTTTAAGAATCATCGATTTCATTTTTCTATGGCTTTTTATCGACCCAACTTGATTTTCATAGAAAATTTATCATTTCCTGCAACATGTCATTTGTCCCTTGTAATGACGAGGCACATGGAGAAGTTCGTGTTGAGGTGATCCGTTGTCTAATGGTTAGCAACCTTCGCTTCGGCTGGTCAGGCCGAGAGCTCGAAACCCGCGTCAGCACCTCGGCCGACCTATGACGAGACTTACACGACGGTCTTCTGAATAGTAACTGTAGATGCTTTACGTGTGCTGAGGCAGCCATTTTGTTTTTCGTTAGCTTATATCATTTATGTTACTCTGTTTATTTGGTGTATTTTTATTTTAATTACGCAAATATCCGTTCTCTAGATGTATTCGCAAAACCCCACCATAATGTGAACGGAGTTCGAGTTCAAGGAAAAATAACTGAATACTGAGACATACATATTGTTATATGTTATTATCTAATCACCGTTAAACTTTTGAATTTCACTTATTTATATTTGTGTATAGCTGTAGTCGATATTATACCAATATTTTGATAATTTACATATTAAACCTTTTTCCCGCTAAAACAACGTTACGTGAACTGTAAACTTTGGTGACCATAGTCAAGAATCTTTCGTGTAAGCTATTGGTGTTGGCTCGGGAGCCTTTATGGTCGAATTTCCATAATCGTACTTCCTGTGTATCAGTGAACGTTACCGAAACATTGAAATTTCCATAATTTAAATTCAGTCATATTATCCTTAGTTATACTGATTAATTAAATCGTAGACTCTCGTGTTCAACACGATGAACTACCTGCAGTTTGTTTTACGTGAGCGCAGAATGTGAATGACGCATTAGGTATGACTTTATACCCGTAAATTCATAAACGCAATTCTATTTGAACTGCATACTTTCACCATTCCACTGCTTTCTTAGAATAAAACTCGTCATCTCGCTCTCCAAGCAACAGCGATGGAAATGACCTTCAAATCATCGCCTGCAGCTTTTTCGACCGAAAAAAATAGCGCCTCTCGTTGAAGCGTACATAAAAGGGCTTGTCCTTGGCATTTCCATTATGGCATGCATAAGTCAAGAACGCCAACATCACAAAGAGATGAAGAAGTTTGATGAGATCCGGCTATTCCTGTAGCACGCGGCCTACTGCTCTTTTCTTGGCAGTGGAACAGCTGAGACTGACATTGCCTCTTCCCAAGGTTCCGTTTTCCCAATTTCGAAAGCTCTGGAACAACTTTTTCCAGATTTTCCGAAAGAAATTCCCGTGCGAATCACCACTTTCGATTTCATTCCAGTCTAAAGAAATTGCCAGCTTTTTGTAACGTATGACGATGTTTGCCACTGTCCCTAGGTGTAACCGATAACACCCGACGGCGGTCCCTAGGTGTAACCGCCGTCGGGTGTTATCGCTTTGAAAGAACCGGTGATGCCTTCGGCGAAGAACTCGTCCACATTCGTGGATGTTGTGTTCGGACCTGCTCTGGCAGTCGTTGTGCTGCCATTGCAAATAGAGCGAGCTTCCACATCCTTTTATTCTTTAGGTTTTAATTTACGCGGTGCTTCTTTTTCGAACCATCTTTCATGCTTTCCCATGAATTCCCTTTCTCTTATGCTGAGAGCCTAACTGGTCCTCAGTACAGGGACGCTGAATGAGAACTCTTGCAGAGCAAGCCTGCAGGAAAGCCATACCGCTTTGTTGGTGCTTTGAAGTTGACGCTTCAGAAGGAGTGGAACGATTTTGACGTCTAGTGCCAGTGGCACACTTTCAAAGGTCTGTGGGCCTGTATGTGAACAAAAGGATCGCATTTCTAGCACTTTGTGCGAGATGGTCATCGCATAGTCGTTTTTTGTCCTCAGTTTTGTTTATTTATCAATCCCTGCTTTGAAATTTACGTTCAGAAATGGTGTGCTATACATTTCAGCCATCCTGTATTTCGATGGATTTCGGATTAGTAGAAGGCAAAAGCCCATATGACTCTTGCATCTCGGGGGTGGCTGAGTCAAAGGAATCGTCCTGAAAAATAGTTTCTTTGTCAGCCATATATTTATGATGCATTTACCTAATGTGTGCCGCATGCAAAGTTTCACGCGAAAAAATATGAGTCAGGCTATACAGCACCACAATGTCCCGGCCGGGTGGACGGGGCTTCCGAGCGAGTGCCCACCCGTCGTCCGCCGCGGTCGGAGACGCATTGTAGGAACGGAAAGTCAAGCAAACGGTCCCACTTTCCGTTCCCAGACACAGCGGACGACGGGTCGGGGTCTTTACTCGGAGGCTCCGCCCACCCAGCCGAGAATTTGGGGAGCTGTATCTTAGCCGGTTTCTCACTTTTCCGCGTGAAACTCTGCATGTGGCCCTTGCCAGGGTAATACTACGTAAACATGGTCACACAAAAATCATTTTTCCGTAGATGACTCCTTTAGGCTAAAAAGTGCCTCGGGAGTGCAATGGATTAGCAACAGGCCCCAAAAAAACATGGGGTGCAGGAGTCCCGTCCGAGGCTAGACTTTTGCCCATATTTCAGCAACCTAATAAGAGCTGGACGTAGTTTCAAATATCGCCGAAATCTTTAATGAAAGTCGAGCTTATTCCACAACAGCCAATCAACGCCGGTGAGCTGCATGCCTATTCTTCACGGATGGAGGGTGAAAATAAGGTTACTAAAATATTCAGCAGGCACAAATGATTTGTCGTTGATTTCAAGTGAAAGTGGTTCCTTCAACATTAGTTACTCCAAAACTCGACAAGCAATTAATAGAAAATAAAATAAGAAATGGAATAAATTACATAAAATGTCTAGCGCAAATTTTCCAATTTTCTTTCGAAGAGATGTTTCAAGTTGCTCCGCAGGTTTTGACCACGCATGCTTTCAAGCCCTTCTGTTACGCAACGAAAAGCCGAGCGCGTGGCACGAGCTTTCTACGAGGGGAGCAAAAAACACCCAACGAGTGGTGAAAAGCCCTTCTGCTAATCGTTCTAGATGTTTAGACACGTTCTTCAGCACTATAATCCATGTGTTTGCGCCGTCAACGTCTCAACAGCTCCAGTCGTCGTCGTCAGTCCATCAATTGTTTGCCGGGGCGCCGTGTGTTGTTTTTCTATTCACATGCATTTACAGCCACTCATCTATAAAATTCTGGCCACCACATTATTCATTGATCGGTTATTGATTTTCTGCCTTCTCTAGTAACTTTGAGTCAATAGTGGTAGGGAAGTTGGTGGCTGTTTCCTCAATGCTCTGTGGGCATAAGTCAGCTATTCAACCACTCAAGCTTTCTGTTCAACCCATCCATTATTATGTAGCAGTGTAGGAAACCCATGAAGCAGGTATCGAAGTATTTCTGTCTCCAATTGACTGTTCAGAAGATTTCCTTCGTGGGTAATCTGAAAAAAGTGCCAGCTTCATTTAATTTCTCTCCTTATTTAACTTTCCTCTATGAAAATGCTAGCCCAAACCTAGCGACTCAGTCTCGATGATTAGGTTGACGCATAGGATTTATACCGGATCTACAAACTACGAAAATGAAGGATGCACAAGAATTCATAAAACTCGTCATAAAGGACGGAAGTGGTATAATGGCAAGTGGCGGCGCTCTCACCGGCAAGGTCCTGGAACAAATTCCCGACCATTGGCACCTAGGCCTTGAATTCTAGGTCGGTAGTAGGCACCATCTATGTTTGCGATGAACGAAATATTGAACTACACACCGGCTGGCTCCGGCAAATCATTTCATGGTCCAAACCTAACTCAATGCTACTGCGATTCTGAAGAGAAGCAGAATTCATGGCGTATCTCGGTAATGGATTCATCGCCGAATAATTCATCTTTTTTTTGCTTTTTGTGAGCGACATAAACGTTAAAATGAAAACCATAATCAAACCAATGTAAACCGATAAAACCTATAGAACAACTACATTTACAAATGACTTAAAGGCATATTCCAGGATTATTGGGATATCACATCTCCTGCCGTGGATGGATAGTTCGACCCAAGACACGTCGGCTGTACCTTTACCGAGGCGTGGGGGTCAGTTCCTGGAGCGTGCAGAGCCAAAGAGTCAGCGCAACAGCTCGGCCCCGCCCATCCCAGCCGGGGGTGTGTTGCAAGTATTCCGGTGCTTAGTGTGGGGTCAGGTCACTCAGTAGTGGGTTCACTTCACGAGGCGATTGCCTGACTGCCAGTTTCAAGATCTTGACCACGTAGCTGGTCTGCCTATGTCGAAGATAAGAGTCGAAGGGTAAAGGCAGACCCCCCGGCTGGGGTGGGCGGGGCCGAGCTGTTGCGCTGATTCTTTGGCTCTGCACGCTCCAGAAACTGACCCCCACACCTCGGTAAAGGTACAGCCTACGTGTCTTGGGTCGAACTATCCATCCACGGCAGGAGATGTGATATCCCAATAATCCTGAAATATGCCTTTAATGTGTATGAGTATTAACAACTCATCAATTAACCTGAAAGAAAATAGAGCTAGATCTCGGTAAACAAAAAAGCAGCATTTTTGGTCAACAAATAACCCGCCAGGAAAAGCGCAAAAATCAAGATATCAGCTGAGGAGGATTGCAATACGTACGTCTCTGAGGTTCAGTAGGAGTTGAAATTTTCATTATTCAATTTATTTTTGATTCCGTAATATACTCACGGAGCTCCGTGAACAGGTTCCTAGCAATTACGATTCGAAACCGGTTTCACTCTTAAGTATTGGGACGATTCAATTCTAGTGATGACTAATTTGATTATAAAATCAAAATTTCAAAAAAAAAAACACTCCTTTCGATGCCGACTCGGTAATTCCACTTCCTTATACGTGCTTCTGGATTTTGGCATTTTTTGTACTTTAAAGCAATTACGATTAGCGGTGTCAGATAAGGCTTATCTCCTCTTTTTCCCACCGACCCACGTGTTATCTCGGATCATGCGGATGCGGGCGTTTTTATTTTTCATTTGTCGTGTTTATTCTCATATTAAGTGCAGCTCTAAACACCTCTAATCGACCGCTTAAGCGGTACTCAGCGGTTCACGCATCTTGGCACCCGGTTTACTCAACACTACCTGAATCACGCCCACCAATTAGTCGAACAATGTGGAACCGGAAACTTCACTCCATTTGCCGTCAGCTCAAATAGAAAGTGGCAAATTCGCCCGCCATCGACTTACCATTCATTCAGTATGACTCTCATTGATTAGTTCTTCGAAGCACACTTTGAATCCTCTAACTCTTGCATTTCAGGAGCGTTCCAATGTGTACATAGTTTGTGGGCGAGAATCATTTTATTTTGAGACAGTGATAGGAGTAATGTGGGTAATGAGAAATCCTAAATTGTGCCTGACAAATGAGAGCTAGAAGTCTAAGAAGACTATTTATGACAAAATTCCGATGAAAAAGGTGTCCTCGGGCCTCATACGAGCCGCCTTCTTCAGCAGCTTCCACTTGTTTTATCCCAGCCCCTTTCTTCCGATCGCCTCGCCCCTTTTGAGCATAAACGGCGCGAAGGAGGTCTTATTTTTTGGGTTTCTGACCGTTTCATTCCGTTTTTCCTCACTTTCATACTATTAAGCACGCCTACCTTCATATTTGATGATCTTTCCATATTCGGCCGAATTACTCCTATCACTGGCTTTGGGCTATTCTGACGCCGCTGTCAGACTTTGCATTTCGCGATATTGTGGTGTCGCGGCTCCGCAAGCGCGTTGCTGCATTGCACAATCTCAAGGTCGTAGTATCGCGTGCAAAAGTGAGACGTCGCAAAATCGCAGAATCGCAAAATCGCAAAGTCTGACGGCGGCCTAACCTGGCCTTCGCTTTCTTACCGTGGCAGCAGCTAACCGTAGTCAGTAGATGGTTTTCAAAGAGCGTTCCATGCATAGTCATTCTGTGGCATCCGGCAGACATATGTTGATCTGTCGGGCCTTTTCTATGGAGTAATCCAAGCTGGGAACTTGCTTGGTTATCGCTTATCACTTTATCACCAATCGCTCTCAGTAGAATTGACTCCAAAAGTGCAGCTGTGCAGCTGCATCATTTTAGCGCTGCATCCACATAACTACATGTTACCCACGTGTTTTCTGGCATTCAATCAGCCGCTGGCATCTCTGATGGCATCTACCTAGAAAGGAACTGGTTTTGAAACGTGTTGTATCACCACCACTAATCAGTTCCATCATCCTCTAATCAAAAACAATGAAATCCGGTCTGGTCAGATGGCCATTCTACTCCCAGTCCTGGCCCTAGCTGGTCGCATAGTTATGGCATCACTACCTTTTTGCTTGCAGGCATTCATTCCTGTTTAGGAAAGGGATCAAAGAAGCGCCTGCATCGTCACCTTCAGATGTGGCTGTAAAATAAGAAGTGTATTCTCGTGCTTGGTCGCAGTCAGACTTTGCAATTTTGCGATTTCGCAGCATCGCACTTTCGCACGCGATACCCTGACCCGGGGATTATCCAATGCCGCAACTTCGCGTGCGAAAACGCGATGCCGCATAGTCGCAAAGCAGAACCGCAATATCGCAAAGTCTGACGGCGGCCTTAAAAACTTCGCCTTCCAGAACTTTGTTTCATAAAGCACATACGCCATATGTACGCTAACCGTCGTATTGTTATAGCGTTATGTTGTGGCAGAAGACAGGTTTCTTGTGTTTTTCACTCAAATTGATTGATTGATTGCTTCCAATTATTACTCACTCTAGCTACTAATTTATCGTGTTTGCAATTAATTATGTTCTGAAAAGAACTAAGTGCCACACAAATGTTGGCAAGCACGTGTGCATGGCTCCTATCACATTTTTTTAATTAAAAACAGTAGTAGGGATAATGTGGGCAATGAGAAGACCTCAAAATGATTCATCCAAATGAAAACTGGGGGTCTAGGAACACCACATGTGGCGAAATCCGCGGTCAAAAAGTAGCGCCTCCGGGCTTCGGTGGAGACATTGCGTCAGTCGGCGTTGGAAGTGGGCCATGAACACCGTTATCTGAATTTTTGCTGAAGGGCGATGGAGTGGTAATGAGTAGCACCGGTTTGAATAAGTCAGCTAAGCCAAGTATACCTCTATCATGGTTAAGCATGAGCTTAGAAAAACCTTGGAAAACCTTTCCAAATTGATCAGCCCATGCGACCCGTCCTATCCCCTTTCCGTGACCAGTGCTTGATATATAGAAATTTTGCCTCCAAATAAAACCTGAAAAATCCTATCGATGGATAACCATGGAGCTGCAACGTGTTACAAAGTATGCTTATATGTAGATTGGTGATCTTTCTGACCTTTCCTTCTTCTTAGAAACCACCGGATTACCTCTAAAATCACTGAAAATCAGTCTTTGTTAAGGATTTCTTGTGGAATTTCAATATTTAAAGGCTTACCAGCGTTTTCCCCTTCAAAGATTTCCTCAGCACTGAATGACTTGCTTCCAACTCTCAGAACTCGAATACATCGGAGAGCAGGAGTCAAAACCTTTTTCGAGTATAAATGCAATGCGTGGCGCTCCCGAAAATAACCAAATGCTTTTTTATGGTTTTATTCGTATTGGAGGAAAATTCCGAGGAAATGCCATGATTCTAATTATTCTCAAAACCACACTACTTCATACAGTACATGAACAAAATCACGGAAATTAATAAAAGTTCTCTTTGTTTCAATGTAGAAATCAAAAAGAAACTGGAAAAAGAGGAACTCGTTTGAATTCTTTCACATTTCCCACCACGAATTTGAACAGCCGTCAGGGGCCATTTCAGCACACTTCAAATTTCTGCACACAATCTTAGTTTGCTTCTCACTCTGCGTCCCTGACCACGTGACTGACTTCTCTTCGCTCCTCAGCCCTCTAGCGTCCAAACCCACTCGGGCGCTCCACCTCGTCGACCGTCACTTTGAGGAGCTCTACCCCTTAGTATGTGGGTCACAGGGGAACTTAATTCCCTCGGACGATTTCTTTTAGTTACTCCTACTCTTTTCATCTACATTATATCAGCTCTTCTCATTGACCCTTTTTCGTGGTAAAGGCCGGTGAGCAGGCAATAGAAAATGTATCAACCATGGGAAAACTGGAAACGAAATTCCAGTACCCTGCATAACCACATTTACCGTGGAACACTACAGAGATTGAGGGAAATTCGTTTTGGTGGGACATAATGCGGTTAACGAGTGGCCATTCTTGCAGCGCTACACAGTCAATTTCGTTGCGACATCATTCAATTGCAACTATTCACTGCATAACCTCTGATCGTCTGGAGGATAGCACTGGCCTTTGACCAAGTACCCACACCTATTTAATTGCAGCTATAGCTTTAGTCGGTTTGAAGTAAAATGCGTGCCTACCTCCTATTATTCTTCTATTCAATTGTCCCTTTTTCCTACTTACTTCATGGTCTTTTATTCTTTTTTATGACTCATCTTCCTAATCTGTCATTTATTCGATCAGTTAGTCTGTAATAGTATAATCAGTTATTCTGTGGCTAATTCCAGTCGTTCAACAACTTGTTAGGTCGCATTCATACTTTGCGCGGGAAGGGTATGACTGCGTTCACAGGCAGCGAGGCAGAGTGGCACGCGAGGGGTGCAGGGACGGCGCGGGCAACGAGACAGGGTGGCTTAGGCGGAGACGCAGAGACATTCAGCCATACTCTGCCGCCGGCACAGCAAAGTATGAACGCGGTCTTACCCTTCTCCGTTTCCTAAATGATATAAGAAATTGTGACAGAACTCAGCCTCTTCTGTACGTGTTCCGTTCTTCAATTTCCGATTTTCGGAGCCTACACAATGTACTTACACAGTACTTCTGTTTCAGTACTTTCCCTATGAATCACGTATGACGCCTACAACATTACTATTATGCGATACGCATCATTACTACTACTACTACTACATATAGGACACCTATGCCATAATGCGATCGCAGACCATGGTGAGTACTGAATCAACATTTTGTTAGGTTTATAATATACTTCTGTTTTTTACTTCTTTTCTATTTTACTTGCACTAGTCTTATAAACCTATTTGTTTACATCGGCTTTTTTTGTTTATTTTGTCTTGACGTTAAGCTATTGCATTAGTACAATAGTAGTACGCTAGCACATAGTAAATAGTAGTACATTAATACAAACAATAGTTTTCCCCTCGAAATTACCAATCGGAATAATCATTCAAGTACAATGGATCAACAACACTAGCACGAGAACGTTTCTATCAAAAGTAATGAAAATCAAAAAATAACAAAAATCTGAAACTGGTGTTTGAATCTGTATCTTACTCGCTTGCCCGTACCTACACCACACTCTCTTACCTACTCCTCATTGCCTTAAAGACAGTAATAGGGTTAATGGGGACTTTTAAAGTCAGTGTGATTCAAATGTAAGGTAGAGCTTTACAAAAACTAACTGTGGCGGAATTCCTTATGAAAAGAGTGTCTCCGACTTCAGGAGGAGACAAGGGGTTGTAGAGGAGTTGCCTCCTGTTTAACATGGCACACCCCTTCCCTTGACTACGTCCGCCCCTTTCCGGAATAAACGGGGAAGATGGGACTTATTAACTAGTCGTTTCATTCGTTTTATTCATTTTCTTGCTACTATGCTCTTCGACTTTCATATTCGATAAACTTTCCAGATTTGACTCGAACTACCCCGACCACTGCCTTATAAGTCTCCCTTCTATCATCCTTCCCAACAGAGAGTGAAACGCTATCGATCATATCTCATAGGGCACGCGGAGCGTGCGCGGGATCGCCGTCCAGTTTATGACAGTGATACTTGTTACTACTGGTTGTTGCAGTCTGTCATAATTCCAGTTATCTGCGGGCTCGTTTGTCCATCGCATCGGGCGATCGACGGTTTTTAACGCCGTCTGGAAAACCAGTCAGTAAAGGCGATTAATGACAAGAAATGCTGGGGAATAATATGATACTCGCATCGTTAAAGTGATCGATAAAAGTCGCCTTGGGTCAATTTTGTTGCTAGGTTTGCGAACCTGACGAGTTCTCAATGGTTCAAGCGCCAAACAATGCTGAGGAAAGACTGGAAACTATTCCAATTATAAAAGGGTTGTAAACATGGATGAATTTATGCGGTCGATGAGACTCCATGTAATATTGCGAGAAAGATGAGTAGCATTCTGCCATTAAACGGTAGGTGGATAGAATTGAAACAAATGCAGCCCCTATTGTGGTTATATGTGGTTTTATGGAAGTGGGAATGGGAACTTTCCTACAAAACTTCGATGTAGAATGGAAATCGGATACCAGTTTTTGTACCGTATTATTAGGTCTATGCAGAATAAATGGCCGAAACGTAATTGGCCATAACTTCGCTCAGACACAACTTTATTTGTCGAAATAAAAACCATTCGAATCTACAGAATTTTGCCAACGATCTGGTAAGGAAAATATACCATCACGATCAAATTCTGGATTGCGAGAATCAATAAAGTCAAGAATGGCATTTTTACCGTGCATAATTTTTCTGCCGCAGGTTTGCATCGGGAACCCGGAAAAAGTGGTAATCCGTCAGGGATAGGTCTGGGGAATAAGGGGGGGGGTGAGGGAGAGGCTCGATGCCTAACTGCATCATTTTTTTACTGGGTGCGCAAAACAACGCAAAACCCCACAGTTCGCAAGTCACCCGGCAGAAACTGATCGAGACTCTCCCTCACCCCCTTATTCCTTAGACCTATCTCTGACGTTACCACTTTTTTCCGGTTCCCGATGCAAACCTGGGTCAGAAGGATTTCGCCGAAACGATGCATGTTGAAAATGCCATCGTTGACTTTATTAATTTTCGCAATCCAGAATTTTATCATGATTGCATATTTTCTTTACCAAATCGTTGGCAAGGTTGTGTAGATTCGAATGGTTTTTATTTCGACAAATAAAGTTGTGTCCGAGCGAAGTTATGGCGTTTTGAAAAAAGTAGTCCGTTTTGGTCATTTATTCCGCATAGACCTAATACGTTGGTCCATAATTCTGTTCTATAGCCACTGCAAGAGGTCCATCGGGACAGAACTTTCCGGGAAGCCATAGAATACACGCGAGAAACATTGGTGCAACGGGAACAGCCGATCGCCTTCTCCAATCTGCAGGTGGTGGAATCGGGGTGTATCTGAGCTCGCGGCGTGACCGTCTTCATCGATGTCCGTGTCTTGCGAACAGGTGCCAAGTTTGTGGATGGCTCGAAGTTGAGCTGGTCTTATTTTTCAACCGATCCGTGGCTTTGCGCACTCTTATACCCATGGGGCTGAAGCCTCAAGAGCCTTCTACACCTATCCGGAGCCAAACTTGAAATTTACAAGAGCAAGATTGGGAACATACGAGAAAAATGCTTAGAGTGAGATAGAATTTGTGAATCAATGCGATGATGATGTAATTGAAAAATTGCTTTTTGATCACTGTAGATAAGACAAAAGAGGTGCTATAAACTTGTCTCTGTGATTAGTACTGCTTTACTTTCAATAATTATCCTTAGAATTTGATGTATCGTACTATAGAGAATGCTATTACGGATAGTTACGTATAAATCATCTCATAAATACAGATTCGTCTGGATCGGTTAACGTGCCACGGCATGGTGTCGACTTTATTGGTCCATTATGGTTACCACGTACCTACAAGGTTACGTGCTGTCGCGGTGGTGCACCGATTGCCGAAAACCCTGAGGTAGACGAATCCAAGAGTTTGTTAGACTATCTGGCTGGCAATGATAGATGTTCAGATGATCTCCAATTGGACGCAAAAAGCCTCCGACTATGCGGTTGATGAACGTGCAGGCGACGATGCTGACGATCACTGTCGAGTATTCGAGGTAAGAGTTTGAAGAAATCACCCCCATAAAAACATTGATGGGCCTACGTTACGCTTCGCAAATTGCGTTTGCTGTGTCGCAATTTCGCACGCGATTCTGCGATGTTGAAATTCTGCACTGCTGCATCTTTGGGTGCAAACGTGCGACGAGGAATCGCAAAATCGCCTAAACTGACGTCAACTGTGGAATGAGGCCGCGTTCATACTCTGCGGTGCCAGCGGCAGGGCTGCGTGCTGCTGCGTCTCTGCCCATGCCACTTTGCCTTGTTGCCTGCGTCATCTCGCGTCTCCGCTCGTTTACACTGCCTCGCTACTCGTGAAACCACACCCTGCCGGCGGCATTACTGCAAATTATGGACGCGAACTTTTGTCTCGTCAAATAGCCCTCGCGCGCTTTACCTTTGCACCTTGCATGTTAACAAACTAGAAGGGTTGAGGTGTACTTGCAGCCGAACAGAAATGCTTTTTAAGGGTTCGTTCCTTCTCTCCGCGACAGCCCTATTCAATTTCAGCTTCAGTGGTTATGGAGTTCGATGCAAGTGTCCAGGTGGGATTGCTGATAAAAAAGTACCAAAAATTTAAAGTTATTTTCTTGAGTCAACAGCTCCACGCCGATTACAGAGACAGTGGATGTACTGGATAGGCACTGTCGAAAGTTGGCACCTTGCCAAAATAATGGTTATCGATCCCAATCATTAGGCATGATCTGTGCATGCAGTGAGCCATATTTTGGAGAGTTTTGCGACAAAATCTGTGATCAGGGACAGATTCTCAAAGGTTCGCTGTTCAAGTATCTTAGCAGCGCCCCTTTATTATGTAATTTCGAATTTCATACATTATGGTTTTTTTTGCCATTCCATTTTTTATATGAGATTTTTTGTTCATTTGACTTTCGTAACTGCAAAATCGCAGGTACAGTCCAGTTCCCGACGGCTGGCAGGGCGTGGCCTACAGGCTTAGGTGAGAGCGTGGGGCTGGGTGAGAGAGATCGATACACGTTCACCCAAGTCCGTAGGCCTCGCCCTGCCAGCCGCCGGGAAAAGGACTGTAAACACTTTTATCGCTCGTCGAGATAAATATTTTTAATTTTTTTCCTCTCATTTCGATTTTTCATATTAAAAGTAGTCCGTTATCGAATCTCAGCTGATTTTGATTTTGGATTGGCTATGAAGTTTTTGTATACTGAAGAGCAATTTTACTTTCACTTACCTTTCAGGTGTTGATGGTCGAAGTTACTGTAGTTGTTTGCCGTTTTATCAAGGTGACCAATGCACCGACATGGTGTGCCTTAATGGCGGTAAGTAGGAATTGTTTATTTGTACTATTTTTGAATTCAAAAAATCATAGTGTATTGATTTTAAGGAGTGGAAATGCATGGACGATGCACATGTCCGCCTACATTTGTTGGCTATCATTGTGAAATCGATGCTAATCGAACCAATAAATATGGGGTACGATTTCAACGATTCGGAGAGGTCAGTTTTACCAAAGATTGGAATTTTCCAACTCCCCCAAGGGCCATCAGTATGACGTGGTCCTCGCGATCTGTATCATCCCTGCCAGAGAAGCTGAGAGCGCGAAAACTCGTCCTCGGTAAGTTTTAGTCGTGAAAGGAGAGGGGTGAGGCTACTTACGCCAGAAAATCGCGTGACCGCCCACGGCGGGCGGCGCGGCGGATGCGAGTGCGAGTGGCAGGGAAGGGCAGCCTTCAAACGAGGCAGTGTGGCATGGATGAAGGAGGAGGGTGGGATAAGTGCAGGAGGCAGTGTAGCATGGGTGGAAGCGCAGAGGTGATGCAGCCGCGCTCTGCCGGGCTTCCAAGGGCAATCGATTTGCAAGTCGTACTGATGACGCCGCGAATGCGACGCCGCGGAGCGATTTTTGGCGTAAGTAGCCTCACACGAAGGAGACCGTTGCATTTCACTCTTTCTCCACCGTGGCGCGGCTTGGCATCTTCACTTTGATCTCTACTTTTATTCAAATTCGATCAAAATTGCCCTTATCAGCGCTCTAAAATTGCAAGAGTTGGTCGAGTACATGGCGCATCAGAGGAAAATCAATCAGCGTTACCATTTTTCTGTTTGAAGCTTTTTAATGCTTCTATGGTTTGCCTTACTGTAAGCCTCGTAGTAAATTGATCAGAGGCGGATACGATGCTTTTGACTCCACTTGTTGTTTTATCGATTGGAGAAAAACGGGGTTTTCAGAACAATGAATTGTTCACTCGTGATATAAGTGGCACCGTATTCAGCCTGGTGATGATCATCGTGTTGGTGGTTTCCATGTATTTGCTCATGAAACATAGAATGCAGGTAAGCCATGTCATGGATGAATAGTCATGTCTGGCATAGTCAAGCCTCACGTGTGCACTAATACCCCTTTCTTTGAGGTCCAGTCGCGATTCACGGCATCGCGACGCGACGAAATGGCCCGCGCAGCGGCCATATACGGTATCACGCGACGGGGGGATGTGATTGCACCAGAAGACCTACGAATTGCGCCGTTTGTCGCAGCAGGTATCGACGGACCTCCGCCGTACGTGCTACATACCTATGCAAGTACGTGAGCGAGCATTTTCATAAAGATTATAACATTATTTTATTGTTTGGGAATAAGAATTATGTCTATAGTTTCAAAAAAGATTATCTCTGAAAAACTTAGTAATGCAAGTGCACATTGACCGTTGACGACTGCGCCGTTTACACTAATCTGACACGTGGGACCACGCCCTTTTTTACCTGCTCACGATAGAGGGGTCGGGTGCTTCAAAAAACATTCCTCTCCGAAAAACTTTTCATTTGTAACAAGTATGCGGAGTTGGGGCAAAAGTGACAACTTTCGCATCGCGGGCTGCGGCCAAAATCAGCAGCTATCATAAATCAAAAATTTTCATTTGTGACTTTTCTATTTATAATCCATAGACCGATATTTCGGATTTTATACCATCAAGACCGATTCAAGATATAGAGACCGTGACTGCGCTAAGATCTGACAACATACGACTATTGGAAACTATTCCTTTCTAACTGGAGTTATTTGAAGTGATAATGTTATTTAGTGTGATAATATCAAGCTGAAAGATTGTAAGCTTGAATAGACTCTTTTAGTTGGATAATAGTACAGTCTAAAATGACCTTTATATCGATTGCTTCCAATGTGAATTCAAAAAATGCGCTCATCGCCATTCATACACCCACATACTTAAATGTAACCTAACAACTAAAGGCTAGTTTCATGGACTACAGGGGGCCAAAAAAAGGGTAATTTTTTCTCCACCACTTTCAACACTAGTATATTAGTGGAACTTCAGCTTATATTGACGAGGTATTTTCATCCCTAGAGTTGATAGCAGATCTCACTCTATCACTATACTCCGTAGAAGCCTTCTGCACGAGCAGGAACGGGAGCTTCTTCCGAGTGAACAAGATGTGTCACTTCAATTGGGCAAAATCCGAAATTTCGTCACTCTCGTTTACAACCTTGCTAAGGTCCGTTCACTCTGGGTACCTAAGGAGGTTCGTATTGGGTGGTGTTCTAAAACATTCCGTTTTTTCCGGCCAACGCCCTTCGTTTCCAAGAACCAGAACATGCCGCTACCACTGAAACCCCTCCGAAGGTAGGTTTGAGGCATGAAAAATGATACTTCGGATCATAGCAGCGTTGTCCAAGCAGCAAGAGCTCTGTGACTTCTTTGAACTGAAGGGTCAGTCCCCAGGAAGCTTTCCATGAGAGACGTGCCACGCTAGGTGGCTCTGCTGTTTCGGGCGGACCATAATGACGTAGGTGCTCTAGAGCCCGACTGTGCCGACTGAAGGCTCCATATTTTTATGACGGTGAAAGTAGTGAGCCACAGCTTGTTCCTGCTTTTGGGGGAACAATTGAGAAATATTTTGCCTCAACACTTTTATCTCTTTCTTTACATTCCATTTTGTACACTTGGCGGATGTGAGCCGTGAGCAAAATTACTCTTTTTTTGGCACCCCTGTGTGCTTTTGACAACGATCCATGGGTGTGATGAGTACATACTATAGAAAAAAATTCGATCGAAAGCTAGAAAGGTGTGACAGTAGATGTGACACGATGTCGTGTCACACAGTCGTCAACGTGTTAGGAAAGCAACTGCAATCAATTTCAGCTCGAATGCGTAACGACATCCTGCCACCGTTACCTTCGTATGAAGATGCTACAAAGGAGGCGCCCATAAGGTATCGTTTTTCAAATAATAAACCACACCAAACGACATTTAATCGATATCAGCTCACAAAATTAACAAGATGAACAGGTGTAATGTTTTTAGATGAGTTTGAGCTAGTTAAGGTCTTTCCACGATAGCTAATCCACTCGTGGTAATTGTAGGCCACCGACGCGTTCGCTTGCAATGCGGCTGGTTTTATTAAAGTGTTTTCATCAGCTTCCATATAAATGAGCGGTCGAGAGCGTAAATTCCTTTTTTTTTCGTGGCCGTCTTTTTTATCGCATTAAGGCCTTTTCAAGGAACTTAGGAACGCGGTGCGCTGCAAAGGGGCCCACTCGACTGCATCTCGTGTGGAAGCTATAAATAAAAGAAAGTAAGGGTGCTATCGCGTAATACAGATGACTCCTAATCTGCTGCACTATAAGTGCTATGACGACAGCCGTTGCGCAACCGCACCGTCATTTTCCATGGATTACAGAAACAGCTTTTTGCAGTTGAGCCATTCTGAACCCCTTTCTGCCGCCATTCGCTATTGCCCCTCGAGCAAATTTCCAGTGTTTTTAGCTATTGGGTCATTCCATAAGTAATGTCGTTTTTTCAAGCATAAATTTTCTTATGAAATTGCAAGTTTTGGCAGCATGTCATATATCATTTGGAAGAGATTTTCCTGCTCTACAAAATGTCATGTCCAGTTTCTGAGTTTGTTAGAATGGGGCCGACATTCAGGCTGGAGAAGAGGTAGGTCCAGCCGACAGAAATTGGCCAAACCGGCAATCAATTGAAACACTATCTTTCACTCTAGAAAAATCAACCAGTCATGTGTCGCGTACTTAGTCCTGACCTCTTCTACGGTTTCCAATATTTAGTTGATCAAGAAGTCGTGTCGTTCTTTTTCCAAAATCTTTTTTCGAAAGCACCCACACTTATTCGAAATGAAATTTTTCCTTTCAAACTCCTTGCCTGGAGTTGTTTTATGACTTCGAGGAACTTCGAGGAACTTTTCTGCTATATCGAAAACATCTTTCTAGTTTTTTTAGCTGCGATTTAGATTGAGTTTTAATACCATGTGACAGGGGTCCAGTTGACATTTTTCACAATTTATTTTTTTCATGAGAATGTTATGGAATCCGGTCAGTGGTATTCCCCTATTCCTACCCACCCCTTCTTCTTGATATTACACCACTCGCTCAGCTGATTGGTTGGGAAAGTTTTCTTGCCTTGGTTCGAAAAAATTGTCTAAAATCACCGAGTTGTGGCGGAAAAACCAAATGTGCAAAAAAAGCGACGTGACTTTCCAAGCAACCGACTGGTAGAACTTGCAGAAGAGGTCGGGGCTAAGTACGGAACACATGGTTGGTTCGTTTTCCTTAAGTAAAATATAGTGTTTTCATTGATTGCCGGTTCGGCCAATTTTTGTCGGCCGGACCTACTTCTTTGCCAGCCTAAATGTTGGCGCCATTGTAACATACTCGTTCTGTCATTCTGTAGAGCAGGAAATTTACTTCCGAATGATATATGATATGCTGCAAAAACTTGTGATATTATGGCAAAAATTTTTTGCTGAAAAAAAACGACACTACTTATGGAATGACCCAATATACTCAATGATATGCCGTTATTATTGTTGATATGCCATTATTATTAATGCCTAGTAATTACCAGCCTGCATTACTATTATATCATGAATTGTTACTCTGTTTTTTATCATTTATTATATTATGTTCAGGCTGTCACCAGCAGTGGAATCGTCAGCGCCGATTCGAATAACGACTCAGCCTGCCGGTCCATCATCCAGTGCTACAGATACTCCAATGTGGGATCCTCTAAGTCGTCCTGAGGTGTCGGGTGATGACGGCTTGGCCCATGAAACCCCCATAATCTCCCGGGTAGTGTCGTCTAGACGGAGTCTTTAATGAATACTCAATTACTGATGGCTATGTAACATAATCGTTTTTCTTAAAATCAGATCATTAGTGATGGTTTATAACCCGGGCTTTTGGACCTTACAGGGCTCCTCTGGGTACGATGCAGGCCTAAATAAATGAAAGGCCTAAAAGTCTTACCTGTGAAATACCACGATTCACCGTCGACACCTGAAGGCCCAGAAGCACAAATCACTACTGCTAGTAGATCCATAAAAGACATTCCTCCACTTTCCACTGGACACTTGCCAAGTCGTCTGTGTTACACGATTATTGATTGATTTGTATTCAAAGAGTTAGTTTCTCTCAATTTTGGATGTACATTTATCACACTCATCGCTAGGAACAATTTCTTTCAGGTCGCTTCAGCTTTCATTTGCCATATTGTCAATTACGATCAATCTTATTGATTCATAGATCGATTTAGTTGTTTTTATCTGCCTTCAATTTTCTCATATGCATTTCTTTACTGATCGTCGTTGCTCAATCAATACATGATCTTTCTTACCAGAAATAAATATCTATTGATTTGGGTTGATTGATTCATTCAAAGTCATGAGTTATAAAAAGGAATAATAAAAAGAGTTCAATCATGAAAAGGAATAGTGGAACATCCCAAAATTTTTATGAGTATCGGAACAATTAACTTTCACCTGTCGAAAAAAATTTCAAAAATTTTTGTCTTTTCTTAGGTATACTAAATTTTTTGCATTAAGCTCTTGAACTTTCACTGTGTCGAAAGGTTGTAATTTTGATCGCTTTGGTTCAGGTAGAGGGAAGGGAAAGGCAGGGAGTCGTATTTGCTCTTGCAACGAGGTCCATAGAGGTGCCATGTGCGAGTGAGGTTTCGTTCCTCCTCTGTTCGGCACTAATTTTTGGAGTAAATAAATGGGGAGCACATACTTCTAGGGGGGGGGGGGGGAGGGGTGGGGAGTCGTTAAGGCTTATGAAGGAGGTGGGAGCGGGGATGACGAAGTCAAATCTTTTATCGACATAGTGAGTGAGCATGGCTGGGATTCTTTACTTTACCATTGCCCGTGATAAGGGTAATTTATACTGAAAGCATTGAAATTATTCGTGCAACTGATTTACAAAGACAGGTTTTTTTTATTTCCTGAGTAGAACAGTGACAAGTGGAGCCGCCACGGCACTAACTGTGAGGAGATCTAGTCCTGTCTCGAGTCTTTTCATTGTGATCATGAAGGTACTGCACGACTGTTATGCCCTGAATAGAAGAAGCTTGATCAGACTCCGTAAGGTCTTATCTGGGTATCATATGCGTGGAAGCAGCGCTACCTGTCACACACACACACACCTTCTCGATCTGGAGTTCTTACTAAAGAACTTTTCAACGTGAAATCGTGCGTTTTTAACCCATGAAAAATGCCATTTTTCGGTGTTATCGGTGAGTTTACCCGCAGCCGAGATACAAGGTGTAGCAGTGCAGCTCGATCGACTCGACACAGTGATCATCCGTTTGTTAAACATACACGACTAATCACCACCATAATCCCAGCTCCAACCATCTTACCCCTCCTTCCCACGGACCTCGTCGGCGCCAATAGCGATGACGTTGTGTGTGGTGTTTTTTGTTCGAAATTCCTCTCAGTAACAGGCCCTATCTCAGCACAGCACGTGTTTCAACGCCCCCTCCTCCTACCATAACGTCCTTCCGTTCCATTTGGACAAATAAAGCCTGCAAATGACTCATCATCTGTGTCTTCAAATGATTCATTAATTACATAAATATTATTCGAAAAAAGGTAGTAGCTAAAAGCACATCCAATTCAATTCAAGAAGTGAATTTATCTTTATTTCCTTACACGCAGATTGCAGTTTGTTATCGAATTAAAGTTCAAAATCATCGATCAAAGTGAAATACTCCTAAATTTTTATCAATGTGATAAAGTAACTAATAGCTAAATAAACAACAATGTTTACTAGTTCCCGATGCATGCGTATTTCTTACAGTATTCTCCCGCGATTTTTATTACACATCCTACAGTATTCTCCGCCAAATTTTATTATATTATATTTTGCCAATTTTGACTATATGAACTTTTATATTAGGTAGTCTAAAAAGTCTTTCCGTATTTTTAAATACCGCTTTTTCCCTCAAAACTGCTTTCCACAAAATTTCTTCTGTTCATATATACAGTAGCGCTCAAAAGTCTTCGGCGAAATGGTCTTTCACTCGGGTTTTTTCACTTGTAACTTTTTTGCAACTGCACCGATTTAAGAGAAATTTTAGTATGTTGTACTTGGAGACACTGCATACTTAATATACTATTTTGGCGCGCAACGGTGTAGGTTACGTGGTTATATGAAATTTTTTAATTTTGGCATGCCATCGCTATGCCGTCCCGCTGTGCCGCTGTCATCAAAAGTCGTGTTCTTTCTACAAAATACATATTAATGTTCTCTGAGGCTTGCTCTTTTTGTTTTTGTATAGAAAGCCGTTTTTCTTGAACAAGCCTCTTACTTTTTTTTGGGTGGTCTTGTAGTAAATTCTTGTAAAAAATCACAAAAAGTGGCAAGCAGCGCTCAAGTAGAAGGAAATGTTGACAATAGGTTCAGGCACCACATATTAAAATTTTGTCAAATTTGGTCAAGTAGAAAAAAAGTTATGACAAAAAAGTTTTGGCCGAAGACTTTTGAGCGCTACTGTATGTAGTACAAGTCCACACGCATCTATAGGTATTGTTGTCTTCCATCTCCCGGATAACCCTTTTCGGCAAAATAAAAATATCAAAAGTCACTTCATTTTCAATTCCAATTTTTTTTCTTTGAATGGCGTTAGACAGGGAAAGGAAAAGGTGATAATCCGATGGAGCAAGATCAGTGCTACAAGGCAGCAATTTTTATCCAAGCTCGAGAATTTTTAAAAGAAAAAATTTTAAAATTTTTTTACCACTAGTGAAAAAATGGCTCGTCAAAAAATTCTCGAGCTTGGATAAAAATTGCTGCCCCATCCACCTTATAGCCCTCACCTTGCTCCATCGGATTATCACCTTTTCCTTTCCCTGTCTAACGCCATTCAAGGAAAATTTTTTTTATAATTTTTGTGTTGAAAATGAGGTTGACCGTTGATATGTTTATTTTGCCGAAAAGGGTTATCCGGGAGATGGAAGACAATAATATCTATAGATGCGTGTGGACTTGTACTACATGTGTATGTACAGAAGAGATTGCTGGAAAGCAGTTTGTAGGAAAAAAGCGGTATTTGAAAATACGAAAAAACTTTTTCGACTACCCAATATTTTGACTTACATTTATATTACATTTTGACTCGCTGGATATTTTTACTGACTATCGATCAGTCCTTAATGCCTTCACAATAAGACCAAGTCCTCACTTTCTCCGGAATGCGCCATGTAGTGGTTATCATTTTGATATAACGGAATAGTTGAAAGGTCCAGGAAACTCTGAATTGAATCGATCCAAAAAGAATCTCAACTATAACGACAATATCCATATATTCTTGTCAATCAGCTTTTCAATTCCCATTACCAAGCAACCAGTTAAATTGTAAGTTTATCTTATCAAGTGGCAAGGTACGCAGCTTGATTCGACTCAACCCATTTCATACCCCTTTGCAGAACCCGCTTTGGACATCCTCAGCTATTTTCGGTGGCGCGAAATGACATGGGGGGAGCAATTTCCTGAGAAACACATCGTAGCGTAGGCGTTCCACCCAGGAGCTAATGTGACCCAATTACCAGAAATACTGCCAAGGTAGCTGTAATTGATGGGACTGATTTGGACAAGGAGATGAAATAGGAACTACTTTTCTTGTTTGCTACTACGCTAGGGTATCTTCATCAGTTATAGGAGGGGATTTACACTGGACATAAACGTTCCATGTTTATAGCTGTCATATTGTAGTTTCTACCGAAATATTTTCGTTTCTATGATAGCTTAATATCTTTGAATAGGTGATTCGCCATTGCATAAAGCCATATCCTCCTAAAAAGAACTTTACCCGATGAACAACCACACCCATGTAAGCGTCGTCTCCGCCCATCGCACCATGGCGTTATTGCGTGATTTCTCAGCGCTATGTAGTCCATATGCCGCATTTAAGTCATTCCTACCAGTATCAAGAGCCAGCTCATCTGGATATATGGAACTGACTTGTCCTATACCTAGATAAATGGTAGCTGTGCAGACCAGGGTTAAGCGTGGGTTGGTTGTTGACAAAAATGGCTGTTTTTGTGATCATGATTTTTGGAATATGAGCCGATGAGATGGTTTCTTGAAAACGTTAATCGATAATCCATACTTCGTAACTCTTATGCAGTGGGGTTAGCAATACTATGGTTACTATTAGGTCGTGGTAAAAATAATGACCGTTCTCGCACCTGAAATGTTCCACTGAGCATTGAAAACTTAGGCAAACATACTTCAATATATCGTTCAAGAATACATTTTTCAAGCCATCGTACAGATTTTTCCCGTTCCTCTGCCACCATTTCTTCTACGATTTTGATTCATCCCCGAAGATGTTGCCATGACGCGAAAAATTCGACTCATCATGCTTCACGAGTACAGATTCGGCCGCAATGGTGCGGAAGCAGCTAGGGATATCACCAACGCATGGGGCGAAGGCACTACAAATGAGAGCATCAGAGTAGGTGGTTGACATATTCCGAAATGGCGACTTCAACTTGGAAGATTAGGAAGGGCGCGGTTGACCATCGGAATTCAGAGAAGACGAGTTGAAGGCACAGTTAGAAGCCAACACAAAAGCATCCATGAGGGAAATTGTTGGAGAGCTGGGAGTTGACTTCGGAACTGTAGCACGTCATTAGAAAATAGAGAAGGTCAAAAACTTGGTGGATCTCGTATGAGTTGACTGAGCACCAGAATTCTCGTTGCCTCGAAGTCTGTTCCTCTCATCAATTGCGGAACAAAAGCGATCCTTTTCTGCGACGCATTGTGACGTGTGACGAAAAATGGGTTTAATGCACAAATAGACGGCGGTCAGGACAGTGGTTAGACCACGACGAAGCTCCTAAACATTTCAAAGCCACAGTTGTATCAAAAAAAGGTCATGGTGACTGACTGGTGGTCTACAGCTGGTCTAGTCCACCACAGGTTCCTGGTTCCAGGAGAAACCATCACAGCGAGGAAGTACTTTGAGAAAATAGAAAAAACAACAGAGGGCGCGGTCCTACTTCATGACAACGCCCGCCCCTATGTATTTTTCATTGAATACACCAACAAAAAACTTATGGAGTTGGGATATGGACTTTCGACCATCCTCCATACTCACCAGACCTTTCCCCAGCAGATTACCTTTTTTCTCAAGCATCTCGAGATTCTTTTACGCGAGAAATGCTTTCGAAGCCATGAAGACGTGAGAAGGCATTCAGACCATTCCGTCGATTCCAGGACTCCACAATTTTATGCTGCCGGAATATCTAAACGGACTTTTCGTTGACAAGAATGTGTTGATACTTTTGCTCTTTATTCCAATTGAAAAGCAACAATTTGAAGCGAGTTTTGATATTTTAGAGTATTTGCATCAGAACGGAGATTATTTTCGCATAACCTAATATTACAATATTTTCTTAATCATCAGTCGCAAACCCCAGTTTTCCAGAGTATAAAGCAATGCAACGCTTGTATCTGGTATCAACCCTAAGCTACAGGCCGATCAGAGTGGCTCTAAGCGCTCAAAACAATCTTCAGTGATCAAACGCGACGCTGCACCCTCTTCAGCTCGACATGTACGCCAAAAGGATTATTGACATAGAGAAAATCATTGCTAAAACCAGATGCTTCAAATATTCCTATTACCTAGAACAAAAGTTGAAGCCTGGCGCATCTCAAAAGGCACCCTAGGAAGCTCTATAGCAGCACACTGTGACTTGTGCATTCCGTGTAGCCAAGAAGCTATCTTGATCCTCCTTATTTTGGAGGAATTTAATTGCTTAATTATTTTTATATTGAAGGTAGGGAGAAGAGAGGTTACATTCATAATGATACAACAGCCGAATTTGCAGTAAACATGCTGCTGACAATCAGTATTCGTCATATTACCGTAACGAGCACGTAAATTAATTGGGAATTCAAAGAACAAAGATAAGCAAGGGGCAAAAATAGCCAACACCATCCCGGTTTTCTACGTCTCGGTCTAATCGCGACAGTTCGTAATATGGTCGAGATGGTTGCACGCTCATACTCGCGCTATATTTGGCACTGCGCGAAAACATTTCTTGATAAATGAGGGGTTTCACTGACTTTGACATAAGAAACATTACAATTTGCTTCAACAATCACATACATGAATCATTTTGTTGTTTCTTTGTAATAGAGCAGTTTTCACACAGTCTACTTCCCTTGACCAGAGATTGTTTTGAGATGGACTCAGCAATAGACAGTGTGGCGATTCACTTCGGCGTTTTTTGGTGCTAGTAAATTTTTGTTTTGTCAAACTAAGTCTTGAAATGTTTTGAGATGGACTCAGCAATAGACAGTGTGGCGATTCACTTCGGCGTTTTTTGGTGCTAGTAAATTTTTGTTTTGTCAAACTAAGTCTTGAAATCACCATTCAAATTTGCCCCTTATCCACAGGAAAACTTTCGAATGCGAATATATTGTGGAAAAGCTGTGAAAGCGGAACGAAAGATCAAACGCTAAGTTTGTGGCTTTTTTTGGGACTATAGGACTAGGAAAAACCAACAAAACACTTCACTCGTTTCAATGCTAGGCGGCAGTGACTTCGCCATTTTGCGGTTTCGCAGATTTGTAATTTTTCGACGCCGCACTTTCGCGAGCGATACGCGACCTTGAGATTTTGCATTGCCTCAACTTCGCGTGCGGAGCCGTTGGACCCCAAATCGCAAAATCGCTCAACGTCTGACGGCGCTCTTGCTTTCCCATCCTAACGGTTCAGGACTATCTAACAATCAAAATAGCGTGGGGCGCAGTGAATGATTAGGTCGCGTCCATACTTGGCGGTGCCGACGGCAGGGCACGGTTGCGTGTCTCCGCGTCACCTTCTGTGCCACTCTGCCTCGTTGCCTGCATCGTCTCTGCAGCCCTCCATGCCACACTGTTTCGCTGCCTGTGAAGTGAACACAGCCAACCATGCCGGTGCAACGTATATACACCACTTAACCATTCCATGAGCACGCTTAGCGACCGCAAATGTAAGCGCGCCAAGCCGTTCCCTTCTTCACGAGCGATATAGCTTACTTGTCTTGCCGTAGCAGTCAATTATTATCGGGTCATAAAATAATGACAGATAGAGAGTAGGCTGCCATAAGCATATAGAGTAAAACATCAGAGCCCGTATGCATCCCTCTTCGCTAGTGTAGAGATATGGAGTGCTTCTGTACAGCTTCCTGATATACGCATTTTATGGGTATTAGGCCCGGTTTTCAGTGACCAATCATAAGAGCAGTACGCCGTGTCATATGCTCACCATTCCGGAGCACACCGAGTTACCTGTTTTCCAGATTTCTCTTTTTGACTTTTTTAATCGAAAATCACACTTTTTTCCCATTTATCTGATTGTAGCTCGTTTCTCGTGAAAATGATACTGCATAGGACATGTACGGTCTCTGGACTGCTGTCTTGTACCGATCACTCATCATACCACTGCCATTAATGGAGTTGTCTGGGAACAATTAGTCATTTCCAAGAATTTCAAAACACAAAGGGCTTGCACTGAATGTCTGGCATCGTACAGGATTCATGCACACTGTAATTTATAGCACTATCATAGTCATGGACAAATTCCGAAAGGCAGACAGGTCTTCCCCATCGTAATAGATGTGGACTAGGGAAGCACAATGATAATTGAGAAGATATATTCTTTGCTAGCGAAAATTCCACCCCGGAGATGATTTGCCCCATTGGAAAGGCGCTCCTTGAATTTTTATCGTGATTTCGTAAGTGCTGCCAGTCACCCTGCTAGCATTTGCTGGGCAAGCTGCTGCAAACGCAGGACTCTGTTTGCGGCTGGCTTACCCCTCGCCCGTCTGCATCTACCCCCAGTGGGTAGTGATACAGAGGATAAGGGTGAGAAGATGGGTTTTCAAGCTCTACGTGCTCAGGTTTTTGACTCTGTTATTCCTTTCTTTCCTACTTTTACACTATTGACCACCTTGGCTTTCACATTTCACAATTACTCCATAATCTGCCAGAATTGCCCCTGACGGTGTCTTCAGAATTTGTAGATAGCTGGAAGTACAACAGGTCTGTTGACGCCAATCGGATCTTTACGGACTAGTGATGCTTCCACTAATTCGGTTATCAAACTTATATGTGAGGAGTAAAGACCAACAGAGGATTTGATTGTCCCCGATAGGCATTGCATTTCACTGGGTAAAAGAGCATCAAGGTGACCTCGACCTGTGATCTCCTGAGCCGTCTACATGGCGTATTCTACAGTATAAGTTGACTACTTTGCCTTCTACATTTTATTATTTTACATTCTACAGTGGCGATGGTGGAGATGAAAATGGTGCAGTGACAAGTGTTGCCTCTCTCATCAACATAGTCAGCTGGTATACTCAGGATACCCAACACATCCTACTTTTACCCAGAGTACCGCCATAACTCTGGGTAAAAGTAGGATGTGTTGGGTATCCTGAGAAGATTGACAGCGAATACTTCCTGTTGGATACCTTTTATAAGCATTGGCTTAAGTACTTTTGTTTTGCTCATTTTTCTTTATTATTATTCTGTTTGTTTGCACTAACGACATTGTCTTGGGTAATGGCACGTCTAGTGACGTAATGAAATAAATAAATAAATAAATAGTCTGATCAATAACTCTAGGATTGAAGCCGGCCTAGCCATCCATGCTTTTTACCTCCTCGTGTTGAGTGCATTGGCCCATAAAATGTTCAAAAAGTTTCATACATCGGCTTCCCCCCACAAGTAAACATATAGACCAGATCGAATTACCACCACGATCCTGGGTGAAGTACCGCCACAACTCTGGGTAAAGGTAGGATGTGTTGGGTATCCTGAGAAGATTGACAGCGAATACTTCCTGTTGGATACCTTTTATTTTTCATAAAGCCTCAATAAAAGCTAGTTCAATAAAAGCACAATAAATAATAATATAATAATGTATGATAATAAATAATATGTAATCGTAAGAAGGCGCTTGCATGGTCAAAAAAAATTCAGAAAATTGTTACAAAGTTCTTTTTTCACAGTATAACAGACACATCTCGATCCTACTCTTGCGACAAGGATACATACAGGTGTCGAGGAAAATGGCAGCTTCTCAGTACCCCCCCCCCCCCCTCAAGGTACCTCCACCCCTTGCATTATCCACATAACCTGTGCAGAACCAGTAACTACATATTACCGATTGCATAGTATCATTAGGTATTTTATTACTGTAATTTTTGTGTTGATCACGTGGATTCATTTATATTTTCTTACATAACCGGGTCATTGTCGACACATTCCGCTTATTATCTAGCCTGGGACCATTGCTCAGCCCTACAATTACGAGCCTCTCCCTAACACGCCCGTCAAAAACGACTCTCTGTCGAGAAATCCTCAATTTCCGAAGTGCCTGTCTACGACATTTCGACCATGGACGGACCTATCGTACAGCTCGTGTTTCCTCATTTTTTCTGTGTCTAGCGGACTTATCACGCTGTATTTTCAAAAGGTGACTAACACATGTGAAATGTGCAAACATCGAATGGCATAATGCCAAGCGGACGAATAACGAGAATTTTGCAACTTTTCTGCGGTCTTCGGCTGCCCACAGGCTTTTTACACGCTCATCTCCGTCTCGGCTGTTCTTACCTCGGCCTGTGTTGGGGAACATTAATCACCCAAGCGATACACGGCCCAATGCCTCGTGCTCGTTCTTCTCATCACATCTATTGATACTAATCAAAATCAGCCAGCAGTCAATTCAGAAATTACCAGTTTATTTCTTGTACATAATCAGTTTGAAAGATGTCCACTGGAATGACGCATGCATTGAACTGATCCTTTTCACGTACTTTACATATTCTGAATACTAACTATGTAGTGTGCACTTTAACCAACTGAAAACTATACAACTTTTGCTATAATTTTTGAGATGCATCACCGTGCTGTATATTCATTTTGTTTACTTATTTGTTTACTTGTGCGTACATTAGACTCACGAGAACAGCAACCGAAATCAAACAACCACTGTAGTTATTCAAGAGGACGATGGAACAATCTTACAAATCTTTACAAAACTATTCAAAACTTATAGATTAAATAAACACCAGTATACCCTGTCGTTCACAATGAAGGTTACGATAAAAGGGGTTATAAAGGGGTACGGTAGGAGATATAGTATGCCCTTTTCAAGATTCAAGACTTCATTTGCTAGTCACTAAGTTTGAAAACTTTTAAGCACGCTTGTTTACCGCTGTGTTTACACTCACTAGCATGATTCCTTTGTTAGGCGATGTTTTTTACTTGTGATTAAATGAGCCCCATTGGAGAAGCCGTGTAATCGGTTTTCTAACCGCTTGTTAAGATGGTTGTATGCGTGACGCACTTGCCTATTATTGGCTATTATCACGTTGACCAATCTCCGTCTACATAGAACAGCTTACAATTTTAGAGATGATCGAGATTGTATTGCCCATTGACATGAAGTTAACGCCGCCAGAGCGAGATAACTGTAGCACTACCGATGTCGAGGGAACGCCTCCCAGTTCTAACTACTGGTGCCTATACCGTCCCCTCCTAAGCCCTAAAATTACTTTGAAACCTTAATCTTTATTACAAAGCATAAAAGGATTCCTTGATTTTTTCCCAATTGATCGATCAATATCGATCAATGGAAGTTGATGCTCTCGACTTAATAGTCAAGTGTAATGTAATCTCATTACACTTGATTTATAAAGGATTGTGATTTATTGATTTATAGCTTATGCAGGCAATAATAATTTGTTTTCTTTCAGAAGCAATTATTTTCGAGATTAGTTTGGGTACGGTGTCTCTGCCTATAACTTCTCAAGGCCCTTTGCGTAATCCTCAGAAACTCCTTTGTTCAAGCTTGTTCCACTCAAGACTAGCCACTAATCAATGGTTCACCTACTGATCCAACTACTCTCCTTCGTGGCGCTTCACTGTTACACATGCCATTTATCACACGTTTGTTGATTTAATCAACGACGACGACAACGAGAACAGCCCTTGTGATGGTGATATAGCGACTAGCCGGTGGCTGAATTTTACCAAAGGGGGTGACATTGAGCAAGGGACCAGCACAATCAGGGCACACTTGGGTATGGAGGAGAATGATCGCTTCAGAACGACTCTCCCCCCCCCCCCTTCCCCTCCTCCTCTTCCTCAACGGGAACCTAAATACGGTCCATCCTCAACAACTACATACCCTTCACAGTATCAGTATCAACTATTATTGATTGCACAGTATCACTAAGTATTTTATTGTTGTAATTTTTGTGCTAATCACTCGAATTTAATCATACCTTTTTCACAATACCAAGTCAGCTGATGGCTCGTTCTACCGTGTTCTATCCTGGGATCGTGGCTGGTTTTTGCAATTAAGACCCCTATCTTGTCTATCGAATACGACCCCCATGTCAAGGAATCCACGACTCTCGGCATACCCTGCCATAATCATTCAGATGGATCACGTAGTGACTCCAAGTGTGCCGCACGACGGGTCTGCTGTGGTCACTACGGTAGGTGACGTATGTAACTCTTGGCCAAGAGAAACATTTATTGGGCCTTATCGGTGATTAGTCTCAAGCGGTAGCTTATTTATCGTCAGGAATAAGGTTTGATGTATAAGCCATGCACACAATTCCCGTTCATAATCGCTGGCTCAATGGCAGGGGGTCGTGGATAGTGGCATGTATTATAACAGCCTACCGGCACCCAACTCTGAAGCCAATCATAAGATCCGAAACCCCATTTCTACCATACGTTTGCCTTATTCGAATTGATTGGGTGGAATATTCATATTCATAGTCATGCTAATATTCATTTATATTCATATATTCGTTGTATATTTCGATCTAAAGACAGTATGAATGCTGGCAATGGTGTCTTAAGCAGGGTCAAGCGTGGAGTCGAGGATAATTTGCAAAAAATTCGACTCCCCCCCCCCCCCTCCTCGAAGAGGGGATCCATACGACACCCCTATGCTATCTTTTTTAACTATTCCTCATATCGCCAATATTATTTATAGATTATCAATTAGAATAAGCAGTACTCCAGTGTTTCACTAGGAAAACGTAGTAATTTCGAGGCCTTATTTATTCATTATCCCACGGTTATCGCACAGAAGAAAACACCTTTTTATAGACAGTGATTCCAGTTACAAAGAACCAATTCTATTACTGCTAAATATAGATTTTTGGTGACTAATATGCATACATATATACGAACGGACGCATATTATTTACCACATATACTACATTTTATTTTCATTATATATTATTACTTTACATTTTTTATTTAATATCATATGAGGGCGTATATTACGAACAAACGGACGTGCATAACGTGAAATAGGTAATAAAAAATTGACCCTGACTGTATCTCTGGTTCTACTGATGAGCCCTATAAATTGGTCACCACCGGGTAATGGCTATTTGAAACTAATCTTTGAGGAAGTTTCTTGCTTATTGACTGGACGGAGGGAAATGTTGCGAATCAGAATGTCTCTGTGTGCTCTATAGACGGCACCGGCGAACACGATGTTTGCACCGTGAATTTTCCGGACGTAATTTATCGTCACCTGGTGATGCACTTTGTTCGCTGATGTGCACAACCTACGGTTTGCTGAACCTGCTAGAATCAGTCCATTCAGATCAAGAACATCAAGAGATCTCACATCCAGCAAGTGCTTCGGAGTGCGGAATACATGAATGGCAAGTGGGCGGTGCTATCGGTTACCACATGAGCTCTCATTGGTGTTAGTCTATCTGACTTCTCAGAAGAAAGCATATCTGATACCGAGAAGTCCAGGCAGCACCAGATAATCCCGCCCATTCCGCAATGGTTTTGCTGAAGTCCCAATATGTCACCTTCAAAGTCGTGTACTGATGGAAGCAATTCAATTCTACACAATCATGCTATACGTAAAGCAGATGTTCGATGTGTTGTTTTGTTTGTCTCGCTGCCTATCCGTTTGACCGTTTGTCTGTCTGTCTGCCTGTCCTGTTTGTTTGTTTGTCTGTCTGTTTGTCTGTCTGTCTGTCCGTCTGCCTGTCTGTGTGTGTTTGTCTGTCTGTCTGTGTGTTTGTCTGTCTATCTGTGTGTCTGTGTGTCTGTGTGTCTGTCTGTTTGTCTCTCTGTCTGTCTGTGTGTCTGTGTGTCTGTCTCTCTGTCTGTCTGCTTGTCTGTCTGTCTGTCTTATATCGCACCTTATGGAGCAGCCGGCTTGGTTCTTCAGCGATGTGTCCGACTGTACGGTGCGTTCTAATTATTACCTTAGCTCTGCCCCAACTCATGTTGCAGCGTAAATGTATGTGACTGTATAAAACTGCAACCGAACTTTGACAAGACCGCAGCCCAGTTTGAGCTCTACAAGAGATCTTCGAATTTTCCAGCGAAATTGACCGCTACTATTTGATCTGCGCTATTGCGTAGTGAGCAAGCTCGTTCCACATCCGCTTCGATTTTTTCTCCGATCGATAGTTCATTGAAAAAAGAAATCATCTGGGATTACTTGACCCATAGTCTCTTTTTACTTAACCTTCCCCTATTCTTGGAGTTTATGGCAGCGAGAGTCATTTACCTACTACGTGATTGATTTCAGTCAGTTGATCACGTGGTTGATCGCGCTTGGCCGTTCAACTTCCTACCAGTGTGCCATACTTCACTCTACATATATCTTTACCTTTTTACAAGACCACTTTTTTCTCATGGCGCCTGCAACATCTCTTCTCGATTTGCCTTATCATCCGCTCTCTTAGCTGAACCACATTTTATAGTCTGAATCTATTTTCCTGTACAAGCTGTGCTACGAGAGTCATAAAATCCCACCAGTATGACTATAATGTCCTTTCTGAGGCTAACTTTACGTTATTCTGCCTCGCTAGCCCTTGTGACCCCCCTTAGCTGTGGTTTAAAGGCAGTGGTAGGGGTAATGCGAGTAATGGGACCTCTTAAATTGGGTCGACAAATAAGCTGAGTGCTCGAAAAGACTACATGTCGCGAAATCCTCGATGAAAGGAGCGCTCCTAAGCAACAGATACCACAGCTGTTTTGTCCCAAGCTGCCCCTTTTTTTTTGACCTGGCCCGCCCTCTTCGGTGAGCAGAAGGTTTTATTTCTTGGGCTCTTTGGCGATTCATTTCGGTTTTTCTTTGCTTTCGTATGACTGAGTATCTGGCCTTTATGCTCGATTATCCTTCCATGTTTGGCCCGAACAACTCATTCCACCTTTCAAAGGAGTGTTGTAGGAATTGTCCTATTCTGAAAGCTATGCGACTGTGAAAGCTGTCGTAATCTGTAAAGGGTGGAATCAGAGTTCATGGTTTTATTTTCCAACTTTACCTCAAAACCGTTCTCAGTTTCACCATCGTCGAATGGATGGCATAGAATAAATAATCATCCGTCTGCGGATCATTCCCGCCATGCATTTGCTGCCCTATTCGCAGCCATTGAAGCAGTTGAATGCTTCTTGAGCTCGTGAAAGGTGTTACTGGTATCAGGAGATGTCTTTGATCCTTGTGCAAATGGTTCTATTCTACCCTCTTAAACTTTGAAAATCCATCTTCAACTTTCATTTATCAAGTAGTTGTAATGATTTCCACCATCCGCTAATCAAAATTTTGAGCATTTGTCGAAAAGTTTCCCGTAATTCCATGAGACCACCCTTAGAAGCAGTGATAGGAGTACCTTAGACCGAATGTAGAAAAATTGTTGGATATGAAAGTTAGGTGTTTAGTACTGTGGAAGCGAATTAAAACTAAATGAAACGGTAAAAAAAAATCAAGAACCCTTTCCCATTGGTAACACCGGAAGGGGCGGACCACGTCAGCAAAAGGGGTGGGGCATGTTCAAACTAGTGGAAGCCGTTGAAGAAGAAGCTTTTTCCAAGGCTCAGGCACTCGTCCTTTGGATGATTCGCTTTAGGAGGTCGTTTTATCCCATTCCCAAGCCATAGTCTTTTAGCGAGTGGTTCCGAGGCTATAATTCTAGCTGTAAAAAGATTTAAAAAATATAATAATGCTTTTTTTCCAGCTTCTGATAAAAGTATTGTGTTAATATAATTTTGGGGAGGAAAACTCAAATTGTTAATACATTCATTATCCACCCTCTCTCCAGCCCCGTCCTTTCCCGCTTTCCCGAGGACTCTGCATCGTGGGACACTTCGGGGGTGCGGTTCCGGAGCCGATGCTTGCTGCAACGAAGCAATTCTTCTTCTCGAATTTGCCGACAGATCTCTAAGGTTCACTTGTTCTTTCTCCACAATCTGCTCAAACACGCGTTTCCAATTAATCAATGTAAGAAGACTATCGATCAGTCGGCATGTCTTTGGCTGAGCAGGCTCTGTGGCTCCTGTTGTGGAGGATAGACTTTTGTTTCATCTCGCCGTCCACACACTCAGGCATTCATTTTCCTCTGCACACCCCTCCTCATCACAAGTACCACCAGCACCACCACCTTAGCTTTACCTTCTTTGCTATATCGCTTCTATTCGTTCACTCAACACAACACTTTGATCTCTGCCTTTCGGGAGGGCCAGCTCCACTCCTTAAAGTCTATTTTGATGACACATAATCCTAGTTTTTTTCTGATAACTCTGAACTCATTCATCATTCCAAATGCACCTTCATTATCTTGAGCTGCCTGCGATTTTCAGTTAAATAATCAATTAATTAGTAACTAACCAAATAGTCTGGAATTCGAATTCGAATTACTTCGCTTTGTATGGAATACTGATGCGGAGAGGGTAAAACTCTATATTTTTCAGGCAGAAAAAAACTTGAGGTCATATTATATAAAAAATCCTTATTCCTAGACTTATTCAATTTCCGTAATGTTTGAATCAAGAGATTGCCTTTCTTTTTTTGAAATTTTCGAATTTCGATTGGATATTGTCACTGTTTCGGTAGAGGCCTTCCAACAATATGAGCTGCAACTGGGAACATAGTAGAGCCCTCGGCAACACTTATTTAATAAATGTCCCCATTTTACCGTAATAAATAATACCAGGCAATTTTCACAATTTTTGTAACGCGCTTACTAGGACAGTGCTTCTGCTCAGTCTACGTCCTTCTGAAACAGTGCGCCTAAAGAGACTGCTAGAAGGTTAATATGGATAGATACAATAGAATATGGTTATTGAAGTTTTTCCTTCTAAAACGTCATGACATCCGAGCTTTCTTCAAGGGAACAAAAATCAATCAGACACTTAATCACAAAACCGCTTTTGTCCCTCTGAATGGCGTCAGGCCTTGTAATGAACTGCCGAGAAATTCAGGAAAGTTGCACGTACCCAGGTATATTTACCCTCTTAACCGACCGGAAGTGGAGAATGAGGCATGAAGGGTTTGGCATTAATCAAACCCTCGAACATGCGTCATAAACTAGCAGCTGATCGAGATGGGTTGAGATATCCGGACTTTTCCATCATTTCCCAGACAATTTGTCTATTTATACTGTTTTGACAATTTTTGTAAATTAAAAATTATGTTTTCGTCTTTCACTAGCTTCTGCATTAGCACTACTCATTTTGCGTAGGGCCGTAATGGGCCAGACATAGGTGGCGCTGCCCCCGCATGTATAATTCGGAGATCGAATCCTGGGCAGGGTGTCGTCTGTTCCGACCCATTCGTCTTCTCGTTAAATTCGACTAGCAATAAGATCAGCCGGTTTTTCAAGATTTTCATGGAGAAAAAACGCATTTGAGGATGACCCCAAGTTTATGTCGAATGCACGGCGCATCTATAAAGGCCACTAATTATCGATTTCCACTCTGTCTCTCTTTTTACTCTTTTCGGTCTATTCGTAGTACGTCTTCGTTGTTTTACCATCAGTTTCTGAAAAATTCTACCAGTTGCTGAGTTTTTTTTCTAACAGAGCTGATTCATGATTTTGGCGGGTTGCCATGATTGATAGCATTATTTACAACCGGTTTTCAATGAAAATGAAAATCTGATCAAAATCTGTCATGACAGCCTGTGGTTTTACAGAAAATGTGCATTTGCAGACAAATCTATTCTTGTCGTGATCCTCATAACCAGTGCGCTTGAATAATGCCAAAAGCAGTACATGACGGAATTCGGGATGCACCATGTCGCTGTGTTCGACTCAGAATCGCTGACGTGATGGAATACTTATGAATGTTGCTTAATACATGAGTGACCCTACAGTAACTGTCAGGAGTAGCCTAGATCCTACTGAGTATTTCTACTCCCAAATTCGTTAGGTACCGAACAAGCAACCTTCAATGAAATCTAAGCTTCTTCCGTCCAAGAGGGATGCGATCTAGTGACTAAGAAATCGGTAAGGTTGCTGCTAGCCGCTGCGCTGTCTCCTTCTATTGCTTGCAACTCATCAGTATAATGTGAGCTACTAGCGCCATTCATTAATGACTTTTCTTCCTTATTTCGTTTATCTCCCTCATTTTCATTTATTTTGTAATATTTTGGTACTTTTGCTCGTATTCACCTTATGCTATGAGGATTCAGCTATCTATTTCCACATTTAGTGGTGCTGACAATGATTTATTGTCGATTGAGCTTTTTTGGCGACTGCCGCGAATTCATACACTTTCCTGGGCATCTGAAGTTTCTGAGCCAACGGAAACAGCACTTTGACCCTGAGATTTTTGATGCTTTCCTGCAACTGTGGCCTGTCAGCTTCTTTTGACACCTCACATAAATTAACTGCGGCTGCGAAGCGTTGGTGGAATGGTCGGTTTTTTTTGATTGGCAGTTAAACGTTTTTCTCTCAAGCACGGCATTGCAGATAGGCCCCCACTTCGGTGAAGTTTATATTCGTTCATTATTCACAGAGGTTAAAAAAGTACCGGCAGCGTATAAGCATGACGTTTTGAGCGGAGGCGGTGTAATAGTTACAGAGAGCGCGCACTTTCATTCTCACGGTGCGGAGATCAAATCCTGCATTAATGTTAACCCAGGCCTTCCATTCCTCCAAAGATCAATCGGTATCAGCCTTGTCTAAAAGGATAAAAGTGCTGACTTCAAAATGGACTGGCTCTCGCGATTCATTTATAGCGAACTGCATTCATCTGCCAACACGATTCCCAATGGAAGTAGGATGCGCGGCTCATTCCAACGAGATACTGTTTAATTTAAGGAATTAAATCCTTCTGTTTTTTATAAACGTGACGTATCACACCTCCACTCTGCATGGAATCGAGTATAACGTCGATTCTCCTGTTCGGTTAGCTGCGTATGAGCAGACGCAGATGAGCCTCGACAGAACTTCAGTCTGGGATCGATCTTTGGACCATGAATGCGTTAGTGGCTCTTCTTGCCACTCCATACTTGCCCAGACATTAACAGTGGAATCTTCATATACCCAATCTCTCGATCATCCCCTCACGCTCAGTAGATCCCGTTCTTGACAATCCCAAAGATTGACTGAACTCTTGATCATTGCTGATCATTTTATCTAGACTACCATCGCTAACGCGAGAAGCGGTGTTTAAGCTGACAGCAAGACAACACCGTGCCACCGCTGACATGTCTTACTTGACAGTCTTCTTTTAGTTTTTTTTTTCGTTTCGATTCGGTGTTCTTCAAAACCTTTCCTTTTTCAAAATTGGCCTTGTTTCTTATACCCTCAAAAATTCGAGGAGCCTTCCTCTCCTTACTTTGCTGTGATCATGGGTCACAAATTGAACTTTATAAGTTTAAATTTGAGTGCCATTCGAATGCGGAGCTTGGGTCAGGATTTTAAGTATTGGAGCACCGTCCTAGTCTACTTTAATTTGAGTGCCATTTGAATGCTCAGCTTGGATCAGGATTTTAAGTAATGGAGCACCGCCCCAGCTTACCTTGTCTCGAGCTTCGACTGCGCAAAGAGAAAATCAATCGAAAATCGATCAGTAGCTATTTTCAGTAAGATCGTTGCAATTTGCTGAGGTTAAAGACACACTTCGCGATAATCTGATGGATCGATCTACCTTCTTGGAACAGTAGACCCTTAGATTATTAGTCAGGCGGCACCTTTTTTGCGCTACCACGGTGCGCTACCACGGCGCTACACCCACTCCGACGCCACCCATTTCGCTTAGTTGACCAATAAGGGAGCTCAAGTTCAGTTTTTTACGACTCTGATTTTTCGATTCTCGATAGCAGCTGATTTTCACCCCAGTCCGCGATGGGAAAATTGTTAGAAGGATAATGGGCGAAAGCTTTGGTCTCGACGGGTCTCAAATCCGCACTCCACGCTTTCCGGGCATGTGGGCTAGCTCACACGGCCTTTGCAATGTCGTCTTGTAGAATATATGCTAGCAGGCTTATAGCAATGTGGATTCATGTTGAAATAACAATTGAAATAAACTGTGTGCACTTAAAAAAACCCGGTGATCCATAAAATCAAACAAATCCACTGGAAAGTGGTACGGTTTGGTCAACAAACCCCGCCCATCTAAGTTCAACACTCGTAGTCGAAGGAGGTTTGCCATTTGTCTGTGCTGACACATGCACATTTATTGATGTATCGGAGACCAATCGTTGAAAATGCTTGAAGAAATCTATAGGAGCAGGAGATTCCGCATCCAGATAACAGCCGCACGTCTGCAGCTGCACATGTGACGCGGCGTCATTCTCGACGTTCTTCAGATACCGGCTGCTTCTAGCCAGGCTGGGATCCCGTGCCCCCATGCCAGGCCTTTTCCAGGGCAACTCACTCAAACTGCCGGTTATGCGTGTGGTACTTCTCTTAATCATGTTATTCTAAATGAACCGTCGTGCACAGGCATTTAAGCTTGAAAGCGCGATGAAGAAAGCTGCCTACCTCCTTATTTCAGCCTCCTGTCATCCCTACGCATTCTCTTCAAAATAGAATTTGGCCACGCCCTCTCAACAGAACCTCGGTTGCCATAACAGCCTGCATTAAGTGTCAAATTACAATGAAGACCGAAGATGTGTTTGAATTAGTAGCACACTTCGATAACCGAAAGGTCGACTCACCTTCTTGGGGGAGTAGATCCTAGGTAACTATCCAGGTTGCATCTTTAGCCCCGCCACGGAGAGCCATCACGGCGCTTCACCTGCTCGAATGGCTCCGACGTCACCCACTCGAAGCACCTAATGGGTCAACTGTTTAAAAGAGGCGGAGTCGGTGTGGGTTCGAGACAGCGCGAAAGAGGTGCACCCTCGATAGTTGCACAAGGATCTACTCCCCCAAGGAGCTAGCAAGTCGACCCATCTGGTTATCGTGGAGTATGCTTTTAAGTCAAGCCTGAAGATGCACATTTTTCATTTCCGAACTTTTTCAGTTTAATTGATTTTATCAGGCCCTAAAAGCTTAACTAGTTTAACTAATGTAAGCAACAGTAAGTATTTTTCAATTTCCGAAATTTTATAACAACGGTATCAAAGTGCATGGCTTGTCCTGTTCGCTTTGATATGGGTTATCCTGTATTCTGTTCCGGTGGCTGACCATTAAGTCTCTTTTGATTTTCATTTTATAACAACAGTATCAAAGCGCATGGTTTGATCTTCTTTCTGAGCTTTGAAATTTTTTCCATTTGCGCTACCACACCATATTTCCGGCTAAAATTTTCTGGCTTCTAAGAAAAGGACATTTTTTCGTACTCCGGCGGTACTGGTAATCTGCCATCAAGTACTTCCAAACTACATACGTATGGGATGGTGACGGTCACTTATTTGGCAGATGAGTGCAGCTGAGCCCTGATGATGGCATTTTAACGATGAGGCTGTAGTATGCGTGTAGTTTAATGATGTCATCATGAAACCTCGAGTAGCACGAGACCATCTGACACTTCATCATTTCATCATTCCACTTTTTCGCGATATCTCGTGGTTGTTCATGATCATTGCGACGTTGCCAGCGTTGGGTGGTGTATGATTCACAACAGGTTCTGCAATGTAATACTACACAAAGTACACGTGCCATACTGTTGATCTTCCCAACCTCTTCCACATCTTCTTTCCACCTGTTGGCTCCAGTACCACATATTAGGTGGTGCTCTAATTCCTCCAAAAATTCTAATCGTTCTTTAAATCCTTATGGTTTCCTTGATTATTATTACTCCTTATTTTTGGGCCATTTCATGATCTTAACGACATTTTATGATTTTTTTTGACCTGGCCTTACTTCACTAATCATTGCATACTTCAAAGGAACAGAGGTTATTTCTTAGTTGTTCACCTGTTGTCAATTCCTATTTTGTAATTTAATCACATTTAACAACACATTGGTTTTCATCAACACTTTACTCACTGATGAGCCTCGGGGTGTTGATGAAGACATAGTGGTTCGTCTGAGTTAGGAGGCGAAACGAGCCACACGAAAAAATTTTTTCATCAACCATATGATTGTAACCACTTTTGTGTTCCTCATTGGACTTGCGCGCCATCCAATCCATTGACTGATCCACAGATCGTAAATGTGGTAATAGCGCTTTTACCATTTCATTTGATCGCTCAAAGATAGCAACATCTATGTAGGATGATACAAAATTATGCGCGTTTTACCATCGGCTATTAGCATCATGAAGGTTCAGTGACAGGTGGTGAGCACCCCCACACTCATGGTGCGTGGATCATATCCCGCATCAATGCAAGTCCAGGCTAACCAAGCTTTCCCTCTCTGCGGTTAAGGTGAAGTGGTGCCAAATCTTTGGAAGGATAAAAGCACTAACTTGTATATCGGCTCGTCTCCGCAAGTGATAGTATAGACTGAATCGCATTCACATGCCACCACAGTTCTGAATTGAATCAAAATACGCGGCGCACCCCGAGAAGAGACTGATTAGTGCTAAAAAACTTCATTTTAAAAGCATTTATCTTCGCTATCGTCTTTTATCGCCTCCTATCACAACTTTCTCCGCTTATTATTTCTCCTTACCGATTTTTTTGAATTCTTGGTAGCTATTTGCGATTCTTTGCTTGGATCGCCAGGCGCAATGTACATAACCACACGCGACAAAATCCGCAGAGCCGCTCGCCGCAGGCGGCAGCGTGAATATTCGACCAATCGCCGCACACCCGCGGGATGTAGGCATTGCCATTACCATTCACATGGTCCAGTTCAGCGATCGAATCGCTGTTACCCGTTGCTTTCCCAGCTTTTCCCTACCGCGGTTGATTTTCTGATGGGAGTAGAAGTGTCACCTTCTATCTGCTTTGTAGCTGGCCAGTCAAAAAAAAAATTCCACACGGCATGCTAAGCTAGTTGGCTCCATACTCGTTTTGGAGGATAAATTAAGACGGCTTGCGCATTGACTGCTGCCGACGAGTCATTCACAGCCTTTTATGCCATTCTGATTCCGAATGTAGCCGTATGCGTGGTGCGTACTGAAAAGCAATCAATCGCGCCCCGAGGCTTCATATTCTCCTTTGAAATTTGGTGGGAGAGTGTGTGCGAAGGGAGTATTGGCGAACTCTTTGTTCCTTTAGTACAGTAGCACGCGAGTGAAAAGTTCACTGGCTCACGTGCGATAAGTAATTCGGCTGATGAACTAACTTATCAGCTGTACGCTTGGTTGAGAGAAGCGATGCGTTGGACGGAAACGGCGCTAAGAAACGTAACAGGCTTTCGATTCGCTCATGCCAAGCTATGTTCCCACCATGGGATGAAGATCGAGTTTTAGTCAACCTCCTTGTACTGTGTAGAAGCCTATAGCGCATTCAAAATGAGTTGCTGTTTCGGGAAAGAATTTGATGAATGGTGGGCGCTTCGCAGTGAAGCTGTTCAACATCGCTTTTTTAATTTCTTAATCACAAGACCAGTGTGGAAATCTGCTATCCTGCCATCATTCTGCTTTTTTTTCTGATCTCCTTGTTGTAAATCTAACCTACAACTATCACAGCTCTATGGCTCGACTTGTAGCACGTTTCCATGAATGTACAGGGTGCGACAAAGGTATTGATTGCTTAATGAAGTCTTGCCATTTCAATGAAGCAGAAGGTGTCAACATGAAATTCGCTTGAGCTGTAGACGACCATAAGTCATATCATGATATGCCTCTAGAATTTGATAATATCGAATGGCTCATCCGCACTAACAATGACGACGAAGGAGAGCGATGTCGCCGGACGCTGGCGACTGTCGTGCAATTCATTCTAAAGGGTGTGTAGACTTATGTCGAATTTTCGCTTTGCAACGTCACACTCGCGACGCCATCAGCATGACTTGCCGCGGTCTGTTGGAATACCTCTCAAGGCGCGAGGGTTTGATACCATGGAGATTCCAACAGAAATAGCTGTTCAACTCATCATCTAAAAACAATAATTTTTGTGCCCTAAAAAGACGAAGTAGTAACATAAAAAGTGAAAGAAACAAAAAAATTATATGCATTGATTCAGGCGTAAAATTTTGAAGGGAGGTATGCACTGTACGCAATCACACGCGAAGAAATCCGCGGCGACGTTCGCCGCGCGCGCGAAAATTCGACGTAAGTCTTCATACCCCTTTCTAAACTATGGTCAGAGAGAGCCTCAGAGAACTATTAAGTTGTGCGGAGTAATGCAAGGCGTCGCCCTCCAACATACTCCAGAGGAAATGTCGAGCGAGTTAGGATTCATGCTATTTGGAGGTCATTGTCGAGAGGTGATGAAGTCGTGGAGGCTGTTCTGAGACCACTGATGCGGCAATCATGTCTTGTAAGCCTGAGCTGCTTTCTATTACAATCGGGTCCGAGATTAGGTGTTGTCTGGGGGTGCGCGTGTCTCCTGATGACATCGAAGCGTTGCTTCATGGTTTGGTTGAACATCGTTGGAATTGCGAGACTTTGATACTCTGTAACACTTCTGGTCTGCTTGAATGTCCATGGTGAAGAACAGTATAGAAATAGTAGGAGTTTGTTATTATACAATGGTGAGTGGTTGGTCTCGCCTCCTGCTCAGACGCTGCGCGGCTATTCCACTTAGTGCATCTTGCTGAGCAAGGCCTGCGCTACAACTCACAACTCAATCGCTGCTCTCAAGCCGTCGTCAGGCTATGCATTTCTGCGACTGTGCGATTTTGCGAATCAGTGATTTAGCTATTCTGTGCTTTTGCGACGTCGCACTTCCACACACGATACTACGACCTTAAGCGCAAAACTGCAAAGTCTGACTGCGGCCTAAGACTACCCAAGGAAAGTATAGGAGAGCGATCACCTGCTGCTCAGGCAGATGCTTCCCCTCACGGTCTTTGTCACTGTGCTCAAAGCGAAGGGAACCATGAATTCTCGGGCCATATTATGAGATGTTTGTTGAAACTATTTGTTGACCACATGTGCCAATGAAACTTATTTGGATACCTCTTTTCCTCCTAGTGAGGTTTGTCAGGCGGTCAATACTGTTGCCGCACCTCAAACAAAATTTTTTCATCTGATATTACAACGTGGTCGTGCTATCAGTGGCGATCGTTGCTTCTGGCTGTTCTAGTCAGGCTTGCGTGCAACTTTCTGTTTTTCAGTTCTGGCAGAAAGATCATCGTTATGATGTCGCTCTCAACTAGAGATTCTATAACAGTAGGGGTCGCTACAAATCACTGAGGTCTACACGCGAAGACGTTACGGTTGAAGGGGACAGCAAGTTCCCTCTCTCGAGCTCCCTCATTGGTCAGTGGCGTCAGAGTGGATTTGAGCAGGTGTAGCGCCGTGACAGCGAACCGTAGTGGGGCGAAAAAGGTGCAGTTTGGATCATTACCCAAAGACCCACTCCCCTGAGAAGGTAAGTCCACCTATCTGGTTATCGTGGAATATGCCTTTAAGCGAAATACCGTCCACAAAGTATGCTCCCATGCTTTCACTATCGTCAATCGGACAATAGGATGGTTAGAAAAAATGAGAACAACTTATGGAAATATTACCTCATTCAAGAAGTTATTTTCTTAAATAAATAAATAACCCTTTTTTGCTGAAAAAAGCTGTTATAAAGCATGAGCGGTTGCGAAACACAGAAAAAGTGAAGTAGTCCTCAATAGTATGGGTAGCAGATTAAATCCTGGATCAGGATCAGTTAAGGCTAATCATCTCATTTTTTCGGGGCAGAGAATCGGTTAGTAGTCTGCGAGGACGAAAGCACTGACTTTGATATCAATTGTCCTCCTCAAGTCATTGCATGTAAAATATATAGGCCTATGGAAGTTTCGTATCGACTATGAATGGAACTCATATTCATAGCGCATTCCGAAAACGAAGAATTGACCATCGCCGTGTACTTAACACTTCCTTCTTCAAGTGTTCTTTGATTTCGAATTCCCCGGAATATTGCCATCGCCTTCTTCACTGATTTCCGATTTTTCTAATAGTTTTGGTTTTGACAACTGCAGTTTTGGTTTTAACAACTCCACCATTTCAACCGTTTTTTTTTTTGAAAGTTGACATACGACAATGTCAAAGCTGAAGTAATTCTCAGTTATAACAACATCTTATTCTGCTGTAGATGTTTTTCTGGTAGTGTTCCTTTTATAGTCGCAGACTATTTATCACCCTTCTGATTCCACTATGTGCTTTTTTGCTGAATTTTTCCCCGAAATTCCCAATATTTTAAGGTTTTCGATGCAATTATTCTGCAGCTTTACTGTAACAAACTTCGTTCACGTGATTGTTTAAGGTGTCGTGCACTTTTTTGTTTTGTTCCTGGTTTCAGTTCGTTATTTTTTCGGCGGCCAGTCGCGTAAGCGAGACCGTTGTAACCTCTCTCGATCTCGCTATTCGATACCGTACCTTCGCGAATAGATGAATAGATTCTGTGTGAACTCCAAAAATAGCCTTCACTGGCTGAATTCCAGTCTAAAACTATAAGGAGGAGAGTTTTGGACTCACAGGGATCTCCAGGTCTCCGGATAAGCCACGAATGGGTATTTGGGGCTTTGTCTTGATGACCATTGTGATGATAGTGCCTTGACATGGATAGCTAAGTGTTGAGTTATTGCTTTTCTACTTCTTCCTACTAATAAGGGAATGACTCTAGACCACATCGAGCCGAATCGAAACCCGTCAGATGACGGTAGCGATAGCTCCCTTTGGTAAAAAATACAACGGCAAAGAACTGCAAAGCGGACTTCGTATCGTGTACGCTATCGTCCTCGTTTTGAAATTTGCCCATGTGCTTTCATACACCACCTCCACCTCGATCACTACCACGACCTCAACGAGACGTCGAAATTGCTCATTCCACTGGCGCCAGACAAATGACACAAAAACCCGTACACACACACGGATGGGGGCCAATGCGCATGCGAAATTCGTGCTACCATCACCGCGATGAGTTTTCATCAATTGCTCCTACAATATTCAGCGCCTGTGAAATTTCGAACCCTTCCTCCTGCACTCATCATCAGCCACTAAGGAAAGCCTCTTTTCATCCATGGGGTAGAAATTCCGTATGGTAGAGCCCTACCTCATCCATAACATTTCAGAGCAAGGGCACTACGATATATGTACTTGCATATTTTCTGATAAAAGTTAAGAAATGAAATTCTCGGCGTTAATTCACCCTGCGTTAGGATGCGCCGTGCATTTTCATTCTATTGAGAATCGTGGTAGAAGGTGAATGTGTTTTGATCTATACAACGAGCTGTGAAGGTCAGCCAATGCGCAAGTCAGTGCTTTTATCCTCACAGATAAGTCTGGCACCAAATCACTTACCCCTGGAGCATGGAGGGCTCGGTTGGTCTGGGAGGCATTGATGCAGGGTTTCATTCACGCATCTGATGGGTGGGAGTGCACTACACCTGTCGCTGCAGCACCTTCACCAGTAAAATATGAAGGTTTCAAATATAATTATCTGTTATACACAATAAATGCGATAAGCGATACGTTTCTGAATTCTTCGGTTTCTGTGGTCTTCTGAGAGTGTGTAATTCGTGGCTCGGCCTTGAATTTTTCCTTCCTTTGTTTTCGTTTCTGTTCTCTCGTAGGCGACTTCTCTACAGCGAGCTCAATGTGTCACCACAATAAATAACAATGATGACACTTTTTCTGGGGCAATTTTTCGCTTTTTTGAGTGCTGTGGAATTACCTTTTTTGTGTGGGTTCTAGGTTTATTCTTGTTTACCTCTACTGATTCGTTCATACAATTTTACATTTTTTTTCAAGTTTTTGACTCTTACTTAATGGAACTCAGCATAAAGGCTTGCAGATAAATCAGTTGGTGGATTATGAAAAGGAGGGTGAAAATAAGCTAGTATGTCAACGTGGTATATTGCCTACCACTGGCATGGTGCGCAGTTCGAATCCCCAGATCAGTCCATTCCGATGAAGCAGCTCTTGTACAGGAGGATAAGAACACTGCGGCTGCCTTTCGTGGAGGTCCATAAACCGAGTATACACTCAAATGCTAGTTCAGTTAGGAAATGAGTTCGGAGGTATGGCCAGAGGCGTCGTATTTGACCGGATAGGTGGGTGAATGGGAGGGGGTCGTACCTTCAGTGGACAGCGATAAGCACTAAAATCTGAACCTTCAATAAACAGATGAGAAGCAATGGGTATTCCACCGGAAATACGTGTGACAAAATGTAAAATAAATGCCGTTTTGCCTCAGGAAGGGATATATAGCAATAAAACACATTGTAACTTAACAATCCGGCAACAGTACTGGCACTGTAGAGGTAAAAACAGGTGGATCGTATTTGGTTGCCGTAGAGGGAGGGGGGGGGGGGGGGTTTGTACGGAAGCGGCTATTTTCCTCTACACCTGGAAAAGCCCTGCGTGTAGCTCCAGTCTTATTAAATTCATTCTTTCATGAAATAGCATAGTAACCACTTTACACTTGAACTCCCAGAATCCGCCATTTTCATTAACGATGATTAAAATGTATACACCGAAGGCAATAGCCATCACCAGGCAAGTATCTTATCCAGGATTCTGTTCATATGAAGACGTTCCAGGTTCTCCAAAGATCAAGTGGTCTTCATAAAAACCTAAACCAGAAATTTTTTTTGAACTTCAGCGGCATTTTAGTTGTCATCATCGCGTCCATCGCCGATCACGCATGTATGGCCAGCGCGGGGGTGTAGGTTGGGACACACGAATCTAGGCCATGACCCTGTAAAGCCTGTGGCCTTTGACCTAAGCCTTAAATAATTCAGACAATTTGTTCATGTAAATCGTGTCCTCCTTGCAAGTCTGTTCCGTTGTATAGTCAAATTGTCTGAATTATTCATGTCACAGGGCAAAGGCAACAGGCTGTCACAGGGTCACGGCCTAGATTCGTGTGTCCCAACCGTCACCCCCAGCGCGGACGCAATTACAGTACACGCATTACCTCGTTACCGTAATCGCGTGTGGTATACGGTTCAGTTCGAGAGGAGAGGAATGAGAGAGAGGCAATTACATAGTGTGTGTGTCTGGTGTTGTAATATGTTGGGTCCGTGAGAAACTGGATAGGTGCTTGTGTACTGGCTTTGCACCAGTACATTTCATAAGCAGTTCTATTATTAGAATCCGTGCTCATACGTGTAGCAACGGTTGCTGTTAACGTGCTTGTTTATTGCAAGCCAAATCCATGGCTGAACTTCATTTTAAGATCGTCCAGATCTGTGTTTGAAGGAATCCACAGGAGAGCCCGCTCATGGGCAGTCTTACCTCATATCATTTATCAGAACACTCGCCACAAACCCCAAGGGATGATTCTCTCATTGGCGTCTCTTTTGAACTATTAAATTGAATCTTTTCTGTTCAAGCTAGGCTAGAGTTACGGGTCATGGCCATAGAAGGATTTCCCATGGAGATCTCTTTTAGCGTGAGCCAGATCCTGTGTAGTGGTAAGTACAGTGAGTGTGATGTTTGGAAATCGTCATCGAATAGCCCATAAAAGTAACCACAGAAAAGCTTGCGCAAAATTCTCAGCAGTAAATTTAGTCACCTATTCTCTTACGGACTCAGGTGGTGTAGTGAGAGGTGGCTCGCATCACCACTCGCACGGTGCATAGTTCAATTTCACGCCAGGGGCCGGCCGGTAAGGTCAGCCAAACCTTTCCTTCTCTCGGGGTTGGTGAAAAATCAGATCCGGCTGGGAGGGTAAAAGCATGGACTTCACATTGGCTGGCCCAAGCAAGTCACTGTACGGGCTATGTCGCATTCATCTGCCCCCCCCCCCCCCCCAACGATTCTGAATAGAACAAAACACACTGCGCATCCTAAAAGAGGGTGGTTAATGCCAAAAACATTATCCTCTGGTCTATTATACGGTGATCTGTGGCTAGAAAAGACAACGATCTGTCTATTTATCACAAGGGCGACACAGTACGGGGTTGCATTTAGAGACTGGCCAATATCCAGAATAACAGCAGTGGTGGCTGTAATTCTGGGCGATTTTTTCCCAAAATGATTTATAGCACGGGCAACAAGGTGTTTGGCACAGTGTCACAGTGTAACTGCGTGAGAAATGACGTGTTTATCCATCTTGATTCAACACCACACACTACTCTGCACATCGATCTCCTCAACATTCATCTACTCTCCTCGATTCCTGCAGGACTTGTGGCATGATGATGTTCAAAATCGATATACCCACCTATCACCAATATGACCCTGCCAAATGTCTGTCTGTACAGTTGCCCCTTGTCTACCGTACGTTCACTTACTCTTTAGGATCTCCCACTTTAGGATCTTCTGGACAGTTTGTACCAGGCCGTCCGTGCGTTATGCTCAGCTGTAGAGATAGTGTGCCAGTGCCATCACCTGTATGGTTCTTAGATAGCACGAAATCTACCCTGACAGCGTCTTTCGCATCTCAATTCCTGATCAATCACCACTCGCTTATTAAATGAGAATCCATTTTTCGCCAGGGCGAATCTTCATCTTAATTCATTTATCCAAGTTTGGCATTTCAGTTTGGCAATATTAAATTCAAAAATCGCAGAGAGGTTTCGAAAAAGCTTGTCCACCTCCTGAAGACACATCTCGCGATAATCGGAACAAAGTACTCACCTCCTTGGGGCAGTGGATTCCTGAGTAGCGATCCAAGATGCACCCTTTTTGCACCACGATAGTACTCCATCATGGCGCTACACCTGCAAGGAGTTGAATCGACTGATTGGATCATCGCGAGGTACGTCTTCATGCCTTAACAAAGAGAACTGTACTTATTGATCAGGTCCTTACGGCCTCTCTGAAAGTCGACGGACTGTCATTGGCTACTTGCAATAGAGTTGTCTTCTAGGGTTAAATTAATTCCCTGAGCTTATGATGAATTACTTCGTAGCACTTTTTCAATCATTTTGTCTTTTGTTGATTGAATCTATTGGCGGCGTTCGCAGCCTCGTCGTATACTGCTCCTGTCGATGTCCTCTGAGAAGAACAGCATAGATTTGCGGGGTATAGTTGAAGAATGAAATGTTGCGTTAGTTTTTCAGAAGTGTCAAATTCTATAATAAAGGATCATGACAGAGTATTTACTTCTCATTTTGTGCTTTTTGGACTTAAAACGAAGGGATAATCAAAGGTAAATAAGATAGTCAAAAATACTCTATCGACGTTTCTACATGATTTCTATGGCTTTTAGAGGATCCTAGCCATAACCTGATCGGGTTCATGATGCCAAGTGCATGGCGCATTTCAAAAGCAGATTGATTGTGAGATTAGTTTTCTCCGCTTTTTTACTTCATGGATGTCAGCTTTTCGATTCGTGCCTTTATCACACACCTTGAAATCAATGTGGCTCGTTCCTCAAGTTCTAGCTCACTTTTCAACGAACTGTTTTATTATTGCTCTCTTTTTTTCACTTGTTTTGTGTTATTATTGTTAATACTCCTACAGCAATGTGATTAAGTCATTCCTCATTAGTATACGCCAAACAAGCATCAGAAAAACCATTAGTCTCCTTTTCCAATAATTATTCGTGAATTATTGAATATGTTATTGTTTCCTTCAACTAATTTCATATGTACGTTATGAACACACCCTTTAAATCCGGTTTGGTTGTCTAACCACTGATTCATTGGCAAGGATAGAGGAGCATCAGAGCTTTTCAGAACAGAACTTCCTTCTCCGGAGTGAATGTGGAGGACGCTAATGGATGGGTCTACATTTAATGAATTTGGGTTGTCATCATAATTTCTTAATACCTTTTGGATTGCTAAATTCTTTTTCTAAGTTACATTGCACCGGTTGAGGTCCATATTGCAGTTTGATCGTATACGCAAGCTTTCAACCACCTCTACAACTCTGAGTTGAAGTGGACTTCTTGGCGCAACCTTTAGGCAGCTTTCATCATTAAGCTTACTTTATAAAAACTGCAGGATAAGCTTACTTCATAGAAACTGCAGGGTGTCGCAGAAAATTGTTTGGAGAAATTTTTACATTTATTTCTTTTCCACCCCTAACCTTAACACCGTGAATCAGATACTAATTTTTTATAAGCAGTTTTGTTATTTATGTTTATTTACATACTAAGAAATATCTAATATTATAAGGCCACTAAATTTTTGAAAAAAAAACGAATTTTAAATTGAGTAAGGTGTTGATTTGAAATCAGTTTATCGTTGTGCTACCTGCCACCGTTCTCTTTGTATTTAGCGACTCCCTCTTTATAGCACCCCATCCACAGAAGTTCGTGAGTGCTTCCAAGAAAATTTGAAGAAATACCGCAGTTTAGTTTTCTGCAAACCAACGACTTGCTTTACATTTATCGCGTCTGCTTTTGTTGTTGATCTTTCTATTCATTTACTTTGGCAAAGTCCTAAATTATCAGTGCCTTATACTAGAACCCTAGCAATAAAAACCGAAAAGGTCCACAAAAGTTCATTGAACCCCATGCCCCACCGCTGAAGTTTAACGTGTCGAGGAAAATGACGGTTTCATTACGACCTCTCAACGGGGACCCGAATACGATCCCCTTCATCATTTACATATACGTATCAGTAACTGCTGCCGATTGCATAGTACTAGTATTACTATGTTATTGCTGTATTTTTTGTGTTGATTACTCAAATCAAATCAAAATTTCTTACATAACCGGGTCAGCTGACGGCACGTCCTGCTCATCATCCAGCTTGAGACCATGGTTGACCTCTGCCATTACGACCCTCATCCTGCTGCTCCCCCCCCCCTCATCGGAAACGTCCTCCCCTGTACAGGAATCCTCGACTCTCGGCGTATAGGATACGGTGGAAGCAATTTTAGATAGAAAAATCAATACAACTGCACAGCGCTTGCTCGTCAAGAATGTCTGCGTTGCGAGTTGAGTACCGAAGCATAAAGGCAGTTTATAACAAAATTACCGTAGACCTACAATGGATATCGTCTATGCAAATGACATCGCTGTGACTGTATGGCTTCTACCTGAGCTGGTCTCGAAATAATGGAAGTAGGGCAAATCATTCAAATTCCCGCCAAACAACATTTGAGCTGCTGTCAGCGGCCAGAGCGCGGTTTGAGTTATCACGCCTGATGTTGATTTGCTTCCCACCCTGCGTCGTTGACCACGTTGCCGTCGCCTTTTGCACCTGGAACATTGTAGCATCACGCCCATCGAACGCCTCACATCGTCGGATGTTACTTTGAAGAGCTGTATCTCAGACGGTTCTTGTTTTTTTTTCTCATGTAAATTGGCATGTACACGTGGTAAGCGGATGCGGCATAAGTGTATGGGTAGCAGAAGTTGCTATTTTCACGGATGCTTCCTCTAGAAGGTAGTTTAGGAAATAATGTTCTGACATGACTCTTGGAAGGCTTTGTTTTCATGAACTGAGAGCAAATGTACGGATTCTTGCAGACGGGGAACGAGGAAGGGGGCCGAGCACGTGAAGAACGAAGGGAATTTGTGACAATGCACGCCACATGGCGTGAAATTCGAGTAATTCATTCAAAAAATGTGTTTAGTGATCTGCATCTGGCCAAACACACAAAGTTCAAGGATTTTCATGGGAATGTCGGGAAAAAAGTTCTGACGTCGACAAATTTGCAAAGTTTTTAATTACCTTTCGCCCTGAACTCTGCAAGATAGAGTTCTGCTAGTGGTGGTCTAGCGACGTAAGGAAGAGTACGACTTCGAGCAGACTCTTCGAAATTTATTTACTTCCATCCTGTGTGGGACTAAGATGATTAATTTGTGCAGCGGCTAGAGTGGGTTGGTTAAAGGCACCGGGAGGGGGTTGAGGAGAGAAGCCTTATTCTGAAGCAAGATTCTCTGTGAACGAACATTTGAGTCCAGTAGAGATAATGTGCGGCGAAATTCGCGATGGAAAACGGGTCTTTGTTGCGCTATTGCCGTCCTGGCGCGCTTCACCTCAAATTGCACGATCCAGTGGCCGAGTTGCCTGCTGATGGCAGGGCAACATTATTGTCGCTTGATGGCTTGTATGACGTATTTGGTTTCATCTATGATGATGTTGATTAAGTGAAACAACAAACGGCACCAAACAAGCTCAACAATCGAAGGGGGAGTATCCGAAAGGGCAAGAAATAATGTGCTGTAAAAAAATCCAATGAATTTACCGTGGACGTTTTGACAATGTGCCGTGTGGGCAAATGCGGCATGGAACGAATTGCAAGGATTTACCGTAAGCCGAAATTGTTCGTCTCAATGATTTTAATGGTCGCCTCTATGCATTTGTACTGTCGGAAAGATCCGTTACAGCAAGTTGAATCCAGGAAAAAGCAGTCTCTCGGTGAGCCGAGGTTTTAATACCTATAGTAAAGGTGTATCTAGCAACTGCATCTCCTTTTTTCTTTCCTAAATTATGGAGCAATGCAAAGGCATCTGATTACAGCGCATCAGTCCAAGGATCGGATCTTAGACTAAATATCGTCTGGGCTAATCGAGCACCCCAGCCTTCCGCGGTCAATAAAGGTACCGAATGCGTCTGGGCAGGCGAAAACGTATATCACGTCTGACCCTTATACGGGAATATGATGCTACGCGTTCGGGGCTTCCACTTCTTTCCGACATTTTAAGGCTTGAGCCACATCTACAAACAGTGGTATGGGTAATGTGAGTAACAAGTCATTCAAATGAAAGCTACCAGTGGAGGGAGACTATATAAGGCGAGATTCCCGTTTGAAGGGAGCTCCGCGGGCATTATAGAGCTGTATTTTTCGACAGATTCCATCTGTGGGCCGCCCTTTCGCTAACAGAGCACGCCTCCTTTCGGGGCCAACGATCAGAAGGTAGTCTCGGTTTTGTACCGTTCCATTCCGTTCGTCTTCACTTTCGTACTAGTAGGCTTCTGGACCTTCGTGTAAACCTTTGATATTCTGCTTTAGCTAGCCCTGCCGCTGTGTTAAGCTAAGTGGCTGGTTTCGGGTAAATTTTTGTCATGGAACCAGAGTAGTCCAATAATTTTTCATTCACCTATCTCGCTGAAGCGCTAACTACTTATCAGTTGCAAGGCAGAGCACATTTTCTCATATGTAAGATGTTTTCCTCATATGTTAGATATGTAAGACATTTTATTGCTCCTCTAATCCCCTTTTTATAAGCTGTGAAGCTCATTTGAACATTATTAAATGCGTAGGCATGAATGCTTCAGAAAACATGTTTTTGCTAAATCGGTGGGTGTGTGACCGTGACGTGATGAGGCGTTCGTTTTCCCATTCAATGCTTCTGAGTATCTCATATTCACATCCTCCGCAATCTAATAAGATTCATCAAAAATGAAGCTGCCTGTGGGTTTCTGTTCGCCATATGTCCGTCTGCACTTCTATCCGGGCGTTCATCTGTCGTCTTCCTGTCTTTTGTTTCTTTGATTGTCCTATTGTTTATTTTTATGTCTATCTGGCTATCTGTCTGTCTGTCTGTCTCATTGTCTGTCTGTCTGTCTGTCTGTCTGTCTGTCTGTCTGTCTGTCTGTCTGTCTGTCTGTCTCTCTGTCTGTCTGTCTGTCTGTCTGTCTGTCTGTCTGCCTGCCTGCCTGCCTGCCTGTCTGTCTGTCTGTCTGCCTGTCTGTCTGCCTGCCTGTCTGTCTGCCTGTCCTGTCTGCCTGTCTGTCTAACTGTATGTCATTTTTTCTGCGTGTATGTCTGTCTGTCCGTTTCTCTATATGATTCCATCATATAGAGAAGTGTCTGAAGACTCTGCTGTTTCACGCAGACGTCAACGCCGTAGTCTGAAGACTGTCGCCTTCTGACTACGGCGTTGACGTCTGCGTGAAACAGCAGAGTCAATTTTCGCGGTGGGTTTCTTGTGGGAAGCTTTCCACGAAGTGGCAGTTCAGTTCGTGGAAGTTATAGATGTTTTGCTGGCTGGACAATTCTGATACGGTCCGCAATGTCATTTTCTATGTCCTGAACCAGCCTAAGGAGAAATTCCAGTGGTAACGACATAATCTGGTTCTTGGAAACGAAGAGTGTTGGGAAGTGGAGAAAATGGAATATCCAAGGACATCACTTAATACTAATCAACTCGACTACTCAGTATAGACAGGCCTCGGCAAGGTTGTGAATGAGGAGAATGAAATCGTGGATTCTGCAGAGTTTTTGCAGAGGGTAAGCTCCTAATTGACGTCTCGAAAGGTTTCAAGTGGGTTCTAAAATTTGAAAGTGAAATATTTTTAATCTTTTTTTTTGAATTACCTGAAGTTTTACTGGTTTAAGATTGAAAGTGCAGGAGAAAAAAGCTTTTTTTGGCATTTGTGTACTTGTATAACTTGGCCACCTAGAAACCATAATATAGATAGGTGAACGATCAAATGTTTGGCGAATTTTGCTTCGCACTGAATTATTATTTAGTATGGATTATTATTCGTGCGATTATCTACCTGTCCTCTCTGTCCCATTGTGTCTCTATGTGACATACACTGATAAAACATCACGCAAAGGATTCGTGTTTGTGTGTGTGTGAGTGAGAGTTTAGCAAAACGCGGCTTTCGCCTATGCGAAATATCAAATGTCGCGTTGTCTTTGACTTTGCCGACATTTGCCCCTAATGCTTGTGGCTGGCACTTATAGCGCACTCAGTGCCGTTTGAGATATCCAACTCCGTGTGTGTGTCTCACTCTGTACGATTAACTTGAACTTCTATAATACATTCAATCTTGCCTTTTTATTTTCCATACGTCTGAAACGTAGAGTTTTAATTTGATTTTTCCTATCATATCAGCCTGATATGGCAAATGTGGCATAGTGACAGGTGGCGATCACTCCCTCTGTCATGGTGCGGGGATCAAATCCCGTATCAGTGCCTGTCAATCCTTCCATTCATCCGGTGTCGGTGAACTGTTACCAGTCTTGTCTGTAAGGATGATGCACTGGCGCGTACGTCAGCTGGCCCCCGCAATTCATTGTATAGGCCAAATCAAATTTACCCATCACCATGATTCTGTGTGGATCTGCAGTGCGTGGCGCATCTCAGCAAATGTTGATCAACATCCTTATTCATTTATGAGCCTAATCAATTATTTTGTCTCTTCGGTGTTGAAGATTCCAATACAATAGACTTCACACTTACTGAGGCTTTTCTGTAGAAAAAATAGCACATCTGGGAATTGTTCTTTTCGAAGACTTATGACAGCCTATATGTGCAAAAACAATGTGAGGCTACGAAATTTCATTTTTTTTCCATTTCAATAATGGACGACTTGGAATTTTGAAGCCTGTTTTTACACATTTACAAATAAAATTGGTTGATACTCCCTTTCTGAGCACGTCAAACAATTAATACCGAGAAGGCGGTCAAAGGTGCGCTCTAATTATTCAGAGACTTGTGGGGGGCCAGCAGTGAGATCCAATATTGCTCAGCACATGCAAAAGGATGGGAACTTGTTCTACCTGGATCCGTCACTAGTACGTAACATGCTTGTAATCTCTTTTTTATTCAATCATCCCCTTCATTCATCCTCTTTTCATTCTTGATCCCTCTAGAATACCCTAATTTTAGGCGCTCATTTACTACAACAGCTTGCAAGTTGTGCAGGCTGCTGGTGATTTAGTCGTTTTTGTCGTCGCAAATAATTCTTGTGTCAAGTCGGCTGTCTTTTTCTCAAGGAGCGACTCAAAAACCTTCCTCCAAAGGCTTCAATCCCGAGGGTCCCATTTGGAAAGCGCCAGAGGGTGGCAGTGCGATGAAAGACGAGCATAGCGAGGAAAGTTGTGCTGCTGCAAGATCGTAGAATCCGCACCGTTGCACGGGCTGACTCTCAGATCTCCCATAACTCCTCTCGGTCATTTGCCCAATGGCTCCTCCAAGTACGGGTTTTTCTGGTTCAATTAATCAGCAGAGTTCTTTCGATCGATGTCGATCCCATGTTTTAAAAGTACATCTCGTTGCCGAATGCCGACTCACTTGAAAATTTCACGATTCCCTCTCTCGTTTCCCGGATTCCTCGAATCAAGGTCTTTCCCGGAATCCGTTTCTAGAATATTCTGGAACCGTCTCGTCTAGCTTTCTGATATGAAAAGATAGGGTGTGGTGGTATAAAAAGCAGTGCTCATCTTCCCGATCCGTGGTTTAATGGTGCATAAGTCATCTGAGCCCGTTTTCCTCATGAGCCGCTTTGGTAGCACCAGAAATATCCCGGCTAATTGCACAAGTATTATATAAAGACCACACCGCGCATTTCATTATGAAAATGAATTTTGAGCTCTATCGCGAACTTCAATGAAGAGAGAAGAGAGGGCACACGTGTTACACATTCCATGGTGACTTCTTATCATCGTGCTGTTCATTCCCTTCCGAAGATTGAACCATGTCCTCGACGCGGAAGAGGAATTTCTGAGAGCTTTTTATGAATAATGCACCTTCAAAAATAGATAGAGATGTCTTTATAAATGCTTTAATTGCCTTGTCTGTTTGTCTGTCTGTCTGTGTATTTGTCTGTCTGTCTGTTTGCCTGACTGTCTGTCTGTCTCTCTGTTTACTTGTTTTTTTTTTGCTCTTCTGATTGTAGAATTAGAGAATAGCGATTCTCCATTTCTACAAACAGAAGAATTTTTTAGAGTAGAAACATTTTTTTAGAATAGAGTTTCTTTAGAATGGAAACAGATTATTTCTATTTCCTAGATAGTGAACAGGAAAGGAAAATACAAGTCTTATGAGCTTCTATCGCTCAATTTGTTATGGGTCATGGGTTCAGTATTTCGTTTTGAAATCTATTTTGTGAAAACTATTCTGACATAGTTACTACTAGGATGCTGAGTTATGGGCAAAAGCTGTGAGCGTCCAACACCGAAGTTTTTGCCCATAACTCAGCATCTTAGTAGTATCTTTCGCATCGCGGGCTGCGGCGATAATCAGCAGCTATCAAAAGCCAGAAATATTCTGACATACTTTCTACGTTCTTACGAGGACTCTATCAAAACATAGGTGGGTGGATGGCATGGTGTATGGGGTCAAATTTCATGATGGCCAATTTGATTGTGGAGGACGACATCTGACGCTCCTCCATGGGTCTCGTGAGCTAAAACAAATAGAAAAAAACTTCTTATAGTGTTCCCTATTTATAAGATGACGTGTTCATTGTCCGGTGTTCCATATTGTTCTGAGAGAGCTCTCTTTTTCTTGAAATTTCCTGAAGAAACAGTTTTCAAGTTCCTAGAAAATAGTGAATTTACTTGGTGCTTTGATACTTACTTACTTCTTTTTTGTGGTCTCCCGCTACGCGAAGGTTATAACAGGATAATGGGTGATGCGCAGAGGCATATGTCTGTGGCGGAACTCGAACTCGCATTCCATGCTTTCTGGGTATATGTGCAAATCCACTACGCCACCGAGACCCCTCTCATCATCTCTCAGCTTCTTATGGTATATTCAATCATGAGCACGTTTACTATCACCGAATCTGATCTTCTGTTGGAACACGCCGTGTACTTGCTAGTGGGAGGAATTAATGAGGCTCTTCGTGTGCATTGTGCAACTCTCAAAAAGGCATTTCTTGGCAACATAACGGGCAAAAGAAAGTGCAGTGGAGCAAGCGAAACTAGAAGAAATTAGCCCATCAGCCAATTTGATATGCGTTATGTGTTAAATATTTCTATTTAGAATAGTACATGTGTTTGAATGCTTATCGCGGTAAAGAGCCAGCGATATTTATCCTATTTTTACTTTTTATGTGAAATGGTACCAGCTGCTCTTTCCTGCATAGGTGCAGAAGGCTTCTCGTTAATACAGACGACTTCCCGTGAGAGAAAAGGGATTTCCGGATTTTTTTGTCCCTCTGACTGGTTATATACTTGTCCTAATAATTGAATGATTGTCTAAGCGGTAGACACATGCACAAGGATTTGTACCTTCACCGTATGAACCCTGGCATGCGTCTTCCTTGAGATTTGTGTAATTGAATACTGCATAAATTACTCAACAAAAGCGCCTAGTATTTGAATATTAGCGTATATCTGTAGCAGAGCTTACAGCACTTGCACACTAATTATTTTTTCTTATTCCATTCAAAAAATCTTTTTTTTCGAAGCACAATCCAAGATTGGCGACATACCTGCTTGGGGTAGTATTAGATCCTGGTTAGCTGTCCATGTTGCACCCTTTGTGTATCCCCATGATGAGCCACCACGGCAGTACACCCCTTCCAAACCATCACCAATTTCCGAACCTTCACCGATTTCCAAACTCTCACCAAGTACGTCACCATTCAGAGGTACAAAAGAACCCAGAAATCTTTTTCCCCTCACGGGAATCCGTCTGTTGTAGTGCTTACATGTACTTGCACTCCATTTATTTTTTCTTATTCCACCCTAAAATCCTTTTTTTTTTTTGAAGCACGCTCCAAGATAGCTAGATTAGTCGACATACCTTTTTGGGGTAGTACATCCCGTGATAGGCGCTTTTAGCTCAGCTGACCAATTGCTCGAGTGGGCGTGGCTAGTGTGACTTCGAGTCGAGCAACCTGATCATCGCGTTGTGTACCTTTCTATTGTTGTGGAGCATCAGCCACTCAGAACTTCGCTGAATGAGAAGAATCAAAGTGAATCTTTGATAAAAACATGTTTGAATCAAAATCTTACGATGATTGGGCTAAGGTCTCTTGATAACATTTTCTAATGGTCAGATTAGGTAGAGCGCATTACCCCTTTGAATCTGTAGGGTTTGTTTTCTGCGCTTACCACACTCGTGCAGTCGCTTCCATCACTAAATGAGGGTTCATGGCCCATCCTTAATACTTACCATCAAGTGCTACAGCATCGTTTTCAGCATTGTTGTCACATTTTTGTCATGTCTTCATCAATGGTGATATTTCATTACTTTCGTGTTATTTACCTTATCGTCGTTATTGCCACTATTTCCTCTCGGCTACAGTAACCCTACGAATTTCCAGTCGAGAGCCGGTGCTATGCGGTGAAATACGCGTTCCCCGAGCGTTCCAATGTGCGTCGTTGTCTTGTGCTCAGTATGAACCGCGCCCTGCTCGTCTGCGTCTCTGTCGTTTTCACGCTATCTACGCAAGTGTCTGCGTTCTTGCCACTCAGCCCTCACGAGCTCGACATGATACAAAAAGGTAATTTCGAATTGAAATGCTTTATTTTGTTCCGGAAAATAAGTCTTTTAAAATTTTTGTTTTCTTAATGTTTACAAAGATTTTTATAATAGGTGTTCTCCGTCGGTTCGGCTTCAACGGTATGCCAAACTTATCGGGCCCAGCTCTTCGCATACCGGATCATATATGGGACATCTATGAAAAAGCCAAAGAAGATGAAGATATGGACTGGATACGACATTACTATCCGAAGGTCTGTCCAAAGTACCATGTGGTATCGGGCGATCGCTCCGCCCACCTCGTGAGACAGAGATGCAGATGAGCGTCTTCCATGCGCGCTGTTTGCTGCCTACAAAAATTATTTCAGGAACTGCTAGAGCTGAACTCTGGCCTGCTGGTCTCATACAATCTATCCGCTTCGGTACGGAACGCCATCCAGGAGGAGGTGACGCGAGCGGATCTGAAGATCCGAGTGCAATCCGCGAAACGGAATTCATCTCAAGTAAACGTTTATGAAGTCGATGAGAGGCATCCGGAGGTAAAACTGGATAAGATCATATTTGAGGCGAGAAAAATCGATTCTCGATTACAGATACGAAGGTTAGTTGACTCAAAGCCGATCGTCGTTCTCAACGCATCACGGCAAAGTCAATGGCTTGACTTCGATGTCACATCAGCGTTCCAATCTCCACGTACTGATCATGATACGGTAAGATTACGGTAACGCCTTCACATAAGTCTGGGGGGGGGACAGATAAACGCGATGAAGGGGACTGAGGAAGAGGAGGAGCAAAAGGAAAGGGGAAATCATGTTTCCCGCGCTCCGTGCTTCATAACACTGTGGTTTTTCGGAAATATCAGTAGTAGGCATCTACGTAATCGATTAATCGATTTCCACTGATTGGATGCTAATTACTATATTTTCTGAAAGGGGACTGCCACATTGTGGTGAAAAATGAATCGTGGGTTATTTCGAGTAAAAACAGAATGGTAATTCTTATTGACTACATCATCAAATGAATCGGAATCGAGTTCAACTTGGTCGTGTGCGGTTGTGTCGCGGCAAAAAAAGTCTTTTAGCGTTCCTTTTCTGCCACTGAGGCACTGAAATTTTTCTGCCATTAACATTTTTTGCGATATATGGGTGCAAAAGAAATATGTGGCATCCATTCTTCGCAACTACAAGTACAGTCCATTTCGGAGCGCTTGATAGGGCGTGGCCTGGGTGACGAGAGTGAAAGTGTGCAGCGAGAAGTGAGAGTGTGTGGAGGGGTGAGAGAGTCCCAAGTCCGTAGACACTCCCACCCAAGTCCGTAGGCCACGCCCTACTTAGCGCTGTGAAATGAACTGTAGCTCTGACTACGAAGTGATCAACCAAAATATTCTGCAAATCCAGACAAGTAATCTGCCATTGACCTACCGTACTCAACCATATCGAACTTAAGGTGGTGTTCTTCATTGAACTTGCTGACGTTGCCATCTATACGTCCGAACCACATTCGATGTCTGCAGTCCCTCTGACTCGGTATCAAAGTGCTCCTCTGATTGTTTACAGGTCAGTTTCCCGTTTACAAAAATTGTTTAGATAGTGTGCCTGATCTTGCAACGACAATGTCTGTGATCCAGGTACTGTACAAGGCATTTTAGCTTACAATTATAAAATATACATATAATCCCTATGTATCCCACTTCCGCAAAGTGTTGAAGAGTTGAGCGATCAAGGAACGATATCACTATCTACTTATGTTTATTCATTTTCTGTAAGCGATTACACGCTAGTATCCGAATCCCATTGTTTACAGCGCCCTCAAGGAGCCGTCGCGAGTACGACGAAAACGTGCCGCGACATCACCGCGTCGCGGGGATCGAAAGAAGCAGCGTAAACAGCATCATCGAAATGCAACTGATAGCAATATTTGTCAGAAGAAAGCGCTCTACGTCGATTTTGAGGAAATTGGTTGGCAAGAGTGGATTTTGGCGCCAAGTGGGTTCAAACTTGGAGCTAATTTGGTTATCATTATTATTATTTTATTTCTCCTATTGTGCGGGTAGTGGCTGGAGAGGCCACCTTATCAATGCAGGCTTTTGGATCGAATCCATTTTGTCTTAGCAAAACTCCAAAGTCCGCAGCTCCCATCACTGGGTTGAAATACTTTGGGTTTATCCATGATACAGTAACCATTACGTGAAATTAGGGTAACTGACACTGCATTAGTCTGCAGATTGGGGGGTAAGGTTCGTACAGTACCAATCTCCTGCACGCACCATGTGCGTTCTTTGGCTGCCACTGCGTTCCTATACATCTTTCGAATGCATGGAGCATCCAAAAACGCAAGGGCTCCACAATACCAGGCCATTTTCACACGCTTCCTGCTATGAGGTCTCAGAACGCTATAACGACCCAATTATATACGTGAGCGTTTCTTAGTTCTGACAAAAACGATACTGAAACCTCCATGAAGAGGCTCATTTAGTGGAAATCCATTAGAAGCAAGTCCTGTCAGATGCTGGGCTCATTAGGTCGATTTTAACAGCTCAAACGACGTCATGAAAACCGAGTCATGGAAGCGTCCATATTTAGATATACAGTATTTGGATATTTTGTTTGATTACTTGTATGGATTTGATTTGATTGGATTTGCTTTGATATTGATTATTTGTTGTGGTGGTAGATGTGAATGAGTGACAGATAGCGCACACTCCCACTCTCATGTGGCTGGCATCAAATCCCGTATCAACGCCGGTCAGGCCAACCAAGCCTTCTCCCTCTCTCCAGGTTTGGAGAATTGGTACAGGACTATCTGGAAGGATTGAAACACTGTTTTGTACATCGGCTGGCCCCACAGTTCATGTGTGGGCCAAACTTCACACCGCCCACCACGATTCTGGATGGAACTAGAATGCGCGGCGCATCCCTTAGAAGATGAAAAGAGTCGCGGTAGTGCAATGGATTGGCACTTATGCTCAGAGAGCATCAAGTGCGGGTTCGAATACCCTCCGAGGCCGCAACTTTTACTCATAACTTAGCATCCAAAGTAACAACTCCCATATCGCAGCAGGTTGTGGCGCTTTTATTTTCTGTTCAATTTTCAGAAAGCTACGAAGCAGGTCAGTGTGTTGGTATATGTCCACATCCGTTACCGGCGCATTTGAACGCGACCAATCATGCCATCGTGCAGTCGTTAACGAATTCGCTGAATCCACAGGTATTTAGTTCGATGTGTCGGCAAAAAATCTTTGTTAAGTGTACCACCTTACCTTATTCGGGTCAAATGATCCGATTTCTCCGGAAGCCATTCGGACCCTTTCTGGGGTGCTTCTTCTGCGATCCAATGGATTCTTTGCATCGGAGGGGCGTGTATAGTTAGAACAAAACTTCGCACCGCGGTGTGGGCCATGGGTGTGAGCTAAGGACGTCGTACGTAAATAGTTGAAAGTTGGGTCCTAGGACGACAACATCTAAAATATGGCGCATGACATGGAACCGACTTTGGGACCCAACTACATATCCCGGGGGTCTGTAGCTGGCACGTATCATGCTGCTTTTCGCACACTGCGGTGCAAATTCCTGTCCTGAACATACTCCCACATACAAGGATAGCTATGCTTGAAAAATTGGTCACTAGTGCATACAAACAGTTCAAAGTTGGGTGACGCACTGGGAGCAATTATACCCGGTTACGCTACGTGGCAAAGTTTCTCCGTAGAGCTCTTAGCATCGGAGCGGATTCTTAGAAGTAGTGAAATATTTCACGTAGACCAACATAGTTTTGGGTCATATTCACACGAATAGGAAGCGGTGGTGTAGTGACGATGGCGCGCTCTCACAGGAACGGAACGGGGATCAGATCAAATCAACTCCCACCCAGACCAAGCAGGCCTTCAATCCTCCGGTGTAGGTGAATTGGTATCAGACTCGTCTGGGAGGATAAAAGCACTGAATCGTACCACGTCAGCTGTCCCCTGCAAGTCATTGTATAAATCGCGTCCAACCTTCTTCATTTTATTCGTGTGGATATATGTATGTAAGCTAGTCCTTTCCCAGAAAAAGGGTAAAAAATAAAAAAAAATGTAGAAAAGGTTAAATTACAAACCACTTTTCTTCAATCAATAGGGCCAGTGTTGATCTACGATTTACTGGAACTCATAAGGAATCAATGAACTGTTTCAGATTCCACCACCATGTTGTGTGCCAACTGAAACAACACATCTTTCAATACTATTTTTGGATGTCGATAATAAGTAAGAGCTACTCATATAGGTTTCAGGTTTTCTAACACCATTTTCAAAGTTTCATAGGTTTTTCACTCATTAAAATATATTCTTCCAGAATTATCATCAAAAATTATCCAGATATGCGGGTCGAAGCTTGCGGGTGTCGCTAAGGTACGTCTTCTGCAAAATTTGTACGCCTAGTTCACTTAAAGACAGCATTAGGGGTAATGCGATAATGGAGAAATCCTTACAAGAAGTCACTCACATGGTAGTTCTGGGCCTAAAAAGGCTATCTGTGGCGAAATCCCGGTGAAAAAGCGCCCCTCCGAGCTGTAGAAGGGCTGCAAAACGCCGCAACCGTCCGACTGTTCCGCCTCTTGACGCAACGATCCCGCCTCCCGATGACGTAATTCCCGATTGACTGGGGTGAGAGCGGCCAAGGAGATGCGGCAGGATCGAAGGTTTTGCGGCGCGCTTTCGCAGTTTTAGCTTGAAGCTCATTCCAAAAAGTTAATCCTGTCGTGACTTCAAACATTCCCTTGTGTTTAATGGGCAACATGCCACAGATGGAAATCATGGAAAACTAGATCGGACTACTCCCCTCTTGACGGACAGGTCGTCCGCGTCGAGAATCAACAGTGGAAAGGGGGTCACATTTCGCGGGTTTTTGCCAGCTCCATCCGTTGTTTCCTCACTGTCCTGTTACTAGGCATCTCGCCCTTCACATTCACTACTTCTTTTACTTTTCGTCCGACTTTCCCCTAATGCGGCCTTTAATATCATAACAACCACTTTTGGCTAAAGCGGCGGCATGCCGCGCGCGGCGCCTGCTCGCGTCTATGCGATCGGCGCATCGTCTGGTTTGGTGATGCTTGATACACGTCAAGCGAGAATGCCCAAGCGAAGTTCGTTCAGTGAAATAGTGTTTTTAGGCTTGTCTACGTTGTTCGGCACCACAAATGGTGTCATCCGACGACTCACACGGTTTCTTATCTTCCTGATACACCTATGTTCAATAAATGTCCGCTGCTTTTCGTCAAAATCTGCATTTATATCGTCTTTTTTATAAAATCGCAGTATGCTGCCGTTCTGTCGTTTTCACTCACACAACACTCGGGTTATTCGCATGCAATTTTTATTTTACATTGAACATGGTGCTTGATTCCCTTCTTATTCCTTTTCCTTTCTCCTATAACCAGTCATTCTATCTATCTCTCTCTTACTTCAGTATTTATTTAAATTATTGAATTATGCATAATGCTTCAATGAGCCATGTATTTTGACAATCCAATTGATTGTTTTTTATTGGTGCTTAGTGTCTCGTCCTTATGCTGATATGATAAGCAATAGCCAGTTCCCCTTCCATCCCGAGCAGCTCACTCGGTTCAAAGCCAAAGCTCCTCTGTTATAATAGTTCAAGTTCATTCTGATCTCATTATAAGTAATTTCAGTCTCAATTATCTCCTATATAATTTTGTGCGGTATATTTTTGTGTCGTTTTTCATACAGATCTATTGATTTTTACTGCAAATATTCATTGGTCGTATTGTGATAATAAGTAAACGCTGTGTCTACTATGTGGGTATGGATTCCAAGTTCAATAAAAGAAGTTCCATCATCCAGTCCACGGATTATGTCAGAGCATCGGAAATCTTCCGATGGAAACCAAGCTCACTTTGGGCGGGACTCCCACATCTTTCAGTTACTGGTTGCTTTTCTCACAGTTCCTCCCATTCGACTTCGACTTTACTTCCTACACTTTATTTAAGAACTTCGAATATCAACCTAGTTGAAAGTAAAACGATCGTTCTGCTCGGGAAGTCATTGGTTGATGAGACTTTTCATGGCACTATTTAGCTATTCCCTTCTCAGAATTTGGAGCATTCTGGGATATTGAATTTTTTAAACATTCATAATGATAACAGAGGAAAGGATGTGTGTGAAAAGACCTAATCGCGGGCACCGCGCACTAGGTGGTTGCTCCACGACGTGGCTGAACCAGCGCTCTCGAAAGTCACGTTCACTCCACAAGAGCAAGGGTGAAGATTAGAAGCGATCTACATTCGTCATATCACTCTATTTTGGAAGCTCGCCAACCTGATGGGAACCCACGGAAATGGTTAACGTGTCAAGCGCGACGTCGCTTGTGGGTTCGCGATGGTCGCGCCACCGCAGGTGGTGCCTTCTGACACATATTCGAGCACAAGTGCCGAATTGTGTGTGTTTGATATGCTGATTTGTGGCAAAACACCCACAAAACCCATTCGCCCATTTCCCATGCCAAACACTGTCGGTGCGATTTTCGTTTCGCTTCATTTCTGAATTATTCATTTGTGACTGAGTGTACGGTATTTGTCTGTATGCATTAATAAAAATTATTCCATTGTATCTTGTACACTATTTACCATCCTAGAACAGGTTACACTTTTTCCATATGATGAGAAAACCTCACTAACTATAACACTTCATATATGTGCAATTTCTCGCTATGGACGCGGTCAATAGCTATCAGAACTTGTAGAAGGTGAATCTACTCACCTCCACAGATGAAACTCCGACCAGAATTGCTCTTCCTGGCTGCGGCTAATTTCTTAGTTGTACAGAAATCTAATTTCTTCAGTAGTGGCGTAAATACACGATCCAATTTTTGCAATGGTACAAGACTGACAGATGTGTTGTTCTCCATATTCGAAAACGTATTCTAACAGTTTTAGCTCTCAGAAATCGACAATTTCACATGACCCGGAAAAAAAGACGGTCCTGGGTGGCCAAGAATAACACATGGTGTTGTACGATTTGAAAAGAGCAAAAACGTCTCGGTCCTTCATGTGTTAATTTGTTTCTTATGTGTAAACAGTGGTTCGTGTTTGGGGAAGTACCAACGATGAAAGGGTCAATGATCGAGTGAAAGCTTGCGTGTCTTCACATCGACGAAACACGTGAATGCAGCGGCCTTTTCTTTGAAATCGGATCCGTCCAAATTTCGGCCATTCCACTTCTCGTCATCTGCGCTATCAACAAGAAACCTTGCAACCGACGGATTTCTCACGGGTGGTCATTGATAATTCTTAGGCATAGACAGTACTCCAACTTTTGGACGTTCAAAGAAACAATTCGCAGTAATTTCACTGTTCCGATTCTATTCTTGGCGGACAGACTTTATGCAACTGCAAAAGGTATACCTATACTGCGGCTCTGATAGTTCATAAGTTTGATATTTTCATAAGTTCTAATAAATGTAATTTTGACGTTTTACCGAGCAGGGATCTAGAGAAACAACGATTGCCAAAACTTGTTTCCATTTTAAGGGTTTTTTAGGGACGTAGGGAGTAACAGAAGTTTTTTTTTTACAATCGTTACGGCAGTTAAGGCAAGCGAGCACTTACTTAGATTCAAATAATGTGTGCTTTAATGGCTCACCTTTTGAGACAAGCAATTACTATCATTTCAAATAATTTCGTCTCTATGGACAGCACTCGGTGTTTTAAATGTTCATGAAAACGCTTACAAAAGTTTGCATGACACCCTATAAAAGGGAACAGCGAGGAGCATCGAGATTGTCGTGACCCGCCTAACGGTGTGGTGTATGCATCGGCGATTCCGACGAGTCGCGACGGAAAACGTGGGAATTCCGGTGCCCACACACCAAGGGAAGGAATAGCGGCGCCCCCCAAATGAATGCTCTGCACCTAAGGTGGTCTGACTGCTGACACGCGGCTCGTGTAGGCCTCTCTTCCCTTTTCCGCTTGCGTGCGACTGCGTTGCTTGCTCGAGTATTGATTGCGTGTCTCTGCGTAGCCTGCTATCGATCCGTCCTGCGCGATGCGAGATGTAGGACCGAGGATCGACGTACAATGCGTTAAGCGTAAAGCGAGATATAACTACATGCGTGGTACTAAAGCCTAGCGATTACCGATTGCCTTGACAGATAGCGAATAATACATAAGTCAGTCAGTCTCCTCATCCAAGCATCTGGGCAACTCCTTCAATAGCAGAGTGATCAGCAGCATGATGAATCGGAATTGACATTCTGCGAATTCGTGCAATGTACATCGCCACCCTTACACCAAAATGATGTAGACAAATTACTTCCTGTTCTCAAATGCTTGGGGAATCGAGTGGTGCTCACTCTGCGAAAGACGATGCAATCTGTTATGATCTTTTCCAAACCAAAACTGCAAAAACCGGCCCGAGTTTTCTTGCGACCTTCGGCGTCCAGTGCTATTTTTGCCTGAGTTTTTGCCCAAGCCTTAGTTTAGGGGAAGCCTCTACTTTCACTAACTTTGGGCAGAGGTATACGTCCACTTGAACGTACAAATTGATGATTGTAGAGAGTTATCGGGTGAGGGATGACAGTGCGACAATGAGTGCCTGCAGGCTCGAGCGTTCGTAGAGTATTCTTCGACGCGGTCGTATCTTGGGTTGAAAGTGGGAGGAGGGCGTACTTGAAGTAGGAGGGTGTTGGCTTCTTCATGTAGAAGGAAAAAGTCGTACCATAGGCCTCTCTTGGGAGGGAGGGGGAAGGTTGCATATCTCGGAAACGATCCTCAACGTCAGGCTTGACCTTGGTGACCCCTCACCAACTGTAGCAAATACAATAGTTTGAAGAAAGAAATTAGAATTATGGCCGCAAAGACGTTCCGAACGAGTAGGCTCGCCGGGTGCACGGTGGGTACTTCACGCGCTAGTGGGTGGGGTCGAAAAATTTCACTTTGATAGTGAATGTGCAATGTCTGTGCATTTGACCAATCGTAATGATGATGCCTGAAGTAGCGTTAAAAGAATTCCAAGGAAATCAAAGCTTCAATAGCAATGCAAAACTTCTTGATGAAACCATTATGAATTACAAATTATCGGATTATTTTTTTAGATGTTTACCTTGATTTTTAGTTGAAACAGTTCGACCTGACTTGAACGACGGTATCCGGACTTTGTGCTGAAGAATCCAATGGGGACGCATTGCTGTGAGCTACTGCTGAACACGAAAGGAGGAAGGAGCGAAATTTCTATTTTGGTATGGTAAGCGAATTTTCACTGCCGTCGGGATCGCTCTTATGTTGGCCCTGCAAACGTGAGATAGACTTGATTTGTTGCTGATGAACGGTCATTCGTATTATGCGTATCCTTTGCGGGCATCATATATTTTGTGAGCCGGCCTCAAAGCTATTGGAAGGTCGGGTGGGGGGGGGGCGAATTTGAGGGGGTCGTTTCCGAAGTCAAACAACCAAAACGGTGACCCGCGGTTCGGTGAATAGCAGCGGCCGCGGATAAGTGGGGCTTCAACGAATTAAGGAAATCGTCAACGAAAATTCGACTTTTCCATACCCACATATTCATGCCGTATTTGCATAATATGGTCTAAACTCTAACTCTAATTCCACTCTAAAAAACGAGAACCAGGCTGAAATAGAGCCTCATCGAAATGACGTTCAACGAGGTAGGATGTCCGGAGAGGCGGGGCCACGAAGGCTCAAAGAGCAAAGAGGGGACGGTCAAGGGTCAAGCACGCAGAGTGGGAAGCCGATCAACACTGAGCACGAAAAGTGGAATCACGCGATTCCCACCGGCGGCTGTTTGGATATTGCTCGATGAAAATTCAATCAAGCTGCTGCTCTTTCAAAATTCTAGGTTGGTTCCACGGAGCAGAGGGAAAACTCTCGGATCTTCTAGGGTTTTTTTATGTACTGCATCTGTCACAGCGATTTTCACTATCATAGTGATTTTTAAAGGTATCGTGGACCGCGCCTTAACTAAAATACATTCGTCAGCGTGAGCAGTAGTCCATAGTTGCGTGTGACCAGCTACGTCTTCACTTATCCTCCGAGACGAAGATTCACTTCGAATGCGCATTCACGATAGCCAGAGGGTCGACTTACCTCTTCGGGGGAGTAGATCCTTGGATAACTATCCAAACTGCACATTCAGCGCCGTCACGATGCACCATCACGGCAGTACAACTTCGCCTATGCCACCCTGCCTCGTTGACAGCGTCGTCTGTGCACCTCGTACATGTTACCCTACCTCGCTGCGCTTAGTACGAACTCGGCATTAGGCGGCTTTTTATCCTTCCCTTCGCTTGCAGGATAGTTTCACTTATGGCGCATCAAATGTGTCCTCAGCAGAGGAAATGTCGGTGTGAGCTCTTCGTTCAACTGACGAAAGTTTCCAGCCAGGCTGTGGAAAAGAGACCTATAATCTAGAAAATAAGCACAAAATGACCATGATCAAGCATTGTATGGAAATCAATCGGAACATCTTCTCCATTCTGCAATACGCTCACCCAACAGGCTTGAGTGCCTTTACTTCTCTTCAAGAGGCTGGAGCTATCTTTGGAGGGTGGATGTGAAGATTCCGAAAGCTTCTCCAGCCCTTTTCGTGAAGGGAGGCCGTCCTACAACACCGAAAAGCGCCGAAATCGCACAACCTCGACAGTTGCGAAACGGTCGATTTAGCAATGGTGGGATGTGCTTCATCAGATTAATTCGTGCATAGTGCACACAGGTGTTTAACAATCCCATGAAGTCCCGTAATACGTCCAAACATAGTCCACAAATCGAAAATCAACCGCAATGGAATCCTCGAACAGTGGCATTCCACCCACACGATTAGCAGGACGTGTCAAAATAAGACTGCGATCTATTTTTCAGATCTATAGGCACATGCTGAGATCTATTTTCCGATATGTCGTAGTTGGATTTACACCGGAAATTGATGTACACCGAAAATCATGTGTGAGCTATGCTTTCGACAAAAAGAATAGCTTTGCTAATGAATTACAATTCTCGCCTTTTCGTCCTCATTGTAAGACAACTGTGGGTGCGTCTGCTGGGGCGTCGCAAAGTCCGAATTGCAAAGATCCTTGCGCGTAGCATTTCCACAATGAACCCGTTGATGGATCGAGTTTCCACATTGTAGCTTTCTATTGAAATATGCGTTAGGTGGATCTCCTTCACTCACTTTTGGCTTTTCGTTTATTTCCCTTCTAATTCCGTTTTTTCATCTTATCCAGCATGCGCACGGGAGGAAGAGGGGGATGGAGTAGGCAGAAAAGAATCACTTTACTCGTGGATCATAACCAAGCATACAGAACAGGTTGCAATGGAAGAGGTAAAAGTAATGGTCCAGTAATGGAGCCACAGATGTGGTTAAGGAGGTGATTTTTTGAAGAACTTTTCGATTAGCTGCAAACTTCTCTCCCAGGGTAATTCGTGCCATGGTACATGAATGCGTCGTAGGTGCTGGAGTCAAGGTAGGGTGGATCATCAAACTCGTTCAGAATTTGTCTCGAACGGTAATCTCCTGAGTGAGAATATCGCATCTGTTCTGCACAGAACCGCCTGACGCCCGTGGGAACGGCAATAAAGCGCACAGATATTTCAAGAAATATGGATTCAATTACCCCAAAGGATTCTGATTGTATTCTTCACGCAAAAAGTGTGCAAGGTTCTCATATGGCGCTGCTATTGAGGTCAAACTGTCTCTGGTAAGAGGTTTTGAGGGAGTTTGATAATCCTCCTCATTTTGGCGCCGGTGCTTATGGCGCGGCTATTTTTATTCGGTTTCGCGCCAAACCGAAGTTTGTTCGTATTCTAGGAGTCAAGCTAACCTATAGTACGAGCTTCGAGTTATTTTGATGATCCACCCTACTCTGGCGCCGGCGCTGGCATTTTCCAAGGCTTTTAAACATTTTTGAATAAACTATTTTTGAACGGTTTCAATCACTGATTGAAGCGTCTACTGCCACGTATTCTGTCCTTTGAAACTACAGTTTTTATCGAGACGACGTAATGAACTTGGTCCGCTGTGTCATATACACAGCGGACCAAGTATATAGTACTGTGGCGAAAGCGTCGAAATTCATCTAAATGCATCGAAAAAAAGGGTGACCAACAGTGCACTATTCAGGAATCAACTTGATGAAACGCGGGCCACCATGGTTAGGCCGATTGTTTCGCAACTGTCGAGATTGTGCGTTTTCGGCGCTGTTAGGTGTGTGTAGAACGCCTTACTTCAGAGAAAAGGCTGGAAAGAAGTGTTATGACGTTCGCGAGAACTTTACCCGAAGGCAGAGATGATAGGAAGGAGCTGCGAAGCGAAAAGCGCAATGTTGATTTTGTTTATCAGTAATCGCTTTTAAAAGTTTATTACAGCTTCACAACCCTATTCCTAAAGACGCTCCAGCCTTTTTTTCAAGATAAGAGAAGGCCTTCAAGTCTGTTAGGGAAGTATCGCAAAAAGGAAACAGCCTGTTAGGGAAGTATCGCAAAAAGGAAACAATGTCCCGATTAATTTCCATACCATGCTTGAACATGATCATTTTTTGCTTATTTTCTGGGTTTTAGGTCTTTTTTCCAGAGCCTGGAAAATTTCGTCACATGAAGAAGACCTGACACCGCTATTCCCTCTGCTGAGGAAATATTTCATGGGACCAGAGGTAGAATCGTGCTGCAAGAGAAGGAAAAGACCAAGAGCTACCTCAGGCCGCATACATACCCAACGCAGTGAGGCACAGTGGGACGTGGGAGGTGCACTGACAATGCAGGCCACGAGACAGGGTGGCATAGGCAAATACCCAGAGACACGCAGTCACGACATGCTGTCGGCACCATAAGGTATGAACGCTGCCTGTACATTCACAAAGCGAAAAAGGGAAAAGCTTTAGCTGACTCCGATTTCCGTGAGTGCGTGGAACCAGAGAAGTTTCCCGGCGAAAGGGAAAGGACGGGAAGGGGAGCGAAGAAAATCAATCGAGAAAATGCACAATCTTGCAAAGCAACCTATACTTACCAACCTAGCTCGCTTCATTAGCGCCCAGGCTGACATCGATGCACAAAACATTCGAATCAAAGGATGGGCGATGGTGAGCATGGAAGCACCTTAAAGTTTCCTGACGCCATGCGCGCACCGAAAGAAGGCAGAAGTGCCCAACTTCGGCGGACGCGAAGCAATTTATCAAGCTGAGCTTGGCTGTGCTTCACCAATTCGATTTTCGAATACCTCCACCGCTTTTCAATGCATTTCGATGCCTTACAGCGTTACTGTATTATACAACGGACCAAGCTCTATTACAGCCCTTCAAGAAAAAAAATCATTTCGGGCATAAAACGTGGAATTAGACACTGACATGGCATTTTAGTCAATGATTGGAAACGTTCAAAAATGGTTAAGTGTACATTGGTATGTACATACACATTGTACATTGAAATGTACATACACACTAATAATGATATTTTTACATTTGCACTCGAAAGAAATAAAATGACGATGGTAACGAGGTCATGCGTATATAAAAGGTAGAACGATCACAGAGCCAGCACCAATCGAAATGTTGTTCGCCCCTGCTGTACTGTCCGTCCTGCTGGTCATTGTCGGAGCTCAAGGCAAGCACAACTTTCACTGTACTCCGAGATGTCGTTTTTTTTCGGATTTTTGGCGAAAATAACACTCAATTTATGACGTTTATGAGTAATGGCTTTCAGAACAAGACTGCATAGCACGAGGTACAAGAGTCGAATGCCATCTCTCCAAGTGGTTAAAAGAATTGTATGTGGACTTCTTCAAGAAATATAAACAACGGATCCCAACAGATCCCCAAACTTTGGTGAGCATTCCTTTTCAAATAGGATAGCGATAAAGAAGGGGGCGCGGCAGATGCAAGTGGCACCGTCTTTCCAGATTAAATTCATCCACCTCAGCCAAAACTTCATCCCTCTGACGGTCATCGTTATAAAGATACGAAGGAGGTGAAATACGGGAAACAAAAACACTGGCAGCCATATCGAGTGGTGCCAAGCATCTGACATTCCGACATCTTATCGGCGGCCCTACGATAGCCCTCTGATTACTCACCACTGCGTCGCAAGAAAGGTTTTGTTTGCAGATATGGAACGAAACTATGTCGGACCTGGCTCAGCGGGAAGCAAAAGTGAGAGGAAGTATAGTAAAGAAAGACCAGCCCTTTTTTGATAATGGTACTCCATATATCATGCTTCAAAATGCAAAGTGTGTATACATTCATTTGAAAAAATATCAAAAATATTTTCTGCGAGATAACAGCGTTCTTTAAGGGCATTTTTCAAGTCGGATCGCCTATCAGTGATGGAGAAAGTGAATAAAACCATTAGCAGTAATACTTTCATAGGATGGGCCGACTACGTAAGTTCTTCTTATGATCAGTTGGATACAAGGTCTCGTCGTTTTTGAGATTACATTTTTCGAAGACTCGTTGATAACTGCGCAGAGCGATTGTTTAACTTGATATCGGTGTTCCACTCCATGATCTTTGGAGACATTCTGGGCGTGATAAAAGAGACCACAACTGGCAAGAATGATCTCTTCAAATGGAATGCCGATTTTAAGTGATGATCTGTGGCGGGCTCACGTTCAAAGACGCACGGTGTGCTAATTACCTCACAAAGACCTCACAAAGATATGTTTTGCGGTGGGCGACAATAATGTAACGGTGCAGAGTAGCGTAACGCTGCTTGGCTGCTCTTGCCGTCTGCATCACCCCTAGTGACGCAGAAGGAGTGAAAACACGTCTTCGATCAAGATTTGTTATAGGTGACCATTCTTTCTCGGGTTCCTGGTCTTTTCATTCCTTTCTCTACTCTCTACTGCTGCACTACTTGGCATTTCCGTTTTCACATACCACAATCGACCAAAACTATCGCAAAAGTGTCTTTGGGTTCTTGCATGGCCCACTGCCCATCACGACTGGTTCCTTTCAGCGAATCGCTTAAGGAGTTTGCTACAGTAGCGGTCAAAAATATGTGCGGTTATGGATTCTAACCAGAACTTTGGTCGAAGCTTACATTTCTTATTCAATTTTTTTTGTTTTTGAAGGCAGCTGGTACTCAGTGAAGCAAAGTAAGGTGTAGTGTTGAGATTGAAAAATTTGTTTAACTAAAAACTCTTAAAATAGCCAAACCTTTCCAAAAATTCAATTGGCCATAAAAAGCTTGTAACTCATCGAAACGGGCAGGTGGGCAGAAAATAATACGGATCGAGGCTGGGACTTTGTTGCACGCTATTTCAAATCCTAACAGCACTGAGGCACGGAGTTAACCATTTTCAGTGGTTTCAGTTAAATAATTTTTTAAACCTTCACACTGCATCCTACTCGGCTGAGATAATTTATTTCATTGAGTAACAGTTGCCTTCAGAACACAAAAAAAATTGAGCGAGATATGCAAACATTGAACCAAGTTATGGTCAAAATCCCAAACCGCATATATTTTTGACCGCTACTGTATATCTCAGTTCCCTACCATTGGCTACCGAATATTCGTTGTTCTACCTTTTGATGGCGCACTTCCATTGTTAGAAAGTTTAAGTTGCTCATTATAATTGAGAGTTAAATGGTCTTTGAGGCGTTTTGACAGACCACTAAACACGCCGCTGAGCTTCGGCCACGCCCTCGAGCCTCTCGCCAGTAGCGACCATGTTGGAGCCCGCTCACTAGCGAACGCGGAATGGTCTTGCCCTAATGATCAGTAGAAAACTACTGTCAAGCTACTTACTGAGATACCTGCATTAATGTGAACCTATGGTTGTCAGCTTCACGGCGAGCTGTATAGCACACACATAGGTTAGATAAACAGCATGGGGGTGGATTCCAGACGAAAAAATTGGGAAAATGTAGGACGCAGGTGCTGTACAGCTGCATACCACAAAGTTCCTTTCCTTTGAATTAGAAAGCCCATTTCGGGTGTACAGCAGATACATTGATCCCGTATAAATTTTATGATACCTATAGTGTTCAGGGCAAAGTCAACCGTCTCGATAACGGTACGCAATTTGGATGCAATGGTTATGGTGGTTTTGAAAGGCTCGATAAAGAATACATGAACGTTGTGTGCTTCTTCGAGAAGGGTTGGCAATGGAGCCGTGAAATGCATTGATGTGTCAATGGAGTTCTTGCGCGGAACAAAACATTTATGTAGGAATTTAAGATGCATAAATTAATTTCACATCCACATGTCGATAGTCAGCTAACATAGAATAACAAACAACATGAGAACTAACACTTAAAAGGTGCATTTTGAGATGAAACTGTGAGCCTCGAATGGAGTAGTTCATCAATAATAATGTGAGCATCACTGGTGTAGAAATATGTGTGTGCAAATATCGGCTCAAAATCACTCTTCACAGCCTGGAATTCAATTCTAAAGTGACTACCTAGTAAGAAATACAAGCCGACAGCGCGTTCCGCCTGCCATTGCTCTGTGACGAATGGTGACGTTAATATCCGACAACAATCACTCGTATCCATGAAGAACTCGTATCCATGGAGAAGGCGGTTGTTTCAGAACAAATTCGGCAGCAACGGGGTCTTTGGCAAATGGAGCCAAGGGACAGTGACTTCTGAGTGGGTGTTCGATGGTGGTGTCCAGCGTACTCTAATAATATGTTTTAAAGAAACCTTCATCAAACTAAGGCCAAAAATATTGTGCCAAACAATTCCAGAACTGAATGTGTGCCCTTAGGCCGTATTCATACTCGGTGCCGTCAGGACGTGGCTGCTTTCACAGGCAGAGAGGAAAAGTGGCACGCGGAAGGTGCAGACACTACTCGAGGCAGGGAGACATAAGTGGTAACGGAGAGAGTGAAGCCACGCGCTGGAGCCGGCATCGCAGTGTATGAACGCGGACTTGCGTCAGAATTTCGCGATGAGACATTTAGTGTACGTCACTATTGATGGGTCCCATAGCGATTATATGGCCACTGCATCCGGCGCCTCTAGCTCGCACGCATCGCGTCACACTCCACATACCGACAGATCGGTGCAGCTTCATACCAGCTGACATACAACTGAGCATACGATACTAATTTTGAAGTACTATAAGCAGGGCACTCCAAGGCGTCGGAAAAAATAGCCGTTCCAGTACATTTACTATACCAGTAACTGTTGCCTGATTGTATAACTGCAATGTGTTTTATTGCTATATATTCTTTCCTGAGGTAAAAATGCATTTTTTACATTTTGTCATACGGATTTGCTGCGAAATACCCTTTGCTTCACATCATATACTTCTTGAGAATTAGATTTTAGTGCTTACCCTCCCCCCCCCCCTTCCTATCCGGTCAAGTACGACTTCCCTGTCTAGGAATCCTCGACTATCGGTGTAGCCCAACTATGGAAGTTTTCAGAGTCCTAAACCTTCCAAAATTTTTATTCTAACTATGTCTCTCTTACATCAGTATTTATTAAAATTATTGAATTATCCATTGTGCTTTTATGGGCCTTGTATTTTTACAGTCCAACTGATTGCCTTTGCTTAGTGTCTCGTATGCTGATATGGCATAATAACCAGGTCCCCTACCATCCCGAGCAGCTCACTCGGTTTGAAGCCTAAGCTCTCCAGTTATAATAGCTCAATTTTATTTTGATCTCATCATAAATAATTTCAGTCTCAATTATCTCCCATACAATTTTTTGCAGAATATTTTTGTCTTGTTTTTCATACAGATCTATTGATTTTTACTGCAAATATTCATTGGTCGTATTGTGATAGTAAGTAAACACTGTGTCTACTATGTGGGTATGGATTCCAAGTTCAATAAAAGAAGTTCAATTATCCAGTCCACGGATTATGCCAGAGCATCAGGAAACTTCCAATGAAAGCCAAGCCCACGGTGGGCGGGACTCCCACATCTTTCGGTTATTGGTTGCTTTTCTCGCACCTCCCAATCGACTTCGACTCTACTTTCTCCATTTATTCGGGAATCCAATTATCAACCTAGCAAAGAGTAGAACGAAGTCACTCTGCGGAAGTCATTGGATAGTTGAGAAGTTTGTATCCTTCGTGGCACTGATTAGCATTTCCTTCTCAGAAATCGGAGCTCTCTTGGAAATTGAATTTTTGAAAATTTCTCAATGATCACAGACGAAAGGGTGTGTGCCAAAAGGCCTATTCACGGGTCCCGCGCTCTGAGTGGTTGCTCCACGGCGTGGTGCACCAGCGCTCTCGAAAGCCACCTTTATTCCACATGATCAAGGGTGAAGATAAGAATCCATCCACAAGTTTCATATCACGCTATTTTGTGGAAGCTCGCCAAGATGATAGGAACCAGAAAATGGTTAATAAGTCACGCGCGACGTCGCCTACTGATTCGCGATGGTCGCGCCGCCGCAAGCGGCGCCTTTTGACACACATTCGAGCACAAGTGCTAAATTCTGTGTGTTTGATATGCTGACTTTTGGCAAAACACCCACAAAACACCCATTCGTCCATTTCCCATACCAATCTGTGCCGGTACGATTTCGTTTCGTTTCATTTCTGAATTATTCATTTGTGACTGACAGGTCATTTATTTGTGATTTGTGATTCATTTGTGAGTGTACGGTATTTGTCTGTATGCATTGATAAAAATGATTTTATTGTACTTTCTTTACCATATGCCATTCTAGAACAGGTTACACTCATATAAAATTTCACATTTTATGAGACAACCTCACTAACTATTACACTCCATATATGTGTAGTATTTCGCTATGAACGCAGTCACGTAGCTATCACACTTGCAGAAGGTGAATTTACTCACCTCCACAGAAGAAGCTCCAGCCAGAATAACTCTTCCATTTCCAAATTTCCATTTTTTTCTAACTCTTTTTTTTCATTGGCTGCCGCTAACTTCTTAGTTGCACCACAGCAGTTTACTTTGTCAGTCGTGATGTAAAAACTCTATCCTGTTTCTACAATGGTAAAGTGACTGATAGATGTGTTGTTCTCCACAGTCGGAAACGTATCCTAACAATTTGAGCTCTCAGAAATCGACGCTTTCTTATGACCGGAAAAAGGACGTTCTGGATGGTTAAAGGAATCGTCCACGGAAAATGAGTTTTTGTGTTGCCAATGTATTTGTGTTGTATTTGCCTAATGTTGGCCTCATGCAAAATTTCACGCGAAAAAATGTGAATCTGGCTGAGATACAGCACCACAAAGTGCGGTCTCAGTGGGTGTGGGGCCTCCGTGTAAAAGCCTCGTACCGCGTCCGCCGTGGTCGGAGACGCATTGTAGGAACAGAATCGTTCCCAACGGCGGCGGAAGACGGGACAAGGCTTTTACACGGAGGCTCCGCCCACTGGGACCGCACTTTGTGCTGCTGTATCTCAGCCGGATTCACATTTTTTCGCGTGAAATTTCGCATGAGGCCAACATTAGGCAATACAACATAGACATATGGGTAACACAAAAACTCATTTTCCGTGGACGATTCCTTTAAGTGCAACCACGTGATGTTGCACGATTCGAAGAGAGCGAAAATAGCCTCGGTCCGTTGTGTTAAAGTACTGCAAAAAAGGCAGTTTTGGACAATCTTACTTCACGTGTTCCACTTTGGTCGAGTTGCAGCGAAAACTTGTACAAATGTGACTGCAAGGGTATGAGGTAAGGTATTGCATGGGACAGTTTGTCCTTGGTGTTAGAAGTGCCGAAATGGGAAGAACTCTCACGAATTTCCTATGATCAAAGCGCTTCAATTGAATTAGCAAGAAGCAAGTAACGTCCATAATTGCAGGTGATATCTAAAAGAACTGACCTTTCCAACACGAATATAGTTGACAGGCTTTTTCACCAAAACTCAAAAAATGTGTTCTGCGTGACTGCTGAGAGCAGCCATGCGTGACTGCATTTTTCACAGACAGTCTTCCTGAGATTGATGGAGGTGAGCCCAAACCCTCAGTCGTCCGTCGTGGTCGACAGATTTGGTGCTAACCAAACCCCATCCAAGAGCTGGGCAGCTCCTTCAATAGCAGAGTGATCAGCAGCATGACGAATCGGAATTGACATTCTGCGATTTCGTGCAATGTACATCGCCATCCTTACAACAAAATGATGTAGACGAATTACTTCCTGTTGTCAAATGCTTGGGGAATCGAATGGTCCTTATTCTGTGACAAAACCATGCAACCTGAGTTGTGATCTTTTCCAAATCAAAATTGCAAAAACCGGCCCAAGTTTTCTTGCGACTATCGGCTTCCAGTGCTATTTTTGCCTGAGCTTTTGCCCAAGCTCTAGTTTAGGGGGGGCCCCTACTTCCCACAAACTTTGGGTAGTAATATCCGTCCACATGAACGGACAAACTGATGACTGTAGAAAGTTATCGGGTGAGGGATGACAGTGCGACAATGAGTGCCTGCAGGCTCAAGCGTCCGTGGAGGATTTTTCAAAGGCGGGGTCGTATCTTGGCTTGTGAGTGTGGGGAGGGTACTTCAAACTAGACGGTGTCGGCTTCTTCATGTAGTTCCGACGGAAGAGGTCATACCGTAGGCCTCTCTTGGGGGGAGGGGGAAGGTTGCATATCTCGAAAATCTTCCTCAACGCCAGGCTTGACCTTGGTGACCCCTTTCATCAACTGTGGCAAATACAATAGTTTGAAGAAAGAAATTAGAATTATGGTCTCAGAGACGCTCAGAATGAGTAGACTCGTTGGGTGCACGGTGAACACTCTGCGTGCTAAAAGGTGAGTTCGAAACATTTCACTTCGACAGTGAAACTGCAATGTCTGTTCATCTGACCGATTGTAATGATGAAGCTTGAATTAGCCTTGAGAGAATTCCGAGGAAATCATAGCTTTACTAGTGACGCAAAACTTTTTGATAGAACTATTATGAGTTATAAATTATCGAATAATTTATTACTTTTCAGAAGTCTACCTTGATTTTCAGTTGAAAGAGTTCGACCTGACTTGAACGACGATATCCGGACTTTGTGCTAAAGAATCCAATGGTGACGCATTGCTGTGAGCTACTGCTGAACACGAAAGGAGGAGAAGCGAATGTAATTCTATTTTGGTACGATAAGTGAATTTTCACTGCCGTCGGAATCGCTCTTATGTTGGCCCTGCAAATGTGAAGACTTGTCTGATTGCTGATGTACGGTTATCCGTATTATGAGTATCCTCGGCGAACCTCATATTTTTTGTGAGCCGGCCTGAAAGCTATTGGAAGCTCGGGTGGGGAGAAGGGGGTGAATTTGAGGGGCTCGTTTCCGAAGTCCAAACAAGCATAACGGTGAGCCGCGGTTTCGTGGATAGCAGCGGCCGCAGATAAATGGGGCATCAACGAATGAAGGAAATCATTAACGAAAATTCGACTTATCCATACCCACATATTCATGCTGTATTCGTGATACGGTCTAAATACAAAGTTCCACTCCAAGAAACGAGAACGCTGAAATAGAGCCTCATCGAAATGACGTTCAACGAGGTAGGATGTCCGGAGAGGCGGGGCCACGAGAGCTCCAAGAGCAAAGAGGGGGAAGACATAGGCCAGAGACACAGAGTTGGAAGCCAAGCCAATCAACTGAGAACTAAATGTGGAGTCGTGCAATTCCCGCCGAGCTGTCCAAATGCTGCTCGGTGAAATTCAAACAGCTGCTGTTTTTTTCAAGATCCTAGGTTGGTTTCACGGGGCAGAAGGACATTTCTCGGTTCTTTCAAGGTTTTTTTTTCATTTACTTATCTATCGCAGTGATTTTTACTATCGCAGTGATTTTTAAAGGAATCGTAGACCGCGCCTAAGCTAAAATACATCCATCAACGTGAGCCGTAGTCCTTAGCTGCGTGTGACCAGCTACGCCTTCACTTTTCCTCCGAGAGAAAGACCCACTCCGAATGCGCATTGCGCATTCCACGATAGTCAGGCAGGTCGACTTACCTCGGGGGGGGGGGGGGGGAATATATCCTTGGGAACTATCCAAACTGCACATTTTAGCGCCGTCACGATGCACCATCACGGCAGTACACCTTCGCATATGCCACTCTGCTCGTTGACTGCGTTGTCTGGGCACTTCCTACATGCTACCCTACCTCGCTGCGCTTGGTATAATCTCGGCGTTATGTGGCTCTTTATCCTTCCCTGCGCTTGCAGGACAATTCCACTTATGGTCCCATTGATTGTGTCCTCAGCAGAGGAAATGTCGGTGTGACGGTGTGAGCTCTTCGTTCAACTGACGAAAGTTTCCAGCCAGGCTGTGGAAAAGAGAACTATAATCTAGAAAATAAGCACAAAATGACCATGATCAAGCATTGTATGGAAATCAATCGGAACATCTTCTCCATTCTGCAATACGCTCACCCAACAGGCTTGAATGCCTTCACTTCTCTTCAAGAGGCTGGAGCTATCTTTGGAGGGTGGACTGTGAAGATTTCGAAAGCTTCTCCAGCCCTTTCGTGAAGGAAGGCCGCCCTACAACACCGAAAAGCGCCGAAATCGCACAACCTCGACAGTTGCGAAACAGTCGATTTAGCCATGGCGGGATGTGCTTCATCAGATTAATTCGTGCATAGTGCACACAGGTGTTTAACAATCCCATGAAGTCCCGTAATACGTCCAAACACAGTCCACAAATCGAAAATCAACCGCAATGGAATCCTCGAACAGTGGCATTCCACCCACACGATTAGCGGGACGTGTCAAAATAAGACTGCGATCTATTTTTCAGATCTATAGGCACATGCTGAGATCTATTTTCCGATATGTCGTAGTTGGATTTACACCAGAAATTGATGTACACCGAAAATCATGTGTGAGCTATGCTTTCGACAAAAAGAATAGCTTTGCTAATGAATTACAATTCTCGCCTTTTCGTCCTCATTGTAAGACAACTGTGGGTGCGTCCGCTGGGGCGTCGCAAAGTCCGAATTGCAAAGATCCTTGCGCGTAGCATTTCCACAATGAACCCGTTGATGGATCGAGTTTCCACATTGTAGCTTTCTATTGAAATATGCGTTAGGTGGATCTCCTTCACTCACTTTTGACTTTTCGTTTATTTCCCTTCTAATTCCGTTTTTTCATCTTACCCAGCATGCGCACGGGAGGAAGAGGGGGATGGAGGAGGCAGAAGAATCACTTTCCTCGTGGATCATAACCAAGCATACAGAACAGGTTGAAATGGAAGAGGTAAAAGTAATGGGCCAATAATGGAGCCACATATGTGGTTAAAGAGGTGACTTTTTTGCAAAACTTTTCGATTAGCTGCAAACTTCTGTCCCGGGATAATTCGCCGTGGTACATGAATGTGACTTTTTCAGCACAAAACGGCGTAGCGTTCATAGATGCCGGAGTCAAAGTAGGGTGGATCATCAAACTCGTTCAGAATTTGTCCCGAAGGGTAGTTTGATCTCCTAAGTAAGAATATCGCATCTGTTCTGCACAGAACCCCCTGGCGCCCGTGGGAACGGCGATAAAGCTCACAAATATTTCAAGAAATATGGACTCAATTACCCCAAAGGATTCTGATTGTGTTCTTCACGCAAAGTGGGTGCAAGATTCTTATTCGGGAGAAAACTGTCTCTGGTAAGAGGTTTTGAGGGAGTCTGATAATACACCTCATTCTGACGCCGGCGCTTATCGCGCTGCGATTTTTTTTAGTTTCGCGCTAAACCAAAGTTATGTTGGTATTCTAGGGGTCAAGCTAACCCATAGAACGATCTTCGAATTAATACGATGGGCCACCCCACTTCGAAGCCAGCGTTGGCATTTTCGAAGGTTTTTGAACATTTTTGAACAAACTATTTTTAAACGGTTTCAATTACTGATTGAAGCGTTCATGACGATGTCTACTGCCACGTGTTCTGCACTTTGAAACTACTGTTTTTATCGAGACGACGTAATAGAACTTGGTCCGCTGTGTAATAGTACTGTGGTGAAAGCGTCGAAATTCATCGAAATGCATCGAAAAAAAGGGTGAACAACAATGCACTATCCACGAATCAACTTGATGAAACACGGGCCACCATGGTTAGGCCGATTGTTTCGCAACTGTCGAGATTGTGCGTTTTCGGCGCTTTCAGGTGTGTGTAGAACTCTTACTTCAGAGAAAAGGCTGGAGGAAAGTGTTATGACGTTCGCGAGAACATTACCCTAAGGAAGGTCTTCCAACTCATGACGCGCTTTTTGAAAGCTGTTTTTTGCATGTATGAGGGTGCGTACAAGAATCATATAACTGATGTCCATTTTTGCTGAGCGACCCTACGAATGCCAAAAAAGGGGTTGATGGTTCGATCCCCGCCGAGGTCAAATTTTTGCAAAATTTGGATTTTCAGTTTTTGGGCTCAAAAACACCTAAATATGAAAAATAAGTGCAGTAATCACATTTAGAGTTCCAGACTACCCTCTACTGTCAGTTTTCAGCAAGTTTGACAGTTCAATCTTTTGACCTTTCAGCGCTCATAGCTCACGAACGAGGCGTTTTTGCGTGAAACGGATTTGATATTCGTGTTCAGGAGGTCGAACTACCCCCAGATGTAAGTTTCCAGCCCAATCGAAGTTTTGAGCCAAATTCGAAAAAATGAGCTGGGCATTGATATACCTTCGACTGCACTTTCAACGAAGGAGACGACGGTATCACTTGTCAAGAAATCCTGACTATTTCTCTTGCTTGATGCTTGGTTGGTCAAGTAATAACGATAGGCATCCATGCTGTGCATATTCCACTGATTTTCAGCGATTTTGCTAGTTATTCGCTTCTACAAATAGAAAGGGCACCATGTATCCATGACCTTGTCTTTCTCGAAGTTAGGGTCAAAATTTGGATTTGGCTAGAAATGTGTCCCTGAACACGAATATGGCACTCACTTTGCGCGAAATCGCGAATTTGAGCGCTACGGGCATTTATGTGTCCAAAAAAGTCAGATCACCAAATTCACTGAAAATTCGTAAACAAAGTCATTTCGGCATTCTGTCAACGAAAATCATAGTCACTTGGCATAAACAGACATATCTGAAGATGAAAAAGTGAAGGCAAAAACAAATGCAAAACTTCGCCAGGGATGGGACCCGAACCACCAACCCATGCCTTTCGACCGTTTGAGAGTCCATCGTCGTACCCAGTAGGCCATCCGACCTCCGCGTCATGTCCACATCGGAGAACTGTTGTGAAACTGCTGCACACTTTTAGTACATGGTGGAGGTAAGATCTTATTTTTTCCCGTATTTGACTTTGTTTTGGATGTGAAATGGAAGAACACCTTTGGATCTGCACATGGTCAAGGTTACAAGGAGTACGCATTACAATAAGTGGGTTAAAATCGCCTTTTTGTAAGGAATTTTTTTTACTCCTTTTTTGGCATTTGTAGGGTCGCTCAGCAAAAATGGAAGTTAGTTATATGTTTCATGTAGGTACCCCCATCTGATGGAAAAAACCGTTTCCCAAAAGCGCGTCATGACCTGAAAGACCTCCCTTGTAAGGCAGAGATGATAGGAAGGAGCTACGAAGCGAAAAACACAGTGTTGGTTGCAGTATTGCAAAAAGGAAAAGATGCCCCGATTGATCTCCATACGATGCTTGAACTTGGTCATTTTTTACTTATTTTCTAGGTTTTAGGTCTTTTTTCCTCAGCCTGAAAAATTTCGTCAGGTAAGGAAGACCTTACACCGCTATTTCCTCTGCTGAAGACACATTTAATGAGACCAGAGGTAGAATCGTCCTGCAAGAGAAGGAAAAGACAAAGAGCTACCTCAGACCGCATACATACCCAGCGCAGCGAGGCACAGTGGGTCGTGGGAGGTGCCGTGACGCAGGCCACGAGACAGGGTGGCATAGGCAGATACGCAGAGACACGCAGTCACGCCATGCTGTCGGCACCGCAAGGTATGAACGCTGCCTGAACATTTACAAAACGAAAAAGGGAAAAGCTTTAGCTGACTTCGATTTCCGTGAATGCGTGGAACGAGAAAAGTTTACCGGGGAAAGCCCCTGGGAAAGGACGGGAAGGGGAGCCAAGAACATGAATCGAGAAAATGCACAATCTTTGCAGATTCGAAGCAACCTATACTTACCAATCTAGCTCGCTTCTTTAGCGCCCAGGCTGACATCGATGCACAGAACATTCAAATCAAAGGATGGGTGATGGTGAGCATGGAAGCACCTTAAAGTTTCCTGACGCCCTGCGCGCACCGAAAGAAGGCAGAAGTGCCCAACTTCGGCGGACGCGAAGCAATTTATCAAGCTGAGCTTGGCTGTGCTTCACCAATTCGATTTTCGAATACCTCCACCGCTTTTCAATGCATTTCGATGCCTTACAGCGTTACTGTATTATACAACGGACCAAGCTCTATTACAGCCCTTCAAGAAAAAAATCATTTCGGGCATAAAACGTGGAATTAGACACTGACATGGCATTTTAGTCAATGATTGGAAACGTTCAAAAATGGTTAAGTGTACATTGGTATGTACATACACATTGTACATTGAAATGTACATACACACTAATAATGATATTTTTACATTTGCACTCGAAAGAAATAAAATGACGATGGTAACGAGGTCATGCGTATATAAAAGGTAGAACGATCACAGAGCCAGCACCAATCGAAATGTTGTTCGCCCCTGCTGTACTGTCCGTCCTGCTGGTCATTGTCGGAGCTCAAGGCAAGCACAACTTTCACTGTACTCCGAGATGTCGTTTTTTTTTCGGATTTTTGGCGAAAATAACACTCAATTTATGACGTTTATGAGTAATGGCTTTCAGAACAAGACTGCATAGCACGAGGTACAAGAGTCGAATGCCATCTCTCCAAGTGGTTAAAAGAATTGTATGTGGACTTCTTCAAGAAATATAAACAACGGATCCCAACAGATCCCCAAACTTTGGTGAGCATTCCTTTTCAAATAGGATAGCGATAAAGAAGGGGGCGCGGCAGATGCAAGTGGCACCGTCTTTCCAGATTAAATTCATCCACCTCAGCCAAAACTTCATCCCTCTGACGGTCATCGTTATAAAGATACGAAGGAGGTGAAATACGGGAAACAAAAACACTGGCAGCCATATCGAGTGGTGCCAAGCATCTGACATTCCGACATCTTATCGGCGGCCCTACGATAGCCCTCTGATTACTCACCACTGCGTCGCAAGAAAGGTTTTGTTTGCAGATATGGAACGAAACTATGTCGGACCTGGCTCAGCGGGAAGCAAAAGTGAGAGGAAGTATAGTAAAGAAAGATCAGCCCTTTTTTGATAATGGTACTCCATATATCATGCTTCAAAATGCAAAGTGTGTATACATTCATTTGAAAAAATATCAAAAATATTTTCTGCGAGAAAACAGCGTTCTTTAAGGGCATTTTTCAAGTCGGATCACCTATCAGTGAAGGAGAAAGTGAATAAAACCATTAGCAGTAATACTTTCATAGGATGGGCCGACTACGTAAGTTCTTCTTATGATCAGTTGGATACAAGGTCTCGTCGTTTTTGAGATTACTTGTTTCGAAGACTCGTTGATAAATGCGCAGAGCGATTGTTTAACGTGATATCGGTGTTCCACTCCATGATCTTTGGAGACATTCTAGGCGTGATAAAAGAGACCACAACTGGCAAGAATGATCTCTTCAAATGGAATGCCGATTTATAAGTGATGATCTGTGGCGAGCTCACGTTCAAAGGCGCACCGTGTGCTAATTATCACTACCTCGCAAAGATACGTTTTGCAGTGGGCGACAATAATGTAACGGTGCAGAGTAGGGTAACGCTGCTTAGCTGCTCTTGCCGTCTGCATCACCCCCTAGTGACGCAGAAGGAGTGAAAACACGTCTTCGATCAGGATTTGTTATAGGTGACCATTCTTTCTCGGGTTCTTGGTCTTTTCATTCCTTTCTCTACTCTCTACTGCTGCACTACTTGGCATTTCCGTTTTCACATACCACAATCGACCAAAACTATCGCAAAAGTGTCTTTGGGTTCTTGCATGGCCCACTGCCCATCACGACTGGTTCCCTTTAGCGAATCGCTTAAGGAGTCTGCTATATCTCAGTTCCCTACCATTGGCTACCAAATATTCGTTGTTCTACCTTTTGATGGCGCACTTCCATTGTTAGAAAGTTTGAGTTGCTCATTATAATTGAGAGTTAAATGGTCTTTGAGGCGTTTTGACAGACCACTAAACACGCCGCTGAGCTTCGGCCACGCCCTCGAACCTCTCGCCAGTAGTGACCATGTTGGAGCCCGCTCACTAGCGAACGTGGAATTGTCTTGCCCTAATGATCCGTAGAAAACTACTGTCAAGCTACTTACTGAGATACCTGCATTAATGTGAACCTATGGTTGTCAGCTGGGTGGAGGGAAATCCGCCAAAAAATCGCGTGGCCGCCCGCGGCGAGCGGCTAGGCTAGTGCGAGTACCAGTGGCAGGGCATGGCAGCCTTCGAGCGAGACAGTGTGGCAAAGGTGGAGGAGGCAGGGCGGCGTGGCTGGAGGAGGCAGTGTGGCATGGCTGGAGTGCAGAAGTGACGCAGCCACGCTCTGCCGGGCTCCCAAGAGCAAAATCGATTCGCAAGTCGTACTGGTGGCGCCGCGAGTGCGACGCCGCTGACGCGATTTTTTGGCGGATTTCCCCCCACCCGTTGTCAGCTTCACGGCGAGCTGTATAGCACACACATAGGTTAGATAAACAGCATGGGGGTGGATTCCAGACGAAAAAAATTGGGAAAATGTAGGACGCAGGTGCTGTACAGCTGCATACCACAAAGTTCCCTTCCTTTGAATTAGAAAGCCAATTTCAGGTGTACAGAAGATACATTGATCCCGTATAAATTTTATGATACCTATAGTGTTCAGGGCAAAGTCAACCGTCTCAGTTACGGTACGCAATTTGGATGCAATGGCTATGGTGGTTTTGAAAGGCTCGATAAAGAATATATGAACGTTGTGTGCTTCTTCGAGAAGGGCTGGCAATGAAGCCGTGAAATGCATTGATGTGTCAATGGAGCTCTGAGCAGAACAAAACATTTATATAGGGTTTTGTGATGCATATGTAGGGTTTTGTGATGCATAAATTAATTTCACATTCACATATCGATACTCAGCTAACATAGAATAACAAACAACATGTGAACTAACGCTTAAAAATGCATTTTGAGACGAAACTGTGAGCCTAATGGAACAATTCATGAATAATAATGTGAGCATCACTGGTGCAGAAATATGTGTGTGCGAATATCGGCTCAAAATCACTCTTCACAGCCTGGAATTCAGTTCTAAAGCCACTAACTAGTAAGAAATACAAGCCGACAGCGCGTTCCGCCTGCCATTGCTCGGTGACGGAATGGACGTCACTATCCGACAAAAATCACTCGTATCCATGGAGAAGTCGGTTGTTTCAGAACAAATTTGGCAGCAACGGGGTCCTTGGCACCGAAGCCCAGGGACCGTAAGTTCTGAATGGGTGTTCTATGGTGGTGTCCAGCGTACGCTAATAATAGGTTTTAAAGAAACCATCAAAATTAAGGCCAAAAATATCGCGCCAAACAATTCCAGGACTGAATGTGTGCCCTTAGGCCGCTTTCATGCTCGGCGCCGTCAGGACGTGGCTGCTTTTACAGGCAGAGAGGCAAAGTGACACGAATGATGTGCAGAGACTACGCAGGCGACGAGGAAGGGAGGCATAAGTGAAGACGGAGAGGGTGAAGCCACGCGCTGGAGCCGGCACCGCAGTGTATGAACGCCGGATTACGTCAGAATTTCGCAATGAGGCATTTATTGCACGTCTCTATTGATGAGTCCCATAGCGATTACATGGCTACTGCATACGGCGCCTCTAGCTCGCACGCATCGCGTCACATTCCACATACCAACAGACCGATGCAGCGTCGAAGACATACTAACTGACTTACAACTGGGCATACGATATGCGTGACCGATTTGGTCAAGTAATTATGACTAGGGGAGAGCACTGACACCTAAATACCACTAAAGGCACCTAATTGGTGATGAGAATGTGCAGAATCTCATCCTCCTTTTTCCATATCCTTTTATAGCTTTGGAAGCAGCACCACAAAGTGGAAGGTGGGAATGAAGAACGAAAGGAGGGAAGGAAATGAGTGACGTGAGCTGTGAAACCCATTCAAGAAGGTCTTATCTGCAATCCTGCACTGTTTTGACGGAGTCACCCGTGGCTATGGTCGAGCGCTAGTTGGCTAAAAGGAAATAGTGAGTTGCGCAGCTGTAGGAAATTATTGTCAAGTGGATCCGGTACAAAAATCTGCATCTGGTACAAAATTTTAAGTTTAGCACATAGAATGATGCTTCACCGTATCAAATATGTATTGCCAGTAATGCACCTTCGAATCTCCATAAAACGGTAAATAGGTTCCTCTGTGATGGAGTGACAAACAGCCTTCTCGAAAATTGTTGGTGTCTGATGCTTGCATTGGTTACAGCACCGTAAATTTGGTTAGTAATTGATTATAAGACTCTAATAGCGATCATGGTATTCCATCCTGTCACATCCTGATCTTACAGTTTTATGCATAACACCCAGATAACTATATTTATCTTCTAATCAACATGAAAAATTATGGAGTTTTGTGGGATATATATTACATAATTCTTGAGTACCAAACTGTTTGAAAAACTGGAACTAAAGAGAATAATTTCTAGACGTTAAATGAGAGCATACATTCGTGTAGACACATTTAATACCATCAGTGGGAAATCCAATTCAAAAAATATCGGAATTACCCTGGAGTTTTCGTTCAGTAAACCGAAGTGTCAACAGATAGCTTAGGGTATAATGAAATTGTGTAAAATGAGTTTCAAATATTACTAGACAAAAGTGAGCCACCTATCATCACAATAAGCCATATCACAAAGGGCAGAGGTAATTGATGTAGAGTATAGACAAGGGATAAATGATATAAAAATACATATATGATCATGATCGGAAGCAATACAGTCGACATTGTGGCTGATGAATTTTCATCACAGTAATCAGCATAGCAAGTGCATATATCAACGGTGGACTCATTCACCTGAACACCTATCACATTGTTAGCCGCTATTTATTAAAAAAATGTGAAATAAAACTTCTATTATAAAAAACTACCAAAATTTTGAAATAATGGCTGTCTGAGAGTGTTGTTAATCCGGTAGCCGCCTTCTTCTTTACCTCCTTAAACGGAAATAACTCATCAAAAATTCAAGGAATGGGTTTTTTCACTAATAATCAGTGATACACACGTTTTCACTTCCGTCGATACACATCAGTAATCTTATCATCTGACAATGTGCAAAAACTTCGCACAGAGCCAGAATTCGAACCTGCGCGAGCAGAGTCCAAATAAACTGAATAGTAGCAGCCTCCACTTAGGAAATATTCGGTGCTGACGGGCTACTGTGAGATCTACTTCCTGCGTCGACTTTGTTAAGGGTCTGACGAGGAAGGTCTTCCAACTCATGACGCGCTTTTTGAAAGCTGTTTTTGCATGTATGGGGGTGCGTACAAGAATCATATAACTGATGTCCATTTTTGCTGAGCGGCCCTACGAATGCCAAAAAAGGGGTTGATGGTTCGATTCCCATTGAGGACAAATTTTTGCAAAATTTAGATTTTCAGTTTTTTGGCTCGTAAACATTTGTATATGAAGAATAAGTGCAGTAATCACATTTAGAACCTCGGACTGCCCTCTACTACCAGTTTGCAGCAAGTTTGACAGTCCAATTTTTTGACCTTTTAGCGCTCATAGCGCACGAACGAAGCGTTTTTGGGTGAAACGGATTTGATAGGGGTAAGTTTCCAGCCCAATCGAAGTTTTGACCCAAATTCGAAAATTTGAGCTGGGCATTGGTATACCTTCGACTGCACGTTCAACGAAGGAGAAGACGGTATCACTTGTCAAAAAATCCTGACTATTTCTCTTGCTTGATGCTTGGTTGGTCAAATTATAATGACAGGCATCCATGCTGTGCATATCCCACTGATTTTCAGCGATTTTGTTAGTTCACTTCTACAAATAGAAAGGCACCATGTATCCATGACCAAACGTCTTTCTCGAAGTTAGGGTCAAAATTTGGAATTGGCTAGAAATGTGGCCCCAAGGGTAGTTTGACCATTCCAACACGAATATGACACTCATTTTGTGCGAAATCACGAATTTCGAGCGCTACGGGCCCTTATCTGTCCAAAAAAGTCAGATCACCAAATTCACTGAAATTCGTAAACAGAGTCATTTTGGCATGCTGTCAGCGAAAATCATAGTCATTTGGCATAAACAGACATATCTGAAGATGAAAAAGTGAAGGCAAAAACAAATGCAAAACCTCGGCCGAGACCCGAACCACCAACCCATCCCTTTCGAACGTTTGAGAGTCCATCGTCCTACCCAGTAGACCATCCGATCGCTGCACCAACCCACATCGGGGAAGCGTTGTGAAACTGCTGCACACTTTTAGTATATGGTGGAGGTAAGATCGCATTTTTTCCCGTATTTGACTTTGTTTTGGATGTGAAATGGAAGAACACCTTTGGATCTGCACACGGTCAAGGTTACAAGGAGTATGCGTTGCAATAAGTGGGTTAAAATCGCCTTTTTGGAAAAAGAATCTTTTTACTCCTTTTTTGGCATTCGTAGGGTCGCTCAGCAAAAATGGAAGTTAGTTATATGTTTCATGTAAGTACCCCCATATAATGGAAAAAACCGTTTCCCAAAAGCGCGTCATGACCTTGTGAGCAAACAATCCTTACAAACCCAAGCCACGCTGCGCGTGCCTTTTTATGATGATTCTGTGGACAGTTAAAGGCATACCACGCGATAATGAAAGTGGTCGCTTACGGCCTCGGGGCAGGTAGATCCTTGGATGGTTGTGGCGGGCGCACTCTTTTCGCGGCGCCACGGCTCACCCTCGCGGCGCACGGCCCGGTCGAGCTCAACCGAGCCGCGCCTACCGAGCCGAAAAACGCCCGGCGTTGGGTGAACCGAATTCCAACGACAATTTTTTATCGCGTGGTATGCCTTTAAGGCAATAATAACTCCTCGGAACCAAACATTTAGTGTTTACCGCCGAAGCTTTTGCACGGCAATAGGGGAAGCGTGACTTTCATATAGCTCTTTCTTACATCCTCGCAAAAAACGCACTTTCCTTTGAAGTTATTGGAGATTAGCCGAAAAACGGCTCACCTCCACAAATGGAACTCCGACCAAACTCTTCCATTGGCTACGGCTACCTTCTTAGTGGTACAGAAATCTAATTCTGCAGTAGTGGTATAAAAACACTATCCAATTTTTACAATGGTACAGTGACTGACAGATATGTTCTTTTCCATGTTCGAAAACGTATCCCAATAGCTTCAGCTCTCAGAAATCCACGTTTCATATGACCCAGAAAAAGGAGGTCTTGGGTGTCCAAGAAGAACACATGGTGTTGCTCGATTTGAAGATAGCAAGAACAGCCTCGGTCCGTTATGTGATGATTTGTTTCCTATGTGTAAACAGTGGTTTGTATTTGAAGAAGTAACGACGATGAAAGGGTCAATGATCGAGTGAAAGCTTGCATGTCTTCGCATCCACGAAACACGTTAACGCAGCGGCTTTTTCTTTGAAATAGGATCCGTCCGAATTTCGGCCATTCCACTTCTCGCCATCTGCGCTTTCCAACAAACTCTTGCAACCGACGAATTTCTCACGGGTGGTCATTGATGATTCCTAGTCATAGATAGTACCCAACTTTTGGACGTTCATAGAAACAATTTGCAGCAATTTTACTGTTCCGACATTCGTGAGCGGATAGGCTTCATGCAACTGCAAAAGGTATACCTATACTGCAGCTCTGGTAGTATTGCGCATAGATCCACTAATTGACCAAAAGAGAACAACCTAAGTTATACGAAAAAATTATTACTTAAATATAATCCTCCTATTGAACAAATTACATCGGTTTGTCTGTGCAATACACGCCTTAAGTTCTCAAAAATAAACGGTGATCGTGGCTTTCTGATGAATGCCCACCGGTACTTTGAGGCTGTGAAATAATCAAATTTAAGATTTTCTAATTTCACCATCTAAGGCACCATGTAGTAGAGCTTGAAGAGCTGAGTTCGTAAAATTTTACATAGAAATTAAGCACAGAAATAGAGTTATGACGAAAAAAACGAAAAAAGACGTAATTCTCCAGTTTTCCGCTTTTAGTTTGAAAGTTTAGAGCGGCTAATGTATGTCTGTCCGTCGGCAGGTGATGAGAAAATATCCTTTGAAGATTTTCTCAGGACTGATAGGTGATTTCTGGGATACTGCAAAACGTTGCTTGAAATGGTCCGCGGAATTTTACGTTTTCCCCACATTCATACAACTGTGCTGTATTTGTTCACAACGTGCCACCTGCAAAGCATAATGCAAAAAAAATAAGGCAAAAACCATCCCCCTAAAGTTTAGTCCATGCTGGTAAAGTGGGCGGGCTGCCAGACCTGCCCTCCTTACCGATAACTGTTGGAAGATTGTTCCGCAGAAACGTAAACAAGCCGCTGTTATCTCAGATTTCCGAAAGCTTTTTAGTTCTTTTTGTATGGTCCAAGAGCTGTATCCAGTATAGTGATTGTGAGGGGTACTAGATTCATGGAGCTTCTGTGCACAAATCTTTCAAGTAAATCGATTGAGGAGGAGTTAAATTCGTCCAGAGGCGCCCTTTGTGGAGACTTTTGCGTGAGCGAAAGTTTGCAGCAACCAGTCGAAATTCAGGCACGTAAAATCAATACCCATCTACAATCAATGGGACGTGCTATGAATGAGATCAGCCCTATCCACTGATAATTATCAAGGCATTATTGATAGAAGATATATGTATAGGTTCATTTGAACATCGACGTCTCCCGAAGCACCTATGGCTTTGTCATTGTCTCACATAAAAGATGATAACTCCGCGAAGATTCGAAAGCGTCGCCGAACTGAGCGCAAACATAAGAAGAGAACGAGCGCTGAACACATTGAAAAGTAGGGTTTTCTTGAAATGATGTTGCTTATGTTCAATTCATAGTCGCTGACTTTCAGTGAAGAGGATCCCGGTGGAAAATCAGTAAACATCTCAGTTCTGCAAGACATGCCAAGACAGAACAGAGCATCACGGCGAGCTCAGGTAAGAATATCCGATGGGATTTAATGGGTTTACCTGAGCTATGAAGAGCAGGAAGTGAGCCGATATCGAAGATATCATCGCGATGGGAGGTTACCCTCTTTTTGAAGTCCAGATGATTTAGCAGTCGATACCCTTTGTTACAATGATATCGACGATCAATTTTCAGGAATGACATGTGTAAATCCACTAATCAGGTAATCCTTCGGCTGAAGTAGTCACTATTAGGAGTTCAGATAGCAGGGATTCAACTGCATCAATTGGTGGCAATTTGTCCGTTTGCTGAGCATCTATTTCTTAAATATTGGTGGTGGACCCATATGCCAAATATCGATTTTTATTGTTTCTGTAAACATGCACCACTATTTGGAATTTCACATAGTCTAGCGGTCGATACCCAGTATTATTGCTGGCACCGCGTGGGAGAATGAATCGCTTGCTTCGCTATCACAAATCTAGATCGTGTTTTGATCATCCATGTAGATGGCAGTACCAAAAGACATGTACCATCATTAGGAACGCAGGCAATTTAGCGGTCCATGTATAGGCAGCAGATATCAGAACATAAACAAAAACAAAATATAAACAACAATTTTTCTAATCCTCGTACGGAGCCGAGAAATCGGTATGCATCCAATGTCTTTCCGCAGATTCCCAATCGATAAGTATCTTTATCATTTTTCACCCAATCCACGGCACTCTAATTCTATTAGGTTGATTCATAATAAATCGGACAAATGGTAGTGATGACTTCTAGAGATCATAACTCAGTAACGAATTAACGAAAATGGACGCGCGAGGTACCGTTGGAATGAGTATGAAAAGCTCTCCAAAGTACCGCAAAATAATCACTCCAAAGTAAATTCATTCCGCCACAATGTCGCACGATTTCAAGCGGTCCAGAGACCACATCCGCAACGTCATACTATTTATATCGCTATCTGGCCGGGAACCCGCGGATATCGGCAGACGTCTGATAGAAGTTCACAAGGAGCATGCCCCCGGCAGAAGTACACTGTAGTTGTAGCATTCGAAGTTTGCGTCAGGCGACTATTCCATCGAAGACGAAAACTGCGGTTGGTGGAGCGTACACGGCGTAGAGTACTGGGAGCTGCTCGATGAAGGTACCACAGTATCCGCCGACGTCTACGTTCGTCAATTACGAGAATTGAAGGCCAATGTCCAAAGTTCGCTACGGCGGCGGTCACATGTCTACTTCCAGCACGACAACGTGTCTACTTCCACAGACCGCACTTCGCAAGATCGACCAAGGCCGAGCTGCTGTCGTACAGTTGGACCGTACTTCTATACCCACCGTACTCCCCAGACCTGGCCCCTTCAGATTTCCACCTTTTCTCCCACAGCCAACGCCACCTGGACGGCCAAGACTTCAAAACTCGCGACGAGGTCAAGGCGGCACTCGGCAACTTCTTCGAGCTCCAGCTTCCGGCCTTCTGGAGCAAGGGCATCCATGATCTGCCTATACCGTGGCAGAAGGTCATCGATAAAGATGGAGTATATTTCAAGTGAATCCCTGTTGTCGTAAAAAAGTTGTACGACAATGATTAAAATTGGTCAATTTGTCCGATTTATTATGAATCAACCTAATACTAATTCCTCTACTACATGAACGCCAACCAAGGCAGTGTTCAGAGTTTGCAACAGGAGCGTAGACGAAGATGATAAAGGATCAGAGTTTGGGATCGCGTCTGCGTTTTTTTTTGCTCGATCGATATGTATCCTTTTCTTTCCGCCTGATCGCATCGTGAACTTTTAACAATGCCTAAAATAGTACGTACTGACTGGCAGCCTAACCGATCCCGTGCGCCTGGTTGCTATTCGTCTGACTGCCCAAGTTCAAGCAATGTGCAACAACTAATTGATCTGTCGTTTCAAGAGCACAATACTGACTAGAGCAACTCACTGCGGATATAAACCGGCGCAAAATGAGAATTCGTGAAAGACATTGAATACGCATCAAGTGGTCTATGCTTCTGTAGTATAACTCTTTCAATGTAGTCTTTTATTTGTTGTCCTGATGAACATGCAATACGATACGGTCCTATTTAGGTGAAACCTTTCATTGAACACACTCTGAAAACTGGAGTTGCTGGACTGATCACCGAATTCAAAATGATGAAACGAAGCAACGATTTCAATTTGATGACAGAGTTTGTAGCTCAGATCCCACAAGGAAGAAATCGGTACAAGGTTCGATTTCTCATTCTTGGACGAACATCAAGGGCAAAATTGGCTGAGATGCCCAGAGGTAGCTGAAGGAAGCGGGAGGGGTCGAAAGAAAGATTAAGATGGGAAGATATGATCGTTTTGAACAACATTCGAGGTTGAAAGCGATAATCGGTATAGAAATCCGGATTCAAAAGAGCTAAGTTCTGGTCTGTATTAGCATATCCCGCGCATTCTTCAAACTGCGTCACTTCCTTTAAGGTCGCGTGTTGTGGCGATAAGCAGCAGCTATCAGAAAATCAGAGACATCAAAGTCAACATTTTAATTTTCTGTCCAATTTTTAGCAGCTATGCTTATTTGAAAAAAAAAACGGGAAAATGCTTATAAAACGATGCCATGGTGAATTGGACGCGTATCCATTTCAGTGATTTCAGTGAGCGCCAGCCGCGGTAGCCGTTACACGGTCCGCTGACGTCAGGTGCTCCATTAATGGAATTCCCTGAGATTAGTAGGGCAATGCATTTCTACTTTCTTTTCACGGAAGCTAATCATTGTGCGTCATGCACATACCCCCACGGTTGGCACGATCCTGTTGTCAAAGTGTTCCAACTTCTAAGAGCCCCACTTCCCCTGAAGCCACAAGTAGAAGAGACATCACTGTAGCTCGATCTTTTGCATTATACATGACTTGCTGGCAAACATCCACCTGGGTAGTTAATAAAGATAAATAAAACAATGGAGAAGCCTGTCGATCATAGGCAGAAGCTCACAGTGCATGGTATACAATGTTTTCATTGTTCCGACAATGGTCAATTACATGGCGCACTCCCAAGAAGCTTTACGTACGATATGGAATAGTCTTGTGCCTTTTTCTATGTCGAGTACGACTGATTTCGGCTCATCCTTTCGCGTTTTGACATCGACTGCTATTCAACCAATTATAGGACGTTGGATGCCTTGACTATCAGCGTGTCGTTTTGAATATTGGTCCAGTCTCGTATATTCATGCCAACTACGTGGCTACTCCGCTCAGTCCAAAACGATTCATATGTACACAGGTAATAAAAGTGTTGATACTACATATATGAAAGGGGGGACAATAATTTCACGACAAGAGGAAGAAGCTCCTAGATGGAAGAACCTTTCCTAACATGATACCCCTTCCGTCATAGATAGAGACTGTTTTACCTACCTCCTTTATCTCAGGCTTTGGGCAAGAACCCACGCCTAGGAAGTTGATCCCCCCTATTCTTAGAGTACTGTAGGGTTTTCAGAATCGAAAGTTTCCCAAACCAAGACATAAATGCAGCTCCACCAAATGTCTGCACTGTATCGCCACGTATTTGGAGCCTGAGGTCCGTAAGGCCGCGGTCATACTTTGCGCAGCGACGCCTGAACCGGCGGTGCCGGCGTCAAAATCTTGTGCCTGACGGCGACGACTGTGTAACGCGCCCCGTTTGCAAAACGCTCGACCCAACCACACCACAGTATGGTTATCGTGGCAAGAGCCACGAATTTGAAATCGAATTTCAGGTTAGTACCAAACTATGGGGTGTATATCGCTAGGACAGAAACGTCGCGGGGCCGTGTTCGGCATGCGACGGGATGGTGTGAGCTATGCGCGCCGTATTAGTTGAGTCCTGTAGAGATTACGCCTAGAATGAGGCGTAGAGCACCGTCATCGCTTCAAGACCCATCCGATAAGGCGCGCATGGCTCGCACCATCCGTCGCGCGCCAAATACGGCCACGCGACATTTCTGTCCTAACGATATACACCCCAAACTATGCATGGTGAGCGTGACGAGAGCCCACCAATTCGATATCGACTTGGCAGAGTGCCAGATATGCCATGTTCGAGTTTCAATTCCTGGGCTCCCGCTACGATTACCACACTGTAGTGTGGTTGGGTCGAGCGTTTTGCAAACGGAGCGCGTTATCAGATTGACGCCGTTACCGCCGGTGCAGGCGTCGGTGCGCAAAGTATGAATGCGGCCGTAGAAAACTCAACGGCTACCTCTGGAGTGTTCATAAGATTTGAGTATAACGATGCCACACTGAAGGATTTAGGCCCCATTACCAAAAACCTGTGCTGATTTCTGGTATATGGTTGTACAGGAGAAATCGACTGCAATTGTAATGCTGTGTAATTTTATCGAACAGGTCCTATACATAATCAGTTATATTTGTTGATTTCCAGAAAGTAGAAAGTTGAACAATTTTTAGAGCTCTAAAAAATCGGCCCCTTATGTGCCGTTAACAATGGAAGAGAGTCCGTTCAATTTTGATGGTGTAATTGTAAGATTCAGAAGGCAAGAACATGTAAGCAAGTTTGCTCAAGAAAAGTTCACCACATCAGTTAGTCTATGATATAGTCTAGACTAAAAGGATTGATTTTGAGCAGGGTAATGCTGGTATAGCCGGCAACTGGATCCGTGTACTCGTCACTTGCCCAACTCTTCGAGAATTGTTGCAAACGCCCCTCCCCTTTTACTCGCACTTCGTCGCGTCAGTTGGCGCTCCATCCCTTTGAACATTTTTGCGCCGGCTTGGGTAGCTTAAACGCCCTTGAGCCAACTTCACCAGCTCAGTTTGCCATTTTATGAGGTGGGAACACACAAGTACATCAACGTGACATACACCTTCACATGTAGCAGCTGAGCTTACGTGCTGACAGAAAGGATATCACAAATTCGACTTCAAAATTAATATTGGAAGAGAAGCAGTTATGAGTATAGTGCCCCATAATGTCCAGAGTGAAAGCCAGCTTTTTCTCAAAATATTTCGTTTTTACTTGTTTATATATTTTCCTTGTGGTAACAACACATCTATTTAGTTTCGTTTCCCTATCAATACGAAGGTGAATGTACGAGTAACACATTTGGAAGTACGAGTCCCGGGCGAATCACCGCATGCCACTACCCACTACCATTGGCAGGATTGGCCTGATCGAGGAGTACCTGAAGCGGATCTTGCACCAATATGTTTACTTGCTAAAATACGCAATACCTCGTATGTTTCATTTAGTTGTGAACCTTTCGCTCCCTCTTTTACGTGAAGCTCTAGAAACCATTTTACAGCATTATGTACGTTGAGCATGGCAACATGTCCCCACATGGTTGACATGTAAAGGACCAGTCACTTAAGCCGCAGTCATACTCTGCGCACCGACACCGGTGTCGACGTCAATTCAACGCCGATATCGGCGTCGGTGCGCAAAGTATGACCGCGACCTTACACATCTTTTGGCTGCAGTTGTGCTAGTTGTTGATATGTCAGTCATGTGGAGTCATGTTACTCTCAGGCTGCTACCCCCCAAACACAGCACCAGGTGTATGTCGTTAGGCGCGGCCCCTTGCGACTAATTTGCCAACGGGACGCATGGGCCATAGCTGCCACCCTAACGCCGACCATCCGAAGCATCTTCTGCATCGGACAACTCGTCCACATCATCTAACCCTCAGATTTCTTTGAAGGCACATTTCGCGCTCGCTGATGGGTGGAGTAACAGTTGACTCTCCATTGGTTGTAGGGCGCCGGGGCGGATCGACCACGCCCACTGCAGAAATAGGGCGTGGAGAGACCGCCTCCTAACGCCGACAACCAGTGGAGAGCCAACTGTCACTCCACCCATCAGCGAGCGCGGTATGTGCCTTTAATGATGATTACTACATATAGGGTCTTGTTGAGCAAACACAGAACCCCCACATCCTTACATAGTAAACAAGGTGTGTTTTCTATTGTTCAAAATGTAGACGAAACAAAAAAAGGAAAAGGGGAAAATAGCCTGAATCCACGTTTAGTTCACCAGTCAAAGAGAATCAAGTCCGCAAACATCATCCGTCACGGATTGACGATACGAAAATTTGAAGGTTCTGTGAGGTGGAAAGTAGTTTGTTGCAGAAGATACGTCAGATAGTCGGCGTTAGGGTGGCAACTACAGCCCATGAGCCCCATTAGCAAATTAGCTGCGAAGAGCCGCCCCTAACCACCCCCTCACATAGCACCCATTGCACAACTGTAGTGATCACTATTGTTCAGAGCGCCCATAATCGTACATTGCTCTGCTGGTATTGGACGTACTGGTTCGATCGTTCTAATCGAACATGCCCTAGAATTACTCGGAACTCATGAAACTCTTGGAGACATACGCAGTCTACTACTGGCACTACGGAAACAACGAAACAATTCGATTCAGGTATTCACAGCTTCTCAGCAGCTATAGCCATGTGATGGACATCTGCGATCATAGAAAACTCATATGGGTTTCCGGTCCAAATCTCTAATAGCCTATATGGAACTTTGGCCTATGCGCTCAATCCCGGGTGAAATGGAGAATTCAGAGCTTGAGATGGGTTAGCCCAGGATAAAATCCACAGATTTTGTTCGTTGTAGAGGTGCCGACTTCCCAACTCAATCTCCTCTCATGTACTATAAGAAGGATGAAGATGAAAAACTGAAACATTCAACTTCGATCAATCTTCTTTGAATGCACCAAATACTCTGCTTTCGTGCGGAAATGCAGTAGCATTTGAAAGAAATTGGGCCCACCCAATAACCTGCGCGAAGTCCCTTCATACTCTGCGCGCTGGCAGCACGACATGGCTGCGTCGTTTATCCGTTTTCGACCGTGCCGTTCTGTCTCGCTGACTGTGAAACGGCGTTCATACTCTGCGGTGCCGGCAGTAGGGTGTGACTGCGTGTCTCTACGTCTTCGCCTATGCCACCCTGTCTCGTTCCCTATGCCGTCTCTCCACCTCTCCCGCGCCACGCTGCCTCGCTGCCTGTGAACGCAGTCGCGCCTTGCCACCGGCACCGTCAGAGTATGAATGCGACCTAAGCTAACTGTTGCGCAAGGCAATGCTTTTATACTGCCATATGAGCCCGGGACCATTCGTGGAAGCGTGGAAGACATGGTTGGTTTGGGCGAGCATCGCTCCGTACCATATTAGTGCTAGCGGCGCCTTTTGTCGGTACACCCTTTCCGTCTCCACACGTGCACATGAAAAGAGTCGCGATGGTTGTATAAATTTGATGGAGTACTATTCAGACTGAACATCAATATCTCTACGTTCACCAAGTGCTTTTAATATATCTGAAGAAAATGCGATATCTTGATGAGAGTGTAAACCCGTATTTGGAACAATTCACAACAGAATATGTGGCAGCAACACGAGGATTCTAATAAGCAGTAGATACTATTACGTTTTGATTCTTTAGACGATTTATCTTCATCGCTACTTGATTACTGTGAACCTGTGTATTCTGTAACTTCAATACAACTAACCACAACTATTACATCAGCATATATCATTGATTTTCTAAATAAACACTTTATTTCGCATCATTCAAAATATATACAAAGAATTTAAATTACCTATCTACTCAAAATTATAGTCGCCAGAGGCTTAGGCAAGCTCATCGCTCCTATTCCCACTGTTCGGAGCAGTGTTTAAAGTAGCAGCAGCAGCGATAACTTGGGACACCGTCAGGCGCAAAGAGAAAATGAGAGCTGGAAAGACATTCTCCATAAACAGACATTCCAGTTCAGAAGAGATAACCTGTGGCGAAAATCTCACTGAAAAAGCGCGCCTTGGTGTCTGTCGCAAACCCGCAGCCTGCTGGGCGAGTTGCTGCGAGGGCAGAGAAACGGCCGAACTAGCCACAACTCGCCCATATGCATCTACCGAGAGATGCAGATAGGATTTCGAAGAACGGTTTTCGGATTGATATTTCTACAGTGTTTGACAGCTTTTTTCCGTTCTTCCTCCACTTAACACTGCTAATAAACTCGACTTTCATATTCCACTATCTACCAGGATAACCGTTAACGGCGTCTTTAAGAAGTGTACACTGGTCGGCTAACCAAACGTGGTCGAGCTCGCACACCAACGCGTCACTTAGCTGCGCACACTGCCATCCTTCACACAACGACGGTGTTTTGATCGATACTTAGCGATACTGCGCACCAGTAAAACTCGTCCATACGTCCAAGACTACGACTCCAGTTCGGGTTTTTTGCTACTTGTTCTTTTCTTCGGCGCCACACTTTCTGGTTCCACAACCTTCATTTTCACGAGTCACCAAATTACCGTTCTCTGCCTTTGCGTTCATCTCGATGAGTATGGTTCCATAATGAATGTGATGGCATGATGTGATGAAAGTGCAGTGCAAACTCATGTTTTCCATGGCAATTTTCAACAACTAAAACGATAAAAGATCTGTGGCCATCCATTCTCCTTTGAGTTGCGCCATGCATTCCGAAAATCAGCTTACGAAACGGGATGGATAGGAAAACAACAAAAAAATATATTCATTTTCAAAATGCAAACTACACTTTGAGTGTGTACCCTTATGTCAGGATTTCGCACCGCGGGGTCTCGCAAGCTGAGCGATACGGACGAGCTAAAGGCACCGTGTTGCTGGATCCTGAAGCGATTACTAGTAAACTGCGTATCTCGCCCCTAGCATACTGTGTAATCGTTGCAAAACTCCAGTACAGCGATGCGCACAACTCGCACGCACTGCATTGCACACTGCTCGTCATACGAAATCTTGACACAAGGGGTTACACCCACGGTTCAAAATTCAGATGTATGTTATGTCACTGAAAGGAAACAAGAGAAATGGAAGTGCTACGTGTATCACAGAAGTACAATATGACTACATAAAAAAATTGAGCTAAAACTCTGCAAAGTCTAAATTCGATGTTCGTGAAATGAATATGTGCACACAAATATTACTGGACAAATGAAACAGCACCAATTTCTATATTTCATATATCATTTTATATAGATATTATGCGAAGTAGTAGAAATATTATTCGGCATTCAGAGAAGAACGAGTTTCATACGTCTTGTCATTCGAAATTAATGAAGATGTCGCGCGGCGAGGTGTGCTGCTCCCAGGCAAAAACTATACAACTAGCCCCTGAAGGACTCTGCCGACACCCATCGCGCCATTCGGTAAGTGAACGTATCGAACTCACCCCATTCAGCCTCCTTCCCTCGGGAAATTGCGCCAAAACCACCAGCGCTTTTGAAGGAACAGGATAGAGGGCTCTTTTCCAAAATGGACTGATCATTCTTCACATGAGTTCAACCACGAATACTCGTATCCTTGAATGCGTCAAAGTATCACTAATGCCAGGACCCAAGCAAGAACTTCAATCACAGAGAGACTTAGAACTCGAGAAAAGTACCGCCATCATTCGTGACTCCTTCATGACGAACGCATATCACTTCATGAATAACGACTTCAGCTGAAAAAAGCAGTCACGCCATATTTGCAAATTTATAGCAAATTGAGTGTAACACCATCACACCAAAGCTGTCCCCAGGATCGTATTCCCTCGAGGCTCTCTACCTTTTCAAAATCTCCGTAATTGTACAGGAAATATCTCGAATAATGGGAAGACTAAAAATAATGGTTAGTGACTCTATAAATAAAAAACGACAATGGCAGCCAATCGCTCCCCCATATACCGTCATAAATGTTAAATCAGCATGCCAGTGTTTTCGTGATTCCTGATGTGAACGAAAAGCGCGAGTGGGGGCTAATTTTAAGCAGCGATCAGACGCAGGAAAAGAGAGACGTGACATCCATAGCCATCCTCAGTTTTCCTTCTCGTTTTCCCCATGCTGCAGATTCATGCAAGATTCGGCTTGGATAAAACCCATACCCAAACTCACTCACTTAAACTCAATTACCGCAGATATACCACAGCTCTTACAGGAAACCACCACATGTTAGTCTTTTAACAAGAGACCTCGTTATATTTGCAATTCCCACAGAATTGATATCAACACAATCCTGTATAATACGAGCTGTATAAAGCTCCATGTCCAGAAAAAAAAGTAATCTCTCACCCCACTCCTTTGCGGTGTCACAGGACCACGCTGTTCCGCCTTTTCCCGTTCAATATCGGCAAGTTTCCCATTCAAATCAGCAACATGTTCGGTCATCTGTGACAGTTGATGGTCATATCCACGTCGAACTGACGTCAGCTCATCCTTAATAAATTTGCATTCACACAGCGGATCCTCGAAAAGATTAATCATTCAACACACCGTCAGAGTGGCAATTTCTTTTTTCATATCTTTCACAGTCTCTTCCAGAACCCGTTTCTCCTCTGTGCAAAGGAAGTTCTTCCGCAGAAGTATTGTACACTTAAATATACTTGGTACACAGCATATCTTCACGGAGAAATGAGATCCGATTTTTTATGGGATAACACCTACAGCCAAAAAAGACAGTAAAAATTTATATAATTCGCAATGGGATGATTACAAGGAATAATAGTAAGAGCAGAAGATGAATAAAAATAGCCCACTTCTCCTTTGTAGTAATTGGCAGCACACTGAGCCGTCTGCAAGCTGTCTGCTACCGCCCGTAAGCGTTCGCGATTCACTTGCTTCAACATTTCCACCTCCGAATGTCTGTCGTCTCTGTAAAACGACAACGACCGGTTTAGTAGAATTGACAAAACCTCAGTGGAGAACCAGCTAGTGGAACAGCTTGTTGAATGAAGAACGGTTACAAATCAACTCACTCCACTTCCTTTACTCCAAGCATTGCAAGCTTTCGTCGAAGCAGAGATAAATCTACCAAATGGCCTTCTCGTTCCGACTCCAGAGCACTGACACGTGTTTTCAGACAGTCTACCTGAAAAAAAAAACTTAAAAGGGCCTGAAAATCACATACTTAAGGGATGAAAACAGCGAATGATTATACGTTGTCAACTGTTCCTTATATCATTCACGCTTCCAATGAACGAACAATTAGCCACAGTTTACAAAATTCCAAGTTTTACTATGTAGCGCGTAAAAGTGCACCGACAGATCAATTAAAATGGCACTCACCATGATTTGATCTGAAACACTTTCGGATTTCGAGCAGATCGAAGTGTTCGAGCTGTTAGATGGCACGTTTGGCATATCTAACGACTCTGCGTCTCCACTGGCGAGGTCAGACGTATCGACTCCTACGATAAACACATGATATAAACATATTTGTTATTTCCGACGCTACCTTATATGTACTTCCATCCACTATATGGAAGAGTTGAGGCAATTTCACTTCTATGCATATATAACATCGTCAAACACATAATTACCTATAGTAGAAGTCGGTGGCTTATCGGATTTAGCTCTGGTCTCTTCCACACTAGCTGTTTCACAGTCCTCGTCAAATGGATTGTAAGCGTCTGGAGAACGTACTGCACGGACCGGCGTTGCATCCCCTTTTTCACTGCCTTCGAACTGGAAACGTGGGATCGAGCACTTTCAAAGCATTTGCATAAAAAGCCGAAATTGGATTACTGAAACTGTAATGGCAAAAAAAAGAGTGCAAAGTAGAAATGAGACGAAAAGAGCTTGCCCGTGGGAACACGAGACAAGCGAAACAAAGGATACAAAATCTGACTTGAGAATACTGACCAATCCATTGATTGCATGAACTCTGGCAGTAAGCTTGCCCATTTCAGTTACCAGTCGTGACAGACAATGGGAAGTGGCAGTGCCAACACAGCAAATTCTTTTCGTGGCCGTAGGAAACCGAGATTCAACCGCCCATCTGGTGGCAAATGTTTTATCCAGTTCTAAAAATACTAGCAATCAAGCGAACAGAAACAGCGGGAGTACAAGTATAGATAATAAGCGCAAAAGTTTGAATAGGAGATGGCGATATAGCAGAAAATGCACAACACTTCGCGCTCATCAAATTGAAAATTATGCCTGGATACTCACCTCGAATGACGTTATTCCCCTCCTCCAACGTCTCGCACAGTTTCTTCCCAGCATTATTGGAAGATGCTGTTGTCAGCGCTAATGCCGAACAGATAGAATCCATAACCGCCAGAAGGCGTATCATGCCCGCACACCAAACATTGTTCAGATCTTCCAGTTGCGAGTCGCACCATGTGACCTGCGTAGCTAATCCATTGGAAAATCAATTCATAAAAAATAGTTCGAATATTATGTTAAAAAGTCATCACCTTGTTCTCTTCAGTGGCGAGGCGCTTCAGTAATTCTGGCATCATTACTTTACAGTGCCGTACAACAACTTTAAGCGATGTGTGTAACTGCGTTACATCCCTCGACATCTAAAGTGGATCAGAGCCCACAGATGTTGTCGATAGAACTTCATTGGGAAAGATAAAAACAGTAAAATTACCTCAAACTCAGCTTTGAGAATGCACTGCTGAACAACGTCGATCGGAGCTGTGAGCAACTGAGAACATTGAGCCAATTCGGACGACAACTATAAACACTTGGAGGTGATTATTTTCTACAGGAACAGAACAAAAGTTCTCGTAATTTACCTTCTTCACGTGACTAGGAAGAGATTCCAGCGAAGAATCGAAAGGATATATTTGGGTGCGCTGATAAAGAAGTTCAAACAATGTCGAAAGACCTGTATTCGATAATAAAAGGTGAGGCGTCTACTAGGACTTTGCCCGTTACCTACTTGATCTTCTTAGAATTGACGTCCTACCCTCGCCCGCCACCAAAAAAACACACATTTTCCTAAAGCTGAAAGATCGAACCTTGCAAAGTGTTCCTGACGGACTCTGCCACTTGAAGATAAGCTTCATCAATCGGCGGTGGATGAGGCGAGGGAGTTTGCGACAGAACGTTGCTAATCTGCACGAGAATTGAAGCAAGTGATCGAAAACAAGGTACCATGTTAAAGCATATTATACCTCCATGGACTGCTCCAACGGCTTCACCGACTTCACAGGTCTCTCTGGCCTATGCTCTTTCTTCCTATCACTGTCAAATCGTCGAGCTTCGGCATCTTCAAGTTTACGAGCAAAATCGTTCGACAGGGAAGATATCTCGTCAGTATGCTTCTGTTCAAGATCGCACATCTGAAAACCACAGTTTCAGTAGAGTGAGACAGTTAGGACAATAAGCTTAATAACCTCAAAAAAAAATTAAAAATAGGGATGGTTGTCATTAGAACACAGAAATCGCGTCGCGACGACAGCGTGCGAGGCGACTGGTGCGAGCTGGAGGCGAAATAATAGCTGAGTTGTAAAGCGATGACGGCATCCTACGCCCTATTCCAGGCGCAACCGCTTTGAAACCCTAATAATAATACAGCACCCCCCCCCCACCCGCAGCCATTGCTTCGTGTGTCGCGCGCAAAAACGCGCGTTTTCCTTCCTAGTGTTCATACAGTGTGTCCCAAAAGTATAGGTCCACCCTATTTTTCATCCATACCCCCAGAATGGACCAGTGATTCCTTTCCAAATTTTTATCTGTGGTACCTGATCACTAAAGCGATCAAACGCGTTAGTCAAATTGGAGACATGAAATTGCAAAATTTTATTCGTTTTTTTTTTTCGAAAATAAGGGTGTCCCAAAAGTATAGGTCCACTCAGCTTTTCCACCTTGCTTTCATCGAAAGGTAAGTTGTGAAGTAGATGTGTTGACGGATCCTTCTGAGATTCACTCTACAGTGCCATGCCACGCGGTACGCATTCATCCGAGTACGAAAAAGGACAAATTCTGGCCTACAAAGATGTGGGACTCAGCAATCTCAAAATTTCTGAGAAGATGGGCCTATCCCACAATTTTATCAGCACCTTCTGTTGCACCATGGACCTGTACGGAACGAAAAAGAGAAGTGGAAGGCTGCAGAAGCTTTCTGAGAGGCAGAAGCGTCGGATCCTCAACGCTGCGTCCAATTTCAGAAAGGGTGTTTGTCGGCTGTGCAGGGAACTGGCACCTACTGTATCGAAAAGCACTGTGCACCGTCTGCTCAAGTCGTCTCCTCAAATCGAGGGAAGACGGTTTTCGTTCATGCCATACCTCACGAGGGCGCACGAAGAGGCTCGAATCCATTTTGCCAAGTAAAATGTCAGCTGGACGCATCAATGGGATGAGGTAGCCCGCAGAGTTACATTATTGACGTAGTGTAGTTCACGACGTATCAGTAGTAGCGTTGCCGGAATCTTTTTTGATGAGAAAAGTCCAAGTTGGATGAACCCGATGGCTTGGCAAGTCATTGGAAGGATTTGAGGAAGGAGCCGCGCCACTACGGATTTACTGGTGGTAATGTTATGGTTTGTGCCGCCTTCTCTCGCTTTGGGAAGAGCAGGATACTATTCATCACGCATCGTATGAATTCCAGGGCATATCAGGACGTTCTAGAAAGTAATTTACTACCATATAAACAGCGGTAAATACATACATTAGGTGCCAGTTCCCTGCACAGCCGACATACACCCTTTCTGAAATTGGACGCAGCGTTGAGGATCCGACGCTTCTGCCTCTCAGAAAGCTTCTGCATCCTTCCACTTCTCTTTTTCGTTCCGTACAGGTCCATGATGCGACCGAAGGTGCTGATAAAGTTGTGGGATAGGCCCATCTTCTCAGAAATTTTGCGATTGCTGAGTCCCACATCCTTGTAGGCCAGAATTTGTCCTTTTTCGTACTCGAATAAGTGCGTACCGCGTGCCATGGCACTGTAGAGTAAATCTCAGAAGGATTCGTCAACTCATCTACTTCACAACTTACCTTTCGATGAAAGCAAGACGGAAAGACTGAGTGGACCTATACTTTTGGGACACCCTTATTTTTGAAAAAAAAGCAAATAAAATTTTGCAATTTTATGTCTCCAATTTTACTGAGGCTTTTGATCGCTACAGTGATCAGGTACCACAGATAAAAATTTGGAAAGGAATCGCTGGTCCATTCTGGAGATATGGATGAAAAATAGGGTGGACCTATACTTTTGGGACACACTGTACCTGAAGAGCAGGCCTGTCTCACAAGAAAAAAAAACTATCAGTGCGTTTCAAAGAACTACACACGCTGCAATTCTAGCTTCAGTAAGAGTGTAACACACGATAAAATATTTTACTCCCAATTCTCCTTATCTTCAGTTACACCCGTTCAGCACATCACTAAAAGCTCGATCTAGTTATCAAACTAAGAACTATGAAGGTCGAAGTGCTAATGCACCCACCTGAGAGGTCAATTCCATGTTTTGACGTATCTTATTCTGCAGTTCTTCTTCTAAGACCGCCACACGATTTTCTAGCGTTCCCAGCTCGTTGAGCAAGTCTTTAGTGCCTTTAGATTTCTTCACAGACTTGCTCTTCTGGAATTTTCTTTTTTCCCGGTGGATAGAAGAGTTTTTAGGCTCTAGAAAATACTTTTAGTCCTGTTTTGCCATGAACTGAAGCTTCTAGCTCATCCTGAAGGCTCTCCACTCGCTTAACCAACTGCTCGTTACGGAACGTGAGACTCTCATTTTCTGACTCCACTTTTCGCAACTGCATTTCCAGTTCTCTTATGGTTTCCTGCGACAAGTGAAAATTACTGAGCGTAGGCGGCAAATTTTGCATTCCATTATTGGCAAAGAGGAACACACTCACATTCAAGGCGTCATTCTTCTTCCTCTCCGAAATCACTCCCTCGCTGAGCACCTTCACATGGGAACGCAGCTAAAACCATTCCCATTAGAGCCCTTAAACCCGAAAAAAGCAAGAGGAGCCTAAATTCGAGCCATAGGAAAAAACGTCATAAAAATTAGGATTTATTAAAAAAAGGGAAAGTGCGCCGCTTCGAGGAAAACCAACAGATATAGTTAACCTACCTTCGCATACTCAGAGGAAAGTCTATCATATCTGATGTTAACGTCTGTGTTGAACGACACTGACGAAACGGACATAAACCTGTACTCAAAAGACAATCAATGCACATTTTTCAATAATCAACTGTATGGCTAGCCTGAATCTGCATCTTTTTCAAACTTTCAGCAAATTTAGAAAACAGAAAATATTACAGGTAGAAGACCTGTAGGCCACTCAGAGAAGTGACAATATGTACAAATTTATCACCATTCCAAGTTCGGAAACAGTTTAGATTCAAGACTGAAATTCGGTAATGAGGGCATACATAACACAACTTTGAAAATTAAAAGCTCACAGACACTGAGTAAACTAGTAAATTCGATAGAAATTATGCACAACAAATGATATGTACAATAACGATAATTCCGAGACTTAGAATAATAAGCTGCAGTTATACTTCGCGACCACGGAACTGCCACCACTGCCGATAGCGCAATGGTCACAACAGCTGTCATCGTCCGGAACACTCCCACTTAAGGGCTCTACTTTCCAATTTTCCCTCAACACCCCTCGCACGATAACATTCACAGTGTTTCATGTGTCGCAGCATTTGCCATTACACTGTGGTTATCTATTCATCCACACTCTAAATACAAGCACATAGAAAAGTTGCAAGTATAACTGCTGCTTCGAGGTTTCACCTCAGAAGAACACCTGCTTGGCGTCATTCTGATGAGATTCCTCGGGACAATACGGACATTTCAGTCGATTATTTCTATGATTACTACACAATTTACTTATGGCTTCTCTTGAAATAACATGGCCACAAGTAAGTCGCATCGGTGGATTACTATCTGTACTTTGCTGACGTAAAATCGGACATGTAAATGTTGAATGAACATACTCATCAATTTTTACTTCGACTGGTAACTCTTCTCCACTGAAAAGATGATCTTGTCGACCCACCATCACCTGCTTCAGGTTCACAAGGATCGGTACCGCCCGCATTCCAGTCAAAATGACATTTAAAAAACGAGTATCATTTTGAGCTAGAGCCACCGACATCCTTGACTCAAGCATGGGCCATGCCAAGGGACTGAATAGTGCCTCATAACGCGGATCGTTCCGTTCCCGGCCCATCACAACAGCGCCCATCACTTGAGCCGTTTCGTTTTCGTATCCGAATGCCGATAACTGTCGACCGAACCGCATGGCCTCCACTCTCTTACCATCTTGGATTAATGTTATCATGTGCTGCTTCAACAAATCATACTGTAGTTTCGTATCACTATGTGGGTTCTGCTGCAACCACGATAGTGCTGGCTCGATGTCTTGGCTCTTGAGTGCTTCCATGATCCAATCAATAATTTTCCTGTTAGCAAGATACCCATCAATTCGTCCACCGAGGCCTGTCTCCTTCACAAGGGTCTCCGCAATATTAGTATGTCCACACGTCATCAGATAATCACAAATCATTCCATTGACTAGCCGTTCAGCTTTCGGGTCTCGTTCGATATCCTTTTCGTTGCGAATTAAGCCACCAATCTCTTTCTGCGTAGATTTATCAATCTCTTTTCCAATTTGAGAAACCGGATGGTGAAGAGCTTTGTGATGTGCGAGCATCTGCGTGAGCGTTTCCTCACCTCGAGCAGCCACCTCTTCCAACAACATTTGCGCAGTTACCGACATTTCCGGCTCAGCATCTTCAGACAGCAACTCACGATCGTACAAATCGGCACTTGACAGCACTTTGGACATGTTCGCTTCCCATGTCGCATCGAACTTATCCAGTTCGTCTGATAAATGGTTTAACGCCGATTCGATTTCCATTAACGACTCATGCGAGTCCGCCATAATCCTGGAGAAAAATATCACTAGATTACAATCAGAACACAAAAGAATGATGAACATAAAAAAGTATGAATGGTATCTTGACCATGGACAACCTGCAAGAAAGAAATAGGATGATTTATCAAGTCTCCAGAGGCACTACATTTCATAGCGCTCGACTCCACATGTGAACTAAAAATGGAAAAATACACGTGTACACGTTAAAAGGCTTTCTTACTAGAATAATGAACGGCAGTAGAGATCATAAAATTAAGTTAAAACAAAATATGCAGAAGCGAAAATAAATTGCAGATTTTAGAGATTCAGGGAAAATTCACGAGACATCAAGCGGTTGTAAATAAATGGCCAACGTAGCAAGCATAGATATGAATAAATTTTAAAGTAATGACATAAGAACATAGTATAGTCGCACAATCAAAACATACGAGCAAATGGAAGTTCTATGCACTTAAGAGGAACTTTGCAGGGACTGCCTACGCGCACAAATTTTGCCAACCATAGCGAGTATGAAGGAAACCGGACATCAGTTAAACACAAAAACTAAGCACAGCAATTACAGCAGTGATTCCGTGACCGATGAATCGATGACGTCTCCATGTTGCAATCGTGTGACTCATCTCGTATCCAATTTCAGCCCCTTCACCATTGAACGGTGCACCAAGGTAGATTAGTTGATAAACAGCAATGACGAAAAACAGCACATTTATGAACACAGTCTGCCAGCATCCCTGATTAGAAAAAGTTGGATATGGGTCAATCTCTGTTTCGTTGGTGAACAACGGTAAACAATCACAGGATGCGCCACGAACCAGCCAGTATAAAACTTTCCGATAAAATTTTCCAGTTCTAAAAACTTTCGTGATACACCTAACTACCCCTCAACCGGAATCCAGATAAGTCAAATCACTGCATCACCTGGATCCAAGAAAGCTTCTTAAAACATATGGGGATCAATTAGAGCAATGAAGAATCTAAAGAATCATACCGATTTCTTCTCATGATTACAGCTCCTGCATGGCCGAGCTCGTACACACATCGAAAAGCGCCTGGAGAGCAGATTTCGAAAAGCTGAAGTGCACGCAAATTAATCAGATTGCAGGTAGTTCCGTATTTCGACTGCACAATGGTTTCAACCACACATTCATGTAAAGAACTTACAATTTTCGAAATAACAGGCAAATCCCAGTGATAGGAGCACGGCGGAAATTTGGAAATTGAATCCCTGCAATGTAGTGGAGGACTAGCTTAAAGGCACCATTAGGGATAAGGGAAAACTAAGATCTGGGAGTACATCTTCTCCGAATACGAACCTTCTACTTCAGAAGAGGCCATATGTGGCGAAAATCGCATTGAAAAAGCGCGGGTTGGGGTTTTACAGCGACCCCGCAGCTCTGCATGTCGTTATGCGGTTATGCGACCGGGGGAGTCGCCGTGGAGGGGCGGGACAAAGATCGTGGCCGGCTGGTTCAGACTCTGGCCTGTCTTCAGTCCACTCCGGCTAGAGACGCAGAGGACAAGAAGGAGAAGGGGGATTTTCGGGTTCCTGTTTCTCGGTTTTTCGCCGTTTTATGTCGTTCTTTCTCTACTGTTATATTGCTGAGCACCACTACTTTCGTAATCACCCATTTAGCCAAATTTACCCCTAACGGTGTCTTTAAAGGGACGGTTCACGATAATATGAGTGTCTTGGTCCATCCGCGAGTAGATAGGCCCTACCAAGACGGCAAAGCGTGTGCCATCACCGCGGGACGAGGGTTGAGCGCCAAACGCGCAAAGAACTCGTAAGTCAGCTGGCGGCCACCGTCTCAAGATGGCCCACACCCATCCTACGACTTAGCCAGCAGAACAGCGGTAGCATCTACGTGGATAAGAGGCATGATATGGACTGCGATAAGATAGAATAGGGAGGATTACCATAGTGATAGCAACCTTATCGAATGATATTAACACGCGAAAACTTGTTCAAATGCTTGCTTCTAAGTTGAAAACTCGACGAAGCAAAAGGTCGGAAACACCTTAATTTGAGCCTTTTCGGAAATTTCTTTGGCTGCTTCTTCGCTTATGTGTTCTTCAGCACCCTCGGAGTCTTTACGGAACGCGAAGATGCATGAAAATTATCGTGAATTGTGCCTTTAAAGTGCTGCCGACGTGACAACATGAGGTTGTGAGGAACGATCTGACCGGTTTTGCGCATTCACAAGATAAATCCACATCTCAAAGCACTTCGATCAATTTACATACTGCGCTCTTTAGATCTCAGATTAAAAAAAAGTTGCTCTTTCTAACACAGGCCTACACCAGAATTCCTTAGCGTCTTCGAATTACTAAAAATTTGGTAATTACAGCAAAAAGGCACTTTTTAGATGTTCACTTCACGATTTCCAGTCAAAAGGCATGATGGTATAGAGTCGACTATTCATGATTTTGTGTAATTTGAATTATTAGGCTTTTATCGGAATGAGGAACGCACATATGCATCATGCCGGCAAAAGTGTAGTAAAAGGTGCAGTATGAGCCAAGCCTTGACCTACCGAAGGTAAAGTTGCGAAAACCGACCACAACTTTCCTTACGACCTAATAGTAAAAAAATACAAAGGAACCAACGTGCAAAAGTGAGCTAACAGCAAAAGAAACAAGAATTGAGATTGCATTGCCAAACGAAATGAAATTAGTGTAAACATCTGAAATGAAAATCATGAAAAAAAGTTTAGCAATGAAATGGCTCAACGAAAAGCTTGGGAGTTCGTGAGGGCAAATCAGGCTCAAAAAATACAAAGATAAAAAGAAAACTACAAAAGGTAACCACCCGTGTGTTTAATGAGCCTGACCACTCGCGACTACCTAAAATTCCAGAGAAAGCGACTCACAGGAATGAAGGAACCTGTGCATAGGTATATTCCATGCAACAACTACTTCAACCAGAGATCGTGGGACTTCGACCGCAAATGGCGAACAAGTGTATAACCTCATCCCGGATAGGACTGCTAGACCTAAATTTATATTGGAAATCTTGCTATCAATCATGATCCCACGAATGTTCGAATTCACAATTTCAGATAGGTTACCTTCAGACAGCATGCAAACGAAGTAGTGACTAGTTCGAAAGGACTGAGCAGTGATGTAGTCAGTAAGAGTGCTACCTTCAGGCAGCAATATACTTACACAGGATGAGTAAGCCAGAAAGAAAAAAGCCATAGCGACCAAAGTCACACTAAGGAACAGTGATGATACTTCCTCCTGCAAAAAAGGATGGAACTTTCTGAAAAAAGGAACAAAATAGAATCTACTTACTTTGATCGAGCGACGATTCAAAGATTTCATATAGTCGTCGAAAGTATGAAAAGGTCCGAATACTGAAGTTGCCGGACCGAACAAGTAGGCCAAAATAGGAATAATGTCGCTAGCCGTACAACTGCTTCCTTTGTCGAAAGCCAAAGCAGACACTTTCATCGCAAAAATCATTAAAATCCCACGTATCATCAAGAACTCCTGCGCGGGAATAAGGTACTGCCTGAAGATGGGGACCGATTTTTCATCAAAATTCACAGTCATAAAAAGTTCAGAGCAAGGATACCCATTTTAACGAAACATACATGCAAATGATCGACCCGATGGAGGCGCACAATGTCGTTGCTCCTTTAGAAGGGAGAGGCGTCAGCAGCAGAAAAAGAAGCATAACCGGTACCACAACGATAATAGCCACTCTTACGTCATCCCGCTGAATCCATTGGGGGAAAACGAGAATGCCGAGAAATATGCACGAAATATGCTTCACCAAAGTGGGCAAACCTGGAAGAACGTGAAGGAATCAGTTGAAGCTCATTAACCCAAAGAATAAATAACAGAACTCACTCATCAGTGTTATGAAACGTTGTAGAAGGGTGACCAGAAGCAGCTTACCAATTGTGTACTGGACAGATGAGAAGCAACCAGAGATACATTGTCCAATCTCTAATAATCCAATAATAAGAGAATCTTATATAGCCAGCGAAAGAGTGGTGCACGACGACTATGAATCAGGCATTTTACTATTAAAAATCATTAAACGGTTAACGCGAAGATCAAACTTGTGGGTTAACGTGCAATGGTGCAGCTAAACCTATTGTGATCACTTCGATTTTTTGTAATTTCTTCAGTTTTCCCAACAGCAAGACGCACTTCGTCTTCACCGACCAATTCCTTCGACAATGATCAGGTCAAATAAAGTCGGGGGGGGGGGGGAGGGGGGAGGGTGAAGACACAAAATTTTCACCAACGTCAGAGCTTCTTTCGCTCCCTAAGCTTAGGTAAAGCCGATGAGATCTATGCTCTGACAGGTGCTTTTTCATGTGGGAGGAGGGGATACCAATTCTAGCTTGAGCTAGGGAGGGAAGGAGGCTTTGACGTCGACGCAAGGTTGCGTCTCCCCCCCCCCCCCAACTTTATCTGAACCCACTGTACTTTTGACCACGATCATTTATTTTCACGTTGCAAATTTCCCATGAAACACTCCAGCAATGTCAGCAGCTCCTGTTACTCCCCCCCCCCCCAACCAATCCATAGAACTTCGAATACTTTACCTAGAGACCAGAGTTTATGAGAAGTGTCCATTGATGATAACAACTTCTCGCAAATAAGTACAAAAGGATGACTCCGTGTAAAATTATGGCTTTGTAGTGAAGTTCAATGAATGACTGAAATAAACCTCTAAAAGCAATAAGGGAATAGCAACCAGCAAACCTGGTGAGACACTCCCCACTGATAGTCTTCGAAAAAGACATCATTGAGAATATCTTCGTCCAAATCCAATAAAGAATAATCATCGAGTGAAATATCTAACGATTCCAAATCCATGATCTGGAAAGAAATGGAATAGGCTCAGCTGAGAAACAACCGCTAAGTTTACTTATGCGGAGTTCTGAATGGCAGAAATCTCTTATAACCCGAAAACCAAAAAATAAGAAGGAAACAACGTGTTTAAAAGAACAAGCTCAAATATGAAAACAGTGAAATTCTTGGCCACAGTTACGACAGCTCCAAAGAAAATTGTCGTAAAATAGGACGTACGGGGTAATTATGATGACATTGTCACTTATAGTAATGAAAAAGTTAACAAAATCTATCCGCATTTATAAAGTAATACATATTTCAAAATTTATCCACCGATTATCCTCTTCTCTACCTTTTTCTTTTCCCGTACCACGATTTGTTGGGAAATCTGAAAGCGAATTATTCTATCAAGGGAAATACATGTAGTACAATCATGACCTAAGTCACTGAATTCCCTTGTATCATTCTTTTACCCTTAGTGACGAAAACGAAGGATTGGATCGAAAACTGAGGAAGAACAGTGCGACGTCCCAGGCCGGATTCCTAGAAAAGCCTGTGAATTTCGTGCTCAAACGGCTAGCGCAACGGCTTGTGCTGCGTGCGCTGGATCCGCGCCAATTAATTGAGCAAGCTCGTTTAATTTTGAGAAATTCATGCATCCATGGTCTTAATTCTTATCTCAAGGAACCCTGTGTTTCCACGGAAGTCTCTCACTGCTGTTTTTATCAGTCGCTCAGAATTTTAAACATTTTCATTGCTACAAGGTTTCCTTTGACCATTCTTCAGTACATATGTTCATCCCACAGATGCTAATTCAGGTATGCAACCACCATCCTCGGATAATCCGGTTGTGTTCGAGGACAGTAACTTTTCCATGGAGTCAATGGATTCGGTGGAGAATTCGATTCAAGATCCACCCTCTGTTGCAGCTCCACCTGGTCCAGAACCAGAGAGTGATTCCGTTATCGCGGAAACTCCTGAAAGTCGGTAGTTAATCATAGTTTATTGCTTTTCAGACCTTTTCATGTATCCCGTAGTTTTGCATTTGTCGTGCAACAGGCTGATCTGCGATATTAGAAATAGTCAATTAAGTCTTCGGAACATTTCTATAATGAAATCAACGACTGTGAACAAAATATGCCATGAATGGCTTCCAGTGGTCGTCATGTTCTAGTGGACAATATAGGTTCTCTCTTTGAAGGTACTATGTCCGCAGCGACGATACCGCACGTACCATCAACGCCGAAATCGCTAGCTAGAGTGATAAGCGCAGACGTGACACATCGTCAGGTTCGCAGCTGCTTTTCTGCCCTCTCTCCTTTCTGCCCCCTCTTTTTTAAATAAAAATTCTTCAGATTGAAGTGAAAGATTTAATTGAATATGAGTGGCCATTCAAGTCCGGCGATAAGTATTTTCTGCAGGTAATTTCTATTAAATTTCAAGTCTGATCCTGAAATTCATTTTTCATTTTATTCATCGATGCTTTTGTTCCGATTCCATGTGTATGGCTTTAGGAACAAGTTGGAGACTTGTTGGATATAAAATCTTTCTCACGAAAATTTCCCGAAATGAGTCGTAGAAAAGTTGAAAAGGTGGAACGAGACTGGCTGTGTGCTACGTATAATATCCACCAAACTATGAATGAAACACGTGAGTTTCGAATGCGTGATTGCAAGTGTTCATTGTTTCGAAATGTTTCCAATGCGTAATAAGCTAAAGCTTCGGGATGCGGAATATTTGAGGTGTTATCATGTACTTATTAGAATTGCTGTGATTTTATTATTTTCTCGTAAAGGATCTGCGTATCATAGTAAAGGGCTGAAAAACTAGCTTTGATTCGAGTACACTACCCTGTGTTAAGAACTACGAGATCTCTGTGCAATACGATCGGTCGAAATTCATGATCTGATGGCGAGTGAATACCCAGCGATCCATCAAGTGAGTGTATCTCTTGCTCACATGTGCCTGCATCTCCTTTTACATAGTTTTTTGTTTGCCTGCTTATTTATGTTATTTGCTTTGGTTGATTATTTATTATTACTAGTTCTTATTGTATCATTTATTTCGTATTTTTCAATTTTACTTTTTATTTTTTTTTCTTTCAGGAGTTCCAAAAGGTCACAGCAGAACGTCTGAAAGCTTTGATGGCTGAACAGGCAAAGGAAATGGAAGCGGTACGGTTAAGATAATTTTCAGGAAGATCGCGTTATTCTTTGACAGGGGCTATAGTATTTATTGAACTTTAGTGGAGGATGGCGGACTGTGATTCGGGAATTTTCAGAAATTGTGAGCTGTAACCCTTTCTTTTTCTGTTTCAGATAAAAAATGACTCAAAGAAAATGGCAGAATTGCGTGAGAAGGCCATCAAGAGTGCTGCCGATTTCAACAGAGAGCTTCAGCAGGCGAAAAAGCATGAGAGGCAACATTACTGGGACGTCCAAACGTCGGTAGGTAGATTTCTGTAATTGAGCAACGAAACTCAAAATTTGTTTTTTCATCTGTGTTTATATTTCTCTCTCTCTCTCTCTTAGATCATCCAGTCTGCTACAAACAAGTGGAAGAAGGTCCCTCCAAAATATACCAAGGTCGAGCCTTATCCTGTGGCTCTAATCCATGGACAATTTCAAAACTATTATAGAAAGTGAGCATTGCAGTTTACTTATTGTCAACAGCATAGTTGGATGGTGTTTATTTCTTAGAAGAGATTTTGCCTTCTCTTTGCACTTACCATTACTATCAAATAAAACCATTTCGTCATTTGGATAAATATTTGGCAGGTTCACGTCACAAGAACTGCGCCGCCTTCCACTCGGCAGCGTTTTGGATGGTGAACACTTGTTTCCAGTGCATCGTGATCCCTCACCTCCACCGATCAATGTTACTGAAAGGGACATGCAAAGTAATAAATATTGCTGTGCCGTAAATGTTTCACTTTTGCAAAACTCAAATCATTCATTATTTTACACTTCTCGTCTCAGGATTTGAGAGGATTGCCGCTGCTCACCAGCAGAACAATGCGGCATCGCCTTCGCCTGGTGTTAAGGCTGAAGCCGTGACACCTTCGCGTGTGGAGGTGGCACGAAAATCTGTGAGTCGTTTTGTGTTTTCTTTTACCATATTTCCTCGTTCCATTCTTTTCTTGGAAGCCTTGCAGCTACGGCTGTTCATTTTTAATTCGCTTTTTCAAATGCGAAGAAGAGAAAATTTTCGTGAAAAGAAATACTAAATGTGATTTGTGGAAACTAGCGGGATCGCATCATGTTAGTGCGTATAGATCGTCAAATCGCCCTTCTTTTACCATATAACCATTTAGCAGTTTTTAAATGCGCAGCATATCTCTTATTGCCTACCGAGCAAAAACTTATATTGCATTCATGCATGTTTGGAGGGATTACATGCCAATGAGTGAGCCTAAACAGCCACTAGACATGTGAAGCGAAAGTATAGAAAGTAAAAATGTATTGCGAATATCAAAACCTCATGCGAATTCGTTTTGCAGCGTCATTAGCCTTTTCGAATGCGAAGGTGCTTAGATCTAACAGTTCCATTTTGCTGCGTTTTCGATGGCGATGATATCCTTTTGATCCATGGCTGTTTAGGCTCGAAGCAGTACAAAACGTGCCGTGGCCTATGCAGAAGACGATGAGGATGAATCCTAGTGTTTCTCTGTCTTTGAATTTTTGCTCTTCATTGTTGTAATTAAAATTAAATGTTCTTGATTCGCAAGAACAGGATGGCTTTGTCTAATCATATTCATGTCAGGTGTAGCAGGTGGTGACGGGATTACTAGCTAATTACTAAAATTTACTCTAGATTTTTTGCATCAACTAGCCGATCTCAATTAACTTATGTGTAACTGTTTATGTTTTACTTCACGTAATCAGGTGCAACATATTCATGGTCTTCATATTGTGCTACAATCATAAATGTATTTCAAAATAATTTTAAGCGGTTATGTCAGCGTTATTATGGCATTATTTTTTCGAGTTTTTAGTTTTTTGGATGATTTTTAACTATAACTCGTTACAGTAGCAGCCATTTTACCCATTGGCCGTTGCAGGCTCATGAAAAAAGTGTTAGATCCTGGGTGTGACTGTGATCTTTAACAAAATTCGATGCTTTTATGACATTAAACAAAAGTCAAAATATAGCAACAGCACCAATGGAGTGACACAATCCATTGGTGCTGTTGTTATATCGAATGTCCTGCAAGAAATTCGTCACTAGTTTTTTTCTTAGTTGCCAAGCGTAAAAAGATTTCATTCGTCTCGGCACTAGCGTCTAGTGCAGACTGAAGAAAGGGATGTTTGAAGGGGAACTGCGCTGTGAAGAAGGGGCGTGAACCACTCCATTGGTGCTGTTGTTATATCGAATGTTCTACTTCAGAGCGGATCAACGGTGTCTTCAAAATCGAGCACTCCACGAGCCTCCGTAAAGGCCAATCCACTCATTCAGCCAGTGAAATGCACCATGTGTGAGGTGGCCATGGCACCTGGGGAGACGTTTATAAAGTGAGTACACATGTATTCATTGAAGAAATCTATGAAAAATTGTTTTTGATGACAAAAGGTATTATTTTGTGTGGTTCAGATCTCTTTTAGTCTTCAAGATGAGCTTGTTATGTAATTCGGTCTCCCATTCCGAATACCCTTCCGGTTCTGATAGAAAAGAACAAGTCAGACTCGCTTTAAATCGTTAAGCGCGAAACGAAAGCCAAAGTAGACAAGTATAGGTGAAATCAGCGTCGTGACCTTCGTATTGTAACATACTTTTGTGCGTTTGTTTGATATCGCTTGGGATCGAGCCTTCTGTCCTAACCCCCCCCCCCCTCCCTCCCTCCCTTGAAGGGGTATTCCATGACTGGTAAGGCTAATGTGCGTAAAATTATGAGATACACGAATTATTACAGTTGCCAATCTAAATTTTGTGCTGTTCTATAGCCAAAGGAATAAGTTTTACTGTAGAAACTGAGAACGGTCAAGTCATCCATGTTTTAGCCTCTGTCGACTTTACTTCTCTATAGATCCATATTTTTAGGTGCGGGTCATGCCCACTGCAATCACATCCTTCCTGTTTGGACATGAACGATGAAATGGCTGCACATGTAGCTACATATCCGTGGCAATGCATAGAATGCAAGAGATGTATCGTATGTGCTATGGGTGATCGTGAAGTAAGCTACTTTTGTTTCCTTTCGCTCACATTCTTTTGTTTAAACAGAGATGAAGACGGAACGATTGATATCACTCGGAATGAGTATTTATTTTGTGTTCTGATTCCAGGAAACCGAACTTTGGCGATGGGAGCTTTAGAGAGCATAAATGATATGCTAAGGTCTTTTGCATCTCTATGGCCCTTATTCTGGATTTTGTGACCTGTGTTACTTCTAACCGTACGTATTCCTTCCGGGTTGCGAAGGGAGACTAGAGCTGGGATGTAGCGTAGACAAAGAAAGAATAGCATTAGTTCCAGTTTCTCGCTAAGCTCTGGGAATCACGGTTAGGGTTTACGTAGACGGGTGTGTGTTCTACAGAAGATGTCAATTGGCTTGGTATGGTCTGTTCCTGTTGCTGCGCACGTCTTGAGAGACCCACGGTTCTGCCACATGTGACAGAAAACCACTCCTTTATAGTCGCTGTGACGAATGAACATACGGCTTTCTTGTGAAGGAAATGAAAAAAAAATATAAATATAAATTCTTTTTTTCAGGAGTCGATGATCTTCTGTGACAAATGCGATCGTGGATTCCACACATACTGCATCGGTCTATCTGAAGCACCACAGGGAACGTGGATCTGTCAGCAGTTTTGTAATCCTACCGGAAACCAAATAAGCACACCGAAACGGCCAGCCGGTAGAAAGTCGTCTGTAACGGTTAACTAGCTTTTTGTGGCCGAATCATTCCTTTTGCGTTGCGTTTTTCTTTTCAAGCGATAGCTGACACTATGCGCTTAGTCATAATAGCCATAACTGCAATGAATTTTTTCTATTGCTTCAAAGGGTTTATCAAGGTCTTAAAGTCAATAATATCTTTTGATGGTCTCAGTGTTGCGTTCATATCACAAACATTCATGACATCTTATTGTTAGTGAAAAGTGTATGTATCGATTTTCGCTTTTTGATTTTTGCTTAACTGTCTGATTTGTGATGCCATTTCTTGCTTATGCGTTTTCTTGCTTGTAAATGAATGCTTTAGTTTTCATTGTGGCGTATTATACGCATTCGAGTTTCACTGACAATATTGAAGGCTACAGGTGATAGTACAGGGACGAGTCACTTGCCGTAAGTGGAACTATCTGCGCTTTTGGCCTCCTTTTGCACGCCTACGGGTGTGGTAGATCTCTACCAGATCTTCTACCAGTGACAGGCAATGCTTTTCACAACGAAAGGAATGTTTAGAAGAATCCATAGTAGTGGTAGAAAAATTGAACAAATTTTTGCTCTTATGCCATTCGTTGATATTTACCTAGCACTTGCTTTCTGAGCAGTATTTAATTATTCATTGGAACTCACACGAAAGTGCGCCCTTCTGCAAAAAACCATGCAGTAAAAAGCGTTTAATTCTGAGTGTAGGAGACGTTCGTAATACATCAGACAATAGGAATATGAAAAAAGGACGTTGCGTGCACTCTTCTCAAAGGAATCGCCCTCGGAATTTGATGATTCCAGTTCCTCTTGGAGTCCCTCCACTAGATACAGTACATGAACAGAAACGAGAAATAGGGAAGTTACCGATCTTCAAAGCGTCAAAGGATGAAGAGCAACTCATTCAAATCTCCGCCGAGCAACACTTGAATAGCCGTCGGCGAGCAGAGCGCAGTTCAAATTTTTGCATCCAATGCTGATTTGCCTCTCACTCTGCATCCCTGACTGCATATCCTTTGCCTCTTTGCTCCTAAAGCCCGCGGGACTGCGCCGCCTCGGGCCCCACGCCGTCGGACACTACTCTGAGGAGGCCGTATCGCAAGATTCATGTTTATTTCGCGTGAAAGTTTGCATGCGGTTCTCAGTAAGTAGATATAATATGAATATACGGAAGTCATCTTCCATGAACGATTCTCTTAAAGGCACCAGTAGGAGTGAAGGAAAACTGAGATCTGAGAGTACATGTTCTCTGAAACAACTTTCAACTTCAGAAAAGGTACATGTGGTGAGAATCGCATTAAAAAAACGTGGTTTGGGGTCTTATGGCGACCCCGCAGCTCGGCGTGCCGTCATGCGGTCATCGCCTGGGCGAGTCGCCGGGGAGGGGCGGGACAACGATAGCGGCCGGCTGGTTCAGACTCTGGCCTGTCTTCAATCCACTTCGGCTAGAGACGCAGGGGACGAGAGAGGGAAGGGGGATTTTCGGGTTCCTATTTCTCGGTTTTCTCGCAGTTTTATGTCGTTCTTTCTCTACTTTTATGTTGTTGAGCACCTCTACTTTCGTAATCCCCCACTTTGCCTAATTTACCCCGCCCGCTGTCTACGGATAGGTGCCTTATTTGTTCCTTGAGAGGGAGCGTGTGTTCATCTTGATATGAAGAAAAGCGTAGAACTGTCTGAAAACAGTCCATTTCAAAGTGTGGTATATACATGATTTCATCAGATTATAGACTTTCTCAGGAGTTATCGAGTTATAAACCTTGTGGAGCAGAAGATAACCAGCAATTTCAACATAATTCGTCATTTTTATTTCATACTGAGTGTCATCAAACACATAAATGCACTGAATCCAATCAACAACGTATTCAAATGAGTTTTAAAAAAGTGATCGCTGTCAACTGAAAGCCGCTTTAAGACACAAGCGCTATTTCCTTGGCAACCATATTCTGATAAAGATAGTAGATCCAGTAAATAAGATTTAGCACACAGAATGCTACCGGGAAAATTTTCCTGAAATCAAAAAAATTATCGAAAGGTGAGACAACGCTCACTGAAGTGAGGGCCCATTCAGAGGTGAAGCTACCTCACCTGCACATTTTATCGACCCTTTGAGCTGTCCACTGTGCTTCTACTTCGGGATCGTCAGTTAAGATGCCAAACTGAGCGAGTGCATGTAAAGATTCAAACATGCTCGCAACCTGATTCGGCCGTCCAGGAGTCGCTGTGCCATTCGGGACAAACTCCTGAAGGTCGATATTATTGTGCACATGCACAGGGTTTTTGCTGTAAAGGCTGTATCGCACTCGTAGAGCTCACGAAATTGGATCCCAAGAACGCCGAACGAGCTTCCTCAGGCCGCGTTCATACTTTGCGACGGCAGGTTGTGGCGGGTTCCCAGGCAGCGAGGCAGAGTGATACGGAGGAGGTGCAGAGACGATGCAGGTAACGAGACAAGGTGGCACCGACGGAGAATCAGAGACACACAGCCACGCCCTGGCCCCGGCATCGCAAAGTATGAACGCGGCTTCACCTAGGTGTCCGCAAATTATGACAGATTTGCTAGACAGGTATGTCTTTTATTTGGGCAAACAGCGGCGGTGATCAGAACTCAAATGCGCTGTCCATTCCAAAAAGACTAATCGACACCACTGCTCTGGTTTATCTAAAGGGCTCGTCTACGAGAAAATGTGAATTTGTCCAGTACGTGTCATTTTCAGAGCTCCATGCAAAAAAGACAAAATGTGGTAGAGATACATCACCTCCAAGTTTCGTCCACAGGGCCGCGATGGGTGTGTGGGGAGCGTTCAAATGAGTTGTGTGGGTTGAGGTCACCCATGATTAAGTTCGCTTCGCAAGGCTTTTGATTAACTACTGTTTTAAAGATTCCAGCTACGGAGTTGGTCTGCGTACGTTAAAAATAAGGGACGACAATTAAAGAAAAAGATATGTATGTGAAGTTCAATACAGTATATAGCCGATCTGAGCACATTACTAATAATTAACTAATAACTTCTTTCATAGAATACACTTTCAAATAAAAGCAAAAAGCAATTTTCACAGTTCCTAGCTTCCTGCTATCCGATATGTCTCACTTGCTTTTTTTCAAAAAAAAAAAAGCAAGTGAGACATATCGGATAGCAAGAAGCTAGGAACTTTGAAAATTATAACATGAAATTCAGTGAAATGAAAGCTTATTTCATCGTTCTCATTGGCCGCCACGAAATGCTGGTGACCTAAGCTGCCGGAACCCTTGCACGTCACCTAGCCACGAGGACTGTAGGCAGCACAGGTGATGCTATCTAGAAAAACCACAATCGGGGACCATCAAAGAATTGACGCATGCCGCCGCTTTGTTCCACAGCGTTCCACAATCGGGGAGCATCAAGGAATTGATGCATGCCGCCGCTTTGTTCCACAGTCTTCCACAATCGGGGAGCATCAAGGATTTGATACATGCTGCCGCTTTGTTCCACAGAGCTGTGGCCTCCCCCACGGTGCACACGTGGACAAAATTTTGAGGTGATATATCTCTACCGTATTTTGACTGTTCACATAAATCTACGTGAGTGGCTCGTGAGAAAATTCAACATTGAAAAAATCTAATTTCCGTGAAGTATTCATTCAGAACAACTGTGAGAATGTATACTGGAAGTTCCCGAGGTATCCCAATCCCTTCGTTTATATTGAACCTTTTCGGAAATAAGCCCCCTCCCCACTCCCCTCCCTCATCTACCATCACTGCGAGAGTGGAAGCTTAGTTGAGCTGAGCAGGACTCTTCATAAATCGGATCGATGACCGCGATACAGCACTCTTAGCACTACGACTTATTATAATCAATGAAAGTGACAATAGATGTCCTACCGTCAGCGGATCATCAGCTGCTGCACGAAAATCGCTTTCATTTGCATCCGTATTCGTGATGGTGATCGCACCGTAACTGTTATTCATGGGTTTTCGTTTTTGTCCCTTCTTTCGAAAGCTAAAATTAAAAAAAGAGCTTACAAACGGCTGGATATTGGTCGACATTTAATTCATGAATTTACGATTATTTTTCTAACACATCAAGCAAGGACGAGAACTTTCAACCAAAATCATTTTAATTCGAAACAATTACAGAATGACATCAAATTTTTTTTCTTACCCCGCGTCAACTGACCTATTCAAAACGGGTGTGTACTTATGACAGAAAACGCTTCGTGGCGCCATCAGTACAATTTGCCGAGCCGATTGCCCTTGGGAGCCCGGCAGAGCGTGGCTGCGTCACCTCTGCACTTCCACCCATGCCATACTGCCTCCTCCACCCATAACACACTGCCGCTTGAAGGCTGCCATGCCCTGCCACTGGTACTCGCACCCGCCGAGCCGCTCGTCGCGTGCGGCCACGGGAAATTCGTCATAAAAGCACAAACCCATTTGAAGCCATTCGAATTCCTTTGAAGTGATATCCCACAGAAGAAGAGTGCATTCTGCGTCTCCTACCACTTAGTTTCGCCTTCGTCGACCTTCTGTCGACAAGTATATACGCGGTACAGGACTACAATTCCCGTTACAATGACCCTTACCATATTCTGTACCTACAGTAAGCCTTGCACAGTACCCAATAGTCTTCCGTGTGGAAGAGGAAAGGGTCGGTCTACGCCTAAATCATACTATAACAGGGAAGGTAGCCCTGTATCGCGTGTAACTTATCTTCCCCTAAACTGGACCTTTTCCTTTCCCAATATGCTTACCGCTTTTTCTTATTATTACCCTTGCTTGGTGATAGGTTAGTTATTGATTTAAATTTATTTGTGAAGAAAAGCTACTGTACCTGTTTATTCTGTTTACTTTTTCATCCTTTTTCTGTTTTTGTCGCATTTTTCTCCTCGTATTATTTTCCGAATCCAAATAACATATAAAGGCCACTTCGATCATTGTAAAGAATATGAAACTGAAATTCCTCAGATTTTTTTTTAGAAAGAATGAAACACTAATAATAAATGAAACAGTATCAATCTACATACCCCGTACTCATTACCATATAAACATCAATCGATTTCACATAGCCGACTTTTGGCAATGACCGCGCAACATTTCCGTACTGTAATAAAGATCAATTATTGATTTTTTCGAGTTTGTGTCTTTGATGGATTCGAATCTTCGAGAAAAGTTTGGTATAAGTCCTATATTGATGGTCCAGCGAGGATCGAGTAATAATATAATAACAGACCGCATTGTTGCGAATGAGCGATCCGCATCGCGAACGTACGCGTCTCATTTCGGCAGTCCATTTTTTCCCCAGTTTAGCAATATCAGCTTTGCATATTATTAAAAACCGAATAATACCTGGAAGGTTAGCGCCATCAATGACGATACACCGAGCGTTATTCGAGCCGGTAATGCTTTCAAATCGATCCAAAATGACACGAATGACAGCAGTACAGAAGCATAGGTAGGTAAATACATTTGTAATAGATAAAACCCGTAAGCACGAGAAAACGTCAGAGACACGGTCAACTGTAATAGCAAACAAATTACAAAAAATTGATATACTTGAAATGCCAATCCAGGATTCGTTGAAAGGGTGACATCTTCTAGATCCCTCCTTGGCTAGAAGTCGTTATCGCTGGTTTTTTTGCAACACCCCTACCGCCCAAAGAGGCGAGTATGACACTTCTGCCAATGCGATCATACTAATAACGCCAACAAAGGCTATCGTTGTTTTCACATATATCAGCTTTTGAAAAAAGCGCATATGTATATATATAGAATATGTCGAATAATCCATAAAATCCTTCGGAAAACAAGAAACTTTCTTCATTTGAAAAACCTTTTAAAATTCGCTTTTTCTACCTCTCTTCGATTAACTGCACTTTTTTCAAGATTTTCTGAGCCCTCTGGAAAAGTAGGCAGTGTGGCATGGGTGGAGGCGCTGAGGTGACGCAGCCACGCTCTGCCGGGCTCCCAAGAGCAATCGATTCGGCAAGTCGTACTGGTGGCGCCGCGAGTGCGACACCGCGAAGCGATTTTTTGTAGTAAGTGCACACACCCCTCTCCTCACCATCTAGGGACAGGGTCAAGTACTCGGTGGAAGAAAACTGGTCGGACTAACGATGCGGCAGTTCAGCTGAGGAAACAAATTTAGAAGCGGAAAATAAAATAAATTAATTGAAATAGTAAAATACAGTTTACCTGGTCCCATTGACCTGCTGCATATTCAAAATGGTTCTTTGTCCATTGTATACCGTATAGGGTGAAATCGGCCAATTTAGACTTGGCTATAGAAAACACCTGAAACTCGCAACCACTCCGGTAAATTATTGTCACTAGACATATTTTCAATGATATTATATTCACTGTGATGAATGGACACTTTGCTGCCTTTTTTGGTGGAGGCGACCAATTCTCAAAAATTCCAACTCACTGGACTCCATTCTCTCCAGTTTAATGCTACCTTAGCGGCATTGTAGGCATAGCTTTCGATAACTAATTCGCAAGTCTGAACGGAAACAAAGAGATGTTCCATCAATTATTATTTCAAAGTGGGAACAGTTGATATAGCGAAAATACCCACCATAACATCCATCGGAAACAGAACCAAGTCGACCATGCATGGACTCTGCACTTGTAGTCGGTAATTCACCTGAAATTCAGAAAGTCATGTCATACGAAAATGTCGAGCGAAGATCGTGAAAATTGCTGGTGTGCATTCTTCTAGCCAAGTTCGCGTGATGTTCGAAAGGGAGTGGAGTTGCGGGCATTCTCCACACCATCTAGGGATAGGGTCAAGCATGGGTGGAGGAAGAAAAAACATGACTTTTACTTCCATGACTCATGTTGTAGGCATACTCAAAGACAGTGGTAGGGGTAATGTTAGTAATAAGATCTCCTGAAGTGAGCTATCAATGACAGCTACGGGTCCAGGAAGATTAAATGTGGTGAAATTCCGATGGACTTTATAAAAGTCTTTTCCAACACCTGGCACTTGTTTCAACAATGCCCGCCCTTTCGCTAACAGAATTCGTCTCCTTCCGGAGACAACGGTGGAAGGGCTGTCTTATTTCTCGAGCTCTTGGCTCTACTCAACCGTTTCCCATTCCAAATCGTGGTGACGGATGATAGCCTTAGGCCCATACAATGATTTGCATGTCCATCCAATATACAAGCCGGTACTTTTATCCTCCCGGACGAGTCTGGTATCATCTAGCCTACACCGGTGCGATAGGTTTGATTTGGCGAGCACTGAAGAGGGATTGATTCCCACACTATAAGAGTGGAAGTGCCCGCCACCTATCACAGCACCACTGCCGCCGATAAATAAATAAATAAACCAATATATAGGTCAATAAATGTGCTAGTAACTGTTGCTAGCATACCCAGACTGTCCCGTTCGGATATACCATAAGGAAGATGTTTGGTGTTGGCGATGAGTGAATTTCTGTCTTCTTTGAGTTCACGAAACACACGTTAGGAGTCCACAGACGATCCACCATCTATAATTGATTACTAAATTTAACATTGTTTATTTAGATGGGCTTGGCCTGGGTTTGCACTTGTATCATTCATTTTCTAGTCTGAACAAATGTCAACTTCACGGAATAGAATGAGATAGAAGTGTACAAGGGTTGGGTAAACATGACTTGGCAAACTAGCCAGGCCATCTTTTTGGCCCTGTGCCATTACATTCGCAGATGTGATATTATGAAAAACGAAAAAAAAGCTGGTAAATTTCCTAACCTGATATCCGAGTGTTAAATTTTGTAGACATGGCGTCAGATGATCGAATCGTAACCGTGGATCATGCCAGATTTGGCTAAAAAAGAAAAAATAAATAAATAAAAACGAAGAAACTCACAATCATCCCACATATTTCATATTTGCCTACATACATATCCATACATATCGTCATATTTCACAATTTTTCCACCGTCTGCCAAGATGTACCTCTTACAATGCCTAAGCTAGTGATGTCGAGCAGGAGAAACACGTCCGGGATCAATACTAACGGGTATGCAAGTTCCGCATTTCTTAAAGATACCGGGAGGAAACAATTTTTGACCTCCGGTAAACGTTGCATTTGTTCCAGTTGCCGCAACTGCACACATGACGCCTTTCCAAGACCAGAGTGCGAACTCATTGGATTTATTTTTATTTATAAACACATTTTTTCTTACTCCTTCATTTATTCGCCCTTTCATTGTTTCCCTTGTTTGTCGTTAATTGCTATCTCAGTTGTTTGCCATCATCCATGCCATGAGTGAATACAAATTCGCCCTACGCAACATCAAATGACAGTGTCGTCGGTCGCCGCTAGCAGGCAACTCGGCTACTAGAGTATGCAATTCGAGGGGAAGAGCAGTATTTATTTATTTATTTATTTGAAGGCACAACTAGAGATTGTGGGAAACAAAACCACAAATGAACTTCCAATGAGCATTCAGAGTCGAGAATGGATTAAAACACAGCAATTAAACAATAATGAAGTATGAGAAAAAGAGGTAAATACAAAACCAAGTGGCAGACAACAATTGGAGAGAATTCAGGAAACCCCTAAAGTAGAGGCAGTAGCCATCTTCTTGAAAGCGGGTAGTGACATAGTAAGGATATCTTGCCGAAGTGGTTTATTGAGATCTGAGAGTACTCTATTTGGGAAGCCGTAAAACCTGACTTGGGTTCTGGTTACCGATGGCTGGAGTTTGAAATTGCCTCCTCTTGTTCTGGACTCAACGAGAGTAAAGAAGTCTGATGAAATTAAATTGGATCTACCAGTCAGTATCTTAAAAGCCATAATCAAATCAAACTTTTTCCTCCTACTAGATAAACCAAGCAATTCGAACTGTCAACGCCTTATAATCCCATTAGGGATGCAATGGTAACTGAGACCACTGCAACGCAAAGCAAATTTACGAGTGAAATTGTTCTGAACACTTTCTAATAGATCTTTGTCTTTTTTCTTATAGAGCGAATAAACCGTAGCTCCATTTTCAAGGAGGGGGCGAACGTATGTTTTGTAAGCACGAAGCAGCGTGCTACAGTTTTTAGTCCGAAGTGCTTTGAAGAGATTATACCTATATTCTAAAATTGGCTTTGCTAACGAGTTTTTTGGAGTGCTGATTAAAAGATAACCTGTGGTTCAATAGAAAACCTAAGTCTCTAACTTCATTGACGTATTTGAGACGAATATCACCGATGCAGTAATCGGAAAATTCAGAGTTTAGACTGCCACCAATCCGAATAACGGCTGTCTTTTCCGCAGCCAGAGGGAGCTCCCAGTCTGTGGACCAGACTGTTACATGATCAATAGCTCTTTGAAGAGCAACACTATCCTCAGGTGAAACAACAGAAGAATAGATCTTAACATCATCGGCATACATACATTGTATACTTGATCAAGTTGAGAGATACCGGCAGGCAAGTCGAACGTATAAATAAGGAACAAAATTGGAAATAGAACCTCTCCTTGAGGAACACCGCTAGAAGAATGATAGACTGAGGAGAACGTTCGACCTATTCTAACTTGGTACGTACGATTTTCAAGAAAATGCTTAATCCAGGCGACAATTCTAGGATGGATGCCGACCATAAATAATTTGTGGAGCAACTTGGCATGGGGTACCTTATCGAAGGCCTTGGCAAAATCGAAATGAATTACATCAGTGGGCTTGCGCGCATCGATGGCTTTGGTCCAGTCATTTAGTGAGGAGAGCAAAGCTGTTTCTATCGACCTACCTCTCCAATCGTATAATAGTATAACCGCAATAGCACCAAAGGGACGCGTTTTTGAACACGAGTTGCGCTACGAATTATCTAACTTCAACTTGATTCTTCTTTTACAGAAGTAGTGTTCTCAAAAACGCCTTTCTTCCTCGCTCACCCCTTTCGGTGCCTTCAAAATGGTAACCACTTCTCTGCAGTATACTAATTCAGCACCGCTGCCTTTCATTCGTAGTGAAGCTATTTAAGGCCGCGGTCATACTCTGCGTGTCTGCGTTAGTTGACGCCGGCACCGGCGTCAACTAACGCAGACACGCAGAGTATGACCGCGGCCTAACGCTCACAATGCTTTCACTTATAGTCGTAAAGTGATATGGGGACATTCACTTCACTGAGGGTTCCAGTTTCCATCTATGTCTTCGAGGAATTTATTTCTGGGGTTTTATTATTGAAAATTTCATGAGAACGAATTGAAGAAATATAAAATTTTCGGAACTTATAAAATACACCAGTTAGGCTAGCGCACACTACTGCACGTAGCGTCATAGGCGTCAGTGGGTCGATCTGAATTGGTTTCTTCTATAATTTGAGTGTACCCATTACCGCAATTGAGTGTACCCATGACCGCACTATGCTCCGCCCATTATGGGTTGGTTTTCGCTCATTTTAGTTCTACGGTAACTTGGAAATGGGTCATTTTTGCCGATTTTAGGCCTGGTATCAAGGATTCGTAGTGCCCTAGCGATGAGTTTCTGTTTTAAGGACAGCCCACTCGGGGCGCGCTCAGCTCACTACGCCCAGGCCTTTGTTTATGAATTTCAGAAACTCATTCCCGACCATAATCCATCTTTCAGCCACGCTTAGGCGGTCACATTGGAACCCAATCAACTATTTTCGGTATGAACATGGAACATTCCAGTGCACGCTCCGCCCACCGTGAATGGAGCCTAACTTGGTCAATGTGTGGTCTTTACTTCTTGTCCCATGCCGTACCCATCCCAAACTTGTCCCCTTCTCCACAGACCGTTTTTCATATAATACCTATTTTCGAGATAGACGGACGGAGGGACGGACAAGCAGACAAAGCGTTTTATATATAGTAGGGATATACGTAGTAGATGATGGTCTCCGGAAGGAGCAAAACATCAAAAACCACTTCTTCCCTTGATAGAAAGAATAAAAAAGGAAGAATAAATCTAAATGAAATCTAAAGGAGGTAACCTTTAGATACTAACCCGTCCTGTTATCTCCTTGTCAATGGGGGATCCTTATTCACTTCTCAGCATGCTATCCCTTTTCCTTTTATATCTTTTTTTTTTACAAAACCACGATATGAATAGCATTGATTAGTACTAGAGCCGATTCACCTGAACAAGAGATCCAAAGTGAAGCTGGCTGAGATCTCCGATACCTGAGCAATGTTTTGAATTACGAATTCTATCGTAACTACCGTAGCCGATCGCTTCGACGGTACCGTATTCTTGTTGTAGGTCTCGTTAAATAGCTGATCAAGTACAAACTGCGACAACGAGTCATTCGACGGCTCACTGAAAGGGTATAGTTTCATTAATGAATACTAGAAATCAGTGACAAACATTTAAACCGCAAAGCAAAAAGCGTAAGGTGATGGTCGATGAAAAACTGTCCCAAGTTCTGCTACAAGATTCCTTTCACACAGAATACAAGTGTATTCAACAACTCATTGAGCTTCTCGATACTCAAAAAACTTAGAATTTTTTTTTTCAAATTGATTCCAGAAATTAACTTCAGAAATTAGTTTAGAAATCAATTAGAAGAAAAATGAATTTTAGAAATCGGAATAAAACCACTACGCCAAGTCGGTATGTCGTGTCACAATTATTGAGCGCAGAGTAAACAGGCGATTTTGTTGGTTCGGCAAAGATTTGATTCGGATCTTATAGACCTACTGTGTACACTTCACTGTATGCCATTGATTTCCGAAATTTCGCCATGAAAACCCTGTACCAATAGTTCCTTTCCAGTGTTCTGATTCGTCCCCGTAACCGATGACAGCTCCTCTCCTCGTGCTCATCACCAACATAAGGAATCGTTCACGGGAAAATGAGTTTCTGTGTTACCCATACATTCTTGCTGTATTGCTCAATAAAAGCCGCATGCAAGGTTTCACGGGAAAAAGTGAAAATCCCGTTTTCACTTTTTCGTGTGAAACTTTGCATGCCGCCCTTATTAAGCAAATACAGCATGAATATATGGGAAAGAAAGAAACTCATCTTTCCGTACACGATTTCTTCAAAAGTTATTAACTAGGGAGATCACTGAAAAGATCGAATCATTGTTTCAAAAACTGGTGCGAAAATCATAAATTGAGCCGTCTGCTTATACGATTCCAATTAAAAATGGGAGCTGAACTGTCCGAGCGGTTGCGAATAACGCTAGACCAGAGAGTGTGTCGAATTCCATATCCTAGTTGTTATTGTTTTTTTTGTACCGATGCGTTTTATGAATAAGGAGACTTGAAATAAAACCGGTCTGAAGCTATGATTCTCACAATCGCACAACCGCAAGATCACATATTTCGCCATGCTATTTCCTATCACTCATGGTTCTTTATCATTCAAACGCCGTGCGTTGCGGTTGGAAAATAGTACGCTCACGTGAGAATGCGCACGACGACACATGCGATTGCAGGAATCATGACTTTATCGTATAATGAATATAATATATATAATGAAACATATTTTATGATATGAGGATGCAAGAAAATAGAATTTAATAACACGGTCGATTAGTCATACCACATGAATCCCGGCGCGGAACAAGTTTCTCAGCCATTATTGAGGGCTGGATAAGGAGACGAAATGGAAGAAATTAGAGAAGGGAAATTCGCGGTTGTTGACCATCACTAGTCCTTCCTGCATACGCGATGTATAAGTAAATAAATAAGCAATGAAAGCGTTATAATGAAAGGAATGAAATATGGGGTTACAAAAAGTCTTCACTAGTTATTGAAAGGGGAAAATGAGGGAATTTTTCGCAAACCGTCAGTTCACTGATAGTTGTCAGAAAAACTGAAAAATTGAGCTGTGTCGACCTAATACTCAGCTACCCACTACCTGTCAACCGGCTATCCCACCGTGCCCCTTCACCTGCCATCCGATCACTTCTTTTCTGAGTCGATGGTTATTTCGTTCTGTCTTTGACCAGCAAATAAAGACCCATGCCGCGCCTCCCCCCCCCCCACCAATTAGGCTCTGAAAACTGCCAGTTTTCCATGACATATTCCAACCAAGCCAAAATTGTTCCGACCCCTCTTTACCATAGATTCTGCAGGAGCTTCGAAGGAGCTCTGCCAACAGGCCCTCGACTCCTGCTTTCTGAAGCTGTCGACGTGTATGGCAATGACTGATGTGCTCAATTCATTTCTGAGGAGAGTAACGGAAAAAATTAAGGAATGACTCCATTGCGTCTAACCACACCAACAATGTTTCATGAAAACAAAGTGACGGAACGGAACGATTACTATGAATTTTTGGGAATTTCTGATGAAAGGCAATAAACATTTTTTGTTTTTTTCATTATTATTGTGTAAAAGGAGGCGCCTACATATTCCTGCCTTCCTTGCATATATATTCGCTCTGATAGTACACTCCAAAAGCCTCGTCAAGGACTTATCTAGAGCTGAAATAGATAGAACTTACTCAGAGGTAGATGAATTGAAATCGTTGTCGGATCTACAAAGGTCTTGAATATCCAGAGATGCGGGAGGCACTGTGGACGGATACGTTGTTGGGTAATTAGTAGCCTGAAAAAAGTGCAAATCGATTACTATGAATTTTTGGGAATTTCTAATGACAAAAATACCAATTTGCAGGGCAAATAATTGTTCTTGTAAAGCGCAAGGTGATGAACAAGATTTGAGTGATAAAGTTTTTCGGGCGTTAATCAGTACTTTCCGCGGGATGCGCCGCACATTCTAGTTCCATTCAGAATCGTGATCACTGGTGAATGTGACTGGCCTATACAATGTCTTGCGATGGTCAGCCGATGTACAAGTCAGTGCTTTTATCCTCCCAGACGGGTCTGGTATCAATTTGCCGACCCCAGGAGATAGACTTGGTAGGATTGGGCGGGCGTTGGTGCGGGATTTGATCTCCGCACCATGAGAGTGGGGTGTGCGCCATCTGTCACTACACCACCTCCGCTCAAGATAATAAAAATACACGTCGTTATTGAATGTTCTACAAGAAGTTACGCATATTTGAGTGAAATTATTCACCATTACAACACTGGGTCTTATGTATTTTTGAATCCACATGAAGATGAACTGGGCTTACAAATATTTCTAAGGGTCTGATCACCTGGTGTAATTGTCTAATCAAGTTTCCTCCTCCATAAAAGGATTTAAAGGGATAAAGTTTATGGCGTCAATTAATCCCTGCAGGGATGCGCCGCGAATTCTCGTTCCGTTCAAAATCGTGATAGCAGGTGAATGCTATTCGCCCTACACAATGACTTGCGGGGGGTATAATTCAGTGTATCTACCATCTCCCCCCCCCCCCCTCAACGAGTGAGCCTGGTACCAATTCACCTACGCTGGAGGAAGGGAGGGCTTGGCTTACGTGGGCGGGCATTGATGAGGGATTTGAGCCCCGTACTATGAGAGTGGGAGTGCACGCCACCACATCACCCACTCCGCCATCGCCTTATTATTTCCCTGGGATATGCGAAAGGTTTTGAGCAACCATTTCCTGTTCACACATATTTTGGCCGCTTGTAGCGATTTGTTACAGCTGAAGTAACTACAAATATACGTCCATCGTAAAAAAAATACTCGGTCAAAATGATTCAGTGTGACTTTGCTACACGTTTGGACACTTCATTGGAAATCACCTGCCCAAGGCCCCATATCAAAGTGAACAGATTGAGTCGTTCGACGATCTCCGTCGTGTTGTGCATCATTCGCATCCGGCTCCCATTTATCTGTGAGCAAAATAATTAATCGATCTATAACATTTCATGTGATATTCCGAAAAAAACGTCTTACATCTTCTCATAAATTAATTAGCATGAGATACTTCAAGAATATTAGACGTGATACGGTTAGGTATTCGAGCAGCAACTTTACTTCTAATGCCACGGAACTGATCACGTTTCTCACAAATACTATGCAGCTCCTAAGGGAATTCGAACGGTGAGGTGCTGTAAGCAGCGATACCAAGTGATAATGAAACATATTTCGTGATATGAGGATGCAAGTAAATAGAATTCAATAACAGGTTTAGTCGATCCTACCATACTAATTCTGGTATAAAACAGGTGCCACAGCCCTAATTGAGGGCTGGTTAGGTGACGAAATGAAAGAAATGAGAAAAAAAAATGTCCTCGCTACGCATCACTTATCTTTCGCTGCATACGCTATGTATAAGTAAATTAATTAGCAATAATAGGGCGACAGCGAAGAAGAGGGAACATGGGATAACGAAAAAGTTCCACTAAGGTACACTAGGAGTCCAAGATTCCTCGACAGGGGGTCGTATTTGGGCAGGATAGGGGGATGCTGTAATTGTAGAAAGCAGCAATGGTCCCAGATTAGATGAAAAGCGGAAAGTGCCATCAGCTGACCAGGTTAGGTAAGAATGATTGATTTTGATTGATCACCACAAAAATTACAGTAATAAAATACCTAATCGTGCTATGCGATTGGCAATAGTTACTGATACGGTAGAGTTACGTAGGTTTCGGGAGGAGGGTCGTATTCGGGTCCCTGTGAAAAGGGATTGTACTGAAACAGCCATTTTCCTCGACTCCTGGCTGTGCTCTGAGTTCCACTGGTTGTTGGGAAGAAGGAAATTGGGGAAGTATCGCAAAAGCGTTTAGACTTCAGAAATTTGAAAAAAACTGAGATTCAGCGTGTTCAGCGTGAAAACTACAGGGAAATGGTGGAAAAGGAAAAAAAGAAAAAAGAGAGGAAATAAAAAGGTTAGAACCCCAGCAAACAAGGAGAACGTGGGAAGTGCTCCCATTGCCATCTTACGGTATGACGACTTCACGGTGGAAAACTGAAAATAATTTTCGAAAAAATTTGATTCAATAGGATGTTCAAAGTAACTTCAGGGTCAGCGTTGCTACTACATTATCATTGGGTGAAGGAAGGTGAAAAACATCGCAGACCGAAGCGAACAGAGTGCTTGGCGTTTCGACAAACCCACTTAGACCGCAGTCACTTCCACGTTTGCTTTGATTGGCTCGATGCCAAACGAAAATAAAAAGTGGAAAAGGCAGTTGATGCGGTTCTTGCCTTCATCTATTCAACAGAGTGACAGAGGAAGCATACCATATCGTGAATAAGGCCAGAGTAAGGATACTGGAATTATAACGGGTCAAATGTAGATTTCATGGGCAAGTAGACTTGTCTGGCCTCTGAGTCAATTCATTACTACAAAACTCTACGGAAAGAATGCTGAGCCCCAAAATGCCAGAGCCCGACCAAAAGTAAGAAGGTGATCACCCTTTTAGAATGGCCGACACCTGTCAGCGATTTGACCAGCTAATCAGCTTCTTCTTCTTCTTCTTCTTCTTCTTCAGCGTCTATCCCGCTCTGTTGCAGGGCCCGCATATCTGGACTTCCGTCTCCATTCCTCTCGATTTGTTGCGTCACCTGGATGAAGGCCGCGTTTCTTCATGTCTTGATGAAGGGTATCGGCCCATCGCTGTCTCGGTCTTCCTCTCGGCCTCTTGCCTATCACCTCCGTTTCGTATCCAATACGGGCGACGCTCTCAACATTAGCTCTAAGTACGTGGCCGAACCATCGAAGTCTTCTCTCCCGCATCTTCTCGTCGATGGGAGCGATGCCATATCGCCTTCGGATGTCCACTTTGGTCACTTTGTCAAGTCTCGTGAGACCGGAGATCCAGCGCAGCATTTTCATTTCCATAGTTCCGAGCTTTCGCTCCGTCTCTTTCGTTGCCGGCCAGGTTTCCGAGGCGTAGAGGGCGACAGGTCTTACGATTGTGCGATACACTTTTGACTTAAGCCTGTCGCCGATCTTACGGTCGCATAGGACTCCCGTTGTCGTTTTCCACTTTTTCCAAGCGGCGCTGATGCGTGAAGTGGCCTCGTGCCGAAGGTTTCCGTCTTCGCTCACTGTTGAGCCCAGGTATTTGAAGTGGCTGGCGCGAGGCATCATCTCGCCACTGATTTGGATGGAGCCAGCTTCTACAGTATCCGTCGTCAGGTATTCCGTCTTCTTGATGTTAAGTCGGAGACCGTATGGTGCCAAGCGGTCTTTCCATCTCTGAACTTGCCGCTGCAGCTCCATCTTCGTCTCTGCTGCCAACACCACATCGTCTGCGTAAAGCAGCGTCCACGGGATGGGTTGCTGCAGGTCACGGGTGATCGCGTCCATCACGATTATGAAGAGAAGAGGGGACAGGGCGGAGCCTTGGTGAACACCAACGCTGATGCAGAAATCTTTCGATGTCCCGGCAGCTGTACGAACTCTACTTTTCGTGTTGACGTAGAGGAGCTGAACCCATCGGACGATATGCTCTGGAACTCCATGTATTCTCAGTGAAAACCAGATGAGTTCGTGGGGGACTCGATCGAACGCTTTCTCGAGATCGAGGAAAGCCAAGTGAAGAGGTTTCCCTTTCTCACGATGCTTTTCCATGAGGAGCCGCACTGCATGGATGGCATCAACTGTGCCGCAGTTCTTGACGAAACCGCACTGGTTGATGCTGATGTTGATTATACCTCGAATCCGTGCGTCTACAATTCGCTCGAAAATTTTCATCGTGTGGGCGAGTAGTCGGATTGGGCGGTAGTTACTGCAGTCGGCCGGACTTCCTTTCTTCTTCCATATCGGTATCGTGACGCTGTTGCTCCACTCGGCCGGCGCACGGTTCTGCTCCACGATTTTGTTGAAGAAGTCCGCGAGCCACGGAGCAGGGTTCCAGCTGCTCTCCTTCCACACCTCCGCGGCAATGTCGTCGGGGCCGCTCGTCGCCTTCCCAGCTTTCATAGCCTTCAGTGCTGTCGCCACCTCTGATGATGTGATCCTCTGCACGGGCCCGTGGGTAGGTTCAATGGTCGGTAGCGGTGGATGCGGGAACTCTTGCGTTGGGATGCCCTCTAAATATGCTCGCCATCTCTCAAGGACACTTCTTTTGTCCGTAAGCAGAGTGCCGTCCGTGTCATTGATACCGAAAAACTTTTCAATGTCCTCCGTTTTCTGGTGTCTTGCGCGGATGAGACGGTAGACGTTTCTCTCGCCTTGCCATGTGTTCAATTTGTCGTAAAGCTCTTTCTCCTTGTCGGCCTTCGCTGCTGCCACTGTTTTCTTCGCGACTCTCCTTGCCTCGTGGTACTTTGCGAGATCAGCCGGATTTCGTGTGACAAGGTAAGCATGGTACAGTCTCTTCTTCTCTCGTACCGCCTTCTTTACGTCGTCGGTCCATATCCACGTTTTCTTGTCTATGAAGCGTCTACCCGGCTTTGTTGTCCCAAGTTCACCACATATAACGTTGCTGATTGCCGCGGTGGCCAGCTTCCACGTCTCGTCGATATCGTTTGTGACTGGTGGGAGGTGGATAAGAGGGATGACATAATCCTTCTTCTCTGTCCACTTCCACCACTTCACTCTTGCAGCTCCTGTCCTCTCCACGCGTCCTGCCCTTGGAGGGGCAACGGCCATGTCGACGACGAGCGGTCTATGCTGAGTCGCAATAGTTTCATAGGGTAGAACCTTCGCGTCGTGGACCAAACGAGCGTGTCGGCGACGGATAAGGACGAAATCGATCTGCGTCGAACAGCCTCCACTATAGTACGTTGCGAGGTGGGTTGACCGCTTCATGAAAAACGTGTTGACGATAATGAGTTCGTTTGCTTCCGCGTATTCAAGAATGCGGTCGCCATCCTCGTTTCGTATTCCGTATCCGTATCCTCCGTGTGCTCGATGGCCATCACTGGTAGAACCGACGTGTCCATTCAGGTCCCCCAACACAATGAGCGTCTCCTCCTCCGGAATGTCGTTCGTCTTCGCATCGAGCAGCTCCCAGAAGGCGTCTTTAATGACGTCGCTACATCCAGACTGTGGCGCATAGGCAGAGAAGATGTGCAGACGAGTGTTATTGACGATAACAACGATCTTCATAAGGCGGTCATCGAATCGGCAGACTTCAGCGACGGCATCTCGGTACCTCTCGGAGACGATAACACCAACGCCATTGCGCGTGCGTGTGCTTCCGAAGTAGATGATCTTGAAGCCTTCGCCGATGTCACGCGACTTGCATCCGCTCCATCTTGTCTCCTGCACTGCACACACATCAATTCTTCGCCGCTTGAGAGCATCCGCAACCTCAGCGCCTCTTCCAGTCATGCTGCCGATGTTGAGCGTCGCGAAGCGGGTGTGGTGGGCTTGCTTGTTTAATCGACGCCGCCCTTGCGTCGACACCCCTAACTGATTTGACACGACAGCCGGGTCCCGCTGTCGAGCGTCGCTTCCCGGGAACGCCGTAGCTATTCTCGAAACTCTTGGAGACATCGTCCATGTTGATGCAACATTTTGTCCATCAGCCGGCCTGTCGCCGGAAATCGTGTGTTGTCCGTGTTCAGCTCGGCTCTTCCGGTGGGAAGAGCAGTTTCCAGTGGCACCACGGGGAGGAACGGACATCGCCACTATTTGACCAGCTAATCAGCGCTGGCAACTATTCAAGAAAAGATGCATGCATCGATCGGATAAAATAAGATGGATGAAAACATGGTAATGATGGTCAGAGGAAAATAGTGGTAGTGAGGCTGAATTTCGGGTGATAACACTAAACAAAGACTTGTCCTAATGCCAACTTCCGGACTGTGATCTCAGGTCCAGGTCATAGTCAGAAGGCAATATATTGCAGGATTTATGGAAAGTCTCTTCTCAGTTTCTTCGGCATTTATGTATTCTTCAACACACTCAAGTCTGCTACTGAGCCTGCCTACAGTATGCAGTGTACAATTCATATACACAAACAAATGCCTTTGAGATTTCACATGAGGTTCATGGCACATCTCAATTTGGATTTTTAAACCGTGTTCTAAAATTTGCATCAAATTTATCAATTTATTGCACACGCAGGTGCGCTTTTACAATTGGTCATGAAATCATAATAAACGCAAAAAAAAACTTATGAGCACAGTGCAGTCTACAGTAACAACCACAGAGAGGGTAGACGAATTGTAGTTAAATTTTTGAGGCAACCAGAAAAAGACAGTGACCACTTCAGTAGTCATTGAGCAGTCAGCTCGTTTTGAGTGTTTTGAGGTTTGAAGTGAGCCGCTGGAATTCTTATAATTTTTAAAGATCAATGAGGTGATTCAAATTGGGCCTAACCCAATTGGCCCATTACGCTTAACATGCTATCGGTACCCTGTACAGCATTATGAGGTGCCATACTGCATGTGTAGTTAATCAGACCTGTACATGCGCGGACAGACTGTTTTTCTCATTATTTAATATGCTATTTATGATCATAACCGCTGGGAATATATAATTAAGTGGGAGAGATGTAAACAATGCCATCACAATGAATGTGCAGGATAATGTGACACTTATAAAAATCCTTTATAGGATGAAAGCAATATCCAGTTGGAAAATAGAGTGCAACGTATACGAATCCGTTATAGAATTATTCACTACGCAATATCAGAAAGCGAAAATTCAAAAAGTTACTACTAATTCAAGACCTCACTGATTCTGTGTGATGAGTCTTCACCTTCAGCTACACTTACTGAGAATATTGACCCCTTGAGATTACAGATGCGTAAGCAGTGATACTGTGCGCTCCCGTCGTGAGAAATTAATCAGGCTGTAAATTAAACTTAAATTCACATTGGAATAGGAGGACAGAAATAAATTCTCGAATTGAATTGATTAGCTGTTTCAAAGGAATCACAGTATGTGAAAATTTCTGAAAGGCTCTGCAATCAGAGATAACAAATGGTAGTGAAAGATAGTCAGTGATACTTGGTTGTAAATAATATAATGATTGACTACCCGGTGCGGTTCAGTGAACACTATTGTCACCATGAAACAGGTACGGAAGCTATCACACGAATCATTAAAAAATAGAACTTGGTTTGGTTAAAGGAATCGTCCACGGAAAATGCGTTTTTGTGTTACCCATACGTTTATGTTGTATTTGCCTAATGTGGGCCTCATGCAAAATTTCACGCGAAAAAATGCGAATCTGGCTGAGATACAGCACCACAAAGTGCGGTCCCAGTGGGCGGGGCCTAAGAGTAAAAGCCTCGTCCCGTGGTCCGCTGCCGTTGGGAACGGAGAGTGGGACTGTTTACGAAACTTCCTGCTCCTACAATGCGTCTCCGACCACGGCGGACGACGGAACGAGGCTTTTCTCTTAAGCCCCGCCCACTGGGACCGCACTTTGTGGTGCTGTATCTCAGCCAGATTCGCATTTTTTCGCGTGAAATTTTGCATGAGGTCCACATCAGGCAAATACAACATAAACGTATGGGTAACACAAAAACTCATTTTCCGTGGACGATTCCTTTAAATTCGCCCCATAAGCGGGATGGGCGGAGCTGGTGCAGGCAAAAACATGAATGTTAATGAGACCTATATTGAGGGTTCTACAAACAAAGTTTTGAAGGAGTTTCCTATTTTTTCCAGTTAACCAGCTGAATCGACAATGCGCTCCAGAGAACGGGCCCTTCGAAGTGTCCTTAAAAGGGCACGTGGGGCAAGGAAGTGGTCTGCACTTCCTTGCGGAACACTTCCTTCTCGACATTCAGTAAATAGCATTGATGAGAAAAAACATTCAATGCTGAAAGTATATATTAAGGGATTTCTCAGGTGAAATTACCTTAAAAGCGAGATCCCATAAAAACACAGGGTATTCATAGGCATTATTCATCATTTCAATTACCAAGAGTCCAACTCATGGGCGTATTTTTTATTTCCTCTCTTTTTGTGATTTAAATTTTTTTCAAGCCTTGTAAGGGACTTGTGGGGTAACATGGGCTCTCTCATGAGACCATTTTTCTCGAACTCCATTTGACCTATGAGTATGTAAGAATTGGGGATCACGCGTGCTCAGAATTCCCGATCAGGGCTTATAAGCTCGCTCCTTTATGGCTCCAGCATGTCTATGACTAGAATGCCACGTTTCGCCCGCGATATTCCACTCAGACGTCGAGAAATTTTTCAAAAACAAGGAAATGCGGCATTTTTGTACTCGCGGGTGAGGTATTCGCCCCAGTGCTCATGGTTACGATTGGAAGTGGAAATACATGGCGTGTACTGAATGAATTTTGAACACTACGAACTGAATTTTTCCGGGAAGTTTGAAGTGAAACGGCACCAAGAAAAATTGAAGATTGGATTTCTGGCAGCCAATGACCAAAAGTTGGAGAGGGAGAATTCCTAGATGAAGGATAATGCGGCAGAGCTAATAGTCCGTATACTCAGAGCAAATTAGGCTGCCCTTTATACTCGAAATAAATAGGTTTGAACTTTATGGTGAGGAATTATCACGTGTTGTCCGCGCCACATGATCCATACCCAGTCTGCATAATTCGATAACGAACCTTAGTCACGAATTCTACGCCATCAGGAAAGAGATGGAAGATTTACCTGATTGGGTGTGCAACATTTAGCCCTTCATCTGCTGCCTTAAGAGGTCGGGCAAGTTAGAACTGGGTAGGGGATGGCTAAAGTGTACGAAGCACATGGCCATCTACCTAGCTCCGTCTACCGTAGATGGAGCTTGCTCGGGAGTGGTCGGCGCTCAAGTTTAAGTCCTCGTTTGAGTTCTAAATATAGTCCACGCATCGAGTGAGATAAGCTAAGGTCAACCGCGATTGACCAAATTAAATAAATCAAGGCTGTTGAACATAACCGCCTCCCTTCTCTTACTGATCAGACCAGAGGGAGGTTAGAGTTTAGCCTTTGTCTAAGGGCACGTGCGAAACGAATAGAATTACTTCCTTGTTTCTCCCCCCCCCCCTAAAACTTTTAAACATGGACTCTTCGTTGATAATTATTTCCTTCTTTACTGGAGCAGCTATAGCAGTCACAACCAATTCGCATAGCCGTCTGTTTCGCGCAACGCGACGCGCCCTGGCTAGGTGCGCTGTATGTGGTTGGATCGTGAAGCGGTTAACGTGTTCTGTCGCTGAAAAAGGGTAGGATACGGTAATCGCTCCAGAACCCACCTACGCACGGCATTCCCAGCTCGCACGCATCGCCTCACATGCCGCACGCCACGGTGCTAATGATACACACCCACCCGATAAAATATGTTGGGCGGTTACCCGTGCAGGTCTGAAATTGCACTTTACGATCTCATGGTTCCATCACAAAGCAATCGACATAACCTAAAGCACATTCCTACTTTTCCACTGGGCAGAACTCCATTCACATTGCATAGTCCATTGGTATCATTACTTGGTATTTTTTTTTCTCTAAGACACCTTTTGGGTAAAGATGGTATAGTGACAGGTGGCGCGCACTCCCACTCTCAGGGCGCTGAGATCAAATCCCTCCTGGGCCAACCGAGGCTTACATCTCTTCGGGAGTGGCTCAATGGCACCAGACTCGTGTGAAAGGATAAAGCAATGTCTTGTACACTGGTTGGCACGAGCAGTGCACAGGCCAAATCCCATTCACATGCCACCACGATTCTGAATGGATCTCGAGTGCGCGGCGGATCCCAACAACGGACTAATTAGCGCCAATAACTTTGTCCTTTACGATACTTTTTGACAATTCAATTTCTATTTTCACAGTTCGTAAAGACCTGTTGCCCTTAGAGGTAGTGTGAACAGATTGATAACGAGGACTTAATTATGACAGGCAATTTTACAGAAGTTGGTGGGCGTGCTCGGATCAATATCTGCCGTCATCGAGCTGCAATCAATACACAAAGACGGTACCGGCAAATCTCCAAACGGTGACACGTCCATATGGAGGCGTGGCCGAAACAGTGGGGGTCATCGCGACCCCTATAAGTCTTAATCTTAAACAGTATCCATAATAAGACATGCACATTTGAAGAAATTGTTGGATGGCACCACGCAATGGGCGGTAATCTTTCTACAAGCACTTTGCAGAAAGTACCTTCATAGAGGATGTATCGCGTTATGTGCGATTTTCTGATACATAACGCCCTTCAGTTCAGCAATTTACTGATTCTCATGATACAATCTATCATTGTAAGGAATATTGCACTTAAAATACGATTTTCTTGAGAATTCTTAATTCAGCACTCACCCAGCTACAGCCCGCTTTATGATCTCAAATGGATAGTGTATGTGATGTGAATAATTGAAGGAATTAGCAAAGATTTGTCAAGAGTTTTCTCAAGGATCTCATATATGAGCAAAGACCACTCGAGAGTACCGATTACAATGGATCCATTCATAGTAGAAGCTTGCGACTAACAGTGAATAGCTAATTATCGCATTCTTCATGAGATTCGCATCAGATCCCTACGGGATGCTCCTATATTCTGCACAAACCATGCATACGAGGTGGCTATGTGTGAGAAAACACATAAAGGGCCAAGGAATGTACAAAGCTGCTACAAAGTGAAATAAGAAATTATTGCAATACCTGCGGAATAATCAGTATTAATATGACTTGAAAGGACGGAAAACACGTGGGGCTTTTTTCGCGGTTGGCCACGCGACGGTGAGACGGTTTACAAGCCTCATTCACTAAAAAACTGTGTAGCTTCTTCAGAAAACCAAGGAAGCACCCTTCTCGAGCGATTGTATGACATCCATACGAACCTAATCTGGGAAAAAATCAACCAAATTAGAGGTCTTTGAGAGAGGTGCTTTTTAATGTTCTTAGGAATTGTTGTTCGAGAGCTATCATAAAAGTCAGTTAGATTTTCAATGGACAGTGCTATGGAAAGAGGCCCAACTCAATATTTTGAAATCAAGCACGCACAAACATGACATTAGATATATGCCAGATAAATCAAATGTGCGCGTCATACAACTCGTACCCTTGCCTTAGATTTAAAGGCAGTGACGGGAAAGTTGGACGAATAGTGAAAATGTAATAAATATTAAAGTCGAGGTCTCAGTAATGCGATGTGAAGAAATAATGAAAGGAAATCCAAAGACCCGAAAAATAGGAGCCCCTACCACCGCTGATCCTCGACGTGCACACCTTTCCGTCAAGAGGCGGGCAGTCTGGACGAGTTTTCCATTGGCATGTTGCCAAGTCGTAACCACGAAGGGCTGTCCGGAAACAACGGCATCTATTTTCAAGAGTGAGCTTTAAGTTAAAACTGAGAAAGCGCGCCGCTATACCTTCAACCCTGTCGCTTCTCCTTGACCACTCTCACCGGGGTGGGTACAAAGTGGTACGAATGAAAGTTTTCGCACATATGGTGCGAGGAAGCAATTACGAGGTGCGAGAATCAAGGGGTCATCGGTTGCCTAAAACTTGCATTAACAGCAAGTAAGGTCAAGTAATTAAAGAATTTACCGACTAGAAAAGGGAAGTGTTATGCGGAACAAACATATATTTATGCTACAAATACATGTTTGTTCCGCTTAATACTTCCCTTTTCTAGTCAGTAAATTCACAAAGGCACATCACTTTTTGAAGAAACTGTTGGTGTTGCTAAAACTCTTGGATCACACGCTGGGATGGTTTTTCACACGAGCAGCAAAATATTTGAGGAAAATTTGATAAGAGTATCTTAAAAATGAGGCGGCACAAAAAGGATAATAGTGAATGGAGAAACTTAAAAAAATCCAACCTAAGTGACTCAGCTCCAGGTCAACAAGAAGGAAGGAGGATACTCATCCCTGAGCCCAAAAGATCCCAAGAGGTCGGATACCTTTCCTCACATCTGTAGACGAGTGTATGAGTTTCTCCCCCGGCATTTTGCTGCAAAATAACAAGTTCGTCGAATGGATGGGCATTATGCATCTCATCCATAGCGAGGTTTTTTTGGAAGGGAGCGGGGAGGGGGGGGGGTGAAATGTTTCTTTTTCTCCCTCTCATATTTTTTACTCGTATTTTTGGTTAGGAGTTGAAAAGGTGTTTGTAGAGGAGGGAAGAAATTTGTCTGGGATCCTCAACGGTCTACCTGTTTCTAGGATTTTGGAGACGCTGAGACGGTCTCTCAAAAAATCCCTTGACCGGTTTGCACTAGCTAGCAGTACAATGAATATCCATAAATGATGATCTTTGCTGTCAATGAAAGGAGAGTTGATCGTCAGTGTCGAATAGAAAACATTAGATTCCATCAAATTTACTCACACTGCAAAAGTCGGAGGTCTGCCTAGCACTTCGATAAGCAGCAGCTACAACTTCACCGTCTTCGTTAATTATGACACTGTTATATGGCTTTGGCGAATACCATGCCTACCTTGGTTAGCGGACCAATTAATTAACTTCATTTTTTCATACCCTATGATTTGAAAACAATATTCTGGGTGCTGTATTACTGGATTTCAGAATTTTAAGGTCATAGCCATTTTTCCATGTTTGATATATAGAATAATGAATTATTATTGAATTAACGTTATTATTAATATTAAAGTTTGTAATCGAAGTCATTCGACTTCTCTTCTATTTTGATACTTCCCATCTCTAGTCAGTTTAATCATTAATTACTTGACCTTACTTGCTGTTAATGCAGGTTTTGGGCAACAGATGACCTCTTGATTCTTGCACCTCGTAATTGTTTCCTCGCACCATATGTGCGAAAATTTCCATTTGTACCACTTTGTACACACCCCTCTCACCGTAGCCAATCAGTAATCATGTCGCTTGTAGGCGGGGTCTGTCAGCCAAAGGCGTCAGCTGTCAATCGCGTTGCAGTCTACAGCTCGGTGGCGGGCTTTTCTATGGGGGGGGGGGGGAGGTTTTGCCATGAACAGACTTTCCAGACCCTTTCCATGTGAGTAACTTCTTTAAGGGAATTCCCAATAACCACATTATCCATAATGCTGTCTTTAAGCGACGAAACTTCCGATATCGAGCACTTTCAAAGTGGAAGTGGCGTATCAAAAAATTCCAATGTCAAATACCGGAATAGTGCAAAGCCACTTCAACCGAGCCTTTTAAAACCTCAGATCCTTTCACTTGACATTAAACTATGAGGAAGGGTACTTGAGCATTGCCTTGCACCCATTGCTTCTTCTGATCAAATGGATTGTCCAGCTCCGCGATGTCAAACGACTCAGCTATCTTCTTCTCACATAGCTTCGTAATAAATTCAGATCATTCGACTAATTTCGTAGTAAACAAAAACCTAAAATTGTGTGAAATCTTCCCACTCCCGTCAATATCAAGCCAACTTCGTTCGAATGAAATCAAAAAACAATTTTTTTAAACTTGAGATCTAAATGATCAAAATAAACCAGCATGTGGACCAAAGGGGACCTCATCCTGTCATATATTTTGCATTTTCTACTTTAGATTTCACATCAATATGCACACTGCATAATTATTTGGAAAATAATCCGTTTTTTTGTACTACAGTGCGTTTCATAATTATAAGGTCACCCCTGAATTTCAGGTTTTCTCGACAACACTCCATTGAGGAATCTTTTCAGTCTCATAGACGGATTCCTCACCTGAAATAACCCCCGTGTCCGATTTTTGGTAGCAGTCTCGTTCACCTTATGTTTTTAATAGTGTTTTTTGTTTTTTTGCACCGTTTCATAATTATAAGGTCACCCTGAAAAAAGAAAAAAGTTAAGGCTCCGGCAGGTCTGTGATGGTAGATTTGTCTTCCAAATGCATCTTCGAGATACATATTCAATCGTCTTGTGGCTAGCTTCTATGTTCCGAGAGAAAAGCCCAGATTTGGGATTCTTGTTATGCTAGGCTCAGTTTGAGAGCCATTCTAAAAAAATCGGAAGATTCCTGTGCTCAGATCGATGACATTTGAGGGATTCGGTGTCTCAGATGTTTTTCTGGCTCTGGACTCCCATGTGAGATTATAATCATCAACGAGGAAAGGATTGTGGGGGCCACTTCCTACAGCACCTACTCCATGGACCACACTTGTTTGGAGTTAAACCATTTTTAGTCTGGAACCACAGCGTGTACAGCAGCGAGGAAGAGCAGAAACATCACTGAAGAAATAATGAAGTAGTTTCCGAGGCCTACAGCGTCCCATAAGGCGGAACGACTTCAATTCATAAAGTTGTTCTTGAGCACGGATTGAACGAAACTGAATTTTCATAGCAGTTGCACCCTGCATGCGAGTAATTCCATCCGAATTGTCCTTTTGAGTCTGAAAATACTCTATTTGTATGGTGCTGACGGGTAGAGGTAATACTAGCTTGGTCTGAGAATTGCGCCGATCTAGCCGAGCCTTGGCAATTTTTGTGGGAGAAGGGTGATGGCCTAAGTGGTTTTCGGCAATGAAGTTGCATTGAACCTTGCCTTCGAAACCTGCAGAATGGACTCCAGAGACTGTTAGAAGATTTTACGAAGAAATCAGTTGCCTTCTGGAGTCGACCGGCTCTTCATAATTGCGTCTAACATCATGACAAGGCTGTTGTTCACGTAGGTCATTCAACGGGATCGTGGTTAAAGATCCGAAATACGGACCTCCAGCCATAGATAACATGCAGTCTTGGTCTCAGCTCTATCGGGGAGATCTGAAAGACATCGCCGCAAAAATATTTACCCCAATGATTGCCAGCTCTGGGAAGCAAAGCTGCTGAAACAGGCAATTGTTGAAGACTGGAACAATATCTGTGGTGAGGCTCTTCAAAATTTCGTTTCTACTTCACCGAATCTGCTAATTAATGTCGTTCTTAAGCAGGAGGGAACCACAGATTATGAGCTCCTTCGAATCGATGTTAACTCTAGCAAATCTTCTCTTTCTTCGTGGTGACCTTATAATTATGAAACGGCACAAAAATCAGAAAATATTCATAGACAAATCGCACTAAAAGGTAATGCCATCAAAACTAGTATGGAAGGGTTTTCTGTGGTGGGGAATCTGTGAAAAATACTTGAAAAATTTTCGGCTGGCTGTGTGTTCTGAAAACCGAAAATTTGGGGGTGATTCGTTTAGGACCTACCAATTATGAAACGCACTGTACTTTTTTCATTTCCCTTCTAATATGAACCGACAAAGGCCATGCGCAATTCAATTTTGGTTTGTTTAATCCCCTATATCCTTTGGAACTCGTTCCGCTTTTTTTACTTTTATATAATTTGATTATGACATGTCTACATATATTAACTTTTAAAATGACTTCTAGATATTCAAGGCGCTATTCGTTTAGGACCTACCAATAACTGAGGATAACTGGAATGCAACCAATACTGGCTCACGCTGAAGATGGAAGTCGCAACGTTTGAAATTAAGGGTGTGAAAATTACAAGAGCCAATAAAGCTGGGTGGTAATAGAAAAGTGTTCGAAAACCTCAATTCTAGAGGCGTGCCCACGAAAGGAGGTGACGAAGGGATGGAAAGGAGGCGCAGGTCGGCGAAATATCGGTCCAGACATCACAAATATGTCGAAGTGTGCTCATCATTATGAATCTTCGGTCTATGAACATCGACGAACGTTTCCATAAAAACTATGATTGAGCCTCCAGATAGGAGCCACACTTGGTACCCAAAAAGTAAAGCTAGAGAGAGAAGCCCTGCAGATGCGCCATAAATTCAACTTTGATTTGGAGTTGCAAAGGCTGACTTCCTATTGCCCCGATTCAAAGAAATGCCAAACCAGTAGCAAGCTGATGTCAAATCAACGTTGTTATCCAAATAACTAGGTAAAAAGCAACTCCTTGACACAGGTACCCTTCTGATCCTAAGGAAGAATTTAGGGATTGACTGGTTTGTGCTAGAAGTAGTCTCGAATACCGTATAAGGTCGTTGAAGCAGCCGTATGAGAGGAGCTATTTAGTTTTCTGCCGTCAAGGGATTAAAAGGCTCATATTTCAATAGTGCAAGGATTTTGTGACTACCCCTTCCCCGAAAGACAACAGCCTTTTTTACAAACTACAAAAAGCCATCTTTTTAGGGAAAAGTGAATATTTAAAAAACTTGGTGCCATTATGTACTGGGTTAAAGCTTTGAAATCTCGACCGAGACTCCAGAGTAGACACCTGGAGACCTAAGGAAACCATTAGAGGCAATTTTCACCGCGAGATAAGTTGCTCCAAGAAAATGACGAGCAAGGTAATGAAAAACTAGCGGTAGACCGATGCAAAGGGCTCAAAGCGATAAAACTGTTGTGACCTCCTGGGCTTCAAACCTGAGAGAGCCCTAGCTGGCACGAGAGATTTATTGGAGGATATAAAGACGTCGGTAGGCTTCTCTGAGCCATTGTATAAACAACTTTCGTCGAATAAAGGAGTTTTTTTCTGCTCCACTTTCAGCCCTATATTAGTCGAAGTTCAGCAGATTTTGACGAGGTAATTCCATCCCCGAATGCGAAAACATACCTCACACTATCGCTAAACTCCGTAACAACTTCTTGCACGAGCAGGCTCGGGAGGTTCTTTCGAGTGAACATTATGTGTCACCTCAACTCGGCAAAGTTCGAGATTTCGCCACCCTCGTTCACAACCTTGCTAAGGTCTGCTCACTCTGGGTAACTGAGGAAATTCATATTGGGTGGTGTTCTTGAACAATCCGTTTTCTCTAGGTTCTCAACGACATTCGCTACTACGGACCAGAACGTGTCATTACCATTGGAACCCTTCCGGAGACGGATCTGAGACATGTAAAATGGCACTTCGGATCATAGGAGCGTAGTTCAAGAAGCAAGAGCTCTATGGCTTCCATGAACCGATGGGTCACTCTCTAGGAAGGTTCCCACAAGGAATCCACCACTGAAGCTGGCTCTGCTGTTTGAGGCGGACTGTGCTGCAGTAGGTGCTCCAGACCCCGACTGTGTCGACTGTACTGTAGGCTCCATATTTTCATGACGGTGAAAGCGGAAAGCTCAGCTTGTTCCTGCTTCTAGAAGAACATAACAGGGAAATTTTGCCCTAATTCATTTGACTCTTTCGTTACCCTCTGTTCTGTAAATTGACGGAAGTGAGCCACAGGCTAAAAGGCTCTTTTTTGGCATCCCCTATATAACAAGATTCAAAAGAACGTATTATAGCGATATCGGTCCCATACCGTGGGCCACCGAATAGCTATATTAAGTTGATAAATTCCGCGACGTTATTCATTTCTTTGAAATTTCAAGTCTATATTTCACAGCAAAATTTGAAAAAGAATTTTGTGATGTATATCAATGCAAATCGATGTATTGAGATACATATATTCAATAATCGACAATTAAAAATTCAGTGGGACTTCAAATTAGATAACAAAAAAAAAAACAAGAAAATAAGATAGAATTCATACACGGAGTAAAACTATGTGGTTTACGATTCCACGGCCTCGCTGTTCACGTTCAAGTCCAGGCGACATCCGTGGGAAAAGAGCAGTCAAAGTCCTTTTAAAAACAATCATTTTTATGGCGGACGTAGATCTTTGTCGTAGAGGAATAATTCAAATAAAATGTTGAGTTGAACTGGATGAATCCCACACACAGAAGTTTCTAGATGCTTTAAGATTGCTGAGGATGTCGTAAAAAGTAATCTTACAACCTTACGATGTCATCATTTTGATAATTGACGAAAATGATGACATCGTAAGGATCATAAGTTTGGACTAGATTGGACAGAGACAAGAGTGAAAGGTGCGAGGGATCATGTGGACCACTCCTACCTGGATAAAGGGTATGCACGGTTGCTGCAAGCCTTCGACTATTCCCTGCAACAGAAAGGAATATCTCAGATGATTCTGACGTCACAAAAGAGTTGTAGACCTCGTAGCTGCGCGGCATTGACTGGGTTTTTTGAAGCATAAATTCTGGTCATATAAGCCTTGCCACACAAAAAAGAACCCAGGATTTGAAGAGGAAAAGAAACGGGTTGCGCCATGCATCTGAATCCCATTCGGGTTTGTAGAAATGTTTGAAAGTGCTCTAATTTCACTCATCACCCATGCACACTCCCAATGCTAGATATTTTTTTCTCAAGGAGAGCAAATGTCGAGAACGAATTTTTTTTTTGAAGATTTCACCTTCGACCATGGATCAGTCTTATGCTAGTTCTAGTACCAGAAAATATAGCAAATATAGCGGAGATGAGCGCGAGGAAAAATTGTAGGAAGCCCTGAATGTTTTTTTAATCCGCGTCATAGTGTCCCTTCGTCACAAAGGTGACGCAGCATACAAGTTTAGAGTAAATTCGTGCACGCAAATCACATCACAGGATGAGCATGAGCCACCAGTTCACTGAAAAGTCATGTCCGAAGTGCGAGAGATTTCGTGGAAAGATCAGAAGCCAAAAAACGATCAGAAATATTTTGTTATGGAGCGCCTTTTATCAGCTGGAAATCGACTTGGAACACCGATCCTTGCCAGCTTGCAGTTTTTTGAATAGTTCAGAGTCAAGTCGCCGCCAAACTCCGCGGTTTCGCGATCCTACGACTCTGCTTGCGCCTCTGACACTTTGCGATGCCACAGCTTCGCGCGCTGAGGGCGCGACATGAGTCGGAAGTATGATGGCAACTTGAGGGCGCGTTCATACTTTGCGCACCGTCGCCGCCAGTGCCGGCGGCGATACGCAAAGTATGAAACCAGCGTAACTCTTGCGAGGGTGAGACGTAAACTATTAAGTTTTTCGTGTCGAAAAATTGTAGATCCCAGTGGAATAAATCTCGCGTTTTTCCAAGGCCCTTGCAAAATGATAAACCTGCCTGCAATGGGTGTAAAGCATAAAAATCGGCCAAAGTCATTATATAGTCCACATTCCCACAAGGATCTCATTGCGATGGATGAAATATGGATGAATGGTATATCTTGAAGGACGCATCCCACACAGGAATCTTTTTAATCCTCCCCTGGCATCTTGCCACTCAAAAGCCAATACGAATCGTACTTGCACAACTCCTTCCCAAAGATTAAAGAATCACATTCAAGAAAATCCACCGTATTCAGGATTGGTATCAAATAGCACTGGGCACGTAGAAGGGGTGGGTTTGGCTAGTGGCAGTGTGCAGAGACCCCTAGTGGTGGGCCGGGTGTATATCGCTAGGACAGAAACGTCGCGTGCCCGTGTTCGGCACGCGGCGGGATGGCGCGAGCTATGCGCGCCGTATTGGTTGAGTCCTGAAGCGATTACGCCTAGAATGAGGCGTAGAGCACCGTCATCGCTTCAAGACCCATCCAATAAGGCGCGCATAGCTCGCACCATCTCGTCGCATGCCGAACACGGCCACGCGACGTTTCTGTCCTAGCGATATACACCCGTGGTGGGCCCAACTCCGGATGGCTGATGAGTAATGCATCAAAGCGAAGCATATGGCTATTTGAGGCCCCGCCCAATTGATCAGCATGACAGTCTCGAACGCTCTTTGAGAGACTCAGGTAAGCTTGTTCATTGATTTAAGGCGAAGTGATTTCTATGATATTTAATCTCAAATTCGACATCCCAATAATAAATCGATGCTACCGATGCCGCTCTCGGTTTCGGAGCACGGATCAATAAGAGCAGGAGCAAGAATATAAAATAAAGTAATAGTTATGTACCACGGTTTCAATAGTATAATGCTTTCGATAGAAAAATTCAAGCACACCATTTTGCAGATCAATAGACAGTAGTAGGCTAAGGAAGGAGGAAAATTTTAGGAAGTTTATCGGCTCCAAAAACACTTGCAGCGTAGGATCAGACCTAAAAACTACTTACCAAAAACCGAACTTCGTTATCGTGGGCCACGTCATGGCACAGCTACGACGATGTCAACGACGACGTCAAGGCGTCCATGCCGGCGATGAGATGCAAATTGTGCCATCCGCTGGCGATGGCTGTCAACGCTTTCACAATCACGACTCCATCATTTGTATTCATGGGGAATTCTTTGATAGAGCGGAATGAATCATTGTTCGAGAAAATTTGTTGTAGCAGTTCAATTACAGATAAAGATGGAAAGTAAAGTCCTACCGTTTTTTTAAACGGCAGACCAGGTTTCCAGAAGGCAATCCCAAGGAAAAGGGTCTGCTTGAGGGACAGGAATCTTCGAATCAAAAAATATCGCTGTTATTCCAGATCCTGATTTTTACTATTTATATTCCGAGAAACTTTATAAAAAATTGAAAATTTCATGGCAGTTAAGTTCATTGGAGGGCCGGATAGCACCACCCCGCACCAGTCACTTCACACCCATGAAATGGTTACCAATCTTGTAAAGTTGGGAGGACTACGATCACACAAGAACCAAGGAGTGTGTGTGGGGTAAGACGAATGACACACTTCCAAACACCATCGACAGCTAAAGGACAACTTCCGGAACGTACAATGAAATCGCAACATAACTGTTTATTCAACTGAAAAAGGCCACAATCACCATCAAAAAACGATTGTTGGTTGACGACTGAAATTTTTCGACAAACTGGGACTTATAGAAATCGTTGACCTTGAAACTCGCGAATTTAAATCCAATATTGAAGTTCACCGATACATCTGAGACTAAGCCAAAACGACCAGTAATGCAAAAAATGACTGAAAAGAAGATTCAACAAGCAACACTGTAACAATATGTAGGAGCTTCATTAGAACTCTATTTACAATTCAATTTTTCAAAAGTCAAATCAAGACAGTGATGAAAAATGAAGTAAACCTGCGAAGGGGGACTGAGCTGTCTTATTTACATAAACCTAAAACCATTCCTCGGTTGTATGACCAGCCAGGACTGAACTATGACTATACTTCATTTTGGACGGCTGGAACAAAAGGAAAAAAGGAAACTACTTAATCAAAACCTAATCTAATATCTAACCTGACACAACGGCACCTCCATCACTGTACAACTATTAACACTATATCACTTAGCGGTATGAAATAAACAACGGGACGCATTAAAAATTGTGCTAATACTAATCTGTACTCGGTCCTATCCAGAATCAGCTTCAGTCGGGACTTCCTTTTGTCCTTTCAGGTCACTCTTCATTCGTTCAGACTCAAGCTTAAGCTCTAGTAACTGTCTCAGCTGTTCTTCGGCAAAACTGTCTAGATTCTCCGGATCCAAATCCTGAAACACTTTTAATGAGTTGCTGTTCGTTCCAGAGACCACACGCCACTTTCAAACATAAAAACAAGAAACAAGGCCACCATATCATCAGTAGCAATTCAAGTACGAAGAGATGTTCCATGCGGCCCTGGACCCTTTAACGGATTCTCCACAAGTTTTTCACCTCATATAGCATTTTCCAGTTTGCCCCTTACATCACCACTAAAAATTCAGTAAAATTACAACCTATGGTTTCAATTTGGCACGCGACCTATGGACGGAGGATGTAGGACTGCTGGAATTGACACAAGCTACTCAAGCCAATACTTCTCCCTCCTTACTATCCTACCGTTCGTTGAGACCTAAATAAGCGAACTTTCTGCAAGCGGTTCGCAAATTTTCAAATTAATAACTGCCTTTAGACCTTAAGCGCGTTAGGTGGCTTGTAGAAAGTGCATTCAGAGATGGTAAAGCACGTTGAAGTCTCACCTTGCCAATGAAGCCTTTAACGATACCAGACGTGGACAGTTGCTTCGACAAAGTCGTACAGTAACTCTGAAAAAAAAAAACTCATAAGGAATGAATGGGACATGAGCAAAAAAGATTTTCCAAATAAATGATGCAAGATTCAACTGAAAGCCATGAGAAAAGTCGAATTGCTTCGTGTGACACAAGATTCTTTACTTAACATAACCATTACACTACTGCCAGTAAGGAGAACGATAAAAACGTTTGCATGATGATGAATCGTAGACCACCACACCCACCATACAAACTTCCCAACATCGCACTCATTATAAAAGAGGGTAAGCCAGAATATACAAAACTCAAGCCGTCAGAAGAAATCTATTTCCATGCTCTCTAGATCCCCGAGAAATGTAAAAACAATGTTGATTCGACATACATCACCACTCACCGTCCATTCATTGAGGAATATAGAAGTGTGTTCTGGACTAGCATCCTTATGCCGACGGAATTCATCTTTCACGTACGAATCGCCCATCAACCGAGCTGGCGGTGGTAAACCACAGTGGAGTCTGAATGAAGTGCTCTCAACATCTCAACTCCAACAGAATTGCCCTACCCAGAATCTATGAGCTTCAAAACTCTCCATTTTAAAGCTACTAAGATGGTCAAAACAAATACGATACAACACTGTCGTGAAGTAGGATCTTGTCGAGATTATAAGCGCAACAAAAACACCCCCGAGATGGACGGTGCGACCAAAGGAGATGAAAACGTTTAGAACTTCAAAACATGCATCAAGTACCACCGCCCATCCAAAAAGAAGAGAGGCAAAAAGGTCGACAAGAGTTGCAAAAATGTTTCCTTTCTCCTGATCACTCAGCCAGAAGGAAGCCAAAACTTCAAAAATCAAATCGAAGAGAAATACGATAAGTTATTAAAAACAGTCACTTAGCATTCACCTCAATATACGCTTATACAAGTAAAGAGGGTATAGTTCCGGCTTCGCCAACGCCTTCACAGCTCTTCTTGCTGACATGTTTGCAACTCCTTAAAAATCGCGCAATTTTCAACCTACAAATAAGATAACAGAACTATTGGAACAACAAACAACTGTTATAAAAATGGCAGTGGTAAAAAGACCATAGAGAAATATGAGTCTTTACTGAAACGGTTTATTACACCCATATGAGGCTAGAACAAGCATTGTGGAATACATGTAAACAGCAACAAAGAGCAACTGAAAGCAAAGAAATGAAAAAAAATCACAACTCTTGGCACTAAGTATAAGGATGAAGCATGAAAGAGCATTTGCTGACTCATCTACAGCTGAAAGGGCCTACATTAAATTCATTATACAGTTCTAAAAAAGCATCTGGAGAGAGCACCTTGCAAGTTGCAAAAGCACCTTGAAAACTCGAATTTCTTAGTACGGTGACCTTTAAACATAGTGACGACAACATCAAAAACTGACCTGATCTGTGTTCAAATGTAGTTTAAAGAAGTCTACAAAAAAATGGTAGAAAAAAAAGAATCTCTAAGCAAGGAAATTCATAAAATGTGCCAGTTCTAAGTATACGGCAACATAAGAGACGATCCCCAAAGAGATATACAAAGCTCATATTCCATCTCACCCAATGTAGTTTGTTTAAATCATAACGTACCACGTGCAACAGATGGTGTTGCACGAGATTTGAACCACTTTTTTGGTTCATGATTGCTCTTCTACTGTGACACTACCCTTTTAGTTGTACAAAATATCAATTGGTTCAGAATTGGTGTTAAAACACAAAACCATTTTTACAATGGTACAATGTCTGATAGATATGTTGTTCTCCATATTCGGAAGAGTATCCCAACAGCTCTTTAAGAAATTGACGCTTTCATACGACCAGAAAGAAAAGGCCCTGAATGGCCAAGTGTAATACGTGGCGTTGCCCGAGAAATTCTAAAGAACAAAAACAGCCTCGGTCCGTTACGTTTAAGCGGAATTTCACGTCAACTCACTTTTTTGTAAATAAAAGTTGACGTCTTTAACACAAAGTATCCTGACAATTCAAGAAGAACGCTTTTGAGGAGAAGAAAGCAACCGTGGTATGACGATCTGCAAGAAAAACTTTGAATATATGTAGTTCTGATCTCAATTCCCCGGTCACTTTTTTTAAACCACAGGGAATGCTACGTTCACAGAAGGTTTCAAAATCATTGCAAATATGAGTTTTCACTATAGAAAAAAGAAACTGTACAGTGTTGCTCCTTACCTCCTTCACAACTTCATCACTGCCTTCTCGTCTCAGCACAACACGAGTCAAAGGCTTCATGACGATTTCAGATGAAGGGCTATGGAACTCTTTGCCAGCGACTGCTAAAACACTAAATATGTAGATCCCATAAGACAAAGAAATACGAACTGCAAAAGAATCCAATAAATTCATCAAATAAATTACGAGTTAAGTAATCAAATGATGAATGGGTTTATATTTTGGGCGAAGGTGATAAAGTGCCAAATGGCGCGCACTCCATTCATCTCGAACAGTGATCACATCCAGCAAATGCCCTCTGAAGCCAACAAGGCATCCATTTCTAAGGAGTGGGTTAACTGATACCAATCTCTTCTCATATGATAAAAGTGTTGACTTGTACACCGACTGATCCCGGAGCCATTGCATGGCGTGAATAGCATTCACATGCCACCATGATTCTGAATACGAGTAGAATGCGGGAGCATCCCCAAGAGGTAACGAAGGAAACTTTAACACATCACTCATCTGGATAGGCCTTTACCGTAAATTGGTGGAGGAGTGTCATACCCTGGAATTTACTCAACACAAAATAGGATCATAGAGATAGTTACGTGCCAATTATACATAGGATAAAAAAGAGTTACCCTATTTCACGGCATTTTCATGCCTCTACGATAGGAATCTCTATCTCCTCTATTACTCCCATCTCTGCACGACCCACCCACGCCCTGTCCCTTACAAGACAGAGCTTCTCCAGGTCAACTTCAAGAACTATAAACAATAAAAGCAGTTTCACAGAATAAACAGAGGAATATCGAACTCACAGAAGCAAAATAACAGTTATATCAAAAAATGACTAAAAACGAAAGCCAAAAACAATTTGACCTTGATTTGTCAACTTTCTAACTTTCTGTGTATCACAAGTACTTCTTGTGGTGACTTGAAATGGTTCCACGTCATCACTGATAACCTGCAAGTAAAAGCGTAGTATTACACCTTTGCACATGCAGCAAAAACTAACAATTTTTATAAAAATTGTAAAAATTCACCTCGCACTGTTCTGCTACAGCGATATCGTTTTCATAAGAGTACGTACAATCCTGAGCAAAATATCCTCGTTCTAATGGTTCGACTTTGACAGGTTGTAGCCGCCAATGAACGGATGTTGGAGACTCCTCCGAACTGCTTGGCCAAACATCCTGAGGATGAAACACTTTCAAAGTCACCATTAACAAGAAGAAAAAGAATAAAAAGGGTACATTCACGATTTTAGACGTTCCCATAAGTGAATGAGTAGAACTCACCACTCCATACGACAAGAGATCGTTCTCAGGCACCCGACCCAATAGGCCCTTTTCAGCAGCTTCTATCTTTCGGATATACATTTCTTTGAGGTTGTGTTGCTCACGAGCTTTACTGTAAAGATTAAGATAAAACGGATCATTCAAAAGCAAGCATGACTGTGAGCCATACTTGCCACTACCGTAAAATTACGAATTAAGGAGGAGGAGGCCATTTTGGGCCAGGGCATCTATATGCACATTCCACCGTACACGAAAGAGGGCAGTAAAGATGGGGGAATCAAATAAAAAATGTCAGGGACATTTGGTACAAATGAAAACAGCGCCGCAATTCTTTTGTCCCATCGTGAACCTGTAAATAGAGCTAATTTTCAAGCGCCCACCTGAAATGCTTCTGAATCGTTGTACGAGGAATTTTGAAGTGACGAGCAGCCTGCGTCACAGTCATCGTTCCGAGCATCACCTGTTTCACAGCTTCACAAAGCACACTGCGTGTATAATATCCGCGTCTTCTGTAATCCATTTTGTAAAAATTGATGTGCTCAGTACATAATACTCCCAAAAATAATACTCACACTTTACCAGGCAGTTGAGGAGGTGGTACAGTTGCTTCAAACACATGGAATCCCATGAATCTTCAGGGCTCACCTCTGAAGTATATCAATCGCTTTAGAGTAATTGAAGTGGGAGGGGGGGGGGGAGGAGAGAGACGCAAATTTTTCAACGAAGTCGAAGATTCTTTCCCTCCCTAGGCTCAGGCTGAAACATATGAGAAAGATGCTTTGGCATAATATGGGAGGAGGGAATATGAATTCTAGCCTAAGCGTAGGAAAAGAAGGAGCTTCGACGTCGGTGGAAAGTGGCGCCCCCCCCCTGACATTAATTGACCCCGGGTCAAATAAAGTCGGGGAGAGACGCAATTTTGCGTTGACGTCAAAGCTCCTTTCCCTCCCTAGGCTTAGGCTAAAATTTTAACCCCTCCTCCCACATGAAAAAGCATCTGTCAAAGCACAGGTTTCATCAGCCCTAGCCTAAGCCTACCTAGGGAGGGAAAGAATCTCTGACGTGAGTGAAAATTTTGCGTCTCCCCTCCCCCCCCCCCCCCCCCCCCCGACTTTATTTGTCCCTTGACCCCATCTTAATCTATGAAATGCGACAGTTTACGGGACCCGAGAGAGGAACAAACTTGGTTTTTGTTAATTGAAGCAATAATATGTCGAAATGGCGTATAGGCGTCAAATAAAATACGTCGGCAAGGGCACTGCGGAGTCTCCTCTTGCTTACCGTAATCCTGTTGCACCAGTGGCGACGCTCTTGACAACTAGGACAAAAGAATGTCAGAAAATTCTGAAAAAAAGGAGTAAGTGTGAACACTCTGATACGGGAACCTATACCGACATGGAAAGAGGATCTCACCGCCGGTCAAGAAAAATTCACAGTGTAACTAGTACCTCTAATAAACCACTTATGAGATCGACTATCCGTAAACTATTATCACACTGCATACTTATTTTGAAAGGCATTCTGTGCTGAAGCACCTGTTACTGTGGATTCTCTTCACCACGCGAAGCAAGCAATACTTTTCGGCAAAAGGCAGAAACCCAATCATTTCGTCATTCTTCCGGGCTATATCCGATCGCCCTTGGAACAGAAGGCATCTTTGAAGAGGTGTTAAACTAACAAAGCCATTAACTTTCTTCACCACAGCTCTGCCTGATATTTCAACCTAATCCAGTAGTTAAAGCGCAAACAGACCTTGGAAAACTAGCATTGCATAGATCGGTATGCAGCTTGAGTATTCTAAGGTTTACTCATATGTATGTGACCATGTTATAACTACCAAGCATCTATACTTCTCAAGCTGCAAGATGTCTCCACTCTATTTCATTCCTCGCTCTTCGGAAATGCAGGCGGATTACCCCGTAAACGACCCTTTACCTTTCAACGAAAATATCGATCTTCCCTAAAAACGTCAGGTGTTGTCACAAAAACTCTACCGTACCGACTTGTTGTATATTCCAGCGCCATAACCAGAGTCTCATCGTTAAAAAATTTCGATTGAGCTTTTAACATCCAGATTAAAGTCCAAAAAGTTGCAAATAATCTCAGCGCTTGAGAATCATCAAACTAGAGCAACATTTATCACTTTTACAGGAACAAATAAAACAAAATTCAGCAAAAAAAACTTGTTAAAGATCAACAGCCTACACGTATTAAAAAGGACAGAAACAGCCATAGAAATCAAAACGAAGGAACAAAAAGTGATACGTATCAGAATAGGAAATATGTCGCACACAAAATGCGATATCATCCAAGTAGGACTATCCAAAATTAAACATAACACATCACAGAACAACAAACAGTACTTTACACTTGAAAGGGAGCTGTCCTTAATGACAGAGAGCTCCTGTAAAACCTAATCCCAACGCATGGTAATAGTGTGAAGGAAAGGATGTGTTAATCATTAAAACGTGGCTGCAGTACGCATTTGTCCGGTTTCAACTTCAGCTGTGCTGGAAACACATGAAAACACCCAAATGAAACATGGGCTATTTCAGTTTCGCGGAGTATCACTAGAGTTTGAGAGCAAGAGTTTCAAATCACAAATATATCATTGAACAGCGAAAAAATTACCTCAGCCACTGAATGGGGAGCGAGACGGCAGGAGGAATCCATAGGGCAGGGCTCTCCAAAAAACAGGGACAAGAAAGTCAAAAACAGAAAATTCACAGCGGAAAAAACAAACAAAAACTGTGCGACTAAAAGTAGAACAGTGTGCAGCAGAACGGAAGACTTCCCAAAATCCAAAGCTAAAGTTCGACTTCATCATCGTCTAGGATAACAAAGCAATCCTCTCCTAGCTCTTCCTCTTCTGGTGCATATGCAGCCTGGTGGGCCTAAAACTGCACGGACTTGAGAGAGAGAGAGATAGATGGATAACGTAGTGGAGCATTTCGGCACAAACTGCAGCTTCTCCAGAGATCTACTATTCATAATTGGGTGTTGATAAGATAAATATTCAATCTGGATTAAAATAAATAAGTAATTGGACTGCCTGCACAGAATAACGATTCTCTGACCACTACTTCAACGCAGAAGATTTCAGCCAGGCAATCTAACTGCTGTCGCTCAATTCCCAATGGAAAAATGGAAAAATCTTACCGAAGGGAACCCATTTGATTTATGCCCATTGATTTGATCCTGCCGTTGACGCTTTGCAGATGTAGGACTTTGTGGAGAAGCGTTCAGTGACGCACGTTTGGAAGGCTGAAACTTCATTACACATATCTATGACAGACTGCTTCGATTTATCCTAAGCGAGAAACGAAAAAATGGAAAAATCTTCTGAACTCACCAATTTTTTCGTGTCAGGGCTTTTGACAGAATGACCAGCGCTACGAACACCGGCAGCAATAGCAGCTCTATAAGCTCGCTTTTCTTCCTTAAAATTCATGACTCTCGAAATTAACATTAATTCACAAAAGTTCTACAGCGCTACCTCGACAGCAGCTAGACGTTTCGCTCTGATACTGTCTCGTCTTTGCCGTAATTTACGGTTAGCTATGCCATCATTTGAGTCCTGGAAATTCAATTCAATTTATAGATCCCTGTTGAAAGGGCAAATTAATTTGGTCAACACAACAGTTTGTTTACCTCATTCTCTGCGTTCTCTTCTTCTTCCTCACTATTATCACAACAATCAGCGCAGTGCCATTCGCAGTTAACCTTGAAGAAGAAAAGGGAATGGGCAATCAGAAGGAGACATGAAGAGAATGACCCACTTTCTTTGGAACTTTTCCAAGAGGAGGATCAAGGCAACCGATATGGTAATACTCGTGGCAAGAGTCACATCCAATCATCAAGTGTTGGTCACTTGCCTGAAAAACCCTGTAAAATGACTACTAAAAAGAAAATTACTAGAACCGCATAGAACTAAAATAGACACAAGATAAATCACGGCGTTTCCTTTTACGCCTAGCGCAAACCATTGAACAAACAAACAACAGATAAAAGGAGAATGCAGTGAAAATGCAAAACATTCGCACCGAGCAAGATTCGAACCTACGCGGGCAAAGCCCAATTGCTTTCTAGTCAATCTCCTTAACCACTCGGACATCGGTGAACATGCACTTCGCGCCAAATGTCTCCTAGGGAGACTAAACCAGTGCTGCTGATTTAACCCTCTTTCCGCTTCATTATAGCAAAATGGTAACAAGTAACAAAGCCATGAAAAATTGAAGCGGGAGAAGGACACTGCAGTGAAAATGCAAAACATTCGCACCGAGCAGGATTCGAACCTACGCGGGCAGAGCCCAATTGATTTCTAGTCAATCTCCTTAACCACTCGGACATCGGTGCACATGCACTTCACGCAAAATGTCCCCTAGGAAGACTAAACCAGTGCCTGCTGATTTAACCCTCTTTCCGCTTCATTATAGCAAAACGGTAACAAACAAAGCCATGAAAAATTGAAGCGGGAGAAGGACACTGCAGTGAAGATGCAAAACATTCGCACCGAGCAGGATTCGAACCTACGCGGGCAGAGCCCAATTGATTTCTAGTCAATCTCCTTAACCACTCGGACATCGGTGCACATGCACTACATCATAAGCGTGAAGGCCTTGATTCAATTGATCCATTGCTTACAACAGCTCGCTAAAGCCGATCGAAATTCCTCATCATTGTTGCGTAAACTAGCACTTTTACATCGCAAAAAGAAAACAAAGCGATAGAAAGATTTCATGCTAAAAAATGCAAAACATTCGCACCGAGCAGGATTCGAACCTACGCGGGCAGAGCCCAATTGATTTCTAGTCAATCTCCTTAACCACTCGGCCATCGGTGCACATGCACTACATCATAAGCGTGAAGGCCTTGATTCAATTGATCCATTGCTTACAACAGCTCGCTAAAGCCGATCGAAATTCCTCATCATTGTCGCGTAAACTAGCACTTTTACATCGCAAAAAGAAAACAAAGCGATAGAAAGATTTCATGCTAGAAATGCAAAACATTCGCACCGAGCAGGATTCGAACCTACGCGGGCAAAGCCCAATTGATTTCTAGTCAATCTCCTTAACCACTCGGACATCGGTGCACAGACGGCGCGCCCGATGAATGCTTTACAACATCGCACCATGTACCACCGACCTTGCTACACTCTTTGCATACATGAATCGACACTTCTTTCTTCAATTTTGGCGGTGGAGTTTCAGCGCGATTTGGATCATCTCTCACAGGACGATCAAGCCTGAACGTAGTAACATTGACATTAGCACAGCAAAAAACATGATTATAGATTACATTTAACACTTATTCTTTTACAAAATACAATGAATGCAAATGTGAGCACAAAAACTCACGTTTTACCACTGCCGGTACTTTCATTTGAAAGCGGACAATGTGTGGCGATTTTCTTGGCGCCAAGACTCATTAGCGCACGATGGAATGCAATTGCCAGCTGCTTTCTTTGCTCACTTCGCACCCTCGCCATTTCTCCAACTTGTTCCTTCTGAAACTTGCTTTTACAATTGAAGAGCGCAACTGGTACCCTCGCTCCGACCAGCTCAGGAAAGGCGGACCATGGAATTTATTCGTGCGGCTATGAGTTTCTGAAGTCGAAAAGATACAAAGCCGTTGATTTTCCATGGCATTGATGCAAGTAAGCATACACAAAATAAGGAAAGTGAGTTAAAGTTCTTAATCGAATAGAGTGGTCAATGTCCATGGGTCTCTTTACGACCTTATGACACGACGTTGAGCTACAATCTTATAGTTTATTTTTTAAGCTCCTTCAGAAGTTTCTTTGATCTTCTTCTTTTACAAAGAGCGTGATTCATGGAAAAATTTGGTTCTTGAATTATTGAGGTTCTAAACGAGGGGTAAATAACGATCATGGAGCACAGTTTTTGTGGTTACTCTGGATACAATCAATACAAAAATAGTGTTTGCATTTGCTGCAACGGGTACGACTCTTCTAGCATGAGATGTAGTGATACGCGTCCTTAATTTTTGCTTATTTCTTTATAGCAGCAGACCCATCGCCAGCGAACATTCATCTTATGCTAGCATAATTCATCTAGTCTTGAGTGGAGGCGTTCACATTGGCTTCATCGCAATATAGTAATGACCCTACAAACTCCAGTTTGTGATCATTCAATTTGATTTAATAGCACAAAATCCACTAGTTGACCACCGCAGTCCGTTTCAAGAACTGGAAGAAACATAATACACCATATTTTTCTCATAAACGGTGTATAAGATGCCATGTGGTCACTCAAATTCACAAGCCCTTTCGTCTGATTGTAGTCCTCCAATCAGTGAAGGTCTACAACCAGACCAAAGGGTTTGTGGATTTGAGGTTTGATTAAGTCACTTTCATCAAGAAAGGCAACCATTCTTATCTTGAACGAGAAAGCTCAACACAAGCATGGTCTGTATTATGATAAATACAGCTAAAAAGTTAATTACAACGCGAAAAGATAGAAAATGAAAGTTCCTCGGAAACAGGTGTATCCGTGGAACCATGTGACAAACGTCGAGACACACACTGAGCGTGATAATCGCGCGCGGTCCCACGCGCCAGATAAGTGGTAAAGGCGCGATCGTCAAAGGGTTAGTATAACTCATTCAACTATGCTGCCACTACTACAAGTCGAAAAGGTGATTGAGCGCTACCGAGCATTCAGAAGTAGAGGCAAACAGTGTACAAGGTAGTGTTTAATCATCAAATAGCCAATGAGAGCCTAACTAACCGACCCCGAGTGAACAGAAGAGCCATCTGACTCAAGCGCTAGAAGAAATGACGGCGATAACACTGTCCCTGTCTACATTTACGCGCGCCTATTATAATTAACAACAATTACGTCAGCCATCCTCAAAGTTTTACGACTGCAACCTCACAAGGTGATGAAGGAAGTACTGACCAATTTCAGCTTGGTGACTTGGGCATCAAGCTGTTCCTTCAGAGCAACCATTGAATCATTGATACCTTGTAATTTTTGCTCTTCCGCTGCTATCACAATTCTCTCACGGTTGTCCAGATACCTTGACAACAAATCTGGTTAGGAGCACCTATGTTCATAACCATAACACGTCAGCAGATATAAACAAGCTTCGGAATAACAAAAGTTATCACTCACTCGAAGAACTGTGTAGAAAAACCAGGACTAAGGAATGGAATAGTGTCACCTGACACCCTCGTAAATTCCTAAGATAGTCTAGAACATTCTACACGAATCCAACAAACAGCTTGATCAAACCTTTCTGAATTGCTCTGGCTCCACTCCACTTATCTCTGCCTTTTCCTGAAACCACTCGAAAAACTCCGGAGAGGTTGTCAAATGGCGTGCCCGACGAGCTTTCTTTTCATGCTGAAAAAAATACAAATAAAGTAGCAGCAGATCGATTCGTCGGAGCTCCACTACCTTATCATGGAACGCTTCCGGAAGACAGATGGTGACTCCAATCAACGACTGGAATTGCTTTTCATATCTTTCTCTAGCTCTTAGTCTCTTACGCTCTTCTCTTTCAGAAAGCATATTTTTGCCAACCATCCATAGTCGACGTTCTTCTTGTGCTAAGAAGCGTGCAGCCCTTCAATGACTCTTACTGCATCACAACAGGACACATCAACAATGAATAACCGCAAAAATAATTCAGAATACGGTGAGACACTCAACCACCTGCACTATTACAGCGACTCAGAACTGTAAAAACTCACGCTTGCCTCTTCACTCGCACATCATCAGGATTGGAGTGTTGCCGACAGTTGATATAGCGAGGCTCGACCGTGTGATGGTCACCACGCCGATGTGAGCCACCACCACTGGCATGGTCAACATCCTCACTATGGTCCACTAATAATCCGAGCCTAAGGGTTCATTAATTTTTCATGAGAATATTCCCTTTTCCATTTCCATAAAGAATCGGCAACTTCGATCGAATTACCTCTGAGCACAGGTTATGTGGTAGTACTGTTTACACAGCCCAATTTCGCATCGAGTTGTGACACCCAGCCGCGCTTCCAAGACGTCAGTACAACCACTGCAACTCTGAAATGAAAAGATTTACACCGATGAAGCGCAACAAAAAAACTAAAATATCAAAGCAAAATAAACAAGTAAACGGTGGAAAAACTGGATATAATAAACAATAGAGGGCAAAAACAAATAGTTAAAATAAAATGGTAGGGTGCGAGATACTTTACTGATCCCTCGTCCTCTGCACTTGGAGTTGACTTTTTAGTTTACACCCATTCAGGCAAATCGATTTTTCGGCTTGGTAAGCTGGCAAATACCGCAATTATTGGTCTTCGGATCTTCAAACCCGAAGAGTGATTTATAGAGCTCTAAATCGTATGATTGGAATACCATGTGCTCCGATCTCCAATTTTCTCTATTGCCCGGTCCAGGAAAAGTAACGGTTTTACTTTAAGCTATGAGCCAAGAGATTTCAAAGACGGTGTCATGCCACCCGTATAAATGTGACGACCTGTAAAGACCGTCGGCCCCTTTCTAGGCAATCTGAAATTAGGCGTTTTGGTTGATATTAAGAAAGACATTAGTAAGCACATGGTAAACGAAAACGCAGTAGCAACCAACCTTACGCCCGAAATTTCGATGATCCATCTCCTGCCAGCTGATAGCACCGAGGTGATCGATGTCTCCAAAGGTAACTCCATGAGTGTAGAGGGCGCAAACGAGGTGAACCCAACGACCACCAACATCTAATCAATTTTTAAGCAAAGAAGAAACATTACAGCAGAATAAAACAAGTAAAACAACATTCAGATATACCAGATCTCTTCATCGCTCCATATCTGGAAGGACAAAGTTCACAATAAGGAGGCTCATTGAACCCATATATGCACGGTTCGCAAAACCACGGCTCCATAGACGAGGTGGACTGCGAGCTTTCACTATCTTCACTAACATCTAGTGATGGATAGCACGACTCGTGCACAGTCAGACCACATCTAAACAATGGAATTTCAGAATACCGAAACCTCAAAACATTTCAAGGCAGTGAACTAAGCGACGATCAACAAGTAAATTTCATATACGTGACCCAAAACGGCTAAAAAAGTTAAACTCACTTATCGCACCGCATGACCTCTTCATTTTTAGCAATCTCAGAGAGGTTCAAGCATAAACCACAAATAGGCGGGTGCTAAAAGAATTGAAAATCAAAACAACCCGGCAAGTTGAACGGAGTTATGTTCCCAGTGACTTATCACTCACAGGTGAGCAAAAACACAAACACTATAAAACTACATTGGCACTGGCTTTAGTGCATACCGAATTTTTTAAAAATTCACTCATTCACTCACGTTCAAGTTTTCAGCTGCAGCAGCTGTGTGCAGTGCCGCATTCTGTAATAGTAGACCGTTAGCAGAATAGCCATAAAAATCCAGCTACTTCCGAAACTCACCTCGTCATGCATCCCTTGACCATCTTCATTTTCTTCATCATCATCAGCGCCCTCATCATCAGTTGAGCTAGTTGAATCGTCGTTCGAACCGCTCTCACCGGATTCAGAACCCTCGGTAGAGTCAGGATCGTGTTCTGCTGAAAACAGGAGAATAGGCTTCCTTATTCACCTCTGGCGATCTGTAGATAAAGTGGTTAGAGAGTACTGTCTTCAAAACACTACTACGCTGCAAATAGTAGCAAAGCGCATCTCAATGCGTAGCGGCAGTCAATAATATTCAAAAATTGAAGGGAGTTCGAAAACCCTTGTAGCTAAAAATTAAAAAGAAATAATAAAAACGGTACCTATAAAATCTTCATCATCTTCTTCATCGTCAGCAGCTGGCAACACCAGATCGAGTACAGCTGCCGTCGGTTTTATTTGCCGTTTTCCAGGAGCACGGCAGCCTACGAAGAAACAATAAGTAGAAAAAAGTTGACAGAGGATGATTATAATTGGATTGCACCCCAAGATGATCCTTTGAAAAGGACTATACCCGTTAATCATTCTAAGAATGATATTATTCAGGATAGATCAACGTAAGAAATGTGGCCAAAAATGGTCGTATAACATCTGCTCATAAAGTCACCACCGTGCCGTCATGAAACACCGTACTGTTAGTGTTGTAGACGTTCAACACTGACCTCAGAAGTCGTTTGAAGAGGAAAAATTCACTTACGTCGAAAACACGAAAACGAGAACATATTAGCAATTTTTGTGTATTTTTGCGTCAGACGTATGTTAACAGACTGCGGCAACATAAGGAAAAAATTGAGATTACTATCCCTGCCGCGTAAATATTCAGCTTTCCAAGCCCTATCCTCGATACCATTGGTCATTTCAGGTCATTGAATGGGCAAATAGCTAAACTAATACGCCGCCGTAATATCATTACAAGAAACCAGCTGTCAGCAACGCCCTCAATTACTCATCAGACCCATCATGGGCATGCTCTAGAACTCGTAAAAATTTGAAACATAGATCTAGAGAAAATAAGTTCCTGGAGAAGTTCGTCAAATGAGGTTTTACCCGTCAAAAATCGAAGAAACATAGCAAAAGATATGCCTGATGAAGTAAGCAAACTGAAGCTACCTTCCATCTCTTCTATTTTCTCCACTCTCCTCACATTTTTTCGGATCTTACATTTATACCATAACGGAAAAATGAAAACTTCCGAGAATTTTGTCTTTCACTAGAATTTCTAAGGAATTCTTCCTGTCACAGTAGGACTGATCATGATCCTCCTAATGCACGGCAAGACCAAGCCCCTGCCTACGAATAGGCTAGGGGGAACTAGCAAACATTATCTAATTATTCCAAAATCTTCTTCTTCATCACGAATCTTCATTTTGATTTCTCTACTGTGTTGATTCTATTGCCTTGTTGTCGGATACGACACTGATATCAAAAACCAGTTGAGCTTTCGCATGGTACTGCGCGAATAACACGATAGAATTATGTGATTGGAAATGACCGATACTGACCAATCCATGTCGAAGATATCGAATGATTCCACACTGAGATAAGCGCAGTACTGAGCATTACCTCTACTAGTATCTCTATCAATCACTATTCGGAATCTCACACAGTTTATCGTTTGTAACTACTAATATCGATGTAGAAGTATTTTCCTTTGCTGAGCATTAGGTACCCGAGCCTTGTTGTGGTGAGCTTGCCATGCACACCATGTCTACCACTTTTCGAAAGTTCATATGGTGGTGGTCGATACCCTTCCTTACAGCTGATATGGCATTAGTCACCAGTAAGGTCTCCGTATCAACCTACAACACACCTATGGTGGCAACACTGCGCTGCCAATCGAAGGAGCGAGACACTCCCCTCTGATCCTCCCTAACAAATCTTATCAGTCAATATCAATTCGGTTCACCCATCATTGATGTTCGCCTGCCACCACACACGACACCTGTAAATATCAAGGCTCGAGGGTCAACCGGAAAAGCCTTCCGGGTTTGGTCGCTTTCAGAAATGAAAGCCGCTTATCAGTTTTTATCAGCACTTGTCAGTTCGATTCACCCATAACGAGTGTCTCCGTACCACCCTGAAAACGCAGCGGATTGAGTGACATTCGCCTTCCAACGCTCTTTATTAATTCTTATGGGTTGTTATCGGTTTAGATCTCCGCCGTTTATGTTCCCCTACCACCTTCTGCATAATTTGCAAAATTCAGGCCCCTATCGTTGATGCGGCGCGAGATTCAAATTTCGTGACAACAGGCGACATGGCGGATTATTTATGGTAGTATAAGGTAAATATCCGTAGAGTTTCTCATTGTTTTGCTGCATGTATGCTGTGGAACACCTTCTCGCGCATAAATAAATAAATAGATAAATAATGCGTGGATATCGAAAGAGTATCCTTCTTCAAGAGTGCTTTCAGTGTTGTACTACTATTTATACATTCAGGAACACACCCCATGCGTCAGACTAACAGCCCACCCATCTGTTGTTGCAAATAATAGACATAGACGCAGAGGGATTTGTGGCCACTCGTAGATTAATCGGTTGCATCCCTCATAAGAGGCGCTTTTTACGATAGCCTCAGCAATATTGGATGAAGTAATTGGAAAAGGCTATTTTAAAGGGTACTGGAGTATCAGACATATTTTAACAATTAGAAGAATGAAGCTGTAGTTTTTCTCCGTCAAACCTTGACATCAAATCGACAGCTGATGAAAAGGAAACAAACGCATGAAAGATGACGTCAACTAGAAGTTGGTAATAAAAAAAGAACTAAATCAAAAACGCAACAAAAGCTCACAAAAACTATTGATTAAATAGGAATTATAGGGCCTTAACATTTTCCATGCAAGCGCAACGTCTGAGAAGTCGAATTTCAAAAAATTATAAAATATACTAAGAAAATGGATCCTGTTTGTAGAAGGTGTGACCACAGCCACGACATCACTGTTGATAGTGATCTCGACTGTTCTACGGTAGCTATTAGTTAATAATTAGTTTTCAAAAATTTCATTTTAATTTCAGAGAAACTGAGAAACTGCAAACTGTACTTCAAGACTGACTCGAAATTCAAAAATTTTTTAATAAAATGTTTATCGCACACACATATAACCAGCTTCTTCAACCAGCGAAGTGTACTAAATTATGGGCAAAACGAAACTTTGCGTAGCTCAATGAGCTCTAAAAACGCAGAAGTACAACTATTTAACCAGATGTTACGCAGGAAAGTGAGTCATGGGCTCGCAGCGCATGGTTCTGAAGTGCACTTCTACCTATAAAAGGTGAGGCTTTATTGAACAGGAACGCGACTAAGGACACTAAAAATTACTACTTCGCAAAAATACGTTTAGGAAACATAGAGCCTTTGATAACGTGTAGGAGGCCTCAACTTCTGGACAATTTCGACATCTAAGAAGAGTAAAGATCATGAGGAAAATTTAATAGGTTTCGAAGCGTAAGTGTAGGTCTCAGAAAAAAAAATCCAGGTTCAATCAATTTAGAAAGATTTCATCAATTTCACCTCTGGGAGGTTTCAGAAGAGCATCTCTCAATGAAACTGTTGATAGCTGTTTTTGATCCCAGACCTCAAATGGGAGGTGTAAGATAAGTCAAATGAATAAACATAATTAATTTTATGAGGAATGCCGTAGCGTGGAAAAATCGCGCATGCCGCCATGACTAAGGCGAGCACTAATTCAGTGTAGCAACGAGGCAGAAGTTCACGTGGGAAGTCAACATTTAGCATTGAGTGAAATTTATTCTAGAAGATGTGAGGATAACTGATCAGAAAATTCAGAGCTTTGAATTACATGCGGATTACCTCATGAGGAAATTTCAACAGACCTCGTCAGGGAGTGCTCAAATACTAATAGTAGAGCGTGAGAAATTGTTGAGATGAAACATACTTGGACAGTTGGTACAACGTTCTTATTCCGAGAGCATATGGGCTTATAGCACGCAATACCCAGAGAAAGATTTGATAGCATTTACTGTGCACAACTTCAAAACTGGTCTCGAGGCGAGCTACATCGGCAGTTTGTAGATGATTTCAGAGTTGGATGAAGAAGGAAGCTCGAAGAAAACTTTGGATATGCTGATTATGGCTTGAGAATAAAGAGGAACCTTGACGATTATTACATACAACGTTTCCATTTGATCTATAAAATGATCTACAAGATTCAAATCAGCGCGGCGGCAAATAACGAGAACAGGTGTTTCATTGCGAAATATCGACGGGTACTCACTTGTGTAGTTGAAAAAGCTTTTGCGTTCGGCCTCGGTCATTTCGAAGTGGCTGACTTCAGATGAACTGTAGATGGCACTTCACGAAAGAGATCTATGGAAGTGGTCGGAGCAAGGAGGCTGGAGAGTTGCCCACTGGCTTGCGGTTGCGTCGCGGTCGTTCGTGGCAAGACCACCCCGGCCGCGATAAACAACACCGCCTCGGCGAGCAGAGAACGTGATCGTTGACCAGTAAGTGTGGGTGATGTTTTTCAGTTGTTTGGTTTTTCATTCCGGTTCCTTTCGAGCTTTTATTCGCGGGTTCTCTTCATGGCCATACAGTTTATATAATGGAAAGTTATGGGGGCCATTATGCGAGTAAAGGCAGTGATATTCGCCGGAAGAACTGACGACTTTACTTGCTTGTTAGTCATCGTATGGCAACAAAGTGCGCTGCAAAAGTTTGTCAAAGGAACCCGGGAAGTTTTTAAAGTTTCAAAATTCTCTCTTGAGTGTTCTAAGGTTTGCAGACTTCTTTGACTTCTAGATAAAGATCTGGATCTTCATATTTTGTTAGACTTTATGCAGGGGCTTCGAAAGAGCAAGTTTCTTATTGTGATATTACTTCATTAATACAGAAATATCTCTTTTTTCTGATTTGATAGGCTTTTTTATGGAAAGAAAACAGAAGTTTACTGTGCACGTTAGATCGTCTCAAACTTCATGATATTTACATCTTTTGAGTTCTCTAGAAGTACCATATTTTTCTTACATAGATCCAGGCTATACTTTAGGAGCTTCAAAATTTGCCAATACATAAGGCCTCTTTGTCAGACCACATGTTTCCTGAAAGGACTAGAAAATTAAAATGTAGGTGAATCGTCTTGAACTTTATAACATTTCCATTCACTCGACCCATGTGGATAAACATTTTCAAGAGCACATCGAAATTACTGCGAATTACCAGTTACAGAACGGCTCCATAAGCTCGTTTGCTTGCAAATTGCTACTGTAGTCATTGAGTATCAGTCAGGTTTTCGACGTTAATTCAAGAAGACCTCAAGGAAACTGCAAGTTCAACAAATTACGAGAAATCCACTAATATTTTTCTTAAATCTAAATTTTTCGAAACTGAATTAGATATTTTCGTTCAGTGCCTCGCCTGGCGTAGGGTGGGGCTAAGCTAACTTCATGTGTGCGCAGCACTATTTCAGATGGACGATGAGATGCCAACAATCGAATAAACAAATACATCAAATGATGTTTCATGTATATATAAAAAGAGTGGAAATTCGACCATGCTCTGAAAGCATTATATGGTGTTGATTTCTACAGCATTACATTACTTTCACATCACGATAGCCAATGCTGTCTGACTCATACCCTTTATAAAAGATTGTTGTAATATTTTCCAATAATAACCTCTGAATGACCTGAACTATACTGAGTTCCTAGGCATTTTTGGGGGATTTCTCAAGGACTACTCAAAAGCGAAAAGTGCGAATGGAATCAGACATAACTGAAGCAAGAGGGTAATAACAGAATCAAATTTACAGGTGTGTAGACCAAACACGCTCTTACCGTAGCTTGTTACACCTTCACAGCCAGTTAGGCATTGTTCAGAGTTCGCGATTCAGGCAGAAGGAAAAAAATGCATCAATTAAGATACGAAAATATCAAGTGGTTCAGGCGATCGCGCGACTCGCGTGATTCAAGTAGAAGGGACAAGATACGTATCGATTAAGTGAATGCTACCCCTGAATCGCGACTGAACACTGTCTCAAGCTTGCGCACATGCTTTATCAGCAAGGCAACTGCCATTATACTGGTACAGAAGTAGTTACAGACATCAAACAGCATTGATGGTACCATGGATAATCAAGGCTTAATTGTGAAAGCTAGAGCGGATACCTGTTGTAAGAAAGACAGCGATGCTGTTGTACGGATCCATTGCGACAAGATGTGGTGAAAATCTGCGAGAAAAGAGATAATGAATGTCTTTGAAAGCAAGAATGAATACCGTCGTGAGTGCACGGAAGGCAATCAGCTGCTCAATCTGAGAAGGAAGAAGGTTAGACAAGCATCCCTCAAAGTTGTAAGTTCAGAATGTAACAGGAGTGCACTGTCAACAAAACTGTTCCTAGCCACTTATAATAAATCTATCCAAACCTATTTAGAATCAAAACGCAGCTCTATACTAACAAATACCCTGAAAATGCTGGAAATGTTGGAAATCGTTTCAAATTTCGAAATACATTGCGTTTAGTCGGGGGTACGTGTGCACTCGATATCAAAGTACATTTAACTTGGCGCCTAATCTTGACTACGAGACGTTTGTATATTAAGTAATGGCGATGGTCACGGTAATGCTGATAAGTGATGATCTCATAATGATGATAAGATGGCAGAGATCACTACTCACACTGGTACGGGTGCAATTAATGCGGCTGTTTCATTCATATAAAAGGATATCAGCTGTTCGTCAAACATCTTGCCACACATATGATTAGAAATGTCTGCAAAAAAAAAGTTCTTTTTGCAATTATTTAGACATAAGAAATGCGAGAAGACAATTCCATAATCGGTTACATCCCCACAGGCCACTAGAAAATGTTTATTTATGAAAGTATGAATATTTTGAACCAAAGATTTGCAAGCCATGCGGAAACAGTTTCGAAGATGCTCAAGAACACAAGGTCATTAGCAGTACAGGTATTCTGATCTTCACCCACAGTACCTTATAACACTAAATTGTGATTATTGCAACTATACGTATTTGTTCTCTAAGCAGGCGTATAATGGTTCGTATAGCAGTCTCGTGTACCTCTGCATCGTGGAGGAAGCAGACAGTGCATAGCAAACTGAGTGTTCTTCAGGACCATCCAACTAGGTCACCGCGCCACGCGCCGATGTACCTTGCTGGTTACTTGTGAAATATCCACGCGCTCGGGGCACAGCCATGCTGCTCCTGGAGTGAAATGACCTAGCTGGGCAGTCCCAACGCACATCCTAGAACGTTCCTCCCTTGTATTGCTGTGGATGTGGTACAGTGGCAAGTATTACTGTAGCTGGGACGATGCGGCTCTGTACCACGTGTAATCTTGTCTCAATCACTGCCCCTGTTGGTGGAAATTTTTTGTGGCCTATCGATTGCTGCACACTAACCATATTCTGATTGAAGAGCATTATTGATGAGATCACTGATAGTGCGATACGACTTCACGTCTGAAGACCACAGAGGTAAAAATATCAGATTCGACTGGATCGTTAAATGAGGTATCTTGAGCATGCATAGATACCACATTCCGTAATTCATCACTGTAAATTTGCCCTGCTTGTGAAATGAAGTTTACGGGCTAACAATAACTATTTCAACTTTGAGACTCTCCGGTGCTTTTTGGCATTTTCAAAATCGACGGAAGTTGCTTTCCATGTGAGTTTACCTTCAGAATGAAATCTAATAGTTATGGGCTGCCGTAGAAAGTGCTCTATTCAATATAACCCAAACTACGCCATATGTAGTATATACACTCCATTTCGGAGCGCCTGATAAGGTGTGGCCTGCGAACTTGGATGAAAGTGTATCAAACTCTCTCAACCCGCCCCACTTAATTTTCGCTCTTGCCATGCACTCTCACTCTCGCCACTCACCCATGTCCGTAAGTCACGCCCAACCAAGCGCTCCGAAATGGAGTGTATTTCCTTTAGTAAGCCACTACTAATTATTCCCACAAGCTAACTAGTAGGAAACATAGATATAATGTAGTATGTCCGCCTACATTCTTCTGTAGAAATACTTAGTGAAATGTATTTTTGTAGAGGTTTCTGTACGTAAAGTGGTAATAATTCTTTGTTACGCGTATAGTTATCCATTGGTCACCAACCAAATTGGTGCATCGGCCATTGGAATAACACAAGATTCCTGCTTTTCTCCGCGAGTCCTCACACGAGGATCCAAAGAAGCCAGCGATTCACTCTTTTGCGCTAGCTCTCTTGAGGGGGAGAATAGTTTCACTGCTCTTCTTTGCGAGTCCTCCCCGGAGGAGCCGGGTGGTTTGCAAGCGTTCCGACCATTGTTACAGGAGTCAGATCGCCAGTGCTGTGTGAAGGGTAATTCACTATGTAATGTGCGAAATTAACCATTCCTAAGAGACTAAAACATCGTATTATGGACTGTTACAGTCCATAGCTTCAAACTTCATCATAGATCGTATCCTTTCAGTTAGAAATTGCATTTAATTGAAGATGCAGTAACCTAATCATTTAAGTAACAGATACCCAAATTTATTACATATTTAACTTCACAATTATCTGCTTTCATTCTTCGGCCCCAATCTTTGGCAGACCAGGTACATAGCCAAGATCTTGAAATCAATAGTAAACCAATCGTTTGGTGAAGTAAGGCCGCTTTCATACTTTGCGCACCGACGCCGTCACCTGCGTCGATTTGACGCCGTCACCGGCGGTATGAGTACGCGTAAAGTATGAAAGCGGCCTAAGCCCACTCATGGGTGACATGACCCAACAACACACCCGGAGGAACCAGAAGAACAAAACCCAAGTTCTTCTCTGCGCGTCTTGTACGTAACGTGGTAATAAAACGTTTGTTACTTGTAGAGCAGAAATATGTATCCTTCCCGAATGATTTACGAGTTGCTGCACAAACTTGTACTTTTATGGGAAAAATTTTTGTTTGAAAAAAGCGACATCACTTGAGGAATGACCCAGTAGTATAAGGGCTATGCGGTTTCCTTTCAGAATCAATTAGTAGATGGAATTCGCTTGGGATGTTAATGCATTCGATTTACATAAAATAATTTCTTTGCTATAATAAATTATGACGAATAGTCACACAATCCATCGTTCATGGAGCATTAATCAAGCAGGAGTGACGCGCTTCTGTATGTTGCGAAATTCGAGAATAATAGAAGTAGTGAATGCCTTTGCAGATAATTCATCAGGAAACCGCTAATACGCATTTTATAACTATATATCCGATAGTTCAGCAGCATAGCATTAGGCCACAGTCAGAACTCGCGATTTTGAGACTTTGCGGTATCACGGCCAGGGTCAAGCGTGGCGTCGAGAGAAATTTCAGAAAATACGACCCCTCCCCCCACCTTCTTCAGGTTCCGCTATTTCTACGCAACCAATGCATCAAGGGGATTAAGAACCTGTAGTAAAAAGAAATCAGGCCAAACTCCTAAGGATGCGTTCATACTTTGCGCATCGACGCCGTCGCCGCCGATGCCGACGTGACTGACGTCGCCACGGTGCCGGCGTCAAACTGACGCAGCATTTGCCTTCCGTAGACTACGGCGTCAATAGATAATGCGCACCGTTTGCAAAACGCTCGATCCAACCACACTACAGCATGGTGATCGTGGCGAGAGCCCAGGAATTCAAATACGAATGTGGCGTAGTATGGCACTATGCCAAGATTCAAAATCGAAATCGTAGACTCTCGTCACGACCACTATACTGTAGTGTGGTTGGGTCGAGCGTTTTGCAAACGGTGCGCATTATCAATTGACGCCGTCTTCTGCGGCAGCCAAATGGTTGCGTCAGTTTGACGCCGCCGTCGCCGGTGTGGGTGCGCAAAGTATGAACGCGGCCTAACAAAATAAGAGAAGCAAGAACCTGACAAACTGAGTACTTATATTCCGAAACAAGAGCGTCTAAGAGAAATAATACCCAATAAAATTAAGGACTTATATTCCGAAACGAAAGAGGTGCCGAACATGCGTAACGTGCCCGTTCTCTGACGACAGAAGGCTTAATAGTCATGCAAGCGATGGGGCAGGGATAAAGGATGAAAAAACAAGAATAGAAACTTAGAAACTAAATAGGAACCATGTAATATGCTCCACTGCGCCCCATACCAAATTTGGACATTTTCTGAATACGTGAAATCTTGCTTAGACTCCACTTCAAAGCACGTTGACCGGTTTTCTTGAGATAAGTTCCTTGGATCAATCTGTTTGCCGCTTGGTATCCCTAATGGTTGCGTAGTCCTCGATATGGGTATCCGGTCGAGGAAATTTTGAAAAATTTCAAAGTGTTGCACTTTAAATCGTCATATCTTCCTAGAAACTAAACCTTATGAGTGCTGTTTTCTTATCCGGGGTCTGCAAGGTTGCCGCTTTCAAAAGATTACTTGAACATTACCATATCTTTGGAGTGAAAGAAGTTATTTCGAGGGAAGCCAGTACAGGAAAATTGTTTTCGTTGGGGTTGCTAGATCTTTCCACGAATCTTTGGAAAAAAGATTCATTGTGTCCGCTACGCTCCCGGTACGCATCTTCTGCTCTCAGAAGACCAACGAAAGGGTGGTTGGCTTCTTCTAACCTCGCTGCAAGATGCATGAGTATTTCCTTCCCATCCTCAGTGAATAAAAACGCTTTTCCGGTCCGCATAGTGGCTCGCTAGCAGAGCAAGTACTTTCAGTTGTTGTGGGATATGAAAACAGCCCACATCAGCTAATTTTTCGTTTTCATCCCATAGGTTCTGGAGTATTCAACCACGATGGTACCTGTGGTAGATACCGCTTCCCACAGTTAGTGGGTGAATTTGTCGGAGGTGTCTGTGTAGGTGGTTTTGGTGCCAGCGGACCAATGAAATGGTTATCGGCATTGGCCGGCTGCGTTGTGGATCGCGCCATGCATGAGGTTTCCATTATGATTAATTTAAATACTACTTTCGGATTCGAACCCAGTTAGTCAGTTTTATCACATCTCCTCCCTTACACTTTGGACCTCAGCCTGAGAAATTCCGTTGATCACTGCCTACCTCGATGACTACGACCATCTCTCATCCCAGCAAACCAAATAAGACCCTCCCCTGTCGAGGATTCCTCGACGGAGGCTCAACTCCGCTGCGGCTTCGCACGCGAAGTTGCGGCACTGCACAACCTCAAGGTGGTGGTATCGCGTACGAAAGTGCGAAGTCGCAAAACCGCAATATCGCGGAGTGTAGCGGCAACCAAAGCAGGAATTAGGCGGTTAAAGAATGTTTCCGCCATTACATTCTCTGCAATCAATTTAATATGTAACTTGCCGATGCACGAAACCATTATAATATCCATCAGCAACGTATCATTAAATAAGCATAGGCTAACTCCAAATTTGCGGCTGCCGAGAATAAAATAAGGGCTTTTGATGTGTATATAAAGGAAGATGGGACCTATTTTCATCAGTCTTGACTGGTTTCATTTAAGTAATATTTTCGAACATTGCAACAAATTCTGATATTACAGATGAAATTCGCCATCGTTTCCATTGCTGCTGTGTTGGCAATCAGCTTCCACTGTACACTTGGGCACATGGTTCACACCAGTAAACTGGTGTTCAAAGGCAACATGGATGTGCAACAGACCCACGACGGTGCTCACTCCGATAACGAAGCCGGCAGCAGTGTTAACCCTTCCGAAGAAAACAGCGAATCTGACAACGACGACCACATCCCTGACATCAGCAACAACGAAGGCAACCACAATAGCATCGATTTACGCAACATCGACGAGAAAACTCATGACCATAACAAAAATAGTATGCTTGACAATTACTATTAGGTCTGTGCAGAATAAATGGCCAAAACGGAACACTTTTTTCAAAACGCCATAACTTCGCTCAGGCACAACTTTATTTGTCGAAATAAAAAAACATTCAAATCTACACAACCTTGCCAACGATCTGGTAAAGAAAATATGCCATCATGATCAAATTCTGAATTGCGAAAATTGATGAAGTCAACGATGGCATTTCCAACATGCATCGTTTCGGCGAACTTCTTCTGGCGCAGGTTTGCATCGAAAACCGGGAAAAAGTGGTAATCCGTCAGGAATAGGTCTGGGGAATAAGGGGGGCAGGGAGCGTCTCGATCAGTTTCTGCCGGGTGACTTGCGAACTGTGGGGTTTTGCGTTGTTTTGCGCACCCAGTAAAAAATGATGCAGTTAGGCATCGAGCCTCTCCCTCACCCCCCTTATTCCCCAGACCTATCCCTGACGGATTACCACTTTTTCCGGGTTCCCGATGCAAACCTGCGGCAGAAAAATTATGCACGGTAAAAATGCCATTCTTGACTTTATTGATTCTAGCAATCCAGAATTTGATCATGATGACATATTTTCTTCAACGGATCGTTGGCGAAATTCTGTAGATTCGAATGGTTTTTATTTCAACAAGTAAACTTGTGTCTGAGCGAAGTTATGGCCAGTTTTGTTTTGGCCATTTATTCTGCACAGACCTAATATTATTGTTATTCTGAAAATGACGGGCCTATGACATGCTACACTGGCGAAGAATTTTTGAAAAAATTTGATTTATCGAAATGTAATATTGACGACCTCCGAGGGCAGTTCGCTACCTTGTTCAAATATCGAAAACATCGCGGTGCTTTATTGAAACATGAAAAAGCATTGAAACCAGCTGGACGTGTGAAGAAGTGCTCATGTGAAGTTTCTGCTTACAATTAGTACCATTCAAGTCTGAAGGAGGCAATAAATGTTCCCATGATTGTTGTTGTTCGAGAGCACTACAAAGCATCTAATGTTTACAATTTTTTTCATTGCTTTGTTCTTCCTACTCACTTGCAAAATTTCCAATGGTGTCGGAAACACACTTCGCACAGCTTTCTTCCCTTATTCCTTTGCTGGATTGTGTGACCGTTTCATAAGTCCTGATTCGATGCCAGCAGTCGATTACCCACTACCGGCAACCACGACATTATTGCGATACGCCCTATTTTTAGTGAGCGAGCGAACCATGTCCACTATATGGGAGTTGCGTCGTCTATCTGTACATCCGTCCCTCCGTACGTCTGTCGCAAAATTAGACATTACTTAAAAAAACTTGTAGCAATGGGGCAAGTTCGTTATGGGCAGGGCATGGCACAAGAAGGTAGGAGCACACATGAACCAAGTAAGTGTCGCAAAGTGCGACTTTTCCCAGATTTTTCCAGATTCCCAGGCAAGTAGCTATGTTTACATTTTTGGGAAGATTTCATTCTAGCAAATGCATGAGAAACCTAGTTCTCAAAACATAGATTTCTTGGAGGAAAATTATGTTTACAGGGGAAGAGTTAATGGTCTCAATATCCACGTAATCGCGCTGTATATAAGCTTCACAGTACTATCTCGGGGGACGGAGCAAAGCTGAGCTGAGCTGAGCCGAGATTCTTCTATTCCTCCTCGATCGCCCTTAAGGCCTACAATCAATACCAACGATCATCTGCTCCGCTTCGAGCACACCGCATTTTCATAGCCTCGGCCTTCTCGCCACCGATCAGTGAGCCGATAAGCTCGGCTGCCCCACGCTGTGTGCTTCGACGACGACTGCAGGCTAGTCGTCTTTTGATTCATCTTACCTGGTCTATTCATTTGCTGCTGTATACTCATTCAGGCCACATCCCCCACTGGACGGTCCGGCAATATTCGGTCGACGGTTTGGATTCAATACCCGGTCAACGACTGTATTCAATACTCGGTCAACTACGCAAGGAAGCTGGTAGTTGACCATTCAACTCCCTGTTTGGGTTCTGCGACACGATTACTCTGTTCAGGCAGCGTCCAATCAATAACTTGACACCCGTCAGTTTTCCCGCTCCGAACCGAAGGACCCCTGCTTTTCGGTGAACTCATCGGTGGACGGCGAACGAAGCGGCGTCACTATTTCGCTGGTGATCGTGATATTCGTATCTGAATAAACTATATTAGACCCGCGTGGCACTATCCAAAAGGCGAACAGACTCCACAGTAAGCACCCGAGTGCACGCTCCGTCCACTGTACTTGGGTATTTGGTACTTGAATCGGAAATTCTTTAGCCATGAGTTTTCGAAAAACATGAAAGGGGCTCGGACTCCGTAGGCTGAGCGCACCCAAATAGGCGGTATTGTAACAATAATTCATATCTCTGTTCCAACACAGGCTGAAGGCTAGAAAAAGATCGCTACAAATGACCAACATCCAAACTAGTTAGCTAAATAGGAAGAAAAGTCATAGCAGCTAGCGCTGTGAGGGGAAGTAAAATTTCATCAGTGGGCGGAGCTTTTCCATTAGCGGGCGGAGTTAAACAAAAAGATCGTAGTGTTGTTGCGAAAGTCTGGGAGCGGGAAAGATGATCAAACGTGAGAGACAAATGGTGCTCAAGTGGGCGGAGCCAGAATCGAAATATGCGCAACACCATGTGGAATGGTATTGAGACTAGAAAAGTTCTGTAATATGTAAGGGGAAGGACCAACTATTGGACTACACCAAAAGATGAACGCAACTCACAAGGGAAATCCCAAAGATTATCGTGTCATGAAGACTCATGCATTTGAAAATTATGTGACCTATTTCAAGGAATGCAATCTGGATATTCTCATGAAGGTGTTATTAAAAATGTCGAGTGAGAGAATGCTGATAGTTTTACTACAAGGATGCTGAGTTATGGGCAAAAGCTTCGGTGCCGGACGGGACTCGAACCCGCACTTCATCCTTTCCGGGGATATGTGCTAATCCATTACACTACCGACACCACCTTCACCTTAACTCAGCTCTCTGAATGGTATATTTACCATAGCTTATCAGCACTCACACGTATAACGTGTTGAGCCGGTTGGCCAATATCAACTGATAGTTTTGTCTGAAATCCGCAGGTAACTAGTAAAGGGGAGCAGTAAGCCAATTTTGAAGTTTAGGGGAAACTCGTTTTTTCACCAACGAGTCTACTGGTCCTGTAGAGCAGTTGTAGAGCTGCGTATAAACCAAATTCAATCCAGATTACGCGATGTTTCACAACCCCCGTCCCCATTCATCATACAGATGTGTAGTATGACATGTGAAGCGAAAAACAGTTGAGGACGGAAGCTTCTTTCAAATTCTAGCATAAACGTAAATGCTGAAACAATGCTGATAGGTAGGAAAGGATCCCGACTAAGGAGTTGAAATCTTGCCTATATGGCGTCGCAGTAGCAACAATATTACGCTTAGAGCAGTTTGCAGCTGTGATACTCATTTTAGCGTGTAATGGGCACAAGATTAAAATGGGAACACTTTCGCAAAGTTCTGCCTTACACTTGTTGTGAAGTGCTTTATTCATTAAAAACTGTGCCCAAAGTGTGTCTAAATGTAGCGGTACTCTGATTTCGTGACAGTGGAGTAGATTCGGTTGTAGGTTATCACGGGTGCCATGTCCAAGTCCGATTTGAGCACAGTCTTGGGATCCTTTGAGCAGAACCTGAAAAAAGTTTCTATGTAAGTTTAATTTGTGCATGCGGAAATCGCGACTCCGTACGTTGCTGTAAGGCGCACCTGTGACCAGAAAGTAGCTGGTCGGAATGTGTTTTGATTTCAACACCAGCATATGTGCAGCCATCTACGGCAACGCCTTCAGTGAAACTTAGCATTTTCACTTCGATCTTTCTGTAACTGTAGATACTCATACATACAAAATTTGCTCATTTCAAGAGCTATGTCCCAGACTATTGCTAAGGAAAGAGAACGTCAAAAGGAAGAACTCACTAATCATCGTGGTGGTTCCGAATGGGCCTCCCGTAGAGCGACTTGCGGAGCTACAGATGAGCTTGATTCGTTCATGAGACATCTGCGGACCAAAAATGGCTTTCGTAATGCGATTTTTCTACTTAAATCCGTCAGGTTCATGTAGAGTGGTGTGGCTGGTGTGCTGCCTAAACTAGGATATTTTTCCTGTGTCTACTGGTTGGAGGTTAATGTAAAGCCTTATTGTCATCAAACAACTAAATAAGCAAAAGAGAATGGAGCTTTTTAGTAGCGAGAAAAGCTCTATTGACCATGTGTTTATGTATTTCTTGAGCTTGATGGTAAGCGAAGAAGAGAAAATGATGAAAATGTGGAGTTTTCCCTCACATCATTACATCATTTCGAAGCCTCGTAAATGTCACAAAGTGAAAAGATTCAAGGCAATTGAAGACTGTTTTGCAGAGCAAAAGAAACTCTATAGAGTATCCGTATAAAGAATATAGTATATATATATAGCGGGTATATGAATAAGGAATGGGTAAGTTAATCCTACTATACATAATCGGCGAAGTGTGTCTGTTCGTGTGTGTGTGTGTCTGGGTGTGTGTTTGACCGGGATTTCATATATCGCGTCGCAAGTGATAAGCTGATAAGGGCTGATAATGAGCTTCGAAAAGCGAATGACGGAAAATTGCTCTTTGCTGCGACGCGAATGCCCCGTCGCAGCAAAGATGGTTTCCCGAATTTTACATACCAGTTGGGCTGGCGGACACTACTAGCGCGTCACACATGGAAGCATGCAAAATGAGCTTGATCAATATCGACTGATGCGGAAGGAAGAGACTGACGGGAGGGATTTTGTTCCCTTTTCCCATTTTTGCGAATTCCCTGTTCCTCCAAACTGTTTGAATGATGATACTGATCGATTGATATTGCTCAAGCCAAGTAACATGCTTCCATGTGTGACGCGCACAGTAGTGTGCGCCAGCCCAACTGGTAATAAATAACGGGAATAAGGGGAATAGAAAGGCACGAATTCTTTATAAAGCCTACTACATATACATAAGCATGTCATATCATAAGAAAACATAACGAGTCACAGCATAGAAAACATAGCCTTATCAGTATCTTTAGGAAGTTTCAAGCACCATAGTGTGTCTCTCTGAAAAGCAAAGTGCGCAATGATAGCCCTGTCCGGATTATCCCATTCTGGTGCCTTTGAATAATATGAGTCACTCGTATGCTGCTCCATGAAGGGTCTCATGGCTAGTACTCTTTTATTCTCTTAAAAACCCTACTTAATCTATGGGGCACATTATGATATCGAATAAAAATGATGTGTCAAGATTTACTCTTTACATTATTCGGAGATTTGAATTTTATACACTCTAGCATTTTTTTCTGGGCTGCGCCTCAACGTTTCCTCATCGTGCTCTGCGTCGACGACCCATAATCTTTTTTCCGAAGCTCACCACGCACATTCACTAACATTTTTCATACGTCCGTTCCACTGTAGCAGTTTGCTTGTTACATCGTATTTTCTTGTTGCTGTAGTGAGAAGATGCTAGGTAGAACTGTGACGACAAAGATATTCAAATTCTACTGAAAGTCTTGAATGCTGCTCTTCCAAGGTTGTGTCTGCTTCATCAGCGGAGCATAAGCCCCTAGGCTAAATTGGAAGCTTTGGATTCGTCTCGATGCGGCGAGCTCATCGACTTATAGAATGTCAAATTTGGATAAGTAGATCACCAACTTCTTGGTGAAAGCTGCAAATATTCCTTTTTTGACCCTCAGGCGAGACAATAATTGAGAAAGGCAATGATTCTTGCTTCCTTGATCAGCAGTTTCCCTTTTGATCACAGCAGTGTAAATTTGTGTATTTCAAATCCATCTTCACACGTTCATGTGGAATTATTATCTTTTCCAAATTCACAATGCAAAGCGTTGTTTGAGCATGGCTATTAGTTTATGAAGGGGAAATAATATGCATTCAAAATAAACCGTACACTAATGTTTGAAGCTTTTTCATGAAGCAGCGCATGCTTGTAATCCAGAGCTCAATGTGATACCTGCAGTACGCAATTGGTAGTCTGTGAAAGAAGAGTGATTTTTTAGAAATAACTCGATCGATTCTAACGGAATGAGCTCAAAAACTTTCAAAAATGTTGTGAAAAGCTCTTGCTAAAAAGTGTCTTGCAACTTCAAGATAATTCACTGAAAAATGATGTTTGTGCGGAACATGGGCGAGCAACAGTTGATCATGCTAATTTAGGACCAAAAAAGTTGAAGACTTGCCTAAAGGTAAACAAAAGGAATTATTGCGGCTTTCAGTGAGATGCTGGTGACCTACTTATTCAAATTCCAAATTTTATAGGTCGTTGAACTTGTCGCATCGAGACGGATTCAAAGCTTCCACTTTTTTCTCATTCTATCAACTTTAAACTAGGATATGACAGTGCGGCGGTTTGCGTCGATTAATCCGTCGCTAGGTGTCGATTTTTCGAAAAATATGAGCGGTATTGTATTGGATTACAGGGCTCCGCAGTGTGCGGATTACTGTTTTTTGCTCTGCCGTGCCCTTGTGTCAGTGAAATATGGAAATGCTGTCGAAGGAGCAACATATGGTGAACCTGAATTGAATACATAATGCATGAAAGTATGTATGGCAAAGACACAATTGATGTGGTGGCAGTTTGAATTGGTCGAACTGCAAAGCAGACCTCAAATTCTGAAGTTCCCCAACATGTCACCAATACGGTATAAAGAAAGGATTACACTCATGTTCAATAGGGGACAGGGACAGGGGTCAAATAAAGCCGGGGGAGGGGGGAGACGTAACTTTGAGTCGACGTCGGAGCTCCTTTCCCTCCCTAGGTTTGAGTCAACAATTGATATCTCCTCCTCCCACATGAAAAAGCATCTGTCAAAGCACAGGCCTCATCTGCCTTGGCCTAAACCTAGAGAGGGAAAGAAGCCTTAACGCTGGTGAAAATTTTGCGTCTCCCCCCGACTTTGATTGACCCGGGGTAGGAAGCTAAAACCCCTAGTGAAGGAAGGGCTGGCATGGCTACACAGGCTGTTGTTTGAGCTGTGTGTCAAACAGGTTACCCACAAATTGATATTAATAGGTACCCAGCAATGACAGTATACTTATCAGTGTTTATCATGCCAATAGTCCTTGTTATTGTTTCCATGTATGCGACATTTATCAGTAGGGTGATACAATAGAAGAGATCTGCTCCCTTCATCACAGCTGTTTTTGACAAATTTTTATGTGGTGATAAAAACGCTTTCTTCAGTAGCTTCTGTTTCTCAAGCACTTTTCCACTTTTTGAGAAGTGTTTCTTGAAATTTCAAATAATCTTCACTGATGAGAAGTCTTGAACCATTTCTTTATCATCAGCTGTATTTTCTTATAGGGAAATTTTATGATTACGACTGTGAATCAACAAAATTTAAGGCGCTATGGAGATACAGGGAGCGGTAAGAGTGTTTATCTAATCTGAAGCTCCTTGTTGTTCTTGACTTAGGTAAAGTAAAGCCGTTATATACTACTGCATCCGCTTTAGTTAGCGCAAAACGTGAATTGTCAGAAATCGATTAAATTTTATAAATTTGAGACGGTTGACATCCCAGGAAATGACATGTATCTTACTGTATAAATAGTTCTTGTGTAGGAAAAAAAAACAAAATAGGCGGCGCTGTTCCCTTATCATTTTTCAAACTGCGTTGACCAACTGTGGGGACATATTTGGCACAACTGGAAACTATCTGACCGGGTTCTTATTTGAATTCTGAAAAAATTGTGTACACATCGGGCCTTTCACCATTTGACGCCATCTTCAATCTCAGGTATTCCCCTAATTCATAGCAAAATCACTATCAGTAGGCATTTGATCTATTGTTAAACCTGGTAGGCATTCGATCTATTGATAAACCTGTTCTCATATCGACTCTGATGTGGTGTTTATGCCATTGCCACTCTGCTAGTTGTTTTTCTATTGCCACTGTGTTGTTTTTCAAGTTGACTATTGTTGTTCTCGCAGTTGGCTCAAAAAGTGGGTGTGTTTTCTTTCGAATTTATTGTTGATGAAGCTATCATCCTCCTAATAAAACTGGCTCTTGCACTGTTTCATGAATTCGTTACTAATTCTTGGTTTTCATTCATGCAGTCCTTTAGCATCTACAGCCACTTTAACAAATAGCTCCGATCAAATATTCAAAAACTTATATTGTCCTCAAAACCGTTACAAGGATGCTGAGTTATGGGCAAAAGCTCGGGTCTGGATGGGGCCCATAACTCACCACTTCCTCGTAAAAACTCCCACATTACAGGCTGCGGCAAAAAACAGCAGCTTACATAAATCACAACTTCAAAAATTGTCTTTAAAATTTTTTAGACCTATTAAATATTATGTTATTAATCTTCCACTCCATTGTTGTCAATCCAAGATCAAAACAGCAAAAACTGCTTCGCTTTTCTCAGTGCTTTCCGAGTGTAAAATAATTAGATAAATAAAACCAAGGAGTTCTTCCGTGTTGTGACCACTTCGGCTTAAGAGACGGAAATGAGTATATGGTTTAATCATTTCCGACATTAGCCCAAAAAGGTTTGATCCGTTCCAGAGCTCCTCCCAACCCTAGTCACGCTGCAATTGATTTAACCGAAATGACACATCTGAAATGGACTATCATTTTGATATTATCTGATATAACTTTGGCATTACATCAGTGTCTTAATGAGATTTCCTCCTCCATTGCTTCGAATTTCTAAATCGCATTTATATTTCTACTTATCCACTCCCTAGCATTAGCTCTGGTGTGATGCTATGCTGGGGAAGAGATTACCTACATACATATTTCACCGTTTCTCCTGGATAATTGACAGGAAACTACTGGGTTAATCATTGGTATTGATCCAGGCTGTGGTACTGCACATCTGTGTTTCACAACACTGTCATACGTGTTTCACAACACTATCATTGTGCATTTCAGTGTTTGTTCCATTGACGCCGTCAACAGCTGGTTCAACTATTCAAGATGCAGCCAAAGGGTGAGTGCTGGGTAGTTTGATGTGGAGTCTCCGCCCAGATCAGCTTATGAAATATAAGTCCTCATCACAGCACCCGCCTCTTACAGTAGCGCTCAAAAGTATTCGGCCAAAACTTTTTTGTCATAACTTTTTTTCTACTTGACCGAATTTGACAAAATTTTAATATGTGGTGCCGGAACCTATTGTCAACATTTCCCTCTACTTGAGTGCTGCTTGACACTTTTCATGGTTTTTTACAAGAATTTACTACTAAACTACCCAAAAAAAGAAAAGGCTTGGTCAAGAAAAACGGCTTTCTTTGCAAAAACAAAACGAGCAAGCCTCAAGATTTTGTAGAAAGACTACGACTTTTGACGACAGCGTCGTAGCGGGACGGCATAGGGATGAACTCCAAAAACAAAAATTGCATTTAACCACGTATCTTACACCGTTGAGCGCCAAAATAGTATACTTGGTATGCAGTGTCTCCAAGTACAACATACTAAAATTTCTCTTAGATCGGTCCAGTCGCAAAAAAGTTACAAGTGAAAAACCCAAAGAACAACCATTTGGCCGAATACTTTTGAGCGCTACTGTATTCACCCTTTAGGATATTTTACCAAAAAAGTTAATTTCAGATGTCGAAGCAGTGTTGAAACCACTCTACACAAAATGGGGAGAGTACAGCCACACTGGCAACTTCGATGACGCCGCCGCCTTCTATCATAGTCAAGGAGTTATTGTGGAGAAAGGAGTGAAAGCTACCTTTGGGAAAGATGGTGAGCCGGATGCACTTCCGATTACGGGATTCAGTGGAGGTCTCTTGCAATCCATCCCAAGCATAATAAGCTAATACTCTGTCTAACTATGAGCATGAGAACGGAAACCGTTAACATATAACATCGCTTTGAGACAGAGAATGATCATTGAGCCGCTCCAAAAGTATAGACGGAACAATTAGGGACGTGGTGCTGTGAGTTCTTTACGATACTGTCAAAGGCCCTCCCTATTCCCTTATGAGGCAGAAGTACATCAAGAGGGGGGCTAATTGTAAGCATCATATTTTTTGCAACTTAGGGGAATTTGCAAGAAAACTTTGTAAGTCTACTTTCCCTCGAAATTAACGTGTAAAACAGGGAAGCTCAAACAAGAACAAAATCGAGTGGAAAATTCCTTCTACTCCAACTAAACTCCAGGAAACTTGAAAAAAAAACGAAACTAAATCCGGTTCGAATTCTCGCCGAACACTTTGCAACATTTCGGTTGCGAGGGACACAGTCTAGGGTTTGGAGTTAGTTCTGAGTTGATTCCTACATTGCGTCACCGATCACGTTGGCTACACAGCTCTCGCAACCCCGCCCACGTTACCAAAGTGGGCGAGATTTGTTTGGATTATAGGATGATGTATCTTTGCCAGGTTTTGATTTTTCCATGTGGAACTTTGCATGCGGCGCGTATTGATCAGATACGACACAAGTGCATGGGGTGGTGGAGGTGGAGTGGAGGAGGGGGGGGGGGCGCTCGAATTCTCATGGACGGTTTCATTAATTAAGCTGTTGACATGGCTCATTTGGCCGCGAAACGGTCACAGTCCTTTTGCGTTAACCCATTAGTGCTCACCGAGTTCGCATAGTTTCGATTTCGAACCATGGCTCATCGTCGACAGCTGGTTATTTGATCACATCTTACTCTGACCTGCCACTTTTGGGGACTCGAAAAAAAATCAAAAATTTTTTTTTTGCAAAAATTAAAAAAAACTTAGGACATTAGCCATTAGCATTACTTCTGCATATCTAGAACAAACTTCCTTTCCAGACATCCACAAACTTCTGAAGGACTTCTGGGAGAAAGTTGGCCCACACAAGTTTGAGGTCAGTGGCCATTATTTCTAATCGTGGTATCCTTAGCATATAACAGCCGGGTTCAAGATTTGTACTGAACAATCTCTTCATCATTTCAGCCAAGTAATGAGTCTTATCAAGGAACTGATGACTATCTAATGGCTCATTGTGACTTTCATTTGCATTCGGAGAAAGGAGAGGACATGAAAGGCAAAATGATACATATCTGGAAAAAAGAGGGCGGACAGTGGAAGGTTTATCACGAGGAGTACGAAAAGAACTAGAAGCTCTTCCAAAATATCTATTCCTGTCCTGTTTTCGTAAATTTGTAAAGTAAAAGTGTAAAGCTTGATTGAGAGAATCAGGTGATTTCCACATTTCCGAATTTTTACGCAAGTAGATCACCATAACTTGTGTGAGCTTCCATTCTGTCGTCAGATCATCTGTAATAAAACCTTTGTATGATTCACAAGCACACTGATGTAGGTAGAGGACTAATATGCAGTGGTGACACATCTTCTTTTCTCCTACTTAGACTTTAAAGACACCAGGAGGGTGTAATTTTGGCTTACGGTAGAACAGACGTAGTGTGGACGACCTTGAGTGGCCGCCATTGCACAAACTCGCCAATTTGACGCCTTGGCATGGTGCCAAGAGAAGATGGTTTTAATATAGATTGGTTTTTTCCTTTTAGTTTTCACTTTGTTCTTTCTTATATTGTTTCTAGATGTACTTACGGGTCAAATAAAGTCGGGGGGGGGGGGGGGGAGAGGCAGAATTTTCACCCACGTCAAAGCTTCTTCCCCTTCCTAGGGTTAGGCTAAAGCAGATGAGATCTATGCTTTGACAGATGCTTATTAATGTGGGAGAGGGGATATCAATTTTAGCCTGGAGAGGGGATATCAATTTTAGCCTAAGCTCAGGGATAGAAATGCACAATTAAGAAGATCTATAAGCAAACAAGTAAAATAGTCACTAGAAAACAGTGAAGAGGAAATAATTCAAAAATAAAGTTACATCATTCCGAAGACAAGCTTTAAAATGAACGAAGCGTGGCTCGGCCATGGAAGCTTGCAGTTCGGACGGAAGCGCGCCCTGGCGGCAAATAGCGCCCTGTGGCGCGTTTTTCAACGCCGGTTTCGTCACACATTGTATCTACCGAACCCATATGTTTGTTTTCAGACGCCATTGTTTTCGTAAACGTTATTCCGCCCTTGCCCCCCTCCCGGTGCCTTTAAATTAGGCGTTCAAGGAAAAGGACGTGCATTGTTGATTTATCGCTTCGCCTGATGATTCACAACATGATCAAATGACCTAGTGTAACTAGTCTTCGCCCCAGTCAGCGCTAGGGTGATCGTGTAATGATGAACACACACAGAAACTGAACATGTCATTTTGTAGAGCAGAAATATCTCTTCCAAATGATATGTGACATGCTGCAAAATTTTTGATTTTTAGGAAAAATTTTCGTTCGAAAGAAGACGCTACCTACGGAATTGGCAATATGCTCTCAGAAGTACAGGGTGTCCCAGAATTAGGGGCGCCTAAGTTCATGTCTCCTTTTATCCCTCTATATAAATTATGCTTTTTCTTCATGTAATAATTAGTGATGATCAGTGAAAATTAGTAATTCTTTTTCTTTCACTTGCTGCTCAGTGGGTGCGCAGGATCTTCTTCTACCACGGTGCATGCTGGTCGGGATAAAGCTCATGATGTTCTTGAGATTTGAAAAGCTTTTCAAATGCCTTTGCGGTCATTTGCTTTCGCGGTTACACGCACTTCACCGAACTTTTGTTCAAACAAACAAAAAAATTCCACGATCTGAACCGTTAAAGGCAACTCATCGTGTTAAGAAGGTCTGGTGGGGTACACTATGCCGATAGGATGTTTGGATACCAGTAAGCGGGTCTCAGTAATGATTTGGGATTCAACGATGGCCCGCTCATGGTTTCCGTCGATTTCGGCGCAAAGCTTGCGGGAATGTGAACATGAAGAACACGCTGTTAGGCATAATGAAGCACTGGTCTCACTAGTCCTTCGGAACAATGCTTGGTGAGTTTAGCTGCAAGGCGCTTTAGTTTACAGAATCAAACTGATTGAAAGGCGCTAACGACTCGATCTGTTCGAATTCATCACTTTCCGAGGAGTCCGTCAAAACTCCCAAAACATGATTTCATTGATCTCCTGCCGTGGTCCTAAATTAGAAGCAAGGGTTGACGAGTCAATCATCCTGGTATGACTTTGAGCTTGTATCCCTGTTGGAACAGCACAACTCATGATATGACTGCTGTGCCTTGTTACACAAGATATGAATAAAGTTGTGAATGGGTTGATTTTTCATTCACTCTATTGACGCCAACAAAATGTTGCAATACAATGGCGCTCATAATTTTGGGGACACCCTGTAAGAAAGCTTTATTTCGATTCCTCTCAATTTAAAATTCACCTTTTCAAGTATTATGTCGTGGCAGCATCACCAACTCCCGAATACAGCGAAACAGATTTGCATGGAGGATAGGACTTTCGTTAACAAATTGCTTGAATAAGCTGTTTGGCAGGGTTCAAGGCCACAGGCTGTCATGGGGTCGCAGGCTGAGGTCAAAATCTGTCTGTTCCAACCTGCACCCCTTATTGCATATAGAAATTGTCGAAGAAACTGCTAGAGCACTTTTCTCCTCCATTTTTCTCCTCCCTTTCTGAGATGAAGTTTCCATTCCTCCCCCCCCCCCTCCCATACTATTCGTGCCCTCCCCGAACCAATGGCCGCAAAATGTATCCGTACTACTGTACACCTAGGCCTTCTCTCCCACTTCAACCAACTTTCAGACATATTTCAAATTAAGACAGATTAGCTCTTTCCGTAACTTTAGCACACACGAAAACTGTACTCCATGACTTCATCTGTCTTTACTTCATAAGCTAATCTGGAAGGAGACCGGTGAAGGTTGGGATACTGTGAGCGGAGCGTGCGCTGAAGTGCTTACTTGGTTCATGCGTGCTCCTTCCATCATGTCCCATGCCCTACCCATCACAAACTTGTACCCATCCCCTCAGGTTTTTTTATGTAATGCCTAATTTTGTGGCAGACTGACGGAGGGACGGACGTACAGATTGACGAAGGGTTTCACATACAGTAGTGATGGTACGGTCGCTCACCATAAATAGAGCGTACCGCAATAATGCCCATGCCGTGGTGAGTTCGATTGCTGGCATCGAATTTGGGCTGATGAAACGGTCGCAATCCAACAAAGGAAGAGAACAACGCTGTACGTACCCCCCGTACACCATCGGAAATTGTGGAAGTGAGTAGGAAGAACAAAACGACGAAAGAAAAAAAGCTGTAAAGGCTAGATGCTTTGTAGTGCTCTCGAACAACTATTATGAGAAAATTTATTGCCTCCTTCAGACTTGAATGGTACTAAGCTGAAACTTCACATGAGCACTTCTTCACAGATCCAGCTCGTTTCAATGCTTTTGCATGTTTCAGTAAAGCAAAGCGATGTTTAGACACGGTATAGAACTGCCCTCGGAGGTCGTCAATATTACATTTCGAAAAATCAAGTTTTTTCAAGAGTTTGTCGACAGTGTAGCATGTCATATGACCGTCTTTTTCAGAATAACAAATATAGCAATTGTCAGACCCACTGTTTTTGTTACTGTTATGAGTTGTCTTGGCGATGGTGAGTAAATGGTTGCTTTTGTGGTTGTCATCGTTGTTGCTGATGACAAGGATGTGGTCCTTGCCTGCTTCTTTATCGGAGTGAGCACCGTCGTGGGTCAGTTGCGTGCCCTTGTTGCCTTTGTACACCAGTTTATTGGTATGAACAATGTGCCCAAGTGTACAGTGGAAACTGATTGCCAACACAGCAGCAATGGAAGCGATGGCGAATTTCATCTGTAATAATAGAATTTGTTTCGATATGTGAAAATATTACGTAAATGAAACCACATAAGACTGATATAAATAGATCCCATCGTCCTTTATATACACATTCGAACCCTCATTTTATTCTCGGCCGCTGCAATTTTGGGGTTAGCCTATGCTTATTTAATGATACGCTGCTGATGGATATTATAATAATTTCGTGCATCGGTAAATTAAATTGATTGCAGAGAATGACATGACGGAGAACGTTGCTTTGACCACCTTAGCCTTGCTTTGGTCGCCGCCAGACTCGCGATATTGCGGTTTTGCGGCGCGCACTTCCGCACGCGATACAACGACCTTGAGGTTGTGCAGTGCCAACTTCGCGTGTTCAGCCGCAAACGCAAATTCGCAAAATCGCGAGACGGTGACGTTGTGCTGAAAGATTCTTTACTGCTGTCGCATGGGTGGGGGTCGATTGGTTGAATTTTTTCGCAGCCGCCCGCTGCGAGCGGCGCGGCGTTTTGCAGCTTTATCTGTTGAAACAGCAACAACTACAACATGGGCGAACTTCCAGAACGTGGAAACTGCAATCCTTGAATGTTCTTAACTGTACTAGTCATCGCGTCTTGAGAGGAATTCCAAACGACTCGTACTGACGGCGCCGCGGAGCGAAAATTCGACCAATCGACCCCCACCCCCTCTCCTTGACCTCTCTCACCGTAGCAATCAGGAATCACGTTGCTCAGGAGCGGGGTCTGTCATTCAAAAGCATGTGTGCATGCAAAAGTGCTAGCAAACGGGTGTGTTTCAGGACTATCCAATTAGGTCACTGCGCCACGCCCCAAGTGCCTTGCTGGTTCCGTGTGAATTATGCGCGCGCTATGGGGCACAGCCAGCAGCTTCTCGAGTGAACTGCTGAACTGGACACTCCTAACGCACATCCTAGAAATTCTCTGCATTCTATTGCTGTGGGTATGGTACAGTGGCTGTATTACTGTAGCTGGGACAATGCGGCTTTGTACCGCGGGTAATCTTTTCTTATTTACCGCCTATCACTGCTGGTGGGACAATTTTGGCAGCATTATGGCATGTCGATTGTTGCACACGATCAACGACGTTCTGATTGAAGAGCATTATTAACCAGGTCATCGATAGTGCAATACGACTTCACGTTTCGAGGGCCACAGCGGTGAAAATATCGGATTCGTTTAGGTCGTTAAAGGAACCGGAAGGGGGTCCGAAACAAGAGGAAGATGCAAAGAAATGAGCATTTTGTAACGAACACTCAAGGTTAGAAGCGATAATAGGCGAAAAAACCCGGACTCAAAAGCGCGACGCTGCGGTGTGTATTCGCATCCCATTCGCATCCAACACACCGACTTTCCGAGTTGTCCGCTGTAGGAGACGGCCGCGGGCCAGCGTTAGTTGTAGTACCTGACTCCCAGCGCCATGGAGTGGCCATTCCCAACTACATTAGCATTCGTGTAAGTACATCTAGAAACAATATAAGAAAGAACAAAGTAAAAAGTAAAGGAAAAAACAAATTTATAATAGAAACATCTTCTTTTGGCACCATGCCAAGGCGTCAAATTGGCGAGTTTGTGCAATGGCGGCCACTTGAACTCGTCCACACTACGTCTGTTCTACCGTAAGCCAAAATTACCCCCTTCTGGTGTCTTTAAATGATGTGCCTTTAGCATGCATAGATACCACTTTCCGTAATTTATCGCTGCAAATTTGCTCTGCTTGTAAAATGAGGTTATTGCTCTGCTTTTAAAATGAGGCTGAGTATTATATTTCACTTTTAACTTTGAGGTACACTGATGCTTTTCGGCATTTACAAAATCGACGGAAGTTGCTTCCAATGTGCGTCTATCTTCAGCATGATTCCTTATAACTATAGGCTGTCGTATAAAGTGCTCTATTTAATATTACTCAAACTACGACACATGTATATAGGTTGAGTGCAAATGATGTTTTGGGTCATTCCATAAGTAATGCCGCTTTTTTTCACACAAACATCTTTCCTATAAATACAAGTTTGTGCAGCGAGTCATTTACCATTAAGAAGAGATTTTTCTGCTCTACGAAACGGCCTGCGCGATTACTACAAGGATGCAGAGTTATGGGCAAAAGCTTCGATGTCGGACGGGACTCGAACCCGCACTTCATCCCTTCATCCTTGCTATCCTCTTCTTAAATTTTTCAGCGGACTGGTTGAGAAAATTTTCTCATCCTGCTTCGACGAAAATGTCAAAAATCACCGAATTGCGGCGGAAAAACAAAATTTGGAAAACAACGACGCGACTTTTCGAGCAACAATTGGTGGAGTTTATAGAAGAGGTCGGGACTAAGTATGAGACACATGATCAACTGATTCTCCCGGAGTGAGAGATAATGTTTTAATCATTTGCCGGTGGTCAATTTTGTCGACTGGACCAACCACTTTGTGTTGCGGCTCGTCAGGCGGTTGCCCTCCTAACCGCTAGCGCAACAGCATCGTGGTTACGGGTCTCCGGACCCTGCGCCACCCGGCTGCTATGCTTGCGGGTTGTCACTGTCCACGTGGGCTTCCCCAGGAACCATACTGCTTTCCCCACAGTATGGCCGCCGCTTCCCGGAGGTATGCGCTCCCACACTTCTACCTATAACCTACACTCCATACACTCCATACGACAACAAGTACGCGGATTACAGCACCCATATTTATTATGTACATACTACTCACAATAGTCGCCCTACTCTTATCATCCTGCCTGATCTTTGGTCAGACCGTGCTTCATCTCCCCAAGGGTCAACTAACACTAGCGGTAATTGCGGTAACTTTCTGCACCCTGCAGGCTCCTTACCCCGCCTGCAGTCGTCCACGTCCTCTAACGGACGTGGGCATGCCAGCGCTCAACCACGCCGGCCGCGGTCCGCCCGACCGCACCGCGCCCTTGACGGCTGCAGAGCGTGAGAGGCAAGCTCTCACCCTCAACAGTCCGGCATGGCATCCTAGCAGCCTTAGCCCGGTGCCCTCTCCTCCCGGGGGGAAAGTGTGTAAGCACCGACTGGCAGTGGCGACCCTTACATAGAGCCACGGACTGGGGGCGGGGCCGGGCGCGCGGTGCGCCCACAGGGACAGTCGCGTTCCGCGACACTTTGTTAGCCTGAGAATTGGCTCCATTGTGACAGACAGAGAAAGTGGGCATGCCATTTATAGAGCAGAAAAATCTCTTCCGAATGATTCACGAGTTGCTGCACAAACTTGTGATTTTATGAAAAAAAAAGTTTTGTTTGAAAAAATAGCGACATCACTTATGGAGTGACCCAATAGTATAAGAACTATGCGGATTCCTGCTCTGAATCAATTAGTGGATGGAATTCGCTTAGGTTGTCAATGCGTTTGATTTACATAAAATAATTTCACTATCACAATAAATTATCACGAATAGTCATACCATCGATCGTTTATGCAGCATTAATCGAACAGGAGCGGCGCGCTCCTGATTTTTGTGAAGTCCAAAAATAATAGAATTAGTAAATGCCCTTTCAGATTATTCGTCAAGGAACCGCTGACACGTATTTTGTTTTATTGCATATCCGACAGGGGTGAGGGTCGATTGGTCGAATTTTCGCTTGGCGGCGCTATCAGTACGAGTCGTTTGGAATTCCGCTCAAGACGTAATGAGCTGGTATCGTGAAGGATCTTCAAGGACTACAGTTTGGAAGCTTCGGAAGTTCGCCTATGTTGTTGTTGTTGCTGTTTCAACAGATAAAGCTGCAAAACACCGCGCCGCTCGCAGTGGGCGGCCGCAAGAAAATTCAGCCAGTGGACCCTCCACCCATTCCTCAGTAGAGGTGAACCTTTCAGCACAATGCCGCGACTTCGCGTACGCACTTCCGCACGCGAAGTCGCGGCATTGTACAACCTCAAGGCCTAGTATCGCGTGCGGAAGTGCGCGCCGCAAAACCGCAATATCGCGAGTCTGGCGGCGGCCAAAGCAAGGCTAAGGCGGTTAAACAATGTGTTCCACCATGTCATTCTCTGCAATCAAGTTTATATGTAATTTTGGTCGATGCACGAAATCATTATAATATTCATCAGCAGCTTCTCATTAAATAAGCATAGGCTAACCCGAGGTTTGTAGCTGCCGAGAATAAAATGGGAGATTTTGATGTGTATATAAAGGACGATGGGATCTATTTTCATCGGTCTTGTCTGGTTTCATTTACGTAATATTTTCAAATATCAAAACAAATTCTGATATTACAGATGAAATTCGCCATCATTTCCATTGCTGCTGTGTTGGCAATCAGCTTCCACTGTACACTTGGGCACATTGTTCATACCAGTAAACTGGAGTTCAAAGGCAAAAAGGGCATGCAACAGACCCACGACGGTGCTCACTCCGATAACGAAGAAGGCAACAGTGCCCACCCTTCTAAAGGAAACAGCAAATCTGACAGCTATATTTGTTATTCTGAAAAAGACGGTCACATGACATGCTACACTGTCGAGGAATTCATGAAAAAACTTGATTTTTCGAAATGTAATATTGACGACCTCCGAGGGCAGTTCTATACCGTGTCTAAACATCGCTTTGCTTTATTGAAACATGCAAAAGCATTGAAACGAGCTGGATCTGTGAAAAAGTGCTCATGTGAAGTTTCAGCTTAGTACCATTCAAGTCTGAAGGAGGCAATAAATTTTCTCATAATTGTTGTTCGAGATTTTCGATTTTCTCATAATTGTTGTTCTACAAAGCATCTAGCCTTTACAGCTGTTTTCTTTCGTTGCTTTGTTCTTCCTACTCACTTCCACAATTTCCAATGTGGAAATGAGTAGGAAGAACAAAGCGACGAAAGAAGAATTTCTGAATCTCTGAAGTGATATGGGGGGTGGTAAGGGGACACCAATAGTGAGGGACCGGAAGTGATAGCAACTGATAAGAGCTGACAAGAGCTGATAAGGCGCCTCGAAAGGCGAATGGCGGGAAATTGATATCTCGCGTCGCAGCAAAGATGGGGTCCTGAATTCCATATATCAGTTGGGCTGGCGCACACTACTGGCGCGTCACGCGTGAAAGCATGCAAAATGAGCTTGATCGATATCGACTGATGCGGAAGGAAGAGATTTACGGAAGCGATTTGTTTCCTTTTCCCGTTTCTGCGAATTCCCTGTTTCTGCGAATCGTTTGAACGATGATACTGGTCGAGTGATGCGTTCAAGCCCATTTAGCATGCTTCCACTTGTGACGCGCGCAGTAGTGTGCGCCAGCCCAACTGGTACACATATATAGAGCAGAAGTTCTGTGTATTTGTGTGTCCGTCTGACCGCTGCATAATGCACTCTTAGTTCAAGCAGAAGTTTGGTGTGTTTACGTGATCTGTTTGTCACATAATGCACTCTTAGTTCAACTGCGACGTGGAGAGGTCGGGAAAATTAGAAATGGGTAGAGATTGACTAAAGTGCACGAAGATCATAAGACCTAAGCCTGGCCCGGCCCAACTTGGCCAGGGCATGCGCAGAAATGGTCAAAAGTCGGGTGAATTAGGAATGGGCCTGTAGAGGTAGGGCAAGTTACGATAGCGTAGGGACCAACGCACGTGACGGAGCACATAAGTTCCAGGCCTAGCTCCGTCCACCATGGGCGAGGCCTGCACTGAAATCGATGAATGAACGAATCAATGTGCTGAAGCGGGCAAGTTAGGAAAGGTTCTGTTAAAGTCGCGCATGTGAGGACTGGGTAGGGACTGAGCGAAGTGAAAGGAGCATACAACAAGCAAGTTAGGCACGGCCCTGTGGAGGTCGGGCAGGTTAGGATTGGTAGGGGCCAACCAATGTGTACAGAGTACATAAGTTCCAGGCGGAGCCCGGCCATAATTCCAGTATTAGTGCCACAATCGCTGAGTAGCACTTTGTTCTCGGTTACCATTAGGAAGTGATGTGTTATAATCAGGTGCATCTCTCGGCACTCAGTTAAGGCCTTTATTTCTTCTATGTAAAACTGGTTCATGCACGTCCTCTTGAAGCTTTTAAACTTCAAAAGTCAACTACTACGGAGCGCCTCCGAGTCACGAAGAGAAACCTCCAACTGCTGCCGCTCCTTTCAACGTAACTTGCCCCTCTTCGATTGCGCCTTACACACTTGTAGCAACGGTGGTAAGGGGTCTTATTTCTCGGATTTTTTGACCGTTCCTCTCCATCTTCACTACTTTTGCACTACTAAATACTTCATTTTCTTTTTGTGTTGGGATCGAATCCCTCCATTCCTTCGAAGCGGATCTGCCTTGAGTGGGCCGGGGGTGGGGTCCACGAGGTCGAATTTCCGCGCGGCCGCGCGCGATGAGCGGCACGGCGGGTGCGAATGCCAGTGGCAGGGCATGGCAGCCTTCAAGCGAGGCAGTGTGGCCTGAGTGGAAAGCGCAGACGTGACGCACTCACGCTCGGCCGGGCGACTAAGGGCAATCGATACGGCGAGTCGTACAGGGGCGCCGCGAGTGAAACGCCGCGAAGCGGAAATTCGACCTCGTGGACCCTACCCGTGGGCAGGGGTTATAGGTGGGTATGGGGTCTCTTAGTTTCAACCAAAGCCGATGGTAGTTGGAGGTTTACTTACAATATATACAAGCCGCATATTATCCATTCCCTACTGCAATGTGTGTTCCCTATACACAGGGCCTATTCCTGCTGCAATGCGCGCGAAGCGCGCATGCGAAAGTCGGCCGCCGCGCCAGCGGCGAGCCGAAAGTCGCTCCTCGCCACAAAGAAGAAAACCGCAAAGCCACCCACGAGGATTGGCCGGCGTCAGTCGGCCAACCCGACTGGTTTCTACATAAAGGTATTAAATAATTTTTAAAGAAAGGTTTCAAAAATATCCGTCTGACCACAGTTCATGACCCATGATAAGATCCTTTTTCTTACCTTTCCTTCGTCACACATTATTCCTGTCGACAGACCATTCAAGACTATGGAAACCACCGACGGATGTCAAAGAGCGACTCTCATCTGAGTAATAGGTTAACATATTGCTCCATGAATAATTGAAAACAGCTTATATACGTCTCTTTACTTTTGAAAAAAAATTTTAAGTGCCAGTCTTCTAGAAAGGGGAGCGCAGTAAGTGCACACTACGCCTTACATATTATTGTGGGTAACACTGCATACTAGGCACTGAATATTTAAAATATTACAGTCCTGGCGTCGAGATCTACTTGTTACGGCCACCCATGCCATGCATTTATGTTATGCAGTTTCGCCCATCGCTCAATGAACCTTATAACTTATAGTAGGCCATTTTGCTATATTTTTTGCCCAATTAGCGTCTTTCGAGTGAATTCTGGGATGGTTGTTTCCACTGCGACGACAGTTAATCGCTCCCATAATGACCTTCCGAAGTTCAGTTACCGTCTGTCAAATGAGTAGGATAGTTTTTCTTACTATAATGGCAGCAAAGCGTTTACTAGAATTACTCTCTGAAATGCTCCTGTAATGTCTCAGTCTCACTTCTTAGTTTAGCAAGCAGTAGTAATTATTCTATTTTTTATTTTTTTTTCATTTTTTATTTTTTATTTATTTTTTATTTTTTTTCATTTTATTTTTTTCTGCTTCTGATAAGTTGCCGTTCATGCTACAAAGGACTCGTTGCCATACAGTCGACTCACCGGTTTCCACTAATCCACGGAGCCGCGCTAGCAATGAGATTTAAATAATTTCACCCCATCCTCAACTGGTTTAAAGCAAGTTCGAATGGACAACCAAAAATCTCCTATGACCCCACGATAAGCGAGTCTCGCAATCTTATCGTCTTCAGGAGCAAAAGTGCGACTGCAATCACCCCAAACATGCTCGTTGTTGTAAATCCTCAGTGTAAGCAGCGCGAATGTAGCAAGGCTTGCCTGCTCGTGCGAGCTGGATTTACAGCCGGACACGCTGAATACCGTAAGCTACAAGATTACGACACAAATGCGTATTAGAAAAAGGAAAATATTGGCCGAAAACAAAAGCCAAGAACACCCATTTTTTGTTTCCTTTCAAAAAAATGTAGACAACACAGCTTCCGTAACAGCTTTTATTCAAACAACAATAGAAACAAAAACAAGGAACTAGTTCCTTTCTCCTTACTGCTCGCTCCTTCTTGGTGCGAGACTTCGGTGGAAGTTGTGGCAAATAGGTCAGCGCCTCAAGATGTGCGCGCCTTGTCCACAGCGACTGCCGCATCACATAACTACTCTGGTGAGAATATTTCATTGTTATTCTTACAATCAAAAAAGAAAAAAATTCCCTATGTAATAAACAAACATACATGTTGGCCCCATTCTAGCATACTCGAAAACTTATTGCTCTGTATTTGAAATCAGTAAGGACAGGATATACAGTAGCGGTCAAAAATATATGCGGTTATGGAATCTAACCATAACTTTCGTCGAAGTTTACATTTTTATTCAATTTTTTTTTTGTTTTTTGAAGGCAACTGGTACTCAGTGAAGCAAAGTAGGGTGTAGTGTTGAGATTGGAAAATTTGTTTAACTAAAAACTCTAAAAATAGCCAAACCTTTCCACAAATTCAATTGGCCATAGAAAGCTTATAACTCATCGAAACGGGCAGGTGTGCAGAAAATAATACGGAATGAGGCTGGGACTGTGTTGCACGCTATTTCAAATCCTAACAGCACTGAGGCACGGAGTTGACCATTTTCAGTGGTTTCAGTTAAATAATTTTTTCAACCTTCACACTACATCCTACTCGGCTGAGATACTTTATTTCACTGAGTAACAGTTGCCTTCAGAACACGAAAAAATTGAGCGAGATATGCAAACATCGAACCAAGTTATGGTCAAAATCCCAAACCGCATATATTTTTGACCGCTACTGTAGATGATGTCTCCATGATGTCTACTACTGGAAAAATCGAAAAGGGAACTGGTTACTGCTAGGGGTGCCATACACAGTTGTCTATCGCTTCACGACCAACAAGCCGGCGCCTCTAGCTCGTCTGCATCGTTTCACACGCCGCGGTGCAAACCACGATTATCCCATTTTGATCGTGACTAAACCGGGATCGAATTGATATAATCGTATGGTAGCTGTGAAGGGTACTGTGAAAGGTTGATCATAAGGGCATTTCCCGACCATAGAAACATTCCAGATGACGAAGTGGGAAAGGGGACGAACTGGGGAAAACTCTCGGAGGAGCGGCGAAGAGGAGATGAGGGGTGGAGAACACGAGGACATGACGGACCATCGGATGGCCACCCAAGGAGTGCTGGTACTGATCCTGTCGTGACCGGTGCGGCTAGCGGTTTGAAATCGCTGCATCTGGTGGTTCAACCGCCACCGGACCACGGCAGAATGCGTGTATTATGAGGGCCCGCACCCTATTAGGGTACCTGTCGCACTTAGGAGAATGCTATTGACGCCGCGGGTCCCTGTGGCCTGTACCCTAACCGTTACCAAGAGGACAACTAATAAAGGTGTTATGAACTATGTGTGCTATTGCTACACTACAAGACGCAGGGGTATTATATTGATTTACTACTAAACATGAACATACTATCAGCTACATATTAAGTGACGACAATACATAACGAGGACAACGAAATAAGAAAGAGAGACAAGCAATTACTACAACACAACTATTATCGAAATGTAATGAACTCGCAGGGACTGGTCGATCTGGAGGTGACGAGGGAAATCCTGAGGGGGAGGGGAAAGGGTAGCATGTCCGATCCACCAGGCTAGCGTCCTTGTCGAGGATCTTCCTCTCCGACGACTAACAGTTTCGTTCGAATGACATCGAGAGGTGTTGACAACAGACCGCTCCAGACGACGACAGACACAGACGACTGACTTGACTTGGCGGGAACCGGGCAAACCGATACTTTCCCGCGCCACACGTGGGTGAGACAGTTTACGGTAAGCGTTGTACCGTGATGTTTAAAGGGTTGCTCTAGCCCCAAGCGCAGTTTCCTACCGGCGTATGCTACAAACCCAGGAAAGGTCGTACGCAAGTCACGACAAATCCCCAGCGCCACCAATCACCACACTTCAACACACTAATCGGTATTTAATTCATCCTTTGCCTACTGTAGTGCCACTGTGTCGATGCTGTAGAAAAACGATTAATAATTCCTTATATAGTACTCGGAGCGGGCCTCACACTTACTCAAAAATTTTCTTCTTCTGAACTGCATTTAGGCCTTTGCAATATTTAGCTTAGTATATGAACTTCTTTTCAAGCTTACATCGATGCTTGCTGGTCATAACTTTGAAAACTTCCATCTGCCCTTGGCACAAGTCATTAACATCGAAACATGACAATTTGAGTCGTTCACACCAATACCGATTACTGAGCAACGGTGGGTCTGATCTCCGTAAGCACTAACTTTTTCAAGATTTTTTTAGATAGTTTCATGAGCCTCAGCAGCTTTAATTGCAAAAATAACAGAGAATTAGATTTCGGAAATGCAGTTCATTAGCAGCGCACTATTGAAAACGGGTAATTAACTAAACATAAGTGATAACTGAGTGATGTTGGAGAAAATCGTCCAGAACGTCGAGTGTGATCGTTATCAAGACTCTTTGTAATTGTGATTAAACAGTGATTTTGATATTTTTGATTTTTGATAGCTGCTGATTTTCGCCGCAGCCCGCGATGCGAAAGTCATCATAAGTATGCTGAGTTATGGACAAAAGCGTCGGTATCGGACGGGACTCGAGCCAGCAATTGGAATTGGCTCTCTTGAGCGGGAGAAATCATTGGGTGCGAGTTTGAGTCCTCTCCGAGGTCGAAGCTTCTTTCCAGAACTCAGCATACTTGTAATAATCTTCAAATAGTTTGACGATGTCTGGAATTGAGAGCTTTTTTTAGATATGATCTTTCTTGAACTTAACACAAAACTAACAAAAAAATTCTACGGTCAAATCGATTTAGGATCGCCCTATGGCAAAAAATTTGGTGAGAAATCTCGGTAGCGGAGAATCCAGTGGTTTAACCAGGGACTGGAACCTAAGCAGAGTCAATGACCAGCAGTGGGTCAGAGGAAGTGGCTTGAACAATTGATTGTGACATTTTGGAAGGACAGTTTTATATCCAATTAGTAGGCTAGTCATGAACCCATAACTTTCCCTGTATACAAACCACAATTTTTAGTTTTTTTAAAGGTACCGTGGTCAAATGCTATCACTCCATGTTTTCGAATATGGAGAATAACATATCTTTGAGGGACAGTTCTCCTCTGAAAGTAGATAGGATTTTGGCAACACGCTTTTGAACAGCATATGTATGTAGCAAGCAGTGACAAAACAAATTCACTCTTTGTGACGTTATATGTACATGTGTATGCACTTTTTATAATGTTGTTTTTTAACAATTTGAACAATAATGGTATTCACTTAGAAAATACTTGCTGTTAATTACGGTTCTTATATTACTGGGTCATACATATCAGTAGTTATGTTAAAACACCCATCAATTTTTACAATGGTACAACAACGGTCGGTGGGTCGATTGAAATTCCGCTCAGGACGCAATAGGTTGGTACCATGAAAGTCCTTCCATAAAAAACTTGTTTATCTCATTATTATCTGAAGGCATTAACTTTTTGCACCCTAAAAAGACGAAATAGTAAGGGAGAAAGTAAAAGAAACAGTAACATCATACGATAACAATCCTACTCAAGAAATAATCAATTCGGGCGTAAAATTTGAAGGAAGTGTAGGCAATGTACGCAACACGCGCGAAGAAATCCCGCACTCGCTGCGCGCGAAAATTTTGCATAAGGCCACACACCCCTACCATTCCCATCAGTTCTGTGACCTCACTGGTAAGCATCTTCGTGTTCTCGTAGTTGACCTTTTCATCCGAGTTATTTTCTTTCAGAAAAAGTGTGGCATAATGCTTACTTCGATCTGCCAACGCCATGAGTACCACATGTATCTTCGAGCTGTAATTCCTATCAAAAGTGATTATAAATGGCTATGCTTCATTTTATGGTGAAGGTGGCAAATGAATTAATTCCAATGACAGCTGCCTTCCTATTTTGAATATCAGTTTCTGCAGCATAATCATTATACCATCCCGGTGTTACCGTATTTATCGCTCCCTTTGCAGGTAGCCTAGTCTGGCTTGTCCTTAGCATTGGCCTGATTGCAGAGCCATGCTGTTGAGAAGGAGACCTACATAATTCACTGTGTCCGGTCGATGGTGAACAAAAATGTTCAGCTGAATCATCATCGCTAATCCATGCGGTATTGCTGCACTTGAACGCTTCCGTTCATCAATCATAGTGCATTTTAGTGACTGCTCCGTGTACGCCATCAGTAGTAGCTTGGAGTATTCAGGATGCAGCCGAAAGGTGAGTGAAGTGTTTTGCTTGCAAGTTTCCTGTTTGATCAATCTCTGTAGATTAGAAAGCAGCGCCGGAACATGCTATTTACAGGAAGCAACAGACAGCTGGGGAGGGCGTGGGTTGTTCAGCATCTAGGATCGCTATAGAGTAGACATGATTAGTACCAGCGAAATTTAGGAGTACATACTTGAAAGGAAGCTCACTGTCGACAAAGTCGACCAGTCCTTTTCAGTTGACTGCCTCATATTTTTATCTCAATCATTTCAATTACTTAACTTGTTGTCTCAATCTCAATCTTTCAGTTACTCACCATGCTATACCTTCTTGGTCCTTATATTACCTGTATCATGCTGTTTTACAGCTTACTTATATTTTATCCTTTCAATCGCTTTACGTAAACAATCGATTGAATTCAGTGCCTTGAAAAGCCTATCTCGCGATTTTTTGGTGGGCAACATGTGCCGAGAAGTCGCTTCACTCGCCACATCTTGAATGGTGTGACGTAGGGCAAGTCAAATTCAAGGGGTGCGATGGCGCGCAGTTTTGCTTAAGAATCCAAAACGTACCAGCTAACCCCTTTGAATACAATACCGCTCACTCTTTTTGAAAAATCGACACCTTGCGACGGATTAATCGACGCAAACGGTTGCACCGTCATAACTTCGTCCAATGTGGATAAAGTGGGGGAAGATTGAGAGCGTTGGATTTGTCCCCATGCGACGAACTCAACGACCTATTTTATATCGGCTTTGCATCAGTAGGTCACCAGCTTCCCGGTGAAAGCTGCAATGATTAGGATCAAAGAGTATCTGAAGGTAGAATATCGAGATTCCTGTAAATAACTGAGGGTAGAAGAAGAACTATTAAGTTGTTTGTTGATTACGAAAACTGGAGTGCTTCAGTGCAGAAAAAAGTTATGAATGCACAAGTGATAAGATCTCCTTTTCTACCCATTCACTTTTTTGACAAGTGTTTCACAGAGACTCGCTGATATCGCTGGGTGTCGGTTGTAGCTATCTTGAGTTGTAATGCATGAGGTGTGGTGAGAAATTGAAACTCAGTCACTCCAGCTCTGCGGAGCAGGGTATACCGAGAGTCAAGGATTCTGCGACAGGGGGATCGTATTTGACCGGACAGGAGGGGTACCCGCAGAAGTCAGCCATAAGCACTGTATTGTCAATAGGTAGATGAGAAGCGGAGGGTATTTTACAGCGAATTCGTGTAAGGAAATGTGAAATAAATATCTTTGTGTCCAGGTAAGAATACGTAGCAATAAAGCACCTCACAACTATACAAACCAGTAACAGTTACTGGTATTGAAGAGTTCAAAGAAGGGAAGGGATCGTATTTGGGGTCCCCGTGGAGAGGGAGGGTTGTACTAAAGCGGCTAGTTCCTCGACACCTGGGAGTGGTCAGCTGCGGAGCTCGATTACTCCCTGCCAAATTACCAGTTGTGTCGTAACTCACCTTACTTATCGTGTATGTTAGACACCTGTAGATGGATTGCGAAAGTATAGAGGGAGTCGAACGTGGCCCTACTTTTCTGAGCTCACAACGGGCCCTCTGTTGTGCCATCAGTTCTCGTCTCAGGCCTCTAGTTTTAATTTCATAGATCATAGTATACCTTGCTAACTAATCGTACTAGGGCATCTACTGTGTTTGAGCAACATGTCCTTCTAGTTTCACTGCCTAAAGGAACTGAGAACTGCTGAGCAAACAAGACTTCGATTTTTAGCTGGTACATACGTAATACAATGCACAATAGATCGCACACCATAGAAAAGCTTTATTCTTGAGAGAGGCCAGAATTTTATTGCTTCTGCTCACAACATTTATAGTTTCAGAATTGATAGACAACGCCTGTCAACCAAAAGCGATAGATATTCGTCTCGCTTCCTCTTTAGGAACATTTCCGGACTGATTTCTGATGAACTCTTCGAAATTTTGAATTTCTAGAGTTGCTAACGAGACGTAATATGTTACTTCTTACTCGATCTTCGTACGAGAACTATGTATTATTAGGAGTCCCTCAAAAGAGAGAGTAAGTTTATGGAAATCATTAAAAATGACAAAAAAAGCTAGAAAAATTGGAATCAGGAAGTCATTTGTAGTATTGTGCACCGCTATGGAACTTAAAAAACGCCACAGTTTATCGATTATTTTGACAATACTACTGTTTCGCCTTTCAGACAGCATGTCAACAGCAGAAGCGGTGATGTGATGTTTCGCTATTTTTCGAAATTCATTTCTCCATAAAGTGAGCATTATTTTACACCGCTCTGTGCAAAAAAACGGGATATCGAATTTCTCTGCTCAGTGTGATTACTCACCCGTTTATATTGAAAATTAACCAGAAAACTAGGATTGCGATCTGCTATTTATGGGCATGACATTTTTGAATCGGGAATGAATTGTGGTAACAAACCGACACATTTCAATAGACGGATAGTACACTCTTTTCGGATTACGAAATGCTTGCACGTCTGCATAGAATGTAAAAATAAACATGCAATGACATGAATCCATGTTCACGTTTTAAAAAAATCGCTTCGAAAAATTGCCACGGAATATAAAAGGAAAAGGCAGGTGATACTGCTATCATATGTAAACACTGTTCCTGAATGGACTGAAAATGCAGCAGAACCAGGTCACGCTAATCGGGCTCTTCATTCTAATATGATATGGGGTCCGAAGAGAGAATGAAGAAGTGAATACCTAACGACTAGTCTCCGTAATCATGAGCACATAGCCCAGGCTAATCTCATACGATCCTCCGGGTGTATACTGTTACGTCAATATTTCGATATGCGACATGCAACGCAATTATACGAGTAAGGGGCCCCGTATGTGGTTGGGTACTCAAAGGCACCGTCAAGTACAATTCTGACAAATTGGTAAATCATGAATATGGAAGTCGAGGTGCTCAGAATTGGAACAGTAGAAAGAGAACGAAATGAAACAGTGTAAAACTCTAGGAATAGGAGCCAGAAAACCCTACGTCGCACCACTTCCCTTTCGCGTTCCTCTGCATCACTAGCCAGTGTGGCAGATGCAAATGGTGAGGGGCTATGCTAAGCGCCGGAAACGTTACTCCCCCTTTTGCCTCAGTTCACTTCTTCTGATCTCGAATGTTCATTTATAGGGAACATGTCCTCTCAGCTCCCACTTTTTTCTTACCTCCACCTGTGCCTTTGAGTGACTACCTGGTTCAAAGCCAACGTAAGGCCTTAGGCACGATAATCGTCATAAGGTTCAACTACATACGGCGACCCTAGCTTGCTTTGTACGTAGCACTGCGTAATCCAGAAATAAAGTAGAAATATGCCGGGCAGAACACCCCAGTGGGATCGAATTTTGTGTTAGAAACTGGGAAGTCGTACTTTCTGAAAATCCTCTCGACACTCACCTCGACAATCAACGTTTTAATATAATATATCAAAATCTGAATGAAACTGGTGGCTCAAATAACGTCCCGACACTTTCTAAGAGGGCATTTAAACAAGGCTTTCGGAAACTTGAAGGTCTACTGTATCGCTACGAGAATAATCGACTTCTAATATAGAGCGTTTCAGCTGCTGTAAAAGGATTTACTTCTGGGTCAGTTTGATCGTGGCACTCGAAAACGTGGCATATGTACATAGATGTAATACCTAATTTGCAATCCCAGGCCAGGGTTTCCGATGATGATGTATTTATTGCCTCCAGGCTTCGGTAATTATGATGGATGATAATTACCAAAGAATTTCAGTGTTGGTTCATGAGTAAGCCTAGAATGGTCTGGTGGGAGATAGTTCCATCGTAGGTTGATACTTTACTACATTTTCTTTTCAACATTTTATAGTTGTTATGCCTTAATTACACTACGTATATACAATATAGTGAGTAATAAATGCACAAATAAGAGTACACTGCACTTCATTCTCGATAGTAACACTTAAGTTCTTTACTCTAAGCCATGCTTTTATTTTTTTACCTGTGTTCGTGTCCTCCCCTCATACTATACGGTATATGGTACTAAATAATTAAAATTTGTGCTACCCTTCTTTCCTTTCCGAAATTTTGCGCCACCCTTCCTATCTTTTTTTTTCTTCTCTATTCACCACCTTTTGTTACAATGTCATTGGTTGTCAGCCCTACACACTGAAAAGCCTGGAGGGCTGACAACAACAATGGTTAGTCTGAGGTAGAGGCGAAACGGACCATTAACTTCTATTTTAATTCCAAGATTTGTATTTAGCATAGTTTGTCCTTATATTTGCATGTCCTGTCGAAAATCCAAGAATCATTTGTTGATAATGCTCTTGCTTTGTCAGCGAGACTTTTAAATGGAACCTTTATCATGATGTATTCATTGCCCCTAGGCTTTGCATGTCCTGTCGAAAATCTAAAAAAAACCGTTTGTTGATGATGTCCTGCTTGTTGATGAGGTTTTTAAATGGAACCTTTATCCCTGGCCCAACAATTCAGCCCATTTCGCCTTCTTCAAGACCTAATGGTGGCTCGAAGCACTTAGTTTGTTAAGTACCCGAAGAAGCGTCTCCCTTCCCTTTTGAAATTCCGACATTATTTTGAGTACGCTCCAGAACAAACTAGTACGGTCGCCTTCATACTTTGCGTCGGCAGGAGGTGGCTGCGTTTACGGGCAGAGAGACAGAGTGGTACGGAGAAAATGCAGAGACGACGCAGGCAACGAGACAACGTGGCACAAGCGTAGACGCAGAAACACCCGGCCACGCCCTGCCGCCGGCATCATTAAGTACGAAAGCGGCTTGACAAGGCATCGACATCATCGACAAATCATGACGAGATTATAACAAAGGAGAACTTGGAACTAAAAACTATTGGTTTCAGATGTGGAAGCCACGTTGAAGCCCCTGTACACCAAGTGGGAGGAGTACGCTAAAATTGGCAACTGTGAGGAGGTTGCTAGCCTCTATCACAGTCAGGCAGTCATTGTGGAGAAAGGCGTAAAAGCTACATTTGGAAAGGAAGGTCAGTAAGGTGAATTTCTGGGGGGTGGTGAAGATCTTGCTGTGGTTTCCAAGGATCGATTCCCGACCCAGTAAATTAAGCGCTACCACCTTGCGCTATCACGTTGGTACACCTGCTTGAACTCTCGCTAAGCATGCCCTCATTCGAGAGTTTTTTCAGTTTTCGACTTCTAATTTCAAATGCGCATATCTCGACCCTATAAAAAGTTTGTTAGTCAAGACTAGTAGCATGAGAAACAGCAGATTTTCGCCAATAACAGCCACCAAGACTGATCACAAGGGTTGGAGATCTGTGGAATTCTAGAGGAATGAATTTGTGGGAGGTCTCCTCAGCATCGTGTGGTCTTGAAGCGTTTCTCCCAAACAAGCTGTCCACATTATCGAAGAAATGGTAATCGGTGAGAGCCCACAACAATTGATTATGGTGGAGGCCGTAGAAATTCGTGGCGCAACTCATTCAACTTTTCGGGGTTGCATGCGCGACATGGATCGTGGGTTATCGTGAAGTAGCCAGTACATGGCTGGTGATCTCGCCGCCGCTCTGGTGACGAAGCGAACCGCCACAAGCTCGGCATTCGTCCAACCATTGTGCAAATAGTCGTCGTTTACCGTATAAAATCCGGTACTCACCGCATGTCACGATGCGGCTAAGAAATTTGCAAAACCGTAGAACTTTTTCGAACGGCGTAGTAGACTTGAACAAGAGCTGAATATTTCATCCTAGTCGTCGCTTTATTTGCCCTCTCAGCTGAATTCCTTTCAGTGCTTCTAAGTTATTCAGTAGAAGGATCTGAATCGACTTGACTGCATAATTGTTTGTTCATGCGGTAGATACTACAAATCACCATGTACTTTACATTAAATACAGAATAAACTTCCAATTTCAGAAATCGTTAAACTGCTGAAAGAGTTCTGGGACAAAATCGGTCCACACAAGCTTGAGGCCAGTGACTTTTTTCCTTTAACTTCCTTAACTTGAGACAAGTGGGTTTAAGATTGTGAGTGAATATAAGCGGCTAATAAGGGCAGGGTTTCAACTCCCCATGGAACTTTGAAATGACACCCGGATAGATCGATAGTACTCCGACAACTGATCACACTTGTTATAACCAAAACTGCAAATTGCCATTCTGAAGTGAGTTAGGAAGGGTCAAAGTTTGCCTGTGACAGACGAGCACTTTGCCATCTGCACGACTGCTGCTGAGCCATCATCGGCCACCGTGGCTCACTGGTAGCAAACCCACCACAGGTATCCTGTAGATACCACTGGTGGGTTTCCTTCCCGCCGGTGCAGATTTTTTTGCATGTTGCGTCTCATTGTCAGTAAGTGCATTTCTTTCACTTGTGCACGTTTCCTTGTACTACTACCTATCGCAAACATAGTTTACTCTGCCACTTCATTTATAGCTTCAATACTAATATTACTCAAACCTTCACGATTTCACCAACGAATTTATTTGTTATACTCAACACTACAAAATCAAATAAAACACTCTAAGCCACAAGTGACACTGATGAAACTGAGCAAAGAAATGTGTGAAGCAAAAGTACTGAGAAATAGTAGTAATTATGAATAAAGTTGTAGAGTGAATGATGGGTGCTGTAAGTCCCAGTACAAGGAAACGTTCAGAAGTTAGAAAAGGCACTTACTGACAATGAAACGCAAAATGCAAAAAAGCCTATCCTGCAATTCCGGAGCACTCCCGGTGAGCCGCGGTGACTGATGCTGGTTCAGCAGCGGCCGTATTGGCAAAGTGCCCCGCCAATAAGATGTCATATGCAAACTTTGACCCCTCTTAACTTGCTTCAGGATGGCATTTTCCAATTTTGGTTTTCACAGTTATAATCTCCATCCGGGTCTCATTTCAAAGTTAAATGGGGAGTTGAAACCTTTTCCTTGCCGAGTACTTCATGATCGGTAGGTTCTATGCTGTGCTGCTAAAAGCTTCTCGGGGAGGTACGGACGCAGATGACCATTGGACCGTGTTCATACTTTGCGGTGCCGGCGGCAGGGCGCGGCTGCATGTCTCCGCGTCTCCGCATGCCAAAAGAATGTCAAGCTTCAAAACCTACTACTTAAGGACCCTGGTTTTGATTTTCTTACCAGCCTCCGTTCAGTGGTGCCGAATGGCACTAGAGATGAATGTCTGTTTCGTGATCAGAACCCCTAGTTGCCTGCAATTTCTTGAGTTGCAGCAGTTGTGAAAAGTATTTCCCTTCACTTGTATATCCTTCAACACCTCAGAAATCGTTGTTGATCGTGATATTTCCCATCACTTGTATATTCTTCAACACTTCAGAAATCGTTGTTGTTCGTGATAACCCACAAAGATTACCGTGAACCAAAAATTACCGTGACGATTACCGTGAACGCTTTGCCAAAGCTTCATTACAGACAAGCAACGAGTCTTATCAGGGCACAGATGACTATCTGATCGTCCATTGCAATTACGTGGTTCATCCGGAGAAAGGAGCAGAAGACGTGAAAGGCAAAATGGCTCATATCTGGAAGAAGGAGGAGGGCAATTGGAAGATCTATCATGACGAGTTCGAGTATAGCTAAAGGCTCATGCCAGGCTGCACTCTCAAACATTTCAACCTATGTCTGTAAATCTATAACTGTTAGTTACCTGGGAATACAGAATACATAGACCTTTTTTCCAAATTTTTAAGAAAGGAATCACTGGGATGTAGTTCTTCTGAAACACTGGAAGGTCTGCTAAGACTCATATAGTAGCTTGTGTTTGATGTTTCCAGATGCTTGTGATGTCGATTGCACTATTGTATTCAGTAATCATGAAATAAAGGTATTTTTCAGACCGTTCAAGTGGTTCAACGGATTCTTTTCCAATCTGATTGAAACGCGCTTTGATGAGGGCGAAGAGTGTTGTTGACGTGGGTCAGCTTTCGCTCTGGAGGCCAGGTAGCTATATCGCCTCAGTGCCTCAATAAAAAATTCATAAAGTGTCGGAAAGTCTCAGCTTTCACGCTCGCTCATAGTAATTGGTGTCGCCTTCCCTGCTCCTAATGAAAAACAGAGGAAGGCAAGGACTAAAAAAGGTTTGGCCAGGAAAAACGGGTTCCTCTGAAGTACAAAACTGGAGAACCGTAGAAAACATTTACATTTCGCAGAAAAATCACGAATGTGATAGTAGCAGCACCTCGGCAGAAGTCCGTAAGCTGCTCAGTTATTGTTCGAGGCTGACGTTCTATTCTCCCACTAGTTGAGCCTATTTTTCTTCTCTGTTCCCACTAATTCTCAGTGAACAGCGTCTCTCAAGCTCGTCCCATATATGTTCCATCGGATTCAGGTCCAGACATTGGCTTGGCCACTCGAAAAGTATGACTTCCTGACGCTGGGAGGGTTCCTTTATTTTTGTTGACAAGTGATTCGGACCGATTTTGGCTATAGAATCCATCCAGCAGGCATGCCTTTCCTGCTCCATTGTAGTACAATGCTCACCATCATGTTCCTGTAGCCTTCCCCTGTAATCGTTCCTCTACCTGCAACATGAGACTCACACCATGCAGTAAAGATGCTCGAAACACCACCACAGATCCTTAAACATGCTTGAGTGTGGGTTCCGTGTACTTCGAAATGAATCTTTCGCCAAAAGGGCGCCTCGCCTAACAAATACCATCTTTTCAAAAGAATAACTTGCTTTCATCGGTGAAAAGATCTCTGACAGAATACGCTGAGCTGCAGGTGAGATGGCGCCGCGCTGTGGCAACATTGGTTTTTCTATTCTTGGGCGATATAAAAGGCTTCTTGACGACGTCGTCCGCAGATTTCAACATCATTAGGGCCTCTCCCGCAGTCCGACGGCTAATTTTGATGCCATCCCTTCCAGAATGCTTAGCAACGATGTCCGCAGCCGTGAGGGGAGGGGGCAACTCTTATTGGTGCGGCGAATGATCCGTCTTGCATGAAAGAGACAGAGCGAAGTCTTCCCATTCTCTCTGCCCTGCCTCACTAGTGGAGCCTCCAACCTTGCATCGTTCCAGAATCGACGATATTGTTTGACGAGGTAGCTCCAAGATCCTTGAAATGACAATGACCTTCACTCCAGGCTCCTTCATTTTGGCGGCCGCTTCACGTATGCCATGGGGACTCTGCTCTCCTAGCCATCACCATAGCGCAACAGCCATGGCATCAACCCAAATAAAGCATCAGGAAATGATTAGGAAGAAAAAAGTCAAGATAGAGTAAGCATGGAAAGCTGAAAAAGCTGGTGTCAAGGCTGAAACTTGTATAAAACCACGCATTTTTCATCATTCCATAACACAGCAACATATCTTATATGTACTACAGTTAGGTACAACTTGCTATTCGCTTGGTGCATAACTAATCCGGCTAAACAATAATAAAATTTAACAAAAACGTGTTTAGATAACTGAAATTCGTTTGGCAAAAATAATAATAAAAATATAACAAAAACGTATTTAAATGACTATTATGAAACGTTATCACCATCGTTGTCAAGGAATGCTTCCCATTTGATAGTCGTTGAAATGTTAATTTTCACGGCAGAAAAAAGCAACAATAAACCCCGCACTAATTATGCTACGCCAATCTAATTAATTTCGCATAGACTGGTCCAGTAGGAGAAACTTACAGCTGAAAAACACGTATATATAAGGTTGCTCGCCAAAACACTCTTTGAATAGCCACGTGGTGTAACTATTACTGATCAACCGAACAGTCACCTTGAAGCGATATTGATGGAGAATATTGTTCCCGGTATTGCGGGTCCTTTGTGCACGTTGAGGGAGGCAAACGCTACTTGAAGCTGGAGCAGAAAAGCTGACACCGTTAAATCACCTTATGCGGCCATCGCGCAGTACACCAATAACTTCTGACACTTCTGACAATGAGTACTGTAGCTTTTGCTGCACGGGAAAAGTCTCAAATGCAAGAAGTGTCAAAGCTTTTAGCTATTGGAAGGCTCTTCTCCCCATGCTGACTTCGCAAATGGCGTTTGCGTCAATGTGTGGGAAAAATGGAAAATTCAGCTGTATTTTTTAAGAGCTCGGTGAGGAGAGCTACCACCCGAAAAGGTAATACATTAACGGCAAGTGCAAATGGCGCTTGGTAGCTGTTTATCTTTGTTAATACCCCAACTACCACTATTCTTTACTCGTTCTCTGATTTATCTTTCCTTTGTTTATGTAAATAATGTCAGATGAAGATTTGTTTGTCTTTTTACTCGAAGTTCATTTCCTGAGCGTGCCGGAAACGGTAGAGTATCGGCGGCCTCATCAGCTTCTTGGATTAGGATAGCCCGCCTCCAGAAAAGCCGCATATTCAAAGCGTTGCTCTACCCGAGTGCTACCTTCACAGTTAATTTATTTATTTATTTATTTATTTCATTACGTCACTAGACGTGCCTTAACCAAGACAATGTCGTTATTGCTAACTCAGAATAATATTAAAGAGAAATGAAGAAAACTCAACAGTACTCAACCAATGTTTAGGCTAATTACCAGCTGATGATATTTTGAGGCCTAAATTATCTAATACGATGTGCAACAATTGAAACGGAATCAGATTAATGAATGAGGCGATGTATTAGTAACGACAGGCTTTTAAACTGGGAGGCACCCTTTGGAAAATAATTAGTTGATGTTAAGGTATGTGGTAGTACACGTAGCACGACCGAAGTAATATATGGTATGGACCTTGGAGATAGTTCCTCAAAGAACCTCCTCTCCTGCCTTGGAAGCTGTAATGCGTGACCTTGACAAGCGCCGCATCAGCCGGCTATGATGCCCTTCGCCACACCGGGGGTCATAGGCACTCACCAAAACTCCGAGACACGGGTTTACCGGCCACCCACGTGGAATTGGCAAGTGGGTAGCATGTTAAGGTATTGACATCAAGCTCGAAAGGCAGGAGGATAGTGAGCTCCCTAGGTCAGGTAGAATAAAAATCACTACCTAGTACTACCATTACTTTACAAATCGAATTCGCTCTGTGAGTATAGGTAAACCTCCTCATTTTTTGAAAGCACAATCGTATAATCTCAGAATGAGACAACATTGCGGAATGACTGAATGGTAGGTCGTAATGCAAAGAATAGTTCAGAAAGTATTATATATCGACTTTAGATAGTCAAGAGTTTAGTACTGTCATCTACAGTCGTTAGTCTTCAAGACTATCTCTCCTTGTTCTTTTTAAATGGATTGAATTGGAAGCATCGCATCACGACATTCCATGGTTGCTATATGTTGCTGTAGCATAATTGTATAGACCCGTAGTTGGAAAAAGTTTCGGCTGTCACCTTAACATATCAGTAAAAACTTTCTCACAGCATGTACTAGTTAACATCTTCGATGTTCAAGACGTCAAAGATGTTCAGTTTTTGTAGCTGCGATCGAAACTGGGTAGAGTCATTGCACACAAGAGATTATGTGGCAATTTTTTGTAACGAAGAACATATTCATTTTCGGTCCTTCTATATGGCCGAAATATCCAGTATTTGCTAGCCTTCAAATTGATTTCCCTTTTGATTATGCGGAAAGCAAAGGTCATATCATTTATTAGGTTGATTCATAATAAATCGGACAAATTGACCAATTTTAATCATTGTCGTACAACTTTTTTACGACAACAGGGATTCACTTGAAATATACTCCATCTTTATCGATGACCTTCTGCCACGGTATAGGCAGATCATGGATGCCCTTGCTCCAGAAGGCCGGAAGCTGGAGCTCGAAGAAGTTGCCGAGTGCCGCGTTGACCTCGTCGCGAGTTTTGAAGTCTTGGCCGTCCAGGTGGCGTTGGCTGTGGGAGAAAAGGTGGAAATCTGAAGGGGCCAGGTCTGGGGAGTACGGTGGGTATAGAAGTACGGTCCAACTGTACGACAGCAGCTCGGCCTTGGTCGATCTTGCGAAGTGCGGTCTGTGGAAGTAGACACGTTGTCGTGCTGGAAGTAGACATGTGACCGCCGCCGTAGCGAACTTTGGTCATTGGCCTTCAATTCTCGTAATTGACGAACGTAGACGTCGGCGGATACTGTGGTACCTTCATCGAGCAGCTCCCAGTACTCTACGCCGTGTAGGCTCCACCAACCGCGGTTTTCGTCTTCGATGGAATAGTCGCCTGACGCAAACTTCGAATGCTACAACTACAGTGTACTTCTGCCGGGGGCATGCTCCTTGTGAACTTCTATCAGACGTCTGCCGATATCCGCGGGTTCCTGGCCAGATAGCGATATAAATAGTATGACGTTGCGGATGTGGTCTCTGGACCGCTTGAAATCGTGCGGCATTGTGGTGGAATGAATTTACTTTTGAGTGATTATTTTGCGGTACTTTGAAGAGCTTTTCATACTCATTCCAACGGTACCTCGCGCGTCCATTTTCGTTAATTCGTTACTGAGTTATGATCTCTAGAAATCATCACTACCATTTGTCCGATTTATTATGAATCAACCTAATATTATCTTTCTATATTTCAAGCTCTTCATGTTCAAGATGATCAGTCGATCTCTGTAGGTAGGTATAGCTTGGGGATATTTGGAATTCGGGAATGACCGATAAAAAGGATTCTCGTGAAAATTCTTTGGACTTTCTCTAAGCATTTAATGTGCTTATTGAGATGTGGATTCGATACTGTAGAGCCATATTCCAAATGAGGTAGAACATAGGTTTTATATAGTCTGATTAACACAGAGGGGTCATTGCAATGAACATTTCTCAGCATAAGGAACAGTGCGTTGAGAGCTTTCTTTACCACCATTGAAATATGACCGTTAATTGTAAGGTTCTCTTGTCCTGTTGAGTTATTTGTGATCAAAACTGATGATAAACCTTTAATTGTGCGACTTGGGGCAATACCAATTGAAACCCAATTTTCAGAAAGTCACATGGATAATATCTATTCCAGCCCGTAGGCCGCACGGAGATTGCCGGGGAGATTTAGGTTTGAAAAATTTCACTAATGTTCTCAGCGCACTTTCATATCGTGACCTGACGCGCTCAATTCTGACCTCAAGGTGTCTCTAAAATGTGATTGTGATAGATAAAATAAGAGGAACTACGGTGGGAAGTCTTTCTCGGCCTCAAAGGCACCGGGAGGGGGCAAGGGCAGAATAACGTTTAAGAAAACAATGGCGTCTGAAAACAAACATATGGGTTTGGTAGATACAATGTGTAACGAAACCGGCGTTGAAAAACGCGCCACAGGGCGCTATTTGCCCCCAGGGCGCGCTTCCGTCCGAACTGCAAGCTTCCGTGGCCGAGCCACGCTTCGTTCATTTTAAAGCTTGTCTTCGGCCTGATGTAACCTTATTTTTGAATTATTTCCTCTTTACTGTTTTCTAGTGACATATTTTACCTGTTTACTTATGGATCTTCTTAATTGTGCATTTCTATACCTGAAAATCTCAGAAGGGTCAAATAAAGTCGGGGGGAGACGCAATTTTGCGTCGACGTCGAAGCTCCTTTCCCTTACTAAACTTAGGCTAAAATTGATATCCCCTCCTCCCACATTAAAAAGCATCTGTCAAAGCATAGGTCTCATCTGCTTTAGCCTAACCCTAGGAAGGGAAAGAAGCTTTGACGTGGGTGAAAATTTCGCGTCTCCCCACCCCCCCCCCCCTTTATTTGACCCGTAAGTACATCTAGAAACAATATAAGAAAGAACAAAGTGAAAACTAAAAGGAAAAAACAAACCCATATTAGAACCATCTCCTTTTGGCACCACGCCAAGGCGTCAAATTGGCGACTTTGTGCAATGGCGGCCACTCAAGCTCGTCCACACTACGTCCGTTCTACCGTAAGCCAAAATTACTCCCTCCTGGTGCCTTTAATAGAATTCGATACACATGTAAATTTACAGCCAGTGTATGTGTGCAACAGTAGGCGCTATCAGGCTCTCGTGGACAATGGTAGAAACTCTTGGATCCCCCTTCGTCTCTCATACTTTCGTCATGAAATAAAGGAACATCGAAGTTTCGGATTGAAAAATCCTTTGGGATCCCCCGTCATCATACTAGTTCCATTGAGAATTGTAGTGGCAGGAATGCGATTTGAATTACAGAACGGCTTGCTGTGACCAAGGAATCTACGAGTCGGGACATCCCATCCCCAGGCGGTTCCGGTTTTAACCTACTTCGGAGGGATGAAAGACTTGGTTGACTCACCACAGAGGAATGAAAGACTCGGCTGGTGTGGGTACATTGATGTGCTAGTGTGGGTTTCATCCCCGCACCATGCGAGCGGGAGTGTGCGCCACCTGTCATTACACATATTCCACCCGATTTTACAAGGATTGTAGATACTTAGAAAATCGCTCGCTCAAGTGAAATGAATTTCTATAAGAATTTTTCAGATCGCAAACAGCTGAGACTACGTCAGTATGTTGAGCGCAGGTACGCTTTTATGTAATATTGTCATTCAAGACACATGCAGTTGAAAAGAAACTCAGGAAGAACTTCGAAAATTATACAGTGTTTAGTTACCTAGGATACTAGAGCCACTGTATTCTGGGCCATCGGCGAAGATGATGTGTAAGTTGACTGGGACCTCAAAAATTCTTCACACAGTAGACTTTACCTTCCGAACGCACAAAGGCGCTAAGTTTTTAGCGATCTGTGCTGTGCTCATTGTAGATTTCAAAGGGATTGTAGAATAAAATAACATGATTTCATTCCTCTCAAAAACACTGTGACAGTAATTTATCAGAAAAAAACTAGAAAACCAAAAGTCCTTTTTTTCTAAAGCAGAGGTTGAAAATGTGGAAGAACAACACATTCGGATTCCCGCCGATTTGGGTCCAACGCGAATCCTTCCCAGCACCGCCGATCACGGGTCAATATGTTCCATGTCCGACTCTTCATTAATATCGGCATTTTAAACAATCAGTAATACGCTTGTGGTGAGCCTCCGAGATTGTTATGATTTTTGTTATTCGGCTGAAGTTTCGGCAAATCCCCTTCCTCAGAGCCATTTTTTATAAGGTTAGCGACTTTCACTATATCTTTTAGGATTGATTCACCCTTAGTTTTCTTTTGTAATTTGAAAAAGGGTAATCCACGTATTGTATCACTTGTATGTTTCGGCTTTACAGGCTCTGAAGAAGGCGATTTGCCGAAACGTTAGCCGAATGATAAAAATCATAACAATCTCGGAGGCTCACCACAAGCGTATCACTGATCACATGTCCGCCGCTGATTTGTGCCCCGCCCAAGGTACCACCGTGGACGAGATTTGACAAGATGTATCTACAAGATTTTGGCTTTTCCGAGTGTAAACTTCGCAAGTGTATTAGGTCTGTGCAGAATAAATGGTCAAAACGGAACACTTTTTTCAAAACGCCATAACTTCGCTCAGACACAACTTTATTTGTCGAAATAAAAACCATTCAAATCTACACAACATTGCCAACGATCTGGTAATGTCATCATGATCAAATTTTGAATTGCGAAAATTAATGAAGTCAACGGTGGTATTTTCAACATGCATCGTTTCGGCTAACTCCTTCTGACGCAGGTTTGCATCGAGAACCGGAAAAAAGTGGTAAACCGTCAGGAATAGGTCTGGGGAATAAGGGGGGGGGGTCAGGGAGCGTCTCGATCAGTTTCTGCCGGGTGACTTTCTAACTGTGGGGTTTTGCGTTGTTTTGCGCACCCAGTAAAAAATGATGCAGTTAGGCATCGAGCCTCTCCCTCACACCGCTTATTCCCCAGACCTATCCCTGACGGATTACCACTTTTTCCGGGTTCTCGATGCAAACCTGCGGCAGAAAGATTATGCACGGTAAAAATGCCATTCTTGACTTCATTGATTCTCGCAATCCAGAATTTGATCATGATGACATATTTTCACAGATCGTTGGCGAAATTCTGTAGATTCGAATGGTTTTTATTTCAACAAGTAAACTTGTGTCTGAGCGAAGTTATGGCCAGTCATGTTTTGACCATTTATTCTGCACAGACCTAATAGTATGCACTGAACGAATATATAACCGTGAGGGGAAAGAAGAACTGGAGCTTCCATGGACGATTCCGTCAAATTAATTTGTAGCTCGAACTTCCGCGCTAAGGGCAAAGCTGAAATCAAAGGGAACGTAAACTACATTGGCTCGAAAGCTAGCTTGATTCAGTCATTCTCAGGGCACAATTTTAGCTCACCTCGCAACATGAAACGCTCTTCGTTTATAAGACTGTTCGTGTTTATTGCATTTGATACCTTTTGCTGATTTTTTTTTCTGGGAAAACCGGGAACAGTGTATTTAGAGGTGAAAGAAGCCCTTGCTCCTCGTTACGATGCCATGGAAAAGCATTGCCAGACTGGTGAAATGGATAAAGTGGCAGAATTCTATCACAGTGATGGTGTAATGATTGAGAAAGGAGTATCAGTTGCTTATGGCAAAGCTCGTAAGTTCCAATGGTAATTTCCATTAAAAAGGTCATCAAATCCTTTGGAAGTGCATTTTCACATGAGCTGTTGGGAACTCGAAAGCTTGAGAAGGAGACTTATGATGCGAAAATTTAATGATTGTTACCGTTTTGTTGATTTCGTTGTTCTACATTGGTGAAAGGAATGGCGATTTTAGCAAAAGGCTAATTTTTACAATTTATAAGTGAAAACCAGTAGATGCCAAGGAAGGCACACTGACTGAAATTCTCAAATGGTAGAAATTCTTCAATTTTTATAAAGTGCAGAGGTTTTTGATCATTTTCAGAAATCAAAAACGCTCTCCAGAAACTGTGGGACCAAACTGGACCGCAGACGTTCGTGGTAAGTCGAACACTCACTTTCTGAAAAAAAAACTGGACATCATAGCAGATTGCAGAAAAATTGAACCAATTGCAGAAATGCAATGAGAAATACGAAAGCGGTGGAGAATTTCTGATTGTTACTTGTGATTCCACGATGAAGTCAGCAAAACGCGGCTCAGAAACAGCCAAAGTCGTTCATATCTGGAAAAAGGATCAGGGAAAATGGACCATCTATCATGAAGAATACGAAGTGAAGAAGTGATGTAGTTTTTGATCACTTGGATGGATATACACGAATAAAGCAAGCTTGTTAGAGCTGGATTAACACGGGAAAGATGAGCTCAAAAAAGATGGAAATGAGGAAATGCGCTAACTCTTGAGTCGAATAACTAGGTTATCACTAATCAATTCAATAATCAGTAATTAATAAATGAACTCACAATTGTATGTGAACAAAAGCTATCGTGGTAAACCAAAACTTCTACTGCACCCGATCCCTGGCAGAACGCAAGAATTTATGAGATCGAAGTACATAAGTCACTAACATGAAGCTATAAAGAATTCTGAGTCATAGGCGAATTGTTTGGTCTCGGACAGGACTCAAACTCACACTTCATACTTTACGGCATATGTGCTAATCCATTACACTACAGAGATCCACTTGACCTTGGCACAGCTTCGTAATGGTATGTTCACCGAAAGCTGTGGTAAATACATCCACCATTAAGAAGCTGAGTTGTGGTGCAGGGTAGCGTAATGGATTAGCATATGCACCCGTAAAGCATGGAGTGCTGATTCGAGCCCCGTGCGAGACTAAAGTCCTTCTGCCCATGATTCACCATCCTTCTTACAACTTTCGCAAGGCGCGTTGCTGCGAAAAAGAGCAGCCAACTAAAATCAAAATGTCAAAAATCTAAAAAGGGTACTGTCATCAATACTTTTTGCGGAACGCGCCGCGTATTCTAGTTTCAATAACAGTCGTGGTGCGAAGTGCATGAGCCCAAATTTTTTCTGAAAAACTCAAGAGAGTTGGAAGGCTTGGTTGGTCCGAACAGGAACTAATGTAGGGTTTGATCCCAGCACCGTGCAAATGGGAGTACGAATGTGTCATCTGTCACTACACCACCTCTTTCAAGTTGAATATCGTAAAGGTTTTAATAATTAATATACCACGAAGATCATTAAACTCCACTATTTCGGGCAGGACAGAGGTGCTAAGCACCGAAATAATGCAAAACATATTTAAAACTATTTGTGGGTTTTTTGCTGACCTTTGAGTTGTTTAGATTAGACTTTTGCAGTCTCATACCGTAGTTCGTCAGATGAATCGAACGTTGTCCAAGCGTTTTTGACGTGAGCAAAACTTTGGGCTTCCCAGCATACTCTAACCGGGACTGTAGATGTACCATTACCATTTACCATTACCCTACCGAGCCCTAAAACGTTTCCTAACTCCTTGATGGCTTCGACTACCCTGCCTATTTGAATCGAATATAAACAGCCGGTAAGTAATGTTCCACTATGTCTCATTCAGGAGATGGATCATAGGAGTCTCGAAAGATAAATCTACCGTATAGCAAATTTGGGGCCAGGAAGAAGTCGAGTCGACGTTCCCGTTTTCCCAGACAGGCCGCTCATTGTTGACCCCGACGTAAATGCGGATTCGATCCACTGGATTTAAAAATGACTAAATTTCTGGCGTTATTCCTTTTTGGCATCTCCACGCATTCTTATATAGCTGCAGCATTCAGGGTCAAGCCTCTGTTGAGGAATTCTCAACTGGGGGGGGGGTTGTATTTGGTCCACTAGGAGGGAGAGGGGGTTGTAATCGTTGAGGTAAATAGTGCAGAAGATTTTCTCAGGCTGAGGGCCTAAAGTTTAGTGAGAGAAATGATAAAACTGACTAATTGGGTTCGAACCTGAAACTAGTTTAACTTAATCATCATGGAAACCTCGTGCATGGCGCGATCCGCAACGGAACCGGTCAACGCCAGTAGCCCTTTCGTTTATCCGCTGACACCGAAACCACGTACAGAGACACCTCCGAAATTCATCGATTAACCGTGGAAAGCGATATCTATCAACGGGTACCATGGTGGATGGACACTCCAGAAACAATGGGAAAAAAGAAAAATTAGCAGATATAAATTTCTTTCATATCTTAGTACGATCGCAAGTAAGTAATTTGGTGTTAGCGGCCACTATGCGGACCGGAAAAACGTTTGTATTCATTGAGAATGTAACTGAAATCCTCATGCATGACGCATCCCACACGAGGGCTGACCGACGCTTCTCGCCCTCCCACTAGACCTTTGAGAGCGAAGGATGCATACTAGAGAAATTTCAGTAACAATGAATCGATTTTTCGAAAGAGTCGTGAAAAGATCCGCAAACTCGACGAAAAAAATTTTCCTCATCTGGCTCCTCAAAATTTCTTCTTTCGTTTTGAAGATATGGCATACTTCAGGCAGTCAATCGAAAGCGGCATCCTTGCAGACTCCGGTTACCCGGAAACGCCCTCATATGATTAAGCTTGCAAGAAGTTATGACCATCTGAAGTGAAACACTTCGGAATTTTTCGAAATTTTCTTCAACTAATCCTCAACTGGCTTTCCTCGAAGTTTTTCGCATCATTTTGAAGATATGACAGAGCTCAGGTAGTTGTTCGAAAGCGGCAGCCCCGCAGACCCGGGTACTCGGAAATGCACTCATATGGTTAAGTTTGAAGGAAGTTATGACCAATTGAAGTGAAACGCTTCAAAATTTCTTGAAAGTTGCCTCAACTGGAAACCCATATCGAGGACTACGCAACCATTAGGGAAGCAAGCGGCCAATAGATACGTCCAAGGGAGTTATTGAAAAAACAGTTCACAACTGTTCGGAAGATGGGCTCTAGATGAAGTTGAAGTATTCAAAGGTGTCCAAATTTAGTATGAAGAAGATACCGCGCTCCATCGTGATCGCCGTGTCGCAGCCACAGTAGCTACCCGCGATCAGATGGGGCGCTGTGGAGCGTGATACATGGCTCCTATTTAGCCTTTCTTTTAACTTCTAATTTTTCTAGTCTTATTTTCATCCTTTATCTCTGCCCCATGAACTGCATGTCTATTAAGCCTTCTCCTTTGTCATTAAAGAACTAGCACCAACGCTTCCGTTCCAGAATATAAATATTGGAGTTGTTGGGTTCTTATCTTAGACGGTTTTGTTCTGGAATACAAGTACTAAGTTTTTTAGGTTCTTATTTCTCTTTATTGTCAGGAGTTTGGTTTGGCCTCATTGTTTCTTTTTTACCCATAGGCTCTTGCTCCCCGTGGGAGATCGCAGTGGCTTGGTAGACACCACAGAAGAAGCGGAACCAGAAAAAAAGGAGGGGGGGGGGTGGTCGTATTGAGATCCCCTTCTCGGGAGGGGGGTCGTATTTTTTGAAAATTTTCCTCAACTGGACGCTTGACACTGGCTTCATTCAGAGTCGTGGTGGCAGGCCCACACAATGACTTACTGGGCCCCAAGGTACAAGTCACTGATTCCATCCTCCCAGACCAGTCTGATACCAGTTCACCTACCTCATAGGGATAGAAGGCTTGACTGGTCTAGCCGGAGTTGATGAGGGACCTAATTCCCGCATCATGAGAGTGGCAGTGCGCGCCACTTGTCACTACACTACCTCCTCCCTTTTCGCAGCTATACTCATGTCAATTGTAGTGTAAAGCAATATTCAACCTGAAAATAGCGTGAAACAGATCAAAAATAAATGATCATCAAAGAGCACAGACAACTGAACATCGAATGGAATCGTGTCATTATTGGTATTCGGCATACCATAATCATGACCCTCCAAACGATACTCCTCCAAATGCCTCTGCAATTCTCAAAGTTGCGAAATGCATAGCGTATTCCCTAGCTGGATACTTGATTTCTTGTGGCACCGACGTTTCCTGAAATTATGCAGACATTTGCAAACTATGTATGTTAAACTATCATCACTTCGATTGCCCGTATCCTCACTGAGAGCTCGGTAAACAACGTCTGACACCGATTCATCGAGATCAGGAAGTTTCCCAAAGGGCTATCGAATTTTCTCGGCCACTTAGCCTTGCTATTCAAATACTCACAATGAGCGTGGGCTCTTCGCGGCTTCGTCAGAGGTGTGTGAAAGGAGAAAATTATGTCATCAATTGCCCAAATTCAAAATGAGCAGCGGTTGATGTTACTAAACAGTGTGCCATTAACGCATTATGAGATGTTTACCTGCGAGAAAGATAAACAATCTGTACAGTATGCGACAGCCATTGTAGGTTGAATACACTTAGCGTCAGTACATCAGCTCGGTGGGGTAATGGTAAATGGTAATGGTATATCCAAGCCCTGGTAAGAGTACGCTAGGAAGCCCAAAGTTTTGCTCACGTCGGAAACCCCTGAGCAACATTCAATTCAGTGACAAACTACGATATGAGATTGCGAAAGTTCAAAATAAAAAAAACTCAAAGGTCAGCAAAAACCACAATGTAAAAGGTGCGGCAAAAGTGATGATTGCCTGCCAAAACTTAAAGGCATATTCCAGGATTATTGGGGTATCACATTCCTGCCGTGAATGGATAGTTCGACCCAAGCCACGTAGACCGTACCTTTACCGATGGGTGGGTGTCAGTGCCTGGAGCGTGCAGAGCCAAAGAATCAGCGCAACAGCTCGGCCCCGCCCACCCCAGCCGGGGGTCTGCCTTTACTCTTCGACTCTTATCTTTGACATAGGTAGACTAGCTACGTAGTCAAGATCTTGAAACTGGCAGTCAAGCAATCGTCTCGTGAAGTAAACCCACTACTGAGTGACCTGACCCCACACTAAGCACCGGAATACTTGCAACACACCCCCGGCTGGGATGGGTGGGGCCGAGCTGTTGCGCTAGATTCCTTGGCTCTGCACGCCCCAGGAACTGACCCACACGCCTTGGTAAAGGTACAGCCTACGTGTCTTGGGTCGAACTCTCCATCCACGGCAGGAGATGTGATATCCCAATAAACCTGGAATATGCCTTTAACCATAATAAGAAGAAAGGAGTTTATCAGTAACTTCAGGAATAAATAAATATATATTTCAAATAATTTCAGGAATAAATAAATTTCACTGTTGTATGTGAATAACAGACATTTAAACAAACCTGTCATAGTATGTCCTCAGAATTCGATACTATTCCCTTTGACTCGAGCACAACGACGAAGACGGCAAGAAGAAGCCTTTGTCGTTGGTCCACTTAATCGCTATGCAAGTCGTCCAATATTTTGAAATAGTAGTCTCAGGAGCGGCGATGGAATTGTCATGAGTAGAACAGGGTTTGCACTTCAAAATGCCTGCAAGGACATAGTTTAGTAGCTTGCCATTTGGGTAGTTTGGAGGAGGATTGTCGTAAGACAGTGCGGCAGCGTACCGAAATCCCGCAAATCAAACGATATTCGAGTCAGAACCATTTTGCAAAAGTGGCTCAACGATGTCATCAGAACATGAGCACTATCATAGACAATGGCTACCTCGGCCCCAATTCGGATGACTGCTACCACATGCAGCTTCGATCCACAAGCCCAGTGCAGAATCAACACATGGGATGCGCCCCCCCCCTCTTTAGGTTGAACAACCATACAGTACGTATTAAAAAACAGTTGTTACAAGTATACTGAGTTATGGGCAAAAGCTTCGGTCTCTGACGGCACTCGAACCCGCACTCATTTAGAATATTCAGAAGGTGAGTTAAGGGGAAGGGGTCTCGGTAGTGTAATGGGTTAGTACATTGTCCGGAAAGCATGGAGTGCGGGTTCGAGTCCCGCCCGACACCGAAGCTTTTGCCCATAACTCAGCATACTTGTAATAACATTTGCGGTCGGAGGCGATAATCAGCAGCTCAAAAATTCAAAAACAGAGAATGGTGTTAATAAAGTCTAGACAAAACCTACCTGAATAAACGACAAAATTTCACCATCCCTTCTACATTTGGAAAAAAAGAGTTTTCCAATTACGTAGAGCCCATTTCATGGGCCATGAACGAGGAAATGATCTGGTCATAATCCCTAGAGCTTTCGTTTCGACCCACGCTACCATTGTTTTCTATACGACCACGTGGATGTATGTGTGTGGGTGGAGAACGAATGACATGGACAGGATGGCAAGGAGGCCCTGGATAACATGGCCAATTAGGACTGCGCCAAACGGCGCGACTCCTCCGACTACGACAAATTTTCTAACGACTCGCATACATGCTCCAGAATCTCATTAGTCTTCTTGTGCCCTGCGTCTGAGAGGTATAGAGAAATGGAGGACACGCAGACTTCATCCCATTCGGTTTTCAAATAAATTTTAATAATTTTTCCAGTCAATCGATCCAAAATGAAATTTTCATACAATCACTTTTATCAGGAATAAGTATGTACTGCCAGGGAAAATTTCTTTTTTTACATATAAAAATAGAAAGATTAGACATAAAAGCGAATGTGGGCGGGGACATCTGGGGCGGACCAAGGGAACAGCCTGTATAGATGGATGGATGGATAGATTTGGCCTTTCTCTGCACAACCTCTTCTTTCCCATGTTTTCGCCGCTGTCATTCTCGCTCCCTTACGAAGACGTCAGCCTCTCTCCAACATATTTATACATCCATGTGCGCCGCCTGGTCTGTTGTGTTTATTCCTTGCGCCAGCGCCTCACCATCCCATAATATCACCTGATTTCAGTCAGTCACACAGCATCGTATGCACGTTTCCGTTTCCTAATCGTAGGCCTTTTGTTGGCTTAATCGATCCTTTGTTGAGGAACAGCCAGCTTCAAATACTCCAAATACACCGCTTTAGTCCTGTGTTTATGGGATACTGCTAGGAATAATCGATAGCAAGGATATGGTAGTGGCAACTTCGGTTAGTAATATGATGCGCTGCTAACCAACCTTCAAATTAAGATCCGTGTGGCCTTCGAATGAGAAAGTCAGAGCGGGATGTTTCTATGCTCAGCTTGAAGCAGGGTCTACTACTGGCTAAGGAGTACTCGAGTAGCATAGTATTCCCTAAGGCCCAGACGAAAGAATAAGAGAAAGGAGAATGGGGAAGAGACATGCCGTGCCAATCCATCTTCTGATTATTTTAAAAAATTTTTACAGTTACAATATACAAGTACAATTACAAATACAATTTTTTCAAAGCTGTTACCCACTCCTCCCCACCCCACTCGACGTCCTTTCTAGAGTAATGGGATTGTACGAGAAAGAGTGATAGTTCCACGAACTCCTCAATCTTCTCAGCTAAGTGCTTGTCCCTGGGTTCCCGTGCCCTATCCTAATAGGATGCAACCCTGAGCTCCGCTGGATCTCTAACCAAAGTCTGTGTACTGAGAGGTTTTAAATTCCAGCTTCCTTCATTTCCAAGTCGTGATTTTCATCAGCTTTTTAATTCTATTTCTGCCTTCTGCAAGCTCGTACAAGTTCTGTGGCTCTGATGAGCATTACAATCTTTGTCCCCTTGCACACATGAGAAATACTACAGTAGGATGTCATGCAGATTTAATGTGTCTTAAAAGGAACGCTACATTTTCACCCCGGACCTAGTGGTAAGTCGCGCGACGCGACGCCGCATCGGCTCCTCTTGCACCATGCCCTATCAGAGTGCGTTCTCGTGATTCCATATTGATTGGCGTCAATATTAACTGTGAAGCAAGTGCATTACAAACGAATCCATAACCCACAGCCGGATTTGCACGCACGGGCTTCGCCCAAAGCCAGATACGGGTGAGAAGTGCAAGCAGCTGTGAATACAGTCCCTTTTTTTTTATACAGTTGATGTCTTTAACAAAATCATTTCAAAAGCCGCAACCAGTCACCAATACTCCAAGAGAGGCTGATTAGTCAGTGGAAACCGGTACATATACGAGAAATACGGCTAGTTAATCGTACCCGTGCGCAACGCGTCCCAGTTTGGCTCTACGACCAGTAATTTATAGGCCGTATTTAGACCGAATTATAAACGTTTGCTTGAACCCATGCCGCGAGTGTGTTTGATTCCTCATTTTATTCAGTTACTCACTTCCTTTCCGTTACTACGTCACTAAAATTTTCTCTACTATGAATCATGCCTTTCACATCTTTCGCTCAAAATTCCGCGGTCATTTTCGTTCATTCACGCTTTGATGAGTTTGAGATTCATGCAGATTTCCGTGAATTCGATGTTTCCGTGAATTCTCTAAATGTTTTGACGCAAAAACAAAAAAAAAAACAACGAAGTCATTCATTTCTGGGCATGACAGTTGTTATTTATTTTCCAATTTTTGCCTCCTTACATATTTAATTTCCTGTGAGTGAGCCTAAAATGAAGTGAACTTTCTATCAAATGGATTTTTAATAAAGCAGAGTTCAAAGGCATCTTTGAGCACTTGCGTGGTCCAAAAAAGCCCCAACTGAATATCTCGTCATATTCTCTTGTGATATTCAGCGTCGAAGAAAAAGTAAAGTCTCTCTTCAAGAACTGTGATGACGATGAGGTACGGAACAAAACGAGCCTGAAATTCTGAATAGTTGAAGGGCACATGGCGCATTCTAGAAGAGACCTCTTGACTGAAACCACTGAGTACAAAAAGTTTCGTGCAGATTCTTATGCAGATTTTTAAAAATCTTTTTGAGCTATGTTAAACAATATTTTGAGCGAATAAAATTATTCAAGGGAGATGACAAGATGGTGTCAGTTGAGTTTTTTGAAACCATAAATGTTTTGCAGCTAGGAATACAAAAGCGTAACTCACACCCTGCCCAAGCTCCCTGCAAGCACCCTATTAGTGCACCGTGAAAATCCCAATTAGAAGTTCAATTGATTTAATTTGACTCTTATAATAGCTATGCAACCGTAAATCCGATATTGGAATCTTCTTCTTGCAAATTTATTCATTGCGAACAACCGTGGATTTCATTTTTAGACTGAGTAGCCAATCAAAACTAATTACTTGGAGGGATCATCCCAGATGCAAACTTCAAATCACGACTTTCCTTTCCCCCGAGGACAAGCACGAAGCATTTGAGCTTCACTGAAGCGCTAACATCATCTGATTGGCGTTCGTTACGCTTCACGTTCATCGCATTTGACACATGAAAGGGCATGGTCCTTCTTGCTGAAAAATGGATTTCCTTCAAAATCTTGTTCCTGCTTAACTAATCTTATTGGTTGCATGATGACGAATTCCAGGAGCATATCAACAACCAGATACAAGCCACCACCGGTGCTAAAAGAGGAAGTAATCCACCCAAGAAGTTCGAGTGACCTTTTGGGATACACCTTCAGCCTTATTTCAGTATAGTGGTATCGGTCAAAAGCAATTCCAAGTTTGTTATAAGGAGGAGAAGCGGGTTCCACGCCACATATGCCTCCAAAAAAGCTTTTCGGCCATACATTGAATTTCAGGATGAGCCTTACGTTCAAGACAGAATAGACATCCTTGTAAGCGTTGTCCAACAAGTATCCAACTATTGAAGCAGATCCTGTACTCCTATACTGTATGCATATATGATTTTGTGTGTTTGCCTGCTTGCTTGTCAATTTGCTTGCTTCTTTGTCTACTTTCTTCTCTGTTTGTTTGCCTATCTGACTGTCTATTTGACTGTCAGTTAATCTGATGGTTTGTTTGTTTGTTTGTTGGTCTTTCTGTCTATCTGTCTGAATTCTGTCTGTCTGTCTGCCTGCCTGTCTGTCTCCTGTCTGTGTGTCTGTCTGTCTGTCTGTCTGTGTGTCTGTCTGTCTGTCTGTCTGTCCGTCTGTCTGTCTGTCTGTCTGTCTGTCTGTCTGTCTGTCTGTCTGTCTGTCTGTCTGTCTGTCCACCTGCTTTTCTCTTGTCTGCCTGTCGCACCTTATGAGGCTGGCAAAGCTGGCCTGGTTTTATTAACTACTCGACTGAATCTAGACGCGTTTGGATCTCTGGAAACCCACTGCACGTCTTGAAGAGAGCACAAAAGCATTTGAGGTAGTGGAAACTGTATAGTTCCAGAGCATGACCGACCCCGTGATTATTGTCAATGTGCGATGTCCTATAAACACTGGAATAATCTTTAAAAATATCGAATGCTCAGATTTTAACCGAGATTAGTATTTATTTTATTTTTGAAACTTCCGCGTTGTCGCTTTTTTTTTGCAGCTTGGACGAACGCCTGCTTTATGTAAGCTGTTAGGTAGTATAGCCTCAAACTCTATTGCAATTCACTGGAATCATTCGACAATGTCATAAAATGGGAAAGTGATGGTATAGTTATCAAGCGACTAGACTTTCGAAGCTAGTATAGCACTGTTTCGCAGTCCGAGTCGTGACCTACAGATGTGATAGCGGTACTACTCGTCATTATTCATCCGAGTTCACCAACGCTACCTTGTCCCAAAAATTGTAAAAGATCCCTTGAAGACGACCTTGTATAGTGAAGCGATGCCTCTTTCCACTGCCACGTTTCAAGCATTTGTCTCCTTATCTCATCTTGAAGGAGCTTCCATTGCCAAGAGAATGGATCTGGGATAGACAATGCGGGGGACTTCTAATGCGACTCGTACCGATTCAATTACAATCGTCGTCTTGCCGTGGATGAACTACCAATTACTTTCGTGAATGGAATGGGATGGGATGTGACAGATATAAGGCAGACTAGTCTCGCTATTGACTTCCTCTAGTGTACACTGACCTATTAAGAGCTCTTATTTTTCGCATTATTTTTATTGTTATGCAATTGTGTTGCCTTACTGCTTTTTGAAAAAATAATTAGTGAAAATTTTGGAAAGTTTTAAAAATTAGTTTTTCTGAGAACATACGCTGTATGTACTGCTAAGGAAGTAAGAATTCCACTGATAGGTTTGCAACGTTCCTTCTTAATTGAACCCAGTAGTCTTTTCTGTTCTCAACAACAGGCTACGGCATACAAACACCTCTGCGATTCAATGTGAAACCTGAAATCATGGCGTATCCCAAGGACTTGTTTAAATATTAGCTACTTTGCAATATGTCGTACATATTTCTCTGAAAATTTACACAAACCATTACATATCGCGAAAGTCACAATTCTGTTTGGCAAGCCTGGTAGGAATTTGTTCACAATTTATTGAGATATTTCAGTTCTCGTGGCTAGAAATATGTTTTGGCAGAGTACTTTGTGCTTGTGACAATCGACATGAAATTCTGAATAATGTAATTTACTTTTTTCAATAAAGGGACAAACGAAACCTAATTGCAGCCCCGAACAATTGAATTCAGTCAGCTGCAGAAGTCACTTTTGAAAGCACTCATGCAGCACTCATCTGAAAGAAACTAATTTTGGTACAAGAAGACAACAATTGACGAAAATAAAAAGAAGTCCACGTGTTTGAATCTTCTCACTACTAGAATTTCAATAAGTACTCCATGTCTTATGGCTAAATTTTATTTATTTTTTATTGAGAGAGTTCGTTACCGCAGCCTCAACGACCGGAATTTGGTTATTTGATTTCCGTTTGAAGGCTTGTGGAAAGTGGAAACCAAATTCGCTGTTTGTGACATGATCGCCTAAGAATTTCTTTCGACTAGTCACTTAATCTAAAGTTATGATCACACTGAAATACGACTCGAAAATGTTTCAAAACTCAAAATTCAACAGTCAAAGTGAAATAAGGCTAAAAAATACTTTTGCAACCGATTTTGTAGAAGCAATTTGAGTCGTTTGGAATGAATTTCGCAAGTCTCACATTGTTCAATACACATTTAAATCAACATGAGGCTTCGGGACAAAGCAATGCTCAATTACACAAAATTACGTTAAAATACTTCTCTTATCATTCATTGTTCAGAAATGAATGCTTTTGAAAAACTAACACAACCTTTCAATTTTGTGCATGCTGAGAGACGTTTTCATTCAAACCTGGTCTGTCTAAAGTGGACCTCTTCAGGATCCATGGATTGCATCCTAGTGCAAGCGCTGTTTTCTTGTGGATCCCGCCTACCTATGAAGGATCCAATATGAGGTAGGAAATCTGAATTCTAATCCCAATAACTGCCTTGTTAGTGGCTGAATCAACTGAGCTGCCATACCGCTGCCTGCTTCCCTGCTGCTCTAATTCGCTTTCAATTAGAGCCAGTGTATGCCGTCAAAAGAAGTCACTTCGTAATTGATGGCACTTGAAGAAGTCATGGGAAGCTAAGCTGTCGATATGATGTCACTTACAGCAAGTGAGGATATGACAGGCCTTGTTGGTGTTGGATGGATCTGGACGGCGATGTCATAATATTCCAGCAGTTTCGGCTTTCTCACTCATGCCCACTTTCCCTTGGCCATTTCCACGATCACTGGTCTCAGCCGATAGCATCATGGGCATTCAGGAGTCTAAGTCTCCAAGTCCAATGCCTTTCAAACAGCATTCGGTTGTCCCCTGAACCTCTCAGTCCCGAGTGTGTAGACTTATGTCGAATTTTCGCTCTGCGACGTCGCACTCGCGGCGGCTTCAGTACGTCTTGGCGGAGTCGTTTGGAATTCCGCTCAAGACGCAGTGGGTTGTTACCGTGAAGGATCTTCAAAGATTGCAGGTTGGAAGCTTCGACTTTGCCTATGTGTTGTTGTTGTTGTTGCTGCTGTTTCAAAAACTAAAGCCGCAAACGACGCGACTCGCCACGGGCGGCCGCGCAAAATTTCGACCAATCGGAGAATCATGGAACTGGAACAGCTTGTGAAATGCGCGTGCGCGATTTGGAAACGATGTGGAACACCCACAACATAGGCGAATCCCGAAGCTTTCAACTTGCCATCTTTGAAGGTCCCTTACGGTAACAGCCCATTGCATTTTGAGCGAAATTCCAAACGACTCGTACTGACCGCGCCGCCAGTGCGACGCTGCAAAGCGAAAATCCGACCAATCGACACTCACGTGCCATTGAAGCCTTATCGACTGGAATGTCTGCGTTAGTCTGTACTCTATGGAGACTGCCTTTTCTGAGAAGTGTTACGGAGAAAGCTGCATTGCAAGTGTTTTTTAGCACTTCATATCACATAATAGTACGAGATGAGAGTAATGTCTGTCCTAATAGGTTTTCACAGTAAATGATTTTAGATAATAGTAATGCTAAAAGAAGATAGCTGTTTTTTTTTGGAGGAAATTGTCTCTTTCATGCACTGGATTCGTCAAAGCATTGAAACTCGCTGAAATTCGTGAAAGATTGTTGATGGAGAGCAGGGGCTCATGGAACGTCTAGGGAACCTATAAAAGCACACAAACTGTATCACAAGCATTAGAGCATATATATGTTATATATCGCCATATTCAAAGAAAGAGCATAGCACTCCGTGTTCGTTGCAAAGCCAGGCAAGTGCTATACGTCCGTTTAGGGGCGGAGCCAAAGCCACGGGCGGTACCGGGGCAGTTTTAAGGCCGTGCTACGTCCATTGTAAAGAGGAGCACCACCGTTTCTAATGGCAAACGCTTACGTTTCTCTCGTGTATATCCACCGTATGCGCTCAGCTAAATTATTGGGACTACAACCTTTGAGATAAACCTGTGAAAGAGCGAGAAACTTATTGATCGAAGAATTTCCGCAACGGTTGCCTGAAACTACGTATTCATGAATCCTCTGAATTAGCACTAATTTTGTACATTAAAAATTTGAAGAACAATCTAATCCTTTGCATTTCATTTTTGAGACTTAGCCGTTGGGCTAAACCTTGTAACAACCAGAATCTTTTCCCACGAAGCGAACAGCTCGCACGGCTGCGCACAATTCGCAATTCTAATGGCTATTGTTAAATGCTTGTTGACGTTTCATGGCGTGCCGAAATGGAATTTTATTCTGCATTGCTCTAAAATCGCTTCGAATTTGATATGAATGAAATATAGGATTTTGCCATGCATGTCGTGATTTATGTTTCACACGGTCTAAAAGCCCATAAAGAACGGATTGAACCAATACTTTTTCGCAAGGCCAACTGAAAATTTTTTTCCAAGTAATCACGTAATCTTGAGTTAAAAAAGACCGTTCGAAATTGGAAACCAAGACTTCACTACAATCTTTTAATTTTTGAATCATTTTTTGGAAAATCACTACATTATTTCATTCTGCCATCGTTCGAGTTATGGGCAAAAGCTTCACTAAAATATTTTAATTTTTGAGTCATTTTTCGCAAAATCAATTCAATTATTTCATTCTACCGTCGTCCATGAAAAGGAGTGATGACTAAATAAAAAGTAGAATAGTTGTGATTAGGTTCGAGTTATGGGCAAAAACTTTGGTCTCAGATGGGACTCGAACCCGCACTACATGCTTTCCGGGCATACGTGCTAATCCATTGCACTACGATACCCCTTACAACATAACTCAGCTTCTGAATGGAAAGTCATGGAAGCATACCTCTCAGAAGCTGATCTAAGGTGAAAGGGGTCTCGGTATTGTAATGAACTGCCCGAAAAGCATGGAGTGCGGGTTCGAGCCCCGCCCGACACCGAAGCTTTTGCCCATAACTCAGCATTCTTGTAGAAACTTTCGCATCGCAGGCTGCGGCGATAATCAGCAGCTACTAAACTAAAAAAAGAAAGAATAGCTTTGAGAACTAGTCAAGAATCCTCCATGAAGCGAAAGGTCGTATTCGATCCGCCCGAATGGGAGCCATTTTTATCAAGTGGAGCCGTCCCACTGAGCAGGATTCTTATAATGGAGTATCACGGGTCGAAACCGAATTCGGCATCGCCAAGTCTGGTTTCTACTTACTCCATCCCTCGGTTTCTATGGCTCTTATGGAAAGAAGGATGGGTATAGAAATACGGGGGCTTTGTTAACAGCTTGTGCTGCATTCCCTACTTGGATGTGATTGTAATTATTCCCTCAGGATGCGATAGAAGACCATGTGGTAGAAGAGCTTGTTTTGCTTGGGCAAGTACTGATCGAGAGATTCTTTTTCCAGACAATGCTCACTGGAGCAGCTTAACTTATCCCTACCACCACCAACACCTTATGCAGCTCTTCACCAATACCGGATGATGTCCCCACGGAGATTTAAGATTTTATACTTTCTCTACTTTTATCACCATTACTGCCTAAAATTTGTTTATAAAATCTATTTCCTTTGATCTTGGTATTTATTATGCTATTCTATAGCAGTTAAAATATTATTGATTTGGAATTGCCCTTATCGCCTGACTTTCTTCCATGGTTACGTTAAGGCGGAAGCAGTTAGCTTGAAATGGGCTTAATTACTCATGCAAACTTCGCATTAGCCAAGGATTTTCTGCGAAAAGGCTTGGCGTGTCTGAGCCGTTGGAGTTCCAGTTTTGAACCCTTCACTTTCACGATGTTTAATACTTTCTTGCTTAAATTCCGGAAGTCACCCAAATTTCGTACTCTTTAAAGTGGGAGATGGGTCCATACGCTCTTTAAGGGGTTGCACTTCGAGGCCTAAAAAGTTCATAAGGACTTGAAACTCCCACGTTCTACGTCAGAGAGATCACCACTTAAAAGCTCCGCCGAGGAAAATGTTCCAATTGAATCCGTCCGCCCACGCAAACTGACATCCTCGTCATCAGACGCACCCCGCATACAAACACTTGAGTGAGTGTGTGTGTGTGTAGGGGGTAGGCTCTAATTGAGTGTATGTGACTACTCTGCCTGATGCTGCTGCTGCTGCTGCTTTCTCCGGTGCTCCTCCCGCGTCACCGCGCGTCCGTCCGTGTGACCGTGTCCATACGTTGCGCGGCACTCCGCGCTCTCAACTCCGTCCACAAGCGCCAAAAGATATGGTGGCATGAGGCTTTGAAGAGGAGGGGGCTGAAGAGAGTGAGTGACGAGACGTGGGGAGGGGCAGCTCCGTCCAGATCTATTGATCCCACACGTTATGAATTCTTCACACACACACACACATGGCTAGCCGAAGCTGTTGCCGCCGCCCCACACTGCGCCCCCTCCTGCTCGTCGTGGCTCGTCGCCGGGGCGGCAGTCGGGCGACGATGCCGCTTCAGCGATTCCATTCACCACTCTCCCCCCGGGGTTCCTTTTTTTGCTGACAACTCACACAAATCGATCAAAGAGTAGTTGAGCCATTCGAGGCGACTTTAAGGACTTTTACGGGATCAGTAGGTGTTAGTGTGTCATAAATAGCTTTCCGTTCATCCAAAACTTTCGATGTCGTTATTATAAGAATATTCTTTTTTTTTTGAAAAAAAGAACACCTCAAAACAGAAGTTTCATCCATTTCTACTTGCTGTTTTTCGGAAACCATAAGTAACCACGGGCGAGGTAGTGACTGGAGAGAAAGATCTGGAAAAGCATCCAAGTGAACCAAGGAACCCGAACAAGTTATCTTGCTGCATTGGCCCATGAGCATCATCATTTTCCAGTGTAGGAAAATCCCTCATGGAGTGCACTTGGCACGTAACCGGCCAGATATGCCCTACGACTGAAGAATTGGAAGAGCTGCCGTAGTGGTAGTGAACACCGAAAATTCATCCTACCCTGAAATAACAAGGAGAACTTAATTTGAAGCTTGCCTTATCTTAAATTTGCATTTTCCTTTGTCACCTCCATTTTTGCTAATCTTTAGGTTCACGTCTCTCTTTTTTCAATCACCTCTGTTTTCTGCAATTTCGTAGAACTATCTTGCATCCGAGTGACCATGCAAAACATCCCATCTTGCAAATCCACCTTATTAGTTGTCTGAGCTCATTACGGCTCGACGGGTCCTAAGTTTCTTTCTCTCATATCTCAGATCGTTTCTCGTGACCTTCAAAGAGCCATATACTTGATGAGCTTATGTCAGGTTGAGGATAAGATACACCGACGTTAAGTGCTGTTAAATATGATAACAACATCAATAAATATGATAAGCCCGCGTTGAGACTCTGACCTGACAAAATGTACTTGAATAGAAAATAAAACTAATTAAAAAAAGGGTAATAAAAACAATAATCACTGGTATTTGTTGTACATATTCAATTTGCGATGCTTAAAAGGATTTTAGAGAACATAAAGGACTCGCAAATACAAACTGATATAGTGAAATGTGTAGTAAATCTCGTAGTGTAAGCGATACATGGATAATTGCTACTTTTTCCCATTTCATCCGCGCGTGTGTCTTTTTATCGGATCGTTTTCATCGCTTTCGACGACAATCTTTGTGCTTTGTAGTCTCCGGAGGGAATTAGCGTGCGCTTTCTGTCACAAAGACCAAATCTCGCGATTATTTCTGCAGCAAACGAATGCGGTTTCGAGTTGAACATGCTGCATTTTTTGACCGACATCTTTTCAAAAAGTTGAGAAATGAAAGCTTTGGTAAATAGGAAAAAGGCCATGCTCATACTTAGTGAAAACGAAGTTTTCACTGGTTTTTTCTATTTTTGCTGGATTTCTTGCGCACTGTCTCATTCGTGTTCTCACTGCACCTTTTTGTTGACAACTGTAGTCATTGTTTTTTTTTTATCATTTTGTTCATGAAGATTTGTATTTTTCTTTTTTTGAGAAAACCCTTAATAATTTCGTACCGATTAAGCATAAGTTTCTTACCTGATGGATCTGAAAGGTTACCGAAAGCGCGCAAAAAGATTCGTCAAAAGGGGGACGTGCGAATAAAATGGAAAAAGTAGCAATTACAAGTGTATCGCGTACAAAACAGGAAAGTTAGCTGCAAGTTCACCGTCCCAGAACAGAACTGGGACGGTGAACTTGCAGCTAACTAAATGATATATGCAATGAACTGGCAATGAAGTTCATTGCATATATCATTTACTCTTGCAACTACATCAGCGAATGTATTCTGAAGTCGAATACATGGCGCCCACTAGAAATCACTTATTTTTGAGCCTTTCACTTGCGATGGCCGTAGTTTTTGATTATCTGTGTATTCACATTTGATTGCCATAATTACCGATAGTCCCTGATCATCGTAATCAATTTTGCATATAAATTAGATATTACCAATTCTAGTACTGGTAGACTTTTTCAAAACTAAAAATATACAAGCTTTGCCCGGTGCTCTTCTAGAATATGAGCAAGAGCAATTTTCCAAAGTAATTTCTTTCTTAAAATGCCATGACAACCGATCGCCTGCTGTTCCATTACTTATCAAAAAATGGCTGATCTTCTCTGTAAATACAACTCATCTGTAGTGAGAAACAATTTTTCATTGATTATACATACCGTACCCCTAGCTAGCCAAATAGCTAATTTCTCAACATTTCAAAATCGGTAATAGATAATGCGAATTGCTTCGCATTTCCGAGCATTTATCATTGAGGATCATTAATATTCTGTATTTGAATGTACAAAAACCTCTAATAACCCTTGAAATTGTCGTACATAATGGGTACCAATAAAAGATCATAAAATGATGCTGAAAGGGTTCATTTATGGATCTCTGTAATGTGCCATCCATTAAAATTCTGTGCAGATTACACAGGTATTCGAATGCGTATTTGGGAGCAGATTTCAGAGAGTTTTCTCTTCGACAGCTTATTTAAATGGTTGAAATCACTTGAAAAAGCTGCCTTTTTGCATAAATTACATACAAATACAATGTGCAATACATTAGGTTGATGCATAATTACTGCCTTTTTAATACTGCATTTTTTCGTAGTGGAAGTTGAAGTTTTGACGCCTATCAAATGGAAGCAGTTCTTGATTGCTATGACGGAAACGTTCCCAAACAATTATTTGGATAAGCTTTTGCTGAATTTTATCATGGCTGTTGCTAAATAAAATTGCTGAAAAAACTCGCATTAATTATGTGCCAACCCAATACACCCCACCACATATATTCTCCATTTCGGAGCGCCAGATAGGGCGTGGTCTACAGACATAGTTGCGAGAGTGAGAGTGCGTGGCAAGAGTGAGAGTGTGTTTGTGGCGGAGTGGAAGTTTGATACACTCTCACCCAAGTCCGTAGGCCACGCCCTGTCAGGCGCTCCGAAATGGACTGTACGTTATACAAATTGCAATACATACATACAAATACAATATTTGATGCATTACCCAAATCAATACATATACAATATACAATATTATAATACTACATGTGCATGCAATATTCCATGCAATAATACCGCATATAGAAATTGAAAAATCATATGTAAAAAAAAGTAAAAATAACGATACAGCGTAGAAAAGTCTCCCCACTAAATCCAACGGATAGTTCTTATTCCGTAATCGAATTCGATGAATCTATTAGTGCTGCACCACGTGTCTTCTGGGCAAACTCACGCTCTCCCTTCCGAGCTTACCCTCTGGGATCCCTTTGAGAGTGTCACCGACAGGATTCCACCAACGGGCGTTTTCCATCCATCCCACAATAAGGTGCTCATTTGTCGGATGTTCGCCACTTTCATGTCACTCAACTAGAGTATCAAGGTTGTTGGGCTGAGGGAGGGGGGGGTGGGGAGGGGGTAGGATTGTTTGCTTCCCTACTTCACTTGAAAGGTCAGCTTTCAGCTTTATTCGCTATTATATATGTATATCGGTGTTCTCCTGTCATTACAGCTGTACTGAATAATTATTATCATCAAGTACTGAATTATTCTCAGGCGGATTCGATCCCCTATTTGTGCTTTCTGGACACCATTTCAATCCATTGTACTATGGGGAACTCATGCGACTTACCTCAGCTTTTTAATGGCATAAGTACCATAGCTTATTAGCAATCATACGTGTGACGTAAGGAGCCTGTCAGCAGATGCTGACAAATTGAAACAAGTGATTATAAGTGCCGTTGTTGGTAATATTGTCATACTTATTACATTACTTTATCGTGACTTTTGAAGTTGCTAAGTGGTATTATTTGCAAAGCTATTTAACATTTTGACCTTATCGGTTACCTGAGGTTTTGACAGAAAGCCGGGGCATAGCTGAATCTCCCGATCCACATTCCAAAATGTCGATGAATATTGAAGTTTTTCACCACTTTGAGGCTCGTAATCGTTTCGAATCATATCGTTCCAAGCGCAATCTCGAGCTTGTTGGCCCGATAATAACAGACCTACCTGCTCAGCATGTAGTTCATTTACAAGTTCTTGTCCTGCACTGCTTCGTGTTTTTTTCGTGGACCATTAAATCGCCTTTATACTATGCGCTACAAGCGACACGGTGTGGCTGCTTCCTCTCTGCCTCTCCGCTCGTGCCACTGTGCCTAGCTGCCTGGGAACGCAACCATGGACTGCCGCGGGCTACGACGGCATCACCGCAGAGTATGAAGCCGGCCTCAGTGCCTCTAAGCCATCCTTTTGGTCAAGAATGTCCAGTCATCTGTTTGATTTTGCAGCATTTTATTTTTGATTAACTCATTACTTATTGTTTGTTATCTTCTTACACTATTCATATCACATTATATGTTCACATTAATCTTTATTGACAAGTTTTTCGTCGTTTCATCTAGAAAATGCTTTTGAAAACGGTTCCATCATGGTTTATCTTCGACTTCCATTTTCTTTTTTTAAATTTTTCAAACTGTTTCCGCATCAACTCTGATTTGGTCCTGGCAGATGACATGTTGTTTAGGTGACGTGCAAAATAAACAAAAGAGATATCTTTCCTTTCCATTTTCACTGTTTAATGCTCATGCTGCAAAACTTGAGCGCACCCTTAGCATGGTCTGATGAACACCCAATAGTTTAGTCATTTATATGTATTTTTTATAATCTGTCAGTATGTCAACATAATTGCTTTCAGGTTGACTTGATCTCAGGAGCTAGGCTCCATTAGAATTGCAAAGAACCCATCATGGCAGCGTACTCTAATAAGGAAAGGGCCGGTTTGCATAATTGCATTGCTTCGGGGAAGGTCACTAAATCATCCGGCGGAGCTACCTGGCATTTATCAAATGAATTCCTAGAGGATTCCGCTTGTCTGCAATCATTGGCCGCCAGGGGTTATGACTGAGTCTCAAACGGATATTTATGGGTAATCCTGAGTTTAGTCACCGGAAACAGATTGCTTAAATGATGAGCATCCGGAAAGCTGCTTTTGGAGGTTGAACGAATCAAAACGCCTACCTCCTATCGTCCCCATCCTTTTCCTGTTAATAATTTGAAGTCAATTTGCTACAAAAAAAGATGGATGGAGTGGATGAACATTCTTGTCACTCGCCTTCTAGTGCCATCTAGTCAAATCCATTGAGAACCATAGAGAGACATTGTAATAAGTTCAGGATCACAGTATGGTATATCGTAGTCAAGCTCATTGTAGTCACAGAAGTGATCCTAAACAATCCACTAATATGGAATATGATTTGATAAATCCTGAGGTTGTCACAGGCGCACAACTATGGGACCCACAACTATACGGACTAGGGCAGGTTATGGTATATATCCCTGACATCCTGAACTTATAAATCGTTCTGAGTATTGCCCAAACAACGGGCGGAAGCGTTCTGGCCAGCCAGGTTGAGCACTGGTAATGGCTTTGATGTCCCAGATCTAGGAGGAAAAGCCTAGTTCCACTCGACTTGCTCCACAAAAAGCATGCTTAATGTGGAAGTAATTCGGACTGCAAACCTTACAAATGCATGTGGCAGCGGCGGTGCTTTTGTTCAGTGCCCCATTTCTTCCATATTTGATCGACATAGACGCCCAATAACCGGTACTTCATGCGAAGTAAACAAAGTTGGAACCCGTCTGCTGTATTGGAGATTGCCCACTTGGTACTCTTCTACGCTCATTTAGAGTTTGTTATTCACCTAAACCACCCCCTCCCTCATTTTAATTTTTTACTTCATTTCAAACCTGTTGCATTTATCAATTATATTCGAACATATAATTTTACTGTGTTCATTATTTACTTTTGAACATATAATTTGTTGTGTTCATTATCTATTTTTGTAAAAGAACATTTGAACCAACGAATTCTGGTTCCGGAAATAGAAGGAGAGTGGTTCAGAGCTGATTCGTTTCCTGGAGAAGTTCGATAGATCAGGAAATGTAATAATCTCATGAGGTTTTGGCTAGCATATTGGAGCATCTACTGGCACACTGTCGGCTGACAGTCTTAGTGGGCCCATCTTGAGGACGCGCCATGCATTCGATCTTCACCCGTCGTCTTCACTTACGTGATTGAAGTAGCATTCGGTAACTTCCAAAGGTGGGGAGCTACCCTTATTCTAAACAATTTGATACTTAGAGCACGAAAAGTCCAAGAATAATCAGAAAAATACACACCTGGGGCTCAGTCTCGATTTTTAGGTACGGCGCTCGAGGAATCTTGCTTTACTGCCTGCGATTTGATACAAGGGCTGAAGCAATCTTATCATACCAAAGGTCCTACGCTTTGCCAGCTCATACAAAGGTAGCTTTCCAACCCTCCAAAAGTGGTCGGATAGAAGTGTCTAGGAGGATAAAACCGCCGTCACAACCATCGACTCGTTTTGTCTTTTGTAAACTGAGTCGCATCCGCAAGTCGATTTTTGCCAAAAGTTGTATGCAAGGCGTATTCCGGAATTGAATCGATCGATTACCTCATCCTTGATAATGTTGAGTTTCCGCTAGATGCCATAAGTGACATCGAGCAGAAAATTGCACAACGAGCTTGATGTTGATCAGTCATTGGCAAGATTTGGTTTGAGCCGTGCATATACTTTTGTGTGGAATCGCGGATCATGCGAGTGCGATCTGATTCATGGGAATGACTTCAGACCTGTGTATTTTAACAAATTTATAAAAACGATCTTCACCGAATCATTCTTTTGCTATTCTAGAAATTGCTCCGCTTAGTAAATGACAATCATGACTTTCTTCTTCGACGTTTTGCCCACCAGTGGCACATGAGCCCAACTATCAATATTGTTTTCCTAAAAGTTAATCCGGCATGATTTAAACGCTACTATTGCCATGGCTGTTGTTGTTATCGATATTCTGTGTTATTGGGTAGGGCCATTTTCAGCCCCCTTTGAAATCAGAACTAATCCCGCTACTGTGAGAATCTTTAGTTAGCCGCTGGAACGGTCGATGGCATTCTTTGAAAAAAAGCTTGTACTGAACTGATCTATGCAAATTTCACGAAATTTTCTAGTTCTTGTTCGTCTGACCTCTCTTCCTTTTTGTTTGGGCGCACTTCACCCATAACGTCCAGTTTCAACCTATTCCCAGTTTGGATTGACTTGCTCTACTGCCGGCTTACTAGACCCCACCCTGGGTCCGCTATGGAGTCTCTTGTCTGCTTTCGTAGAAGAGACAAGAAGCAGAATTAGCCAAAAATGTCCTTTTTTCGAAAAAAAAAACAGGCCCATTTGGAAGTGTAGGCACGTAGGTGGGACGATCCAAAAAACACCTCGCTGTCCATGCCACTAGGAGCTACTAGAAGATGGGTGCAAAAAAGGATAGAGGCCGCCTTGCATCAAATTCGTGCCACATACTTTTACAGCTTTCCTTCTCCCCTTCCATACTGTTGCTATTTGTGGAAATATAGCTTACGACCCTTCTAGCTCTCGGAACCTTTTTATGGACCCAGATATAGCCGTTTCTATCGCAACGTAGTCAGCAAAAGTATTTCGACACTTGCGCATTAACAATGCGCCCACCTGAGCCTTCCCAAGCCAATACTCTTCTCCTACCTCATAAAGTGCCGCTTGGAAATTTCTAGAAATTTTACTCACTTTTTCGCTTTTCTTTTTATAATGATTCTTTTCCAATGAATAGATTTCTCTCCGATCTCACTAAGTGCTACTTGGAAATTTCTAAAAATTTGTACTCGCTTTTTCGCTATTCTTTTTCCGATGATCGCTTCCAAGTCAATTTTGACACGATCGACCCATTTCTCTCAGAAATCGCCTTTTCAGGGCTCCAGTCAGTACTTTACAAATTAAAAGGAAGAATTGGAGAAGGATTGCAATAGGATTCATATTCAAGGTAAGTAATTAATTGAATTCTGAATCTATGGTCAAAAATTCTGAGGAACTTAAAAGCTCGATGATACTCAAACAGTTTGCGCCGCACATGAGGTTCTTTACCGTATTGTACATACACGCAATGCAATGCCTATTCCATTGACACATTTGCCCATCACATCTTTATATGTATCGTTCGCCACCATGATCCAACCTTATCATCCACAATCATAGCGAATCATCAACTTCGATTTTGAAAAAAATTTCCACTAATTTTTCGTTCTTAAAAAAATGGAGAAAGGCAAACCCGGGCGGGATTGGATCGCGATGTTCGCATTTTTTTTGCATCTCTGGCCACTGAGCCACACACACTCTCGAATTCTTTTGAGATTTAGAAGGTTTGGAATAGTGAGATCTAGAAGGTCCCTAGTTCTTTGTGGACCTCACTGACACCTTCCGGGTATGGCTAGAAACAAGGGGTTAAGGACTCGGTGGCGAGGGTTTTAAGGCTTACATTTGTACGGACTCCGCGCACACCCCGCAGTCATTCTCATAAATCATAAACGACTGCCAGGAACGGAAGCGTTTGCCCCGTCGGCGGGCGCATGGGAAAAAACTTGTTTATCTCGAAAGAAATTGACTAAAGGAAGATGCTCAGGCATCTTGGCCACGATTACGCAGCAACAAAAGGTGAAGGGCGTTACTTCTGATAGTTTCAGTGATTCACCGGCGTTTTTCTATTGTCTGAGTCCTCCTAGAAACATAAAACCACTGCCCAAATTTCATTCGGACTGGCACAAATCGTTCTATTTTTTAAATTTGAAGCTAATCCCGTGACATTCCTATCATTCCACTACGCAATGGATCGAAGAAGCTCCAATTTCGTGACAAGTACTGATTTCCATGGGTTAATGCTATGATGAAGTCTTTACCGATAACAACCACTGGAACCGGCATCGATTGCAATATGAGAGGCAGCCATTTTGCCAGGGGCTCTCCCACGACTCATTTCCGCTTATTCATGAGCCGAAAAAAAAACGTCCGTGGAAGCAAGCTTTAGAAATTTCATTGAAATGTGCCGCATTTCGAGCACACTGCCATATTTCAGGGTGTCGTAAGGATCATTCCATAGGTTCATGGGCTGTAGATCGCTGAAAATAATAAAAGGCAAAGGTACTACAAGGATGCTGGGTTATGGACAAAAACTTCGTTGGGTGTGGGTTCGAGTGCGGGTACGAGTCCTGTCCGACACCGAAGCTTTTGCCCATAACTCAGCATCCTTGCAGTAACGTTCGCATCGCGGGCTACGGCGATAATCAGCAGCTATCAAAAATCAAAAAAGGTAAAGCTTTTGATGTTAATAATTCTTTGTTAAAACGCACCAAGCATTCTACTTCTACCCAGAATCCCTTTGTTAGGAGAATGAAATTTGGCCAATACAATGAATTGCTGGGCCAGCCGATGTATAAGTCAATGCTTTTATCGTCTCAGCAGAGTCTGGTACCAATTCACCTACCCCTAGGGGATGGAAGATTGGCTGACATAGGTGGGTATTGATGCGGGATTTATACCCTCACCATACAGTGGTAGTGCGCATAACCTGTCACTAAACCTTATCCGCGCAATCGATATCGATTGAATTCATCGATTATTGCGCAGATAGCAGGAAATGCTTGTCTTAGTGCCCCTAACTATGCATGAGAATTATATTTGAAACACAAGATTCAAAGGCCTAATCAGAGTAAGATAAATAACCCCTGTTTAAAGTGGGATTTGATCCGCGTAGTCTTATAGGTAACAGACAGCTCTTTAAGCCGTTCCACTTCTCAATTGTTTGATAAAACTTTCACAGAATTAAAGGCTCACCGACAATTTTCTACTTTCTCACTTCCAACTCTGTGAATGGTTCTGATTGCTGACAGATCGTTGTCCCACCAGTTATTAGTGTGCAACATTCACATGGAAATTTCATGCAAATCGATTGAATGCTTTCACGCACTCGACCCAAAACCGTATCCAGCCGATTGATACTGAAGTGCAAGTATTTTTTTGGCAAATCTACAGCAATTAATCGGCTCTCTCCAGGAGTTGAGAGCTTTGTCGGATGTCGAACAATGCAAGCTAGTCAGTGAAGCGAAAGCATTCAATCGACAAACCGGCAGGCACATTTTGCTACCGCGCTAGACTGGTAAATTTTGGTAGAATACATGCCATTCAAGACCCCATATAGGATACGCAGGCTTTTCCGACAATCTGAAGTAACTCTGGATAGCCACATCTGATTCTTCTGGATTTTTTGCCTTTTTTTGTTTTCCATGAACAGTCAAAAATCTACTGCAAACAATTTTTCGAGGACTTCTTCTACAAATATTACTGGATTGTCTCTAAAGCTGCATCATTTATCTGTTTAGAGTTTTTACCTTCAGAAACAATCCTTAAATCAGGGTCGGAATTTTTTCATTATTTAACTCTATTGCAAGCAAGCGAAAATAAAAATATCACGGAAACCCGTTTATCGGTTGACTTTTGGTAGTTACTGTAGATATTTTCCCTTTATCGTGTTTCTCTTTATCCACCGGCTATTCACGCTTGCTTTTTTGTTTATTTTGATCTTAAATCTGCTATTCTAACCCTTCACTATTCTACATTCTGCTGTCTTTATTTTCAATTCATTCAAAATTTGCTGCCTTGTAATTATTTCCGACTGCATTACTTGTCTTCCCGTTAGGATAGCTGACTCGAATTAGACCTCTTACCATCTCTATAATCAGCTTCCATTGACGAAGAATGATCGATGAAGCACATTCGCAATTTGCCCTTTCAAGCGTGTAATCTCTTTGCACTTCAATAATTCGTAAGTGTAAGCTTATGACATTATCTAAATTTAGCGCTAATGTCCTTAAATCTTTTCGAATTCTCCCTCCTCACTAATAGCAGATTCCGCTCCTCTTCTGCGGAATACGCCTAGTTTTCACTGCTTCTTAGCTATGGGTAGGTGACAATGCTGAATTCTTCATTGTCTTCCCATGCATGCAGAATCGCGTGGGCACAATTCTTTTGACTTTTCTTTGTGAATTTTCATGAATAGAATCGAAGTATGACCCTTCACGGTTGAACGGGTTTGATAAAGCTCTAAAAGGACATACAAGAGCATTTCAAGGACATAAGTGTAAGTGAGCTTGATGAAATAAGACAACTTTCAGAAACTACGGAAGCAGTGTCAAATCCGCAGACTGGGGTGACTTGACGTGCAAACTTGAACCCTTCGTTTTCTAATGTGGTTTTCGTGCATTTTCAGACTCATTTTATTTCTTTCAGAGAACCGCATATGTAAAACAGCTTGTACAAAGTGAATTTCCTCAAAATTTGCATGGAAAATGCAGGCCTTTTGGCGAAAATTTTTGGAAAAAGAAAAAAAGATGAAGAAGGGTTCGAAAAAGACGCGAAAAGATTAAAGCTTCCCATCTTTCAACCTTTTAAAGTCGAAGTACCAAGAATAGTAAAACGTCAGTTCTGAGGGCCGAAAAATCCGTCATAAGAAGCCGAAAAATCCGTCATAAGAAGATATTCAGGCCACAGAAGCTCAAAGCGGCAATTCAATTTGGTTTTTCATTATCCAAGCTGAAGAACAGGCTCATGACGCCTCCTTACACCGAATATACTTCGATTGCTGCGAAAAATAAAATTTTTATTTTTGGGTGGGAACTGCAGCTGCTAGCTGTTTTCCGACGGAGGGTTCGCCAGCACTGAACAGAACGATCTCAAGTTGTGTATTTATTCGTATAAAATATTAAGCTGATCTATGGAGCTCAGACCACGCCTGTTTTGTCGCTGCCCTATTTTCAATGAAGCTTCTCAGCTAATGAGCTCTTCAGGGATTAGGTATGTATAAGGTCTAATTGTCGGCGAGGTAGGCCGTCAAATGCTTTGACACTCATTCAACCGTGTTAAACTACACACCCAACCAGCTGATAAGACAACGATCACGCCTTATAAACTCTTTTTTACTCACCGAATGTTAATGCCATTGCACTGTTCCTTGAGGGGCTAGACCTCGAAATCTCAGATTTTTCTTTGTTAGTCTGCAGCCGGTGAAAATTCAGCGCATTGTTCTTCCTTTTTCCGGGTAATCCAGTTGAGTCCATGTCAATCATGCCTTCGGTTTAACAGAAAGTGAGCTCCTATCTACTAATCTTCTTGGTATTTGTTCATTGATCAATTGGTGAACTCACCTGAACTAAAGTGAAGTTCCCTGTAAGAGGTCGAATCTCTTCGATATTTTCATCTTTACAATACTTCTGCACTCACTCGTAAGCCTTCGCCTACTTTTCTGATTTCTTTCGATCGATTATTCCACTGCATCTAAATTGCTCCATCAGTAGTAGGACGGGTGTGGTGTATAAGGAGCTACTGCGGCGTCGCGTAGTATCACATTCGACTTAGTTCCTTTTGAGAACCCATTGAACCTTTCAAGAAGTTCCAAAAAGCTAGATTCTCAAAAACAGCCGAAAAGGTTCTGACCAATGATTTCAGTGAGAAATTCGATGGAAACCGTATCCCATCAGCTTTAAAAAATTCGGTCGAACCCATCTGCAATCGGTATTTTTTTAGGACGATGGCCGTTTTTAAGAAATTGAAAAAGAGCAAGGACAAAGGAGCACCATTGCCTGAACCGGAACCGGTTAAACAACTCGACAAACGTGTAGGCTTGGAGAATTACAGGTCAGTTCTAGTGTGATCTCCGAGGCCCAAGTGGTATTTTCTTGTGGATGTGCCACGCATTCTCCCTTTCATTGATATCGTAGAAGTGGTTGCGTGTTAGCATGCCCATGAATTGGCTAATAAAGGCCTACTGAAGTCAAAGACGGAGTTGATTGTTGATTCTTTTTCTAAAAGACTTACATCGCTGACTGACCATGTAAAAATGGAGGGCTACCTTGACGTGGGAAAGATGCCATATAAGAAATGCGCTTTGACACTCCTACCTCCAGCTAATGTGCTACCTAGAGCTAGTCTTTCATGGTGGCCTTTAGCTACGCTGCAGGCTTGATCTTATCCACTTGGTCACACGCTTATTTTGTCGCTCATTAAGCTGCTTTGACTCAGTCAACTATAGTCGTAAGTAAGCCGCGTGCGAATATTATCATTAGAAGAGTTTACACGAGCGCAGAGGTCACGTTCCCAGAGCAGCAGCTAATACTATGATTACCAGGATCCAGAAGTGCGCTGGGGATGACAGAGCGAAAATTTGATTCAATTTAAAGGCAGCGATAGGAGAAATTCGGACAAACAGTGAAAAATGTTGTGAGCATGAAAGTCGAGGTGCTTAGTAATACGATAGTGAAGAAAAAACTGAAGGAAATGGCCAAAGACCCAAGAAATACGACTGCTTCCCGCCGCTGATTCTTTAAGGGCACGACCTTTCTGTCAAGAGATGGGTAGTCCGGACGAGTTTTCCGAAACTGGATTCCGTAAACACGAAAGGATGTTCGGAAATACGACAGCATCTATTTTCTGGAGTCGACCTAAAGCTACGGAAGCGCACCGCAATACTTTCGATCCTGCCACATATCCTTGGCCGGTGAAGCCGTTACACCGTCACTACAGCTCTGTGGCGCGCTTTTTGACAGGGATCACAGGGATTTCGCCATAACTAAGCTACTTAGGCCCATAGTTCCCATGTGAGTGACTTCTTTTAGAGATTTTCCAGTATTCACTTATCTCTAATGCTGTCTTTATAGCAAAGAAATCGGAGAAGGTTCCGTATGTTTCGGAACTTAGAGGCAGCATTAGGGGAAATTCGGACAAAAGGTAAAAGAAGTAGTGAATATGAATGCCGAGGTACTGAGCAATATGATGGTGAAGAAAAATGGAAGTAAATTACCAGAAACCCGAAAAACAGAACTCCTTTCCATCACCGATTCCCTACGTGCACGATCATTCCGTCAAAAGGCAGGTAGGCCGGACGACTCTGCCAGTGCCATCTAGCCAAGTAATCAATGCGGAAAAACAGCGAGGAAACACCACAAAAACTTAGAAGGCATCTCATCGTTCACTACAGACGAGCGAAGACATCAAGTGAGAATGAATGAAAAAGAAAAGAAGCACAGAAAAGAAAAACTGGCAAATCCTACGGGTGAACAGCAAAAATCAAAACCACTTAAAAGGACAATCAGCTGATTAGAAATCAAAATCGCGCCCCGATCGCTCCAGCCGTGCCGCTCGCCTTGACTCCTCCCAACCAGCCAATCAGGGGGGGGGGGGAGCTCGTCGTTAGGAGGCGGGCTGCCCTGAATAAAGGCGGCTTGCCCTGATGAGGCCGCCTCCGCCACAGCTCAAGGGGGCCCCTTTTGCGGGAGATTTCGCCATACATAGGCCTTTCAGACCCGTCCAGACCCGTAATGTTTCAGTCAATACCTCCTTTTGGGATTACTTGTCACCCACATTATCCCAAACACTGTCTTTAAACGTGATAAACGCATCCATGTCCCAATCCTTCAAAACGTTTTTCCCCTCAATGCTGGAGAAATCGCCCGCGACCTATTCTAAGTTGGTCAATTTGGAGCATATTCATTCTGCTAATCATTTATTCAATTATGAAAAAGTTTCCATGAAAAAGTTTCCATGAATATTTATAAAATGCTTGTTTCCATGAGCTACCCATATTTATAAGCACTAGATGTACATGGAGAATCAGCTAGAACAATTGCAAACAAAACAGCGATGTTTTCATTTTGAAGGAATCGCTCATAAAAATTCCATGGTTCTAGTTCCTCTAGAAGTCACTCCGTTAGATACAGTACATGAACAGAAGCACGAGAAGGTCTCTTTATTCTAGAGCAGGCGAAAAACTAGAGGAAGGGCAAATCGTTTGAATTCCCGCCGCATTTCGCGACAAAACATTTGAACAGCCTTCCCAGTTTTCGCGCACAGTAATGATTTGCTTCTCACTCTGCATCCCTGACCACAAGGCTGTCCCCTCTTTGCTTCGCCGCTCTATAGTTCCCAAAACCACTCACATGCCACACCCCGTTGTCCGCCTTTTGGGAAGCTCCACCTAAATTGGATTTTTGTGCGATGCATGCTGCTCTTTCTGAATAAATTTATTATAAATTTCTGGGCAACAGAAGAAATTAAATTTCCGTGAACGACATCAAAGTGTATACTACAACAATAGGAAACCGCAGCAAGCTTCTGTTCCATTTATGATTTTAATACCTCCTGATATTTTTGATATTTTTAATACCTCCTCAATTCACATGGGCTCAGTAGGGCTTTCCTTTTCTTATTCGAATGACACGATGTGAACATCTGAAAGCCACTAGCCTGAAAAATATACGTTTGCAAAGGTTACCGACATCTTGAGAGGGAAAAACCAATATGACGCGAAAACCCAAAGAAGTCAGGTTTTGCATTTTTGCGGTGCCACACGCACGCAGCCATTCTGCGATGTTGAGATTTTGCAGTACTATGTCTATTCTTAAAGGAATCGTCCACGGAAAATGAGTTTTTGTGTTACCCATGTATTTATGTTGCATTTGCCTAATGTGGACCTCATGCAAAATTTCACGCGAAAAAATGCGAATCTGGCTGAGATACAGCACCATAAAGTGCGGTCCCAGTGGGCGGGGCCTAAGAGAAAATCCTCGTTCCGTCGTCCGCCGTGGTCGGAAACGCATTGTAGGAGCAGAAAGTTTCGTAAACAGTCTCACTCTCCGTTCCCAACGGCGGCGGACCACGGGACGAGGCTTTTACCCTTAGGCCCCGCCCACTGGGACCGCACTTTGTGGTGCTGTATCTCAGCCAGATTCGCACTTTTTCGCGTGAAATTTTGCATGAGGCCCACATTAGGCAAATACAACATAAACGTATGGGTAACACAAAAACGCATTTTCCGTGGACGATTCCTTTAAAGTGGCGACTTCGCAAAATCGCAAAGTCGCGAAGTCCTATATCGCCTCCAAATATTTCCGTTTTTTATTTTCATCGTTTTTCCCATCACTATCTCTATTCATTACTTCACCACTGCAGTTAATTTTTCGAAATTGATTTTGGGCGGAGATGGCGCCCACCTACTAGCATTGTGCGGCAGTCAAATCCTGGATCAATGCCCACACAAACCAACAAAGTCTTTCATCCATCCGGGGTAGGAGCATCCACACTAGACTCGTTTGGTAAGACAAAAGCACTGAAGCATTTTGGGCATCAACTGGCCTTGCACGTCATTGCATAGGTCAAATCGCGTTTGCCGGCCAGCACGTTTCTGAAATTACAATGCGTGGCGCATCCCACAAAAGGAGTTGATTTACACCGGAAACTTTATTTCTTTCTTATTCTCGAATTACTTGGTTTACTTTTCTCGAAACACGTTTTGCAGGGATTTTTTCACTTTGAAAAACTATTGGAAAGCAGTTGATAGAAAGAGGCAAGACTCAGGGCAGATGCTTTTCAGCAGGTTAGTCAGCATGTCGTGTTTTTCAACGAGTCATTCATATGAAAATAAAAATATCGATCAAACGCGTCTATTTATTCGTGCAGGAACCTCCTTATTAGTTATACATTACTTTATACATTTTTCGTTATTACTGTTTCAAATGAAGTTCCAATTTTTCATTTTTTAACCATTTCCATAAACAATTCAATTTCCATGTCCATAAATGTGATTGTTTATCGAATTTTCTTATTTCACCTATGTTTTCGTGAAAAGTGCTAATTTTGGCATTTCAGGTATTTGAATCAGAATCCCAGTCATCACAGTTTATACCCGAAGCTCAAAAATATCGATCCTGCCACAGTGGACATGAATTGTAGCGATACGGGTTTTGAAACTACTGCCGCCGCTTATTTAAAGGTGAACGGTGGATTGTTGGTTGAATGTCCACATTAGCCTGACTTCCTGAACTAATAACTTTGCCTTACCACCTCCTCTCCTGAGGTATAATGTAGAAATTAAGACCACATAGTAGTCTCTATGGGATTTTTGCGATTTTTACGATTTTAACATCATTTTTAGGTGTTTGATCAGGTGATATCAGCAATCGAAGAAAAGCCAGCTGATGTACAGACGGCATGTGATCGACTGAAATCTATCGGAAAGATGCATCGAACTAAGGTTCGTATTTTAAGGCAGTTAATATGATCCATTTTAAAAATTTTAGTGCTATATTGTTATTTTACTATTCATAAGAAACTACTAAAATTTTTGCGTTGAGCAATCCATTCTTTTTGATGCGCCGCGTATTTTAGTTCCAGTCAGAATCGTGATGGCTAGCCAGTGCGATGTGGCTTATACAATGCCTCCTTTAGCCCAGCAAATGTATTTGTCAGAGCTTTTATCTCTCAAACGAGTCTGGGACTAATGCAGCTACCCCAGAGGGGATGGAAAGCTTAGCTGACCTGGGCGAGATATGATCCTGCGACATGCATGGGAGCGCGCCACTTGTAATTACACCACTTCCGCTCTATTGTTTTTTATTACTATTATCAAGCATTACTGCTTCTAACTCTTGTATTACTACTGCGCATTAAGCTTGCATAATGAATAGGCAAAATAATAGATTACAAGTACTTGACAGATTGTTTTATTTCATCTTAAAGTTTAGAAAAGTTTAGTATATGGAGTACCTTAGTACTTCATCCATTTTCAAATAGTTCCCGTTTCAGGTGTCTTCGATGCAGGGCACCGCCTTTCAAGCCTTGGAAGAGCCGTTCATGTATATGATAAAGGAAGTGCTACAGGATCGATTCAACGATAAGGCTGAGGGACTTTTCCGAAAGTTCTTTCAATTCTGCCTCAAATACCTCGTTGAGGGCTTCAACGGCTAGCCAACTATTAATCGTTTTGCGATTTTTAGTGATTAATTTCCATATTTCACATACCGTTGAATGGTGGCCAACGCTATTTTGAAGTTCTTGATAGCGATTTAATGTTTAAACGATTTTCGTGATTCGCTTTGAGCGTTTCACGAAGTATACTGTCATCTTCACAGATTTTCTATTAAGCCTACTCCTTCAGAGCTGTATTTGAATCGCAAAGTCTACGCATGTTCTTATTCCTTTAATCACAAAGGTGTGCCGGCAATCCGAAGGCTTATCATCATAGATTTTAAAGGTCAAAATTATAAGAAAGCATCATAATAATATGTGTTCACCAGGTGTTGATAAAATAGCAGGAAGCGGCTATCCTATCAGGGGCGCTGCTCGCTTACCTAGCCCCCGGTCTACTTCTATACAAAGCAGTCAGCCTTCCTTCCATTACACCTGGACCTTAATAGAAAGTCAATCGTGGCTTATGCGTCATCCAATTCACAGATCAAGCAGGCCGTTTAAAAGTCGTAACGATTGGGAATGAGAAAGTGTGCCACGCGCTTCCCAAAAAGCTGAAGAAAGTATCATGGCTAGAGACGAGTTTTATCAAGTGTCCAAACCTTAATAGATGACCCATTTTTCTAAGATCCAACCAGCCAGGCTTCATACTAAACTCTGCTCCGATCAGCCTTTTTCCCGTCAGCGTTTATGCTCACAGAATAAATAGGTAGAACTGTAGGTCACAAGTGAAAGCATGGAAAGTTCTTCCGACGGGCCGAGACATAGAGCCTTTTGCATTTGATGCCAAAACATCATTAAAATTTTCGCTTGATCTCAACAAATCACTAGAATTCCTAATCACTTTTGCTGCATAGAATTTGAGCGTCTGGTTGGGTACATTGCCATGACATACGCATTGGTCGCTGTGTATGGTCTGATACATGTTTTGAATGCACTGCAAGCCATGAGTGACATCGCCATGACATACTCACCAAACATAGTTGGTGGGTATGTCATGGCGATGTACTTTACGTGATAATAGCAGCAAACTTCTCGGCACATCTTTAGTTATTGCTATTTTTTCATTATTTATCTTGTAAACTTCTCCACTCTGCTAGGGTTTAGTTGAATTTTCGAAGATTTGAATAATCTATACGGGCCCCTTCCATATGCGCGCAATTTTTCAAACTGTCTGAAGCCATTTAAATTAGGAATTAGGGATCACGTTAAATATAGTACAGGTCTTTTAACGTTATAGGCTCATTCCAATCTTTTCACTAATCTATTATGTAAACGCGGTCACTGAACCTATGCATCTACTATTTCGATCAGCTCTGACCTCTTACTGGGAGAACCACACCCAGAAGGGGCGGAGCCTCCCATAACCATGTTCGCAATGACCCTTTGGCAAACCTCCAAGTGGGACCAGTGGTTTAATGAAGTGGGATCTTGATCCGAAAAACCCTTTGTTGTTTTCGGAGCTTCCCTAAATATATTTTATTCAATAGACGATCAATACGATTTATGATTCTGATCAATATTTCTATAACTTACATATTATGGTGGCCTACCAAATAAAAAATAAGTGTTGAGCTGCTAGAAAGCTGCTTGAATATATAGTATACGATGATGTAATTGATATGTACGTATTGATTTAAGTATTTTATCGATGATCTCATGGGAATCGATTATCGGTTCGTTTCCGTTGTCACATGCAATCGACTGCTTTGTATCAATTCATCCATGTAAGATTTCGCATTTTTCTCTGTCCTCGATGAGAGTCGAAATTTTTTCTATTTTCTTATCAAAGGAAATCTAATCTTTTCTCACTATCCATTCCTTTATCAGTGCTGGATGTCTTGATACATTGTTCTCAAAAATGCTCAATTAAATTGTTCTCAAAGTGTCTAAAATTGTTTGTATGTGTGGACGGGACAGAGCAGACATGGGAGGAGCTGTTGCGAGTAGATACACCAAGTTCGCTCCTATTTATTAGGTTGTAGAGAAAGTTGTGAGCGGCTTCGTGCGCTCACAAGTTATATAGAAATTTCAAAGCGCGTCAACTCCAATCAACTTACATATTGTACGCCTTAGATAGACAAAAAGTACCTGCTTCTAAATAAACTTTTCGTCAGAATCCCATAGGGTGTTTGAATTGTTTAGGAAGTTTCAAAGTACAGCGAAAAGGACATTTTTTGGATGATTTCTCTTAGCGTTCTACTTTGGTCGATTGGAAGCAACTACAAATGTGAGCATTGCAAGGGGAGGAGGTGAAGCACTGAATAGAACAGTTTATCTCCGGTTTTAGAAGTGCAGAAATGAAAATGGGTTGCTCGAATTTTCAGACGATCAAAGCGCTTATAAAGCAGCAGAAGGCGAGTATTGAAAGGCTATTTCAGTGATTTTTGTGAGATTTCTTTTCGAAATATCCGGGTTTAAACAAAGTATCAGAGTACAGTATCAGAGGTTAATCTGCTCACGCAATGAAACTTCCTCAAATCTATAGCTACCACCAGATTCGCAAGGGTTGCAGTAGCCGATATGGGGATCTACAAAAGGATTAACCGAAAACTCTTGTCACGAATGTGTGTTTTGCTGTCTGTCTGTTTTTCTGTTATGTCTGTATGTCTGTCTGCCTGTCCGTCTGTTTGTCTGTCTGTCTGTCTGTCTGTCTGTCTGTCTGTCTGTCTGTCTGTCTGTCTGTCTGTCTGTCTGTCTGTCTGCATGTCTGTTTGTCTGCCTGTCTTTCTGTCATCTGTCTGTCGCACCTCAAACTTTCATATTTATATAAATATTCAGAATATTCATATATCAATCAAATAGCCATTTCCTGTCCATAAAATAAATATTCTGTAAAAGTCAAGTGATGCGATCATGCAAGTAAAATGGAGCGAAAAAAGGACCACATTGAACAGGATTCTCAGTTCCTGAATTGATGGAACCGCAGCTAGGCCATCCTTTCAACTACTTCACCTTCATTTCACATCATCGTTTCCTGCTGCTGGGGGCAACACTCTCCAGCAGGTCCCGTGAAAACCATCCGAAGGGGCTCATCATAGAAGTTGGACGGCGATGAGGCTAATTGGACTAGCGAACTGGAACATTAGCGAGGGACAGCCGCGGTCCAGTTTGGAACGGATACCCGAACAATGCTGGATATGGTCTTTGATTTTTCGGACTTCGATCTGGATATACGGGCAGGGGAACTTCGATGCTCATTATTTTACGCATCAACTGATTAACATTCTTTGGCTACAAATTCCTACTATAAATAGTCGGCTAAGAGGGTCTACTGATGTGTGTACTTGTGTGTTTAACCGGAAATTCATATCTCGCATCGCAGGAAAGCTGGGACTACGAATTTTAGTTTGGTATAGGGATGGTAAAGGAACATCAATGGTGAGGGACCGGAAGTGATAGCAACTGATTAAGGCTGATAAGAAGTCTTGGAAGGCGAATGGCGGGAAATTCATATTCTCGCGTCGCAGCAAAGATGGGATCATGAATTTTACAAATCATTCAGGTTGGCACACACTACTGGCGCGTCACATCATGGAATCATGCAAAATGAGCTCGATCGATATCGACTGATGCGGAAGGACGAGATTGACAGGAGGGATTGTTTCCTTTTTTCGTTTTTGTGAAATCCCTGTTTCTGCAAACCGTTTGAACGATTATACTGATCGATCGATATCGATCTAGCCCAGTTAGCATGCTTCCATGTGAGATGCGTGCACCAGGCCAACTGGTAACAAATAAATACCCGATCGGATCATGCATGAATGACGCTTCTGCTCATTGCACCAGTGTCCATCTTTAGAACGCAAATGGATATAAGACGTTTAGCCTCTCTCGAAAACATTTTTTTTTTGAAATCAGGATTGTTACTCAATTGAGACATGTACCTAGCCCGTGATGGAAGAAGTGGTACAATAGCAGTTAGCCCTGATTCATGCGGATGGTCTTAGGACTATGCCCTTTTCGGACCTACCAGCCCTCCCACAGATTCGAAATCGGCTGACAGTTACACTGTCGAATAAAGCATCGATTAGCGTTTCGGGAGGCCCCTAAAGTTTGTTTGGACCACACTGTATTCAAATTTCTGTGGGTCCTGAAAAAAAGAGGAGGGGACGTATATCCCATAAAGCGATCAGTGAATACTGTAGCTTTGTCTTTATACTCTCGCATACCAATGAATTCTACAGCCGATGATATTCATATGGGCAGTACATAGCACGACAACTCGAATAAACCCCCTGCAGTGTTGCACTCTCGTCACATCTTCGAAGATCTGTCCCGGTTCCATTTTGTTTTGCTTCGCATATTTCACTGTTTGTGGGAAAAAGATAGTGGAACAAGTTGAACGTCTGCATCATTAATTTGTTCCATCACAAATTAGGTCATGTGCACTATTCAGTTGGAAAAACATATTTGTTAAGAATGTTTAACACCTGAACACTACCTGATAAGTCTTGAGCATTGTCCATGTGCCTTGTCCATGTTGATCTAAATGTGTATGAAACAATGTAAGACTACCAAAGTTTAATTCCAAAAAAAGCTCGAAAAATGTTTCCAAAACGCTTGTATTTTGTAATGATGGTTCGTTTTACCTCACACCCTCATGCGAACCATTGTCTTCACCCCCCCCCCCCCCCCGCGCACTCCCCCCAGGCTCTTCAGCGAGGTGGGAATGGCGATAAAACAAGCCGTGAATAGGTTAGTGCCCAATGAAAGAATAAGAAAAGGAAATGGACTGATATTCAGGATTGATATTATCCTTGACTCGTATGATGAAGAAGCGAAACGGGTCAAAGCTCGTTTCTTTTCCGTTTTTCCCTCTTTTCACTCTTCTCATTATTTTTCCTACATCTTTCACTTCTTCGTCTTTTGGTGTACGGTTGGCACATTTCGTCAAAAGTTATTACAAAGGAGTAGTCGGGTGTTTTTTGTTAGAATCAAAATTTGGACACTGCAGACTAACATGACAACTACTTTGCTCGATGGAACTGCAGGAGCTGCCAAGGGGAAAAATTCCTTTCTGTGAAATAAAATAGCGTTTGAACGAATAATTTTTGTAGAGACTTTCTTACATACTCTGAAGAAGGCGACGACTCTAAAACGTCAGTCGGAAATAAAGTTATTATGAATATTCGTTGAAACTAAAACATTCGATCAGCCATAATGGGGAGCACGTTCGTCGTCGAAAGAAAATGCCATTCGCTTCAAATTTCTGAGTTGAAAAGTGAATCACTACCTCCCTTATTCAGCATGATATGTCTAATTAATAACTTTTTTTTGACTTTCTTATAAATGCCTAACAAAAAAGTAGTGAGTGAGTAGGAAATGCCAAAGTATACAAGTCATTCAACCCCTGTTGATCGCCCCACGCACATATTTCGTTCCTAGTTGAAATCGAGGCATAGAATCCTATTGGATCTGGGGGCAATGAGTCTGAGGGATAAAAGCACTGCATTGAACAACTCAGTCGATGTACAACTCATTGCTTTTACCTCTCCGACGAACCCGATAATCTCGGTGCATGGAATACTTAGCTGAGCCACGCGGGATTAGCTTAATTAAAGAATGTAAAGGTTTTCCAGTAATCAATCCCTTCTGTGGGATGCGCCGCGCATTCCAGTTCCGTTCAGAATGGTGGTGGCAAGTGAATTCGGTTTAACCTATACAATGGCCTGGGAGAGGGGGATGTACAGTCAGTGCTTCTATCCTCCCAAACGAGTCTGGTACCAATTCACTCAATCCGGAGGGATGGAAGGTCTGTCGATCATCGATGCAGGATTTCATCCCCTGATCGTGAGAGTAGGAATGTGCAGCACCTATCATTACACTACCTCCAGTTGGGGAAATATTAGGTTGGAACATAATTTCTGTCACACTTTTTGTTTTCCTTGGGGAAAACTGTGGAAGCTTCGGGAGCATTTGGTAGTGGAGGGGTATATGAAGCGTCTGAAAAGGGCTTCTGAATAGCACATTCATATTCTCTACGGCTTCAACTAGCAGTGAATTTACGGCAATTTCGCGAAAGGTGCGAAATTCACGAACACCGCCTCGGTTCCTCAGCATGCGAGGCCACTAACATTAACCAGTCGATGGACCCAGGTACTGTCTCTCATATGGCGGCAGCCCGATGGCTCGATCGGCTCAAATTGGAACAGGAAAAATTTCAAAAAATTGCATTGAGAAAAAAACTTTTTTTTTTTGAAAATTTTCAAAAAAAATAGGAAACTGTTACCATCACGACAGCCACTGCCGATCTCTACTGCAGGCAATTGGACACCGGAGCGGCAAAACTTACCGGAAAAATGGACCAAGACCTCTTCCTCCACGACAACGCTCACCCACATGTGGCAAAGTTGGCGTGTCAAAGGATCCAGGACCTTGGTTAAACGAAGCTCCCCCGTCCACCGTAATCTCCGGACATGGCCCCAACTGACTACCACCTATTCCGATCTCTGAGCCACTTCCTCGATGGACGGCAGTTCAAAGATGACGATGATCTCAAAATCGGCCTCCAGACTTTCTTCGACCAGAAATCTCCAGACTTCTATAAGCAAGGCATCTATAATCTCCCTATTCGTTGGCAATATATTGTTGATCATAATGGTGCATATTTTGTTGATTGAAGTTAGACACAAATAAAGAAAAATAAATTTGAAATTTTTTGTCATTGTGTGACAGAAATTATGTTCCAACCTAATAGATGCTTCCAGGTATTTGATCGTGGTCCTCTGCTGGAGAGAGCGGCCAACTTGTCGGTATATCATATCAAAAATTTATCTACCCCGTAACCAAAGAATATTTTATCCCGAACTTAATTATGGCAATATTTTTCGAGTTGTATCGTTACGAAATGCCCCACAGTTACTGACAAATGTGAATCACCTTCTGTTTATCAGAATATGCCCAAGAGTAGACGAGCCGTGACCGAAAGTGCAACGGTTCCTGGGAAGGAATTCAAAACAACTTTTTTGGAATTGAGGACATTATAGCATTATCGTCAGATAACCTTGCAGTGTTCCCAGTATTAGAAGAACTAGAAGATTCTAGATAACAAAAAATGAGGAAACTGGATGTAGTGCAGAGGGAATCGAGGGATTTACGATCTACGGTCCTTGCCCCGCACCATTCTCAACTCTTGAACCGCCACAAAGTGTTTTTTTATAGATTTTTCGATAGTTTGTGATAATTTGCTGTCTTCGTCTCATTAGTGCGTCGGTTGCAATAGCCGATGACGACTCGAGAGTGACAAAGTAGATTCCGAGTGGAATCCACGGGGCAGCATTGTGACACCATGGAGGATTTGTTGAGGTCCCTCACATACAAATAATCCATCGCAACAGCAGCGCCTGAAGTGCGAGCTCATGGCTTTTATTTGGGTTTCTCTATAGTCAAGTGGGCGAAGCGATATTCAGTCAGAAAGACTCTGCTAGGGTGATTTAGCAGATTGTGCAGTAACTGGGGAATATGTAGGAAAGTCGTAGTGCTGAGTAGAATAACATCGGAGAAAAAACGAAATGAGCTGGTCCATCCGTTAAGTAGGACCTTTTCCACTTTTTTGTTCGCCTTCTCTGTATCACTTAGTCGCTGAGCGGTAACGCAGACGGGGAGAGACTATGCCAACCAGCCGTAAACGTTGCCCCTCCCTGGCAGCAACTCGCCCAGAGGTGCGGTGCTGGCAGCTGGCAGGGATCGTGGATTGGGGTAAAGACTGGAGCCGCATTTTTTTTCAACGAGCGGTAGACTGTGAGACACTCTTTTTTTGCAAAAGTTCAATCACAGATTTCTGAGCTTATATGTTTTCTGAACTTATATCTTCATTTATAGAGAACTCTGGTTCTTTTTTTTTCGTTTTATCAGCTCTCATTTTCTGTTTACTCCAAATTTTGCCTCGAAAAACAGCTTTTTAGCAGAGCTGCGCTACACCAATAACAAAAAGATCTTATCAAAGTACTGGATCCGCTTACATTGGTTGAATCTTATCAAAGATAACCGATAATCACAAATACCGGCGGGGGTCTGGCCTCCCATAGTTCGCTGGCTATTCTCAGAAAGCCCGAATAAATATCCATGAAACAGTATAGGAAAACAGCTGGATTATTTTATTCGGAAAATATATACATATGCGTGCAACAGAGATCAATTCATGGTGAAAGCATTTTCAGATCAGGAACTTTAATTTTCCACAGATTCGTTTCAGGCATTTGTGATAGACCTGCACGTTGTCGCAGTTTTCACCACATGGATTTGCACATTGGCGTATGCATTCCTCATACACAGTCCTTGCCTGGAAAATGACATTCTCACTTCAATTAGGGTTACCAAGCAAGTAAAAAGAAAAATGACAATGTTCTAAGATACAAATTTAGGACTGAAATTGTGATGACCAGTAAATATTCTAGGATAAGCCATGCTTTCAATTTCTATTGCAATATTGCGTGCTTTTATCCCTGCTTTGAGGCCAACATGGGACAATGAATGTTCTATTAATGCAGATGGGTCCAGCGCCAAGTATACACTCCGTCCAGCCCCGGATATATAACATGTAAACATATGACCCAAAATCGCCGATAGAAGGCGATTGACTGTTTGACGATTGACTGGTTTAATTGTGGAGTGGGGTTCAATGGTGGTTCAAGGGTGAGGGCCGATTGGTCTGATTTTCGCTTTACGGCCTCGCACTCGCCGCGGGCGGCCGTGCGGAAATTCGACCAATCGGCCTCCACCCGTGCTTTAATGGTGGCGACCCTGCCGATTAAGAAGCAATTTAATGGTGTGTCTGTCAAATGTGGGACTGTATGACAGTATGACCGATAGTAACGTAGTTGCGATGGGTTCTTAATCTGATGGAATCATAATTTGATGCACCCTATAGTTAGGAGATGACAGTAGAGCATTCTGTAGTTCCTCTGTCGTCTCCTCAAGAAAAAAAATTACATCAAACACTTCTTCAGATATATTTCTTTTACGCTCTACATACATATGTACATACAGGGGGTGCCAAATAAAAAAGAGTAATTTTGCTCACGGCTCACATCCGACCAACTGTAAAAAAGGTAAAGTAAAGAAAGAGATAAGAGTGTTGAGGCAAAATATCTCTGGAATGTTCCAATAAAGGCAGGAACAAGCTGTGGCTCAGTACTTTCACCACCATGAAAATATGGAGCCTTCAGTCGGCACAGTCGGGCCTAGAACACCTACGACTTTACGATCAGCCCAAAACAACAGAGCCATCTACAGTGGCACGTTTCTCGTGGGACGCTTCCTAAGGTTTCACCATTCAGTTCATAGGAGTCACAAAGCCCTTGCTGCTTAGGTTAGATGACGCTGCTGTGATCGGAAGTACCATTTTTCATGCCTCGAACACCTGCCTCCGGAAGGGTTTCAGTGGTAATGGCACGTTCTGGTTCTTGGAAACGAAGGGCGCTGGGAACCCGTAAAAAAACGGAATGTTCAGAAACATCACCCAATATGTATCCTCTTAGGTACCCAGAGTGAACGGGCCTTAGCAATTTTGAGAGCGAGGGCGACGAAAGTTCGGATTTTGCTCAGTTGAGGTGACACATCTTGTTCACTCAGAATAAGCTCCCGTTCCTGTTCTTGCAGAAGGCTGGTACGGGGAATAGCGACAGAGCGAGGTCTGCTCTTTACTTCAGAGATGAAAATACCTGGTCGGAATTTGCTGAAGTTCGACTAAAGTAGGGTTGAAAGTGGATAAGAATTAATTTACTCTTTTTTGGCACCCCCTGTACAGAGCGGTCAAAACTATATGCGATTTTGGATTCTGACCATAACTTTGGTCGATGTTTACATTTCACATTCAGTTTCTTTTTTGTTTCGGAGATAATTGGTACTCATTGAAGCAAAGTATCTCAGCTGGGTAGGGTGCAAAGTGAAAATAGAGAAATCTATCTAACTGAAACTCTGGAAATGACCTAACCTTTGAAAATTCAATTGGCAATAGAGAGCTTATCTTATCGAAACGAGCACGTGTGCAGAAAATAACACGGAATAACGCTAGGACTTTTACATGTCATTTGGAATCATGACAGAACAGAGGCACGTACTTGGTCATTCTCAGAGTTTTCAGTTAAATTTTCGCCCTTCATCCTACACCCCCCTCTGCTGATATGCTTTGTTCGTTGGGTACCAGTTGTGCTCAGAACAGAAAAAAATTGAATGACAATTGAACGTCGACCAGGGTTATGCTTATCATCCGAAAGCGTATATACTTGACCGGTACCGTATGTCCTGTATGTGCAAACAAATTATTGCGTTTAGTGCCTTTAAAGGCGCCACATGGATAATTCGTCTTATAATGAAAGTGAGAGCAGAGGTCCCACACATGCTGGAGTAGAGAAAAAATGAACTAAAGTGGCCAGCTAATAAAAAAGCACAGAACCCCCTCCTTAAGCTCGCTTGATCTCGAAAGGCCACGACTGTGGCAGTAGCGATGGGTTCACAATCTGACGCACATATGAAAACAACTTGAAGCACCCCTTCCAACGAGAATTGCCATACACATCTCAGAGTTAACCGCATTCATTATTGTAACTTGCTTCCCCCTTCCAGAAATCCAAAGTTTTATGTGCCTTTAAGAGCAGAATTAACTAATTTCAAAAAAGTCCTTGTCAGTTCAGATTTATCCCAATGCTAAAGGTAGCTGTGCAGTTTTTCTAGGAAACGGTTCCAGGCCACAGTAATTCCGAGCATAACTTCCACTGAAGGTCAATTCACGAGCTGACACCGCGACTAAAAAATTCTCAGCTCAAGACAGACCCACTCAAAAAAAACCAATCGAGAGATTTTTTATAGATTTCGACCTTCATCACCGCCAGCAGAGGTCGTTCGTCTTGCAAATGCAAACAGCGCGCTCTTACACGAAAATGATGAAGGATAAAAGGGATAAAGTTCTTTGCGTTAATCAATTCTTTGCAGAGATGCGCCGCGCATTCTAATTCCGTTGAGAATCGTGGTGATGGGTGAATGCGATTTCGCCTACACAATTATTTACGCGGGCAGCTGATGCACAAGTCTGTGCATTTATCCATCCTTTCAGAGAAGTCTGGTACCAATTCACCTACTCGGAAGGATGCAAGGGCCTCGACAGGCGTTGTTTCGATCCAAGCACCATCAATATGGGATAGCACGCCACCTAACCACCTCAGCAATGAGAAATTTAAAATTCCAAAAACTGAAAGAGATGTCCCTTCATACTTTTGCTCTTGTATTTTAACGTCACAAGAGCATCTCAATGAATCTTCACTTGTCATTTTTTTAACTCAACATCTCCCTTTGAAAACACACTTTGAAAACAAGCTCAGGTTGAATACCGTGTTCAGAGATGAAAACAGAAGTGCTGGAGGACTAGCAAGTAAGGAGGGAAAATTCGCTTGATATACTCCCGAGTGAGGATCTCCATGGCGTCCCCTTTAGCTAGTCCGGGCGAGGTGTCATGGAGGCATTGTGCGACAGAACTAGGCAAAAAAGGTCAGGAAGAAGGTGGTGGCATGGGTGGAGAACACGTGGTTGCCTTCGCTTTCAGTGCCCATTCATGAGATAAATGTGTGGCCAGTTTTCTCGTCCGATTTTGATTAGTTTCAGTGCCTTTCATGATGTCGCCGACCCCGTAATGAGGGTGCATGTCTGCTAGTTAAAGGAATCAAAGGAAAGGTAAAGGAGTTAAAGGAAAGTCCACGAGCGTCCAGGATCTTCGGCGGGGCCGGACTCTCAAGTAGGTGCCACCTCCATCGTCCGCCCCTGTCGGGACGCATAGTGGTAACAAAAAACTACGTAAATAGTCCCTCGCCCAACTCCGACCATGGTGGACGACGGAGAAGCACCCATTCGGAGTCCCGCCCCTCGGCCACGAGCCTATTAACTCTGTGGACGATTCCTTTGAGGAGTGAACTTATTGAAGTTAAAGTTGTAGAGCGATCTCACACTGGTGTGAAACACGAGCTATACCTGAGCCGAGCTGCTATCCAATAGGTTACCCAAAACCTATATTTGGCGATGGGCAAGTTCTCATCAGTAGGAAGTGCCCCATTTCGCATCAGTCCATCAGCATTGTCCCAAATGTGGAAATGTCGACCCAGTGTACGTCTCGAAGATGTTCAAGACAAAACTCGATCTAGTGAAAAAACCGATCCGTATGCATTCATGTGTGTCATCGATAGACCGTTCCATGTTATCGTTGAGAAGTGGGTTATACGGATGAAACACTGTCTGGAACATGTGCACCTTCAAGTACGTAACAGTTTTTACGTTGGTACGACCTTGGTGCCCGCTGATAGCAATACGGACACGGCGTCAAAACTTGAACTGTTGCTTGTCACAGATAAAAAAACTGTCTCTATATCAAAACCAGAAGTTGCAAAACAGCTGTCGTACAGTGCACTTTACATCATGTCAAGACGATATGCAATAATCCCATGCCTCTACCAACGACTTATCCACTTTCAATCGCCCTTACTAGGATATGTGGCGCGAGTTCGGACGAGCGGTGTGAGGTCAGATCGCCCATGGATGGGTTTCCTTCGCGAAACAATTGATTTATTAATGATTTCGAAATTTCAGCTAACAACTCCCGTGTGTGTGTTGTAAGCAGTTGACCCGCTTATGTTGGAATAAAGACCAGGGTTGAAGATTAAAAGCACACTTTACGATAAAAGGAGTATCTCGGTTTCATAAACGAGTAGATAGACCCTTCCACAACGGCAAAGCGTGTACCATCAGCGTGTGAGTGCTAAACGCGTAAAGAACCCGTACGTCAGATGGCGACCACTCATGATGGCCTACACCCATCTATGATTTGGACAGTGAGGCAGCGGTGGCACCTAGTACAGTCCAGTTCCCGAAGGCTGGAAGGGCATGGCCTACAGACAGGGTGTGTGGCGGGGTGAGAGAGATCGATCCAAGTCCGTAGGCTTCCCTCTGCCAGCCGTCGGGAAATGGACTGTACAAGGATTAGAGGCATGATATCGACTGCGATAGGATAGGATTGGGGAAATTCCTATAGTAGAAGCAACCTTATCGAATGATATTATCACGTGAAATCTTGCCGAAATGCTTGCTTCAAGGCTGCAAACTCGTCGAAGTAAAGCATTACGAACACCCTATTTTCAGGTTTTGGGAGAATTTTCTCGATTTTTTCTTCACGCTTGTGTTCTCCATCACACCGAGAGCCTCTATGGAGCGCGACGAGACACGAAAATTATCGTGGGCTGTGCCTTTAAGATATGTGAAAAATAAATATATAATATGGCTGGATTTATAGAATTAAAATAATTGAGTTGTTTGTTCTTTCATCATTTACAGGAACGGGTACTGTTTTCAGGAAGTAACCTGGTAGAATGCATAAACTGAAAGGAAGTTAATTACTGCAAGTATCGAGAATAAATGTTTTTACTCAGGTGAAAATGTCTACTGCTTTTTTCCCAAAGTGAATTGCCCGCACATGCACGTCATCCCCTCTTACCAGACCTGATTTCGAGGACAAGGGAGTCTCAACTCTCTTTTTACATTTTTTTTCGGCCGGCTTTGAAACTATCAGTGAAGTATGTGTTTGCGCATTCCGTCTTGAATGAATATCAATTGGAGATTCGTGGTTTGGTATCGTTTGTTAAGCTAGTATATGGGAACTACAGATTACTGTAACTTCTGATCATTAAAAAATTTGAAATTGACAGAAGCAAAACGTACCGCGAAGGCTAGTTCGAAAATAGCCGGGCAGAATTCTACTGCAATGGTAAACCGCAAAAATCGTTGAAAACAATTAAGGAACTTTTTGAGTTGTTTGTACGCCCATACGACATGACCCACATAATTCATCTGAGACATGCAATGAGCAGAATAACATTGGTTGCTGGGATTGTTGCTTGTTGCAGCGAGAAATTACGATGGTGGCTGATGTGTTCTTCATTCATGTAGCATGAAAAAGTATCCAGGAACATGGAATCTCTCGTAAAGCCGTTCCCTGTCTACTGACAACTGTTCTCGTCATATACTCGCTGAGAGGCGCTGTTTGAGAAAATTAGCATAGCCTTTCATTGTGAACTCTAGTTAATTTAAGAAACCGAAGGGAGGTTCCATCTTAGATGTGGATGCAATTATCGCAGCTTCCCGATCCACATTTTTGTGGGAGCTGAGATCACTCCGCCCATTAGGCTCCCGATTTCCGGCAAACGTCGTAAGCTCGGAATTTGAAACATATACGCTTGCGCTAGTATTAATTTGTTGTGTTAATGCCAGGCATCTAAAAAATATTTTTATGCCTTATTTTGAGGTAGAACGTGTAACACCTCAAAATTTCCATACATATATAATAATATCTTACGTTATCTTGGGCAACAACAGACCCCGTAAAAACTGATACTTCCGGGGAAAAATGAACAAAACTAATTTTTTTATCAAAAATTTGACTATCAACAAAAGCGCCTCATATTCGCGGTTCATAGGCGTTCATTGTTCTTTCACAGTAACAATGAATGTCTTCTCGAGAGAAGTAGCAAACTACAGCCTGCAAAAAACTGTTCAAAACTGCATGTGGGGATATTAGTGTGGTGGGATTGTGAGTGAAAGCCATGTACATGACGCATGGTGGGATTTTCAGTAGTATCGCATCAAAATTTAGCGGGGTGGTCAATTTATGGATATAAAAATTAAAGTCACCTGGATATCAGCAGCTAGAAGCAGAAGTACCACAAATGAGACTACGAAGAGACATCGCATCAAACGAAGCATTCTGAAACTGACTTTAATTATTTTTATCTCATATTCGATTTGCATACGAATTATTAGAAGGTGAACCATCAGTTTGTCTATTATTCAGATTAGGAAATAATGAAAAGAAGGAAGCAGATGCGAGGTCAGCTCTCAAGAGTTTTGAAATCTCGTCCGATTCGTATCTCGAGAGTACAACGATTTTATAACAACATTGGTCATGTGTCCTCTGGCACTTACTAATAAAACCAGTTAATCATGTCCTGTCCTTTCAGTACGTACAGTCAGCTGACTACAAGCGGAAGGGAACTGATAACATTAGCTCAAAGCAACATCCGGTCCAAGAATGATCAGTGACCACTGCATATTACCACTGAACCCTGTGGGATAATGCGAGATATTATTGTTACATATTGTTCCAAGCCATACGGGGATGCTTCTGTTGCGGAGCCTGGAACATCCCTCACTGTGCTGTGAAGTGGCCGTTCACTTCGGAATAGCCTATTGCTTTTTTTATGACGATTTTAATGCTGGTTAATGCTGAAGGAGTCAGCCGATTTTAAAGCTGAAGTAATTTTGTCATTCTTCCATGCTTTCCCTTCGTGTAGAAGTGAGAGGCTTTGAGAAGTTATGGCCGACCACAGAAGGGCATGAAATGAAGCCTTTATTGAGCTTTAGAATTATTAAAGACAGTGATAGGGGTAATGTGGGTGATGGGATACCCCAAAGTGAGTCACGCAAATAAAAGCTAGGTCCAAAAAGACTATTTGTGGCGAAATTTCCGATGAGAAAGAATGCCTCCGGGCTTCATGAGAGCCGTATCTTCAACGGCTACCACTTGTTTTATGGCAGCCCGCCCTTTTTTTCTGGGCGAACCGCCCCTTTTGAGGTTAAACAGCGGAAAGAGGGTATTATTTCCCGGGTTTTTGACTGTTTCATTCGGTAATTTCTTCACTTTCGTACTAGTGAGCACCTCGACCTTCATATTCAGTGATCCTTCCATGTTCGGCCCGAACTACCCCTGTCACTGCCTTTAAAGAGGACAGGCAAGGCCAAGTACAGTCCTAAGAAAACTGGCTCTGTTCTCCTCTCAATCTACATTCGCCCATAGGCCCTCCACTAGGTCTCTACGCTTGGGTTTTTAACCTGGTCCCTGCTTTTTGGTGGTGTTTGTTTGACTCAAACGAGCGGAATGAGAATGGGGTGAGAAAGAGAAGAAAACCGGTAAACTGAAAATTAAGCTCCACTGCCACTCCATTTCTATCATCAAACTGATCTTCCTTCACAAACGAACCTAACACGACCGTTTCCTAGCTTGCACAAATTTATTCGAATCGTAACCTTTTTGTGATATATGTGATTAACTATTACAAAGGAAGTTGAGGAATCTAAACCGTCAAATACGGGACATTCCAGACCTGTATGATGTCTGTAGAGGACATCTCGACCATTGCTTAGGTCTGGAATGTCCCGTATTTGACGGTTTAGATTCCTCAACTTCCTTTGTAATAGTTAATCACATATATCACAAAAAGGTTACGATTCGAATAAATTTGTGCAAGCTACTGAAATTCATCATATGGGCTTAAAGAACTCCCTTTATTGGGAATCACATTTCATATGAAAATGACAAACACTTTTTTTTACAGAGGATGGAACCAGTCCAAAAAGATTACCTGAAGATTTAGTTGTCGATTGCGATGTTTTTTTATGCCACACGAGGTTTTTAAGTGGAACCTTTATTCGTGGCCCAACGTTTCGACCGTTTCGTCTTCTTCAGAGGCCTGAAGATAGCTTCAAGCCATCTTCAGGCCTCTGAAGAAGACGAAACGGTCGAAACGTTGGGCCACGAATAAAGGTTCCACTTAAAAACCTCGTGTGGCATAAAAAAACATCGCAATCGACAACTAATGCCGAGGTTACAAGAAGAGAGAACTTGGAGACTGTTTGAAGATTTAGTGTTTATTGACAAACAAGTCATGCTCAAGAGGTTCAAGGAAGAAGAGTGAAAGAAAAACTTCAACCTCCGTTTCGCTAGAGCTAGACGGAGGTCATACTCAGAGATGATCTTCCTCTGTGCTTATCAGTTAGAAGTGGCAAGTGTGTTTCAGACAGTTTTAATTCAGTTAATAAGTTAAACTGAGCATAAACTTGAATAGGTTAAGTGTTATGTACTAGTTCTTGTTCATATTTATGTATTGATATGTTGTAAAAAATAGATTGTTGCAAAATAATGATCATTTTAAATCTATAAAGCTCATACAGAATTGCCATAGGCCACACCTAAAGCCCTGATCTAATAATGAAGAAATTTCCTGTGCCCCAAAAATCTTTATTTTAATCTAGATATTTTTGACAAAAAGTAAGCCAGTTGAAATTGGAAAATGAGAACTTTAGGCTGAATAGGATTCATGGACAACAGTGAGGAGATTAAATTAGTGAGTGACTGCGGAGAGTTGCTTCGGTAGCCCAACGTCAATGGCGACTAGTTCGAAGAGCTTTGCGAGACGGTTTAATCGCCGCCACGCCTACGTCACGAATCATGATACAATGGAACGGCGTACAGCATCATGCGCGAACAGTGAGAACAAGGACAGATAGAAGAAAAGGCGATAGCATGGAATGAATGGGTGTCAGACTATCAGTTGCTATTATTGTTGCAGCAAGGCCAAGCATAAGGCGAGCAGTCGTCGGAGGGAGGCTGTATTTTGAAAACTTTTCTCTTTTTGAGTGATTTCTGAGCCGATCAGGCGATTTAGAATTCTTGAGCTGATGAGGTGACCAGTAGGTATCAGTGCTTGATTGTGGGTTGACGATCCTTCTTTACGGAGAAACCTTGAGTATGGGACGAAGTAGCGTAACGAAGCAGCAACAATTTCCTTTGACGCTAAGCCTGACCCTGTACAGGATCAAAATCCTAACAAGAAGATACTGCTGATGCCGTGATGCCTGATGCCGATGCTGATCGTTCATTTCCTTCGATCGTGTAACTCTTCTGAGCCTTGAAGCAAGGATCAGACGAAGAACTGCAACGTCAAAAGGTGGACCCCTGAATGATGTAAGCAATGAATGTCTGGGTCTATACCCGCTAGCATAGAGGTTCCGCCAATTACAAAGGTGGCTTGACAAGAAACATTGACTCGATTGTTGACTCGGGAATGCCACCGTGTGGGACAAATCGCATCCAATGCTGCTTCGTGTGAGTGTGCGTGGAGCATTCCATAGCACTAGTGCCCTCAGTTAAGTGAGGCTAGTACGATGTTTAGATTTGAGACAAACTGGTCTCATAAGAGTGCTGTAATCCTTGAAGAGTCCTCTTAGCCAACTATTACAAGGTGATAAAATTTGAATAACCCAGACCGAAAAAAAGGACATAAAAACTTACGAGAGAGGGACAAGTCCCTGTGAATCTCTGGAGCGACTTGCGTCCACTGGACCAGTCTGACCGGTGTCGTTGCTGAGCATTAGGTCCAGGTCTTCGATGATTAGTGGGGCAACAGATGCTACGAGTGAAGCAAAATTGTACAGTACTCGTTATTACCTGATATATATAAAGGGGATGCCAAAAAAAAAGTAATTTTGTCTCCTCCACTTTCGACCCCATTTAGCCAAACTACAGTAAATTCTATTGAGGTATTCTCATCCCCAGAATCAAGAGCAGACCTCACTCTATCACTATGCTCCGTGGCAGCCTTCTGCACGAGCAGGAACGGGAGCGAGGAAAGAGTGAGCAAGATGTGTCACCTCAACTGGGCAAAATCCGAAATTTTGTCGCCCTCGTTCACAACCTGCTGAGGTTCGTTCACTATGGGTACCCAAGGGGATTCATACTGGGCGGTGTTCTTCAACATTCCGTTTTTTCCGGGTCCCCAGCGCCCTTATTTTCCAGGAGCTAAAACGTGCCCTTACCACTGATACCCCTCCGGAGGCGGATTTGGGCATGAAAATGATACCTCGGATCATAGCAGCCTTGTCCAAGCAGCAGGAGCTCTGTGACTTCCATGGACCGAAGGGCCAATCCTTAGGAAGCTTCCCACAAAAGACCTACCATGGAACTCGGCTCCACTGTTTTAAGGGGACCTTGATACCGTGGGTGCTCTGAAGCCCCACTGCGCCGCTTGAAGGTTCAATATTTTTATGATAATGAAAGTAGTGAGTCTCAGCTTGTTCCTGCTTTTAGAGGAACATTTCGGGAATATTTTGCCCCAATACATTCATTTCTTTCGTTTCCCTATGTTTTGTATAATTGGGAGATGTGAGCCGTGGGCAAAATTACTTTTTTTGGCACCCCCTGTATATATACCTATATAATATTAGCTATATAATATATATAGTCTGCCCATGAGCCTCTGACTATAATGCAACATTTACGGAAAAATATCAAAACTGCAGACTTACAACAGAGATTTCTGAGTTACTGTAAAAGATATACGATCATTAGTACATGTGACGGGAAGTAAGTGGTACTTAAAGGCAGCTTTCGGGAAAATTCGGACGAAAAGTATAAGAAGTAGTGAATATGAAAGCCAAGACGCCTAGTAACAGGAAAGTGGAGAAAAAACGAATGGAAGTGGCCAAAAACCCAAGAAATAGAACCCCTTCCCACCATTGGTTCTGGGCGCGGACGACCTTTTCGTCAAGACGCGGGTAGTCCGCATAGGTTTCCCACTGGCATTACCAAAACGTAAGCACAGACTTTCAGGGACAACAGAGACCTCTGGCCTCATCACCTATAGCGAGCAACTCGGAAGGATGATATGTACAGTATGCAGTGACGGGCGGGAGATGGCGACTGATGACCACAGTTATTATTTCTTATTAGGTCTTTATAGGTCTTTTCTTTATAGGTCTTTAAACGCGTCGCATCAAGGCTAATGCAAGGCTTCCAATTTTTTCTCATTTTATCCACTTTAAAAGAAGTGATGACGGTGCGACGATTAATCCGTCGCCAGGTGTCGATTTTCAAAAAAATGCGAGCTATATCAAACGCACTTTGATCAGAAGCAAATAAGGATCCGAAACAAATATCCAGCAAAAATCAAAACAACACTTTAACACATAATTAATACCAATTCTTCCTGAATGAGCAGCCTACCACTTCGTCTTTCCCATCATCTTCTTTTTACGGAGCCTTGTACATCAGCAGAACCAGTTCTATCGGTGCTCAAAGACACTGTAGGAAGATTTTGGCTTACGTTGAATATCACTCAGATCGAAGTGCACAAACGACGCTTGGCATTGTGCCATGAGCAATTTGTGATGTCGTGATTTCTATTTCACTCCATTCACTTTTGTTCAAACGGGTTTTTTCACCAGATAAACTTTTTGCTCTCACTCTTTCGCTTACTCTGTCTTTCATTGTTTCACTCATTTGTTTTCGTTTGTTGTTTCACTTTTTCACATCATCATGAACGAATGATATACGCCTTACGTGACAACAAAGGACAATTACATTGGCCTCTGGCCTCATCACCTATAGCGAGCAACTCGGAAGGATGATGTGTACAGTATGCAGTGACGGGCGGGAGATGGCGACTGATGACCACAACGTCACGCTTTTCAACCCGAGTTCGGCTGGAAGCTATTTTTGCGATAACTTCGCTATTCGCATGCTCTGTTCTCTGTGTATTACTGATACAGAAGCATTTTTTACGGTTAATGCTAGCGCAGACAAGGTATACGTACCCGTATTGCTACCTCTAATTATCACTGGAATGTTGCTGTGTTCATTTTCTAGTGGACGCATGCTTGAATGCAAACTATTAGGTTGTTCGGAAAGAAATGCGCGTTTTTTTGTCCATCTATTTCTCTTCTACTACAGAAGATTTTGTAAAACAGTTTATCTGTTAGAAAGAGAATTTTATTGCGCATCTTTCGAAATATTTTGTCTATATCTACTTGTTTTTTTTTCGAAGAAAAAATTCAAAAAAGAATTTCAATTTTTTTCAAAATTTTGAAAAAAAAAATTTCAAAAAAAAAGGCAAGATTCAATGCAATAAGCGGTAAATATTTGTCGCCATGCGTATAATGTTTTCAGAAAGATTTGGCTGTATAAAGTGTCGGGCAAAGTTCCAGCGTTTAAAAAACGGTAATGAAAGCTTGGATGACGAAGAACATGGAAGTCGGCCTCAAGTCGTTGAAACTTTTTTTTCTTTGAAAAAGACCAAGTAGACATAGACAAAGATATATGAAAAGATGCATAATAAAAATCTCTTTCTAATAGATTGAACTGTTTTAAAGAATCTTTTATAGTAGGAGAGAAAAATGGACAAATTCAACGCGCATTTCTTTCCGAACAACCTAATACAGAAATGGATGGTCTAGCTAATTGTGAAAGGTGAATTCGGCCTTTCCAGCAATCAACCTGCAGGTGATACCACAAAAAGTAGGAAAGTGTGTTCATTATAACACATAAGCTGAGACAATCTCAAGCCATCTTCAGCGAATACCACTAGCTTCAGCAACTAGCGTGGTAATCAAGAGAGCACTGTGGAATTAATCAATTTGCATCAGTTACGCCGAAGGACATATTGTACGGACTGCCCTTTCGTGCCCTATTGTTCTTGTTACACCACGAAACTTCGACAATATATCTGTATTTGCGCCGTTAATGCCACCACTGCAGGTCCAAAACATGCTATTCAATGGATTGACCAGAGTGCACTAATTAAAGGCACACTTCGCGATAGATCGTGAGCGTTATTTCGCACTTTTTGCAAGACATAGAATTCTTAATTTACTATACAGTTGAAAAAAACCACCCTTCCCCCTTCTCCCCAAAAGAAAAAACACCAAAAAGAAAGCCTCTTGACCGAAAAACAGCGAAAAACCCGAAAAATAGATACCCGTAATCTCCTTTTCTGCCTTTCGCGCCCCCTGCATCACTAGCCGTGGAGTAGATGCAGACGGGCAAAGACTAGGTTAGCCGGTCGCCACTGGTTGTCTGTGAACCTTATGTTGTCCTACACACAACACTCCAGGCGGATGCGTGGCAACGCAACTCGCAGTGCTGCGGGACCGTGATAATGCCCCAAGCTGCGATTTTTGAATACGAGCTCTACATAAAATCACCTCTTCTGGACTGGAATACGTTTCATTTTTCGAGAGACATGTCTTCTCAGCTTTCTTTTTCTCCTTAACCCAATATAGTAAACTTTGTAAACTAATGTGCAAATAAAACGCACTATGAATGCATACTGCACGATAAATGGTAAGTGCTGTCGCGCCCATTCTTGTAAGTGAGAGCCCATTTTTTCCCACCAGGCAAAACAAATATGCGAAGGAAAACGCATGTGAACACCAAAAAATTGGAACCTGAAAGCCCGGAAACTAGTACTCGCTCAATGGTGTCGACCACAACTCTACTACATACAGTAGCGCTCAAAAGTCTTCGGCCAAGTGGTTCTTCACTTGGGTTTTTCACTTGTAACTTTTTTGCGACTAAACCGTTTTCAAGAGAAATTTTAGTATGTTGTACTTGGAGACACTGCATACTAAATATACTATTTTGGCACTCGACGGTATAAGTTACGTGGTTAAATGCAATTTTTTGTTTTGGAGTGCCATCCCTTTGCCGTCTCGCTGTGCCGCTTTCATCAGAAGTCGCGGTCTTTCTTCAAAATATTGATGTTCTCTGCGGCTTGCTCATTTTGTTTTTGTAAAGAAATCCGTGTCTCTTGACCAAGCCTTTTTCTTTTTTTCGGTGGTCTTGTAGTAAATTCTTGTAAACAACCATGACAAGAGTCAAGCGTCACTCAAGTAGAAGGAAATGTTGACAATAGGTTCAGGCACCACATATTAAAATTTTGTCAAATTTGGTCAAGTAGAAAAAAAGTAAAGACAAAAATGTGTTTGGCCGAAGACTTTTGATCGCTACTGCATATTATATGTTAGCGGCTAACGGTCCGTTGGTCTGTTGGTGTGCGTGCGCTTCTGCGAGTGTGACAGGAAATTAACAACTCATCTCCCAGCGACCACAGGATTCTGATTTTTCGAAGTGTGATGGAAGGTGGTAGGAAAACACCAATGGTGAAAGATCGGATCTAGTAACGACTGATACGGAAAAAATTTGCTTCGAACTTTGCTTGCATCAGAAAGAGAAGTGCACCGTCATATCGAGCACATTTGGTGCACCCCTTTCGAAGTTAGAGGAGGACTTTTCGAACCATACTCTGGCTATTCTGAATAAAATCCAGCTGGTTCTCGCCATTTCTATAATGTAAGGAGGTTCCTTATATTTTTTTTCTCGGCATGTTTAGTTAGATGAATAGATGAATCCTTCTCGGTTAGCCAAAAGTGAATATTAATTCTGATAGTCACTGTTTCCGCAGCTTCTTCTCGAACCAGTGATTCTTATTACTAGAACGGCTTTGCCGGCGCACGTCACTGTGCGTATCACACGGAGGGATGCAAAAAAGGCTTACTCAAAATCGCTATCAGCAATCAAAGATCAGGTCTATTATACATTACTTCATTATTATTCACGTTATGTGCGCGCAGTATTGTGCGTCAGCATAGTTGGTTTAATGAAATAGCGTATCGCCTTGCTAACGTTGCCTTCTCCACAGAAATTTCCGCCCTACCTTATCTTGTCGCACCTGCTGACAAACTTTCTTTCCTACGTAAATGCCACGTAAGAAAATGCTCCATCTAGTGCCAGATGTGGTCGTAGTGGAACGGCGAGATCGAAGCGGATTCGCGCGAGGTTAACACTGTGAGGAAGAGCACAGAGGATGAAGCCTGGACCGTTACCCAAGTATCTACCCAATGAGGTAAGTAGCAAATCTCATTATGGCGGAGTGTGCCAAACCTGACCAAATTTGTAAGAGCTTGTGGCTTCACGGGTGTCTGGCAATGTAACGGATTACGTAGTTCCACATAGCTCGGTATGAGTTCTCATCTAAGCTGAGCATATAACTCGGAAATTCCTCTTCTTTTTTGCACGGCATACTTTACAATAACACCATTATTATTCCTACAGCAGCTCTTTATAAGCTATATCCATCTTGTCGTCCAATCTGGAACTGTCTACTCTTGCCGACTGCGAAAATTGTCTATGCATGACCATTCGACAAAAAACAGACAGACCGTTTCAGTTTTTGGTTGTTTACCAAGTTGGTCATACTCCAACGAAACAGAACTTTCAACTATCAATCACTTGGATGCAAATCAGACGCAAGTGCAACACGACTGAAGTTTCTCACGTAGACTGGCATAGTTTTGAGGAATTTCTCCGAGAATTTAGTTTGAGGCCTTCCCCCACTTCCTAGCTTGAAATACTACCCCACATTTAGACCGCGGTCGGCTTGGTTGAGCGCTGGTATGCCCACGTCCGCTATACCCGAGGGCGTGGACGGCTGCAGGCGGGGTAGAAGCCTGCAAGGTACAGAAGTTACTGCACTTACCACTTTTTCGCCCACAACATATTTTGCAGCTGTAAAGATTCTGAATAGTTTGTTTGAGCCACCTGACCTATATAGACCATTTATAATTCAAATCAACCTCCTCGACCGACTCCTAACACATGATGCTATTTCCTATGGCAGTCGCGTGGATAGTGTAGGACTTTGTTCTGTATTGTCGTTCCTAATCAAATCTGTTAACATGCCTCGTTGTGCAGGTGTGCTGCGCAAGAGGGATATGAGCACGATTTATGACATGCTGTTTAAATTGATTGATAGGTATAGTGCGGGTCTATTTAGCTTCTTTACGTTTATTAGCTCCTATGCTTGAGTTGAATTGTTCCGCTCTTGATGTTTTGTATAGTTAAGATGGCATGTCACAAAGGTGGCGTGATAAATAAATAAATAAATAAATAAATATTTCGAGCTAGGAAGTAGAAGAAGGCTGCGCTGACAAATTGCTACATTGCTTGGCAATGATTGGAATAAAATTTGGTATTCGTTCACGAGTTCCAAGTGTAGAAGGAAAGGAGCCAAAATATGAGTATCTCCTTGAATGAGAAACAAGATGCATGCAGTCCGCATAAGCTGGGTAATAATTTAACAACAGCGAGGCGAAGAGACATCATTCCAATTTCATAGCTTGAAGACTCTTCGCGGTCCACAAGCCGAGAAACCTCCCACTACACTTCCAATGTAGGTCAACGATGACCTGAACTAATGGTGACCTCAACGCTCTTAATGCTCAACACCACATGACGAAATTTCTGAAAATTTCCGAAAATACTAAGAGAGACTCACTGGCTTCCGACTTCAGGAAGCTGATAGTAAAGCTCCAGCTACCGTCTATCTATGTGTAAAACTCAAATGCTTGAGTGATCCAGAAACAGTAGAACTGTGATTCTTACTGGGTTATAACACAGTGAGGAAGACGTGGCACACATGTTTGACGAGATCGTCCATATTACGCTCTGAGTGAAGTACCCTGTTCCGAATCAAGCCTTTCCATGCAGGTTTTCTCTTGGTCATGACACCTCCATTTTTATAATTTTGTGACCGTATTAAGGTGAGAGCCAGATCACTTTGGAGGCAAAGAAAGGTTAATGTTACAAATGTTCCGTCGACACCAAAGTCAATAATGACGAGAAGCCACCCTGTACAATTTCTTGTAATCGTCCGCCCTATAATGATAATGAACTGATGTGGGAAGTGCTGCCCCATCCACCTTATAGCCCTGAGCTTGCTCCAACGGACTATCATCTTTTCCTTACCCTACCTAACGCCATTCAAAGAAAAATTTTTGTATTGAAAATGAGGTTGACCTCTGATATGTTAATTTTGCCGAAAAGGGTTATCCGGGAGATGGAAGACAATAATACCTATAGATGCGTGTGGACTTGTACTACATGTGTATGTACAGAAGAGATTGCTGGAAAGCAGTTTGGAGGGAGAAAGCGGTATTTGAAAATACGAAAAGACTTTTTGGACTACCCAATATGATGAAATCCATTCCTATCAAGAACGTTGAACAGTGACCACACTGTTTTTTGTCCCTATTCTATTGCTCTCGGAAGGAAACATGAGAGCAACGGCTTGCAGCAATTCACCTCGATTTAATTTAATTTATAATTTTGACAATTATGTAAATAATTTAATTACTAATTTGATCTATTTAAATTAATTTTCTTTGTATGGCTTTTTCATTCGCTGGTGTATCCTTGCATAGAAAAATTTTGGAATGAACTTGGAGCATCCTGTTATCAGAGAAGTCTCTTTACTATATATCTCCATCGGCCAATCAGTCACCACGGGAATTGAGGACCGAAATGAGCCATCGCTATAAGGCAGGCTAAGCGGCGTTCAAAAATATCGTGAATTCCAATTTGAGAAGTTCTTGCAATTCAAGGTAAACTGCAGGAAAAGCGCTCAATCCTCATGTATGTCCTACCAGCACTAGTCCACTCATCCAAAATTTGAAAATTATATCTTACTGCGCAAGATTCCATTTCGCGACATTCGCAGGCGAACCTCGATGTCAGAGACCTCGGAAGCACCTACGTCCGAAGAACTTATGGACTTGTCACATCGTCCCGCTCAATGCAGATATTCTGAATGTGTGTAAGACAATGGGAGACTTCCAAAGTATATTCCAAACGACTCAAAACAGCTTTCACAAAACCGGTTGCAAAAAATGGTTGCAAAAGAAATTGAGCTTTACAGACAAGCTTTCGGCGCCTAGCGCCTTTATCAAGTGTGACGTGACGTAATGTACAAATAGATGTTATTTATAGACTCTGTTTGAGAGACTACAGTTTTATTTGTACTTGAGCAACTTACTGCTGCAACAGGACCGCTGTACTTACCGCCACAATGGATGTCCCTGGTATTGAAGCATCAATACTCTTTTTTTTCGAAAGTTTGCTGCATCAGTACCAGGGACATCAATTGTAGCAGTAACTACAGTGGTCCTGTGGCAGCGGTAAGTTGCTCAAGTACAAATAAAACTGTAGACTCTCAAACAGAGTCTATAAATAACATCTACTTGTACATTACGTCACGTCAGACTTGATAGAGGCGCTAGGTGCAGAAAGCTTGCCTATAAGGATCAAATTTCTATTGCAACCATTTTTTGCAACCGGTTTTGTGAAAGCTGTTCTGAGTCTTTTGGAATAAACTTTGGAAGTCTCACACGTCTTACACCCATTCAGATCAACATGAGGCTTCGGGTCAAGACAATGCAGATATTCTGCTTCGAATCTGCTGAAAAAATTCAATCTAGTCGATGATTTTTTGCAAGTAACCGTTGTTTCTGTGAGAGGATGAAAGTTGACTACTGCACAAATGATTACTGGATTTTATAAATTGCGTTGTTAAGTGGATCAAAAATGCACAAGGCCTGAGTGCAACACCACTAAGATATTTCGTGCTTTCTCAATGCGAAAGCTCTGTCCACATGAACAGTTTGTGAGCTTCAGCATTGTCTTGTCCCGAAGCCTCATGTTGATCTGAATATGTACTGAACAATGTGAGACTTGCAAGATTTATTCCAAAGGATTCAAAAACACTTTCACAAAAAATGATTGCAAAAGAACGTTGCAAAAGTATTTTGAACTTTTATTGGCAAGCTTTCGGCGCTTAGCGCCTTGTTGGCAGCAGTAAGTCGGTTTAGTACAAATAAACCAGAGCGACTCTGAAATAGAGTCTCTCGATAGGTTTTAATTTGTACCATTTAAAGGCGCTAAGCGCCGAAAGCTTGCCAATAAAAGTTCAAAATACTTTTGCAACGTTCTTTTGCAATCATTTTTTGTGAAAGTGTTTTTGAATCTTTTGGAATAAATCTTGCAAGTCTCACATTGTTCAGTACATATTCAGTTTGTGAGCTGTTGAAATGTTCCTCTTCAGTGATTCGAAGACGACGTGAATAACGTTTTCTCACACCTCGCCTTTCACCAAAACATGCGCTAGAAGCAGGTTTGTACCAAACAAAAATCACAAGAAGAAAATGCCATAAAGAAGGCTGCAAGAAATCAAAGACCTAAGCTCTAGTTGTTTTCAAATTCAAAGTCAGCTCTGATCATCTATCTACTTTCATCTACACCTGGATTTCTGCGCTCTAGAGTACTCTGACCTGCTACAGTAACGATAGCACGCATCCGATATGAGTCGAGGCCAAACGAGCGTTACGCTCTTACTACTATTCGCCTCACTTCAGGATGAATGGATATCGGAGGGAAGTGCTTTGTTTTTCTCAAGCTCCACCTTCTTTCAGTTACAGTAGCAGTGACCCATTTTGGAAAGTGTGTACATAGTTTCAAATATTTGTTGAAGCACATGTTGCTATAAATCTTCTACCCAAAAAGAAAGTGATACAGTATCGCAGAGAAGTGGTGACAGATAAATAGGGCTACGCCCTAGAACCAAAGAAACACGTCAGCTGAGGTACGATACAGAGTACATAAACATGTGCATTTGTTGACGAGTGTATGAACAGTCACTGCACTTTAGACATCAGAGTTCACCGCGTGAGTTCACATGTTTTGGTAATGACAGATCATTGTCAGCAGATGGAGTTAGTCTACTGTAGCACTACCGTAGTGTGACAGTTGGGTTGTTCATTGGTCACGCTTATCTTATCTATTTCGCAAGTTGAAACGCAATGTAAAAAATGCTAGAATGGCTACTCCCTCCACGAAAGAGCAGAAGAGTGCAGGGGCTGACATCCCTTGAATATCATTCTCTTCTGGTTTGTAAATTTGCCATGCAAGCGGAGATCTGTGGGTGTTTCAAACATGTCGCTTTTATAAAACGCCACTGGACCGAGCCCTTCGCAACATTTGCTACTGGCATCTTGAACACCTGCCAGCTCATCTCGTCCTGGAAACGTGTGAACCCCACTTATGGAAATTGCATTTCAACAGGCGTCACGATCCTTTTCTATAATCTCCGACTGAGTCACCTTTAAAAAAAAGATCCAGCCAGCGGACGCGAACTCTTTGAAATGAAAACCTACTTTTGTATGTATTGGGTCAGATCCCAACTTCCCTCTTTGTAAGACCTTGGCATTAGTTACAGTTTTCTCTAACTCCGTATCCATGATCCATGCTAGTGTCCATGATTTTCACTGACAATAACTGACACGGAGCGGTGGCGTTCCACTCTCGCAGCGGTAAAATGGACTTTTGAGGAACACGATCTGGTGGAAACGTTGGGCCGTTCACCATCACCAAAGTTCCGCCTAACTCATTGGATAGCAGAGAAAATCAAAAGTTGTCTTTTTCGCGAGGACACTATCTGAATTGTTCAGCTGGCATGTGACAACACGATTCTCGAAATGCACCACATCGCATTTATCCAAATGAGGATTGAAAATAAAGTTTTCGGCGTTAATCAATCCCACTGTTGAGATACATCACGCATTCTGGTTCGTACACTTCAAGAATCGAGTGGCAGCGAGCCGTATTAGTCCGGTACAATGGCGTGCGGGAGCTATTCGATGTACGAGTCATTGCTTTTTTCCTCCTAGTGCCCTCTATGGAGATATGGAAGACTGGGTGGGCTTGAGCGTCATTAATGCAAGATTTGGTCCTTGCTCCATGTGAGGAGTGCGCCTTTCCTGCCATGGCACCCGCGCACATATACCTAGTTATCTTACAATTAACTCAAAATCATTACAGTTTCTCTCAGTTGATAGAGAGAGAACCCTTGCTAAAACAGAAATAATCACTAAATCTCTGAAATTCCGCCAAGGTGTTGCAGCTTAACTGACAAACGTACTATAAAACAACCAGTTAAAACAACGATGGCTAGTAATAATACTTGCAGTAATAATAATAGCAATAGCAGTAAGAACAACAATGGTAATGATAGCAGTAAAACTAACAATAAGAACAATAGAATCAAGAACGAGGTCTAAGCGAAGTGGACGTATCTTTATCGACAAAATAAATAGGTAAGCCATCAGTGCTGCGACAATTTCAGTTGTGATAGGCGAACTCACACGACCACTTAATCACGAGGAATATCCAAAACATGTTGAGTTCGCCAAATTCCGACAACCGATGACGTGAATTACTCGAGGAATCACTTGACCGTACTCGCCGTGACGAATTATTTTGCACTCCGCACTAACTAGGATACTGTAGATGTAGATTAGGACACACTTTTTATGCTTTGGTGAGATCTTCTTTCCATTCATCTGCCGTTGTTTCCCAATCTATAAAGGGCTGGATAAAGGGTTAATTGGAAGATTTATTCATGGCTATTCCTCTATCAAAATGCAACGGTCCCATTGAAAGCAGAAAATGTAGCATAGTTGATGTGGGTTACATAATGTTGATTCGGGTACGTAACTGTAGAGCAAAACATAAGCTAGAGCACAAAAATTATGTGATCAGCCCAAGGCCAACCACACACTGATCTTGTAAACAGTACATGAAACTACCGTGGAGAACGGTAGCCGAACATTCACGTGTGCATTATGCTTAGCAGAATCCGCCGTATGTATTAGGTCATTCCATAAGTAATATCGTTTTTTTCAAGCATAAGTTTTTCCTATTAATTTACAAGTTTTCGCAGCATGTCACATATTATTCAAATGAGGTTTTCCTGTTCTACAAAATGCCATGTTCAGTTTCTGAGTTTGTTGGAACGGGGTCGACATTTAGGCTGGTGGAGAGGTAGGTGCAGCCGACAAAAATTGGCCAAACCGGCAATCAATTGAAACACTATATTTTACTTGAGAGAAACTAACCACTTATGTGTTTCGTACTTAGTCTTGCCCTCTTCTACAATTACCAATATTTAGTTGATCAAGAAGTCGTGTTGTTCTTTTTCTAAAATCTTTTTTTCGAAAGCACTCACACTTATTCAAAATGAAATTTTTTCCTTCAAACTCCTTGCTTAGAGTTGTTTTATGAACCACTTCCAAGAACATTCTCTGATATATCAAAAACACCTTTCTAGTTTGTTGCTGCGATTCAGATTGAGTTTCAATACCATGTGATATGAGTCGAGTTGACATTTTTCACAATTTATTTTTTCCATGAGAAAGTTAAGGAATCTTGTCAGTGGTATTTCCCTTTTCCTACCCATCACCTGTTCTTAACATTTCACCACCCTTACAACTGATTGGTTGAGAAAATTTCCTTGCCTTGGTTCGAAGAAATTGTTTATAATCATCGAGTTGTGGCGGGAAAACTAAATGTGAAAAAAGAGCCACCTGACTTTCAAAAAAACCAGTTGGTGGAAGCAGAAGAGGTTGGGCCCAAGTACGGAACACATGATTGGTTAGTTTTCCTCAAGTAAAATATAGTGTTTCAATTGATTGCCGGTTTGGCAAATTTTTGTCTGCTGGTCCTACCTCTTCGCCGGCCTAAATGTCGGCGCTATTCTAACAAACTCAGAAACTGAACATGTCTTTTTGTGGAGCAGGAAAACCTCTTCCGAATGATGTATAAACTGCTGCAAAAGTTTTGAATTTCATAGGAAAAATTTATGCTTGAAAAAAACGACACCACTTATGGAATGACCCAAAAGATTCATCGCCTATCTTTCATCGAGTTTCGTATTATGTAAAGCAACACCGAGCATAATTATCAGGTGGTAAACCTAATTCGCATTTCTAGGAGCGTTTAAACTAAGAACTTGGTACAAGCTATTCCAACCTACATGCTCTAGTATATTCTGCAGCCGTTTTCGTGACAATTTGATGATACCGCAGCTATGGTACTGTGCCATTGCAGAAGCGTCAAAATCTTCGACCTATTTTTGCATTTATTTAACTTTTCAAAATCGTACGGTGGCTAGTCTGAGCTACAGCAGTCGGAGCAATTACTTTAGAACCAATATATATTACTTACTTTGGTAGACGAAAATATTCTCATTCCAACGAGGGTTACTTGCTCTTGAAAGGCTTCGCGAGTGGATGATTTTGCGCTTCCCACTTACTGATGTTGATCTTTTCTCTGGAAATTCCTTTCAACTCATGCATTAGTGATCCTGCTCATCCTCGAAATGCTCAGCTTTTGAAGACACAATTATTCATTTTGACTGCGGTTTTGATTCCGGTCCTAGATTTATCCAACAGGTCTTCCATGTACTAAAACAGGTCTTATTCGTTGAGTAGTCACACTATGGCACAGCGAATTCTTTTTTGCGCCTTGCAAACTGATAATCTTGACCGAGGATGAGGATAATTTGTGTGTGGTCTCAGTCCCTACAAGATGTGATTTCCTTTTCAAGTCAAAAGGCAGAAGAGTTTGAAGACGAAAATGCAATTGGGGGCCTCATAGGAAACAAATAATGAAAACAAATAAATCACTAAACATAGGCGAACACTGGAGACATTGTAAGCAAATGTCAAAATGGTCGAGTGTGGCAGACTTCGGCCTGACTCACACTTTTATTATGAGTGAATCTCACTGACTAAAGTTAATTTTATCACCTCATACGAAAAAATCAAAATGTGCACTAAATATATCATCGCTTACCTACTCCATATTTGTAGAAGAGACTGGAGAAACGGCTTGAGTTTTGAATTAATTCGAGACACTGGTGACTTTATTTTACCGCATTGTAAAGCCCTGATTGGGAAAAACTCTGTATCCATTCTTTTTCCATTTCCGAGCTGCATCGCAGACTTTCGACTTCGGCTGCAAATCGTTTGAGTGAGCTTAATTAGCTCAAAAGCAAATACATGATTTGAAGGTCTCAAAATAATCATAATCGGTAGATGAAATTGGAACAGTAATCGTAAGAAAATCGCGCTATTGTACACGAAGGTGACCGTTTAGAAATGCTAAAAACCCTTTATGGGACACGTTTCACGATAATTTTGAAAACGCTCTTCCGCGAGAGTCCAAGTCGTCGTATTTATAAGTGAGCATTTTTCGCTGCCTGAGAATGAGTGAACCTCAATCGCTAATCGTCATAAACGTTGTGCGTTGAGCCATAGCGGGTGTGAATGTTGAGCACCTATGCATCCTTTGGAAAAAATAATGGTGGTCACGATAAAGTCGGGTTCATACCTTGCGGTGTCGGTGGTGGGGAGTGGCTGCGTTTCTCTGGGTCTCTGCTTGTGCTATCCTCTCCGTTCTCTGCGTCGTCTCTGCACCATACTGTGCCGTTCTGCCTCGCTGCCTGTGAACGCATCTACGCCATGCCTGCGCCACCCAAAGGTTCTATAACATATTTCAAACGGCATTCATGTGGTTCATGCGGTACATGGAAACGAGAAAAAATCGAAAAGCTATTCCACTCTTATATTATCATCCTATTCCACTCTTATATTATTATTAAGCACCTAGCAGAAAAGGAAGCGGAGATCAGAAGTTTGATACGGAAGACCGTATTTGAATGGAAAGAAATGATGTCGTCGAATTTCGGGTGAAACCAAAAACGAAAACGCCTCTGAACACTTTCTTTTAAGCTGCAAATCTAGTACGATGCAATCGTAGCAGTGAGTTTTGTATCTACTTGCTTATTAAAACGTGCTGTGTTCACAACAAATGCTTCGTAATTTTCGGGCTTTTAGCACTGAGAAAACGATACGTATCGATCGCTTAAATGACGCATCCGCGTATATGCGACTTTGTATTTTGGACGGATTGGTGCGCCCGCAATTTCGGACATTTGCCATTATGCAAACAGACTGACGTGGTGGTAAAAAGCATCGCCATAAATTCCAAATCACGGATACATCAACCCGCCGATCCACCGAAAGTCCCAAGACTATGGGTATGAACGCAGCCTTAAAGGATGAAGGATAAAGCTTTTGGCGTAATCAATCCCTTCTTGGGATGGGCCACACTAATTTTTCTAGTTCCTTTCGGAATCGTGGTGGCTGGTGAGTGTGATGTGGCCGGGTGTGTGGACTTATATCGAATTTTCGCTTTGCGACGTCGCACACGCGGCACCATCAGCACAACTTGCCACAGTCGGTTGGAATTCCGCTCAGCGCAACGGTTTGGTACCATGGAGGTCCTTGAAGAAATAGCTGTTTTTCTCATCACTATCTGAAAACAATAATTTTTGTGCCCTGAAAAGACAAGATAGTAACATAGGAAGTAAAAGAAACGATAGTATTACATGATTACAATCCTAATTAAGAAATAATCAATTCGGGCGTAGAAGTCTAAGGGGAGTTTCGCATTGTACGAAATCACACGCGAAGGAGTGCGCAACGACGCGCAAAGATTCGACATAAGTCTACGCACCAAGTCTACGATGTGGTCTATAAAGACTTGCGGTGGCCAACAGATGTTTGAGTCAGTGCTTTTATCCTCCAAGACGAGTCTGGTGCCAATTTACCGAGCCCGGAGGGATGGAAGGCTTGGTTGGCCTGGACAGCAGTTGATGGGGATTCGATCCCCACACTATGGGAGTTGGGTGTGCGCCACCTGTCACTACACCACCTCCGCCCTTACACAGCCTTACCATGAGAAAATCTTAAATGTCATTCGTAGTATGTACAAAAGCAATTCGGGGAACTGATCGGGATTACACTGACACAAAATTACACGTCGTTGAATTTTGTCCACCCATAAACACCACACTCTTCTTTGTTCAGTGCACTATAGATTCTATTACAATGTCTAAAGTATACATATAAAGTAATATATAAAATATTAGTATATTTATGTACAGATTCGAGGTATTGCTCAAATCCTCACAAACACACGCATAACAATAATATAGCATCTGCATAGACAATACAGTTGGAGAAAGGTGAAAAGAATGGTAGACCGTAACGGAGAACCATGACAGAACAATGCAATCGTTGAGCGGAAGGCTTTGATGAACCTGCATCTTGGACAGAACGAGCAAGGTCAGGGGTGAGCATGCAAGTATCGTTCAGCTGAGGATTGACAAACAGGGATGAAATGTTATCAACACACATGCGAACTTCTGAAGAACCCTGGTCGGGTGAGATGCAATCTCAGTAAGGTCAAGGTTACTTGAGAAAAGCTTGAACATGATGAAGTAGTGAATTTTGGCGAGAACCGTGAGCTCCGTAACGTGCAGGACTAGCGCTCTAGAACGAAGGAAAGAGAGTAACGACAAGGGCGACGAAAAGAGAAGTGGGTTTGACATGTGGGGAAAAAAGTCGAAATGGGAGATAAAGACTACTAACGATAAGTGCTTAAAGGCAGTGATGGGGATAATTCGTTACGAATGTAAAAAGCATTAATGAACATGAAAGCTGAAGGGCTTACTATTAGGTTGTCCCGAAAGTTCCGGAACACCCCGACCACTTTTTTTCAAATTTATTTCTTTACAACATAAACACATTTCAGCTAACAAGATATTCACCATTACTATCTATCACCTTCTGTCATCCATCCGGAAGCTTGCCAATCCCATCCGCCCAGAACTGTTGAGACTGCCTCGCGAAGAAACGCTCGACCTCCATCTCGATGTCGCGCTGCTTTTTGAGCTGTTTCCCCTTTAGGAAGTTCTGTAGAGGGGCGAACAGGTGGTAGTCAGACGGTGCGAGGTCGGGGCTATATGGAGGATGTGGTAGCACTTCTCATCCTAGCGTCGCCAAGGTGTCCCGGGTGAATGTTGCCAGATGTCGGCTGTCGGATAGGGCATGGGGTGTCCAAGTCGAGAGCACTTTCCGGTATCCCAGCCGAGTGAGATGCTGATCGACTATGGTATTCCCACAACCGAGTAGCAGGGCTACTTCACGTGTGCTTGCCGTGGGGTTCTCCTGCACAGTTCTCCTGAAAAGCTGATCGTCAGCTCAGATGGACGGCCACTGCGTTGCTGATCTTTCAGGGCTATATCTTCAGAACGGAAGCGGATGAACCAACAGTGGATAGTTGTGCTTGCTCCACATGCGACGCTGATTATTTGGACCGCTTCCCTTATGGAACTCCCTCGGCAGAACTCGTAGAGGTACAATGCTCGGAGTGACGTCTCGTCCATTTCGAGCTCTATTCCTTTTGTGGATAGGCGCGAATCCTTATATGCCTATGGCATGGAACGTTCCTCAAAGTCAATCGACAAATGCCCTGGTTATCCATCGCGGGGAGGCCCGAAAACCCTTGTCCGCCAAGGTGTTCCGGAACTTTCGGGACAGCTTAATAGTATGAATATTTAGAAAAAACGGAGTGAAGCGACCAAAAAATTGAGATAAGAACCTGCTTCCGCCCTGAACGACCGCAGGCCCTGTGGTCAGACTTTTTCGCGAAAGCTCTGCGCGAAAGAACTACGTGTCGCTGGAGCCAGAAACGTTCACTGGACTGCTTTGGCTCGCGACAGGGACGAAAACGTTGCTGGCGTTTGCTCGAGACTCTCGATGAACAAAGGGACGACAGGTGATACAGGGCAGGTGATGCAGGCTTCCGCCCTGTTTGTCGAAAGGGACGGGCTGGGGTGAAAAATGTCGGCAACCGTTGAAAAAGACGCCTCCTTTAAAGTTCAGAGAGACGCTCCTCTCACCTGGAATTTTGCTACATATGTCTTCCCAGACCCATAGCTTTAATTTGGATAACTTAAATCAAGAGATCTCACTCCCCATATTACTCCTATCAATGCCTCTAAGAATATGGGTTATCTGAGTGGGTGGGTGGTCAGAGAACAGACCGAAAGATATGCTGCTATACTCCAAATTCATTGAGTTCAGGATGGAAGGGAAAAAATTGTATTTTAAGTTACCTGGTGTGGTTATGCAGCAGTGTTTTGAGGAGGCAGATCTGTTGTTTGCAGCACCAATTAGTCGGAGGCCGTTGTTTGCAGCATCAGCTAGTCGGAGACCACCTTTTTTGCAGAGCATGAGTCATGGAAAACTGTGAGATCGTCCGTATCCAAAATTAGAAAGCTGCGCGCAAGAATAAGTCAACTACGAGTTTCAGTGCACAGCATGTGATGGTTTGTACACTGAGGAAACCGGGAGACGATTAATTTTACGTGTTAAACAACATGAGTAAAAGAAGGAGTGGTTCAGTTGCACATCTCCCATAAAGGATAAAGTTTTTGACTTTAATCAATCCCTTTGTGGGATTGCGCCGCATATTCTAGTTCCATTCAGAATCCTGGTGGCTGATGAATGTGATGTGGCCTATACAATGACTTACGGTGGCCAACGATGTTCGAGTCAGTGCTTTTGTCCTCCTAAATGAGTCTGGTACCAATTTACCGACCCAGGAGTGATGGAAGACTTGGTTGGCCTGGGCGCGCGTTGATGCGGGATTTGATCCCCGCACCATGCGAGTTGGGTGTGCACCACCTGTCACTACACCACCTCCTATGTTACCAATAATTAAAAATTTTGGATAGATTTTTCGTGAAGTAATTCCTGAAGCATTTGGCGCAGATTACGGTTATTCGGATGGGCAGTGGTAAGACGTTTAGACGCGCACAGTCGAGAGTCGAGCACTTCGTATTAGTTCCAGTTTCGACCTCAACGTAATCTTGTCCAGTGAGATCGTGCTAGAAGAACTGACGACGTTTTTTAAATAATTCACAGTAATGCGCACTCATCACTGTCAAGTAATCGAAACAGTGGTCAACTATTTTGGTAAGTGGTCAGTTCTTGCATGGCAAACCTCTAGGTGAGATCTTATAGCGAGAATGTCACGCGTTACACTATGTACTCATATTCCCAAACAACGCGAGCGTGTAGTCTCACCTTCAAAGCGTTACAAAAAGGATTCAGGCCTTTGACAACCAGAAATTCGTTGAAACATTAAGTGTAATAAATATCTAATTACAGCGAAATCGCTTGACAATTCAGCACCAGTCATAACGCTAAAAAAAATTAGGCTTGAAAAAAAAGTCGGACATAATGGTGGTGATTTCATGCGAAGTAAGCCCCATAAGTCATGAAAAAGACATTTAACGTATAATCTTCAACCGCAGGGGCATGTCCAAAGCCTCAAGGGCGTTTTTACAGCAAAAAAAAACGTGAACATTTTTAAATTTTAAACGAAGAAAGCAACGGCAGTGCTTGGGTCACGTACGCATTAGTCGAGTGTCATCGTCTAGCGCGTGACAATTTCACCGATGATGTCAACTTGTACTGCTACTGAATTTGCGCTGGTAGTTACGTGTTCCAAACACCTCACTAGGATCGATACTAGGCCGTAAAACAATTTCGCGAACAACTTGAAATTCAATTTTTTAGAGCATAAAATTTTTCAAAACGACAACAACAACTATCCTTTAAGAAAGAACTAGGGATTTGATCTTTTCACTAGGGAAGCGTCAACTCCCCGTGGAACTTGGTAAGGAGACCTTCCGGCACAGTTTCAAATACTGATAACAAATACGTTAATCAAAACAAAAATGCTGCAGAGAGGTTAGAAATGGTGTAATTCGGCTTACGATGACTCATCGGCTGGGTACTTTGCTTCACGTGACCCATCAACATGCCTCTGGGGGCGAATTGGGGGCGAATTGCCATCTGGGGGCGAATTCTTCGTCTACCATCTCTAGATGCAAGTGCGCTACCACTGAGTCACGACCCGACTGATGAGCTAATGCCGGCGAACTTGACCCCATCCCCGAAATCGCTCCTCAGCGGCGTTTTGCAGTTTTGATCTTCGCATTTGTAATTAGCATTTGGAAGTCTGCTGATACCCTTCGGTTCCATTCAAAGTTCCATGAGAAGATGAAACTCTTCCGTGAAGAGATAGAACGTATTTGAGTCAGCATCATCCATCACCCTCCATCGACACTATAGAACAACACAAAGCAAAATGAGTGGGGTGAGGCTACTGACATCGAAAAATCGTTTCACAGCACCGCACTCGCGGCGCTACCAGTACGACTTGCGAACTGATTGCCTTTGGGAGCCCGGCAGAGCGTGGATGCGTCACCCCTGTGCTTCCATCCATGCCACCCTGCCTCCTCCACCCACACCACACTGCCTCGCTTGAAGGCTGCCATGCCTGCCACCGGCACTCGCACCCGTCGTGCCGCTCGCCGCGGGCGGCCACGCGATTTTCCGGCGTAAGTAGCCTCACCCAAAATGGGTGTAATAGCAATCTTCCAATTATTGTATCTACTTCAGTACATTTATGAAGCGATAGCAACCCCATCCGCTGGAATGTCGTTACAGCTCATACGACGCAACAATTTCCAATCGCAACATGCCTGTTCCTGATTCTGCCCACCTAAGGCTTGTCTCCAAACCAATCTGAGTCGATCTCATTGTCGATGGCTCTGATCACTGCACATCCAGAATGACTGAGGCCTTCTGTGCCGAATGTTTCAGGAATTATTTCACGAAAATTTATCCGGAAATCTAAGCGATGGGAACCACGGGAAAATACGACGTGAAGACAATCAGTGAGCTCTGCACTTAATAGCGTTCTTGCAATGTCCTGCAAGAGTTTAGGCAGTACCACAGTGCCGTTGAAGAGGTTGTCCTCTCCTTTTGTCCCATTCCTTACCCATTCTAAACTTGTCCCCATCCCCACAGATTTTTTTTATGTAATGCCTAATTTTTGACAGCGGACGGAGGGATGGACGTACAGATAGACGAAGCGTTTCTCATACAGTAGACATGGTTCGCTCGTTCACCAAAAATAGAGCGTATCGCAATAATAATAATGACGTAATAATGTCGTGGTTGCCGGTGGTGGGTATTCGACTGCTGGCATCGAATCTGGACTTATGAAACGGTCTCACAATCCAGGGAAGGAATAATAGAAGTAAGCTGTGCGAAGGGTGTCTCCCGACACCACTGGAAATTTCGGAAGTGAGTAGGAAGAACAAAGCGATGAAAAAAGTGTAAACATTAGATGCTTTGTTGTGCTCTCCAACAACAACAATCATAGGAACATTTATTCCCTCCTTCAGACTTAAATGGTACTAAGCTGAAACTTCACATGAGCACTTCTTCACAGATCCAGCTCGTTTCAATGTTTTTGCTAAAGCACTGCGATGTACTCGATGTTTTGACACGGTGTGGAACTGCCCTCGGAGGTGGTCAATATCACATTTCGATAAATCAAGTTTTTTCAAGAATGTTTCGCCAGTGTAGCATGTCATAGGCCCGTCATTTTCAGAATAACAAACAAAATATTTGTCAGATCCACTGTTTTTGTTACTGTTATGAGTTCTCTCGGGGGTGTTGCTCTTGTGGTTGTCCTCGTCGTCGCTGATGACAAGGGTGGGGTCCTTGCCTGCTTCTTCATCGGAGTGAGCATCGTCGTGGGTCTGTTGCATACCCTTTTTGCCTTTGAACTCCAGTTTACTGGTATGAACAATGTGCCCTAGTGTACAGTGGAAGCTGATTGCCAACACAGCCGCAATGGAAACGATGGCGAATTTCATCTGTAATAATAGAATTTGTTTCGATATTTGAAAATATAATGTAAATGAAACCAGACAAGACTGATGAAAATAGGTCCCATCGACCTTTATATACACATCAAAAACCCTCATTTTATTCTCGGAAGCCGCAAATTTGGGGTAAGCCTATGCTTATTTAATGAGAAGCTGCTGATGGATATTATAATAATTTCGGGCATCGGCGCAAAATTACATATTAAACTGATTGCAGAGAATGACATGGCGGAAAACACTCTTCAACCGCCTAATCCTTGCTTTGGCCGCCGCCAGACTTCGCGATATTGCACTTTTGGACGTCGCACTTTCGCACGGAATACCACGGCCTTGAGGTTGTGCAATGCCGCAACATAGCGTGCGGAATCGTGACCAGGGTCAAGCCTCCGTGGAGGTATCTTCGACAGAGGGGTCGTATTTGGTCCGCTGGGAGGGAGGGAGGTCGTAATCGTGAGGCAGTGATCAACGGAATTTCTGAGGCTGAGTGTCCGAAATGTAAAGGGGGAGATATGATAAAACTGATTAAATGGGTTGGAACCCGAAACTAATTTAATTTATCATCATGGGAACCTCATGAATGGCGGGATCCACAACGATGCCAGCCAATGCCAATAACCCTTCATTGGTCCACTGGCACTGAAACCACGTACAGAAACATCCGCGAAACTCATCCGCTAACCGTGGGAAGCGGCATATATCCACTGGACCACCCTGGATGAATACTTCAGAAACTATGGAATGAAAATGAAAAATTAGCTGATATGCACTTTTTTCATATGCTACTACGACTGCAATTTCTTGACCTGGTGCTAGCGAGCCACTATGAGGACCGAAAAAGCGTTTGTATTCACTTGGCTGAGGGAATCCACACGCATGGCGCATCCCGCAACAAGGCCAGCCGACGCCAGCCACCCTCTCGTTGTTCTTCGGAGAACAGAAGCTGCAAACTGGAGGCATAACAGACACAACGGATCATTTTTTCCAAAGATTCGTGGGAAGATCCAGCAACCTTGACGAAAAAAAATTTCTATATTGGCTTCCCTCAGAATAACTTCTTTCATTTTGAAGATATGGCATAGTCCATATAGTCATTTGAGAGCGGCAACCTCGGGGACCCAGAACAACAAGGCCGCACTCATACGGTTCAGTTTGAAAGAAGTTATGACCATTTGAAGTAAAACACTCGAAATTTTCCAAATTTTCCTCAACTGGTCCTCGACTGGATTCCCTCGGAGTAACTTCTTTCATTTCGAAGACATGGTGCTGTTCACGTTGTCATTTGAAAGCGGCAACCTTGGGGACCCCGGAGAACAAGACCGCACTCATATGGTTGAGTTTGAAGGAAGTTAGACTATTTGAAGTGAAATACTGCAAAAATTTCCAATCTTTTCCTCGACTGGATACCCATATCGAGACTGGGAAGCAGTTCACAGTACTTTGGAAGGTGGAGTCTATGTGAGGTTTCAAGCATTCAAAAAATGTCGAAATTTAGTATAGAGAAGATACCGCGGCCTATCCGATCGCCGAGTCGCTGCCGCAGTAGCCAGGCGCGATCACATGGGGCGCTGTGCAGCTATTACATGGCTCCTATTCAGCTTTTCCTTGGTGAGTCACTTTGGCTGGGTAGAAACCACAGAAGTAGTGATACCTGTAGCAGAGGTGAAGGTAGTTTTCGAAAATTTTCCTTGATTCCACTTTCTTCCTTGACCCTGGTTGTAATAGAAGAAAAATTGATTATACTACACGCCTTTCTGAAACGTGAGGGGTACAAGACGAAGTGAGTCGAGTAGCCTTCTATTTCTGTACTGATAAGTTTATCATAGCGTCCACAACAACTAAATACTCATGCAAGGCCGAGTAAAATGTACTTGTCACATTCGATAATATCGGCCTTCAGCCATCACTTCCCGGTGACTACTGGCGGCCATCGATTACGAACTAAAAATAGAAGTGATGGAAGCTGTCGGACTTGGCAAAAGTCATGCACTGGCAAACTCCTGATCCACTAAGGGGTAACACTTTGCGATTCTACGATCCACGGTATCGCACGATTGCATAATAGCCGAGTTATGCAATTAGGCGATCGTGCGATACTGCGAATGACACGATCACTCCGGTATAATATTAGGTTGTACAAAAAGTCTTGTAGGATTATCCCAAAAACATCAAGAACTCTTGTTTCCTTCGAGACAGATCTGGGCGGTTCAGGAATATGGTAGAAGGTACTCTAAGCTTCCTAACAAGATATATATTGACCTACCAAATTCCGTGGAGAGAGCTACAATGCCCGTCATCGACACCCACCCAACACGCGGTGTCACCTACTATGAGTGGTCTCGCGGCACTGAAGCGACGGAAAGTTGCGACTCCCAGCGCTGCATTGGGCAAGGGATGTGTGAGATACGAAACCGTGCGCCGCCAGTTCATCAGCTTCAGCAACGGCTAGGTTGACATGGAGGACAGACCACCCTCAGGATTTACTTCTGAGACGTGGAAGGAATGCTTTTCCACGACGTGCTGGTGCAAGGCGAGACAGTCATCGCTGCCGTATACATCCGCTAGCTCTGGCAGCTCGCCGCCGCTGTTTGACAAAAGCGCCGGAAAAGGTCCGTGGTTCCTCTCCTTCATGGCGACGTCCGCTCCCACGTCGCGAAGAGTACCCAGGCAGAGCTACAGGAGCTCGACTGGGATGTTCTGCCCCACCCTCCATATTCTTCAGTCACTGCTCCTTCTGACTACCACCTTTGCCCGTTCTCTGAAACCCCTCCCGGCCGGAAGAAAATTCGTGATTATTACATACTTGCAAAGGCGATCGCCAAATTCCTCGTCTCTCAGAACCCAAAGGTCTGGAAGGAGGGAATCAACGGTCTACCTATAAGGTGGCTGTCGATAACAATGGTGAATACGTTGTTGCCTATTTACAGTTTGTTGGAAGGAATAGTAATTAGGAGTAATGGTCGAAAAAAAAATTCTACAAGTCTTCTGGTACAACCTAATATTTATGTCGAGTGATGTGAATCCATCATATCGCTCCTTTTTAAGACGAAAAAACGTGCGCTTAAGTGAAAGTGTGAATGACGACACATGCGATTCTGATGCGATTATGCGACTTTTCACTTGTGCATCCATAGGTTTTCGGAATAGCAGATCGATACGCATTTAGTCTTCAGTCGAACTACAAGCGGACTACATCCCAGTCGCAATCTTTAACCTCATCCTAATGAACTGTATACATAGGGTTATACGAGAGCCAACTGGGAATCCCTCATTTTGAATCAGTGGATATTTGGCTGGCGATGATAAAGAGGCTTTTTATAGTTTTATTATATCATTTCGTCGCCATGCGGCCTCATTTCGCAGTACCCGTGTATAATATCGGCAATACCGAATGCCACAGAAAATTTTCTGGGTCTCCTTTTTGATACATTTACTAAACCAGGACCGTTACTGTTTTCTCTTGAAGACAGAGATGGGGTTGGTTGAGGCCTAGCATAAGAAGATTGTTGAATATGAAATGGAGAGGCATACTAGTACTTGGAGCAAGAGAAGAAAATCGAAATGCATGTCAAACCCTTTAAAGTAAGACTCCTCACCACAGCTGATACCGAAAAGGAGTGGACAATGCTAGCGAAGATGGCGGGCCACGTTGAAACAGGTAGCAGCTATCAAAAAAAAGGATGCCTCACTCAAATTCACGGCGCATCTTTCACCAGAAATTCCCGTATCTTATATAGTCTTCCCAGACCCGAAGCGTTCATGTGGATAATTCACCTGAATGAAAATTACTCACTTGAGCCCGCCGAACACGAAGTCCCTCTTTCCTCAGGTTCCTTTTATTGGTGGCATTTTCACAACATAAAAACAGTGAATTGTTCACTAAATAATTCCCGCGAGTCACCAGATACTTATTTAAAGTCACAGCGATTTCAAATAAAACTTGCGTGCATGGCGCATTCCTCGTAGAAATAGATTGCCTCGAGCAGCTTATTCATTTGTTGTTGTTATCTGAACACTGCAAGATGACAAGGAAACTTCTTTGACCAGTGGTGCCACCTTTACATGCCAAATTGCGTTGACAGCACTTGGACAGCCTTTCCTTTTTTGACCTCTGCAGTATTAGTGACTGTTGCCGGATTGTATAGTTACAATGTGTTTTATTGCTACATATCCTTTTCTGAAGCGAAAAGATATTCATTCTACCTTTTGTCCCACGGATTTGCAGTGAAATTTCCTTTGCTTCTCATCTGCCTATTGAAAGTTTTAATTTTAGTGCTTATCGCTGGAGGTACGACCCTCACGCTCCTATGCCATCAAATACGACCCCCTCCCCTCCCGTGGAGGAATCCTCGATTTTCGGTGTACCCTGGGGGCCGCTAGTTACGCCTTCCAGTCACAGCATGTTCCTGAGTTCTTACCAACCTCACTTATTTCGTATCACTGCAACGACATACCAAGAGAGCAAATACCTGCTGATAATAATTCACCAAAAACGTTTGAAATACTTTATAATAAGCCTGAAATCTAGAAAACTTCGAAAACATTAACACATTCTATGAGCACCATCTAGATATGTCTCTGTGGAGTTTCCACTTGAAATGTGATACCGAATGATTCAAGGTATGAATAGAGCTGAGTTTTGGCAAATGCTGATGCCGTTGTGAAGACACCACCTCTGAATCAAAGCATTAACATAGTTATATGAAAGCTGCGGCGATAAACAGCAGTTATCAAAAATTAAAAACATCAGTCGTTTATGTTTATCACTGAGGCAAGAGACAAGGCAGCGACACTCCCTTGGTGTATAAAAAAGTCACATCTACCCAGTCCAGCAAAACCAGTTGTACCCTATGAGGTTACTATGAGGAATCGTACACGGAAAAAATGAGTTTCTCCCCATTTGCGCAATTTTCTGTTCCCACTATGTGTCTCCGACCGCAGCGGACGACGAGGCGGGCAATTACTCTGGGGCCCCGCCCTCTCGGCCACCACTTTGAGGAGCTGTATCTTAGCCGCATTCTCACTTTTTCGCGTGAAACTTTGCATGCGGCCCTTATAAGGTAAATACAACATAAATATATGGGTAACAGAGAAGCTCATTTTCCGTGCCCTATTCCTCTAAGTGTTATCAACTGGGGCAGATCGGCCATTTTATCAAGGATCGTATTACTGAAAAAATGAAATAGTTGTTTCAAATATTGGTGCGAAAATCATAAATTGATTTGTCTGCTTATACGATTTCAATCAAAACTGGGAGCTGAAATATCCGAGCGGCTCCAAATATCGCCAGGCAACATATCGAATTCCATCACAGATTGTTATTGCTTTTTGTATCCATGTGTTTTTGAATAAGCAGATTTAAAAGAAAACCAGTCGCAATACTCACCCATGAGGAAGATTTTCTCCACGAATGAGAGCCAATGCAGCTGAAAGAACACATCCACTGGTTGCCATATAACCAGCATCTGGTCCCTTGCATGTGACAACCATCTAAACACAATGCAATAACCAAAGTATTATTTAAAAAGAATGATGGATGTCCACATGCAGACTTTTGCACGAAATCCCAAGCTTTTCTTTCGATTTCGAAAGCTTCTTGCTGTTTCCAGTTACAGCAACCGAACTTCGATTGATTATGTTTGAACTGAATCTGCCAAATATCCGACCTTTTATCGTCGTCAACGGTCACTACTAGTTCGTGTCACTGCCTTACCCTACTTTTTAGTATTTATTCCTTCTAAATGCTATGGCCCATGGCACATTAATTTGGTAGTGTAGTACAGATAGATGACGTTCATTCAGTCACATATGTATGGTGTGCTATCGCATCTTATATGTATAAAGTTGCACACCTAAGCATCCTTGAGTTACCTTTGAGTCATTCTGCACGCTCAAGCGCATAATTTTGTCTGAGCCTCAATGGAGGATGTAGAAAGCTTCTTTCCCTTTCTAAGCTTATGTAAAAAAAAGGTTCATAATAGAATGCCCTTCCCTCCTATTTGCGATAGCACTATTTGATAATCTTGGCTTGCGAAGGAAGGCAAGAGGTAGATGTTAGGTCCGGCCCGGCAGAGTATCCCGATGCTTAAAGACGCCGAAAGGGATGAATTTGGCGGACTATGAAATATGAAAGTAGCGGAGCTCAGTCATGTAACAGTTGAGAAAGAACGAGACAAAAAATAATGAAAAATGAAAGCTCGATGAAAAAAAGGATCAGAGAACGCTCTACACAAACCTTCTGATCCGGCTTGCCGTTGTGCTGCTCCTCAAGTGGCTTACGATCCGAGTATCCATAGGCAAAGAACCAATATGTGAATGACGCCTCTTCCATCTGTTCTTTGGTTGGTCCAGCTCTCTGAACATGCAACACATCATTTTAGGCTCCACCCACAACAACTCTAAAACTCTTACCTTGAACAGGCCAAAACTGCAGAGATCCGGATATTTCTGAAGAATTTTTCTTGTGAAAGCAAACTGGGCAAGAATTGCAAAAATGGTCAGCCACATTGCCAGCAACACGGTCCAAAGCAGGGAGCCAATACGAAGATAAGTTTCTACGTAGACCTTAAACGGCCATTCGCTATAATACGGTATTTTATCAGTTCCACGGAGGGAGACTCACAGGTTTTTTCTTATTAACGACGGCATCGTAGTACTGTGAACGATTCACGATCGACTTATCGGAGCCCATGAAGGGTACTGCCCAACCGTCCAACTCTTTCTCCTGGATATGCCACAGCGTTCCTCTGAAATTTCGAGAAATTGTTTAAGAAAAATCGCTACTTAAGTTTTGAGTGTGAGTGGAATGTGCGCGGCGCATAAAGATTGGCTGATCAATGTAGAAAATGGACTATCTTTCAATTTTTCCTTAGAGAAAGAGCTAGTCACATCTTTTCATAATGAACGGATTCCTGGATCGATCAGTTATGAAAAATTGTCCACCTCTTTTTTGAATAAATGGACTTCTTGATCGATCAATTACGAAAAATTGTGGTATTTCTTAACTTCTGGAAGTTGCTCTTGCAAGTGAGTACTAGGTGACAAAGGTTATGTCAGGCTACCTTAGAAGAAAACCTGAAAAACTGAACGGTATTTGAAGCTGGGGTTTTTTTGACAGGCCCTTATGCAATTGTCCGATATGCCAAGTTGAACACATTTCCACTAACCTCTTCGGTGGCTTCACGGTTCCCTTAACAATCTTTTCCGGCATGATTGCACGTCGAATCTTTCCGAGACCATCCTTTGCTGCTTCGCTGATGCCCAGGATCAGCGTCTGATAGGTGCCCTCGTTGATCGCATAACCCTGAATGGTTAATTAGCCGACTTGCGCAGCAAAAAGATGGCTCACATGGTATTTTGAATTCATTTCAAGATAAGTGAGTAAAGGTGAGAGACATAAAGTTCGCGGCAATGATCGATCCCTTATTGGGATGCGCCACACACTCTAGTTCCATTCACATTCGCGGCAGAAACTGAATGCGATTTAGCCTACACAATGACTTGAGGGAACCAGCCGATGTACGTACAAGTCAGTCAGTCTTATCCTCCCGAGCTAGTCTTCCACCTATCTCAGTGGCATGGAACGTTTGGATGGCCTGGGTGGAAATTGATGTGGAATTTGATACGCACATCATGCGAATGGAAGTGCGCACCACCTGCCACTACACTGCCTCCGTGGCTCGAATTTATAGAGGAACGTAAATTAGGAATTAGTGTAGAAGCTAGCAAGCTTCGCGCTCCGTGCGTAGCACCTAAAGCGCTCTCAGTCCAACTAACTGAGCCATCTAGAGCCCTTAATTGGCGAGCTCAAAGAAGGTCATTTGTATGAGTGAATGCATCAGTATTGGGCAGATGTTCAAGGCAGTGTAGGGTAACTACCAATTTGAGAAACTGTATTAATACATGTAAAATTTGAAAGCGTGGCGCATTCCGAAAAGAGGTTAACGTCGACAAGTTTTCCCCTCTTCTTACTGGAAAACGTGATCGTACCGACGGTCCACTGTTCATCTGTACGAATGTCTCAACGTGATTGACATCACCGTCAAAATGTTCCTTCACGAAATTAACTCCCATATCGCATGGAATCGAATCCCAACCGCAAGCTCCAACGACATAAACGCCCTGAAAATCTTATATTTCTGTGTATAAAATGAAAATTTCACAATTAAATTCGAATTAGTATGGTGAAGAAGAAAGCAGCACGGCTGCACGCATGCACGTTCCTCTGAGTCGATTTCTTTCCCGAACAACATGAATATTCCAGCTCCTGTGGGTTGTATACCAAACGGGCAATTTTCAGTAACTTTAGTATGTGGTGATCAATTTCCCTGGTTGGTGGTGAATGATCCAACGCAATTTCATAGCCACGGCATTGCTAGCAGAGCACTCCCAGGTGACGAGGAAAATACTCTTCTGTACGACCCCCCCCCCCCTTCTTCCTCTACGGCGACCAAATACGATTCCCCTTTTTTGACCTCTACAATACCAGTAACTGTTTCCCGATTGCATAGTTGCAATGTGTTTTAGTGCTACATATCCTTGCCAAAGGATGTTTATTTTACATTTTGCCACACTGAATTTGGGTAAAATACCCCTTGCTCGTCATCTGCTTATTGAGAAGATAGATTTTATTTCTTATCGCTGACGTTTGAAGGTACGACGGCAACCCTCCTATGCTATCATATACAATCCCTGTCAAAGAGTTCTCGACTCTCGGTGTATTCATATCGCTAGGGATTAGAAGATGTTCTGTTTGAAGGAACGCTTTTTAGAGGACCTGCACTGTATGGTGGAAAGTTTTGTAAAAAAAAAGTTAAGTCCCCCGCCCATATTGGGAGTTACTGCACTGAAACAGGTAACACCAATTTCGTACGCCCTACTTCTGATCGGGAAGAAACTGTAAATGAAGGATTTCCGACTATCGAGTTATTCTTCCTGAAGAAACCGATTACGATTCAAATTATTCTCGCAACCTCGACGAATCCACCAATATCTTCATGATCCCGCTTACAATGGTTCCAAAGACCACATGAGTGATTTCGGGGGGCGTAAGCGGGGCCAAGCGTTGGCTTTTTCAAAAATTATACCCAAACCTACCATTAATGAGCGATACGGTAAGTGCTCGTATACTAAAACAAAGTCCATCGATGGATACTGGTATTTCTTATTGCTATCAAGCCTGCAAATTATGTACAAACAATACCTTGCCGAGGACTTCTCGGCTAGCTTTCATTGAAAAGACCATCCTCTTTTTTTACCCCCTCCCCTTCTCCTCAATAACAAATCCAAAAAGGAACCCGATTTCTCAACCGATGCATGCGGTACCTTAAGGTCCAGGGTTTTTCCGTGACTGGGAAGCACATATGGTACTCCATTAGCGGGCCACCAATCTGGTTAAGCTCACAATCAACTCACCTTTTCTTTAGCTTTCTCTCCATAGAGCATCTGCATCTTTTCGAGGAACTGAAATAATCAAAATATAAAGAATTCCGTGTCGCTGGAACATATCTAGCATACCGCAGGTTCGCCGGAAATATCAACGTGACTAGCTCCATTCTCCACGGCTGCCTTCACCACTACTTCACCATACAACCGGTACTATAAATATAAAAATGAATGTGGTACAAGAAGCAAAGAAATATTTCTCACGCATTTCGATACTAAAACATTCATTTTCTCCTTGTTCAGGGAAAAACTGTTTTGAAAAAGTTCGAAAAATGCTCAGAGAAATTTGCAATCCTTCAAGAAATTTCGCACGTTGTGATCGCGTCCGTGAAGTGAGTTCATGCTAGCGTAAGGAACCTATTGGCAGGTGTGCCTGCTGATTAGGGTCAACCCTGGCGTCGAGGAAATTTTCCGAAAAATACGACCCCAAAAAAAGGCTCGCCGGCACACCCCCCCCCCTCCCCCCGAAATTTCATAAAAAAGCTCTTCCTTCTTTCTCTTTGACGCCCTGCCCCCTCGGCCAATCCCTTTCAAACTGTGGCGCCTCAGGGTTGTCTGTGTTCGGTCGACCCGACTTCCCCAGAAAGTAGTCAATCCATAACCACAGATACTCTTACAGCTGCCACCTAATACAAAGTATGATTATCGATTGACGACGAGAGATCGACCAGTTGGCCCAAATTTTCCTATGATTGTCTTCAAGAAGCGTGGGTGTCAAGCGCTTGTTGAGAAAAAACCTGGAAACTTCTACCCCGTCCAACCCAAAATAGGAATCACCGTCAAAACAATTGTGTTCGGGGAGCCTAGCGTAGTTTCTATAGGGATCCAGCAAGAAGCAAACAATGGGTAAACATTCGTAGGATTTTTCGCACAAGTATGTGGCCTTTGGGCCGACTAGCCGATCTCGTAAAGCCACATAGTTGTGCGAAAAGTGTGTAGAAGCCGAAAACAATATGGGAGGGAGAACTATTTAAGTTGGGGTCAGGAATACCTCAGTAATCACTTACTGGTCCAACTGCATTCAAGATGACTTTAGCCTGCTTGGCCATCTCAGCCAGCGATGTCTCATCCGATGAGTCAGCGATTATAATCGGCGTAGATTTGAGATCCTTACCTAAAATTGCCAGAAAATTAATTGACCTTTTTGAGAATCATCCTTCGGAATCGTAGATATGATACTCTTGATTGCGACCTGGCTGCCATTCTTCACATTACCTTCCGGAAAAAATTACTTGTATGTATTTTCATGCTAGGCACAACACCTTGGGTTGGTTTGTTGACAAAAGCTACATTTTCGATTCAATTCAGGAACCAGATGAGGGCAAATGACTGTGGGTAAATCAAGAAAAAGAAGCTGTAATCAAATCCTGGGTCAGTTTTAGCCCCAGTTAGCCAAGCCTTCACTCCCCGGGATTGTTTAACTGGTGCAAAAATTGAACATCCTTTTTTCTGCTTTTCTTTCTTTCTTTTCACTATTTTTACTATCAAACCATGGAAACCGAGGGAATGCAGCGCTGAGACCTATCGATACAATAGATAATGTTATATCCGGATTCCATTTACCGGATTCGAGTTCCAGGGGTGTACCAGAGGTATAACTTCGGACGAGACTCGATTCGCACCGAGGTTTTCGCGACGCCATGCTTATCCATTACACTACCGGGGCACCTTACGCCTTTTTGTAGCTCTGTTATGGAAAAAAATTGGCCGAAATGGAGAGTCAGGTGTTTTTTGTCGGTCCCCTTCTAACAGAGGACGCGATAGTACTAGTCGCTGGTCGATTAGATGTGTGCCTCTATGGCACTATGGTCTTCGGCCGATCGAGCGGTTGCTCGGGCGTCGACTCTAACAAAAGCCAGCAATGCCTCACTTCAATGTGCTCAGTGTCACGCACCTCACACGTCACACGAAACGTCGAGCAATGATTAAAAAATGCTGCGTGAGGCCAGAAAAACACGTTGATGGCTGAATAGACACAGAGCAAAATATAGCGCGATTGGCAGTGTCTAGCGATCCCCCTCTGACGCATGTGAAAGCTCACGGGAGCGCCGAAATCACCGCCTACCTGATCAGAAACCTTCACCAAACAGATAAATCACAAAAATATACAAACCCTGCCCGACTGGGCTTTTGATCGTTGCACAGTAATGCCCAAATTTTCTTCCAAATTTCGGCTCAGATAAAACATTTTTGGAGTAATAAAAAAAAAGAAAATAGCCTGACTTTAGTTGGATCGGTAGGACGCGTCATGCACCTGAATTTTATCCAGACTCTCGTGGGCTTATCATTATTCAATATTTAGCGTGTACACTATCTAGGGTAGCTATAACATTACCTCTACATTACCTTCATGTTCTGGCCTATTTTCATGGCAAAGGGTGATGACACCATTCGCTTTCCATAATTCACGGATCAAGTGGCGGATCAACACCTAGCCAGGTTGATGGAACCTTTCATCCTTCCAGGGCCGGTGGACTGATATAAGGTTTTCCGGTAGTATTAAAACACTGACTGGTACTGGAACCGGCTGGTCCGTGCATGTCACTGCATGTACCAAACCGCATACAAACCAATGAAGACTCTGACTTGGGGCGGAATGCATGGCGCGTCCCAAAAGTTACTTTCCAACGCCAACTACTTCATATTTTAACCTTTAGGCAAGCCTTATATTGAATGGTCAACCGTAAAGTCTCAAAAACCTCAAAAGTTTGGACAAGGAGCGATCCCCAGAGCACTCACGTGTAGCAGCGCCTAGGCGAATCAGCTTGTGACCTTCGTCATAGGTGTTGACGCCGGGTGTGTGGCGTTGGTCGAATGTTCGCTTCGCCGTGTCGCGCTCGCGGCACCATCAGTACGACTTGTCGCAGTCGTTTGGAATTCCGCTCAAGACTCAATGGTCTGGTACCGTGAAGGATCTTCTAATATTGCAGTTGGAAGCTTCGGAGGTTCGCCTATGGTGTTGTTGCTGTTTCAACAGATAAAGTTCAAAGCAACTTGCACTCGCCGCGGGCGGCTGCGCGAAAATTCGACCAATCGCCACACCCGTTGGCGCCAAATAGTGGCGGATCTCTGAAGTCGCTCAAAACTTGTCCTTAAGGGTAGTATGGCCTCCTCAGAAATACCACAATCTTCTGACACAGAACCTCCTGGTGCTCACACCACGAACGTTGAGGATTCACCCCACGGAACGCCAGGCGCTTTCGCTATAATTGAGCACCATATCCACTTTCTGCAAATCAAGTTACCCATGGATAGGAGTTCCCCGTCAAATCGGAATGTTCTCCGAAAAAGCCACTCTTCCACCGCATTGATTCGTGCTGGTGGTATTACCTGAGTCCATAGTGTTCAAGTTTTCTACCACTTTTCTATTACACTTGCTACAACTTTTATTTAAATTTCATTTCTTTCCACTTGTCAATGCAAGACCCTATCGCCTTTCATGAAACCAAGGTAACCATTGTTTTTCTATGGCTGACCTTCGCGACTCTTTTTTCACTAGTCGTCAACGAATGTTAACGACCATTATTGAACGTCTGCATAAACCAGTTCAGTGAAAAAAATGCCTTTTCGGTCAGTTAAAGCGAGAAAATATATCACTCGTGAAGAATCGGTCTGGTTCGAAACCCATTGTAAACAGGTAAATGACTACCAGACAGTAGAACCAATGTGATAATAGAAAAAGACTGCAAATATGAGTTCTTAAACGATTGAACTTCATAAAGTGTACAACGCATCTCAATGCAGCTTACTGCAACACATGAAATGAAGAAGAATTTGAACGAAGTCATTTTGGGATGCGCCATGCAATCGGATATCACTTAGATTTGCGAGACACTGGACATAAGCGAGTGGATTTAGAAGTCAGCAATCTTCACGTTAGTCATGTTCATTCGTCTTTATGAGCGTGTGTTCATATAAACCATTGTTTGTAAGATTGCTTAAAATGGCTTGAAAATGAATCCAAGGACACACGTGCAATGGCTACCGTAACTTTCACAACTTCGCAGATCAGTAACTGAGGTAAGCCTGTCTGGTCTGGAAAATGAATTACCAACTCATAGCGGAAGTTAGGCGTGTTTGCTTGCCTGTTCATCTGTCGGTCTGTCTGTCTGCCTGTCTGTCTGTCTGTCTGTCTGTCTGTCTGTCTGTCTGTCTGTCTGTCTGTCTGTCTGTCTGTCTGTCTGTCTGTCTGTCTGTATTTCTGTCGGTCTGTCTGTCTGTCTGTCTCTCAACAAAATTCTGTATCCCAATGCCACGCCCTAGTGACAGTTCTTATGGTGTACTATCACAAAGTATGTGGATGCATTCTATCTCTCTGGAATGGGTAATTCAGGCCCACATGGCCAGTCTTACTATCGAGCGACATTTATAACTAACTGTATAGACGAAATACGCTACCAAATACTCCCAATAATTGTGAACGAGAGTGCATGGCAAATCTCAATCGGATCGTTTATCAGCGGTGGACATTATGGCATGCGGTCCCTCACATCGTGTATGATAATTTAGATAGTCTCCTTTGTCAAATTATTCCCCAGCAGTATTCTTATCACTCTGCATACACTAGTGTCAGCTTGCAGTACATAACCAACGCATTCCAAGAATTCCAGCAGTCTTTTTGCTGCCGACAGAGAGGATTTGCTAACTAATTACACATTCTGTTCAGAAAACATTCGAAATGTCTGTTACGTGAAAAACTGCAGCACTGACATTGGTTCAAACAATGATGCATGTTGGTAACTCCCTAGAACATGCATTTCAGCAAGATTGAAAAGCGGTTTAGTGGGATCGCACCAGCTATGGTTCCTTGAATATACCCCAAGCTCTGTTAATCTGGAGATGAAACTGTTGTTGTTATACCAAAATACTTTGTTCAGTTTAAGCTTATTCATCATACTATCCAGTCAGGGAAGTAAATAAAATGTAGGCCGTCTGTAGCAATTATTGTCAAAACCGAATGTTCTATTCCGTCTCGGATGTCCGGCGTATTCTTGCAATTCGGTGAACTGTCATGTTTTCCACCTCTTCCCTACACGTTCCACTTGAAGGCAGTGGTAGGGGTAATCTAATTGAATCATTCATTCCAATATTTGATACTGACCGGTGGACGTTTTCACCATGAAAGCTCACATCAAGCACAAGGTAATTTCGATACGGCATTAATAAGATCAGATGAATATGATTATGCTCATCATCACTCTACACCTCAGTCGCTCCCCGGCAAAGTTGACCCTAGGAGGCGGACCGTGCCAAGAAAGGCGGCTGGAGCTAAAAAGGCCGCCGCCGCTACAGCTCGGGGGTGCTTTTTTTCGTGGGGGATTTTGCCGCAGACGAGCTTCCTAGATACCTAGTTATCATGTGAACGACATCTTTCAAGGATTCCTCATTACCCACATTACCTCTATCACAGTCCTTAAAGACACATTTCACGCTTGCCAGAGACGGTTGGCTGTACCTCTATAACCATTGGTGAAAGGGGATGTGCCGCTTTTTGCCCACACTCTTTCAACGGGTCAAGGAGTGCGGTCTCAAAACCCTTGTACCAATAGCAGTCGAGGTCTCGATCGCCTTCCAGAAGATGTGGAACGTGGGTTAAGGCTCGACTGAGATCAAGAAGTATTGAAAATAAAATTATAGTGGTAGAAATGACAGCACACGGCAAAACACTTCAAATAAACTCAGCATTTCTGACTGTAACACCGTAGCAGGCTGTAAGGACTACAGGCACTGATGAAAGCTGCAGTATGTTTCATCACTGACCTGTTTTTCTTGAGACCGTTTCCAGAACATGTTGAAGTTTTGATCGATTTCGGCCAGCGATTGCGTATGACACACCCTTGAACAGAAGACGTCATTATACATAAGTAAAAGCGGCTCAAAAAAAATTTTCTGACCCATATGAGGCAGGCTACAGAAAGACCATCTGATCTCACCTCATGGAATTGTTAAACATACGGTAAAAAGAAAAATTGTAGGCGTCCGAAAAAAGAGGCTGCATTAGGTCTCCGTAGAGAGGGGCGGGTCGTACTGAAGCCGGTCGGGTGTGTAGCCTTATGTCGAACTTTCGCGCGCCCGCGCGCGGCAAGCGGCGCCGCGGATTTCTTCTCGTGTGACTACGTACATTGCACAATTTGACGCTCGAATCAATTATTTCTCAATTAGGATTGTTAAAAGTATGCTGAGTTATGGCAAAAGCCCTGGTCTCGAACGGGACTCGAACCCGCACTCCATGCTTCCGGGCTTATGTGCTCATCCATTACACTACCAAAACTCCACTTTAACTCAGCTTTTGAATGGTATATTTACCATAGCTTATGGTAAATAAGCTCATCTATTTGTAACAACTCTCGCATCGCAGGCTTCGCAAAATCACCAGCTATCAAAAATCAGAAATACCAAGATCAATCAGGATTGCTATCATGTAATGCTATTGTCGCTTTTACTTTTTAAGTTACAATTTTGTCTTTTTATGGTACAAAAAAATTTTTTTCAAATGGTAGTGACATAAACAGCTATTTCTTTAAGGAGCCTTCATGGTTGGGGGTAAAGAGCCCCTTGCACCCTGAGCGGAATATAACCGCCCGCAGTACTTCGTGCTGCTGGCGCCGCGAGTGCGACGCCACGAAGCGGAAATTCGACATAAGGCCTCGTACCCACTCTGACTGAGAAGCATTTGCTATCTCAACACTGCAGACTTGTATAAGGTCCCACTCAGTGAATGAAACCTACACTCCAAAGTGTTCAACCGCTCTCGTGACTTGATTTGAGAGCTATACAAAAAAGATTTACCCTGTAATGCTCCGAAGTGACCAATCGCTCCAGTATATAGGCACCGGTGAATCCCGTAGCGCCATAAATTACCACATCGTAGCGAGTCATTCTAAAACCCTTGAGTTCGTTAGTATTACAAATACAACTTGAGAATACAGAAGAGATTGAGATACACGGATGAGTGGATGGAAATGCAGAAATGCAGAAAGAATATGCATCGTTGCAAACGCGGGCCATAATCAATTCAGACAAGGTCAATGGTGCAATCAAGTAGGTCATTGAGACCTTCGGTGTATGTCAAACAAAACATCCTAGGAATTTTCTGGGAAGTTTCAAGAACGATATTCATGCGCAAAGAATTACGGAAACATAAAGTCGAAAAGAAAAAAAACAAAATGATAAGTTCCATTGATATTTCTGATGCGCCTTGAATACGACTCTACCAAGAATCGTCGAAGTATTTGGATGTATCACGAGATGATTTTTTGGAAAGTCACTTAATTCGGGGCTAAATATATCAAACGCCTAACAAATATGGCACCATTGAGTTGAGCGCAAAGAGGATTGGCCTCCTCGTGTTCCCAGGAGCATGAACCATGGATAAGCAAGAATCCCTGGGAACCAAAAAGGCAACTCGCTAATTATTTACTATTTTTTATATAATCCCTAACCACCTTTTTGAGTAAAGGTCACTGCTTCCATGATGCACTTCACCTCACAGGTGGTTTCTTTTTTTTTTTTTGAGATGAGGTAGAGTATAGACTAAACTAATGGTTGACCTGAACCAATATCCATCACATGAAAGCTATTTGTTCATTGGTTTTGCTATCATATCAGTATTTTCAATAGCACCAATATACCAGTTTATTCAAGAGATTACTACGTAAACTTCGAAAGCCCTCAATGAAGAACAATGTTTGGTTTCAACCATGTCCATGGCTTAAATCCCTTCTATATTGAGCACTTTCAGGAGATCATACCAAATATTTTTTACTGACTCAACATTTACCACAGCTTTATTCGCTTTTATGGCTTGGTGATTCATGATGGCCCGTCATAGTAAACATGAATAAATAAAGTTCTAATCTCAGTGGATATTATCATCTCCACATCTCAGTGGATATTATCATCTCCACAGAAAGCAAAACTTGATCCCTCAGTGGTTTTGTACCATGCAGGCACATTTGCTTATCAGTTATTGGTGAGGTGTTCACTGTAACACAAAATTTCAGCTAGCTAGCAGTCTATTGTCTACAATTCCTTTATCTGTGCTGTGGCACAATGTCTGATAAGGATGGAAAAGACTGCTGTCGCTTCAGACCTATTAAAGGCATGAATCATTTTTGAAGGTGCTCGCTAAAAGTGGTCCATAAGATAGACGATTCCGTTATCTGAGCAATGGCACCGTGTCTGATAAGGATAAGAAATACTGCTGTCGTCTTTTGGCCTATTGAAGGCATGAATCATTTCCTAATTCAAACAATGCCACAAAATTACCAGGTGGAGCAGTGAGATTGAGCGCTGCTTCCACATGCCTGCTCACTGGATCAAATCCTGAATGAAGCCTACCAATGCAAGCTTTCTACGTCTCTACAGTTGATGAATTGGTACCACACCCGTGTGCGATGATGAGCGCTAACTTACCCAACAAACCTGCTCTACTCACATAATTCGAGCTCGACTATGCACAAACACTGGCATGGCACTGTCTGATATGCGTCAGTTTCTGCAGTCACAACCAAGATGTTAAAGACACCAGGAGGGGGACAAGGAAAGAAAGCGTAATCGAGTCACTGTTGTCTGTAAACAAGCATTGCAGCTCTAAAGGGTTAATGTTCAGAGAACTCGCGTTGAAAAATGTGCCTTTGCAAATTCTAGCGCGGTTCACTTTGACCTGCATGCTTCGGTGAGCGAGTTCCCTGCTGACTGCGGTCAGAGAAGACCGACGTCAATGTCATTTGATGTCGCGTAGGGGCTATTGCGATCCTAATGCTCTTCACCTCGAACTGCATGCTTGAGACCACACGATGCCACTGTCATTTAATGTCGCGTAGGGCGAATTGATTTCATCCATGATTATGTTGAACAAGTGAAATAAAGAGCAAGTAAAGCCATGAGAACTAGGAAATACGAGAGAAATGCATTTATGATATAAAATATCCTATGGATTCGCTCGACGACTTCACATGGCGTCGTGTGTGCAATTGCGTAACTGAAAGCCGCAAGCCTCTACCGTAGACTAAATTGCCCCTCCCGGTAACCTTAACTGACTTCATACGGGTCAGGCTTCGGCCTTGTCTTTTTCATCAAAGCTTGAGGAGCCAAAGATAGATGCGATTTACCCCCAAACCTCATGTCAATCCTACAAAATAGTTCCACATAAACCAGAAACAAATGTTTTCATCAAATTCATTAATACTTCATAATAATATATTATTATTATTTGATTTTCAATATTATTAATTTACTTTTCAGTATTATTGAATTATTTTTCTTTATTCTCTAGGTTCTAATGAAGGCCGGAAGGCCAAGACGTCAGCCGTTCCTAGTGATTCAGTATTTTGGTCGTAGCTACAACAACTGACCTACGTCAAATTACTGGCTCCACAACTCAATGTGTAGGCATGAAACGCAATCACATGCTACTACCGTCTTACGTGGTACATCTACAGAACGGATGGGTCATGCTGAGCCTTTCCTACGTTGCCGATTGCAATTCTCAAAGGAAAATTCGTCTACAATCAACCATCTTCAAGGACAGAAGGTTTGATTAGCCGCACCAGAGTTCGATCTTTTCAATGGCATTCGAACGACACAGCGTACCGCTACCGATCACACCAGCTTCATCTTTTTGAAATTACTTTCGAATCCCTCCTCATATGAAGCCATCATTGTGCAGCTAGCTCATAGTGACTCCTCGAGAACAGAGGAGGCAATCGATCATCGTGGTGATCGTTTGTTGGCAAGTGGAAAGCTTACAACTCTGACACCTTCTCGAAAGATCCTTCCTATTGATAAATCAGCACAGCTGTCATTGATATACCATTGCCCACGAGGATATTACTACTTGACGAATTGCTGTAGTGTGGCCTAAGAGGATACGCTGACAGAAGCAATTGATTATTCCCATTGGAATGCCCCGTTCACAACAAAAACGTATCGAGCTGACTTCCGCGTTTTTAAATTGTTTTGAAAACATCCGAATATCATGGATGCAAGATATGCCCTACTGATCTAGATAGCCCCAGAATTCAATTAATGTCATCCTATCAAAAAGTAAAAAAAAGAGCGTTCATACCGCCTACTTACAATTCACATTTACCGCTTTAGCGAGTTTTCAGTTCACACAATTTTTTGCGCTTGGGACTGGCCAATAGGCTCAAATTTCTTTCGCAATATTTTGTAGAATCTTTTGAGTGATTTGAAGTATTTGAGGCCTCACATTGTTTTTCACATTTAACTTGTCAATACTCAAAAATAATTTTTTTGGGAAAGTTCGTGCCTCCCAGGAACGAATATTTCGCACGCCAATAGGGTCGAAATGGTCATCACTTGAAGCGTGCGGACGCGGTGCGGTCTGCAATCGATATCTGCCATTATACTTCACAATGTAGCGTGTGAACTGGGTGTGTACCCTTAGGTCGGGATTTCGCACCGCAGCATGCCGTAAGCGAAGCGATGCGGACGAGCTGCCATGGTGTTGGATCCCGAAGCGATAAGAAGTCAACTGCGTATCGTACCCCTAGCATTACGTTGTAATCGTTCTAAGACCCAAATACCGCGACGATCAACACACCACGTTGCACGCAGCTTGTCTTCGTGCGAAATCCTGACTTAAGGGTACACACCCGTATTAACTGATATTACACATCCCACACATCATGCCGTTGATGAGATCCGTAATTAGACTGACTGTGGACTGTTTCCTGGTTCTTCCACTACTTTTTATACCGACACCTTTCTTTTGCTGAACGTAGTGATGCCGTTGAATTAATTGCGTCGTCTGAAAACTGTTAAGTGGATCAGTCGACGAATGAACGATAGAAGACAGATGGGCGCCTGCTACAAAAAATCACACGCAAGCACATTCGTCACTCTGACAACGTTGATGTGGATGACTTCAGTTTGTGATCGAGGCTCGGACCCAAAAAGAGATTCTCTAGGATAGAAAGCAATTTCTCAACTTCAGAATATTTCCACCTTCCTTCTGTAAAAAGGGTAGAAGTCGGGACTGCTTAGCGCAGTGGATGGAGTGCTACTTTGTGCTATAAATCACGTAGTTCAGTTCCTAACCATGTATCTTTTCCTCTGGCCATTTTCGATTCCAACCAGGATTTCTGAAGACAAGGATAAAGTTTCTGGCGTTAATCAGTCCATTTTTGTGATAAGCCACGCACTTTGGTTGCACAGAATCGTTGTCCTATTTGGCCCGCATAATGACTTACGGGGGCCGACGTGCAATGTACGAGTCAGTGTTTTTGCCCTCCCAGACGAGTCCGGTACCAATCCATTTACCCCGGAGGCTCGGTTCCTGGGCGGGCATTGATGCGGGATTCGATACCCTCATCTTGAGAGTGGGAATGCGCGGCACCTGTCACTACGCCATCTAAGCCATCAAAAAAATTTTTCTTTATTCTTACGGGACTCTAGTATACAATTCGATAAAAATTAACACATTATCAACTGCTATGTTCTCCTTCATATTTCTGGTTTCCTTAGGTACCCTTCCGATCGGTAAAGATTGCATAGTGGTTACAGGTGTTCTATCACCATCGCACGCTCAGCAATATCCTAGGGAAACCGAGAAGCCTCTTTCTCAAGGGTCTCCTATTACCTGCCATAGCAAACTAAGGATAAGTTTGCTCTAAGGAATTATAGGGCCTTAAAATTTATTATCTCTCAAAGCAAACTACTAGTTGCTACGGGAACTATACAAAGGGCTGTAAATCAATGTAATCGCCTGAGAACTTCTAGATATTTTTATGATTCCTAACAGCAGTCTTATTTATGACCTATAAAAATGGATACCGATCAGCACGAAAAGTGAAATCCATTTTTCCGTTTTACCTACTCATTTCCGCATGCAAAATTGCCTTTCCCATCATTGGTTTCCACTTCCAAATTCGGGTCAGATGGATTATACCAGCGAATACCCATATGCTTTTTATCAACATAATATTTTAAATTCGATAAAAGCAAGTCAATCGACACTACTGTCTCGAGTTCGCCTATGTTTTTCTTTTGTGATTGACCAGCAATAAATAATAGTAATCCATGCCGTGCAGGCGAACTAACGCCTCATAGGCGGTTCCCGTTCGTTAGCTAATCCGTGGGCAATCGTGAGACAGCCGCTTATCCGTTGGCCCCTACTGCCTCAAGAAATCCTACACTCATCCGTCTATGGGCCAGACGGATAAGTACTATAAAAGCGAGCCGACCAGGACGCCGTTTGGGAAAATTGATGACGCCTGAGAGTGCGCGCTTCGCCTTTGAGATACGGCCGCAATCACAAAGGCGGAATAAATCGACTATGGCCCCATTCCGCATTGACTATTGTGTTTTCAACGAAACAAAGTCCTTAATGGAACACTTCCAAAAGAGCTTGAATGGCCTTCTTCATGTATAACAAACTCAATTGATTATTTTCAATCAATCATAATTGATTTCGTAATTCGCTTCCCGTGTAATTATTGCATAGCCGATAGAATGACAGGGGGAGTGGTGCAACACATGGCATAGGGAATTCCTTGTCGGGGCGTCTCGATTGAGCAACTCTCAGGTGTCCAGAAAAGCGGTACGTGAAGGATTTGAAGTGTCAACTAGTCCCTACCCACCAGACAGTCGTTCTATCAATTCGGGCTAATCAAATGAAGCGTGCAGTACTGTCTTATGTGACCGAACCTCCCATTCGGGATATTCCAGTGAGGTGCTATGGCAATGCGAGGAGGAGGGCGGGGGGGGGGGGGGGTATCCGTGGGCATTATTTTTACCTAAGCCCAAAGGAAGAAAGGAACCCCTTCCTTTCTTCATTAAGGCTTAGGCAAAAGTATACGCCTGAATGTGCAGATTGACCCCTCAGGGATCTCTCCAGGATGCTTAGATAAACAACTTTTTCTGAAATGCCCCCTTCCACTCATTGCTATAGCACCTCCAGTGATTCTAGAGCTCTGACGAGCATGGCACATCTGAAAGGCGAGATCAATGAAACCGATGTTTTTCAAGGTTTTCGATTTCATGAGGTAATTTCAATGTCATTCAAATGTAAGAGATAAAATCGATTAAACAAATTTTATTCCAAGAGTATATTTATTTAATTCTGTGAAGATCTCTGTTTCTGTGACTTAACAAAAAAATCTAAGGACGATCATTTTCTCTTCCCATATTTCTTCACCCCTCCTATCAAACCTCCATTAGGTCCCCGTAATGATCCGCAAGACTACATCCGCTTTCATGTGTTGTGAGTGCGGTTGCACGCCAACGCTCCCAAAAAGGGATAATTGTCGGGCAATTAAATCCTAGCAGCGCCCTGGAAAAAAGGACCGAACAAAGACATAGCTCAGGTATGGAGTTGTTCATGAAGGCGACTGGCTGACGAATGCACTTTTCCGTGTATGGTATTGAAAAACTGGTGCAATTTACTTCTTTTTGCATAGCGCTCATAAAGTAGCAAGCATTAATTTTCGTTCAATATCACATTTCGCCACTGTGTACCGCGCACATGAAAAAGATACATATCAGGCGCCCCGGGCGCTTTTACGAAGATTACAAACAAAAAATTTCAAATGAAATCAGGGGAATCATCCACGGAAACATGAGTTTCTATGTCCCATATATTTATGTTGTATTTGCCTGATGGGCTTTAACTCGAAGGCCAGCCACTCGGCCAAGTATTATAAAATGAGCCTCACATTAAAATAGCAAATAGAATAATAGTAGTATTTTATCACGAGAAATAATACTTGTTTATTTAAAAAAAAACAAAAAATTTTACCAACGACAATACTCAAAAGGGTGCCTGTTGCAGAACTACAAAAACTCCCACAGAATGGCATAGAATGGCTAATGGGCATGTTTGGGCATTCTATGCAAAATTAAGTCTTTTATTCATATAAAAGCCCATTATGGCGCTGAAGCTCCATTCTCCATCCGTCAATACTTTTAACGGCCTTGTTGTGGAATAATAACGACTACTACTGCTGCGCTCCGGTCTTTTAATGACTGGCAACATGACTATAGATCACTGCGTGCGGGGTTTAAGACTCGATTATCTTTTTCTCGATCATATGCGTGCGAGTATTTACAAGCTACGCACAGGATCGACTAAGTTCAAAGATTGTGCTGAAAGTGGCATTCGCATGAAAGGGCCGTTTTTGAAATCTAGCGGTAAACAATAACCAGGTTAGAAGTCGAGTAGACATCATCCTTTGCCATTATTCCTTCTACTCCCTTCAAATCAGAGTGTAGTTAATTGCCCATTAACGACTAGTTTTCAATGACTTATGCTCCCTTGAATGTCCTTATTCGGTTCCACATTTCGACCAAGAAAAATTACGTAATCAATTGAAATGATCATACGGGTTTGATGCTTTGTCTTTTCGTTAGTGTTTCATCAAGTGCTTCATCAATTCAAAGAAGAAAAACAAGTGTGACATCGTGATTGATAAGTATGTGGTTGAGAACATAAGCATGGCGTATTCGCACTGGTTGGGCAAAGAATATCTTCGAATTTATTTATTCTACTGACAACATACAGCAGTTGAACCAAATAATGAAAAAGTTGTGTATTTATGTATTAAGGTACTCTTACATATAATTTTTGCATGCGCTACAAAGTTTAATCAAATTACGCTGCGTTTTCCACATATGACTAACTTTACAAACCCTGGAAATACGGAAATAAGGGCTTACATATAGATGTACTGGAATTATGATTAGATGGTTACATCATATTTCAGCTAACCTCAACTTAAATTATATAAAATTTCATTCCTTACAATTGGAAGCCCCTATTTTCTCCCTTAAGGATTTACAACTACCTCCTGGATCCGATTTAAAACGTTGGAACCAGATGTTGCACAACTGAAAGCCCCTATTTTCCCCCTTCAATATTTACGAATTTGCCTCCTGGATCTATTTCAAAACGTTGGAACTAGATGTTGTACAATTATTAGGTTGTAAGGAAAGTTTTGGCCGGTTTTTGAAATTTCAACTTCGAGAGATCATAACTCGGCTCAGAGTGCATCTTTTCTCACAGAATGAGCACCATTAGATTCGCTACACTCTTGGCAACACTGTGCACACCTACATATCTCAATTTGATGAAGGGCTGATAGTTTATATTGCGCGAAATGAAAAAAAGTCGACTCCAAATCGCCACTCTTTCTGAACACACTGCCGCTGAAGAAGCTGTCCAGACGTTTGGGAAAGTGGGGCATAGTTAGCGCTAGATCTGATGAACATGATAGACAAGTAAGGGCCTTACCCTGCAACTGCTTCAATTAGTGGAAGAGGATTTGTGAAAAATGCGCTTGCGCATGAATGCCGTGAGGCGTCCCGCGGCACCCATTTTTTTGGATTTTTCCAAATTAAGGCCACTTGAGGTGGTCAACTAAAGTTGCTTGTTGAGGGCCAATACTTGTGGATATCCCCTGCAAATATGGACGCTCATCGCCTTCTGCCGTTTTAGTTAAAGGGATTTGATCAATTGAAAATCCAAGCAGCTCGTTCTCATTCCTGCACTTCTGAAACCAGAGACAATGTGTTCCATCCAGTGATTCACCTCCTCCTCTTGCAGTATTCACATTTGTGGTCACCTTCGCTGGGACTCGGCTGAATAAGAACTCTCGAAGTGAAGTCATCTTAAAAGTGCCATTTTCGTAGCACTTTAAAAATTCCCTAATAATTCGAAACCTCGTGGCATTCCAAATAAAACCATATATTCTGAAAGAGCAACTTTTTCTCTATCTAACGAGCACAATATGTCAGCTGATTCATGTTGACACGCTCTGATATTTAAATTTATCTTGTGAACGCGAAAAAGCGGCCAGAACTTTCCTTACAACCTAATAAAAGCCCCTATTTTCCTTCTTCAGGATTCGCAAATTTGCCTCTCGGATCTATTTTAAAACGTTGAAACTAGATATTGCTTGAGAGCTGGTCTTCGGTTTTGCTTTGAAGCCTTCGCCGCCAGGCAATCAAATTGCCAGCGCGGTAAGCGTTTCTAATTGTTCACTCGCCTCTTCAGACAGGATGAGCTCCGCTGGGAGGTTTCACGCTTTTTTGAAGAATCCGTTACGGCGGCCGCGCCGAAAAGTGATGCTGGTTTCATGGAAACAAGTTTTCAGCATTTGCAAGTGTGTCTGAGCACTTGGCACACCTGTCAGTGGGTTTGTGCGAGTCCAGTCGGCCTTGAAAAAGGACTCTGACTCTGCGCAGTATCGCGAGCCACAAGCAACAACTTTCAATTTTTGTTCTAATTTCGGAAGGAAGAGCTTTGGTGACTGTCAGCTACCTTCTTTTCGATTGGTAGACGAAGTACTATATCAATTATTGGCTTTTAATTAGAATAATGTGAGGTGGGAGATGAAACTTTTCGCTAGCAAATCCTAGGACGAACAGTCGAGCAACTATGAAGCTATTAGTCCGAATCTTCTGCCGATAGAATGGAAATACCGGATTGAACACTGTATTGCACCTCATTGAATTGCTTTATAACCTCAACTATCTCCGCGAATCAGATCAAACGTCAAATTCGTGGCGCAACTGCAAGCAATCAATCAAAAGTGACCCCATCTTTTTTACATTCTTTGTGGAAAGCCTCAGATGTGGGCAAATTTCCTTGGCTTGCGAATTCATACAGACCACTTCAAAATTTATTGACTTTTTTGAGAATGTGAATTCACCTGCCTTCAATGTTTGTGATGGATGCGCGAAAAACGCGTTTCATTGCGCGATGCGGCGGGTTTTGGGGATGTAAAGACTCACATTTCTCAATGAGATTGTTTGTTTGCATTGAAAGATCGCGCAGAGCCGGCTCCAGGACATTGCAGCCTGCAGCCTGCAGCGTTGATCATCATAAGAACTCCGTCAAACGTCCTAGCCACTCAACCTATATCTATTTCAATCTTTCTCCGCGAGAAATTAGAAGGATGGAGTGGTGGCTTTTTCATGCCTTCATTACCGTATTTTTGAAAATGAAGAAAAGTCGTTCAATGTTGTCATTGTATTAACAGAACAGATCTATGAGGACTCGTGAAATGAGGAAGAAGTAGGATATAAGCAAACTTGAGCAGGCATGGGCATTTCCTCTGGATTTTCAACTTGAAAAGCAAGAATTTTTATTAGAAATATGAGATGCGTCACATAGGCTTGCTGCAAACCGCGCCAACTTTTTCTAAATCCAAAATATAAGATTGAGGGTTGAGAAATACAAGGGTAGAACTGAAAGGGCTTGACACTATTGATGTATATGAAGTTCTGCCGGCATAGTGGAAAATTAATATGGTGATAAGCATTCAATTCCATTTAGAATAGGCGCTACAGTACTTCAGGAATGCATTTTGAAGCTAAATTTCTATGGACCTTCTCGTTTAAAAGCTGACCGGAAAAGCAAAACTTCAAACGGTCCTCTTCCCAGGAAAAACGTTTCCTCCCTGATTACTCAATATTGAAGCCCTCGCTGTTATTCCCAAAACAGCCCAAATAACGGCGTGAGCAACGAGCAACTTATAAAGGTTACTGTTGTTCTACTTGTCATTCTTCAGCTTCGAAAAGCAAAAATGGAAGTCAAAAATTTAAAAAAATATCCCTAAAAAGCCCTAGCTTTGATTATTGCATGTATAGAAGATAAATAAGTGGCGTTAGGAGCTGATGCTCACTGTAGCTAATATTACCTACTGCTAGGTCTCCAATAACACTAAAAAAACTAGTTCCTCGTCAGTTACTACAAAATAGAGACAGAACTCGTTGGGAGTTGGCAACCAAAGACGGCGCAAAATCACCAGCGATGGTGACAGAGCCAAAGTGTACGGGGTCGGACAGTTGTGGTGTTATCGCAGGAGTGTGTGTGTGTGATGGCAGTATCGAACCATTTCCAGACGATTCCATCACCTCATTTTGTTCCCTGAGCGATACGATGACACCTTTCGAGCACACCATTCGTTCGTCGCGCTTGGTTGTTGTCTGCTGACCCTTGGTCTGACAACGGAGCGATTCAGGATCCCATCAGGTCAGAGAACAGACTAGTCTCCCTCTCTCTTTCTCGCGGGCGCGCCACGAATCCGGTTTCGAGACGCTGATTTTGCAAAGCATAGAGTAGCCCTGTTCGCAGTGGAAAATTCCAGTTTCTAGGCCTTTGAGTGGTCCAATCCCCTGAAAGTGGAGCTGGATTCCGTAACCGAAACTTCTGCCCACTATTATTAGACTGTTCGGAATTAAGAAACTATCTTTCCAAGCTATCATTAGGTTTTTTAGTCAAACTTACCCAAATCTAGCCGATCCGGTCATCTGGTCAGAAGTGCAGAAGAACGAATATATGTAAAATTGAAACACATGGATATTCTTTCTAGGTATTGGATGTGTTGGGGCTCAACATTCTTCAGCAATAGGTAGGGCGGATTGGGACGAGTATTACAAATAAACAAATAAATAAGTAAGAATTAGTATACGTTACGTTGTTACGACCATATATTATCGGACTTTTCTCAGGGAGTTTTCCACATTTATACCGTAATTTCGTGTGTAGCTAAGCGGTAAGCCAATAGCATTGCCTGCACTCACAGTGACATCAAATCCATTAGAATCCACTCAAGCCCAATGACCACTGACGTCTGAATCCATAACGTACCGCGTGTAACACTTGGTGTTGCACCAGTATCAAACCACAATTTTTCGTATTTTGAAGTTGTATCGTGGTCAAAAGCTTTCACTATATGTATTCGGATATGGAGAATAACATATCTCCGCGGGACCTCTCCCTTCCGAAAAGTAGCTAGGATTTTGGCACCACGCTTTTTGAACACCATAACAAGCAATAACAAAACAATTGACAGGACAACTACTCACCTCTACAGATGAGACATTTTACTCAGATTACTTTTCTGTTGACAGAGGACCTAACTGCCTAGTTCTACAAAAGTTTAGTTTTTGTCCAGGAGTGACATTAGAACGCTAACCAATTTTCCTGGTACAATAATGGACAGATTTGTTGTTCTCCATGTCCGAAAACGTATCCTGACAGCTTCAGCCTTCACAAATCTGCGACTTCATATGACCCCTCCCCCTCCCCCCCCCCCCCCCCCCAAAAAAAAAGACGTTCCTGGGTGGTCAAGTGAACGGTGAAAATACCCTCGGTACGTTATGTGTCAAATACTGACGGCTCCTTTGGGTCATTGCACAAGACAAGTAGCAGATCTCCTTATACCCTCTAAGAGCAAGTCAAGGAAAAAACTAGAAAAAAACTTTAAAAAAACTAGAACAAATTATTGCCGCGTCAGACACTTCACCTTTCAGCAGGCGAGTAACTAACGACCACCATCTTTTTTAGGATATGTTTGACTTGGGCCTAAATATTCTTGGCCCCCAATATCCACTGGTCCCCATTTGTGAAGTGGCGCCATAAGTGGCGTCAATCTCACGGGCCCATTATATCGGCGGTGCAAACCAATACGCCCGTTGACGGGGCTGTGGACGAGGCCGGGGCCGATAAACGGCGTCCGCATGCACGCATACACACAAATTGATCTGGTTCTAGAAGAGATGCGAGCGCGCTGTCCACCATCAATTACTAGTTCCTCGTCCACTGCGCCACCATCTCACCTGGTCGTGGTCATCGTCGTTACATTAGTTGTTGTGTGTGCGTTGCTGGGAAAACAAGCTCCTAGCTGTCGATTCCAGTCGCATAAAACTTAAAACTTTACGCCGTTATTGATTGCCACCGATGTTTTCCGAAACTCATCGATTAAGAATGGGCCGTTGAATATGGCGTGGGATGCATCATTTGCAATTCAAACACAGCTGTGTTCGCATAGGCAAACGCACAAATATATTGACGGATTAACACCCGGTGCGATTGAGGAATACCTATTTACAGATTTTAACGAATTCATACCGTAACCGATTTAACGAACTCGTCCTAATCCCCACATTCTTCCTCATGGCTCACACCGGCTATATGCCGTTATAAGCGAAAGAGCAAATGTAACCTTCACACCATATGTTTTCGAATATGGAGAATAACATTTTAAACCATTCCCTTCTAAAAAATAGCTAAAATTTTGGCACCACGCTTCGAACACCATAAGAAGAATTGATCAATTGACATGGCAGCATCACAACCGGCTACATAAATGTATTGAAACGGGAAATATTTGAGAAAGCTTCAAAAGACTCAGCAAATATTCCATTCACATAATCATCACATAGATATCGTTTATGTGAATAAGCCCAAGAAAACCGCCACATTACATACCATTTGTTATTTGGCTGGAGAAAATAAATAATAAAGCATTATTCCAAATAAACAATAAAGTATTAAGTGAATATTGCTGAAACTAAATATGCAGAGCTATGCAGAGCTACAATTTATGAAAATACTTATACTCTCTGTTAGAAATAAAAAAAACTCCAGTTTCAAATTGGGTGCAGCCAGATAGCAAGTGAGTTGCGCCATGCACATGTCATTTCTTTCAAATCGTCCGAGATGACACGGATTTGATTAAACGTTCAAAGTAGAAGGCGCATTAAAACAAAAAAGGTGTCAAATACAACGTGGTTGACGTAAATGCATGCTATGTACATGCAAGAAGTTTCCAACCGCATACTATTTTCAAGGGTTACGTGCAGGTATTCCGACAGGTCAGATCACCGGTGCTGTGTGCCGAGCAATTCACCCGGAAACGACGAAATTATCAGTCCAAACTGAAACCAAAACTTTACATAATGGAATGCAGTAACTAGCTTCCACCAATTCTATTGCGTTGAGGAATAAGCTCTCGCCGTCTTTATTCTGTGCGGTTCGCAACGTTCTCACCTTTAGACGAAGCTTATGTAGGTATTCGGTAGGGCTTTTTCTGCTCTACAAAATGGTATTACTTGTTAGCTGAATCGCTTGTTTGCTGTTTTCAAGGCTTCCAAATGCAGTACTCAGCAAGAACTCACCCGCACTTTTTTCGCCAAAAATCGAGATTTCAGCGAACGTTTATATTAGACAGGAAAACCTCAATATGATAGCAGGTTGATCACAATGACTCTTGCCCCATTTAATTTCATCTGATGTAGGAAAGGTCAGCTTTTTTGTAGCTCGATCCGCCAAAAGTGCAGATTTTTCCCTTTAAATTACTCCATTTATAAACCTTGGGAACAACAGTCGATCAAACGATCAAAAACGATTGAAACCGTTTAGAAAAGCTAAAAAAGCTTTATCGAAAACACATGCGCATACATTTATTGATCATGGCAGAAGAAGAAATGGAAATGTCGAGAGTGCGAATTTTTACCTTCCGATTACTTCATTTCTAAACCTCGTATGTATTAACGAATTGAAGGAACCGGTAGACAAATAGCACCGTTTTGTAAAAGTTACATTTTAATTATTTAAATAATATGCACCGAACCATATCATATATTCAGTTTCACATATATTTATGAATATGCGGCGAGAAAACGGTTATTTCTCTTCACTGGAATGTATTCCTCGTTTCCTTCACTTCGCCCAATACATAACTGAGTACTTCTGATTATAAAGCCTGGTTTGAGCTTCAATCGGAATTGGTTATCAGAAATGATTAGTATAAAACATAGACATGGCCGATCTTATGATTTCGTCAAAATTGGAACTTATCTTCGTATTTCCCTTTGGACCCCCAAAACACGTCAAATTATGTGCTCGAATCATTGCACATAAGCATCATCGAACTGTTTGTGTTGTTACATGAAGCATGACGAAAGGCTGACAACACACCCTCTATTTACCATCGTCATTGGTGGTTATTATGGCATAATTGCGTTGTGGATGGTTCCGGATCCACTTCAAAAACTGCTGCCGCCATGGCGGCCGCGACCCGCTGCCAGATCTGCCGACAGGCATTTCCGATGAGATGAGAACGTCCTCGGCGGCGTTTCAAGGTGAACGACGGCGGCGACGGCGGCGGCGGCTATGGCGCTAGCACAAAGAACCAGATCGTTGGCAGCGTGATTTTTTCGACAAGCGGTGTTTCTGTGAACTGCTTTGTGAAAAAGGTTTTTTCAAAACGTGAATAAGGAAACGTATACCATTTATGCTTTTGGTGCTCTATTGACATAATACGTGGGTCACTATTTATATTTCGGGAATAGGCAATACGTTATCATGGGAGTAAATCTGATGATTCCATCGTGAAGTTCGCCTCTTTTAACCATAGACTCCATCATTCAATTTGTCGCACGGCGCTATTTGTTCATTTTATAAATTTTTGAAAATTTCGTCGACACAAGCCTTTCTTGGGAGTTTGTCAAATTGTGTGGGTTTCAACGGAAAAATATTTTCTGCAAATCCATGTGTTCAAGTAAAATTGAATGTTTGTTGGTGGAAATAATGTTTAGGGATGTCTCAATCTTAAGATGGGTGAATTGGCGATCTTGCTTAATCATATTGCACACAGCATCGATGTTTTCTGAAACAAGTGCTAATTTCGGACATCCTTCATGAATCTCGTCCGACAGCGGACTACGACAACGAATGAGTTCCCTAGGCCAACGATACACTGTGGTCTTTGATGGAGCTTCATTGCCAAATTTTTTGAAAATTTTTGAAAATTTCATTTTCATTTCCTGAAAACACACAAAATCTTTCAGATGAATGTAAAATAAACAAAAAGCGCCGTACGGCAAATTGAATGATGGGGTATATAGTCAAAAAAAAGGCGGACTCTACGATGAAACCATCAGATTTACTCCCATGATAACAGTATTGCCTATTCCCGAAATATAAATAGTGACCTACGTACAACAATAACATGATAAATTAATATAATATGACTAAAACAAATTCAAACGTTTTGTTTCTCACTTCTGTATGGTCGTTATGGTGCACCGATTTTCCCGAGACTCTGCAATGTTATGACTGGCACAACGAAAACAGTGTTCATGAAGACGGGCAGCAAGCAATTCTACCGAAATTGGGGTCTATCATAGAAAGTCGCATAGGCCAGAGGGGTGACATAAGCCACTTTCCTCTAGCGCTGACACGATAGAGTGAAGTTACCACTAATTGCAAGCATCATCTGTCGTACGATCTTTCAAAAACTTCTGATCTGAATTTCAAATATAAAGTAAGTCAGATGAATTCTGATTGAAATCTTATTACATTTGATTCAGTTCAATCTAATTCTGCGTCTTTTATATTCGCATACACTCTCCATTAAACTGGTCGCAATAAATAAAAGACAAAGTATTCCGTGCTGATCAAGCCCCTTTTATAATGCCCCACGCATTCTAGTATGAATGGTGTTAGAAATCTACTAGGCTCCTACTTATGGAACGTTACAAGTCAATGTTTCCACACCAATCTGGTGGTACAAGGACGTCGAACCCATAGTGATGGACGGTACGCCTACCACGGGCGGGCACTGATCCAAGCAGAGTTTTCGGAACATGCATTTAATGGAGATCCCACTGGCCACAGCCTCATTCTCACATGCTTGTCTCGAAAGAAAACAACGAGAAAATAACTACAAAATAAAATTTGAAAGACTGAATGACACCCACAGGTTGTATGAGCTGCCTCCTGCAACTTAAGCAAATCGTCCCCAGAAATTCATGATTCCAATTCCTCAGGTCGAAAAACTGGGAGAAGAGGAATTCGTTCGAATTACCGCCGAAACTGTACAGCGGTCTTCAGTCACAGTGCTGTTCAAATTTCCTCGCCCAACGTTGATTTGCTCCTCCTCTGCCTCCCTTACCAACTGACTGTCGCCCCTCTGCTCCTGGAGACTACACCGCCACGCCCCCTCGAAAACCGCACTCTTTCGGCCGTCACTATGAAGAGCTCTATCTCAGCTGAATTCTTGGATTTATTTTTTTCTGAAAAACTTCGCATGCGGTCTTAGAAAGCAAATATAGCACAAGCATATGGGTAACAGAAAGACCTAAATTTTCGAGGTCCATTCCTCTAACATTCAGCGGCCAAATCCTGAATGGGCGTAAAAGGTGGCAAGTGAAACTGCACCAATAGGTCTCAAGAATTGTTAATCCCAGCACACACGGGAAAATTCCCCTATTACGGCAACCACTTCCAAGCAGTGAAATTTTCAAATTTGTAGAAACAAAAAACATATATTGAGCTGCTTTGATGTTCAAACAGCGACCATACTCATTTCCAAAAGCAGTTTTAGCGATGAAATTGCTTGATCTGTCACCCTAACTCAATCGTGACATTCAGTGACGCCAACTCCTACGGACAGTTGACGATGACTTCCGCATTTTTATTTTTGTCCTCACAGGAAAAACTTCTGCTTAGGTGGATTAGTCCCTCATGTCATAAGCACTGCGTCACCTACGCATCTTAGAAGTCGGGTATTTGCGTCAATAGGAGGAAGCTCAAGTTACCTAGGTGACAACTATTTACAGAGAGACCAAGAAGTATGTAATATGGGTTATCAGGTGTAACTTCCTTCAAAATGAAGGCAACTTCGAACACTTTTATGTCAACTACGTATATTCATAAATCGAATGTAGAATACCGTTACTGATTCATGGTCAATTCGAAGCCAAAAAACGTTGCTTTTTTCCGTCTTTTTGCTATAACTTCCTTCAGAGTTTCCCAAATATTTTGAAAATGGTACCAATAGAAAGCTCTGCTTGTGACGAATGGACAAGTTTGTCTTATTTCACCAATATTATGTTGACATGTCCCTCCTTAGCTGTGGCTACTGACCCGGGAGCCCTCAAACACGATCCTGTTGCGGCTCGTCTTACTCTTCATGAACTTATGAAGCTTTCACACTATCTTTGATCGTTCCCCTTATTGAGATGGGGGGGGGGGCAGTAAACGATCACAATCGATAAGCGGAAGTTTTTTTGGAAAAATTCCTGCACTGCTCGATTGGAGAGTAGCATTAGTAATGGAGCTTGGCACTTCTTGATCTACCAAGCCTTCAAGGATATAAGGTAGAGTGTATGAAATGAGGCGTATCACAAAATTTGTTGCACGAATTATGAATCGCCCTGTATCATTAACTCAAGAAACTGTTGTAATTATCACTATAAACACCACTCTAAATCTAATATATATAACCATATCTGTAATAATAATGATAATGACATTACTATAGATATAGCGATAAATGATTCATTTAAACAACACATTGGAATTTATAATTTTATGAAAGTCCCTTGCGCGCCTTCAAAATTATTTCATTAGAGGGCAGTAAAGTTTTCAGATAATCAACTTCGAAGAGAACTGATAATGACTGGTAATTATCTAAAAAACCGGAAAACTGGTAACTGAAAAGTGATTCATTAGCATTCGCTTGTACTTTAGAAATAGCGATTTCGCCGACAATTTGCGAAAATTTGCGTAAAAAAGCGAGACAAAGTGAATGGTGACTGATGATTAGCCTTAGAATCACATTCGATTTCCCACTTTAGACAACTTTTATCCCATCGTAGTAATTCTGTGAAATTCTTTACAGCGTACGATGGGAAACAAGAAGAGATAGAGTGTCCTTGAGAACAATGCACTGTATTCCATAGCACGCATGCCTGTATACACATGTATTTTTAAAGAAGGAAAAGTTTATTAACGAAGAGAGTTTATTTGAAAGATTTCAGGGAGGGGGAAAAACGACTTCCTAAAGGTGCACCATTTTCCATGTCCATACAAGTCGTATACATTGGGCTGTCATCATGATTCAAACATTTCAAGAAAATTACAAAATTACTCAACAAAATAAAAACATATAAATTTTGAATAGTTGTAGTGATCAAAATCAAAAATCCCAATTTTAGGTCTGTTCAGATTGCAAATAGAATGGAAGAAGGAAGCTTGGCGCATCACCAAGAAAGATTGATTAACATCTAGTGGCTAATCCGCCACCCTTCGAACTTCTTAAATTCAACTAGCAAAATGCCCTTGACTTCATATTAAGCATTTTAAATAGCCAAAAGTTACGGTATCCACAAACTAGGTGGAAAAACCGAAACTGATTCATGGAGATCCGATCCCATTTCCCATGCAACCCCTACAAAATCACTAACTTCTCTTCCAAAAAATGCTGGCCATAGCATATTTTACGGAATTTCCGACTTCCATTCGATCTCTGAATGAGAATTCAGCATTGGTTAGCGGTGAAAACGAGCAATTCGGGTCGGCAGCCGCCAGCTCTATCGATTTTCGTGTTCCGATTTCCGACTTTTGGAAATTTTTCCACCCTATCCTGCTGGTGTCGAGCTATGTCCCTCGCGGAAAATCTAGTGCACTAGCATTTTCGTAATAATGTTCAGCTTTCCGTTCCATTAGCTGTTGTTACACCCAAAGTCATGGATTTTCGCATTTCGATTTCCGACTTGCGAAAGGTGCATCATATTCCATATTCATATAAGTTGTATGCACTGAGCCCTCATCATGATTCAGCCATTTTATGTAAATTTCAAAATTCCTCAGCAAAATCTTTTAGTCTTTCAATCATTCACTACTAGAACTTGCAAGCCTCCTATTACACAGTCAAAATGAGAGTGTTTCAGTATGCGTGCACCTACTTACAAGCTTATCCTGTATTTGGACTGAATAATATCAGAAATCTTAAAATTATGTAAATTTTGAATAACTGCAGTGATCAAAAAACAATTTTGAAAAATTGTCTTCCGTTCAGTCTTGGAGATACTTTTGAAAAGTAGCTGTTTTGACATTGCGTCAAAAGCGGTTACTCTATCACAAAGGTTCTCTGCTCTTACACTGAGCGGTTTCACCCCCGTTCACAGCAATATTCTAAAATTTTCAAGAAAGAGATTTTAATCCGCCATCCCTCGAAAGCAATTCTGAGCTTCTTAAAATGATGTCGAAAAAGAGATTCTATGCTTTCATGTAAATTGCCTGCTACTCATGAGCTAATCCCCTGGATTTGTGCGCCCACGTAATCGTAGATGCCTATGAAATCCGGAAGTAGCACTCCCACGTGCTTACACAGCCCACACTACTCCATCCATTTTAAACAGCTTTCCGAAAAACACCACCAAAGCAAATCAATTACAATTGCTAAAAATGGCTTGTTGTCAGTCCACACCACAGTGTTATCTCACTTCCGTGTCACAACCCATGTCTATTTTTCCAAAAATATTCCACTAAAAAACATTTTCTCGTGACCGACCTTTGGCGTACCGTGGCCCCATTAAGCACGATGTCGTTTATATCGTGATGAGGAAGTTTTACGACGACGATCGACACCACGTTTTCCTGTTGACCCTTCCTGCACACACAACTGCGCCACGCGAAAAACGTGACCAATCCGCCTGGGGGCGTGGCATAGCGGTTCTCTGGTCCAACCACGTACGCATAATAAATAACGAGCGGGCTGCTGGTGGCATGAAAAACGTGTTATTGTTGGCCCACTGTCATTTGGCCAACTGTTATTACTAGTAAGTGCTGGAAGTTTCTATAGTAACAGTGCTCACGTCATAGAACCACCCACACACGGCCGGCCACTGACAGAAGAGGCTGTTGCCGGAAAACACCTTCTCCCATGTGGTTCATATTCCCCGGCTGTCCATCAAGAACGACGTCAACATTGAGAAGTATGCGTGGCGAGGCAGTTGTAGTGTGCTGATTGCTGTGCCACGTGAACCGCACACAACACACTCACACAAAATTCGACGTAAAAAAACAAAATTCTCAAGTATTTACTAGTTACATTCGAGCATTTGTCACACAGCAGGTATACATACACAGCATATGCGATTTTACACCACAAAACACATATTTTTCAGAAAATATATCCACGATTATTTTTGTTATTGTTGTGGTTGTTGTGGTTATTTGTGAAGCACAACTGGCACTGCATTAAAAACAATTACAGGCAAAAGGTGGTGCCCACCACAATGCGCCATGCATTTCATTTCCAGTCAAAAATCGTCATGGCGTTAGGATGTGCGTTTGGTCCGTGGTTATCTGGGCAGCCTTTTAGAATCAGGGACGCTACCGTATCCGTGAAGGACCCGAAGATCAGATGGATCGGGCACGTCATGCGATATCGCGGTGACTGTAGGGTTGCGAACTGTGAACAAGAGGATCACCACCGGCTGAATTGTCGGCCGTCCTTGACTGCTCCGCAGGAAAGAATTGGAGTTCAGAGCTGGAAAAGGCCCAGTACATCTCCGATTTGTCTACAGCGACGAATAAAAACGTTTCTGGTGCCCGCTCGAGCAAACTCGATTATCATTAGGACATTATGATATAAATGAATGTTTGGTAGCCGCCTTCATGCAAAGAATACAGTTTTCATCTGCAGGAAGAAGTTTAATGATTAATAACCGAATGTGGAAGGATGAGTGAGCTATTCCTCCTCAATCCACTATCCGGATTTCATGAAACTGTCTGTGCAACATCCAGTAATAATTCCGATTGAGGTGGAAGCGGACCTATTTTAATAATAAATTTCATAACAATCTTTTTCATATCCTTTGAGGAGCAGGTAGCATGCAAATTACTGCGTCACTGAAGGTGGCAATTTGAAATTTTCTCAGGCTAACCAAACCATCTATTCCTCCAGGGTCCACTGATACCAGATTGAAAACCGTACTCACTGTAGAGGCCACATTCACTTCCAAACATTACTTTGAATCTGAATGAAGATCTCATACGTGGCGCACTCCAAGGAGATTACTTGTTGACCACTATCGATTTATTTCACTGATTTCGTATGTTAAATCTGCCCAACCACATCCTGCAAATAAGATCGCGACGATAACGGCTTTCGACGTCACATGAAAACATGCAGGCAGGAAAGTCACTTGTCAGGTCAAAGTATGAAACTCTCCTACATATCCATCATAACAAATTGGGAACGAGAGCGATTTCTTACATAGATACTCACGTTCAAGGCCTGTTTTCATTAGTGACTGGCCACGTACTTATCACCCGGACACCTCCGTGAAACGGTAAATCGAAAAAATTTTTGCCGACTAACATCGATCACCGTCAATCAGACATCGGGCCGTCATCGGTCTTGTTTAATGCGAACTGCGTTTCGGAGAATGGATTTCTTGTTCACAATGTTGTGTCACCATAAAAACAGCCTCCTCGTAAATGAATCTTTCAACTTTCTAAGTTTTTATTCCAGTTATTTATAATTAAGTTTCTAAATGTGAGTTTGTAATAATGATCAAATAACCAAAAAATGATTTTGAAAAAAATTTCCTTACCATTTCGAGGTACTTAAGTTACTTATTGTGAGTTTTCAATGATGACCAAATGACCCGAAAGATGATTTTGTTAGGGACTACTCAGAAAGTAATGGTGTTTGGCAGAGTCGAAAAAATCCTGGAGAGTTCATGTTTTTAGTTGGGAAGTGGGGAAGGGGGTCTTATATTGAAGCTTTCCTCAAGCATTTCCCGACAACCACGCTTTTCCAAAGAATTTCAAATAATGTGAGAAAATTTTGGACCTATTAGGCGCTCTCCAAAGAGAGGTAAAGTCATTATCGATAATTACTACTAGATAGCCGTGACCGTCGACTGAAGACCCAACACCTGGTTCAGGAAAACGAGTCGTCTTGGAAATGAAACAGGCAGCCCACTGTATGTAGTATCAACCGAGGGGGCGAGGTGGGGGGGTCGTAAAATGTGGCACTGCACCACACTTCAGCTTGGTCTGGCATTATCTCGCGAGTGGTTTGCATTCCTTCTGCTTATCACAAGCTTCTTTTTCAACAAATCCCAAATTCATTTGAATTTTTATGTATACTCTTCCAATCCTCCATCCCTACAACACTTTGGAGCTTCTTGAAATATTTTTGAAATATAAATATTTCTGGCCGTGTAAATCGTCCGCCACCTAAAAACTTCCTGATTTCTTGGGTGATAACCTCAAAAATCTCGTGAAATTAACTCCCTACAAGATTCAATGAGCAGTGTTTCTGTCATATTTTTTTGCAAAATAAAAATTTACAGAATATTTTCTGTAAACACGGTCACAAACGTTTAGTGTCTCGTCTCGGCATATAAACAACCACCGGATACAATACCGTATGCTGTGAATTGCAGGTTACTCGTAAATAGTTACACTGTATCGATGTAATTGCGTTCAATGGCCGGCGATAAAGTGGGCGATGAGTTGTGCCATTTGCTTTTGCCACGGCTATTGCGTCATCCACGATGATGATGAGTGGCGGCCAGGAGGGACGACTGGCCATCACCCTCTACATTAATTATAGCCTGTTTCGAGATATCACGTTTCTAGAAGTTTCTACGCGAAAATATTAATTTGAATAAAAATGTTTTGCAATGGCTCCCGTAGATTAGCCATGCACGTCGGATGCATTTAAATCGAAATCTGGCCCCTTTTTTTCCATGAAGGAGAAGGGGATATGAGTTTTGACGCCCACCTAATTCCATGCATCGGCTGCCGCACATTTGCGTAGTTTTGCCATGATCGCCTCCCGTAGATTCAGCCATGCACGTCATATCCAATATGAAATGTGAATGCATTTGAATCGATATCTGGCCCGAAACTAAGCCACCCAAAAGTAGTACAAATTGAACGACTGTGCCATCTGAATGGCTATAAAATTATAAAAACGCTGCTACGTCTGGATAAGGGACCGATCTACGAAGCTGCATTGCAGCGCTTCTCGCCACGCTCCATCTCCTTTAGAGGGACGGACTTCTTTGGGCTAGCTATTCAACATTAACTGTATCCATTCACATCAGCGCTGTGGCGCATGGGGACCCAAAGCGGCAACGCACCGCCGCGCTCGCGTGTGCAGTCTCTCTTGCACCGCATCCCTTCCACTGCTTGTTAACGTTGGTCCCAATCATATTATATTCTTCATATTAAAGATTAATGATAATGTCTTCCCTGAAACTACAAGGGATTCCCCACATTATGACCAGGATCTTGATCGAAGAAATCAACGCGGCGACGTGAATCAAATAAAAGAATCATTGCGAAGCCAGAATTCTTACGAAGAGCAAACGTGAGGGCTGACTTTTTCGAACAGCATTTACACTAATGGGAACGTTACACACTTTAAAATCCAATTACCTGGGACAGTGAAACGAAACTTCGTCTACTTCGATTAATTATCGCCGTCATGCCACTTTTGGTATAGTAGAAAAGTACGACCAATTGCTTTCTTTGAAAAACCCTTTTTTCATCTCTCCCATAATTATCTCTAATCTCATACCATAAATCATCAGCTAAAGATTTTAGATAGGATTAGAGATTCATTGAGAGACTCAAGACATGACTGGATCTAAGATTAGATGATCGTAAAATAATGATTGATGATTCACAGGAAGAAGATTTATATTATAAAGATTAATATTTTTAATTTTTTGTTCACCCTAGAAAGGAATACTCAGATGCTAGTTATTTATTATCCATTCTATTGGAGTACAGCGAAAACGATCGGAAACCTGAATAATAGCGCCCACTTGACGGCAGCAGAAGCTTGGGCATCGCATAGTGCAAGTTACATAAAGATTCTACTAATTGTAAGACCATCTTTCCTTTTATTACAATTTTCCATTTTTACTAAACTTCTACAAAAAAATTAGAGGAAAATAAGAAAACCATGGAAAGCTGTATTTATGAAGAATACAATTTATTGACCTCAAGAGTGTGTGATTGGCGAAAAACTCGGACACATGTGGGTGGAGCGAGCGCACTAGTGCAGCAGTTTCGGACCTTGTTTGGGAGACTATCAGGGCTTCTTAAAAGGAAGCATCAGATTTTTTATCCTTTAAGATTGTAATGATACCTTGGTCAAGTCTCACCGTTGAAAGGAACTAGTATGAAACGTTGGACAGGAAATTATGTCCAATGACCTTTTCAAAAAAAATTTTTTTCACCGATTAGACCATTTGAGGGCTCACAAATACCATAGATAATTCTTCATATTAATTTCTGTCCCAGAAAATGACAGACATATCGTGGTGCTATCCAGATCTGAACAAGGATAAATGGCCACTCGCTCTAGTCATCACTGCAACCATCGATCTTTACCGCCTGACAACCACACAAAACACGAGTTTCCTTTTTTTCAAGATGGTTTTCAAGATCCAAATGATGACTCCGTGGCAAATCTGCTTCTAGGGAGAAGGAGGGGCGGTATCACTCCTCTGAACCAACGCTAAATAGCACCCACGCTTTTTAAGACCCCATTACCTGCCGAAACTAAGCAGTTTTAGAAAGAATGTGATTGTGTCGTTTCCTCCCACCGTCACTAAGAGATTCCTCAGTACGAAATCCTCCAATAAGCGCGATATTTCATAGAATGCGGTTGCTGCTTATATGGCGTTTATTTAGTATGTCAGGGATAGGCTTGGGCGTAGGATCACGGACATCAACGCCATTTTTTGGCCCATTTGGCTAAAGTTTCTACCAAATCAATAAATGCAGAAGAGCAAAACAAGCCAACATAGACTGAGCTAAACACAGTCAGTTCCTCTGCGTCTCTCAATCGCAGCTCCGTCGTCTGTGTTCGAGCCTGTCTGAAATAATGTGGAACCGGTTTCATCTACAATGTGGCCCAGACGCCATTTTTTTTTGCCCATTTGGCTAAAGTTCCTACCAAATCAATACATACAGAAAAGCAAACCAAGACAACATAGACTGAGCCAAACACAGTCAGTTCTACTGCGTCTCTCAATCGGAGTTCCGTCGTCTGCCCTCGAGCCCGTCTAAAATAATCTGGAACCGGTTTCATCTACAATGCCACCCAGGAGTCAAAAGCGATCCTCGGACTAGGTTTCAGGATTCCTATCCATCTTCTTTGCATAGCTAACTATCAACTGATTTCACTAGCTGTTGGCTAATTAAGCGCTGTACCAAAGCGAAGGTACCCGTCGCGAAATCCAACGCCAAGGAGATTTATAGAGGTTACGGATCACGATCCAGTTTCTTCAAGGATTTGCGCAGCTTTTTGGATTTCAGAACAAGCTTTGCTGGGGAAGCATTATGCCTTTGAATATCCCACAGTAGCGCAAAAAGTGTTCCTTTGACAAAAAAAATCCCCTCGCATCTCTGTCACCAAGTGTGTTGGTTCGTAAATATCCGTTTTGCGACGTTCGGCGATGGACATGGTGGTTCCATTACGGATATCGTTCCACTTGCTCAACGTCCCCCCTCACCTCCCCCCACAAACCAGACTCGTCCTATCATCTGTCACTCAAGCGCATTCCCAAACCATCGAACCTCCAGTCGTGTTGGGTTTCAGTTGGTCGACCCATCCACGTCAACGCCCTTGACTTGCCTCAGCTCAAATTACACTCATAACACGGGAATAGATACGGAACATAGCGAAATTCTCGCCAGCCTTCATATTCCCTTCCTTCGGTTTTATAATTGGAACAATCAATCGGCGCACAGCATGCTTTACACAACACACATAAGGCAGCTGACAATGCAGTACACATAGGCCTATTGTGGGGAATCCGACGCCGAAACCGCTAAATGAACCGAAAAGCGACACTTTAAAGGACAACAATGAAAGGTTCGTCCAGGGTATTCACAAGAAATCCTTGATACACTGGCAAGACACCTGAGTCCTTAGCCCAAGTGATCGAATCAATCTAATTAGTACCAAACTATTTTAACAAACAATCTTCAAAGCACCACCAGAGCGCGCTATGGTTGGCGCCATCCTGTAAAGCAGTTCGAAGTGCGTTTATGCTATGGCAAAAGTATAACCCTTAGTTAATTCGTGTATAAGCGTAGATTTCAACAAACCGACTTCCATCGTTTTTTTTTCGTTGAACTTCCCCTGATCTTCGATCCTCCCTCAACGCTCAATGAGCGTAGTCAGACGATCAACTTTTCCCCAAAGCTGTAACTCTGCGAGTGACGCAACGCAACCGCAACGCAAGCGGTAGATGTGCTTAAGCACGCCATCATGCAAGCCAAGTTATCGATAGCGGAGAGCAAGCTGCATTCGGGTTTCATAGCATTGAAGCGCTATGTTCCTAATGGTAAGTCTCCGCTTTTACTATGGAACTGAGGATAATCGAACTTAAGTTCATTTATTATATTTATTCTTAACTGCATACCCCGACCCCTACCGCAATATCAGACCGACTGAATCGGTTCCTTTGAATCCATTTGGATCACATCATGTAAGCAGCCTCATCCCTTTATTTTCTTCTTTACAAAGCGGTTCGTGATTTATTCCAGCAGCGGTGCTGATGGTGGAGCGCTCAACAGGTCACGGTTATTTGCCGTTGATCGGCATGCACTCATGACGACCAGAATTTCTGCTTATTCTTCGTTTCCAGCTGATTCAATTTCTATTGTTCCATCACAAAATTCAATAATACTGCCGGGACAGAGTCAATATCAATTGGATTCGTCATCAGTTTCATGACATTTCCGTCAAAATTTGCTGCCAATTCCCATGGTTCGACGTATTATGGAGAAAACTAATAAATGCAGCCATGTACGAGAGAAATCGATACGTGGTTAATTATATAGCCGGTTGATTGCGTCGTGTGAGTAAAGAACGAACGTCATCAGCAGATGTACAATGCACGCTTATGCACCCGTCATTACCGATTCTGTGGCGCTGATGTCAGGGCTAATTACCGCCAAAGTCGCTAATACGATCACGATCCCCCGTCACACAGCTTTTAAGATGCTATTTCTATATTTATCTTATTTATAATATTTTATTATACAGCTATTTCTAGAGCTTGAGCAATTATGTACTTTGTCATGTTCCATAAACTCCATGGTTCAAGTAATAGTACATTTTTCATACAAATCAAGAAATTATACATTTTTTTTTTGGCCAGAGCGAAATTTAATCGTCCTATTCTCCCTTGTCGTTGAATCACACGACTAAAATACTCTCGGACGTCAGAACAGACAGACAGCCTTTAGTGAATGCCTGACATTCGGGTATGCTTATCACATTTCATTGACAGAAACGAAGGCATGATTGCGTGGTTATCTTTAAAAAGGCCTCTCAGTGCACATATGTACATGGAACGCTCAATCAAAACGGGAAAGATAGCATTACCTTGAAGCTCTACGTAATCTCCTCGAAAAACCCACTATGGCCTGTACTTGCCTTAAAATAGTCCAAGAACTAGAACTCCCCTCCTTTAATCCCTTCAGAACACACACAACGTATTTGACATTCACACAAATCACATGCTCGAAAGGCCTCTCCTAACCTGGGCAGTCCTAAAAAAGCCAACTAGGTGGACATCAGATTGATTGGAGTGAGATTTTATCCTGTGGAACATGAAAGTAATAAGAGCGATGTCCTTAGGTACAGAACCTTACTCATAGGTACTTTGACAGCGTCCAAAATATATCAAAAAATGAGCTTTTAATAGGCCCAGACAGGATTTCAAGAAATCAAGTAGTTATACATTTTTTGGCCAGAGCGAGTTTTAATCAGAGGCCATGGAGAAGATACAAGCCTTGCCTTTATCTTCAGCCGAATTTCAGTCTGTGAAGCGTTATCTGTGGGTGTCTTCAGCAACTTATTACAGAGTCATCATTCAAGAGCCCATTCAATTCTTTCATAAGTCAGGTATAAACCCCCCATTCAATTTTTTCATAAGTCAGGTATAAACCCCCTCAGAGCAATGTTGATCCCAAGGGCCATGAAAGTGACAGAACGGGCGCTTCTGGCCACAACCATCCACACTCGTGTCTATCTTCTATATCTTACCCACAGATATTTCTGGCAACTCTCAAAATAAGACACTGTGAGCGCTCATCGGAGGGAATTATCGAAAGCATGAACGAGCACGACAGAAGTCACGAGCAGACTCAAATATTCAAAGAATCAAGAAATCAAAAGGAAGATGCAAAAATAGAACGAGAACCATCTACAAATGACCGGCTGATAGAGGCTAATTAGCCAACCATAAACTATAAGTTAAATGAAAAAAAGTTAGCTCCCCAGAAAATAAGTAATTACTGAACCAATTAAGAAACCTTTTTTAGCTCAATTATAATTATAGAAATAAACAAAAAACTAGTATAGCTGGTAACATTCACAAAGGGTGCGCCATACCCTCATTTCCCTGGGGAACCGGTTTTTCAGCACAAATTCCGGTGCTTTCTTACCGAAGACCAGTTCACTACAGAAAGGTGCGGGTGTGTCGAAATATTCAAATAATTACATCAAAGTACACAGCCTTACAGTATACCCATGGTATAGAGCGCTCAGTAAATATAACTGCGAAAGCTATTGATCGAATCGATCCATTGCGTAAGCACACTTCTCTTCACCCTCACCGATGCCGGTCCTTTCACTAATCGCGACATGCCATTATTGATCCCGAGTCTGAGGCAAACAACCCCCCCCCCCCTCGCAAATGAAACAAAGTCGTTCTGAAACGTGAGTTTATAGCTTTATAAATACCTACGCATAAAAGGATTTTACTTGCTTTTGGTAAACCCTTGATCGCATTCCAGTCAATAAGAAAGAACCACTTCAAGCACGCACTTTTCTCATCACGCACCAGTTTGCTAAATCGAGGTTATAAGAAACAAAGGCACTGTCCTCTACGTCTCTATCATCATAGGGCTGATCACTTCAGCAACTATCATTTCCTAGTGAGAAGTCCTTCACGGCGGGGTCCTTTTGAATATATTTGAGAACAAATATTAGATGGTGCGATATTCAGTTAGAGAAAGGCTTATATTAATATCAGACAAACATGCCACCACCAACCCCTTCTTTCACCAGTCTACGCCTTACCTGAGCCACGTACCAACGCCACCAAACCAATTGAGATGGGGTCATATTTGAACTGCAATCGTTAGGATCATCGCTCTCACAAGACCAATGCGCACAACACCCTCTATACCCCGGTGAACACCAGCACTCATCATTCTGGAAAACGTGCTACCCTGCCACAAATTCCGTCTCATACCCCTCTGTGAACATCCCAACGTTCAAATCTCTTGGCCTTCATTGGTGGTGTTGGTCATTTATCGTCGACCGTAACCATCCACCATCACTTTGTTGAGCAGCGGCCAGGTTCTCGTCACAGCGCCAAACCACCCCAATCCGCTGTGCCGGTACTCTTTTTACGACCACCATCAACCTGTCCTAGATCACCCCATGAAATCAGACATCCGTGAGTGAACTTTCACATTGCTGAACTCCACGTTCCAGTCACATGTATACATACACAGATGTAATTAACTGAACAATTTTATTCTTTAAAAGTGCACAAATCGATAATAGAAATACTTTATATCGATATATTAGCCAACAACTATTGACTGTTAATAATATGGGATTTAAGGGATGAATGAGAGAAAAACGGGGAAAGATGATGCTCTGATGTGTGATGAAACGATGAACATGGACAGCTATGATACAACACATACATAATATATAAATTGAAACACAAACATAGAACCCTTTGTACACGCTGAAGAAGGCCCTAAGGAGTCTCGAAGAGATACCATTTAAATGAAACCTTTAGAGTAGAAGTAGAAGCTTAGTAGCGGTAACTGTAGTAAACACATACGACGACATCGCAAATGCTCTACACGCGCGTACACATAACACTCAAGAAAGAGCGAATGGGTTACGCAGCCCTAGACGTGAGGAGGAGAAGTAGGAAGTGCTGCAATGAGAATGACTGTAAGGATTCTGAGGACTTCTGAGGAAATGGGATCATGATGATTGATGAATGTCGACGATAACTCTTCTATGTACAGATCACACTTAGGACTAAACACACAACTACGACCGTATTCGTATCGGAGATGGAAGGTGGTGATGATTGAAACATATCAAAACATCCATAAAAAATACTACGACGAGGCGCACCTGTGATTGACAAGTATAAAGGGGAAGGCGATGCGTGTCTGTGTTTAGTGGATGGGTGATGACGTCTGCAGACTTTTTCCCAACGGATTATCTTCACAAAAAAAATGTTTCTCTGCTGACGACATCACCACGAGCGCCCCCGACTCATTGAGTTAGCCTCGAATACACGCCAGCATCTACAGTGAGCCAGGGCACTCCCATATAATGACAAGACAAGTGGGCGATGTTGATGGTAAACACGAGCACAAGGGGCCACCGCGTCCGGGATATGGGACTTTTCAAAACCCCGCCGCCGCCACCAACTGTTGCAACAAACGGGGCGCAACAAAATAAACACGCGAACACGGTTCACATCTCGAATGGCATATGAGTGATGATGGAGATGAGAGGATGACTGAATGACACATATTATCATAGCGATCATATAAGATACAAAGAACCGGTTTGTGGATGATTGGCGACAATAAAGCTTCACCGTTCGGACTGAGAGACAAAAATGCACATCAGAATGATCGACTGGAGAATGAGAGCGGCGAAAGGGGAACACATCGATATCCGATGCATTAATAAATAGGGATCTAGAAAATTTGAAAAATATAAACAAATACAACACACACATATAACACAAACGAGATGACGAAGAGGTGCGTAATGGGTAGGAAATCGAACAATCCAACGTAGAACCCGCTAATAGAGATGACAGTAATGATCATCGAGATGGTATACTGGGAAAACGGGGTAGGGAAGGGGGTTTGACAGAAAGATGAGATGGACAGTCCCTGCTGATGAATGAATATAAAACCCGGCATATTCGTATAGACAAAGGCCCGTTGTGCGTTAAACGAGGTGAATGATGAAACAAAAAAGAAGAAATAGTAGAAAAAACATTACACATAAAGGCAGCCGCAGCCACATCGCAATGGGGGTGACCGGCTTTCGAGGAAGGAGAGACACTGAGATACAGACAAGTAACAGAAATGCACTTCTAAACAATACGGTCCAGCTCATACAGATCATGGCATGAGGGATGAGGCAACATGGACGCGTGCGGTCACGTCGCAGTCTATTCAGAATCTTCACAGATGACGGTATGCGGCCGCGCGCTTCGCACATTACCCATCCCTTATGTGGATGACAGTGGCAAAGACAGATAGACATATACAATCAGTGAGATAGGTACCCCGCATTGGAAAATGAGACGATGATCACGTTCAGAGATAGACGAATTCGACTTGATAGTAATGACTCGCTTATTCAAATGTTCTGTAATGTGGCTGTGAGCCTCTGGCAATATTTTTAACAACTAAATCTTCTTTTTCACACTCGTTATGGAGGTGAAACCACACTATGTCAAGTCACAAATACAAGGCTACCCTAGACACACTAAAACGCTATGACCCTATCGATAAAAAAGACAATTCTAACGGCTCCATTGCAACCAAGGTCATTACTGTTGAGAAGGTAACTACTAACTATACCGTAATAAATCTAATGAATGACTGTAATTGCTTTGACCGGAGCCGTGATACACGCCTGAAATATGAGGTTTCTGAACCTTGGTGGTGGGTCAGCAGCGTCATCGACAACACCAAGAACAAATCGACCCTAGTCTCTTCTGAGCTTAAAAATAAAAACGGGGCAGTGTGGGTCGACTCGATGGGAACCGCCGCTGACCCAACCAACCATCACAATTGACAATCACAAAACGTTTCGACTCGACAGTTAAAGGTTGAGGGGATCTGAATGAGAAAAAAGGATTTGGCAAATTCAGAAATTCTACACGGGGATGAGAAATTGCAAGTAGAGAATGGGAATATAAAAACTGAAAACTACGCGACTATCATCATCAACCTACTAGAAGTTAACGCTCAATGAGCCGAGCTGATCACATCACACTATACACATAAACAAAACATCAACGAGCCATATGAAGAGAGAATTACACCGAAAACATCAACATGTGTGCGTGAGGACGACGAAATGACGAAAGGGACCAGTGTTAGGGAGAGATTGCCGCCGCCTGAGGACACACCTGAAAGGTTGCCCCACAGGTGGATATAATAGGGGAGAGAGAAACTCGGCGTTAAAAAATGCCAGAGATCAAACTATAACTACACACTATGCACATGAATGAGAAGGTAGGTAGATAATATAGACATACGTGTTGCAGACGGTTGTTGTTGTTGTTGTAGGGCATTGTCCAAACACACTTCCTGAGCGCCGTGGACGTGGGAGAGCACTTGCTGGATGGCGACGTACACTACGCCTGCAGGAGCACCTGTGATGGGAACAGGTGCTGCAGTTCGAAGCGGCTAAGGTTCGTGGCGCCAAACGGATCTGCATCGTTAGCGTCCACTCCCCAAAGCGAGTCGAAGCGCGAGCCAACGCCAAATGACGTCGACATCGCACCACCAGACCACCAAGCATCGGATGAATTGTAGCTGTTGCTACCGCTCAGATCTGCTGTCGTCCAACTCCAACCGGCAAACGATTCGCCCAGAGCACCCTAAAAGAATGCCTGCATGAAAATTTTGTACATCAGAAGCAAGGGATAAAAATATAATGATCAGAGACAGAGATGATGACAATTTTACATCGACCCCTAATGTCGCATCCCAATGTGATTATCAACTACCAATTCACATTTCGCCCTAATGCTGACTGACGAGGCGTACCGCTGCGTCTATTCAAAGATCAGGCTGTCAGTTCCATGGCACAAGTTCCCGAAGCTCGCTGCCAGTGCTAGTCGTTACGGAGTTTTGGCCAAAAATGAATTTGCATCTCTTCTTTTCAAGACCGTCACCGCGGCGGCGGCCCCGATTCGTACTGCAAACATTCGCAGGCGAACAAAGGGGTTGTTTTCTCCTCACTTTACGATCTCTCACCACCGCCACCATCTGGTTGGAGGAGGAGATTAAGATGCATGAAATTGTAAGAAAAACGACCTCGACAACATCGATCTCGTCGCTGTCGAGCGTTCGAGCGATAATGATGCTACGCACATGTAGAAAAAAGTTTTGAGAGGGATCGTGTCATGGGAAAATGTCTTTCGCGCGTGTGGCTGACTGCAAAACAAAGCCAGCTAACATATTAACTTTTTCATTAATCTTTTGCGAGTGATATTCTGAACGCCAACAAAGTTCCCTTACCAGGTGGTTCTTAAATAGCCACTCCCGACTCCTTCCAGTGCTATTCAATACTCGATCCCTTCGCTGCGTAATAGAGGGGAGACATACACAAAGCGCATGAGTTCGCGATTATTAGAGCCGACTGGTGACTATTTTTCATGGAGCCGCAGGCAGTGCTACATCAAATTTGCATACATCAGCTCCACAAACACATGCTAGCAGTATGTGAGAAAGCTTCACTGGATACGTATCACTTTTCAGGGGAGCCTCTGACGCAAGCAGGTTGAGAAAAATACCCTAAGAAGCAGCGAAGAGGGTTTCGAACACGAGTTTTCGGGATTGTACTGCATACTTTGGTGTATTCAACTACTGGAATACTGGAAAAGAGGACGCGAGCGCAAACTACCGAATGAGCTGGGTTTGCCCGGCTCATTCGGTAGTTTCCGTGCACCATCAGTCAGCTCTTTTCGCGAAAATCAATTGTCTTTTATTCAGCGCACAACGACTCGTGAGCAGCCACCCACTGCTAGTTATCTTTCACTCTTCCGAAATGCAATTTGCAGCACAATGCGGACCGCACATCACGTGATGCCGAGCCTGCCTGCCCATCTGCCATGCCCGCCTGACAGCTTGCTTATTCAGCGACGACGGCGGAACGAGAGAGGCAGGCGAAATTGTGGAATTACCGTCACCGCGGGAGGGAATCAGCACACAAGAGAGAAAGCGAGCAGACACAGTCGCGTGACGACGGCTGTGGGCGGACAATGCGCCTTGGCGGCAGAATGCCTCATGAGCAAATGGTCTTTGCTGGCGGCCAAGACAAAAGAACAGACAGGCGAGAAAAGAAGAATGAATGCGAGAAGAGACAATGACAGAATGAGCAAATCACATCACACACCTGAATGGACTCGAAGAGATCGAAGCCCGACTGAGCCAAGCTGCTGCCACCACCGCTTTTAACACTGGTCGTAGAATCGTCACCGCTCCACGACCAGGTCGCCGATGGCGCCTGCTGCTGCTGAACCATCTGGCACACCTCCATGTCGAGATCATCGGAAATAAGAGAAGTGGCCTCCTCAGCTACGCGGCGCTCCTCTTGCTGCGGAGGTGCAACCGTCGCAGTGACCGGGATGGTAGCCGCGGCACTAGTTGACGACGCGACCGACGTTGCACCAAATGGCCAACGACGCTCGTCGACGTCCATACGTTCGCCGCAGCTCTCACCCATAAGGTTGCAGTACAACTCCTCGTCGTCCAACAGATCCAGATCGCGCTGCAGATATAGGATCATTTAGCAAGAATGAAGGATAACTCTGTACAGCCCTCGAAACTGCCATTGCCCACCTGGAGCTGCTTGACCGTGTTGTAGACGAGCAGATGCTTCCGCAGAGGCATGTTGTTAGACGCACGCATCTTGAGCAAGCTAGCGTCGAGCAACTGTCGACGCTGCTGACGCTCAATCTCGCGCTCGGCCGAAGACCGCGACGACGAACTGAACGAATACAAGTAATATGTATAAGCAACTGCAAGCAGAATGACCAGATACTATGCTACAGGCGATTTGTAAGTATGTTTTTTTGTGAATATAGATATGTGAATATAGTTTTGAAGAATCAATCTCCCATCTAGCTGTATATCACAACCCCTCCAAATGAGTCTGACGACGCCGCGCATCGCCTCAATTACGGTACCAACCTCGATTTGATGGAGCTTATAGACTCCGCCGACGAAGAGAGCGGAGAGTATAGTCGCTCCATCGGAGGCGAGTCGGCCAAGTCATCGTCCGTGGGGTATGGAGACCTGAGATCATAATTTTTGTAAAATCATACATTACACCCTTGCTAAAATAATCAGCTAAGCTTTCTCTAAACTACTGCTCTGCACGTTTAACCAACTCACTGCGCCATTGGCGTCCTCAACAACGGCATGGGGACGAGAGGTAGCTAAACAAATGCGGCTGGGGGCTGTTCGGCCAACTATTTAAAGGGTCACCCTGCAAGCACGTGATTCACGTGCGTGTAAGGAGGGAGGGGAATGGCAAAGCCCATTCGCGCGGTGATCACTGATGTCGCTTTCGAAGCGGAAAGTGACGATAAGTAAACGACGGATAGAGTCCACAGATAAGTAACGGGAAAGTAAACTACGATAGTCAATCCTGATGAGCCCGTTCAATGCTCTGCTGACTAGAGAGACGCTGCAGGAGGCCCGTGTAAACATGGTCAAATAGAGAGGAGTGAGAGAGGATTTGCGCACGATAAAGAGGATGACCCGCGCTGTGTTTACTAGGACATCCTTCGCGAACTTTCTGCGACTTTATTGCGTAAGTCTCTAGAGAGTACACATACGAATTTCGAATGGGCTATACAAGAGAGGCGGCTTTTCAAGATTTTAGAAGGTCGAATGAAAGAGAGAGGAAGCTTGGTCCAGCGTCTACATCCTCATCTCAAAGCAATGACAGGCCATTAAAGAAAGCCCTACTAAATCCCCGCAGTGCCTCAGTGAGTAGTAAATCGAACACAAACCTGAGAGAAATCGGTTGCGATGTTACAAATCGCGATGGCGGTGGCGTACTCGTCGGCAACTCGTATCGACAATCGTCATCGTCGTTAGGGTATAGAATAGAGGAATGGGCACGTGAGTTAAAGGATGCACATAACACCATGATGTCGACCCGAATTGGTTAAATACTCTGAAATGGTACAATAAATACTGGATGGCCTACATGACCGCACGGAAGACTAGCAACCAGTGGAAAACCGAAATACGACCAAAGGACATGTTTACACTGAGATCGGGAAGTGGAAAAGGAGACAATCGGACGACAGATAAGATAACGGATAAAAAAAAACGAGTAAAGGTCAACGGACAGTCAAAGCACCGATGCGAAGGAAGCAGAGACGCACAAACAAAACGAACAGAAGTGGGTCTACGAATTGAAGACTTCTAGAAACCACTGACAACCCTATCCAGGTGAAAACTGCCAGTGGAAAACCTCCTGCTTATGTAGATGTTTCAGGAACTGAATAATGAATATACGAGCTTATAAAAAAGTGAGCAAATGAAAGTATGCGAAAAGAGATAATAAAGGGATGAAAAACGAACAAAGGGAAGAAAAATGGAAAAGCTAACAAGGAACGATTCACAGACAGACACACCAGCGCGAGAAAATAAATGATGCATTGGGGACGCAATTCGTTGAAGTAAAGGAACGAAGAAAAGTAACGAAAAAACGAAAGTGATCAATCAACTTTGAGCGAACCAACTTTCTAAAAATGAACAGAAACTTCTGGCAGAAACGAGAGATGGCCTAGCGATGTTCTGGGAATCGGGCAACCGCTAAGCACCAGTGCACGCAAAATACACCCGACCCGACCGTGGGAGAAGTCGTCGATGCCTAAGAATAAGCCCCGACGGGGAGTGGCCCCGCCTCGTGTAGAAAGGGGGTGTGGGGAGTGTGCCAGAGAAACAGAAGGAACCAGTCGGCCCTCCAATATCGATTGATTTGCTGGCAATCGACAGCAGCCATCTATTTGTCGACGATGGCCCCTCTGCACAATCGAATCTACCAACAGTAGTCGTGGAAGAACCGCTAAAAGTTTTTTAGTCCTACCTAACTGTAGAACTACGACAAGAAAGTAGCTTTGAATACTATATTTTCTTAGAATAAATATCCCTTATAACCACAGACATTAATTCAAAACACAGTTTTTGATCAATTACGGAGAAGATCACCTATTAAGAGCTTTTCACACTTTTTGGTTCTCTAAAGATAGTGGTACGGAAAACTCCTACAATCAACCTCCGGAACCTGTTGATATTATTTTGGCCCAGAAGGGTGCGAATAAGTGAACGCATGGCTGGTCATGAATGAAATGAATGTGATGCGGAGGCGAGAGAACTGGTGAAGCGCACCACTGCGCCATAAATGTGAAATGTGCGCTGTAGCGTGACAATTTCACGAATGTGACTGCATTGGGTGGGAGATCACCCACGGTCCTGCTGCAGGGAATCGCCGTAGGCGGGTGCCAACCAGGCTTAGCAGTGAAGGCCGTGGGCCAATCAACTTTGTTGTGCGAACCGACATTGGGTGGTAGATCGTCTGGGCTATCACAGGCATTGCCTGTGGTGATTCAGAAGGACGGAGGCGAAAACGACGACGCTGAGACCTTCCTCGGAATGCATCGTCTGAATCTTCGCATCCTCAACGTCGTCCGTCAACAACGCCAATCCTCGTCGATGCATGGTGGCGCTCGCTGGCGCAGCAGCCCGGTCGACTGCTGCGAATGCGCCCATCGAGCGGGCGGGGCTTCGCCGCGAGGACGGGCGCCTCCGTCACGGGCCGCCCCCTCACGTCACGTCATCTCATCATTGACGTAAACACCGCACACTACTCGTCTCAGCACATCTGAAGGGTAGCGTACAACGTGCAGACTTCTAAAGTACAGGTCCCATGATGTGAGAACAGCAGGTCCCGTCCAATTGTAAAGAAAACACTGATACCAGCAATATCACTTCAAAGTACGGCGTACGACTTCCCCCAATCTCCCACACATCTGAAAGAAACAAGTGGTTTTCTAACGTCGAAGGAAGGGAGGGGGGCAATCAAACGGTGACAGAGACGAGTCGTTACACGAATGTTTTACAACAGCACTATCTTAACAAGACCATAACAGCACAACTACAGTGAATCGTTGATGTATCAATCACGTGAAGGAAGGTACATTAGCATTTAGCATACAAGTTGCCTCCCCCCGACTTGTATAGCACCAGGTAGTACACATGACGGGTGCAGGATGATAATCACATCAGAAGTGCATTCAGAAGGTTCCAGAAACGTTTCGACTCTAATCAGCCTATGTCGAGAGAATTGAGGAAAATGAAGTTTCTGCGGAAGCGAGAACGCCTGGAAAGAGGGATTCCACATGGAAGAGAGCCAGGAACCACAAATTTCAGAGTTAATATGGGTCAACAAGGGTAACCGGGATTGTTGATGCCCAAATAGAGCTACGCTGAATTTTGAGACAGACACGATTTTCGAAGAAAGGTTGCGCTCGAAATGACCGAAGAATCACAACGGTTCCCTCTTTCCAAATGAAACTCTACCATTATTCCTCCTGTGATGACGCTATTTGATCAAATCAAATACATCACTCTTTGTCTTCATTAGGCCCATTAGTACGACACATACAAACGGCATGGAGTTCGGAGGGGAGGGGCGCTCACGATTCTTCCCTTCCATTTTCCCAACTACCGTAACGCTTCCCTATTGAAATTCCAACTTTTTAGGTGGCGCATTTTGAATAAACGTGTGGTATTATATGATAAAGCTGAAACGAGCGTGGAAATTTAATGAAAACCATAGAAGTAACGTGTCCCCTATACACTGAAGAGAACTTTAGTTGGACTGCAAACGACTCAAGTGGACATTTCTGAATATGTGATTCTCCCCATAAACAGGAAGATTCGTAACATGCGACCAGGAGGAGAAGTCCATTTCCCTCCCAGAACTCGTTTCATTTACGGATTTAGCACAAAGCGAATGCATTTGTGTAATAGCCAAGCTTCATTTACTCTAATTGCTCTAAATTGCTCAATCCAGGTCCAGAAATGCACCTAAAAGAAACCGTGGAAAGTGCCCACAAATCCGGCCCACACAAGTGCATTGATTTGCTTGACAACCGTCGAAAAGTACGACCAGCAAGAAAATACGTTCGGACATCTTTGAGTAGAATACGGTTCCAAGAGAATCCATCCGAGGCGATCACTTGCTTGTTTACACAAATATTAGCACTGAAAGCTAAAAAAAAGCTAGATTTTCTCACGTAAGCTCTCATCAGTACCACAACAATAAGAAAAGGATGAATTAGGTCAAATCCTGTCACTGATTCGTTGATCGCTTAGAAGCGGGTACTTCAAGGTAGCTGAAAACTCCTAGTGAAACAGACAAGAATAAATAAATCCGCTATCCAACCCTGAATACTTTCTCTCGAAATTATCTTCATTGTCAAACTAAAAAAACATCCACGAATACGGTGTTCGGTATTGTTTACAGCTATTGCAAAATCACTTTCATAAGATTTCACAAGACTCCATTAGCTCACTAAATAGAACCGGAACTATACTCAGAAAATAGGCAAATATGAGATCTTTCCCTGTTAAAAAAAACGGAAAGACGAGACCTATCGGTTGGGCGCGATTGATGACTGAAAGAGGACATTTCGAGGGATTATTGATTCACCTGATTCACCTATGAGTACACGTTTTGAGAGGGGAGAAAGCCTGGTGTGGGCGGCACTTCCGAGTGCTTTCGACTGTTCTTCTACCATTTCCTTTTGTACGGAATGATTATGTGACAGAAATGATGATATAGGGTGCACCTTTCTATATTTATTTTGGAGACTTCCCCATAGCACTCTATGCTTGCACAACACAGCTGATGGGTAATGACGTGATGACTCGAGGCTTGACAGGCACTTTCTAGCAAACTCAATTTACAGAGTCGAGCAGACTCAATACGAATCTTGCAAGAGTACCAAGAACAGAGAAAAAAGTTTTGACCAATTTCATGTGAAGACGGACATGCACATGTTCTGGGAAAGAAGCCTATCACATTAATTACGCCAACGGGCGTCATAAGGCGACGCCCATGATCATAAAAAGCCCATCCAGTACGTAATCTCTGAACAAGATACCTCCCAGGGACAAAATCCTGTAAGCCTAAGCAGATATGAAATAGCCGGACAAAGTCTAATGGATTCTCCCCGCTGAACAGATATTCTCTAAACATTCTCGCGAGGTCCCCGCGAGGAAAAGGGGTACGCACTTTGAAACAGTTCATTAAAAGCACAAAAATATGTAACGATTCACCGTTGGGTCTAAAATACACCACACAGAATGGAATGATTGAATCTGTATGAATGAAGCTCACGGTAGAGGATGCGATAACTAACCCCAAAGGCAATTCGAACGAAGAAAAACTGGGAAAGAGTGAGATTCCAACTTCTTACAAATTTCTTTGTGTTCAGTTTCAAGTCAAGCTTGATTCAGACTTCCAAGTCCCAAACCTTAGCTAGCGCCCTACCGTATCTCGCTGTGAACATCCGATCCATAGAAACCAGCTGCGTCAATGAAATCGCAAAAAGGATTCTTCTATGACACAAGGAAAAAATGGTTAAAAACGACAAGTGACAAGCAGGACAGTAGCAGGGGAGGCCATTTGGACGTTATTTTTCAATTTGCCCACTTTACGATAGCAATTTGATTTTACACATGAATGAGTTCGAGATAAGTGGCTACTTCGCTCGCACAATTTCACCAAGAGGCCAGATGGAGATACTTCAGGAAACAGCTGTTGATACACAAAAACCTCCCTGAACATGATTTCCCCAAGGATTTCGCAGATTCGCAAAAGCCTTGGTATTCGAACTGAAAATCAGCAGCAGATTGTATGAATTGGCAAACTGAGACAACGACTAGGATCGAGCTCTTTCCCAAATGCTCCGCAATTCAGGGAAGAGGAAGTTACGGTAGCCTTAAACCGTATCCCAGTCAGAAATGGTCTTACAGCTAGTACGGGGAAGGTCTCAAGCATGTTGGAAGTGATAGACCTGCAGTTTATAGAGTAGTTCCTCGGATATGTGATACTGCGACAACCATTCTTTGTAGTTCCTCCCACACCTCTAACATATTCTATAATTGAAAACAAACAAGCCATTTCTAGCCAATGCACACAAGCGCAGGGATTGCGTATGGGGGTAATCGATAAAATCGATGAGGCTAACGTAATTATGGGGTTGACGACGGCGAGAGGAGGGATGAACGAAAGTCATCTTGTTCGTCCGACATAAATACGATACCATCTTATCTGACATGAGAACGAGAGTGGAGAGAGCATAGGCGATGAGAGTCGCAGAGAACGAGAGGACGCGGCGCAAGTAACTCGTCGACGGTTGGATCAAACGACTATGGGCGGCTCCATCTATCATCGCCAGCACGGCGATGATCCTTCCACCCATGCGTCTGGCGGGGGCGGGGCTTATATTGTACTAGAGATAGCGAGGTTGAGGCGATACCTTTCTACCAAGGACATTCTACTCTTCTCGCACACAGAACACTGTGGCAATAAATATCCTCTCTGCTCTTATTCTATCACACCACTGAACCACCCCCAATATTTTGGTACATCGGCCAAAATTATTCAAACTTTTCTAGTGTCTAAGCGTAAAAACTTGGGCTCTTGAGAAGTAATAGCTCGTAAAAAGAGCTCATAAGACGGTGATTAATAAACCGCATCTCGATTTAATCGATTCCCTCCTGAATTCAAAGGAGAAGAAAGGAAGAGCTTCCGTATTCATTACCTGAAGCCACCTTTTTCGCAAAAAAAGCGAGTTTCCTCCAGACAGGAGAAGAAAGGAAGTGCTTCCGTATTCATTACCAGAAGCCACCTTTTTCGCATACTACAGCGAAACTACGTTAGTAAAAAACTAACTGACTTCGTAAAAGAAATCGAAGAGTTACTACCTTTGAAAAAAAACAAGGTAATAAAAAATAATCAATAAAGATGGCTCTGCATTTCTATAAGAGACCAATCGTATCAAGCGCAACGACGCTAAAGAATTTAGTTAACAGATACAAAGAGTATACTGTCAGCATAGAATACTCAACGGCAGACGAGGAGAATTATGATAAATGTCGCTCCGCTATAGCACTGTTAGAAAGCGGAATTCGACAAATCAGAGAAGGAAGAGAGCATCTCCAGAAATTGTACAATGAGATAAGGGATGAATATAAGAACTGCAAGAACAAGTCAGAGAAAAAAGACTTAATAGCCGAAATTGAGCAAATTGAAGAAGAGTCTCAGCTGCATAAAGCTACAGCCGACTCGAGCGAGCTAATATTCATGCTCACAGCGCGCCTTGATGAATCAAGGTCCGTTCAGAACAGAATTGGCATTAAATTAGGGTACATAACCCAGAAAAACTGTATGAATGAGCCAAACGAGACGGAATTCCGAAACGGTCATGAACAGTACTGTGAGCAAACTAGCAACTGTAACGAAATTGATGGTAATTCAGATGAAACTGATCACGATCAAAGACTGACAGATCAAAATCATCGTAGTGGGCCACTGAGGCGTTCCATAAAGCCTCCGCAAGCCTCGTTACCCAAATTTTTTGGCAAGTCAGAGGAATTTCCTGAGTATTGGGCCATTTTTGAGACGCTAGTACATAAAAATGAGGAACTAGATGTCGTGGAAAAAATCATACTCCTAAGAGAAAGTCTCAGAGGGAGAGCCAAGGCAGCCATTCAAGGAATACAGCCCTTGCCACAAAACTATGGGTGGATTATTAAGACTCTGAAAGAAACTTATTGCGACTATTCTGCAAATAGGTCGCAGATTGTTCAAAAGCTCGTGAACATGAAAGAGGCAAGTAATTTTGCCGATAGTTGCCTATTCACTTTTGAACAAATCCAGGTCTTAATAAACCAAATGGTGTCAGCTGGCTATGATGTCCGAAATACCTGCGACCCAATGTGGTCGGAAACTATTCTCACAAAGTTTCCTCAGGATATTATTAAACCTGTGTTGATATTAGGTAAGGCGCAATGCAATCAACCAATTGAGGACCTCATGGGTCACCTCAAGAAAGAGATTGCCGCCAAGGCTTACGTCGAAAACAGACTCGGCAATAAAGTCAACAATAAGGTCACCACTCCAAAGGATAAGTATATCAGTCCGCGACACAATTACAATGAAGGATGTCTATTTTGCCATAAGGACGGCCATCTGTCGATGACATGCCGGTCAACTCAAGATAAGGCAACCCGAAGGAAAATTCTCAAAGAGCAAAATAGATGCTGGAAATGTTGTTCCTCGAACCATAACAGCTTTGATTGCCAGAAACCGGACTGCGCACAATGCGGACAAAAACACCATGTCTCTGTATGTTACAAAGATAACGCAAATACTAGTAGAGAAAATACTGGGTATCAAAACAGACCATGGAACCCTTCCCAGCAAAGAAACAATCAAAATGGGCAAAACCATCAGAGACCATATAACCAAAGGACCGCTGGAAATCGCAATGAAAACAGAAGATTTGTTGCGAACAACACTCAAACATGTTCTGAAAATAAGCAATCCAATGATACTGGAACCTCACAGCTGATTTTAATGACAGCTGAGGGTAATATATGGAATCACAGAAAAGGTGAATACCAAAAAATTCTGTTCTTCTTTGATTCGGGAGCACAAAGAACAGTAATCCAAGAATCTCTAGCCACAAGTCTAGGGCTACCAAGACAGACAACAGAAGTATGTACTATGTCCGGAATTGGTGGCCATATCGAAAAATTTGAAAGCCACACTGTGAACGTCAAGATCGGAACAGCTTTCGGAGAGGAAATGGAGCTTACTTTCCAAACAAAACCAATTATAACTAATGGATTTCCCAGTGTGAATTTGACACCATGCGACATTACATTCTTGAAGGCAAATAAAATATGTCTAGCAAACACAAAACTTCGCGGAGAACACCAGACCCCGCATGTCCTCGTAGGACTAGACTATTTCCATGAGTTGGTTACCAGTCCAACTTACGGTACGAAAACACCTACAGGCTTACACATATCGAATACCATTTTCGGGCCTACCATATACGGTAAAGGAATTATTCCCTCAGAGATCGCAGAAAACCGCGTATGTTACGGACTAACTGCAGTACTCGAGCCCACCGAGAAGGAAATTCTCCAGAAAATGTTCGAATTGGAAGGGCTCGGAATCACTAGCGAAGAGTATATGTCAGACGAGAAAGTCTATAAATACCTCGAGCAGTATTCCAAGACAATATCTGTCGACGAGGGTTTTGTAACCGCACCGTTCCCACTAAAACAGAACATTGCGGAGCTGGAAGACAACTACTCCATAGCAATAAGAAGACTGGAATCACTTCAAAACTCTCTATTGCAAAACCCTCAGCAAAGTATGTGGTACTGCAAAATACTTCAGAATTACCATCAAGATGGAATGATAGAGACCTTTTCCTGTCCAGAGGAAGATGCTGTGGGGACGTATTACATGCCCCACTCCGGTGTGTGGAAACCGACAAAAAAGACACCGCTGCGAATTGTATTCGACGCATCTTCCAAAAGAAAAGGAAAACTCTCTTTGAATGATGTAATCCACAAAGGAGAAGCATTTGTCAATAAAATCCACGACATTTTGCTGGCATCCAGAACCAGCAAAATTATTCTCATATGCGACATAGAAGCGGCATTCACGCAGATCCGCTTAGTAAACTCACACAAAGACTTATGTCGGTTCTTATGGTTGAAAGACGTAAAGTTACCCCCTACAAGGGATAACCTCGTCCATTACAGATTTAAAAGACTTCCATTTGGAGTGACTGCATCTCCAAGTGTTTTGAACATGGTTCTTTCTGCATTTCTAAGCAGCCAAAACACTAAACTAGCCAGTGAAATTGCTAGAAACCTATACGTTGATAATATACTCCTGCAGGCCGAGTCAATAGAAGAAGCCTTACAAAAATACGAAGAGTCCAAGCGACTATTCGCTCAGATTGGCATGAACCTCAGAGAATACATTTCAAACTCGAATGAAGTCAATCGGCGGATTCCAAAAGAGGACAGATTACAATCCAACTGCATCAAAATACTCGGCGTCGAATACAAAGTGGAAGACGACGCATTTGAAGTCGCCACAAACTTCAATAAATCGAGCAGTTTGACCAAGAAGGATGTTGTAAGCCAGATAAACTCGGTTTACGACCCCATAGGGATGGCAGGTCCTCTATTAGTTCACTTGAAATCAACTATGAGAGAAATATTTGATTCCAGAGTCGACTGGAAAACAAAACTCGATACTAAAGTGTTGCAAAAATGGAATCACTTGTGTAGTGTCGTTAATGATGCGAGAATATCGTTGCCGCGACACGTTAATCCAGTACAAGGTGCTAAATTGCGCCTGTGGACATTCGCAGATGCGAGCAATGAAGCTATTGCAACCTGTGCCTATGGGCAAGACGTCGCATCAAGGTCAATATCTAGCCTAATTAGTGGAAAAACGCGACTCACGCCCAGAAAATGCCGTCAAACGATTCCAAGGCTAGAACTTGTCGGAATATTAATGGCTATACGTCTTACTAACTCGATCATCTCGAGTTTTCAGAAGTCAAACATCGAAGTTGACACAATATCACTCGTAACAGACAGCGAAATCGCATTGTGGTGGTTGAAATCAGCCAAAAAACTGCCGGTATTCGTTACCAATACGAGAGATCGAATTTTGAGACTCAAGGCAACTATAGAAGCAAGAGGAATAAATTTATCCTTCTTCCACGTAATCACTTCCCACAATACGGCGGATGCGGGCACAAGAGGCTTAACTGCCGAAAATATCAGCAATGATGATTGGGTGCAAGGTCCAAAATGGTTGGAAGCTAACCCTGCCACATGGCCAATCAAATCTATAGAGTACATTTCAGAAATGCCCTCAGAGAACGATGAAACTGATTTGCCAGTATTGGTCAGCAACCTAGCCCAAACTTGTGAAAAAGACTCCAGCGTCATCGACCTTAAGAGATTTTCGAGCTTGGAAAAAGCGCAACGAGTAATATGTATATTAGGCAAAGTACTGTCAAAATGGGCTGCAATAACGAACAGGAAACGTGATCTCAAAATCGAGCTCACGAATATAGTTAGATTCAGTGCTACTCAAGAAATATTGCCGGTTGATCTTGATTTGGCAGAACAAATCATACTATTGCAAGAACAACGACATGAGAATATAAAAGCACTACAAAAAAGATTTCCAGTCAAAAATCTCATTAAAGACGAGAACGGTATAATACGGCATCAATCACGCTTACAAAATGCCGCAGTTCCTCAGGACACCAAATCGCCTATCTACATTCCCACAGAATCAGAACTCGTTCGCCTTATCGTACAACAAGTTCATAGAGAAAACGCTCACTGTGGAAAGGAACACACTCTTTCAATCGCAAGACAAAGATTTTGGATTCCACGCCCTTCAAATGCATTCAAGAAGTTTCTCAAAAACTGCGCAACATGCAGAAGATACCATGGCTTACCACTGGGTGCACCAGGGATGCCAAATCTACCAAAAGACCGAGTCATTGTATCAAAACCCTTCGAAAATACGGGTTGTGATTTTATGGGTCCGTTTACATCGACAACAAATGAAAAAATGTACGTAAGCCTCTATACTTGCCTAACATCACGAGCTGTTCATCTCGAAGTGGTAGAGAACCTATCAACAGGTGCCTTTTTGAACAGCTTTGTACGATTTATATCGAGAAGAGGCGTACCGAAAATCGTGCGCACTGACTGCGGTACGAATTTCAAACACGGCCAGCAAATTATAGACACGATGTTTGAAAATAACGAAGCAACAGGACATTCCTTGATGTCTTACTGCGCTTCGAAAAGAATAAAGTGGATATTTAACCCACCAGCTGCACCTTGGATGGGCGGTGTATGGGAAAGATTAGTGGCCTTGGTTAAAAAGGCACTGAACAAATCTATAGGACGCAAAAAATTAAACTTTGTCGAATTGGCTACAGTGATCACGAGAATCGAAGCCATTCTTAATACGAGACCACTCACTAAACTTAATATGGATGATATAGCGGAAATTCCTCTTCGTCCTATCGATTTTCTTCAGGGAAATCTCAAATTTTCTCTACCAGAAGGAGAAAATCTAACAACTGATAACGATCCTACATATGATCCAGAACTGATTCAGTCCAGAGAGCAAGCACTGGAAGCCATCCGCTTCTCCGAAACCATTGCAAACAAATTTTGGGATTGCTGGAAGTCAGAATACCTAGTATCTCTAAGAGAAATGCAGAAGCAACAGCTGAAGCAACCCAGGCATTTACAAAGATCTTGTCCGGAAATTGGTGAGATAGTTTTGATCGAACAGGACCTAATTCCAAGAGGAAGTTGGCCGTACGGCAAAATCACAGAAATCATCACCTCGTCCGACGGTCTGATTAGATCGGCGAAGATACTGATGCCAAACCAAAACACCATTCATAGACCTCTTAACAAGATTTATCCCTTGGAAATTCGAAGTAAAGGTGAAGAGCCTATTACTAACGAAATCAGGGAAAAGAGCAACTCCGAAGATGCAATTCCAGACGAAAATTGCGAGGAGACAGAGGCTACAAGAATTATGCCACCTCGCAATTCGAAGACGCGGGCCTATGATTTCTTTAGGAGCATGGAATGCAGTGTACAGATCTCTAAAACGGCATTTCCAGCCAGGTCAGCACTACTGTTCCTCACAGTTCTGACCTTAGCTTCCACGTCTCTAGCAAGCAAGAACTCATCCATAATATCATGCGCAAAAGGAATAGTTCATATACCACCAATGAACGGCTGGTTTGAAGTTTGCATCGGCACCGAGTGCCAACCGTTAACCAACACAACCCGTCCAACCAAGTACATCTTACCAATCTTGCCCACCGAGCAGGGAGTTAACGTGCGGCTGCGAACTCTCAAAAATGAGGTAGTACACGAACAATCAAAAATATGTGATAGGCCAAAATTTTGTGACCATCAGTATTTCTTGTCAAAAAGCCTACTGGGAAATCCACATTGTTGGCCAATTGGAGCCATAGCTACATCGGCTATCCTGATTTATTTAATCATTGCCGCCCTAATGGGGACTGCGTGGGCAATAGTCAAGATCAAAAGAAAAACCGAATCGAGCACCCCAAATCTCGACAAGAAGGTGGAGAGCAGTGAACCATCTGCCCCTACTTGCAGCTTTGAATTAGCATCACTACCATGCTCAACACTCATGGTGGTATGCGCAATATTGCTTATGATGTCGCCCACTAATGCGTGCCAACACGGATTTATGCGACACTCCGCTGAACAAGTATGCGATGAACTAAATCACTGCCACCTTGAATACAGCAGGGAGCTGCTATTTAACAAGCTACAATCCGAGCTCTGCATAGAAATAGTGCACTCGAATAAGACGATAGGAATAGCAAAAATTACTAAGAAAACGGTGAATTTCAAGTGCACCAAGAATATCGAATTCTTCACAAGGCCTACAAAATTGCAAATCTATCAGGTGAAAAGATGCGTCCTAGCGGGATCATGCACCGCTGAGAAATGCGAAACTATAAGCCCAAATGAAACTATTTCGGAACTCAAACGGGTAGCGAAGTATCCTGGATATTCCGGGTGCTTGAACAGCTGTGGCGGAATACTGTGCGGATGTGGTCTATCACTACCAGCCTGCTGGTTTTACAGAATAGTTCACAAACCCATATCTCAGCGAGTCTTTGAAATTATTCAATGCCCGCACTGGACTCCCACCATCACGCTCGAGATTGAAATTACTCTATCAAATCACACACAGAAAACCGTGCATTCGCTCACACCATACGTTACTGAAAAACTGAACAATTTCAACTTCACAGTACTATCGGTCCAAAAACCGTCGCATTACATTGCAAACAAACGATTTGCATTGAATAGTAATGCATCTTATATCTTACCACCCGATTTCCAAATCCCAGTTGCATGCAGTAGCCACGTCCAAGCGCAAAACGATTTTTCGACGTGCACCAATCTAATACGGTGCAATTGCGGAAATTCGGTGCATAACTGTCAATGTCCAGATGACAGTATTCGCAAATTACATGGTAACACGCAGCACACGTTACCCCTCAAAACACCGTACGCGGAGATATTTGTAAATGACCAGGATATCTTTGCCTCTACCTATGAGGAAGAAATTGTCTTAAGAATCGAGTCCACACTACTCCAAGAGTCCACAGAGTTAGTAGTTAACCAAGAATGCGGGTTCAAGATTACTGAATTAACAGGATGCTATGACTGCGAACATGGAGCGCATTTCACAGCTATTTGCAAGTCGCCATCAAACGCTACAGTTACAGTAACATGTGAATCACAACAATTTTCAGTTAAATGTGGCCCATCAAATGAGAGCAATGTGATATTCTTAAATTTCGAACATCCTATTGTTCATGAACAATGTAATGCTCACTGCTCAGAAAGCCCAACCAAGTTTCTGCTGACCGGAACGCTGTTCTACCATATAGCAGAGGGGCAACACTCCATTTTTGACAAGAAAACACATGGAGTTTCTATAAAACATCAATGGTTCACTGATGTTTCCTTGCCAAATATTGACCCGCTACTTGAAACTATCAAAAGCCACTATAAATTAGTAGTGGGAGCTCTCATCTCAACAACTTTGCTCACTGTGCTCACTTATTTGATGGGTCCCATAATAGTACTAAGTGTGATGAAGTTCATCTACTTAAGCTTGCAAAAAATAGTCGATATCGGGTACGGAATACTTCGCTACATGCTAAAGCTGGTTCCCAATCAACGAAAATCTACGAATGCGATAAGTGAAATTGCAATTGAAAGCATACAAAAATGAGACAAAAGCAAAGCAGAAAGGGCGGCACAACCTCAATCAAATGATCCATCAATTTCCCCTTTCCTATCGGGGCACCTAAGTCGTGCTTTCCTTTCAAAATTAAGACCACTCACCATTACCAGGGGAGCGGCCCCATAAAAATCGGCGGCTGTGGCGGTCGTCGGCTGGCAGTCCATATCCAGTCCAACCGGTCGATGATTCAGGCGACCAAAAGTAGCAAAATATTATAAGCGGCAAGAGGGCATTTCGAAGCTCCTTATCTCACGCGGGTTTGCAGATATGTGTTAACGCAACCATTTGATCAATAGCACACCAAGTCCTCGACGTGATCTACCACGTTGACTACAACTTCTAACGTGATCTACCACGTTATCTACAAATTCTACGATTCTACCCTCATCTTCAACTTCATCGCCGCCGACATCTTCAACTTCATCGCCGATACCTCCACGCCGACTTCCTGCACGCCGCCTTCCTCAACGATCCTGCCCCTCTTTCCGTCGCCATGCTGCCTTTCTCCTTCAACAACTGTCCGACAACCGCCGCCAACGACAGCTCCACCGATCGACAAAGAAGAAACAGTGATATGTATCATAGTCATGTTAACATCATATTTCATATTCGTTTTGTAACCTCGCCGCCCGGCCGGAGTATCATCGCCAGCACGGCGATGATCCTTCCACCCATGCGTCTGGCGGGGGCGGGGCTTATATTGTACTAGAGATAGCGAGGTTGAGGCGATACCTTTCTACCAAGGACATTCTACTCTTCTCGCACACAGAACACTGTGGCAATAAATATCCTCTCTGCTCTTATTCTATCACACCACTGAACCACCCCCAATACCATCTATGGATCATATCCTTGATACAGCAACACGTAAAAAGTATCATTACTACGGGTCATTACGTCCGGTTTTATGGTGAATCGTAAAAACGACCTCGCCGATGGCGAACGCTACAGGTGACTCAGAAAACAATCCGTCTGCCTGCCTTACTGGCGCAAATGGTTCACAAAGACTTCCAAACATGGATTCTCTGATGCTCATTAAAAGTATAACAAACAAAATTGGATTTCATTGGCCATCACCACACAGCTTTTCTCAGTACCCAATGCCTCCCGTTTTCTTCGGAATTCCTGATAAACAAACGAATTGAGTCGATTTATCTTGATTTACAAAACAATTGCTTCCTCATCATCAAGACGTTGCTACCTTTACAACGAGGTGAGACAGGTAGCAGAAATTGATAGTTATTGGGGGACATCCTTCTTTTGATCCATTGAGAAATTTCAGAAAAAAAAATCAGACGTGCTATGTCGGCTGGCCTTGATGCAATCTGAGCAATCGCGATCTGGTGCCTCCGCCACTGCGTTTCCACGTCCTAAGCTGGTTCCTTTTACGATTTTCATCCAAAATTTAGATGGCTCGTGCGAAGACAGACAGGTGGGGAATTCAAGGGCGATGTACATTGCTCTGCACTCTGAAGGGCGTCGTTAAGGCAATGCCTGGCTAGGCCACACAATCTGATTCAATTCACTCGACTGATCAATCAAAATTATTCATTTGAATGAGACCACACAAAAAAATTCTCTCGAATTATCGTTTATAACCTTTAGACGTCGTTTACAGAGAAAACCAGGTTCTTGCCACTTTTGCTAACGTCTTCTCCGCGGCACTTCTTTGCCGTAATCAAAGTGAGTTCACTATCACGGAAACTGCCACCGTGTCACATTCTCGTTAAGAAAGGACGACAGATACAGGCAGAGACTCGTTCTCAGCTAGGAATACAGTAACCCTTGCAATGTGGTAGCATGGCGATGAACATTGCTCATACACAAGGTGAGTGACAGCCTCGGAAAGCTCACTATAAGCGATCTTGCAACTGTTTTTCAGCACCACACCACAAGTCATAACAGAATCTTCTCCTGATCTCCGAAAATCTCGCGCTACTTTTGAAAATCACTAAAAATAGCGAATCTCATGTGGCATGGGAACAATGAGGGCACGACGTGACTCGTCAGATGACGATCGTTAGTTGCGCGCATGAATAATGACAGGTGAGGTCGTACTTCAAAGATCACTCGAATCAAAGGGGTTAAAATCACGACCGTCACGCGACGATTTTACAGATGAGCGAGACGAGATTAGCAAAGACGCGTGGTCCACGTGATAGCGTAGTAATAACGCAGCACTGATAGCCAACCAGGCGCTTTGCTCAAATGGCAATCAGACATCGGGGCTATCTGCTCAGCATTGCGTCTTTGCGACGACGGCATCATCTTTTTTTAAACAAAACACTCATTCTGCTTTGCAGTGTCTTCTAAAAAGAAACCACCACAACGGTATTTCCTAGCAAAGCAGAGCTGTCCAGTTTTCAAAGTTCTGAAATTTTAAAATGCTTGTTTAGCTAATTAAATTGTAGGCCCCAGTGCTATCTTAGCCCTATCTTTTGAACTCTGCGGCAAATTTTTGTATGAAAGAGATTACACCTTCGGTAAATTTCCACAACATGCCTTCGGAAACTTCAAAAGAGTATTCTCAATGGTAATGTGTCCATTCCAATCTACTTACACAGATAGGATAAAACAACAAAACCGAAAATTTTCACAACTACCTTTGATATTCTATCTTTGCAACCCTATCAACGGTCCCCTTCAGCCTTCGCATTGCCTCCAAGTTCGTCTATTTTCACTTTAAATGTACATTAACTACCAAAAAGCTGAAGTAATACCTTTCACCTTGACTTCGGTGAAATTATTCCAGAGCGTGCTCTTCAAACAAACAGCTCGGAACTGAATGATGCCCATATAAAAATATTGTGTTCAGTGTCACGAATAAAAACTTGCCTTCCCTGCCCCGATAGCTACTGAAAAATCAGTCATATTATTCAACGGCGCATTAGAGGCATCAAAGAACGATCAAGTTCCAGAATTTTTAGCGATGCAAGTGAAGATGTAAAAACACACGTATGCACGTATGAAGCAGTTTGCACTTTAGATTTCATAGAAAGCACGCATGCAGAAAAAAATTCTACGTCCGTTGAAGCACAAGTGCTCTATGATTACTACAATTCACAGTCTTTTATCCACAAAAAAAAGAAGTACTACGAATCGCTGGGGCTTCAATTTAGTGCATCTGGCATCTGCATATTGCAGAAACCCACCCTTTGTCATCGAAACTAACGCAATGCGAGAAATGCGTCGCCAAAGAATCATTAAAAATTTCACTTCCAAGATACGGGAGGTTGCATTTTAGAGAAACTGCTTCTTACATATCAATGAATGAAAGATTACTCGATTATCGTCAAGCAAAGATCATCGATCATGGGACGGATCGCTTTAGATCCCTTCAACGTTGGGCGAGAAACCGGAAAGGGAGAGTACACTCTGCGTCTTTCGCCTGTCTACCCACGCCAATCGATTCCCATGCGGCCCCGTTCAGTTCGTAGGCACGGGAAAGCACTGCATAGTTTTGACACATCAAACGACAGGGAACATACCATTCTGTTGTGAGAGGAACTGGCCACGTTGGACCAAAGCCCTCCGTTTGTCAAGCAATAGGGGCACACGGATTTTGACCTAGGCCTGCTACCCTATGACAGCTTGTGGCCTTTGCCCTGTGACATAAATTATTCAGAGAATTTGCTTATGTAAATCTTATCCTCCTTGCAAGCTGTTCCGTCATATTGATGAATGGGTGATGCTACCGTACATAATACTTGAAAAAAAAGTGAATTATTCCCAAAGTGAGAGAAACTGAACTAGGGCCTTCCATACTTCGGAGAAAATCCAATTTATCGAAGTCAACTGTCACACCCAATTTCTCACTTCAGTATTCGCACAATCTCTGCTGCTTGGCAATATATTTCCAGAGAAAACTGCTATAGAGACAAGTTTAAGGGACGGGCCATGGTCACCGCGTGATCTGGAGGCCCTACTGACCTGTGTCCCAGTCGTCACCTACGATAGGACACTTATGAAGAGAAACTACCGAAAATATCATTTTTTAAAGGGATTAGATCCTTCTTTGAAAATCACTTTCCATTTATTTGCAACCCACTTCTCCTTGAGAAATTGCCTCGCCTTGGCAAATACTATCCCCATACGGGGAATACGACCACCTTTTGAGGATTTTTCGATCAATGCTTGACGTTGTACTGAATAGCAATTTGCGTTCCTCTCGTGTGTCACTCTTATGTCCGGTACGCAGTTGCATGGCAAAAAATCCTCACAAAATTTATCTTGTTCAAATCAATTTTACACTTTTCACAGTTACAAATTCAATTGCGAAAAAAAAAACTAGCGCGACGTTACCCTACCTAACTATAAGGCTAATTCTCTAAACACTTCTTGCAAAGAGTCAGCCCCATGATTTCTCCATTTCTTGGATGATTTCTGATTTCTACGATATCTAGGGTGATCTCCGTCCGTTCAACCGTCAATTAGAAACTCATCGTACATTGAGCGCGCCATTTGATAAGAGCCTTGAGCGGAGGATGGATGTAATGCTGGATTCTATCATTAAACTACTAGCAAAGGGGAGTGCATGTTAATCATACATCTCTACTGATAATCAGGACTATCTGTCAGTTAGCGTGATACAGTAGAACAATTAGGTAAGTAGTTTGAAAAATAACTTTATAATTCTCTATTCTGTCAACTGCAAGCCGAGTATCGAGTTACCGCCGACGAAAATTCTCGTCGATTTTGTGAGTTGCTCGAGTGTTTCTGATATTACTACGGATTTATGAGAATGTTCGGAGAACCCCTGGAAATGTTCCCCTCACAGTTCCAACATCTTTCTTCGAGACATTCCTTGTCAGAGTCACATCGGTGTCGAAACCTTCCACTTCCTACGAAATAGTAAGAGCAGCACTGATTCTACACTTCGAGTAACCACTATCATAGATTATGCGCTTTGTAGTAAGCAACAGAACAGTAAAAGACAAGAGATAGCCAAGTGCGATCAGCACTGTCGATTTTTGAGCTTTTGGAGCCAGCGATATGGAGTAAGATGAATGCATTACCAACGGGAGAAATGAATTGCAGGGTCTTGATTCATTTACCTTACATTTTCCTTAATATTTTCTCATCATAGGCATCCGAGCAGGAATGTTACAGTATTCTCATCCAGTCAGGTGAGTACAATGCACTATTCTTGCATGTAACCATTAATACAGTAAAACTCTACGCCATATTACTATGTTTAGGATGTTTACCACAACTGAGACAATCTTCGGTATCAAGCCGCTTGTCTGCTTGAATATTTTTGAATCCAGTGGGAACTGACAAAAGATTAAATACTCGAGGTTGCATCCTCACCTCTCGTACCATTCTTGGAATTGTTGAAATAAGATGTTCAGAGTTTAATACTTGTAAAAAGACTATTTCGAAGACTTCCATTCAGTTCCCACGTGCAGTCTTTTTATTTCGTTTCACAAAGCATGAATCTGAGCGATGTATTCCAGGCCTCGATGATGGGTCTACAGTACTTGACCCTTACAGTAGGAAAAGTGATCGTAATCACGGTCGATGCACGTTTTTCGATGACTTTCGGACGAGTGGCGTCAGCAGTTTGAGAGTGGCGGCCGACGCTTTTTCGCCACGGGCCTCCGCGCCGTATAAAACGACCATCGTGACACGAGATCGACGACGTCGCTGTCGTGTCCGTGACCTTTCGCCAGGTGGTTCTCGATTGTTCGTCGCGGACGTTCGAGCTGCGCCTATGACCATTAACGCGATACGATCGAATCTGCTCCGAGCCAAACTCATCGCGTTTTTCGTGGCCATTGTATAGCAGCATCAGACACGTCACCTACAAATTTCCCAAGGGCCACCCACGTGGTACAGAGGCGCAGTGACTTGGCACTCCATGGGCGGTGGCGATGCTGTCGGTGCCATCTTGTTCCTGACTCGAATACGGTGCTTTTCTTTAAACATCACTCAGTGAATGCACTTTTGCCTATACATAGATCGGTTTTTTCGGGTAACACGGAGAGCCTCAGGATTGACAGATTCCATCATTACGAAAGAGGATGTTGGCAAGGGACTTTGCTAAAGCAATTAGCAGTACGTCTGAGACATCCAGATCTGAATTCGTAAGGCTGAAATATAAATAATCGTGTTGAGTATTTCCAAACACAAACATCCGTACGTAATCCGACATGCATACATAATATCAGTCGTAACGTGAATTGGGCACGAAACGTGACGTTAAGCGAACGCCACGAGTTTTTGGCGATCTGCTTACCAATCGCCTCCCTGCGGCCGTGTGGCTATTTTCGGTACCACAACTGATGCTTCCGTATCATTTGATGTTGATTGAATGAGTCACATGAGGTTTCTAGTCACTTCAATGGCATGAAGCCGGATACGAAATGGCGAGCTCGAAAATGACTTTCGCAGAATTCTAGGTGACCAATAAAGTTTTTCGATGATGAAGAAGTTCGTTTTCTTCAAGTCAATGGGCACTTCATTTGAAACAAACATTAAGCACGGTGTTAGTATTATTTCAACAAAGCCGGATTAGTGCTTCCCTCGAAGGATCAGCTGGTAGGATCTAAAAGAGCCCATATTATCGCCAGTTAGTGGAAGTTTTGTTGACAAACCAGAAATATCTTGAAAAATAACGACGAGAGCTCAGATACTCGAAGTCGATGGATTCAGAATTTCAGTGGAACCAGTTCATTTTACAGCGAAATACGTTGTTTCCTCACAGCTCCAGAGCTGCAACACCGTTGGCGAAATTCTCGAAACACAAGGACCTGGAGAGCGGTATACGACAAGTGAAAGTATCTTCTTCCAAGTAACACATAGGAGTGGAGTTCAAAAAGTTCTGGCCACATCAAAATCAGAGAAAGAAAAGACAAATGAAAGAGACGCAGAAAACAAACAACTCCTTTCAAGGAAGCTCCGACAGCCAAGCAGTTATCGATAGCAGGGACTTTTACATTGTTCAAAAGCAGGTGAAGGTAGACAGAGGTAATTATTGTCAAAATAAAATCGAAAACCGAAACCACAAGGATCACCTGTGAAAATGAAGTTCAGGGGAGGGACTCGGAACGAAAGGAAATCTCTTCAGACTAAATGTAACGGAATTTGAAGATAGAAAGGGAAGAAATTATTCAAATTTGTGACACCTTCACCTCAACACTATTCCGAAAATCAATGACCACAGCGAAAAGTTGAGCCAACAACGAAACTTCGAAAATTGTCTTCGAATCTATACCTTTCAACACAAAAAAAAACAGCTGTTCTTCTAGATAAGTACACTCTCGTACATAGCCCCTCTAGTATTTCGGCCATGACTGAGAACACTCTTGAAGCCGCGGGACCATTGTCTTGATTGACATGGTAATTGGAACCGAGGACCAATGAAGCGAACCCTGCTGACCTCGACCTAATCCTTTATGGACCATCTGGCCTAGCCCACAGACTTCCACGCTCACACGCAAGGGACCATTACCACGAAATATTTCATGCATGGCATGGACCAGTTTCCATGACTACGTCAGTGAAACACAGCCTTTCATTTCCCATTTCCTTTTTTGCATCCTAACGGTCTTCCAACCAAGCTTCCTTTCTGAGTTTTCTATTGGCAATCACCTTCACATAGAAATTTTCAACTGGCTTTTTGGAATCTCTTCCGTAACCGACGAGTATTGCAATATAAAAGCTTCAAGAATCGTTTGATGACATACTTTGCGAACGCTCAGTACAGTATCCATGCCATCTGGTCCGGTATAATGATGAGCTGAAGCTCCTGACTGAGATCCATTTGTAAAGCGCAGGCCGTCACTTGCCACAGCGTAAAGCCGCCGTCAGAATTCTGTAGTACGAGCGGTGGATTTTGGGCATCAGCGCTCAGTTCACTGCGTCCCAGTCGTCCGTAACATCGAAGTTGTCCCTCACTGTCTGAATTCATATTCAAGTGATGCATGGAATGCTAAATACGTGAAGTTATGGATTTTGAAGCGATTTTGCGACGTCGCACTTTCGCGCTACTACGAGCTTGAGGTTGTGCAATGCCCAACTTCGCGTGCGGAGCCGCGAAACCGCAAAAACGCAAAATCGCAAAGTCATACGGCGGCTTATCCTCCACTCATCAAAAACCAAAAACTGAACGTTATCGCCAATAAAAACGTACTGTAGCTCTAAACAGATAATGCCTCGTGAAGCCCATAAAACTTGAGATTTAGGGCAGCCATAAAACGTTCGCTAACAGCCTCAGCACACATGTGGGTCAATTAGGCGAAAAGTGTGTGATCTTCACACACGGCTTTATGGCCGACAAGAAATTCGCCCCATCTGGTTCACCTTTTCCTAGAAAACCATTCAAGATGGGGCTTCTTCTTCTTCTTCAATTTGTCAATCTTCGCAGTTCGAATGAAATCTTACGAAGCTGAATTTCATTCACCACCGCAAACATTCGAATTAAGATTTGAGTATTTCACATAACGGCGTAGTCCTTTACAAAAGAATTCCGTTCGCTTGCATTAAGAGCGAGTCATAGAAGACATGAGGATAAAATTTAGGAATAATTGAAAATACTTCAACACAAGTAGCAGAATAATCAATTCACAAGAGCAAGGACAAGTGTCGCCGCTTCTATAAATAAAATTTGTGGACTAAATTCCCGATCAATGTGCACGCATGCAAACCAAGTACTCAACGGTTGAGACTGGCCGGTAACCTACTCTTTTGGAAGAGTGAAAGCACCAGGCAGTATATCAGCTGACCACCGCTTATCACTGAATTGATCAAATCCCACAATACCGCCATGATTCTGAGTGAAAGTAGCTATGCATCCTCTAGATGATTGTTTTACCTTTTTCCAATAATTTCTAGTTACCGGAACAAAACAATTGGCCCACCAAAGTAGCCAAATATTTCGACGGACAACTTTTGCGCTCACATCAGTACCTTTCGAAATACCTTAACCTGACATGTTCAATACAAGGACGTGTAGACTATGAAATCGGTTAAATTACCTATCAATCACAGCAGGTATCCTCCGGCTCAATTACAATTTCCGTTAACGACATTTCACACCTCACAAAAAAAAGCTTCCACTTTTTCTTAGAACTATTAGTGATGTATTGCACTGCACGTTCGAGTGAGACACCCACATGGCAAGTTAGAGAAAATCAAGATGGATGACGACCTCTCAGAAACTGACCACTTATCACCACTGCGTCAAGTGTTACACACTAGAGAGCCTCAGTTACGTAGCCGAATCCGCAAATGTTTCGGTCTGTTGCTGACATCACGGCTCAATTGTGGGCCAGAAAAAGTGCTCACGTTGGGTAGAGGCTTGGACCCAGCTCCTACATTAACCCAGGAAAAATAACGTTTATTACTGTTATGTACTTGTTTCGGCCGTTTGTTATTAAAGAAAATAGTCCGCTAGTATCCTCCATCTCATGAGATTACCTAGGCGCTAGGAAAAGATGGATGGGGCATTTTAAGCGAATACATCTACAATTCTCTACAATCAAAACTAGCCAACAAAAGCGTTGGCACAATGCGAAGAGATGACTGTGAACTTGGGATTCGCATTTCTGAGTCAAGAAGGAAGGGATAGCAGCTCTGGGGGTGGATGAAACTCACCTGCTCCCCTACCTGGATCCCACACAGCGCCACCTATGACATCTTTCCTTGCCAAAACGATCTTGGACTTTGCATATGATAGGCTGTTTATCATGTCATTATATTCATGATAAGGACTTATGCGATTAGAAGCGATGCGAATTTATTCTATCAAGGTCCCAGACTATGTGGGAATTAATACTGAACGTCGAAATCTCCTTATACAGAAGGCACACTCCAACTTCATTATTCGATCGGAACTTACATCCGTGCCAAAATCACACGCTAAACAATTGAGGACACTTTTGAGTCTGTAACGCCTGCCTCAAAAAACAGTGTAGCAATCACATTACAGAGAAGTAAATTCAGGCATGAGGTATACTAGCATACGAATGCAACTACTGAATCAACTGATGAAATTATTTTCACGCTTTCGGTGGTGAAAGAAGTGTTTTCATTGTTCCTCGTCGTCTATCACATCACTGCGTAAATGCAAGCTACAAAGGAAGTCTCACAATTACAGCGGCTTCAAAACTCTCAAAACACAAATATGATTACTAATTGAGCAGTCGGTAAAGGACCAGGAGAGATCAATGTAGCATTTTCAGACTCTGCGTTATACGAAACCAAAAACTGCTAAGGCTCTAAAGCGATTCTTTACAGTATCTACTAAATTGGGAGCAAGATCTGATGATGATACACTAAAGAACAACACCGCTTTTTCGAAATGACTCCCAAAACATCATTTTTTGAAGGTTACCAACAGCCAAGCAATGTGAGGTCCTACGCAGAAAACGATTTGGGCACGATTTCGTCAGCGTTTGAGTGTTTCTCGCGTTTTCGCTTACGCGAAGCTCATATTTTTGTGTACTTCTCGTTATTGTGTTCTGTTCTTTGAGTTCATTGATCTGTTGTCGTTTTAGTGAGGTTCCGCTACAGATAATGCGCTCTAACTCACAAAAATTCATATTTGTGCGAGATGGAACTATGTTGATCGCGAGTGATCAACATTACCTTTCGAAAGTTTTTTTTTGAAAACCGGCAGGAGGCTGCCCTTTATGCATGTTTGGCGCCGCTAACAGGAGCAGGCTCGTCAACGGACTGTGGCAGTCAGGGCCCTGGAATGTGACAAGAAAGACGGCCGCTTCCGACGATCTTATTGATAAATCCAGACATTCGCGCAGCGCGTGTCGTGCGCAGCCCCTCTAGCTTACTGCCAGCAGTGGTCGTAGTCCAGCGCGCGCGCTTCCAATGCCTTTGTTTGAATTGCTATGAAACAAGCCGCTGCCATTGACACTTTTCACTGGCTGTTACATTCATTATTGTGTCGAATTTGGTTTGGGGTGAGGAAAGAGAAAGAAGATGCGAAGTGGAGGAATCGTTCCTCACGTCGGAAATCCCTTCTTGCAATTAGGAAGTGTTCCATCCATCTCGAAGCTCCTTTCTACTCCCTTATAATATAATAAGTTGAAACTCACGTCCAACCACAGTAGAACTTGTATTTTTCGTGTAAAGGGAAAAGGGTGTGATTCCAACCTGAGACTTTAATGTATAGCCACGATTAATGGAGACAGGGTTCCTCTTCTAGCTAAGGCTTAGGCAAAAGCCTAGGCAAAAATAGCGCCACAGCCGAGCGCTCCTTCACCCCAACTACATCAGCACCAATGTCTGTCGTATATGAATGTCAAATAACACCGCTCGAAACATTGGCGTTTCTCAACTCTGAGAAGATACAGCGCGCTAGGGCTCCAAAGAGGGTGCGCGCGCGATACGCGCCGCGCGAATGTCTGGATTTATCCTTGCGATCGCTTCCGACTCCGCTATTTCGCGATTCTGTAAATTTGCGGCGTTAAGACTCCGCACGCAAAGTTGCGACAGTGGAAAGGTTCGGGCTAAAGAGTGGGGAGGGGGAGACTTTGGCTGGAATTCATGGAGTCTACTAAATCTCATGCGTTCCATGCCGTGCATTTGCATACTGTTGGCACATACCGTAACCTTACGCCTAGTTATAACCGTTCGGAGCACAATAGGGGGTGTTGTATTCGCTTAACATGTGAAGTTCACCGTTCTATAATGCTCATGTAGTTAAGGGGCCACTAAAATACCACGTATAGCGCTATTTTTGCCTAGGCTTTTGGCAAGCCTTGTTTGAGGAGACTCCTGTCCACTCCTGGGTAAGTTTTAGGTGGAAACAGTTTATTGTACAAACAAATGTAAACAGATGATTTTAGGATGGTCAGGTGAGGAACGATAGCGTGAAAATGAGTGCCTCCAACAGCATCAATTTAATATTTCTCTGCATTTGTCGTCTACACCAGAACAGGGTTTTTTTGCATGCATGACTCCAGCAGATTCGATCGGTGCCCATCCATCACTGCAGTCTACCCCTTACTTTGACTTCAGCGAAGAAGCACACTGTATCGCACTTCCCCAACTCTACTTTTATTGGAAACTGTGGATCTACATTTCACGAAAGTCACACAGTTTCATGACAATTTCAACATGACGCTTCGGGACATGACGGTGTTCCAGAAACTGTGGATTTTAAATCACACTTGTCTCAATCTTGCTCGTTCACCGCTGGAACGACTTTACTTCGAAATCAGGTGAGCAGTAGTAGGAACGGGGTGGGGGGAGGGGATCCACTGCGCGGTCGGCGTTGCTTTTGCCTTTGCCCAAGCCTATGTGGGAAAATGAACCTCTACCTCCGTTCTCTAAGGTCCCCAAAAAATAAACGTTAGGGTGTGCAAACTGATGCTTGTAGGATAGCATAGTAAAAGAAACAATGCAAAACCCGCTCCGATTAATTAGCTCATATATTCCTACGTAGCACCTCTATCACGAATCTATTCAGCCCTTTACAAAGTTTACTCCAGGAAAAAAGTTCGCCTTTATAGTTGCGGGCCATGTAGGTGACGAGAAGTCACTTACTTTTTGTTGTTTCGCAGCATAAACCCTAAAAGTGTAAACCCGAGGCGGTGCTAAGGTAGTTCGGGGGGGCCACTGGGGTGACGGTTGGGACACACGAATCTAGGCCGTGACCCTGTGACAGCCTGTGGCCTTTGCCCTTTGACATGAATAATTCAAACAATTTGACTATACAACGGAACAGACTTGCAAGGAGGACACGATTTACATGAACAAAATGGTCTGAATTATTTAAGGCTTAGGTCAAAGGCCACAGGCTGTTACAGGGTCACGGCCTAGATTCGTGTGTCCCAACCTACACCCGGGGCCACTGCAGTAGTGTCTCTGCGTCTCTAACGCATGGCTAGAGCGCAGAGAAGCCATAGCGTTAGCGGAATCGGGTTCGAATTCTGCATAGAAACGATTTTGTAAAGCAAATTCGTGCTTTTCTTTTCATCCTATGTTAGCCTAAGCCTTGGGGAAGAAGATTCCCTTCTCTTAGGCTTAGGCGAATACGCGTAAGTGGTTGCTTAGTCTAGTTGTAGCTAATTTTTCGTAATATATCAATGGAAGAATAATTCAATCATTTTCTCAGTTAGTTAGCTGTATCTAGGCTTAAAATAACCTTGAGAGTGCCTATAAGCAGAAATTGGGCGCGACTCTTGCCTTTGTCCAGTGGCCCCCCCCCCCCCCCCCCCCAACTACCTTAGCACCCCCGAGGCGCCGTTGCAACCTCGAATAGCGCGAAAAACTACTCTGCCTTGCAGACTTCAGCAGCGGAAGGTAGGAGAGGACATATAATATGCGCGAACATAGAACAGTGTTGTGCAGTGGCAAGGTGAAATCTCTTGCGCTCTAAGGTGATAGTGATAGTAGTAACTAGGCGTAAGGTTACGTACCTGCCAACAGTACGCAAATGCATGGTACCCGGATGCCTGAGATTTAATGGGCGCCGAGATCATATCCCTTCTTCCCACATGAAAATGTATCTGCAAAGGCATACGTCTAATCTGTTTCAAATTAGGGAGAGGAAGGAGGTCCGACGTCGGCGAAATACCATGCGTCTTCCGCATTTTAATGAAACGCCATGTCGCAAAATAGCGAAGTCTAACGGCGGCCGTTGAAGGCCCTTTTCGTTGACGATTCGCGTTATGTGCATTGTAAAGATCCGTGGGCGCGAAAGGGATCAAGGCAGTCATTTTGAACATTGATAGCGCTTCAAACATGATGGTTCGTTTCACTGCTGCTAGGCGATTTGTGCAAATTTGATTAAACGTCGGGCTCTACACAGTGCTGTTAGAACGTTTTTAGTACTTTGGGAATCAACCAAGCAGTTTTTATGATTGGTAACTTTTGTCAGCTCTTTGTATTTGGACAATACAGTTGCTTTTTATTGTTGAAAAGGCATTGCTACATCTACGTTGCCAGCTATTCTTTTGGGGCTGATTATGATGTATGACAGAGCACCACACAGTTATGCAAAGGTAGGGCTTTGAATGTTTCCTCATGAAAAGGAAAGGATTACTAACGGGTTTCCATTCTCAAATGTCCATTGTGCCCCTTGAACGTGAGCGAATGGAGATCGTTTAGATGAAAATAGTGGAAATGCTTGAATGTTTTGTTCGCTTATAAAATTTCCGCTTTTTGTCTCATTTTATGAAAACGCGTTTTCGAATGCATAAGTAGTATCAGATGCGAAATCATGATCAGGGGGTGACAAGGATTTCCAGTATGGGTTACAGACAACTAGGGGACCGTCGTCCAAGGAGGATAACTTGAAAACACGAATATAGTTGATTTTGGTCGAATGTGGGATAATCGTTTGATATGAAGGCCGAGGTGGCGTAATAACAGTGAAAGAAGGGAGTGGAATGGTCATAATCCGAGAAATATAACCTCTCGGGGTCAATAAAAGTGGATGGGGGGAGTGCAAAATTTTAACTGACGTCAAGCTCCTTTCTCCATCCCGTAGGCATAGACTGAAGCAGAGGAGACATATGCTTTGGGAGATGGTTACTACAAGGAGGCTGAGTTAAGGGCAAAAACGTCGGTGTCGGACGGGACTCGCACCCACACTTCATGCTTGCTGGACGTATGGGTTAACCGATTACGCTACCGACCCCCTTCCCCTTTAACTCAGCTTCTGAATGGTATTCTTACCATAGCTTATCAGAAGAATATACCATTCAGAAGCTTAGTTAAAGTGGAAGGGGTGTCGGTAGTGTAATGGATTAGCACATATGCCCGGAAAGCATGAGCGGGTTCGGGTCCCGTCCGTCACCGAAGCTTTTGCCCATAACTCAGCATCCTAGCAGTAAATAGGAAGATTGTTGTTATTTCTAGCGGGTGTGCTCATGTGGTCCTCGATTTGCTTTTTGTTATTTTTGTATTCTACATGTACATTGCTATGGCTACGCCTTCATTATCGTTTGTTTGGCATTTCTCTTCCTGTTCTGACAAGGAAGTTTGTTGTATGGGAATCAAAATATAATAACTAGTCGAAGGGGAAGGGGTTGAAATGGACGGAACATAGGATATTATAAGGATTTGAGTATGTTGGTGTTTTAGGGAAGCTTCGTGTTGGAAATATTTTGGGGTATTCCTTGGATCTTCTTCAAAGTATGAGGGAGCAGGGTGGTAGAAAAAGGCAATTCGGTCATCTTTCGCGTTGAGATAATCGAAGGTTCATGTAGTAATAAAGGATGATGTACTGACGTATAGCAAGTTATGTGGTAAACATAAATTTAATCCATGTAATGATGGTCATACATTATTTGTTAAAACCTTGAAAACAGGTCGACGATCTTCATACGCGATTCAGTTATGGAATGGCGATCGCAGTAAGAGGACATGATGGATGAGAAAATACAATAGTCATTCGCGAGAAAAATTATTACCACCGGTGTTATGCGAAGTGTTGAAACCTTGAAAGAGGGGGAACCGTACTCGTTTTGGAGAAGTTTCCACGGAACTTTTTGTTCTCTATTCGTCATATGCTAGCCGAACCAGAGTTTATTTTGGTTTTTTGACAGGCTGCTGTAAAGAGCGTGCAACTAGCCGAAATCAAACCTGTACCGGTTTTTTACAGTATGTGTAGTAAAATAACAAGGAGCACTCCTGAATATACCATTGTCGGCAAGACGGTTAGGGAGGGATAATGGTTCTTACTAATAAATCGAACATGCAATGAGCGGTGTTGATTACTCTGACTTTGGAAAAGCTGTTTTCCGAAGTTTCTCTACACACTGTGTAAATAACACGTCGCGGAACGAAACAATTTTGAAAGGTTTCTTACGTTTCTTCGGATCATCGCTGGTCATTGCTCATTTGAGAGTGACTGTTGGTGCTTCTTGAAAACACTTTTGAACAACGATTGAATTATTGTCCACCTGTGCGCTACTGCATTTTATGTAAAGCTCACATCACTTGTTGACTCTTAGGCTTCGTCAGACTTCGTGATTTTACGGTGTCGCGGCTCCACACATGAAGTTACGGCAATGCGAAATCTCGAGGTAGCGGGATCACTTGCGGAAATGCGACACCACAAAGTAGCAAAACCGCGAAGTTGTCGGCCGCCTTGGTCAGATTTCAACTTCGCGATTCTGCTGTATTGGGTTTGTGCGATGGTGCGTCGTGGCATGCGAAGTTGCGATGCCACGAAATCGCGAAGTGTAAAGGCGGCCTTAGTGTCTTGATTGATTCTCTTTGGCGTAGTTTCGTGCGGATCTTTATTCTTGTTACTTTTAAACAAATTTCTCGTATCTGCGGCATTTATAGCGTGAACATATTTAGGGCAATGACGGAAGTGTTCGCATTGGAGATTTCATCAAACGTATCCGAATTCCCGTACGAGAAGAAATACCCATCATCGCTCACCCTGGGCGAACTCAAGGCATGGCCGTCACAATTATTTAGGGCTTAATGTAGGAAATTGATCGATTTACTAGTGCAGTGTCAATCGGTTGTTGAATATTTGGTTCAGAAAAAGCTGGAACTGGTTGTTGGAGCCACCTCCGAGAATATTCACATCGAACTTCATGATGCTGAAGGCAAATTCGTGTCATCACTCACGGATGCAGCGAAAAGCCTGAAAGAGCTAGGTGTGAAGGATGGTTAGTGCTACATATTCGTAGATATTTTCTGCGAAGTATTATTTAGATAAATGAATAGTTAAGAATCCATAGCTCCGAATAATAGCTTGAAAGTCTTTTTCGATGTATCTGTAGCCAAGTTGTAGTGTTGCTTTACAGGAGGGAATGTGGCTCGTGGTACCGGATTTTATTCCCTTATAACGTTCATCGTTTTTGGATTAGCGTAGAGCTAGCTATACTATACATAATGTACGGCGTGATCTAAGTTGAGATTGACTTCATTCCAATGAGTTAAAAAACAATAAGGCACAAATCTATGTTCTACCCAACCCGGTAATGTTTGCTGCTGCAGAGGACCATTTTGTGTTTATCTATCCTTTCTGAAGTATAGAATTTAAGGTTTGCTGTTAAGGAATGCGTCTTCATGCTGTCGATGTCTCAGGCCAAAATGCGGAATTACAAGATGACAGCATGGTTGAAAAGTACACGATAAGCGATGATCAGTATGACAAACGTGAAGGTAGGTGGTGTTGCTGTTATACTCTAAAACAAACTGTCTGATTTTAGTTCCTTGAATTTTTTTAAATTCTTTCACCAAGAAGTGTTAAGAGGAGGCCGTTTGCTGTATAGTGGAGTCCTTGATGTAAATGTACACTTATTTCGAAACCTTTTTGAGATGAGTTTCGTATGCCACATCCAGCTGACCTATCTTCATATTGACGGAGGTTTCCAAGAAGGAGAATAGGATGAAGTCCACATTTAGCCTGATAGAGATCATGAGATCCCTGGAGTGTATTAAGATGGGCTGCTCACTTTGAATGTCAGCTCTATCTTGACAAGTTTCATGTTCGTTAGCCTTTCAGACAGTGTACGAGCTTGGAAGAAGAAATTGCTTGCTGAGAATGCTGCTGGTCACCAACAGCTGACGCCTGAGCGTGGTGATGTCAATGAAGAAATAGCGAAGAAGATAAAGGTGTGCTCAGCAGAGCTTGTTCAAGAAATTCCGATCAGTTTTTTTCTTTGTGATGCCTTTTGTAGCTGAAAAAAAGCAAACTAACCCAGGTTTGGTAGGGCAATATGCCTCATTCTGGTGCTGTAATACGCTGTTGAGTCACTAAGTCATTGCATAATTGTCCCCTAAAGCATGAAGTCGCTGTGATTGCTCAGGGATTTCGTATTAGGTGCTTAGTGTATGTGGAGGCTGTCATCGGAGTGAGTTATACGATCGATTTTAAAGTCTCACGGTCAATAACTGTGAAATGGGATTCAGTTGTAAGATGTGATAACTTCAAAACAAAATTTACAATCTTTCGGGATTCCCGTGAAGCTTCGTAAGAGCCTACTGGTGCCGTAACAAATAAACGCATCTCTTCCTGTTGCAAACCCTCTTCTGCTGCAAATCTGGGATATATTTGCGAGCGTTAATTCGTTATATTTGCAATTTGAGTCTTCGTTATAAGTCTTGTTTATCATATTGTATTTCTACAGAAGCTCTGCATGGGAAAGAGGCTCTTTGCACCCTCATCTTATTTCCCATGAAGATGTTCCGTTTGAATACAATTTTGAATGACAGTCGATACTCGTCTGATTTAGCAGCCATTTCGCTGGCGTATTCGCATTCTGAACAGCCCCGTCCAGTTAAAAAAAGCAAAAACTTCACATTGCGTCATTCGTGATTTTTTTGAATGCCAGCACGTTAAGTGCTTTTCGGATGACATTCCATGTCACTTTTTCTGAAAGGAACTGCAGAACTATGGGGAATGGATTTGTGATACAGCGCGAATGGGTTTCATTGGTGAATACACTTAATGAACGAAATTAATGTGTTTGAAGGTTGGCGATCGTTGTGAAGTACGAGTACGTGGTGCGGTGCCTCGTCGTGGAGTAGTGGCATTCGTTGGAGAAACAAAGTTCAAAGAAGGGCCTTGGGTGGGCGTCACGTACGACGAACCAGTAGGCAAAAATGATGGGATTGTCGCCGGTGTCAGGTAAAATACTGTTCTTTTCCTTTGCAAGGTTACTCTAGTGTCCTAGTGTGTAACAATGTTTGCTATAAAGGAGTGCTTTCAAATGAAAGCGCAACGGGAAACAGGAGCAGGTATGCCTTTGTGTTAGGAAAGAGCTTGTGGGAAATATGGTCATGGTGGTGGTGGTGTTCCGAAGGTTCATGATTTCATGTGAGAAGAGTTGAGTCATCCACAATCAGGGAAAAAAAAGAAAAGGATATAGTAGAGGAGGATATAACTGATTGTAGTACAAATCTTATTTTCGCTAGACTGCGATAGAGCGGCCGAACCTTTCATCAGATTGTGGCTCAAGTGGTTTTCTTTCACTTTCCCAACCTTTTCTTATAGCCACAGTCAATAGCAATATCACGCATTAGTAGTAGTAGCCGATTGTATTGTGACCTCGATTTATTCTACCATTCATAATAAAAAGCGCTCGACTTGAAGGCTTGATAAAGGGATCACTGGCCGATCGTAGATTAACTGTGAACTATGTCTCAATGTTGAGGTGCTCAGCATGGCAGCAGCAGGGGAAAACAGGGTGAACTGCAAAATTCTCGGGAACTAAGCAAAACACGGAATCAAACTGCAAAGTACTCCGGAAATACGCAGTCTCCTCACTCGTTCCCTTTCGCCCCCTCTTCATCACTAACAGCCAAGGGGTAGGGTGGTGATGGGGCAAGCTAGCCAGTCAAAAATGTTGGCCTGAACTCGCGGCAACTCGTCCAAGGGAGGCGAAGCAGTTTATTACCATTTTCGTCCCAGACCATCTCCTGTAAACTCAAATATCCACCTGCAGAGAACCTTGTTCTCATTTTCTCTTTACTCTAAACAGTAGCTTTTAAAGTCGTTAGCGTGTAAGTGCCTCAAGGTCTCGATGCAGACTCCCACTATAAACGAAGAACAGTGCAGTATTGTTTTGAGAGTGGCAACTGGAAAATTGTGGCAGAGCTGATAGCTTAAAATACATATCTAGGAAGAAAATATACTTTTTTTCTCAAGTTCTCCCCATTGTGATTGAATACCTTCATTTGTTGCGTTTATTGTTTGATGATTCATGATTGCTTTCTCAGATACTTTCAATGCGGTGATAAGCATGGCGGTTTTGTACGACCCGTAGACGTTGCTACCGGTGATTTTCCACCGTTTCCAATCGTCGGCGACATGGATGAGATCTGAGGAGCGATCAGCTCATCCGAGAAGCTTTGCGAACAATTTTTCTCTTATTTTGTGATTTCTCATTTGCTTAATTGTTTTTCGATCTGGCTTGCATGTTGTGATTTTTTTAATTCGCTTGCTTTTTTACCTCTTGATGCCACTGTCCGAATTTCATGCATGCAGTGATTTATTGGTAAAAGCAAGTAAAATATAAAACGCTTTCGAAACGGCGAGATGCACCAAGCAGAACGTTGGTTTTAAGCCAGCTATACATTGAGTAGAGTAGTTTTAGCGAATACATTGATCAGAAAAGGATGGACACGTACTGGAATTAGTTTACAGCTATAATGTACAATACGAATAATGTGATGCCGATCAAATTCATATAATTACAGAGGACACTAGCGAATTTTAACAATCTCGTTCCACTTTGCTATCAACACTGTAAAATATTAGGTATGTGATCTATGAGAAAGGTACTATAACAAATTCGAGAGGTAATCATCACCGATTCGTATCTGTGAAAGAAAGCTAAACGTGTTCTGCGCAACTCGGTGCAGGCAATTTATGTAGAAAAATGACTGGGGTCACCTTGAAGACTATCAACCATTGTAATAGATCAATCGCGACCCAACTGATGATTTTTGCTGGTAAGTGGTACGTAGATAACGTGCTCGATAACTTTTTGTGTGACTTCGCCGTCTTCGTTTTTATCAACTTGTAGAAACACCTGAAGAAGTTGATTTGGTATCGTTCCGATACCACTGTATCAATATTGTGAGAAAGTCTATGTAGGAAAGAAAAGAAATCAGCTCTACTGGATAGCTTTGAACTCACTCTAGTTTCTCATATTTAATCGTTTTCGCTAGTACTAGAGCTAGGTACTACCCTTCCTATATCGAACCAATGAAAATCCCATCCTACTGAGGTGTATCGGTATGAAGTGAAGTGGATGTATCCGATTGAGCGAAGTGAAGTGCGTCCTTTAATCGGGTCAACAGAGATTCCTTTGTTACAGAAGGACACTTGTTCGAGAAAGAAAGTAGCCTGTACATGTATGAGAACCGATGGACGTTATTCTGTGGTAAAAAAAATACCTTGATATGTTTCGTACGAGTTGTTTACCCAAAAGTGCAAAGAATGGTTCTTTTTAGTGGTTTCAAATTTCAAAAGTATTTGAAATGCATCGCGATCCTCCCGATACTCTTCTATATGCTCAGGTCGCTCCCGATATTTTCTGCATGCCAGATCGTCTCATTCCCGAGCCACAGTTCTGCCTTACCCTGGCTCCAGTCCCTCCAAAAGGGTCGTGCATGGGTTAAAGAACCTTCATGGAGGTCTGGATTTAGGGATGGGAAAAAGGGTCGTATTTGCGGAGGTGATTTCTCAATGCATCCTTACAATCCACTGTTTTCCGGTGTTTCAGGCAGTCAGATATTCTCTGAAAAAATTCCGTTGATCAATAATCATACTTTGTACTTGTTCTAATACGATATAGAGGGCGACCTTTTGATATACCAACTACGCCAGTCATGAGAGATCACGTGTGCATTGAGGGGAGGGAGAGCATCGTATTCCCCAATAACTTTCCCAGGCATGTGCTTGTCCTTGCTCCACCCACCATCGCATATGGTTGCAATTGCGCTCTAGACGGTAATTGCTGCGCCAATGTGTTTATCTGCAAAATGATCATCTTCAAAGGGAGACGGTCGCTACGCGCGGCCCCTTGCAGCTAATTTGCCTATTGGGCTCATGGGCCGTAGTCGGCACCCTAACGCCGACCACGCATTTTTGCGACGGATCACTGATGTGTTTATCTGCGAAATAATCATCCTTCAGATGTTCATGGTTGATAATTGCCATACAAAATACTTCGCTAAACAAAAACTACTGACTTTTACAAAACTTTTCCAAACTTCTTCCCACTTTCGGCTTTTTTTCGTCTCCATTACATTTTCAACAATGGGCAACACTGCTTGTTTAATCCGGGGTAGTTGTATTACAATCGTTAGGGAATTGTGGTACGAACTTCCTCTCAGTAAATTGCCGTCTTCTTTAATAAGGTTCTTTATGTGGTAACGAGTTGCCGGACGCAGAAGATGCTTCGTGGTTAGGGTGGCAGCTACGGCTCATGTGCCCCGTTGGAAAGCTACAAGGGGCCGCGCCTAACGACATACACCCCTTTCAAACGCTCTCCTTCCTAAACCATGCTCGATGAGCATTTTCAACCAATTTTTCGTAAACCCATTTTTGTTTACGGTGAATGTTATAAGCTAATGCATGTTTCATCTCTGATGTCCATCATGCTCTATGTTACCGTACTCAAGAAAATGCCATTTTAGATTAGTGGTAATGTAATTTGTTCATGACAATGATTGATGGTGGTGAAGGATGCAGTAAATAAATCGTAAACAGAAAATGGAACACGTTTGCTCATTACCCACTTATTATTTTTTCTTTTGGGGAAGCTATACCTATGAACTCGCACTTGATGAGATATTTGAACAGTGCACAAAACTTTCCGGTTTGGACATTTACTGAGAATCACTGAGCGCGGCTTTATTCCTGTGGAACAGTGGTGGGACAGGACAAAACAGGTAAAGGGAATTCTTAACATGCCTCAGAAATAAAGTCCATTTCGGAACGCCTGACAGGGCGTGGCCTATGGACTTATATGAGAGTGTATCACACTCTCTCACCCCGCCACACACTCTCATTCTCGCCAAGTACTTCACTCTCGCCACTTACCCAAGTCCGTAGGCTGCGCCCTGTCAGGCCCTCCGAAATGGACTATAGTTCATCACGAAAGAGCGCCCTGTTGTAAGCATGCGAAATAGGTTTTGTAAATTATAATTCGCAAAAGGACTACAAGGAAGAAAAGCATATACTTTAAAGAACAAGCAGTACTCTATACAGGTCGTGCTTTTTCATAACTCCGAGTGGTCGCACACGTGCACTACCGCTGATATTCAACGCGCGGGAGAAAGAAATTGTAGAAAAACCTGATGACCTTCCCTCACAGTCCCCTTAAAATGAGTCGCCTTCATACTCCGCGGCACTTACCTCAACGCCGACAGGGCGTGACTGTTTTCATACTCTGCATCTCTGCGGGCATCACCCTTTACGTCAGCGACACAGAGTGATGCAGGCAGAGACACAAAGTACGAAAGAAACAAAGCGAAAGCTTGCACCAATCTTGCCACGGCTTGACACTGCCAAGTTTCTCGCGCGATTGTGTGACTAGATCCAGATTCTAGTCTCGCCACAGATTCACGCCGGCTCTTGCCACGATTATCACACTGTAGTATGATTTGGTCGAGCTTTACCAATAGAGCGGATCGCAACGGTGCCGACGCTGCCGGCGGCAGCCACACGATTGCTGTCGTCGACGCTGGTGCTTCAAAGTATGAAATCAGCCTAAGGCTGCAGTCATAAATCGCCAACGATTCGCTGCGATGCGTGGAACAGGAGACCCTTGGTCCTTGCCATCCATAACAACCTGTACGCGAACCGTGCACACTCCATGATGCGAGTTCGCGAGATTACTTGATAGATACGTAACGAGCCCCTATTCGAATTTTATGCGGAGTACTAATTCATCGTAAAGTGTTGTAGCGGCCTTCTTGGAAAAGCGGGGAAGGTAGATTTTGAATATAAGGCTACTAATGTTGTTGAAGGAATAGCGAGAAGCGACGAAAGTACTATTGCATTACTATCGTCATCTAATACATTCCATCTAGCTCCCCCATTCAATGTCATTTCTTCGGCGGTTCTCATTTTCTTACCACGGCTCTTCCGATGCTATGCGGGTCTTTGCAATAATAACGCATATTTTTGGAGCGAACAGCAAAAAGCCGATAGTAATGCTCATGACCAATCATCGTTATTCCATGTTAAGAGTTTTTAATCTTTCCTCTGTATAATAAGCTCTGCATCATGCTTAAGCGAAGTTCCACTTAAAGTTGGCATTCGCACATGCGTGAAGATATTTTGTTGAAAAGTGATTACGTTCCCGACACTAACCTGATTGCCGTGTTCCTTTCCGACAGGAATTAGCATTCGGCCACCCTTCGCCAGTTGTTCGATGAGCTGGAAACATTGACAATCAGATACATCGAAATCCTCACTTTTACTGGCAAGGCTCAACTGCATTATTCACTGTTTCATATTTAATTTTCAAGCACATAAATTGGGGCCCCTGATGTGAAGAATTAGAGTGGTAAACATAACACTTATTCCTTATCAATATATTTCTGTATGATACTTTTTTTGTGGATTGTTTTCACCTATATTAACAATAGTTTTAAATTAAACAATTTTTGTTTCTTTCACGGGTTTTTCTCATTTCGTTCTTTCTCCAGTGTTGCTCTACTCAGCATCTCGACTTTGAACTCCACAGTTATCCCACAATCAGCCAAAATTAACTCTTCCGGTGTCTTTAAAATACTCCCTCCACAGCATTTACTTTTCTTGTGAATGCTGCGAGAAAAAAACGTCAGTCCGAAAAAAAAACCATGCTAACCCTTCTCCAAGTTCTGTTAAAGCTCAGTCGTATCCTTTTCATCTAACATTCTCTCAAAGAGTGGATGGGAGGTATTGTTTCGGTAACTGGACATTTCAAATGATTATGAAGTAAGGGCATACCGACCCTGTGTGTCTAATACAACTTCAATAATGGACAAAGTAATGTCCTCATTTCTGGAAACCCGTGATGATTTCTCATAGAAAAGACTGCACACAAATAGAGCGCATCAGAAAGTTTTCAACCCTACACATAAGACCAACTGCATGCTGTCGCCACATATGCATGGTGGATTATTGCAATTTAGTTATCCAGCCTCGTACTCCCTCGCGCTAACCCGCTGAGCAGACAGATGAATGGTCATTGTTGCGTGTCTATGTGTGCTTTGCATTAACGCGTAACAAGAGGAGACAACCCGCAGCATACTACAACAAGGGCGTGAACAACTTGAGATCTTCTGCCATTGCTTGATCTGAATATCCTAAAGGTTTTTGGTTCTATAAAGAGCGTGTCGTGAGTACTTTAGGAAACGGAAAAATGGGTTGTAAAAGTAGATGTGTTATAGGCATGCTGCTGAATAATGAGCTATTGTGTGGAGTTGCTCACTGAATAGCCTAGAAAGAGGAGAAATGATAGCCAGGGCACTCCCAGATGTCGAAGAAATTGGCCGCTTCAGTACGACCCCCCTCCCGGTGCCAAATACGACCCCCCCTCCCGGTGCCAAATGCGCCCTCCCCCCACCATTTTTTAGCCTCCACATCACTATAGTAACTGTTGCCGGAATGTATGGTTGCAATGTGTTTTATTGCTATGTATTCTTACTCGAAGCAAGAAGATATTCAATTCATTTTTCTTCTTCCGTATTCGCTGCGAGCTATCCTTCCCTCCTCGGCTGTTTATTGAAAGTTTAGATTCCAACGCTTAGGTTGCGTTCATACCAAATCGAATGAGAGTTTTGGCGCATCGGCGCATCGGCGCATCCGCGATTTGAGAGAATTGGCGTGCCACGTCACCCTTTTGAACGCGGCACGTGCCAACGTGCGGTTGATTTCTTTTCTTCTCTTTTCATTCCTTGATCTTTTTCTGTTATGGCAAATATCCAAAATCGCGGATGCGCCAATACTCTCATTTTTCAATCGATATGTATCCTATCCATCACGCGAATGCGCCAATTCTCTCAAATCGCGGATGCGCGGATGCGCCGATACGCCAATGCGCCGATGCGCCAATACTCTCAATTTTTCGATCGACATGTATGTTATCAACCACGCGAATGCGCCGATTCTCTCAAATCGCGGATGCGCCGATGCGCCAATACTCTCATTTTCTAGATCGATACGTATCTTATGCATGACGCGAATGCGCGGATACGCCAATGCGCCGATGCGCCAATACTCTCATTTTCTGATCGATACGTATCTCATGCATGACGCGAATGCGCCAAATCTCTCATTCAATTTGGTATGAACGCAGCCTTACGCAGACCTGAGGGACGACCCCCCTTCCGTTCGATCAAATACGACCCCTCTCGAGGAATCCTCGACCCCGGTGTATCATGATGATAGTGCATTACTATCAGCATCCATTACATTTCATCCACACTTCCCGATTCTATGTAATTTTTTCAAAGATAAGGAGGTAGCCGAATTGTTTTGAAGTTAGAAACTATGTTGCTTCACCGCATGAACTTCACGATCACTGTTGTTTTTGACATTCTTCTCTTTCTAATCATCCACAAGACACTTCCCTTGGGAAATGTTCATCGCTAACGCAAACTCTATTACCAGTTGATTGCTCTTACAACTGGAACACTGCAGACCTAAGCATGTCCAACAAAACATGTTCGTTCTCTCTTTTTGTCACTTCTTGTAGGCTATATTATGCGCTAACACACTGCACGCGACTTTAGGGTGATCTTTAAGCGGGTAATATGACTTAAAACTAGTGAATTCTTCGTGGCTAATAAACAAGTGTTACTTCATATTTATGAAATATTTCTTTTTTGCTAGAATTCAACGCCACGCTCATGCAGAATCGTAGTGGGGGATACGCGGGCTGCTAATGACTTATTTGCACTCTAATGCACTACAATTATATAATGAATGGTGGAGATGCTAACGAAGACGCGTTCTCCTTCTTGCTACATTTCTTTTACACGCCTCGTTGCACTTCCCCGGAAGATCATTACAAGTTCTTATCATGAAGAAATCTTTTTCGAAAAAATTCTTACGATGCTATGTTTCGACGGAGAGTGACTCACATAGTCTTCAATTTTCTGCTCATATTTTTGCCATGAACTGATCGAGAGTCATTTTTATTTTTATTATTACCTGTTTTTACATTTTTAACTTTTATTACTAATTTTGACATTTTTGGTATTCCTCACCTATCACAAAATCAAAAGTGATTTTAAAATTCTTGTTTAAAGTATCCACGAAGTTTTGATAAATACTTGCTTCATGTCAACTGTGACCCCCTTCTACTGAATTATACTCCTCTATTCTAGTCGTTTCTCAATTAATACCCCAACTAACTCACCGCTGGCGGTATGGTTTCTGCAGCTGCTCCAACATGTATAGCATCATATTTGTGATTATCCTCCAATTCGTATCCTCTTCGTCCATCCCCCTGGAATAAGTGACTTATCATACATCAACAGAGTGCGTCCTTCCCTAGCCCTTTTGTCTGAGGGCATCGTTCAAGAAACTGTTACACTTGCACCATATCCCAACAGTCGTACTTCACAAAAATTTCGAGGAAAAAAATGAACATAATCTATTGTATAACTCTTATACAGGTGGCATTTTGATCCATTTGATTGAAATTGCGAGCTAAAGGGAGTTTCCACTTTCGATGCTATTTACAGGCACCGGGAGGGGGGGGTGGGGTAGAAGGAAAGCGTATTTCAAACACCGTTCTCTGTAAACGAACATTTGAACTCAGAATAGATGTGTGGCCAAGCCTTGAAAAAAGCGCCCCTGAAACAATCTTGTTTTAGCGCACTTCACCGCGAACTGTATGTCTCACCACAAACAGCACGCTGAAAACAGGCCAACGCCACCGTCATTTGGTGTCGCGTAGGGCGAAATTGATTTCATTCATGATGATGTTGAACTTGTGAAATAGCATACAGCAACAAACAAATGAAAGAAGGAAAGGGGAAATTAGCGAAATAGTGAGAGTGATTACAAAAAAAGGAACCCCATGAATTCACACTCGAACGTGTTGGCAAGGCGTCGTGTGTGCACAGTAACGAGCTGCAGCCCACTTAAAACTCACACCGTAAGCCGAAATTGACCCCTCCCGGTGTCTTTCTGTGAGCTTTCCGAAACTCATCTACGGTGACTCGCCACACTACAGTGGTACAAAAGTGTATTGAAAATTGTTTTGAAATTGTATCTCAAAATATGTAAGTTTTTACCTCGAAAAAAAAAGGGTTTCGTTCGAGTTTAAGATAATGGCTCAAACATTGCAATATATTTTATTGCTAAACAAGTACGATGTTAGTGTCCTATCGATGTTGTCTATGGGAGATGGATAGAACGCGAGAATACCTAGTTCAAATGGAATCTGCCACAGTTCAGAGCGGAGAAAACCGCAATTGCTCGGAGAGCGCATAAGAACAGTGAATGTTCTTAACGTTAAAATACTAGAAATATTTACTTATTCAACTAATACATATAATGGGTTATCTGGTTATTTGGAACGATTTTGAGAGAATTAGGAAAAGGTACAGCGACCGGCAGACAAGCAAGGACATACCGACCCTGTATGGATTATACAACTTCAATAATGTACAAAATAATGTCCACATTTCTTAAAGACTCCATTACACAACCTTTACGATTTCACCATCGCTATATACTTTTGTGATTACAAAGGTTAATCCAGAGCGAAACCGATGCATCGGGTCGTAAGGAAAGTTTTGGCCGGTTTTCACAATTACAACTTTGGGAGATCATAACTCAGCTCAAACTGCATTTTCTCACAGAATAGGCACCATTCGATTCGCTACACTTGGCTACATGATGCATACTCACATGTTTCATTTTGATGGATGGCTAACGATTTATATTGCGCAAAACTAAAAAAAAGTCCACTCCAAAACAACATTCCTTCTGAACACACTGCTACTGAAGGAGCTGTCCAGATGTTTGGGAAAGTGGGGTCTAGTTATGCTAGATTCGATGGATATTATGGACGAGTAAGAGCTTCAGCCTGTAAGTGCTTCAATTACTGAGAGATGATTTGTGGAGAATGCGCCGCGCATGACCACTTCGAGGGTCGCGCGGCACCTAATATTTGGGTTTTTTCGAATTAAAGCTGCTTGAGCTGGTCAACCACGTTTGCTCGGGCCAGGCCACTACTTTCTGATATCCCTTGCAAGTATAGACGCTCATCGCTTTCTGCCTTTTAGTCACGACGTTTTGATCAGTTGAAAATTCGAGCAACTCATTCTCATTTCTGCACCTCCGAACCAGAAACAAATTGTTCCATCCAGTGCGTTACCCTCTTCCCCTTGCAGTACTTGCATTTGTGGTTGCCTCTGCTGGGACTGGACTAAACATGAACTCTTGAAGTGAAGTCGTCCAAAAAGTGCCATTTTCGCAGTACTTTAAATTTCCCTAATGATTCGCAAACCTTGTGGCATTCCAGAAAACCACATATACGGAAAGAGCAACCTCTTTATCTAAAGAGCACAATATGTTAGTTAATTCATGGTAACACGCTTCCAGATTGAACTTATCTTGTGAACGCGCAAAACCGGTCAGAACTTTCCAACCTAATAATATCCATTATTACCCCCACCCTCTCCGCCCCCCACTCCCTCCCTTAGTTCACACATTTAGGCGGCTCATTTTGCTGGTCGTGCCGGCTTCCGAAGGTGATTCGGCATGACTATGGGCCCACTATAAGTGTAATTCAGTTTCACATGAATGATATCTTGTTCGTTTCCAACGCGCAATAATCCAATAAGAAATATGATGGGTTTTCGTGATGGGCTGTGTACCCTCCCCTGGGTCCTTCTCAACATACACATCAAACTCCTTGCATCTTTATTTCAGCTCATGTTCATCTCGGAGTTGCGTTACCTTGCGTTATTTGTCTGGTTTGTGGCACTTTAAATCACGAAATGCATAACCATTAAGGACCATATCGATTTTCATTAGAAGGTGCACTACCAAAAAAAAACATCTATATTTTCTCTATTATCAATCTCAATATTATGGGACTGCTGTCTCCTGTATCTTCACTTCACGAAAGGGTCGATCTGTAGCTACGTAAGTTTCTGGTGGTAGTTGCATGTAGCATTATCATTTATAAAAACTACCATAGGGGGACGGAATTCACCGATATGCGTGGTTTTCCCCACTTCCACAAAGATCGAACTTGTAGCAGGTCTCCGTATTTACTACAATTTCGAATTTCCTAATCGGCCTAATAATATCTAATGAAGGCAGGGGTAGTAGTGTCAGGATCGAATATTAAAAGACTACCGAATGAAAGTCCAGGCCCTAATTTGTACGAAGAAGAAAAACAGAATGAAACGGCAGAAGACCGAGAAATAAGGCTCCCTTCCCACCGTTGGCTTCCGAAAGAAGCAGGCTCTATTAGCGAAAGGGGCGATCGCTGTTAAAGCATGTGGCAGCTGTTGAAAAAAATGGCTCTCACAGAGCATGGAAAACTTCTTTTCATGGATATTACTCACATTACCCCTACCACTGTCTTTCTGTAAACGTTTGATCATGTTTTATAGCCACTCAAAGTGAAGGTTCTCTCGACATCCCTACGCACGCTGACGTGATACGCAGCTTTTTGAGGTTGCCGTACTCCCTTATTGCCATATCTTGCGTAGAATTTACCTAACATCCTTTCTATTTTCGTGATAACTGGGAAGGATAAGAGCTTCCCTTCTTACTTATCGGGAAGGATCTAGCCGATGGGAAGAACGCTTGTCAACAACTCTCTCAAGTTTTTATCCTTTTGATTGGGTGAGCACGCCGTCACCGATGATGACAAGTGCTGCGTCTGTCTTCATCACATTAGGAAGCATCGCTGCAAGAAGGAGCAACAACGTAAACACCCTCTGAAATGTGTCATGGTGATTTGTTTCCAAATGGCTACTGCAATAGCTTCAAGAAAGGAGTTTCCGGCCACAGCTGAAAGACATTTTCCTTCTGCGAAGGAGCAAAGGCCTTTAATGGCTTTAGAGAGGGGCATGAAGTCCACTGAGTTCGTATCATGCATGGTCACATTCAGAGTATGAGTCACATTGAAAGTGTAGATTTCAAGACAGTACCAGTAAGGAAGAACAAAAAACATAAGTTATGACTTCGTCAAGTAGTATGCCTTTACTGGACGTCACAAGGAGAACAGTATTTCGAAGGTCACCTATCGCGGATGGTAAGAACGGGATCTTACAAGGGAAGTACTTGACGGTTTAGCACTAGAACTTACTTGACGGTTTAGCACTAGAACTTAAGCACCTTACCCTCACTCTCACGCTGGTATTGTTAGAAGCACCTTACCCTCACTCTCACGCTGGTATTGTTAGTTTACTTAATCCAATGAAATCAATCGACTCACTCTTTAATTTAACTCTTGAAGTTTACTTAGTCTCAATGAAATCAACCGACTCACTCTTAGATAAGTCGGAGTGACCAAAAAATCGCTTACTTCAACGAATAGTACTCTTCCACTGCTGAGAAGATCAGCGTGATGTTTTTCCGTGTTTTTCTTCGCTAATGCAACCAACTCGGGTATGTGTTCTATGCCAACCACTTTTCCATTACGACCAATCTACAATGCTCAATAAAAAAGTATTTTGAAATAAGTTTTTAAGGAGAAGCATTGCTATAAAAATTCTGATAAAGCACTGCAACATGGAATAAAGTGAGTTGAGAGAAGGGGGAAGTCCATAAATTCATTTCAAAGGTCATAATGTATTTTCGCACAGATGGTATTTTCCACACCAGCTGACGACATGAATAGGGAAGCAGGACAGGAAAGTAGTTTCATCAGCTTGAGCTGCGTTCGTTCATACCCAACGTTTTGGGATCTTCAGCGGATCGACTTATCCGTGTTTTGGGATTTTGGCGATACCAAGCAACACCAGTAACAACAATCTTGGCAGCTCTCACTTGCGTCAATGTAGAATTGAGCTTCTCATTTGGAACTTCTCGTTTCTCCAGATTCAATCGATAGTCATTATCGCATTATGGCAAATATCTAAAATCGCGGATGCACAATCCGCCGACATCGATAATCACAAATCCCGGATACGCCGGTCCGCCGAGGATCGGAATGCGATCGATATCTTCTTCTGGACGTTAAAAAACCAAAAATCTCAAACACTCCACTTGATCAACTGCTTTTGACATTACTAACCGTTACATTACTCACTCAGAACGACAGAAGAGCTCCCAAAAAGAGCTGACCATCTTACTGAGAGGCCTGGTTCCTTGCAATTTTTTCTGGTGATGCCTCATTCCATTTGTTTCATATAAAGATTGTCTTCATGAACTTCTGCACATCACTCACCATGAGTGCCATACAAACTGTGAGATAACCGGAACCGGATCCAACGTCCAATGCGTAGGCACCGTCAACCAAATGATTTTTCAAGTATTCTAATGCGGCAGCGTGCTGAAACAAAGGAGATGAAGGGTACTTTACTGAAGCTGAAGCATAGGAGTAAATGAATTTTCTTATCTCGCGAGGCATCTCGAGCTCTAAAAATTCTCTTTGTTCACAGAAAAAGAAAAAGTAGGGGAAGAGCAAGTCGTTTGCATTCCATTCGAGCAAAATTTGAACAGCCGTTGGCGATCACAGTTCAAATTTTTGCGCCCAGTGTTGATTTGCTTATGACTCTGCGTCCCTTACCACGTGACCATCACCTTCTTGCTCCAGAGCCCTCGTTTTCGCGCCGCGACGGGAACCCCACCCCCAGGGCCGTAACTTTGAGGGGCTCTATCCCAGTTGGATTCTTTTTTCGCGTGAAAGTTTGCGCAGCCTTTAGTAAGCAAACACATTATAAATATAAGGGTAACAGGAAACTGAAGTTTCCGTAAGCGATTTCTTCAAGTCAGTCGTCACAAACTGTGAAGGGAGGTGTAATATTGTGCCCTAGCCATTATGTGATCTTTACCCTATCACTCATTTTTATCATTTTAAAGCTGTTAGTCAAGTTTACTACCCCTATCAGTGCCTCAAGCTCTGCAGTTTGTTGTCACTATCTCTCAGATGGCCGCCAATCACCCATTCGCACTTTACAACCTTGTCTGTCCGCTTCGTATCACATCTTTATCAGTCTCACTCAAAAGCTGTAAACCGTTCCAGTTCGTCCCCCTATCCCTTATACACAAATCTGTCCCACATTACTTAGATGCAAGCTCTCCACTACCACCTCGTATGTCTGCTTTCCTGTTTATCGTGTAACGCGTATGCGCATTTAGTGGTAATGCTGCAGATAATTTGTTAGCGTGGGAGAAATGTTATTCACAAGCAGTGGAGGATTATTTCGTAAGATCCATTCCCTCAAGATAATGAGCTAATGACTTTTCGTAAATGAAAACTGAAAAAGATTAGTCTCAGGAGCATGCAAATAAGAATGTAGGCTCAAACCAAGGCTCTTGAAATGTTGCGCTGAGAAAATACTACATAAATTCGGTGGGCCCAAGTAATGCTTATCACGCTTCAAAACCAGTTTTCAAAAGCAGAGCTGTGAAAGACTTATATTACCAAAATTTAAATTTCAGTCTGAAGTTTTTTTGCTGTCTCTACAAAATCATATGGTTTTTTTTTCAGCGAGACAACATGAAGCGGAATCGTTAAAAAAAAAGAAATTGAGATATATCTGCGCTCATCTACATCTCGAAATGAGCATAGGAGGTGAAATCGTCTGGGTCCCCAGCCCACCCTTGCAGTGCTGCGGTCCACCATTAAGGCGCAAAGTGAAGGGTTACTCCTGAACTTCGTATATGTCGGGTGAGGTGCACGGCTTCTCCTGCGCTACATCATATACTTGTTTAGCACTGTTCCAGTCACCGAGTTGTGAAAAAGGGCTGCAAAAAGCTTTTGTTGCACATTCCCAGATGACGATTGCAGCATGCTGCATTAGCAGTTCCAATACGTTACTGAAAACTAGATGTGCAACGGATTCGTACTAATTCGTTTTCGTTTGGGATTGTCCTTTCGTTGCCATAGTTTCTCACGGTGACATTTTCGATACGGATCGCAGAAGCTTTCTTAATGGCTTTTTGAAAAGCAATGCCGTACCACTGATAAGATGGCATTCCATCGACGAGGTGCTGAGTTATGTCAAAAAGCACATAATGGTGCAGAAATAGCCGATAGAAACATAGCATATGTTGTATTGGAACAAGAAGTGGGACTGAACCGTTCCCTGAGGGTCCATTTATTTTCAAAAAAGGCTTTGCCAGGACTGGTTTTGGCCTGGATCATTCAAAGTTCCATCGCATTCATCATCTTGTGGCCTTAGCTTGTGGGTATATCGTTTGGGAGAAAAAAGAAAGGTTAAGGAAACATTCGTCAGGAGAAATGGCAGTCAAGTTGAAAATAGTACAGGAATAGTTGAAAAGGAAATAGGGACAACTGCTGGCATTACAACCTCATATAAAGTACACTTCAGAAAAATATTGTACTTTGTTATAATCTCTTTAATGAATCCTTTTTTTGTCAAGACTATTGGTCGAATTTACAAAATGGCTCAGTTGACAGATTCCTGCTAAGGAGAAGGAATCGTGCACGGAAAAAAGAGTTTCTCTGTCATCCATATATTTGTGTTGTATTTACTTAATTAGGGTCGCATGCAAAGTTTCACGCAAAAAAGTGAGAATCCGGCTGAGATACAGCTACTTGAAGTAGTGGCGGAGGTGGGCATGGAAGTGTCTGTCCCGTCGTCCGCTGACGAAGAGTGGGACTGTGTACGTAACGTTTCCTTCCCATTATGCGTCTCCAATCGCGGCGGACGACAGCGCGGACATTTACTCTGAGCCCCCGCCCCTTTGACCGCCACTTTGAAGAGCTGTATCTTGGCCGAGTCCTCACTTTTTCGAGTGAATTTTTGCATATGACCTTACTAGGCAGGTTCAACATGAATATTACTGAATGATAGCATATCTTCGTATATTAGAGGATACATATATATTAGAGAATACAGAAAAACTTTTTCCATACACGATTCCTTCAACCATTCTCTTTGTGATGGGCCATAAAAAATCTACAAGCATTTGTATGGACATTTGAAGGAGTACACAGGTAAAATTAGGGTCTGTATAACTTTTACCAGACACATCCAAACGATAAAGAGTAAAGATTTTGGCGTTAATCAATTGCTAGTTGGGATGAGCCGAGCATTCTAGTTCCATTCAGAATCAAGTGATATCATTTGATTCAGTTGTTTTGGTTTTGTTGTTCTAGTGTTAACAAACAAAGACATGCTATTGTTCACCGTGCCGTGCAATGGATAAATAAATTATCCCATGCATCTACAACTTATGTCAGACCCCCCCGTTCGCCTTGCTTTACTCTTTTCGTTATATGCCTTTATTCGGCAGAATACCATTATGAACATTAGGATTTGCATTGACCTGCTTATTGTCACCCTGTTACGGTAAACACCGATGGTCAACTGATATATCAGGGCATTTTTGTTCCTGGAATCGACTATCACTTTCTGATAAGCCCATCATTATAGTGCTCATTTTGTTCGGTGATTGCTCACCAAAATCTTTTGTCTTCAATCAGTTTCCAGCCGTAATTGCAAAATGTATGGACAACCGCAAGCATCATAAAGGCTACCCTTGTTTTGGGCTCCTATTCTTACCCTTAGCAAAAGCATATCACCGACTCAACTTCATTCGCAGTAATCTATTGGGTTGAGGAATAAGTCCTTGCCGTTTTTTTAAACCCCGTTTTTCACATTGTTCCCTTCACCTTTCGACAAAGCTTATATACGTTTTCGATAGAGCTTTTTTTTGCTCTATAAAATGCTACTATCTATTTTTAGATTAATTCGACTTTCCAAAATTTATGAGGTTTGGAAATGAAGTAAGCTGAAGGCAAAAAACTGGCGTTTGCGCACCTCATCTTTCTCGTCTGCCATCGAGATCAAAAAATGCATGTGTATATGTTTCGATAGAGCTCTTTTAGCTCTATAGAATGGCACTACTTATTACTCAAATCACTCAACTTTTTGCTGTTTTTAAGACTCACAGATGCAGTACTCGCAAAAGTGGGCCCTTTCGTTATCTTCTCTTCCTCGCCTAACATCGAGATCGGAGAAGATGTGCATGCGCGCATTCGATAGAGCATTTTTTGCTCTACAAGATGGTACTATCCTTCTTTTGTATCCTCTCATATTTTAGCATGTAGGGATAAGCTTCCACCTGTTTTTCAATTCAAAATTGCATAATGAAAATGAATTTTTTTGGCACAATGTTTTGTGTAATTCGATAGAGCTCTTCTCGCTCTACAAGATAATGTTCACGGTTTTTGTTCGAATAAATTTTTGACATTTTTTAGACCATTTGAAAGTCGACGAAATCGAGCATTTTTGACACCATGTAACGAAAATGCTCGATTTCGTCGACTTTCAAATGATCTAAAAAATGTAAAAAATTTATTCGAACAAAAACAGTGAACATTATTTTGTAGAGCGAGAAGAGCTCTATCGAATTACACAAAACACTGTGCCAAAAAAATTCATTTTCATTATGCAATTTTGAATTGAAAAACAGGTGGAAGCTTATCCCTACATGCTAAAATATGAGAGGATACAAAAGAAGGATAGCACCATCTTGTAGAGCAAAAAAAGCTCTATCGAATGCGCGTATGCACATCTTCTCTAATCTCGATGTTAGGCGAGAAAGAGAAGATAACGAAAGGGCACACTTTTGCGAGTACTGCATTTCTGAGTCTTAAAAACAGCAAAAAGTTGAGCGATTTGGGTAATAAGTAGTACCATTCTGTAGAGCTAAAAGAGCTCTATCGAAACATATACACATGCATTTTTTGATCTCGACGGCAGACGAGAAAGATAAGGTGCGCGAACGCCAGTTTTTTGCCTTCAGCTTACTTCATTTCCAAGCCTCATAAATTTTAGGTAGTCGAATTAGTCGAAAAATAGATAGTACCATTTTATAGAGCAAAAAAAGCTCTATCGAAAACATATATAAGCTTTGTCGAAAGATGAAGGGAACAATGTGAAAAACGTTGAAAAAAACGGCAAGGATTATTCCTCAACCCAATATTACCGAAGCGATGTTCTGACGGGCTCAACTTTTTTCCAGTATCATAATTAATCTTATTATTTTTTATTCATATTTTTCGGTATCAAACATTAACTCCTTTCATGATTTCATATCCACATTTCTCTATGTAATAAGAAATCCAAGGGCGACAACACTTCATAGAAGTAGTGCCACATGAAATACGATCTAACCAAAAATATTTTTTTAAAGGTCATATACATATTTTTACAGCTCCTCTAGTCTCAGTATCAGCCGTTCAAGAAAATTTTTCTTGCTGATAATGGGAAATTGTGGCAGAGTTGATGAGATCGTTCCTTCGAACTAACTCATGTAAATATTTCCGCCCTTGGTAAACACTAGACACGCCAACACAAATAGATGTCTAGCGGTCGTTAACTGCATTGTTTACGCCTTCTAATTATCGGATCCAGGTCATTCCAGTTTGTAGGAAAAGAACTCTAGAGATGTATACGCTCAAATTCCGGAACAAATCCCACAAAATAACTAGGTTCCTTGAGGGTGGCATGGAATGAAAGTAATGACAGCCCATCTCCTTTAGCTAAATAGCGTAATCATTAATGACGTGGGACTGATCAACTTTTCAAAAATTTTTCTAGAGTATTTTTTGTTTCGAAACTTCCCGCATAATATAAAGTACGGTATATGTACGGGTACATTTATGCGCCAGTGATGCGCTTAGAGCTATTATATCGCCTCAACGGGAAGGAGCTTTCTCATCACTTTAGTATGCGCCATGCATTCAACATAGATTGCAGTGCTTGACACAAGTGAGTGGACCACTGGGTTACCAAGCATCCAGCTGTAAAACTTAGCACGGTACTACTGTGCAGGTGGCATTCCAAGAAGTGATCTTGATGAGGTTGAGCTTAAGTGGCTTGGGTGGGATTTGAGCATCCACGCCATCTCGATGGTTTTTGTGAAAACATCTACCGAGAAAAAAAGTGAAATTAGATTCCAATTCCATCCATCTATCCGGAAAACACTATCACACTCCGGAATCCGGAAGAAGTGCGTGGGTAACATGCAATGCGAATTAGCTTCCTCGTTGACTAACGAGCGTGATTGCCTCCACTGGCTCTATTGAAAAACGGCTCGCACCACATCAAGTATGCTAGGCTTTGCCGCGCCTGCTCCACTTATGAACGTTGGCACTTCCTATGACTTACGTTCTTATGCATCCGCATTTTCTCAGATTCTCTATTTATTTACTATTTTATTAAGTTCATACTACATAGTTATGATCCAGTATGAATTTGGCACCCCTCCAAAGTTTGTTTTTTCAAAAGTTCTTCAATATTTCAAATGAAACGTGGTTAAAATCAGCGACGTTCTTTCCTCTCTTCACTTTTCGCTTTTTATCCATCTGTTACAGTAAGAGAGCAATCACGACGAGGGTATGGCCAACCCAAATGATACACGTTTGAGCGTGCTCTTAGCATATGATGGTTCAAAAAGTTTATTGAATGCGTCGGAATTCTAGCTGGTAGGGTTAATGGTGAACTTCATGAGGTACAATCTTGCGTTGCGTTCTAACATAACGAGTTACATGTCTTAAGAAACCCGCCGCATCTCTCACCTGACCTGACCCTTACCGCGTTTCCATGAAAGTTGAGAGCCTGAACCATAATTTCCTGTGACCATAATCCCTTCAGCGTCACTTTCAAATATCAGCGTCGACTGTGGTACCAGATGGTCTCAGAACTTACAAGCTCTTTCTCCTATCCCTTATTCGCTTCAGACACTCAGTAATAGACTTTGAAAGGATAAGTTTCTAGTTGACTTTTTTATGAGGCTAAAATTATTCAAAATCTTTGTTGCTTCTTTATTCTTTTATGCCAACCAGGTTTGCTATGGAACGTTTATTGGTCGACGTTTCGAACAAATCGTCGTTATCAAGACCTAAGGTCATTATAGGTCATTATAGGTTATAAGTCTTGATAACGACGATTTGTTCAAAACGTCGACCAATAAACGTTCCATAACAAACCTGGTTAGCACAGAAGAATAAAGAAGCAACAAACATCCAGACATGCCCAGGTTTCAAGAAGATCGAACATTGAATTTATTATTCAAAATGGTTCTAGCAACTCAGAAAAAGCGAATGCATTGCACACCACAATTTGTTCACTGCACTTTATCGTGCTCTCTGTACCCGAATTCCATATGCTGATAACAATCACATGCAAGCTTTTTCATCCACACCATTAGCGAACTATTTTGCGACATTGTAGATTTTTGATGCATTTCCAGATGCAAACCCGTGGAAAATCAACTTCAACATAACAATTCACTGGTGAGCAAATGAATTCTACTCACCAGCTCACTTGAGTAGATTCCTCCAAGACTGGATGAGCGTATGAACATATTATGGGTATGAAGAACTATATAGCTGATTGGTCAGGCAGCCCACTATAGCGGATAAACTTTGAAAAGACGGGATGGGATGATAGAGGCATATCTGCTGATCAGTAGGTTGTGGAAAAAGGAATTCTTTTTTTCAGATCCCACATTTTAGCCTTTATAAAATCCATGTGGTTGATGTGATGCAGAATAATAAACAAATAAATGCATAAATAGATAAATAAATGAAAGCAAAATAGTGGAAGTGATAATCAGGGACGTAACGGGTGCAGTAGTGACGTTGACCAATCCCTCTAGATACTACTTTGCCAGTTTCCGAACAGAACCACGGAGGCACATGTTTCGCGGGTCAGTTTGAAATAAAAACGTATTTCACTGGTAAACAAGTCAGTATTAAACCCCAAAAGATAGAATGCGCTACTGGCCTATGAAAGTAATCGATAGCACAAAAATATCGCGAAATCATCATTGTAGACCGGAACTCCATTGAAGCTTTTTGCCGGCAAATCTACCCCTATGCGGCGTGGTCTGTCTAGCCGTGAATGTCTGACGAGTCTCACACCACATGATTGGCAAGTCCAGCGACACCAAAAAATAGCCGCAAACAAAAGAATACATAATGCCGACCATAGATCACCATAAGCCACACTTGGCCAACTGCTCCATAAAAATCATAGAAAGTAGCTTTGAGTTACACTTTGCTGACATACCATATGTGGTGCAGAAATGGTAGCATTCCATCCTATGCCTTGTGGTTGATCCATGTATGGATTTCGTGGTGAGAAGTCCCCTCGATCCACAGCAAGCATGGCATCGCGAACACGGGTCGATGTGAATAATCGTCCTCCTAGAAGAAGATGGAAAATCACGATAATATTATCAAATGTCATAATTGTCACTTCAAATCTGATAAAGAGATCAACAATATTTGTTTTGCATATAAAAGCCATGGGATATTGCAAGTCTAATTTTGCCTTTTGAAAATTTTGCGTACAAGAATACCATCCAGGAAATAGAGCACATCGGAAATAGTTTATGAACGAAGTTTTTGATGAGTGGTGGGGACTTGTGAGACCAAAAACGACCTCCCCCCCCCCCTGTATTATACGTACAGTTGCTGAGTATTCTGTCAATATGATTTTTGTGTTTATTGCCAATTACGAATGGATCTTCCTAGGATTGTTCATTTACTAACTTCACTTTTAATTATATTTTATCATATAGCTGTGTCAGCCAACGGCACGTTCCGCTTCTCGCATAATATAGAATCATCGTTGACTTCAGCGATAACCACCCCTTTTCCTCCCAGTCGTCAAATATAACCTCCTGTTGAGGAATCCTCGATTCCCGGAGTACCCTGCACGTACAAGCCGCGGCCGTGCCCTCAACTTGCGCGGCCGATTCACGATGGGAAAGCGAAGAGACTTCTCGCGCGCGGTAATGCACTTCAGGTGGTGCGGTGACCCAAACTAAGAATCCTGTAGTTGAACACCTAAATAGATTATGATCATAGCCATAGAACTATGGGGTGCCAAAAACAGTCATTTTGCTCGTGGCTCACTTTCGTCAGGTATACAAAACACAGGTTAACGAAAGAGTTAAATGTATTGGGGCAAAATACCCCTGTAATTTTCCACAGGATCAAGCTGAAGCTTTTCACTTTCACCGTCATGAAAATGAAGCCTTCAGTCAGCACAGTCGGGCTCTGGAGCACTTACGGCAGCAGAGTCCGCCTCAAACAGCAGAGCCAGCTTCCGTGGAGTATCTCTTGTGAGAACACTCACAGGGACTGACCCTTCGGTTCATGGAAGCCACCGAGCTCTAGCCGTTTGTACAACACTGTACGATCCGATGTGTTATTCTTCATGCCTCAAACCCGCCTCCGAAGGGTTTTCAATGGTAATGACACGTTCTGGTTCTCAGTAACGAAGGTCGTTGAGAACCCAGAAAAAACGGATTGTTCAAGAACACCACCGAATATGAATTCCTCATGTACCCAGAGGGAACGGACCTGAGCAAGATTGTGAACGAAAGGGACGAAATGTTGGATTTGCCGAGTTGAGGCGACACTTCATGTTCACTCAGAAGGAGCTCCTGATCCTGCCCGTGCAAAAGGCTGTTACGGAGTTTAGTGATAGTGTAACGTGTGCTCTTGAATTTGGGGATGAGAGTAACTCGTCGAATCTGCTGAAGATCGAAATATAGGCTTGAAAAAGGAGGAGAAAAATTACTTTTTGGCACTTCTTGTGGGTATGGAATACCAAGAATCAAATTTTCAGTCAACTTCTTTGTCCCTTTATTGACTTTCTTGCAACTGTGTGACTCATCAAGACCATCGCGCTAGAGTAGGGTGAGTCGGAGCTAGAGCCACAGATACAGTCACAAAGATTTTCAGAGCGACAAAAGAATCTAGCTGTGGCCTGATCTCTCCTATCAAGACCCTTGTAACTAACAAGAATAATCAGTTACGGCTCTCCAAGTGAAATAGAGGAGCTAAGCGTCGAAGTATACCTTAGCCGTGTCCCTTCTACTCCTTAGAATGTGTTTAGCCACGCTCCGCTGTTTCTAGCTAAACCTTAAGTAAAAGTCTCTGCATTCAGAGGTCTCAAAGTTATTGAAAACCACCTGATCGATTATTACCTATGGATCGGTACAGAAATGAAACGGTACTATCAATGAACTCACTTTCAAGATTTTGTACGAGTTCCTCGTTCGATCGACCACTGCTTCGCCATGCCATTCTGCTATCCGAGAAGACTGTTTCAGTAGTACGTTTCAGACGACGAAAAACGTTGATCGCTTGCTGTAAGGTAACACGCTGCTGCTCGGGCATAAAGTTGGTAGCAGTGACGAGTGTTACGATCAGTACAGTTTGCACTAGTATCGTACGACGCCACCCGTAGATATGCCTGAATGAGCTGGTCAGGCATCGGCGTATTGCCATCATTTGCAGAGGAGGATTCGCGTTGGGTGATGGGAAATTTCACTGGTACCCACAATAGCTGAACGAGATTCTTATCACATTATGGAACAGAATTGACTGCTCGTGTCCAACAACGCAATAGAACGATGATGGATGGGGCAGTACACAGCTGGTACAGTTCGTCACTAATCGACCGAACAAGACAAATGCATGTATGCAGAGGAGTCGAAACGACGTCGCCAACTGTAGAAAGTTGATGTTTGTGCGGCAGTAGCGGTTGGGAGGGAAAACTGAAGCTCGCGCGCGACGCCGCATCGATTCCTCGTGCAAAACAGCCCAAGCCATGTCAAAGGTCATGCGTGAGGGTGGGGTACATTTAGTGAAAGTCCGTCAGGATCGTTCGATCCCTACCTGCCAGGTCAAATATTTCACTCAGGAATTTTTCGAAGAATGCGACCCATCTCCCATAACAGATGTTATTGGTATGATAAATTTGTGCCCCCCCCCCCCCCCCCCCACTTTCAGTCCAAACTACTACCCATGGAGGATTCCCAGCCCGTGCTTACGCTACTACGCGCGAATCTCTTACGTAGTGGACCTCTCAGGCTGTAAGACACTATACGACAATATTAAAACCCAACATCATGTCTTGATTTTCTCTGAAAAAGTTTTAAAATAACCGAATACCCACACGCTGTGACTCCCAAACCCCACGGATGACCCTAGTCATGCCTTCCTGTACTTCAGTGCTAGATAAGAAGTAAGACGTGATATAACGTCATTGAAACGAGCGTCTGATTATGAGCTGGTCAGAGATCGGGCTGGGTAAGGACGGAGATCATTTCACTCATGAATTAAATTGTTATAGATAATCCGATAATCGGTTTTCTACGTCGACCCCTGATTTGCTGCTATCAGAAAAATTTGGTATGGGTTAACACAGACTAGCAACTAGTTAATGTCATACCTAATTATGTAACTAACGCAATTTAAATTGAATAGAAGCTTGCAATGGATTATGGCCGTCTTCATTGAGATAATGTTGGCTTGAAACCACAGGATAAGCCTATTCAGCATGCATATCAATTTTTTATGAAAATCATCACAGCTAACAGCTAATCTGGTGGAATGCCTGCCCTTACGTGGCCCTCACCAATACCCAATGCATTAATTGGATTTCAGATTGAAAAGAAGATTAACAAAGAAAATTGGAGAAGGTCCCCATGTGCTCGTTTCATTCCACGTCTTGAATTGCTCCCTTGAGTCTTGGAAGAACATAGGGGTGCACTAGGATGAGACGAACAACATTTTATCCCATGGTAGTGGTTTTTGGTACAAGTCGGTAAAAGAAGCAGCTTCACATTGGCTTCTGCGCGTAAGCTGCTCGGATTAGATTTTAAACAAGATAGTAGAGTTAGTTAACTGAAGTTTTGATTTTTTATATACTGAAACCGCACCCCACGAAAATTTTGGCCAAATTTCTAATTTTCTGGCAAAGGCTGTCGTTGTCGCAATGAGGAGGAAGTGTGGGGGCGGGGGCGTATCTCATAGAGTACTGACACCCAAGCATCACTGACGTCAGTATAAGACTCAAAAGTATATTCCTTTAGCTTGGATTTCCAAAGAGATGTTTCTTTCCCCTCCTAACTTACAACAGGCAAAAATAGAGCCAAACGTCAAGCATAATGGGGGGGGAGGGGGGTCTCTTCGTTGCAATAGCATGTAAAGGTTTTCACAATAACAAACATTATCTGAATCATCATCTTCTGAATAATTGCATCCACACATTGTAGACAGCACCGGAATCCTGGAATCGCGCCATCACCTTTACACGCTCATTGATAAAGTACTGATTGCGAGCGCGTTCGCAGGCATAGAATCGACCTGCTATCTTTAACTTTCAGCCTTCTTGAGGGAAAAAGCCACCGTCATACCCCTGCTGCTTCTACTCCTTCAGGAACGACCGCTTTATATACATAGGAATAGCATTAGCCTTTGAACATAGCTTCTCTGGTAGGCTGCTTGCACATTTTCGATAACTCCATCAACGCATGTGCTCAAAGTGAATACTGATTTACGCGCGCAGAATCAATACCCACAAAAGTACAAAACATAATTGGACGGGCCCAAGTATGAAAGCAGAGTAACGACAGACATACATATAATGGATGGATACAAAATTTTCAGTTGAACTTATATCACAACCTATAACTATATCACATTTGACCCAGCCCTGATCTTCAACCCTGAACCCACATAACTCATGAAACTAAAGGCACACTCCGCCTTTGTCTGAAGCAGGGGTCGAGCTGGATTATTAATGGTAGGAAGCCGTGGACAACGGTTCCTCGACGCCCTCTGAATGGCAGAGTGGCGAGCTGCACGCTCCCATCCCTCTCCTACCAATAGCGATCTAGCTCGACCCCTCCTCTTAAAGAAAGCAGCATGTGCCTTTAGAAAAACAATATAAATATCTCTTAACAACATCACGTACTATGAAATACGGACAGGATTTCACGACCTTTAGATAGCCATAAGCTTTTTTGAAGAACGAGCAACATTTATTAAAACAAATAGCAACATTTTCAATTCATCTATCTAATCTACGAATCTATAAGCTTTTGCTAATAATAAATTTTGAAAATTCATTTATAATTGTATTGAACCCTTTCGACAGATTCCTGTCTCCAAGAAAAGAACAATGTAAAGCGCAGAAATTGGCAACATCTTGCACGAGCGCGCTGCAGGTGAAATGTGTCAGGGAAAACATGAACACTGAAGGAGCATCTGACTCAAAAAGGATGACTAAGAAGCTAGAATTGAAATACAAAGGTCTAAAAAGAAAATATGAAACAAATGTAAAATTTACCAGTAAGAAAAACAAACCAACCAAATACTATGACGAAGTCGTACAAAATGCTTTTTGAACCAACTGGACTTAATCCACATTTGATTGACAATGGAAGTAAACTAACTTATCTAATCCACGATAAAGTAAATCAACGATAACGTAACTGATTTTAGAACGCTTATCAAGAAATCAAGGAAAAGCCTGTGAATACCTCATTGACCTTGCGTGTGCTGTAATATGTTGCACTGAGAGAAAATGCCCAACGAAACGTTCCTATTAATCGCATTTGCATCCTGAAAAATCAATAATCTATCCTGAACTTTTGTGAAACTGGGACTGTGAATCAATCACAAAAGCCTAGTGATAAGTGATTGGTGAAGAGCGGTCGGTGGCTCTTGGAAATCATTTTCCATCAATTGTGACAGCTATGTATTCCGAAACAACAGCATTAGACTTGAATCGATGGTGCTGTGGGTGGGTTTCTGTGTGTGGGAGTTATTCTCATGGACTGCAGCTCTATTACTTCCTAATTTAAACTGTCATCACTCACACATTTAAATTGATCTGCGCCACTCATGAAATCGGAGAGTTTTCACCAACGCGTGTGGACGGCTGGCTGGCTGCCTGGCTGGCCACAGCCGCACATCACCAATAGTTGGAGGCGTTTCGAAACGAAACGGAACAATATAACGGCTGAATCGGCACGTCCCCTTAGCGCTCGATCGTCTATCGCTTTTCTACAGGTCTCGTATCGATTCTCTACTGCTTTATTGCTTTCCTCTGGTATTACTCTTCTTTTTTGAACATCATCACTTATAATATATGTTGTCAGTGAAACAAGCCATTATACCATGCCACACATGTTATAATTAGCCAAGGAAATTGACTTCGCCATTTTGAATCTTTTTCTGGCAAGGAGGGACAAACAAGATATCAAGTGTCATGCCTCTGCGTGACTACAGGAAGTTGTGACTCTGCCCAAGCCTAGCGAGAAGGACCTCTGGGGTAGATGAACTATCTGCTGCGATGTGAAACCCCTTTCCGTACAAAAAGTTGATTTCCACTACATAACCCCTTTTCCTGGGCTCAGGATGAAGCTCACGCTTACGAGACTTACTTTTCATGGTTTCACCAGCCCCGTAGGCACAATTCTGTTACTTGCCCCCACCTCTCCTACCCCTAACGTATATGGCTCCCTACCTTGTAATAATCACATTGTTACGACACTAAAAAAGCGCAGAAATCTGATCCCTTTCGTTCTAGGATACGCCACACAGTCGGCGTCCACATTTTGGAGCCATGTGTTGCGTATTCGGCTTATGCAATGGATCGCAGTGATAGACCATCTTCCAAAAGCCCCAAAAAACTTCACCAACGTCTTTTGAGCTCGGCGGGACTCGGCTACGAACCCCCCCCCCCCTTCACTCCGCGTTTGGTGACGGCGATACTCGCCAACCTTCATCCACCCCGTTTTCGCCGTTTAGGCCAGTAATGTAATATAGGAATTAATCAACGTCGCTGTTTCCCATGTGAATGGTAAATGAATAAGTTAAAGCAAAAAAGTGACTAGTTGAGCACAACGCCATCCATCATGATGCTAAGTTTCTCCAAATAATCACGTACCTTTTGTCACCTGTTCCTACAAAAAACTCCGGTGACAATGAACTTACAGCTAAAAAAAGATGCAAGATTCTCTACTTGTCATTTTTTTTTAAAAATCGAGCAACTGTACTTTGAAACGAAGTAAAGTTGAAGCCGACATATGGCTCTCGCTTGTTATTAGTTGTCGATTTTTAAGGTGAGATTGTGCTGTGATAGGGAGACTTAAACGGGATGAGCTTCGTGGACCTTAATGCCTCGAAACGATTCCTTATACAATGGAGGGACATTAGAATGAATGGGCACTTTTCGTTTCACAAAAAGGTAATGATAAAGGTAGTACTGTTATGATGAGCAACGAAGACAAAACGCAAAAGATATTCTGAATATTTGGATCATACTATAAAGTACATATGTTGTTTACCTTTCTACAGTGAGCATTTTCAAAATTAGAAGCACTGATGATTAAGTTGTCTGGATTCTGACGAATTTACTGATGCTTAATGCTTTGTTTGTATTCATTAAGACATGTGTTTGCTTTGTCATATTCGTCCAATACCCAGCTGAAATGAATTTTTTTGATGTGACAGCCATTGTTAATCCTTCATTCCGCTCAAAATTTGACTTCGCTTATCAAAGCTTATTCAATTTTCGAATGGGACTTTTCTGTTTGAAACGTCGCTCTATGCTAATTTTCCAGAATTTTAAATAACGTTCTCTTTAACTGATCACGCTTTCACATCGCCTTCACACGTATAGATTCTCGAGCTGGCTCAACGTGGCATTGACGTATGAACGACTATTTGCGTGTGTGCATGTATAGGTATGCCATAACTGCTTATGTGATTTAGGATAATTCAATCTCAGTCAAGTGCTTATCCGTTCGCAGCCTTTGGCTATCGTGCACCACGTCGTTATCTCCATCCATCCACCACCATCACAGGGATCTTCTCGAAGCGTGTAAGCAACGAGAAGGCAACCACAACTGAAGTCTTAGCCAGAGGCAACGACAAGCACAGCGCCTTCTACAAATCCGGCCATCCCTGCCGCTGCTGCCGCCGCCGTTACTCGCCGACCACGCCCCTATCGCCTAGCCATGAGGGAAATAGTGATGCTGGGTGCGAGCCCACGAACGCAACGCTCTGCGTCAAGTGTTCAGGTATCATTTATCATTTATCGCTTATCAACACTTCTCACTCACTTGACACCTCAAAAATACGGCTCAGCAGCCGCATTAAACTAAAGGAATCACCAATTTCAAGAATTAGCTCACTAATTCCTTGAAGTCTGTCTCTTAAATCGGGGTTTTATTGTCAGCCCAATTTTATCTTGGACTTAATCCCAGTTCCAATCCCAATTTCTGGGTTATTGTCGAAAATATGTTTATCCATTGAAGCCTTAGTGATCATATTACCCACGCTCGAATAGCATTTGGCACGTGTCACCCCAAATATAGGCATTATTGGATTCTTTTCTCGCCAAACAGCAATAAATATATGATTCCAAGATTTTCGGTTAACCTGCTGGATACCGTTCTTTAGTTAAAGTCATGGCTCTACTCCAAAAAAAAGGGATTTTATTAATTGTTCCAAGTGAAAAGTTGCTAACCAAAATCGCGTTTACGGTTGGCCAGCCTATAAATGCTCAGTCCTTTTAAGCCTTAATGATTGGGCGTTTTTCAAATGCTGCACGCCTATCACATCGATATGTCCTCAGCGCGACGCATTTATATGTCAAAATATGGCGCAATTTCCAACGGATATCATCTAACAAAATATTCAGCTTCCCGCCGACTTCACTACACAAGCTTCAACGGTACCCATATTTCATTATCGTTGTAAGAACTTCGTGGTTGATCTACGAAAGCCTTTGGAATCGTCGTCAAGTGAAGGACAATCCGAACAGACTAACGTGAGTAATACGTAATTCAAAGGATTACGTCAGAAGTAATAATATTTCCCGAGAACTATTTCTCCAATCAAAAACCTGGAGAAAAGAGAAAACCAGGAACGGCATCCCCAAGTTTTTCACTTTTCTCAAATTGGAAGTTCCTTGAAAATAATAGGTTGCTTCTGTTCTTTCCCAGACACTTTGAACTTTCAGAAAATTCCGATAAATTGAAATTTCCCATTCCTCGTGACTCGGCTTAATGCTTCTTTATTCAGTGTTTGTACTTTCAGTTGAAAGAACTCCTCCATTCACGATGGCAAGAAGCAAAAACAAAAAACGCATTCAACTATGGCCTCAATTGCATGTACAAGTTATTAGATGGCCAATACAATCTTTCAATGCAGGTTGGTATTCTCTGAGAACATTTTTTCTTTTTCCCTTTGATTCCTCTTTCTCTTGCTATCCTTATAAGGAGACAGAAAAAGGGGGAAAGATCCCGAGACGAAAGCTGATTACGGCACGAAGATGGTGAATGTTCTCATTCTATCTACACTTCACATTGCCGTGATAAATCACACTTGTCAGATAATCTTAACTCGCACCTTACATGGGAGGATATGTCATTACTACTGAATATCACCTACGGCTATGTCTGGCATGTCAAACAATCCAACCCCGTTCAGTTTGGCTCACTGATGCGAATGAACTCTGAGCATCACTTGAAAATAAATAGGTTATTCCGAGCGTGAACACTTAAAGCTGAGTCCCATTTGCCCTATTACGAACTTTCTACAAAAGCGTAACATTGAAACATCATTACTTGTTACTGCTGAGAGCTCTCAGTTCCTTGTCACTCAGTAATTTATAAAAACCAAGAAGATTTAATCAAATGGGCTCTTGTGCTGAGTATCAATCATCACGAACGCGCCTCTAATGACTTCAAAAAACAGCGCACATCAGCTGCACCATAGTATTCCCAAGCGAGGGCGCTCTCGGTTTTTGGGACGAGTGCTCGCCGCTTGGGCTTCACCATTAGCGGGTTTCAACATCGACTAGTTCGTCGTCCTTTAACTAAATTTGGATGTTATCGGTTTTACACAAAATCAGTTCTCAGTATTCTTATTATTACGTCTAACTAAATACGACCTTGTTAAACAAGTGAATATCACGTTGACTAAAAAGCATATATGACGACTATGCCTGTCGCAGCCATAATCCGACTATAAGCAATTGAAAACTAGTAGTTCACACTACTAAGAACCAAAAAAACTGAGAAAAGGTCGGAGTTTCTATTGATTAACCTAAACATTGATTATCGACTTGCTATGCCAACTATAAACGCAAGCATCTTCTTATCTATTTTATCACGGCAGTGTCAAACGAGGAAGTAGAGGCGATCTTGAGCTCTAATAAAGGAATGAGGAGAAAAAGAAAAAAGAAAATTCACTGGAAGGCAGGTGGAATGAATAGGGTTTTGAAATGACCACTAATTAACAGGAGCTTTGGTCAATAAACAAGTTCAATAAAAAAGTAGTCTCTAACCCTTCTCCAGGAAGACAAGGAACAGGGTGGTTACAGTGTAAAGAACAGAAAATGCTGCTAGAGAAAGGCATTGAATATTGAGAACGATGGTGCAGGGGGAGCCAATGCGTTGCCGCGCCACGAAACTCTCATCTTCCACTCCTCAACTACCCTGTAAAAATCTCGCGTGACAATATGATACGTCACATTCGTTTTTTCTGCCCTGCATGTAAGAAGGTTTGAACAAAAAATTAATTCTCGAGCTTGGTGCCATTAAAAGGGGGTATAAAGTGGTTGTGTTTCATTGCTAGCATTATAAAATGAGGATTCCTCGGAATTTTATTGACAAAAACCTGAAGTTGATTATCAGCAGTGGCTCTTTTCATTTCAAACGTAGTTCTTTTATATTCGTCTCATCTAGTCTTTTTTAAGTGAAAATCATTGAACGCAATATTTCAGCTAAATATCGAACGTGGTGAGTTACGGCGGAAACCGATGCGATTCAAGCACATCAGGGAGCCATTTAATCCACTACGATGGAATTTCACCAAACTTCACGAAAATGAGGTCAGTTACTTGATCTTAGCTATTCCAATAATGCGAATAGGAATCCTCCGCGGGGCTTCCATGGATTAACGAACGCTAAGCCGGAAAACAACGACTATGCCACCCATCAATTCATTAATTCGTCAGACTGAATGAATACCAGAAAAGGTCTGTTTTCACTTGTCCACTTGTCTATCTTCAGATTTTGCTCTATTTACGATGCGAGGACCGTCCAATCACTTCTGATCCACTTGACCGTCACGTGATAGCAGTTAATGCAAGTCCTTTGGAAAGGGATCATTGCCTAATCATCCCATCTGTCAATAAATGTCTTCCACAGGTACGGACTTAATTCGAGTAATTTTCACTTTTCCATTCTCTTTATCTCCACAAAAATATAGCTCAAACCCCCAGATACTTATCCATTGATATAAACCTAAGTCTTTTAAATGTTTTATGCTGATGACAACAAAAAAGGTGCCCGTAAAAATGCTACCGATCGTGTCTGGCGAAGGTTTTGAACTTTCATGACGGAGCTCTAACTAGACAGATAGGATGCTACTATTCATCTACACACTATCAATGGCTCATTAGCGCTTAGCTGTTTTGATGTTTCATTTCACATACAAAGCCAAACATCCTATAGCGCATTCGGGCTTTGCTAAAATTAGTGACAAACCACAACTGCATCATGATCATGAGTAGTTTTTGAGAAAATTAGATTCAGAGCAGTCAAAGCATAAAGGATGAAGTATTTGGCGTTAATTAATCCCATATTGGAATGCGCCGCGCATACCAAATTCACTTCGGAATCGGGGTGACAGGTAAATGTGATTTGACCTATACAATGACTTGCGGGGCCAGGCGATGTAAAAATCTGACTTTCATCTTCCCAGTCGGGTTTGGCACAAATTCACCAATCCCGGAAGGATGAAGGGCTTGGTTGGCCTGGGCGGACGTTGATGCGGGATTTAATACTCGCACCATTAGAGTGGGATGCGCGCCAGCTGTCACTACACCACCTCTTCCTAGGATTCAGGGAGTCAATCTTCTCAAATTTGTGGAAATAATGGCTTAAAACGACTTGAACATATATAGTGATAATTGCTTGTTTCACTCTCATACTTCCATTCGAATCAAAAGGTGTAACGTTTGTATACGTAATTGGTCATTACTAACTAGCTATTTTCGAACTTTACTTTTTGAAGCAGTAAAAGCAGTATGAAGGCTGTTACGAAACGTCTAGTCAGGCATGGCGTTAGGCATTTGCCATGACTCATGTCGCTTCCAGTACAAAATATTGATAAGGACTTCCACTATTTCGCAACCTTTACACCTGCCTGACTAGTTTCCAGTACGTTCACTGGAAGAAGAAATTCAAAATTTCTGCTAATATCCGGCTTCTCCTCTCCATGAGCCGCTCACAAAGCTTCGAGAGCAAGAGGGATGAACACTCTTTTTTGCCTGACCCTATAGCTAGACGATGAAAATTCGATCGATCTTTTTCTGGTGAGATTTGGTCAAACTACTTCCTATCATGGCAACATTCGGCTCCAATCATAAGGCCGAAATTCTTTCAGCCGAACTTCAATTGAGCCCAAATATGGCGGTTAGTCACGAGAAACGCGCATCAAATTCTCTATGAACGCGGCGTTGCGAATATTATTGGCCTTATGCAGATCTGACGTCGGAGAATTCACCCAAAACGTTGCGTGAATAAAATACGCAGAAACTGAGGGTTGAAGGCAATCAGACGGGTGAAAATGCAAATTGCGTGGATGTCTCCTGTGCGTCTCCCAACAGTCCTAAAGCAATCATAAAACCTGCGAGAGATCATTCAATTCTATCATCTATCATGAAATTACGTGTAGTACCCTCAAACTGTGGAAAAAACGAAGAATTTGAAAAAAAGATGTTCCACAAAACAAGAAAGGTTGATGTAATTCCGCCAAATAATAAAAGTAAAAATAACAATGTAATTATGTCATACAATAAAAACAAAAATAAAAGATGTCACACCATCATACAAATTAGCAATGGAAAGCAAGAATTAATTCTTGGAAAATAAAGGTTCTGCACTCTCACGACTGTGAATTTATTTAATCCAAGCCCTATTCAATTCTACTAGTTGAAAAATTATTAGGTTGACCTACCCCTTGATCTCTTCTACCTCTAACCTTCCATCTATACCGCTCTCTAACTAACTGAATTGTTTTCAGGTTCTCACAAAAACAGCTATTCGAATAGCCACTGATATTATGCTACTCGTTGCTGATGAATCGTTTAACATACTATTTAATAGTTTACTTGGTCAAGCATCAGTAAATCATCTACACATGCACTACTTATATTGGCCGTATGAAAGCGACCTAATCAACAGGGTTAGTAATTATTATCGATTATATTCGATAGGCAATAAAAACCCAAACTTCAAATTTCAGCGTTTCGAACCACTGAATGATCTCGCGAACGTCTATATCATTGAACCACCGAATTGGCTTTGTAGTGCCATTGCATTTCAGCTCACAAGTCTTGATGAATATGATACATTTCGCAGGTAAAGTGCACTTCAAAACGCTTCACTCTAACTTATAACTTCTTTTGAAACGTTTTCTTATTTTTGAACAGTTAATCTGTGAGTAAGACACAGCCGGTTACATGAAGGAGTTTCAACTGGAATTGTTATGCAGATGTCTGCAACATTACCCTGCTTCGATTTCACTGTTGAAGTGTTCAGTGCAACATGAGAGGAGCTCCTTCTGGAGGTTAGGCATCTGAGAAACCTCTGAAGTATCCCATGAGGGAGCAAGCCTTTCATGTCAATTTCCGTTGCCTTCCTTTCAGTGCTTCCAGCTGGTTTTTCTTGTGGCGAGCAGACGCATCAATACTGTGTTGGCAACGCGTGAACTATTTCACATAGCACGCTGTTTCGCTAACGAAGCCAGCCAATCCCTACCTATTAATCCTTATATAAGCCGCCATCGTTTATATCTGACTAGTAAAGGGATTCTCACATTGAGAATTCCCTGACCGCGGTAGCTAGTCCTGAAAACTTGTGGGACTTAAAACTTGTAGGAGCAGGATAATGGGATCCCAAAATTTAATACCACCCAAAGCGTATCTGTTCGAGAAAAGAAGGGATTATAGGAATATAAATTAGCTACACACCAGAACAGCCAATGAGAGATGGTAGAACGGGTGTTGGATCACCACGCACCAAAAGGAAGTATCCTTAATGCTTCATCTTTCTGATTTCAATGGACCTCGGAATTCAGTCTTTTTCATTAAAAATAAGATTGAAGAACTAAAGAAGTCTTGTTTCCATGTCCAACTTATTATGCATAGACCATAGACCAAGTACTCTGCACTACCTTATAATATGAACGCAGGAATAGGTTCACTTCCGCTCACATGTGAAGAAACTAAGAAAAAAATATGGAGGAAGCCAGTTCAGTTATCAAATTGAACTTTCTCGAAGAAAAGCTGGGGTGGCCAGGATTGCTTATAGGAGGACACGTACTCAAACTGCACTTCGGCTTCAGTATGAAGTGGTGGGGAGGGTGGGGGGGGGGGTGAGGGGGTGGCGCGACGAAGGTTGATTACTCAGAGTAGTCCTGCATACCAGCAGCGCTTGCAAGCGCCGCGCCACCTTACCTCCTCCTTCATCATATTTCAACTTTGGAATCGGATTTACTTATGAGCTTTACCCGCATAACACAAAGCTTTTCAGCAATCTTACTCGTTGCGTGGAATTCCTAACCGAACAAAATCAAGCACACAATGTGTTCATCACTCGGGCGCAGCCTATTCGTACAAGGGGAGCCGTACAAGAGGAAGATCGTGCACGTGAACGACCACAATACGTTACCGCATATGTGTTTCCAAGAGTAAATGCGAGCGGTAAGTTGCTAGCCTGATCGATATAATCTGGGTATAAACGTTTCAAATTAGGCCTAGAAACGTGCGTGTTGGTCTCATTAGTGGACCGTCACATAAACACCGAGTAAACGAGGGACAATTCGCACAAAATTGCCAAGCATAAACTCACCCATAACAAAAGTGCAACTGCAAAATTGAGGAAGGAAATCCAGGATGCCCTACATACCATTCGTTCGATTGGTAGTTTAGCGACACGTAAAAAATTCCATTACACTAGAGTTTGTCCAAGAATGACCATCAAATTTGTTTGGATGAGTGAAGCTGATCAGCTGTTTTCATAAATATTTGAGTGGGCTTCCGACGCAAACAATTACGGGAATTCATGAGTACACTTATGTGTCATATAGGCAAAATAACAGCTAATGCACTCAATTTGTTGAACTTTTCGCAAGGTCAAAGTTCCAGGTGCTAAGCCGCCGACAAATTTCAATCCTGCCGCAAATGAGCTAGCCGGTTGCCTTACATCCTACAGTGAGTTCTATTTATTAGAAACCGAGTATTTTTTGCTATTTAATAGTGCAAAAAGGCGAAACTGAGAACCGTGACGCATTTCCAATGCATGGTCAATTTAACGGAAGTTCTTATCGGTAATTAGCCTCTGACGCTGTTGTGAAATTCAATAATCGTGCAAAAATATCCCTCTGTGGGAACATTTCGAGAAGTTTCAATGTGTTTTGGTTTAGCTATACGATTTTTCGAATCTGCCAGTGAACAATCATGCGTGCGGATTATTGAAGAGGAAGCTCAGCTAGAAAGTCAGGTATTCCAAAAAGTGAGTTCGTGATCTTTTGCAAACCCATGCTATTTTAATTTATGCTTTTTCGACTGACACGACACAGATTAGAAGCTTTTCATTTGATCATCATTTTTACTTGATTGTTATTGAATTTTTTGAGATTAGAAAATTTTTGAAGCGAACAGGCATGTAATTCTGTTTAGTTTACTGTTCGTTTATTTTAAGTTGCATACATACTATTATCAGAATTAAGCTCATGACATATGAGTCCGGGTAGAGGTCGCGCTCCAATTTCACGCAGTTCCGAGGGACTTGTAGCGCGTAGGGGGCGCAGTTCCAAGGGCGCTGACAGAAGGTATCCACCACATCGACCCTACTGGGAACGTCCATCCATGCAACACTAAGGAAATTATCAGAATCTGAAGTCTTTACACCACTGTTTTCCTTTCAACATCACACTCATCTCCATCCCAAGGAGTGTCTCAAGTTTAGCCCTCTTTGTTGCTGTGCTGACTTCTTCCGAATGAAAAGAAGTGTCGTCTGAAGAGAAAACAAAGCGGATCATGCCCTTATAGTTCTTTCTCATATTCCGCATCGGTGAATACGAATAGAAAATCAGCTATGAGCGTTGCGCGAAAGAAGAATCTCCATAAAGTCAGCACTAAAGATTTCCCAACCCCTCCCTAATTTCCAGTTTAGATAGGCATACTGCCTTAAATGGAATAGAAAAGTGAATATTCATAACTTCCCGGTTGAAAAACGCTATGTGCTCTATTGATTTTCTAAACAGCTACGACATTTGACAATATTACAGCCTAACGCACCTAATCCGCTGACATCGTGCGGAAGCACTTTTCAATTACATTTTTCTTTCAGCTAGCTTTGGACTTTTCGGATCTGCTCAACAATCGACCACTTGGCTCGTCACATTGTTCACACAACAGTGCCTTGGAGGTATGTCTACTTGTTCTCGTCGTTTTCAAGTTTTTTTTTTGAAAGGGAAATCAATAAAATGACCAGCACAAAGATCTTCGACAGTGTTGTAATGACTTGGGTACATCAAACTTCTCGTCAAAGCTTTTTTACACTGTTTAATTGCAGCCCCCTGACTTGTGGAACCCAGCGATGTGTAGTAATCCACTCTAGTAAACAAGGAATTAATACATGCGTCATTATTTGTTTCCTCAATAAGGAATATATATTTGTTAGATTCGTGATTGACACGCATAATTTAAGGGCCTTTTATACATTGGAATTTCCATTAAAGCTTCCTTTTTTTGCAGTGAATAATTTCACGCTCTATTGCTGTCCTAAGAAATTATCCAGATTGCACATGGACGGTTCGTTTCACAACCGCCCGCAGATTTTTGGAAAGCCCCAAGCAAAAGATTAAGAGAAGCCCCGAACGCTGTAATGCGGCTATTTTACAAGGAGAGCATGCTTGAAGACAGGCACGGCTCCAGATTCAGACAAACGCCAGACAGTGTTGTATTAGAGCTTTGATAAGGCAGAAGAGATCATGGCTTTTGTGTGATCCTACAGCTTTTTTCAATCCCAAATCCAAATCTGCAAGGAAAACAGTGGGATGAGATGAATGAGATCGACCTAGCACTACGGTGAAGGTGGCGTGAAGTATCAGTATTTCAGAAGTACAGGTGTCTGTGAAGGGCCACGTCCGGATCCAAGGGTCTTATTTGGGGGACTTTTATAATCAACATTGGAAGGAATAAAGTATGGAGGCTTGAGGAATCCCATTTATAAGCAAATACTCAATGTTATAATTCTATTTCATTTACAATGTAACTAAATGCGGCGGCGTTTTATTGTTCTTCATACATATTTGACTTCATTCCTGCCACTAGGTGTATATCCTCGAGAAGATTTTTCAAAGGAAGTTTATTTCGAACCTGAGGGTTTCATAAATTTTGCAAAATGCTCACAGGAAAGGAGCTTCTGGCAATTTTTTCGTATTTCAGCAATTTTCAACTTGAATGCACTTCCCATGTTGATTCCACCATTTTCAGGATCTTACTTCACCCGAAATCGATGAATTACGCGACAGTTTTCAAACGTTCACACCTCATTCACCCAACGTTGGTGGTGCTCGGCGAAGTCGTAGCGGTTCAGCGGAAAAGAACGCAATTTCTCGGTCCGCATTCCCTTTCGCGCAGGACACGGGCATGCAATTTCTCTGATTCAAGATTACCTTGAAAAGAAATTATCGATTTTTTGCGCCTATTATGGGTTACTCATTCGGTTTATGACGTGTTTTATGTATATTCGTACTTGATGATGATTTATCAATTCATCGGTAAAACTAATGTATAGATTCATTGACGAGCATATCCAAATGATTTTAAAACCTTTGATTCTATTCATGACCTATTTTGCGGATACAGGATGTTTCGTTCATTACCAAAATAGAAGGTACAGTGATTGATAAAAGTGTAAATCGAGGCACATTCATCACAAGTAACTATCAGGTTGTAAGGAAAGTTCTGGCCGCTTTTTCGCAATCACAAGATAAATTTAAATATCAGAGCGCGTCAACATGAATCAGCTGACATATTGTGCTCGTTAGATAGAGAAAAAGTTGCTCTTTCAGAATATATGTTTTATTTGGAATGCCACAAGGTTTTCAATTTATTAGGGAAGTTTTAAAGTGCTGCGAAAATGGCACTTTTAGGATGACTTCACTTCAAGAGTTCTTGTTTAGCCGAGTCCCAGCGAAGGTGACCACAAATGTGAATACTGCAAGAGGAGGGGGTGTATCACTGGATGGAACACATTGTCTCCGGTTTCAGAAGTGCAGAAATGAGGACGAGCTGCTCGAATTTTCAATTGATCAATTCGCTTTAACTAAAACGGCAGAAGGCGATGAGCGTCCATATTTGCAGGGGATATCCACAAGTATTGGCCCTCAACAAGCAACCTTAGCTGACCACCTCAAGTGGCCTTGATTTGGAAAAATCCAAAAAAATGGGTGCCGCGGGACCCCCCACGACAGTCATGCGCAAGCGCATTTTTCACAAATCCTCTTCCACTAATTGAAGCAGTTGCAGGGTGAGGCCCTTACTCGTCTATCATGTTCATCAGATCTAGCGCTAACTATGCCCCACTTCCCAAAACATCTGGCCAGCTCCTTCAGTAGCAGTGTGTTCAGAAAGAGTGGCGATTTGAAGTCGACTTTTTTTCATTTCGCGCAATATAAATTATCAGCCCTTTATCAAATTGAGATGTGTAGGTATGCATAGTGTTGCCAAGAGTGTGGCGAATCTAATGGTGCTCACTCTGTGAGAAAAGATGCACTCTGAGCCGAGTTATGATCTCTCGAAGTTGAAATTTCAAAAACCGGCCAAAACTTTCCTTACAACCTAATACTATCTAGAAAATGGCTTGCCTTCAAGTGATAATAGCAGAATCTTCGTGAAGGGTATTGCAATGATATCGATCCGTATGGTAGTAGCCTCATGGGTATGTACTATTTTAGCCTGAAACGATGTTTCACACTGTCATCAGTGGTCTAGAGCTGACGACAACATACATACATATTCGTTTCGTACACAGTTATGTTAAGCACATCAAACTGTATTTGTTTTGTATAAAACATTTTACACTGTTTTCTGAACATATTATAGTCCGGCAATAGAAGTCTTTATCCAAATTCTTGTTCCTAGGAACGCAGCGAGGGTGAAAGATCGGACGATCAGTAAGGGAGAAATACGTTCGCTTAAAGAAAGTCTGAGTATAAACAGACTGCATATGTCGCACAGAAAGACTGATCGAAACAAGCTTACACGCCTTATGGTGTCAGCCCGCTGTCCACGCGTTACCGATCGGCCTAAAGCTGCGCGTAACCGCCATACATGGTAGATACACTTCACCCCGATCAACAAGTTAGTAATGTGCACGTCCGCTGCCAATTTTAACAGGTGTAACTGATGCGCCCGTTCTCGAATCTCCCGCCTCTTCAATTCGCGCTTTCTCCACTGCTGTCCTACTTAGTTAGCACATTTTAATCCATTCCTGGCAGTCAAACATTATGATATGAACCACGATGATTAAGACGCTAACGACAGGTCGCATCTGATCGAACAATCGAACAGTACAAGCGAAAGTTTGCTATTGGGCAATCATATGACGTTGGCAATTACCAACGAATTAGGGCGAGGGTGTACTTAACTTGTTTCCAGGAATAGGAAGAGCGATGTACCTACATATATTTACTGAAGACAGAAACGAGTCAATTAAAAGCGGAAAAGATGGAGTGTACCGAAATTAGGTGATGTGGAGTACAGGGAAATGAACGGTTGGTGGAAGTAAGTGGCAACAATGTCAAGACCGACTTTCGTTTACACACCTAATGTCTTCTCCCGCTTACACACCTAATGTATACAATATAAATTACTACTTGTAGCAGGGAATAAATTTTACCAGTGAATCGATTTGACAATGGAACCCCTCTCACAATTTTCTTTATTTTCAATTGGATGAAGTAGAAGAATGAAAACCGCGAGCCATTGTGAGGATTCAAAGTGCGTTTTTTTAATATCCAGGGAAAGAAGAAAGATAAATAGTCAGGCAACAGAACAATTACGACCTCCATGCCCTCTGCTGCGTCGGTAAGAAAAATTGCCCTCAAGTCACACCTCATCAATTTCCGCATTGCAACATGTCTCATCGAAAGACACTATCCATCTTTCGAAAAGCTGGGATCTTTTGTGTAGAGAAAATAATGGAAGCATATCTGATTGCTCGGGTATAGATTTTATTAATGGAACCACGTCATATGCTATCGGTAGTTTGATGCCACTGGAATTCACATCAGCACGACCTCCCTTCTTTGTGATAATTGTTTCTCGAGTAATCCTCGACCGACGCCCTATTCCAGTTTTTTTTCAAATGTTATCATTCACTAGCGCGGGTTAGGCAGTGAAATCTGACAGTCAGGTGAAGCATTGTTCAGTTTTGACGATTCAGGCGATGGCGATTTAATAAAAAGGCGAATAGATGAGAGAAGTAATGAAACGACTAGGGGGTTACGGGAACAGATAGTAAGCGATCGCGAGTAGGACGAGGTTGAGGTTCGACACCACTTTCTTCTTTTCGTCTACTCGCCTAACGACTTGATCGCCCAACCCACTGAACCGTAACGTCAAACAAAGCCTGAAGAATTTGTTTTGGTGAACGAATCCCGTTTGGTGACCATCCTATACTTTTCTTAAAATATGAGCTGAAAAGCTGTCCAACCGGAACTAGGTTCCGTTAAGGACGAATCTCTACAGTGAGATCCAGCCCATAACACAGCCTGGATATGAAAGTAAGGAAATCCTGGGTTAGCAAAGAAGTGACATCAAGCGTTAAATAGCACTACATATCAATACCAGGCGTGAGTGGCCCAGCAGATAAAACTTGGAGCGAGCACCTTGTAAATGACAAAAAACGAAAAAAAAAAGGAAACGAAGGATACACTGTGCAAGGTGATATATAACGTAGACGAATGAGCAAGCTGAAATCCTCAACGGAACCAACTTCTTTTCGAATAAAAACTGTTCAGGATTTGTGTGCAGAAAGTGATGCCATTGACGGAGTGGCACTAGCATTTTGACCCCTATCCACGTGAACAAATCATCATAAATGACGACAGAGTGAGCGACTGATTCTAAATTCAAAGTGTTTCCCAACACAGCACGACAGCCATGGGAAGCAGTGAGCAAAACAGGTACAGTGAGTAATAACCAAATTGACTTTTGCGCAAATCCAAAAGGAAAGACCATTAAAATCGAAGCGTTTGCAACAATGAGGTGAAAATGGAGTTTTAAGACCACGCTTTCAACGGCAATCGTTTCAGCATGGTAAATAAAGCTGCAGGAACTATAGGAAGTTAAGAACGCGAAGAAAGACCTCATCATAGATTTCAACTGACCTTTTATAATCGCGGTGGCATACTTGTCTCGTTCAGCATGTATGTGCGATAATTATTACCACGAAACCCCTCATCAGACACAAGAAACCGTCGCTTGTCTATCTGAAAGGTACATAATTTTATTTAGAGTGAACATAACGTCGAGTATTAGCGCAAAGAGCTTTCATTCGATTCAAACAGTCACGAATATGAGACGCGTGCCAAATGGCTTTATCATTGCATTGATTCATGCTTTTAAGAATTTTTCGCTTCTTCTAAAGAATCCGCCAGAAGCGAATAGGTGGACAAGACATTGGAATTGGTGAAAAGGCTAGCAAAAGTTACCAACTTAAGGAATTGTTGAGGCGCGCTACGCCTTCGTCAACGTTGAAGGGTAACTGGTAGCAAATACCGATGGGAATCGATAGAATAAAAACCACCACAATCAGCATTCAGAAAAGCGTGGACTTCCGTTCAGCCACTGGCGAACAATAACCAACTTTGCCAATTTAGCAACATTTGGAGAGGAGGCTGTCAAGTGCTAGTTGAGTGATCGTCTACCGAATTATGGCTCATGCAACAAGCCGTTTGTTTTACTTTCATTTTTATACAGAAAAAAAAAAGGAATGAAGACCCTTCTCTCGAGCACTGAGCCATGATTCGGTTGCGAGCACAAGCAGTAACTCGAAAGTTAGTTACTCGAAAGAAGTTACTTTACAAATGTTCTGGCAATCCGCTAGATCCCGCATTCCCTCATCCCATTTAGGTAACCCCGCGAAGTACCGGTACACCTTTGATGATTGTTACGCGTAAACTTGCTGATGCACAGAGGCATCATTATTACAAGCATATTCTACCACTGACAACCTCTGTAAAGGTGGAAAAATGCTTCTCAATACATTCTAGTTTACATAGAAATACCTGCGGAAAAACTACTACCTCCAAAGACCCAAAGGCGCCACCCCTCCAAAAAAGGAAAGATGGAGAAGCCAAAACAGGGACTTTTTCCGTTCGACACCGCACATCGTGCTCTCTACAACGTATTGCAAACAAAGATGGAACTTACTAATAATGGACAAACCTGCATGTTACCAATAGTCATGTGAGCTAATAGTCTTAAGAGATCTTGCTGCTCCTCTGCGAAATAACAGGCAGATGCGCAGTCTCGGTTGAAGTTGATCTAAAAGGACATGATCAAGAGGATGGACGGAGAACAACATGGATTTCAAGCACCCGCTTATTCTTATCTTGGATCAAAATATGCGATCAACCAGAGTACTTTCACTACTCTTCAGACGCTTAAGTTTGAAACAACTGTTGCACGGAACTGATCAGACAAAATGCCAGCAGTAGTGAAGAGTAATCGAAAGATTATCGCGTCCTTGAGAGCGCCTGTCTGCAGGCAGCCCATAATGAAAGTGGAATATATGTTCTTACAAGAGACAACTCCAACATCAGAAAACATTCTTGAAGGCTGATAAACAGAATGAAGGAACAAGTTACCCTACCTTTATCATAAAACAATCCCCTAATGTGGCTCTATCGAAGAAGGCAAAGAACGAAAATGCAGACGCTGATAAGAACATCTTGATGTTCATTGCTGTTGAAATGTTGGAATGCAACGCATGCTCTACTACTTGGGATCGCATTCTTCTGAAGACATAAATAACAACTGTGGAGTCCATTCATGCACAACTTAGTGTTGCCCGGCTGCCATACAGGCAACGATAAATTTGCAACTTTGGAAGCCAGGGAACCTTGGTCATTCGAGAGGAGATCGGTCTGAAATACAGCCCCTAAGCCACATATTGGTGTGAGACCTAGCCACTTCCACACACTAGGTCCGTACCTCTTACAGTGCTACCGTCAAGAGCTAATACGGTGCGAACTATGCATGTCTATGCTATATGAAGGATGTGTGCCGACATTCTTTATTTTTCAGAACAAGGAGAGCAGGGTCTTGAGAGGAAAAGCACCAACTATGTAATCACGGAATAGAACAGTTCCATGTGAAGATAAGTATTCGGGTACCTATGAAGGGATAGTTTCGAGTATCTATTTCCAAAAAACATTTGAACTACCTAGATAGGGTAACAGATCAATTGCAATTAACATCTTATTTCACATAAGAATACATCCATGGCAAAGCAGAAAAACCATTACAAACCTTGTGTTTTCGAATAGCATTCTTTGAAGCAATCGCTAAAAATTCGTCAGCACATTTTCTGTTTTGATAGATCCTCATAAGTCGGAGCTGCTGCATACGAAACACAGTGGCAACAACCAACACAAATGCGATCCCAGGAAAAATGGCGAAGAGTCCTATCTTAATAAGTTTAACGAGATCTTTGAAAATCTGAGGGAAACAGAAAACGTTTCACAGTAGAGATCAACTATACCTCCTCCAAGTCACGAAGAAGTCGCTGTACAAAAAGAAAACGATTTCGTCGCTCATTTGTATAAATGTCGTATGCGATGACAACAAGGCCAATAAGTAGAGTAGGGAATGCCGTGGCAACAAGAGAGAACAATCGAGAAGCGCCTAGAAACATTTAAATCCCATAATTATCTGTATCACTACCTACCACGGAAGCTGATCCATGATACGAGAGGATTAAGCACTGGAAGATCTGGTGTAGCTTTCTATAAACAAGCTCCGACCCGAAGGCGGCGTCAGCTTTAGCTAATTAAAAGGAAAATGAAAAAAGATCTCATTTCCTTGACAGGAAACCTATCTGAAGCGGAAAGTGAGTGGCGGACTTTGAGGATATACATAGGTATACGCTTCGTAGCGCTCGAAACAGAACAGCAGAAGTTTGCAAGGTGTCGAGAAACGGGTAGTGCAACGCGATATAGTAACAGTCATGGTTCTTATATAAATGAGCGCCTTCATGCAAACATGAAACGTGAGCTTATCATATACAGATTCAATCTAAATGAAATCGAGCTATATTGCAGGAGTCATAGTTTATCCAAACGGTATGCAAAACTCGATCTGTCTCGATAATACATTCCAGAGCGTCTCATGGAAACAAGTCTCACTTGCCTGACTAACGGGAGTTCAAAAAAAAACTCCAAATTCTAGCACATCTTCTTAAGAGAAAGTCATTTCCAAGAGCAAGTAGGAATGTACCCATCTTAGTAAACTAAGACCCACTGGCGAGTACTAGCGGGTGTGTAAGCGTATGTGTAAGTAATAGCTGTAATAGTAAGTCATCATCAGTTGGAACAATGACACATTTGAAAGACTGATTTTGGCCTGGACTATGAATGAGATCGAAAGAGAAAGGTAGGAAACAAAAGCAAGTCATTAACCGCTAAACGCAGAGGCTACACAGAACGAGACTTATATACCATTTGTGATCCACCTCCAAGCAGTACTGAGATGATGAACTAGTTTTAAACCTTACTTTGATCTCGATAGATGAGCAACCAGTCCTTCTCACTCAGCCGATCCGATTCATGCGCTTTACGAATGAACTCCTCATCGAAGTTGTCCCTTTCACTCTATAAAGTACGGTATTGTACATCCAACACACAGATATCTCAATTCAGAATAGTTTGGCATAGCATAGCGAAATTCGACTAATAACAGAAAAAAGTAGATTGACTGGTTAGGTGCTACGTAACCCTTTCCAAAGATGTGCCACGCCGTACATTACACTTACACTCTGTATCGGATGAGTAATTCACCCAGAATCACTTCTGAGGTAGCCCTAGTGCGAATGTTTTTCTGGAGGACTTGGAATTCACAATCCTCACTCTCAGAATAGAAGCCAGTTGCGTGCAGTGAAGCTCTACTAACAAATAAACCAGCCAACAAAATAAAATAATAAAAATAACCTTCTCGATGAAATAACTTGCATGGCATACCTTGGAAAAGGGATTTATTAGCATCTTAGTGTATAAAGTCCACTTACATCCCAAGGGATGGAAGGCCAAGCCGTTCCAAATCGGATCATTTACGATACGCTAGATAGCCACGCTCCTACCACTGCCCCACCATCGCACACAAAATTTTGCCACTATTTCACCATCACTACCCCAGTCACCGCGATTAGGTCAAAAAATAATTTTCGCTGGAACTTTGCCTAGAGGGCTTATTGGGGTGCTGATCACGAATATGACATCCGTTTTTGACGTTAGCGCCAACTGGTGCAATGGCAACAAACTGGTACAACGAATTGCTTCCATCAAAACCGCTGAAACCTGGTTTGTAAGGGATATTGGGGTGCTGATCACAAATATGGCACCTGTTTGAGGCGCTGACGTCATTCACTGCACGGTGCACGGTGCTAATATTGTAGGGGCACCACACTGCTCGTGCTAATTTTGCTTAATTCTCGAGGAAAAAAGAACGTTCCCTTCACAAGAAGACTCGGGCGAAAATTACGCTTGAGTGGCCGAATGATGATTGTAGGACAGTACAAGTGGAAGAGAAAACTAGCTTCTCCAGCTACTTAGCAGTACTACAGCTCAGTTAAACGAGACCGGCGTCATCTTGGCCCAAACGGTGTGCGCCAAAAATCAATGCCATATTCATGAGGCTCTCTGAATAACCCTTTATTGACAATCTCAGATGAAATTGATGAAAAAAATGTTGCATCACCTTAGCACAATTGCACCAAATTGGGGCTAACGTCAAAAACGGAGCCAGATTTGTGATCTGCACCCCAAATAACCACTATGGGCAAAATTTCAGCGACAATTATTTTTTAACTAACTCGCGGTGTCTGCGGTAGTGTCAGTTGCAAAGTGTTTGTTTTTTTCTCAATTCTAGTTAAAGAAATAGAGAGGAAATTATAAACGTAAAACATGCAAGCTAAAATAAGTTGCAAAAAAGAGTAACTCCAATAAATGATCGTCCTAACACCGAAAACAACCTACCTCGTTTACAAAGCCTTTCAAGCGGTTCCAACCATTTCTCCAGACAGATGAAGAGATATTCGACAAACTTATATGACGTCGCTGTACCAGCCAAGATATTCGTTGAGCACATCGTGCAACCAACATATAATACCGCCTCGCAAAGGAGCTGAATCATTTGGAAAATGATGCACGAGTCAGATCGATAGCAAATAAAACGAGTTGGTGGAGAAACTAACATCAGTTAAGAAAACCGGAAAGCAAACATTCTTTGGAGCAGATGGTGGACATCAATTGGAACCAATAATTTCGCAACGTAGGGAAGCATATCATAAAAGTAGAGCACATCTAGAGGAACAAATTATTGCACAACACACCTGAAGAAAGACTCTTATCAGTAGGAATCAGTTAGATAATTGAAAGGGGGTGAAATGTCTCCACTACTACTGTGATCGTTCCCTCTAAAACTCCCACATGTGATCCTCCTCTGATGCCTCGACTATAGTACTTACAGTCTCTTCCCCAATTCTAGCATTCACATAATCTCTTCCCAAAAGTTATGATGAGCCTCGGAATAGGTGCCTGAACGGTCTCATTTTACCATAGGTATCAGCGCACAGTAAAGGAGAATATTCACGCCAAGTGAACCTGCACATCGTGAAAAAGTCGATCGGATTTAGTAAAAGACTTTTCCATCGCATAGAAATAAAAAAAAAACAAACGAGAAAGTTTTAGCAACCAGCTAGGGCTCATGCTGCTCAGAAACCGCTGTAAATGGAGGGATTCAGCGCATCAATTCGCAAAGCGCAAAGTGCATCTTGTCGGGCAGCAATCAACCTCTACATCAGCTCCGTTACTGACAAGTTCTCTAATGGTCAGCCAGTCGCGCCCACAGCAACCTAGCAAACTCTTTTAAGCAAGCCTAAGATACTCAAATATATGCAGAGTACAGAGTCATTCCTGATCTCCTAAATACGGAACACGAAAACCGAATCTAGCAAATTTCACAGCAGTTCCTCAACAATCCCATAAACTGCTTTTCACTGCGGGTGCGTCGCGGTTTTACCATTAGAGCACGCAAATAAAACCATAAAGACCCCACGCGTTGTGGATATTGCGCAATCTCTGCTTGTTGGAGCTGCTCCGCTTTTCAAGAGGTAACGACTTGATGAATCCAGTTTTATCATAAAGACATTGTGCACTTCAATATTCAGTTTTCATTTTTTTACATTTTAACGAGCTTTCATTTCAAATAAGTCTGTCGTATAGTTTTTTTCCTGAGGCAGTTGTGATCACAGCTCACATTGAAAATATGACTTTGTTGAGAATTTCGTGAGCCCATTTTGATAGCGCTATGATAGCGCTATGTTGTTGTAAGCTTGAAATAGATAAAGTTCGATAATTTCATTCGTTGTCATTTCCAGATGTCTTCACGCCGTGATGATGGCGGATCTGCATGTGTGAGTAGAAGTCCTATTCCTGTCAGGGCTACCTTTCTTAGGAATGTGTATTCTCTGTTGACTGTTCAGCAGCTCATAATTGCTCTAGGTAAGCTTGAAATGCTTATACACTGTGCTATTTGTTAACTTGCTGTTGTTGTATTCGAATAGCTAGCTATGTTCAACTTTGCTATTTTATTTTGCTTTCGGTGCTATTCAAATGGGGAACGTACTTTTACAGAATGATAAGAGTGATCATGAACAACCGAAGGTTTTACAAGATCAGCGTGTGACTAACATGTCTCCAGGTTAGAGAGCATTTGGCGAAATGCTCCTCACTTTGACTAGGATGACACCTTGTTTTCTCTTGGTAGTCACAACCATAAATTCTGAAAGTGTGATCAAGAGCAGGTGCATCAAAGTGCTGGAACCACATCAGAACACTTTTTATTTTTTCCTAGCCTGAAAATTAAAAAATCAAACTATTGAAGCCACTATCGGAAAATCGACTGCATGCAATTTCCGCTTTTCATTTCCACATGCACTTTTCTGATTTGTTTCCTCACCAGTCAGTGCTATTAATCATTCCAGCATAAGTGCATCGAAGAGATGTATCATTCAGGGTACATCTGAATTAATTTAGCACGTGGTTTCGAAGAGGTGCTCTTAAGCAGAAATTAAAATTAAAAAGAATGGAGAGGCTTGCCAGTTTTGCTTTTTTTTCAGTTTCATATACGCTCTTTATGACGCCTGGTGTGCGCCCATTTGTACAACACTACGGCTCTACTACTTGGTTAACTGTGTTGGCATTAGTAATCAGGTATAAATCACTTTGCAATCTTCTCTTTTCCTGATAAGGTAGTGCTAGAAAATCTGTTCTCTTCAGTTTTTGACTTGAGCGGTAACATTTTCAGCCTGGGCGTTTCTTCTGTTCTGCTTGTATTATTTTTTTTGTTTTCCGTTGATCCTGTTTTTTCCCATGTAGTTGTTTATTGTCTACATGTAAATCTTTTTATTGAATTCTTGGATCAAGGCGTACGATATTTCTTTATCTGAACCTCAATTCTCACAGCGAGACAAGCAATAGCGCTTTCCTTCTTACATTTGAAGCACTTAACCATATCATATTCCTAAACTGCCCCTAAAATTTTGCAGGCATTCCGCCCAAATCTTGTAGGTCGTCACTCCATAGCTCTGTGATCCCTCTTTACTCAGATGACCATCGTACAGATTCTTTTTACATGAATTATGGCATTAAACATAGTGGACCATCAGTTTTCATTTGAAAATGACTACTAGACCCGCATTGGCTCAGCATCACAAGTAACGATGTGTACTCTTTCGTTTTTCCGACAGTCCTCCCTTTGCGTGATGAGAAACCTGATTTTTCTTGTTCCTTTGGATTGCCTAGTATATGTAATTCGAAGTAGGACTGTGAGATAAAGGGAGAACTAAGAGTACATTGTGTTGCATCTTCCACAGCTCCACGATCAACAGACACGAAGAATCAAGCGTGGAAAATGATTTTCATTATTTCAGTATCTTTTTTCTTCGACACACCCGTCATTCACCGCAATTCCACGCCCTTGCATTTACAGTGTTCACAATCGCTGCAGCTCTGGCTTGTGGAGGTGAGTTGTGTTACCGAAATTTTATAAACCTCGAACCTGATAGAAATTGCATCAGGTGAGTCTTGCTCGTTGAACATTATTTATCACTTAAACTTAGTAATGAATTACTATAGCTTATTATATGAGTCTATATGAGTGAGAGTTAAGTAATGAATTACTATAGCTTATTATATGAGTCGTGAGAAAGGGATGAACCTAATCGCTGGTCGTACTGGTATTGCTCGGGTAGTGACAGAGTAGAACAATGATGTCAAGCATTATATCGGAAAGCCTCGTTCCCTTTTGTACTTTTGAAGAATAGAGACGATGTTCTGATCCCAATAGATGTACCGCCACAATAAACAAGTAGGCACTCAGACATTTGTAAAATTTTTTGTAAGCGTTTTTTTCTTATCATGATGTAAGTCAATCTTTTGAAATGAAAATCAGAACGTGGAAGTGCTCTCCAGTTTTCTATTCGTATTAGTATTATATTCAACAGCACACATGAACTGCTTGAGCTTACGTAATTGTATTCCAAAACTTATTACAGTTTGTATGATAGAATTTGGCCACCTCTGAAATAAAGTTTCCGTACTTGACTACCCTACAAAAAACCCTTTCCTCCACATCCAAGAATGTTTTAACGTCCCTGAGCACGTGATGACAGGCGTATATTCTTCAAATACTCTTCAGTTAGCCCCACAGCTAGTTTTTTTTAAGAGTTGATGCTGATGTAAGCACTTATACCACCGTGATTAAATCAACATTCATTCCATTGATCACTGCATATTTATTGCAGAAATACTGTGTGTAAAATAAGACGCAAATAACAGGAATAGAATCACCAATAGCAAAGCGAAAATGCATAATAACATATTGTCATCTCTGCTGCTAATCAACCCGAGGAAATAGAGACATGTAACATCATCAAGATGATGATGAATTACCCGGGGACGAAAGTGGTGGTACATCGGTTTGGTTCATAAGCCATGCTGTAAGAACTGCGTTCACGTCGATCTCTTCACAGGGTGGTGATAGTTGCTCTAACTCAGTGTCAACAGCGTTGTCCTCCATCTGCTCTTCTTCTTGTTTGACGGATTTCGCTTTGAGGCTGATGTTATAGCGCTTCTTGAAGTTGGCCAGCCATCGTTCAGAAAACAAACATCGTGACGATTTCACTGTGTCTTCTGCACCAGCATACAGCTCAGCGGCTAGATCACGAGCTTGATCTTGTAGCCAACGGTTAGAGATGCGTTCACCGGCAGTCTGTCTCTCGATGAAGCGCTGATAAAGTACTCGCTCAACGTCCGGAAATTGCGCTTTTCGCCCACGTCGTCCTCCTCCGGCGGAAGTGTCTCTTTTTGAAGGCAAAGGAAATTTCTCGTAAAATGCTTGGATGGGAAGCTGCTCGGTTTGATTGACAATCTCAGCAACGACTTCATTGCGAAAACCAACCTCGAAATCCGCAGGATCATTGGATTCTGAGTCCGAAAATCCAAACATATCAGTAATCATAGGATCATCAGGATTCGAGTGACTACTGTCCAAATTTCCACGTTGAAGATCTATCTGGAAACGCTTTTTGAAATTCCTCAGCCAACGATCCGAAAACTGACAAACGGCGTTCACGTCTCCGGCCAGTTCACGAGCTCTGTCTCTCAACCAACGATTGCTCACTTTCAAACCAGTCTCCAATCGTTTGCAGTACATCGCGAATAATCGCTTCTCAATGTCAGGACGCCGTCCAGTTCTGCCAGATTTCAACGACCCAGGTCGTGATTCGCGAATTTTGTCCACCTTAAAAATAGGTTTTTGAGGATAAACTGAACCTCTCAATTGAATCAATTTTAACCCCCGATAATTGAATATTTGAGTTTTCAGAACTTCTTTGATGACAACAGACGGTGCCGCTAACCTTATCCCTACTTTTTAGCTGCATTGCAATTGTCAGAGCTAGTTTCATTTATCCTATTGCTGCGGGCTGCTCGTTTACTGAAGTGACTTTTGCCTCCTCGACACGAAATTGAGGTCCATCTATTGTCACCCTTTACTGTTGTAATTATTTGTTAATCATCCAGTTTAGGGTATAGTCCCACCTCTGATAACCTTGTATTGAAAAATAAGGCACTGTTGATTTGGATTCGCTTCCCTTTAACACTTTTACTTTCACTACTCGTTTCGTAAAAACCATAATCTGAAGTAGTAGCACGTTGTTACCTTTTTTCATCAATATTCTCTTTTGGTGAGCAGTTCTAATTTCTCTACTTTCCAAAATACGAGTTTGTAAACGTAATAGGCATATTATCACAGTTTTGGTTTAGTCAATTAACGACGTTTCTCTCCACTGAAGTAGCGATGGTAACATTGATTCTCTACCGTCTTCTCGCAGTCCAAAAAGTCGCTGAGAACATAGTTCGAGCAACAAAGATTTATAAATGCCTACATGAGTGACTGAGCTCTATGAATTATTATGAATTTTCAGCTTCTTTCACCACAAGGCAGCGTGAAAGCCCAGAAATCAACAGTAAATTTAATTTTGGTTTGAATATTCCTGAACTGGATGGTCATCTTTCTTGGATACCTTCGCAAAACTGGCAGCATGATAACTCTCAGAGCGACATGTAAAAGAAAGCAGTTTGGAACCAGTGTGATCGGCATTGCGGTCAGAAGACGGACGATAAGGGACGGTCGGAACACTCTCTCTTTGCTGTCAGCGCTGTTTCGATCGCTGAAGATTGATCAATAAGGAGAGGGGGGGGGGCACTCAACAGGGAAAGGCCGTGTGAGAGGCACAGTTTTTGACCTTGTTAGGGTGAAAGGAGGTGTGAGGTAGCCCATACACAAAGCTGAGAGGAAGGGGCAATATTCACTCATTACGACGCTAGGAATCAGGTCACATCAGATGAAGTAAAAGAGGAATGTATCTATAATGGTCACAGTGATCAATTCAGCAATTAATGAGGAGTAATAGCGAATTAACGAGTGAAAGCGAGAGCTAACATTTTGGAAGGGAGAGTGAGTATGAAGGACATCTATTCTACCGAAGTGCATAGGGATGTAGAAGTGGTGGGTTGTATATGAGGAACTGATGTCCCATCATTTAATTGTTCCAAGCGAGTTATGCTACATCCACTGGAAAAATCATGAAAAAGGCTTGATTCACTACATTCCTCTGCAATCATAAGAACAACTGCGATCTTTGTTTGCCACAAGAGGTTTTTAGAGGCCATAACGGAAACCTTTTCTTTTCTTAAGAATTCACTGTGATGTTGTCAAAACTCGGACATGCTAGATAGCACTAACAATCGGAAGAAATTTTTTGAGGGTGTCATTGCTCAGTGAGAGTATTGCCTCGGCATTACAACATACCGCAAATATCGGATACTTCGGCTTTTTTTGCTCTAAGAAAATGGGCACCGTGCATTCTGCAAGTCCCCGAAAATCGATTGCGGGATCGGGATCTTCGCTTCTCGAGAGAAATTGATTTCTTAAAAAAATTATGCAAAAGAAAGACCCAGGCATCATGTTCATATTACGCCCTATTGCAAAACGAATGATGCGCGCCCATAAATCTTCAGCGATTACACGTCTGGTGAACGGAGGATCATTAATTGCAGACCGTTAATTGCTGATTACTGTCATGACATGGTATCCACCAGAAATACAAAAGCTCTCAAAAAGTCAACCAGAAACTAGGAAAAACGTTCGTCAAACGCGTTCGTCATACTATGCCTTGCGTATTCTTTCTTTTCATGCTAATTTTACTCTATGGATATGCAACAAAGTGAATCAATAGATACTGCTACTTTAATCAATAGTATGTGATGCTGCACAGCACAAGAAAGCTCGTTTGAGATTTACTTGTGCTATTTAAGCACTAGTGGAAACATTGCTTGAAGATTTATGCGGAGATTTCCTTATTTTATGTATATCAGATATTTCTTACTAAAAACCTCGTGAAGTATTGTAAGTTGATTTAATTTTGTATCTATACCAAGCAAAGCCTAACCCCTATACTGGATGGTATTAGCAGCCGCTAATTCTACCAATGAGTGTTTTACCATGACTCAAAGATAAATCGGCTGAAATGGCGGGTGTTTTTTTTTCAAAAGTAATAAATGGCTACTTTTTGATTGGATATTTATACAAGGGTAGATAAAAACTTCTGTACAAGCAGTTTTTGGTACTAAAAACTGAAAGATTTTTGGCAAGCAGCATAGAGTTCCCAGGGAAATTTCGATTTCTGTACAAGCACTTTCTGTACAAGTACTTCTGTACAAGCAGTTTTTGGTACTAAAAACTGAAAGATTTTTGGCAAGCAGCATAGAGTTCCCATAAATTCAAGGGAAATTTCAGATTTCACGAAATTTTGTGATTGCGGTAATTGAGAAAATAGCTCACTGTATACCTGTTCAGACTACAGAAGTTCAACTGATAATAAACTGAAATAATTAATACGATTAGAACCACGTACCCTTGATAACCATCCTTTCAGCATAGATTTAGTAATGTGAAATTCCTTGCAAGTTCGATACTTGTTCTGGCCATTCCTTTGATAATAATCGATAACCATTAATTTGAATTCTCGAGAATATGACATACGATTATTGCCCGGTGCAGCGAGCCATTCTCCTTTACCATTAGAAGTACAGCTTGATAGAAGAGCTAGAGAATTAGCAGCCGCGGCTTCAGACTGCTCAATATCATCCGAAACTGACTGTTCAGATTGCTGTGGCTGAATAGGCTCCTCAGGGACTTCTTCCTTGACAAAAAGTGGGGCCAGTGCGGACGATGTGCCGTCAGGAGCAGATGTTGAAGGACGCTCGACACTCGGTGTAGCATCGGGTACATCGCCGTTGGATTCAGTCGCACCCGTTTGGTAAATCGTTTCGCAAGCGCGAATAAACTGCACAGCAGCTTGCTCAAGTGAGCGAAAATAGTTGGGGTCCATCAGTGGACAGGGAATGAGGAAGGTGTGAGGAGAATGGAGGTCGCCCTATTGGACGAGCGGCGCAATTGCAGTGAAGGGTCACGTCTAGAGGCAGAGTCCAGCGTGTAGAGAGGGAGCTATCTCCGTCACGGGGTCGTATCAAGAGCTTGGGAACGTGGGGTCGTAAAGGGCAGAGACGCAGAGGGTCTTACGGCGGCGGGGGAGGGGAAGGCGGCCGGATGACACAGCAGCCCCCCCCCCCCCTCCTCACTCACCTCCCTGCTCTCGCATTCCTACGTGTTGTGCTATAAGATGAAATGGAGGGACGCAGGCTGTGAGGAGGGGGGGGGGGCTGGGTAAATTCCCTTCTGCGTGGATATCTGTACTAGTTAATAAGATCCAAGGAACTGGAGTAGGAGATGTTTTCAATGTTTTAAACTCAATGCAATGCTTGTGGGAGACGAATACCAAAAACCGGTCCCAAACCAAAGTTCAGTGGACAGTTGTTTATTTTTCGTGTGCAGGTCGATCGTCCTCGATAGCGCCCCTCACATCGCTGGGGCGTCCAAGACCCCTATATTGATTCTTCAGTGGCGCTGCATCCTGCGCCTCGTATTTCTCCCCACTAGTATCCATAGCACCGCGGGATAATCCCTCACCATGTGGTCTTATTAAGAGCAAGATGTAGAGGGAGCAAGATATGCAGTAATAATTTGGATTTCGAAGGGTATATAAGGTATCTCAGGGTATAAATGTGAACGTAACCGTACTGTAAGTACGGGTGAGTACCCGTCACTTCATTTGGGTGGTCACGGTCATTGTTAGTAAAATTACATCTCAATTTTTATTGAATACAATATGAATATAGGGGTTTGCTGATTGCCCGTAGAGATCATGCAGAGAGCTTCGGATTTGTCCAGAAATTTAATGGCATCATCACGCTTCCGTCCATTCGTTGCTGCTTACCCGAGTTTGTAGAAAATTGTTTGCGCATCTCGTGAAGCGAAAGAGTGAAGTGCGTGGGCGTAAGTGCTTGAAAAAGGGAGTAGCGAGTCTCCATGTTACTATTTTTACTACCACGCTAAGACTTATCAACAGGGGGGGGGGACGTGACCGGGAGGTATAACTGGTACAGATTAGATCCGAATCCTGAAGATTTATAAAAGGACAGTCACTCGGACGAATCCGTGGTATTTTCTTTTTCAGATTGTCTTGGATCTGATTTGCAACGCAGTTGAGAAATTCTGTAACCTATTAGGTGGTGGCGCTATTGCACACATAGTCAGGGGATCGAATCCCGAATCAGTTCACAAGGGTGTCAGCCTAGCCGCATTCCCCATCCACATGTTAGTTGGTAGCACTTCAGCTGGGATTATAAAATAGTGATTTGGATAGGCGATCCCCTGTTCATTATCCCCCACACTAGCCAAATAGGAAACGAGTGGGCATCATGCTGGTGGAATAGGGGTCGAGTGTGCATTGCATTCCAGAAGGAATCGACGGCATAATTCACTTATTTTCTTAGAAGGTGGTGAGCCCTTCTTAGAACAACCATACACCGTACCTCCCGCATTCGGCGTTTTGCATTCAATATCCATTTTGAAACCATTTAGAAAAAGTAGTAGTAGAGATCCACTTCCTACCAAAAATCCAGGCAGCCATCTGTGTGACGTTTCATCCAGCTGTGGTAAGGAAAAGGGGGACGTGGTGGTATTTTGTTAACAGCAAAACAAAAGCATTGCATGTCAGAGATACAACACTTTCTTGTTGTCTTGAATGATGTTGACTGCTGAGAAAGAGGGGGAGCGGTGGCAAAAAGTAACAAAACAACAACTTGAGAATCAATCGTAATTACAGCTCAACTCAAAAGGTACGCTTGAAACAACTAATGTTTCCTGCCTGCGACTTTATGCATTGTTGTGAAAGGAAACAATGCTTTAAAAAAAATGTACAAAGAAATTAGAACAAAAAAGATTCGTTTTTCTTCTCTCTCATGTGGACCACCAACGCCTCATGGCATCCGGGCCGCTTTACGCCCCGAAATCCTTCTTACATATTAAGCAAAAGTTTGTTGTGTTTGTTTATTGGCGTATTTGTCTGTCCTCCGTCGAAGCATATTAGGCTCTTTGCACCTAACAGGGTGTCAAATCGACCTCAGATTTTTCTTCAGTTGAAGCGGTCTGGAGTGTTTCCAGGAAATCAGTCCGTCACCTGAAGAATAAAAAAATTTACGGTTATTTTCTCTTCCATCTTGAAAAAATTATGAAAGTTACGCCTTAGAGGGTCAAAGGTGAGCGTGAAGGTCAAGTGACTTCGGCGAGTCAGTCCTATAGAACAACGACAGAATCAAACAACTCAGAAATTTGATGAGAAACCGAGTGCGTGGCGTATCAAGGAAAGCCTCTATCAAACTGCACTCCGGCCCTCATGACTTACCGTTTCAGTGGTGCTGACAGCAAAATTCGACACGGACGTGGTCTACACTGTGAGCATGATGAATGCTGGCGTTTTCCTAGGACATGTGGTCTACTGTATCCAATCAATCACGTCATTAAGATTTGTACCATCGCTGATAGGTACGATTTGCCTTGCAGTTTTGGAGGCGTGGATTATAGAATCGGTCCTAGTAATTGCTACTTTTGACTATTTTCTATGTGTTCTTTTATGTTGCTTTATATGTGCTTATGTCAACTGGAATATTTACGACTCTATGAAATGTCTCAGTAGAAATGATGTTTTACTAGCCTGCAACAGTGTGTTTATCTCGTTCCCTAAAATGCACTACTAGGCTGCTTGCACGCTTCTGTCCATTCAATTAATCTGTGGTTTAATATATGTACTGATACCTGCGTGCAATTCTTAGAAGCGGCAACTTTTGGAAATGTCCAAATTGCTACGATCGTATTGTTGGGCATACAGTATACTAACAAGCATTAGTACTAAATTTTCGAGCAAGTTCACGTAGGCAAATCAGTCGTGGGCTATTTTTATGCCTAGCGAAACAAAGAACCGCTGTGCTGCGTGTACCCTCCTGCGTTGCAGTTCGAGTTTCTCTGTTACTCATATATTTATGTTGTGGTATTTGCTTGAAAAGGGCCGCATGCAAAATTTCACACGAAAAAGTGAGAATTCGGCAAGGACACATCTCCTCAAAGTGGCGGCCAAGGAGGCGGGGCCTTCGAGTAAGTGTCAGCCCGTCGGCCGCCGCGGTCAGAGATGCATAGCGGGAAGAGAAAATCACGTGAACAGTCCCACTCTCCGTCTCCAATCACGGTGGACGACGGGACAGGGCACTTGGTCGGAGGTCCTGCCCTTCAGCCGCCACTTTGAGGAGCTGTGTCTTTGTCGAACTCTCACTTTTCGAGTGAAACTTTGCATACGGCCCTTATTCAGCAAGTACAACATAAATATATGGGTAATGACAAACTCATTTTTCCCGTGCACGATTCCTTCAAGGGAAGACGCTGGGTATAAAAACAAAGTAGGAGAATGTGCATGTTGTGAAGGCACGAATTTCTTGTGGTTACTTGCTCTCTAAGTGAAACTCAGTTGTTTTACCTCGATATGCTACCTCCTTACTTCGTTGGATTTCCATTCCCGTGACCTCCTAGTCAAAGCTATTTTGGTGTAATGCGGCTATTCGGCGCGATTATTGGATATCCGTGGGTTGGCGAATCATCGGATCAAGTATTGAAGTTGAAAAGGGGCAGTCAGCCTGGGTTGATACTTTCTTTGGGAGGTACTGGCTCCAGTCGCCTAATCGTCGTATTGCTTGATTCTGAAGCTGCATAATCACAATTGTTGAACGTAACGCAACCGCACGCGTGCCATTCTTCATAATTACACATAATTACTAGCTACATAATTACAATTGTTGAACGTAACGCAACCGCACGCGTGCCATTCTGCCATAGGCCGCCTGCATATTTAGGCCGCTTCCATACTTTGCGCACCGACGCCGTCACGCGCGTGCCTGCGTCACGCGCGTGACGCAGGCACGCGCGTGACGGCGTCGGTGCGCAAAGTATGGAAGCGGCCTTAGCGGTGTTGCTGTCGATGACAGGGCGTGGCTGCCTTCGAAGGCGGAAAGGAGGTGCACAGGCGACGCAGCCACGCTATGCCGCCATCACCGTAGAGTATGAAAACGGTCCATGGCATATACGAATCTTCCTTTAATCATAAGCCGTGGCATATACGAATCTTTCTTTAATCATGAGCCATGGCATAAACTAACCTCTCTTTAATCATGAGCTTTTTTTTAAATGAAAACATGTATGGTGACAGTTGTATTAATGCGTACATGATGATCTCTTTTTTACGTTTATATCGATCCATGTGTGTATGCTGTTATTACACTCGTATTTATGCTCGTGAATAGGATGGTTATCTACCTTTTGTGCAGTGACTTGTTGATAAAGGTGTCGTGGTGTCTCGATTTATTATCTCAGAAACTCCTCTAAAATTAGTTGTAAGTCTGCATTGTTTGCATATTGATGAAACAGGGGCGAACGCGGACTAGCCTACACACGTGCTCCAGAATGCTATGTGGTGCTTTTAACGCAATTCCTTGCAGGATTTAATGGAGAGTACATTCTTCTGAGAAAACCTACGCTGAACATACGAGCCAGTTCAGAGTATTCCAAAAACAATGTATATTGCGAAAGTCTTTTCAAAATAAGCACGGGATGCGCCGTCGAACTTGGGAAGAGATCATGAGCATTCGAGCCAGTTGAAGGTAGTCAAAAACAGTGATTATTACAGAAGGTTCACTAGATTTTGAGTTGTATGGTGTTAGCGGTCAATAACGTTCTCAACCTACTTCCTCGCACAGATTCCACCCACCTTACAAGTCAAGCCCTCGTTTATGTGGTATTCGGTTTTCCTATGAAGTATTACGATAGCTCCACTGAAGGAAATTATAGGCGCTTTATATTGAAATTCGGATCGGGCGAAGTCAGAAGATGTTTCCTGGGAAGGAGAACCAGGCGTTCAAAAAGGGGGTGCACGCCTTTCAACAAGGGAAGGATGTTTTGGGAAAATCAATGTTGCTCTAAAAATTTTACAAGTGTCTTTTCAATTCTCGAGTGTCCTTCGTTTTCCTTTCGATTGTTCCCACTCACAACGAGCACAGCAAAAGTGGTCTCAAGTGGAAAAGTGCCAACGAAAAGCTATGTACCTACTCCATTCATTACCTTAGCTTTCTAGACTAACGAAATGAGTTTAAAAAATTAAGCTGAAATCCGATATTTTTGAGAAATATCAGATATTTTGAAATAATTCAAGACATCCGATATTTTTTAGAAATATCAGATATTTTGAAATAATTCAAGACATCCGATATTTTTGAGAAATATCAGATATTTTGAAATATAATAATTCAAGACAATCCTGAGCAATCCGGCATCAAAAACCGAAAAAAAACCTCAGCAAAACTCGAAAAAGGGCTCCCATAGTGCAGCTACCTTTTTCAGCTGTAGAAGCAGTGCAGCTGTTAAAGCGTATTCCACTGTGTGGCATCACGGACATATCCTTCGGAGGCCACATAAAGACATCACACGTGGGTGGCTCACAGATTCTCGTACGTGTAACAAGGGCATTGGGGCGCGGGACATCGCCAGAAGGCTTTCGGGGCATCGATGTGCTTTGAGCTGGACTTCTTCTTAGAATTAGTTGGCTGCACAAAAGCTTTATACTGCCTTTTCCTTCACCAGAACTTCACACCGTCCACAGTGGTCCTCATAGCGCAACCTCGAATCTAGTAAATCAAATTTGCTTATTTAGATAAGCAGAATCCGCGGTATGTTGAGTGTGAGAGGATGAACGCGAGCTGGATGAGCCACTGTAGTTCAAGGCAACATATGGCACTCCTAGCGTCACCGTTTATAAAATGGGTGGGGTGTGGGAGTTCGGAGAAAGAGGGAAGTGGGAAAACATGATCGTCTTAAAACGAGCATCGAGGTAAAAAGCGATAATCGGTAGAGAAACCAGGGTTCAAGAGCGTGACATTGTGGTCTGTATTCGCACCTCCCGCGCATCGCCTAGAACTGCAGCATCACCTTTCCGAGTTGCTCGTTAAAGGAGATGTCATTTGTTGTCTCGTTGATTGCATTTCATTCATCCGTGATGATCTGAAATAAGTGAAACACAAACAGTAGCAAACAAGTGAAACAATGAATGGGAAAATAAGCGAAAGGGGAAGAAAAAAGGTGCTCGTGATAAAGAAAACATCGAACTGACGCTCGAACTCTCAGCAAGGTGTCATGAGTGCAATGAGTGCAAATTACGAACTGCAAGTGTAACGGTAGGTCCTACTCTAGACCCGGATTGCCAACTCGGTGTCTTCAATCGCTTTAGAACGGCATGTCGTAGCGCGAAATCCTGGCAAAGGGGGTACACACTCATCATATTAAAGACAGCATTAGGGGAAATTCGGACGAAGTGTAAAAGAAGCAGTGAATATAAGAAATAGAACCTCCTCTTCACGGTTGATTCTCGACCCGGACGACCTCCTGACTACTTTTTCATTGGCATGTTGCCAAGTGAACACAAGGGAATGTTTGGAAATACGACAGCATCTGTTTTCTGGAGTGCGCTCCAAGCAAAACTGCGAAGGCGCGCCGCAACACCTTCGATCCTGCCGCATCTTCTTGGCCGCTCCCACCCCCAGCCAATTGGGAATTACGTCACCCGGAGGCGGGATCAGTCATTCAAAGGCATCAGGGGTTATCCGTTGCGCCGTTTCTACAGCTCGGAGGCGCGCTTTTTCACCGGAGTTATGTAGCCACAGATAGCCTCCTTAGACCTTTAGTTCCCATGTAAAAGACTTCTTTGAGGGATTTCGCATGAATCACATAACCTCTGATGCTGTCTTTAAGAGAGAAACAATGCACCCATGTCCAAGTTCTGGGAACGAAATGCGGTTGCAATCAGGCGTGCCGTCGTACTTTTACGCTTCACCGGATCTCCTAAAGCTCACCATATCTTTTCCCCCATCGTGGATATGGCAATAAGTGAGTAAACGCCAACTTTTACCGGATCTCTATTTACCCATCAGCTGCAGCACCTAAATCGTAGATAAGCCCAACATGCACTTTGCGCCAGTCGTTCGCCAGGCGAGATATCACAACATGGCTGTACTCTTTCAGTTCCGGTGACTATTTAAGTTCAGCGCACGTGCCAAATTTGCGCTCTATTTTTCCATTAGTAGTTTGATGAGGTAAGCTCTTCACAAAAGACCGACGTTTCAGAAGGAAGCCTGCTTCGGAATATTCACATGTTCTACTGTAATTTTTAGATTGTTACTATCAAATTATTACCAATTTTTTTCTGGAATAAATGCAATCTTGTAGATTTTTGAAATATTTATCAGATCACGTCTCTCTATAACTCAATAGAGGTATTCTATTATATAAATTGTCTGCACGATGCGGGGTGGGAAAGCGAAGCTATTCTAATTCTGCAGCTTCGGCCGCCCGTTCAGGAAGACGAAATTCTCAAATTCAGGAAAGCCGAATGTTTTTTTTTGCAAGCCCGTTGCGCATTTTGTAATATGTAAATCCTAGATTTGTTTGATTTCAGAATTACTGGACTTTTCTTACTCGTTGTACTTTGGAGCTTCACCGATTTGACTTCCATTACGAAATGTTCCCTGGGCTCCCAGTAGCGAATTTCGTTATTTTTTGCCAATTTTCCGAAAACGTCAATTCTGAGGCATCAGCCATGTGTAACAGACTCTTGACCGTTTATTTCATTTACCCATCCCTGATTTCATGAAATAGAGGCAGGCACGTTGGGTCTAAAGAGGTTCCACAGCTTGGAAGCCTCTTATTTTCATATATTCTTCTGTATCGCAGCGAATATCCGGGTCAGTGTGAGTTAGTGGCAGGAGACGCAGTATAGCACAAGATTTGTGTAATGCGTGTCATTGCACCAAACACACCTAGCATGCAAATGAAAAAACCTGCAAAATTCAATTGTCATATTTGTTGAAAAAGCCTCCATTACCTTATTACCTATGAAAAATTAATAAGACAACTATGTTAAATTCCCATGCACATAGAAAACGAGCTGGTGCTGCACAGTTTCCCTATCCAAACGTATCCATGACTTTGATACTTTTATTTTTGATAACTGCTGTTTATCGCCGCAGCTCGCGATGCGAAAGTTACTACAAGGATGCTGAGTTACGTGCAAAAGCTTCGGTGTCGGACGGGACTCGAACCCGCACTTCATCCTTTCTGGGGATATGTGCTAATCAACAGGCTCAACACGTTATACGATACGTGTGAGTGCTGATAAGCCATGGTAAATACACCATTCAGAAGCTGAGTTAAGGTGAAAGGGGTGTCGGTAGTGTAATGGCTTAGCACATATCCCCGGAAATGATGAAGTGCGGGTTCGAGTCCGGTCCGACACCGAAGCTTTTGCACATAACTCAGCATCCTTGTAGTATCCATGACTGTTAAGGTCACCTGATTAGATCACAAATAGATTGGCCTGAAAGCACCGGCTGTTGGCATCGTGGGCCACCAAATGCGTACTCAGCCGTATTTACCTTCTTTTTCTTCGAAAATCGCCTTTATTATGATAATATTAAGATATCTCACAAACTATCTGACATTCTTGTTGGCGATTCATTTGCTAATGAACGTTTTCTCTTTTTCAATAGGCGATCCAATAGGCGCTTGTTATAGGCGAAAAAAGGTGTTCCATGAATGCACTTCAGAATGTAAATTTTACGCATATATTTGTAATCGTAATTACTATGTAGCTGCAACGGTTGATTATGCATTAACTCGGTACAACGTGGTAGATGTTCAGTGGCTTATTACCTTGAATTTTCAGTGCCCACGAAATTTAATATTTGCGGCCTCATTTAGGTCTACTTCACATCCTTGCTATTTTTAGATTTCTCCTGTCCAAATTATACCTTTCCTCCAGTGCAGCTCCACAAACGAATAGAAATTGGATGTGTTTAAACTACAAACTTTTTTAGAGTGTTTAGCACACAGTCCCGTAATTTGTTGATAAAAGGCATAACTGCAGGCATGGTAGTACGGGCGGTCGCGACGGTGTAAAGGTGGATTTTTGATAATTAGTTCCGGTCGTTTCATGAATTCTCGGTTCATAAGGTCTAGGGCCACACCAGGGTCCAATCGGTCAGTTACTTCTGCTCGAAGGCATATTTCCCGATAATTTAAAGGGCCGACTTACCTTCTTGGAACGGTAGATCTTTGGGTAACTAGTGAGGCTGCACCTTTTTCGCCTCGCCCCGGTGCGTTATCACGGCCCTACACCTGCTCGAACCCACTGCGACACCGCCCATTTTGCTCAGTTGACCAATAAGAGAGCTCAAGTGGGTGGCATCGCAGTGAGTTCGAGCAGGTCTAGGGCCGTGGCAGCGTTGTGACGCGAAAAAGGTGCAGCCTAACTAATTCCCAAGGATCTTGTGTTTCAACAGGGTAAATCGACCCATCAGATTATCGCGAAGTGTGCCTTTGAGTAAGGATAATTATCGCTTTACATGCAAACTCAGTTGCTTTCGCATATATCTCCTTAACACGATGTTTCTGTTTACATATTAATTCACACTGCCCTTTGTAATTTATGAGCAGTATTGAAAGAAAAAAAAATGCATAGAGAATTGAAGACAGTGATAGGGGTGATGTGGGTAACGAGAACTCCTAAAATGAGTCACGCAACTAAAGCTAGGGATCTAAGGAGACTATGTGGCGAAATTTCCGATGAGAAAGAGTGTCGCCGAGCTTTATGAAAGCCGTTCTTCAACAGCTGCCACTTTTTATATGCCAGGCCCCTCACTTTTTTACTTTTTTCAGGCCGACCCGCCTCTTTTGAGAATAACGGCGGCGAGTGGTTTTTATTTCTCGGGTGTTTGACCATTTCATTCCGTTTTTCCTTCACTTTCGCACTACTAAGCACGTACACCTTCATGTTTCATGATCTTTCCATATTCGGCCCGAATTACCCCTATCACTGCCTTTGAGTGACGATTCAGTTGACCACGTGAACAGCCAATGACGTGAACTTACTCTCAGGAATAGCCACTAATCACAATGAAAAACGTCATGGATATATTGGAAAACATAGCCATTGTCGAAAGTAGGCTGGTCCGTGCATGATATCTACAAAATTTTAAAATTACGTCCCCTACGCAAGCGGTTTTTTAATAAACTCATCCTATGGCCCCATAATTAGTTCAGGTTATTTTGTTTGTGCCATATCGATGTTATGACGTCCCAAGATGTCCATATCATTCCATTGACCCGTCCGTTTCGTAAATTCCTCCCTTCGTCGAAACAAAGGAGAAATAAATTAATTTTTATAGCACATATAGCAATGACATGTATAGGTAAACAGTGAGCAATGGTGAGCACTGGTGAACAATGGTGAGCGTTTCATGCGTATGTCCTGAATTTTGACCACATTGAGGCCTTTAAGAAGACAATGTGGTCGAAACGTTAGAACGTCAATAAAAATTCCACCTAACAACCTTGTTGGCATAGCAGAGAAAATTGTGATTAACACCAAAGATAAATCTTTTTCAGAGCTCAACTTATTTTATGTGTGGCCTGAAATTGAACTAGGCCGAGAAGATTATGTAGTTGATTCTCATATTCAAATGGATATTCTGATAGCTTGATATCACAATACAAATACATAAAATGTGTCATTACTGCTTATTTACTTGGGATTACAATATTTGGGAAAGGATAAAGATAGGTCTGAGGCAGTATGACACTCCCACTCTGATGGTGCGGGGATCAAAGAATCGACCACGGAAAAATGAGTTTTATGTTCCCCATATATTTATGTTGTATTTTCCTAATGTGGGCCGCATGGGAAGTTTCACGCGAAAAATGTGAATCTGGACAAGATACAGTACTGCAAAGTCTTGGGCGGGTAGGCAGGGCCTCCGAGCAAGTGTGCACAACGTCAGTCGGAGACGCACTGTAGGAACAGAAAGTTACGTAAACAGTCTACTCTGTTCCCAACCGCGGCGAACAACGGGACGGAGCTTCTACGCGGAGGCCCCGCCTAGCCGGCCAAGAATTTGAGAATCTGTATCTTAGCCGAATTCTTATTTTACTCCTGAAATTACATGCGGTCCTTATTAGACAAATACAACATAAATGCAAAGGTAACGAATAAACTATCTTCCGTGGACGGTTCGTTTAAACCTCGTGTCAGCGTCCGCTTAGACTCAAGTCTTCTATTCCTTCGGGAGAGGCGAATTGTTACTTGACTTAATTGGGAGGATAAAAGCCATGATTTGTACACCGGGTGGCCCACTCAAGTCATTCTATAGGCCAATTCGCATCCATGTGCCACCACAAATCTGGAGCGAATCAAAATGCGTAACATATCCTCTAGAAGAGATTGTCAAAAACGAGATCTTCCCATGGCCGACCTTTAGTCTAAGCCATTTGCTGTTACTGAGTTTCTTCTCAGACATTCTCGATGCCACCTAATGGAATTCTTAATATACATAGTCAAGAGAAGCATGTGCAGCAGAGAAGCATGCAAAAACGAGATAAAAGTGAGCGGAGCACATGCGGGGCCATGTGCTCCGCTCACTTTTAACTCGTTTTTGTACTCAGCCGTTTTTTTCCAAGTAAAGAGAGTCGTGGCAAAAGCCAAGTGCCGACTCGGTGATCTTCCATATCAGAGACACATTCAAAAACCACTGAAATCTTGATTGGAAGCCTCAAGGATTATCGTGAAAAAACTTGATCAAGGCGGAGAAATTTGTCAGTTTCTCCTTTCCTTTTTTGTCAAATTCATATCTAATAATCCCACTGAGAATTTCACGTGTGAGCCCTTATCCTCAGCTCTTGAGTCTGATTACGATTTAGCACTGGTGGGGGTTAACTTTGCGATGCGCTATCTTTTCGAATTGGATTTCAGCAAGAGGCATTAAAAGTTTGTGTTTGGTCGCTAGAATTACATAATCACGCAGTTTGGCCCATTTTTCTGTCGCCATAGTGAGCAGTAGTCGACTCATCCCGCAAATGTGGTTTGAAAATTAAAAAAAAGAGTTTTTCGCCAACAAGGCAGTAATCACTCCTTTCTAGCAAAACTTGAGGAAATCTGTCGAATGTGTGAGAGGGAACGTATAACGAAATTCCTTGGTTTGAACCGTACCACGACAGCCAGTGGCGCTTGAAGGACGAGCATTGAAATCGAAATTTTTTGGAATTAAGCTTGCATAGAGCTCAAGGTATGTAGATGGTAAGTGTGACGATTAGTGCGGGGCCAGACCTCTGTCGAGCCCTCGATGACGATGAAGATCGTGCTTTGTGGCATTTTACTCGACACCCACGCATCCTTGAAGAGATTTAGAGTAGGCCGTTAAGAGTCGATTTCCAAAAAAGGTCGCCATTTGATATTATACCTACAATTAGTTTTAGGTAGCAGTGAAGTGGTAGTAGTTGATGGCCTTTTTTAGGGTCAGCTCGGGTGTAGACACAACGCCGCAGATGCGTCAATCTTCGACCGGTGGTAGAAGGATAAAGGAACGTAGGTAGCGAGGGTTGTTCGGAGATCATTTCTTTTAAGGGTCGCTTTTTCAACAGTTTTTTCTCAGACCAACCGCAAGTTTCCAACAAAGACTTGAGTGGGGAGGCTGCTTTCATTACGAATATTTATTCCTGTCGCCAAACTGGAAAGTGCAAATATGTATCATTTTCCACTGGTTTTCTTCTGAGCATAACAAGAAGACTCGGCAACTTCAGTCTTCACCTTAAACGTACTGAATATTTCGTTTTCAGAAATTTGAGGAAATCCAATTTAAAGAGCGCCTGGAATATTAAAAACTTCCTGCGAACTTGTCAAGTGCGCCGCACTATAATGGAAAGGACGAGAATCTCGCTGACAAGCGCTCACACATGTGTTCATCGCAGATGTCCCAGGAAATCTAATAATTAATCCTTTGAACCAAAATGCCTTCTAAATCCACATTCATATGTACCATGCTGGTCATTCGTCCAAGAAAATGCTGATCCTTTTTCTACGCGTGTTTCCTTCTACTATGAGTCCCTATGGCTGCAAGTTTCGTGAAATCTTGGATTTTTCAAGCGGTCTCTCAAGTACTATGGGCACAGGTCGGATCAGAAGAGCGTGGCCAAAAACCGCTTGTGGTGGAATGTGTACGAACTGCAGTACAGATTCTCTTTTTGGATACTATTGCAGTCATGCAGCATATTTTTCCATCTTGCCGCTTGTTTGAAAAAATTCCCCGAATTCCATGCTGCAGGTACGTCCCTTTTAGTTTTCCATAACGTAATTATTCGAGATTTCTTTTCGCCCGCCGCAAGATAACATCCCGTAATACCGGGCCATTTTCTTTGAGTCTGCAGCAGATTATTAATTGATTCGCTATTTTTCCACGTGTTCCACTCACAGATAGATGTGAAAAAACTATGAATTGTGATGACAAAAAGATGAAAGGGCGGTGCTGGTGCAGTTATAGGTGGCGCAAACCCCCCTCTCTCATGGTGCGGAAAATTACGCATCAACACCCACACAGACCAGCCTAGCCTAACATCCCTCCGGGGATGGTGATTTGATACCAAAGTGGTTGAGGAGGAAAGCAGTGACTGGTACACGGGCTGGCTCCCACAAGTCATTGAATAGGCTAAATCACTTTTACTTGCTACCAAAATTCTGAAAACTGAAATGCGCGACGCATCCCACAGAAGGGATTGATTATCGTCACAAACTTGATCCTTTATCCTTTGAATAGATGAACATCTACAGCTTTATTTATACCCATTTTCTTTCCCCAGTGCGTCAGGACAATCGAACTGGGTCATGCGAATAGCTTCACTACGCGCAGCAAATGCCCTTGGTCTCTTTGTGAAAGGAACACGTATGTAGTAAAGGACGCAATCGAAGACTATCGCGTGACTTGATCGGATTCGAGTGTACTAAAGCACTAACCAAATCGTAGGCTGTGTCTGTGAAGATGCCTCAAACGACGTTCACCGAATATGGCCTTGCTTTCCTCTAGCCGAGCCGAAATAGCTTTCCTCTAGCCGAGCCGAAATACGACTCTTCTGTCAAGATTTGACCGTATGTTAGTCCCACCTACTTTGTAGATGAGGAACGATGCATGCCAAGTGCACATACATATACACTTCAGTGATTCTGAATAAAAAGTAAATGTCTGCCTCATTTCCTTGTCTTCATTTCCTACCATAACGATTTCTCCCTCCGATGAGCATCAACATTCGCAGTAACAAAAACTCGTCTCGAAGGTCGTTTTTCATCTGAGAACATTGTCATGTACGAAGGGTGAAGTCGATATAGTGACAGGTGCCGCGCACCTCCCTCTTGTGGTTAAGGGATCCAATCGTGCATCAATGTCCACCAGGTTACACCAGAAGTCGACAGGGGGATCGTTTTTGACCGAAGAAGAGGGGTGGTCGTACCTGCAGTAGTCAACGATAAGCACTAGTATCTAAACTTTTGTAAGCTGATGAGAAGCGAAGGGTTTTTCACGGTGAACTCGTGAGAAGAAACAACTATACAATCGGGCAGCAGTGACTGGTATTGTAGAGATCACAAAAAAAGGGGGGAGGAGGTGATGGTGTTTGGTTCCCGTGGAGAGGAGGGGGGGGGGGGTGGTACTGGAGCAGCTACTTTTCTCGACACATGGGAGAGCCCTGATGTCCATTAAGGGTAATCAAGCCTTATCTACGTCTGAGGAAGGTTAGCTGGTACCGGACTCGTTTGGGAGGATAAAAGCACTGACTTGTACATTGACTGGCCCAAGAAAGTCATTGCATGATCACATTAAATCCCCCCCACCACCACGATTCTGAATGGAAACAGAATGCGCGGCTCGTCACTACAGGGGATTGATTCACGCCAGAAACTTTATTCTTTATCCTTTATCATGTATGGACCAAATGAAGGGCCAGATTTTGTTCTTGTATTTGAGTATAAGCCGTGCTTCCGGAATCCATAGCGTGATTGTTTCGTCCTAACACTTAGATAGGGTCGAACATGGATTGAGAAACAGTTAAAGGACTCGTTCGCGGACGTCTAAGGTCCTGAGCCGTGGGACGGGGCCTTCGAGTGAGTGCTCCCGTCGTCTGCCGCGGTCTGAGAGGGAGAAAGGACCTGTCTACGTAATTTTGTGTTCCTTCTATGCGTTTCCGACCGCGACGGATGACGGTAGGCACCCTTTCAGAGCCCCCCCCCCTCCCCGGGCACGGACCCTTTGACGTCCATGGACACTTCTTTTAAAGGAATCGTCCACAGAAAATGAGTTTTTGTGTTACCCATATGTTTATGTTGTATTTGCCTAATGTTGGCCTCATGCAAAATTTCACGCGAAAAAATGTGAATCTGACTGAGATACAGCACCACAAAGTGCGGTCCAGGTGGGCGGGCCTCCGTGTAAAAGCCTCGTCCCTCGTCCGCCGTGGTCGGAGACGCATTGTAGGAACAGAAGGTTACGTAAACAGTCCTAAACTCTCCGTTCCCAACGGCGGCGGACGACGGGACGAGGCTTTTACACGAAGGCCCCGCCCACCTGGACCGCACTTTGTGGTGCTGTATCTCAGCCAGATTCACATTTTTTCACGTGAAATTTTGCATGAGGCCAACATTAGGCAAATACAACATAAACATATGGGTAACACAAAAACTCATTTTCCGTGGACGATTCCTTTAAGGGAAGGTCTTCGTCATCGAGGTTCAGAAATGGGAATCGTTAGGTTGAGAGTCCCTCTTATAATAAAAAAAACCAAAGGTAAAACACTAAACAAGGTAAAACGCTTGTACCGAATTACCAATCACGACATTACAAACTACGCTTGGCACGATGCCAATTTGCGGTTGCGGCAATCTGAATGAACTGCGAGTGTTCACCGTGTGTCCCCTCCGGTGTCTTCAAGTCATTCTAATCCGTCTAATGGATGCATATAAATAAAAAATTAATTTATTAATGGAAACATGAACAATGGTTTTTTTGAATTTTCCTTATGCTACCGTTGGTGAACTTCTCATTTATTTGAGACTGCTTCCGATGTATTGTTTTACCTCTTCTAGAAACGTTATATCCACTGAAATATCACTTGAGAAGCTTCATATTCGTCGAATTCTCACGCATTTGCAGAAAGACGTCAAGATGAAAGCCGTTCTTGGCAAATCTCACATCTCCCACGTCTATCGGATTTCATAGGGCGGCAAAGCGCTTTATTATAGACGCGTTGTTGTTGTCTCAACTGGTCGTGTTCTTTTGAATTCGATTCCTATATTTCTGAAAAATTGATGAATGCTAGAAGCTTAGTACGTCCCTATTTTGCTAGGTTTACCATTCGTTCTTCCTAAGTGTATACTTACTGTATCTAAAATCTGAAGGTCACTCATGTAATCATATAAGTATATCTATGATTGGAACAAACGTGCCAAATTGTGGGCAAAAGCTTCGGTATCGGACGGGATTCGAACCCGCTAACAACTTTTGCATCGCGGGCTGCTGCGAACATCAGCAGCTATCGAAGATCAAAGATAGACCATCACAGAAAGTTGGCTCCGGTCAACGCAGCCAAGTGTATCACTGCATGTTTTTCATTTCTGCAGCCTCATTTCGAGGGCTGAACCCAGGTAGCTGAGCTAGCACTGATACTTATTATAACGTCCCCACCTCCCCCTTGCCCTCCACTGTCAGAGCTATCCAATGCCGTAAAACCTCAATCATGTGCTCGTGCACTCACACTACACTTAGTATAAGAGGTCTTAGTCCTGAAACTGGTCTATTCCCTCGAGCGCTATCAATTCTTCGTCAGCAGATTCTTCCTTACGCGGCAAACGTGACCACTGATATAGCATGGCAGTCAAAAGCGTTATCAAAGAGCTCTATAACACTTCCAAGATGTTATCTGTGATTATGAGTGCGAGACGGGAGCACTGCGCATCCAAGTGTTTCCATCTTCGTTCTACATTGGAATAATAGAATATTCGGCGTTAATCAGGCTCATTTCTGAATGCGCCACGCATTCTATTTCCGTTCAGAATTGTGGTGGAAGTAAAATGCGATTTGGCTTATACAGTGAGCGTTCATTTGTCTCGGAACGATGGGAGGTCCCCGTACTTTAACCCCAAATCACGCGAGAGGGAGCACTCCGGTTCGACCACCTCCTGCACCTTCGTTCATTATCGTTCATTACTGCAATTTCAAATGACTTCTCGTATAATCAGAGTGGAGCGATGAGCTCATACCCCGTTCCTTCTCGAATTCTGCTCGAGATTTAGAAAATTTCGAAAGCACGCTCGTAAATCGATATGTACAGGGTTATGCGATAGTTTTATAGCCATTTTTACTAACCACCACTGGATGAATGGGTTTTTTGGAATGTTTTGATTTATAGTCTGTATTGATAATTCTTCACGACACTACGCTTCGCCTACAGCATAAACAAAAGTCTATGTTATTGTGGCAAGGGTCAAAAGGAAAGCACAGAGCACAGAAGTGTGCAATTCTGTTGAGACGATCTACATAGCAATCAAAGTAGTACTCAAAAGATAGTAGATAATTCATTTATCGTTGAGAATATATTTGAAGGGCTATTTTCATTAGGTACCGTGAAAAGGGTATTTAAAGATGGAGCACCTAATCCCCTCTCTGATCTTTGTGTACCGAATTCCTGGCGTACCACAACAGATCACCAAGTGGACCTGTGACGTGTGACGGTCGTACGCAGCACATATGTGAGGAGATCACTCGGAGATCCGCCTGCTAAGGCTTCATCAAGGAGAAGGAGCACGTCAGTCATTAAGAAATGCGCTACAAACCATTTTCTTGGATTCACACCTCATCTACAGGGGGTGCCAAAAAAAAAGTAATTTTGCCCACGGCTCACATCTGCCAATTTTACAAAACGTAGGGAAACGAAAGAGATAAAGGTATTGGGGCAAAACATTCCCGAAATGTTCCTCTAAAAGCAGGATCAAGCTGTGGCTCCTCACGTTCATGTTCATAAAAATATGGAGGTTTCATTCGGCGCAGTCGGGCTTTGGAGTACCTACATTTAAAAATTCGCTAAAAACAGTGGAGCCAAGCTCCGTGGTAGGTCTTTTGTGGGAAGCTTCCTGAGGGTTGGCCCTTCGGTTCTTGGAAGTCACAGAGTCCCTGCTGCTTGGACAAGGCTGCTATGATCCACAGTATCATTTTCATGCCTCAAATCCGCCTCCGGAGGGGTTTCAGTGGTAGGGGAACGTTTTGGCTCTTGGAAACGAAGGGCGCTGGGAACCCGGGAAAAACGCAATGTTAAAGAACACCATCCGGTATGAATCCCCTTAGGTACCCAGATTGAACGGACGTCAGCAAGGTTGTGAAAGAGGGCGAAGAAATTTCGGATTTTGCCCAGTTGAGGTGATACATCTTGTTCAGTCTTTCCTTGCTCCCGTTCCTGCTCGTGCAGGAGGCTGCCACGGAGTATAGTGATAGAGTTAGGTCTGCTCTTGATTCTGGGGATGAGAATACCTCAATAGAATTTACTGTAGTTTGGCTAAATGGGGTCGAAAGTGGAGGAGACAAAATTACTTTTTTTTTGGCACCCCCTGTACATGTAGTATGCATACCATTTTATCCCACTTGCTTAATTATGTTCGTTTTTCACTTGATTCCTTGAGTTTGCAATATCATTAGTGAGCGAGTGTGCGGTAGGAGACTCGAATCGGGTCGCTGCGTGACATGAATACGGTCTCTGCGCGCTTTATAGGCCTCAAAAAAGGTGGTAGCCGCTTCATCGCATGACTTGACCTGATTCGAGTGTCTTGACGCACCCTTATAGTCAAGCAACCCTTTCCCTTGGATACACCGGAAAGGATAAAATTGGCACGTTATGGAACGTGAGATTCGAGTCCTTGAGCAGTGCAGAGATGAACGAAATGAAGCGGCCAAAAACCCTTCTTACGCTTTTGCAAAGCTCTAAAATGAAATTCTACAGCCTTATATCGTTCTAGCACATTAGAATAAGTGAATAACTGAATGCAGTGACTCGAAAAGGCCTACTGATGAGCAAGTAAGTTTTTGTTTCGTACGAAGTGGTGCCAGTCGCAAAACATCAGATAAAGGGAGGTTGATTGTACCAGGGGAAATCCGCGATTCGTGCTCTCCATCGCTCTAATTTCGTTTTCTCTTTGCCATGTATTCATAAGTTTAGTATCCTAGCACAAACCATGTATAATGAAATTTGAGGCCAGTGTCGCCTTGCACGTTCCCAACTACTTCCTCAGCTTCTGGGTACTGCTCATGATCGTTTTTTCGTTTTCTAGGTAGATCGGTTAAAGTTGAGCAGTAATAGAAGTGCTAAACAGTGTCCACGCTTACCTTCCCTTCGAAAATGGGATTAGGAATTGCAAATGTATAAAGGCAAAATTCAATGGGTAACGATTTTGATGCTTTTGATCTTTTTACTTTTGAGGAACTTCAATTCTTCATTTCCCCATCACGGGCCTTTTCAATCACAGGAAATATTGTACTCAGCTTTGGTTTTATTTTCGAAAAAAAAATTCATGACCTACGATTTAAATGCCTATTTTGTTATCGGCAGTCTTTCTGGTGAAATCGCAGGCATCAATTCAGATACATGTCAGCTTCAAAAAATCTCTATAAATCACTGCGTAGCGTTGTTTATGCTTTCGTTTCGACTGAAATACTCGCTCACTTTTCATGCTCAGGCCGACCAACACTTTTGCTCCTTCCGCGTCTTCCCGCATGCTTGTAGAAAAATTTTATCTTTTTGTTCTGCATCACTCAGGTGAACCGCCGTTTTCGACTGCTCCGGCTTGAAAAAGAGAGTTCAAGCGAAAACGGCCGCGTTAAATTCCCACCTACCCCCGTTCTCCCCGTGTTTTTCGTTTCCATTTCTCCTGCCTCTTTCGGGTGCTTAAAATGATTAGTTGAACTGACCTTGACATATATAGTACCCCAGAGAGATATGTAATGCCATTTATGTACTGGTACACTCCCATAACAATAGAAAGATAACATGACTTATCCTTTTCAAATTTCCGCCGTACAAATATTGCAGCTGTCTCCAGCAGATATGAGATCGTCTGTTTTGTCACTAAAAATTAGCTTAAGCATCGCTTCTCAAACATAAGTTTCGATTTGCTCCTCACGAAATATTGCTTATTTATGGTGGCTCTGAGAGCGCCCATAGCTCCGCAGCAGTGTCCAAGATTACCAGCGGATGTGAGGGTTTTTGAAGGATTATTTTTCGAAGTTTCACTTTTTCCTAGCGAAACTTTGCTTATTGATTCCAGCGACAATCTTTGGTAGTATGCTCAATTAGGGGATCAACTTTTTTTCTGGATGATGTAAGCAAGTGTCTGGCTGTGATTATAGTTTTGTGATACGATAATAATGAAAAATAATGATAAAAACGCCTGTGAAGTCACGCATTATTTCACCTGCTTACAAGGGAAGGACACCAGGTCGAAGTGGCCATTCGGAATGGGATACATATGATCCGACGTACTTTCAGAAGCTGATCTCGAATCTGCATTACAAATTTGCAGAACATTCTCTGAGCGGAGTTATGGAAGTTTTTTTTGAAAAACATTACTATCATATGGTAGGTTTGGAAGCCCATAGTACGCGAGCCGGACGTTCTTGCGCAAAACCAGTGCAAATTTCGTGTTCTGAGGATCAAACTACCTCATCGGACATGTTTTCAGCCAATCCGAGAATTTGACAAAATTTTGGAAAAAATTCATTGCTATTGCCTGGCAACCATTTGAACATGTCTGGTCCAAGAAGATCATCAAAATAAGGCGATATCAAAGTAGAAGTCTTGTAGTCAATAAAAATATTAGGTTGTCCCAAAAGTCTTGTCGTATTTTTTTTCGATCATCACTTTTTATTTTTTTTTCGTCCAACAAATAACAATTAGGCAACAACGTAGTGACCATTGTTATCGGCAACCCTCTGCCACTTCATAGGAAAATCGTTGGTTCCCTCCTCCCAAAACTCTGGGTTCTGAGAGTCGAAGAAGTCAGCGATCGCCTTCACAAGCAAGTCATAATCAAGGAATTTTCTCTTGGCCAGGAAGGATTCGAGAGGATGGGTAAGGTGTGTTCAGAAAGGACAATGTCTGGAGTGTATGGCGGGTGGGGCAGGATATCCCAGCCGAGCTCCTGTAGCTTGGCCTGGGCACTTTTCGCGAAATCGGAGGAAACTGGAGCGCGTCGTCATGTAGGAGGGTGACCGCGGACCTTTTTCGGCGCTTTTCTCGAACAGCGACTGCGAGCTGCTGGAGCTGGTGGGTGCATACGGTAGCGGTGACTGTATCGCCTTGTACCAGCACCCCGCGGAAAAGCATTCCTTCCGCGTCCCAGAACCAGCACAGTCCCAAGCGTGGTTTGTTTTTCATGTCAATCTCGCCGTTGCTGAAGCTGATGAACCAGCGTTGCACGGTCACGTAGCTCACACATCCCTTGCCCAATGCAGCGCTGATGGAGTGGCAAGCTTCCGTCGTTTTGGTGCCGCAAGACCGCTCATAATAGATGACACCGCGAGTTGGGTGGGTGTCGACAACGGTCATTGTAGCTCTCTCCACGGGATCTGGTGGGTCGATATGGATTTTCCTAGAAAGCTTAGGGAACGTTCTACCATATTCCTGAACCGCCTGGACCTGCCTCGAAGTGAACAAGAGTTACTGATTTTTTTGGAAAAATACGACAATACTTTTGGGACAACCTAATCATACTCTATATATAAAGCAGAAGTTTGGTGTGTTTGTTTGTCTGTGTGTGTGTGTGTGTGTGTGTGTGTCTGTCTGTCCGCTCACCGCATAATTTCTATCTCGCGTCGCAGCAAAGCTGGGATCCTGAATTTTTAAGGTAATGTAGGGGTGTTAAGGGGACATCAATGGTGAGGGAACGGAAGTGATAGCAACTGATAAGGGCTGATAAGGAGCCTCGAAAGGCGAATAGCGGGAAATTCATATCTCGCGTCGCAGCAAAGCTGGGATCCTGAATTTTTAAGGTAATGTAGGTGTGGTAAGGGGACATTAATGGTGAAGGAACGGAAGTGATAGCAACTGATAAGGGCTGATAAGGAGCCTCGAAAGGCGAATGGCGCGAAATTCATATCTCGCGTCGCAGCAAAGCTGGGATACTGAATTTTTAAGGTAATGTAGGGGTGGTAAGGGGACATTAATGGTGAATGAACGGAAGTGATAGCAACTGATAAGGGCTGATAAGGAGCCTCGAAGGCGAATGGCGGGAAATTCATATCTCGCGTCGCAGCAAAGCTGGGATCCTGAATTTTTAAGGTAATGTAGGGGTGGTAAGGGGACATTAATGGTGAAGGAACGGAAGTGATAGCAACTGATAAGGGCTGATAAGGAGCCTCGAAGGCGAATGGCGGGAAATTCATATCTCGCGTCGCAGCAAAGCTGGGATCCTGAATTTTTAAGGTAATGTAGGGGTGGTAAGGGGACATTAATGGTGAAGGAACGGAAGTGATAGCAACTGATAAGGGCTGATAAGGAGCCTCGAAAGGCGAATGGCGGGAAATTCATATCTCGCGTCGCAGCAAAGCTGGGATCCTCAATTTTCAAGGTAATGTAGGGGTGGTAAGGGGACATTAATGGTGAAGGAACGGAAGTGATAGCAACTGATAAGGGCTGATAAGGAGCCTCGAAGGCGAATGGCGGGAGATTTATATCTCGCGTCGCAGCAAAGCTGGGATCCTGAATTTTAAGGTAATGTAGGGGTGGTAAGGGGACATCAATGGTGAGGGAACGGAAGTGATAGCAACTGATAAGGGCTGATAAGGAGCCTCGAAAGGCGAATGGCGACGCAGCTGTGTTGTGATGGGCCGGTAAGGAAAGGAGGCATTACCTAGGGATACACCGAGGGTACCCATGTCACTCCCACAGTCCAGCGTCAACCATTTACAACCTGTCTGCACCACATACACCCCTATCTCATTGTTATGATGTCTCAACTGAACTGCTGTCTGGAAAGGTCGGGCATGTTAGAATTGGGTAGATGCTGACCTAAGCGCACAGAGCACATAAGAATTAAGCCTAGCTCCGCCCACTGTGAGCGAGACTTGCGCGGAAACTGCCGGTGTTCAAATTTAAGTCCACGCTCAGGTTCCAAAAATCAGGCAGGCTAGGAATGGACCTGTAGAGGTCGGGCAAGTTAGGGATGGGTTGGGGTAAGCCAAAATGTACGGAGCACATGAGAGGCAAGCTAAAACCAGAAGTTTGGTGTGTTTGTGTGTGTGTGCATGTGTCCGTTTTTTGTCCCATAATCTACTTTCAACTCAATTGCAACGTGGAGAGGTCGGGCAAGTTGGGGATGGGTAGGGGTTGACCAAAGTGTGCGGAGCTCATTAAGGACTAAGCCTAGCTCCGCCCACCGTGAGCGGGGCTTGCGCAGAAATGGTTGAAAAAATCGGCTAAATCAAGAGTGCCTGCAGGGATCGTGCAAGTTAAGACTTGGTAGGGCCTCATCTCAACTGTACAGAGCATATAAGAACTAAGCCTAGCTCCGCCCACCAATCTGGGCGGGTCTTGCGCCGAAATCGATGAATAAATGAATTTATGTCCTCGCTCAGGTGTTGGAAATCGGGCAAGTTAGGAAAGAGTCTGTTGAAGTCGCGCATGTAAGGACTGGGGAGGGACTGACCAAAGTAAAGGGAACACAGATCACAGGGAACGCAAATTAGGCACGGGCTGTGGAGGTCGGGCAGGTTAGTATTGGATAGGGACCAAGTGTACGGACCACATAAGTTCTAAGCCTAACTCCGCCCACCATGGGAGGGGCTTGCGCCGAAATCGATGAATAAACGAATTTAGGTCCTCGCTTAAGTGCGGAAAATCGGGCAAGTTAGGAAAGGGTTGTTGAAGTCGTGCGAGTAAGGACTGGATAGGGACAGACCAAAATGTAGGGAGCACACAAGAAGCAAATTAGGAACGGGCCTGTAGAGGTAGGGCAAGTTAGGAGAGCGTAGAGGAAAACATAAGTGTACGGAGCACATAAATTCTAAGCGCGCATGTAAGGACTGAGGAGGGACTGACCAAAGTGAAGGGTGCAATAAGCAAATAAGGCACGGGCCTGTGGAGGGCGGGCAGGTTAGGATTGGGTAGGAGTCATGTGTACGGAGCATATAAGTTTTAAGGTTAGCTCCGCCCACTATGGGCGGGGCCTGCGCCAAAACCGATGGGTACTCAAATTTATAAACCCTCGCTTGGGTTGCGAAAATTCGGAAGGTCAGGAATGGGACTGCTCAGGTCGTGCGAGTAAGAACTGGATAGGGACAGACCAAAATGTAGGGAGCACACAAGAAGCAAATTAGGTACGGGTGTGTGGAGGTCGGGCAGGTTAGGATTGGGTAGGAGTCAACCCACCAAATTTATGTACTCTGTACACGTCAACCCCCTGTGTATAGAGTACATAAGTTCTAAGCCTGGCCCGGCCATAATTGCAATATTGGTACCACACTCACAAAGTGACTGTTTGTTCTCGGTTACCATTAGGGAGTGGTGTGTTATTATCAGGTGTATCTCTCGGCAATCAGTTAAGGTCAATGTTTCTTATAGAACTGATACACGCACGTCCTCTCCAAACTTTTAATCCTCAAAAGTCAACTACTACGGAGCGTCTCAGCGCTCACGATGAGACACCTCCAACTGCTGCCGCTCCTTTTAGCGTGGCCGCCCCTCTGCGATTGTGCCTTACACACTTGGATCAACGATGGGAAGGGGGTCTCCTTTCTTGGATTTTTTGACCGTTTCGATCCATCTTCCTTACTTTGGTACTACTAAGTGCTTCAATTCTATTTTTGTGTTCGGATCGAATCCTGCCTTTCTTTTAAGGGGTTTTGCCTTCAGTGGGGAAGAAGTTACAGATGGGTGTGGTGTCTCTTAGTTTTAACCAAAGCCCATGATCGTTGGAGATTTGCTCACAATATGTACAAGCCGCATATTATCCGTTCCCTGCTGCTATGTGCGCTCCCTATACACAGGGCCTATTCCTGCTGCAATGCGCGCGAAGCGCGCATGCGAAAGTCGGCTCGCCGCGCTAGCGGCGATCCGAGAGTCGCTCCTCGCTACAAAACAGAAAGCCCCAAAGCCACCCTGCCGGGGCGGCGAAGCCGCCCCTACGAGGATTGGCCGGCGAAGCCGGCCAATCCGAGTCCAGGAGGGTTGGCCGGCGTCAGCCGGCCAACCCGACTGGTAGTTTAACATATTGCAAAAGAATGGCTTTCACAAGGATCCGAACCATGGCCTTCAAATTTTGGAGCGAAACACTTTCCTGTCCACCAGCCGGCTGTTAAAAGTTTACAGGTTCGAGATGTATTTAAGCCGCCTTTCGTCGGAAAATGGCCTTGTGACTCTGATCAGAGAATCGTTCTGCAAATTTCGAATGCCCAATCGAGATCAGCGTCCGAAAATACATCGGACCATATGTGCCCCATTTCGAATGGCCACTTCGACCTGTGGCCCTTCTCCTGTTAGCTTTTATCATTCACCTGTGTACAGGCTCAAATAAATTTTGAAAAATCCTCGAGTACTCATCACTCAGTGATTTCCAACTGGACGATAGCAAATATCTAATTTACTACTCGAAAAGGGTGAAAATACATTTCCTCTCATGTCTCACTCCACCCAAACATGATCGTTCAATGTGGTGCACTACTGCCACTATCATACTCAGTTTCTAACAATTATTAGGTTGTAAGGAAAAATCAGGCCGCTTTTTCGGGTTCACAAGATAAATTCAAATGTCAGAGCGTGTCAACATGAATCAGCTGACATATTGTGCTCCTTACAAGGGAGGTCTTTCAGGTCATGACGCGCTTTTGGGAAACGGTTTTTTTTCCATTATATGTGGGTACCTACATGAAACATATAACTGACTTCCATTTTTGCTGTGCGTTCCTACAAATGCCAAAAAAGGAGTGAAAAAATTTTTTCTCAACAAGGCGATTTTAACCCACTTATTGTAACGCATACTCCTTGTAACTTTGATCACGTGCAGATCCAAAGGAGTTCGTCTATTTCACATCCAAAACAAAGTCAAACACGGTAAAAAAATAAAATCTTGTCTCCACCATGTACTAAAAGTGCGTAGCAGTTTAATAACGGTTCCCCGATGTACGGCTACTGCGGCGACCGGGTGGCCTACTGGATACGACGATGGGCTCTCAAACGGACGAAGTGCATAGGTTGGTGGTTCGTAACCCGGCGTTGCAGAACTTTTGCATTTTTTTTGCCTTCACTGTTTCATCTTCACATATGTCTGTTTATGCCAAATGACTATAATTTCCGTTGACAGCATGCCAAAATGACTCTATTTACAAATTGTCAATGAATTTGGTGATGTGACCTTTTTGAACATGAAAGGGCCCGTAGCGCTCGAATTTCGCGATTTCGCACAAAATGAGTGCCATATTCGTTTTTAGGGGGTCAAACTACCCCTAGGTACACATTTCTAGCCAATTCCATATTTTGACCCGAACTTCGAGAAAGTATGTTTGGCGGTGGTGCATGGTGCACCTTCTATTCGTACAAGAGAATGACAAACAAAACCGATGAAAATCAATGTAATATGCACAGCACGAGTGCCTATCGCTTTATCTTCACCTACCAAGCATTGAGCAAGAGAAATAGAGAGAATTTCCGGACAAGTGATATCGCCGTCTCCTTCATCGAATGTGCAGTCGAAGGTATACCAACGCCCAGCCCAAATTTTCGAATTTGGGTCAAAACCTCGATTGGGCTGGAAACTTACCCCTAAGGGTAGTTCGACCTCCTGAACACGAATATGAAATCCGTTTTGCGCAAAAACGCCTCGTTCGTGAGCTATGAGCGCTGAAAGGTCAAAAGGCTGGACTGTCAAACTTGCTGAAAACTGACAGTAAAGGGTAGTCTGGAATTCTAAATGTGATTACTGTACTTATTTTTCATATTTAAGTATTTTTGAGCCCAAAAACTAAAAATCCAAATTTTGCAAAAATTTGACCTCGGCGGGGATCGAACCATCAACCCCGTTTTTGGCATTCGTAAGGGCGCGCAGCAAAAATGGACATCAGTTATATGCTTCCTGTATGTACCCCCATACATGCAAAAAGCGGCATTCAAAAAGCGCGTCATGAGTTGGAAGACCTTCTCTGTTAGATAGAAAAAAGTTCTCTTTCAAAATATATGTTTTATTTGGAATGCCACAAGGTTTTTGGAATCATTAGGGAAATTTTAAAATACTGCGAAAATGGCACTTTTGAGATGACTTCACTTCACGAGTTCTTGTTTAGCCGAGTCGAAGCGAAGGTTACCACAAATGTGAATACTGCAAGAGGAGGGGGTGAAGCATATGGAACACTTTGTCCCTGGTTTCAGAAGTGCAGAAGTGAGAACGAGCTTTTTCAATTGATCAAATCGCTTTAACTAAAACGGCAGAAGGCGATAAGCGTCCATATTTGCAGGAAATATCCACAAGTATCGGCCCTCAACAGACAAACTTAGTTGATCACTTCAAGTGGCCTTGATTTGGAAAAATCCAAAAAAATGGGTGCCCCGGGATCCCTTACGGCAGTTATGCGCAAGCGCATTTTTTACAAATCCTCTTCCAGTAATTGAAGCAGTTACAGGCTGAAGCCTCTACTCGTCCATCTCATTCACCATATCTAGCGCTAACTAAGCCCCACTTTTCCAAACATCAGGACAGCTCCTTCAGTAGCAGTGTGTTCAGAAAGAGTGACGATTTGGAGTCGACCTTTTTTCATTTCGCGTAATATTAGGTTGATTCATAATAAATCGGACAAATTGACCAGTTTTAATCATTGTCGTACAACTTTTTTACGACAACAGGGATTCACTTGAAATATACTCCATCTTTATCGATGACCTTCTGCCACGGTATAGGCAGATCATGGATGCCCTTGCTTCAGAAGGCCGGAAGCTGGAGCTCGAAGAAGTTGCCGAGTGCCGCCTTGACCTCGTCGCGAGTTTTGAAGTCTTGGCCGTCCAGGTGGCGTTGGCTGTGGGAGAAAAGGTGGAAATCTGAAGGGGCCAGGTCTGGGGAGTACGGTGGGTATAGAAGTACGGTCCAACTGTACGACAGCAGCTCGGCCTTGGTCGATCTTGCGAAGTGCGGTCTGTGGAAGTAGACACGTTGTCGTGCTGGAAGTAGACATGTGACCGCCGCCGTAGCGAACTTTGGACATTGGCCTTCAATTCTCGTAATTGACGAACGTAGACGTCGGCGGATACTGTGGTACCTTCATCGAGCAGCTCCCAGTACTCTACGCCGTGTACGCTCCACCAACCGCGTTTTCGTCTTCGATGGAATAGTCGTCTGACGCAAACTTCGAATGCTACAACTACAGTGTACTTCTGCTGGGGGCATGCTCCTTGTGAACTTCTATCAGACGTCTGCCGATATCCGCGGGTTCCTGGCCAGATAGCGATATAAATAGTATGACGTTGCGGATGTGGTCTCTGGACCGCTTGAAATCGTGCGGCATTGTGGCGGAATGAATTTACTTTGGAGTGATTATTTTGCGGTAGTTTGAAGAGCTTTTCATACTCATTCCAACGGTACCTCGCGCGTCCATTTTCGTTAATTCGTTACTGAGTTATGATCTCTAGAAATCATCACTACCATTTGTCCGATTTATTATGAATCAACCTAATATAAATCATCAGCCCTTTATCAAATTAAGATATGTAGGTATGCTTAATATTGCCAAGAGTGTAGCGCATCGAATGGTGCTCATTATGTAAGAAAAGATGCACTCTGAGCCGAGATATGATCTCCTGAAGTTGGAATTTCAAATACCGGCCGAAACTTTCCCTACAACCTCTTTGAAATGTGGCTTAATTAGAATTTTTTGAGGTGAACAAAGTATGACTGCCGCTTTCGGAAATGGAAATAGCGGCGCTGATAGAGTACCGGTTAACAAAAACGACGGAGTACGTAGTTCGCCAAACATCCTGTGATGACACCCTTTTTCGCAGATGACTTTGAGGAATATTCTGGAAAATGTGAAGAAATCGAACGAATTCGATGGTTTTTCGCTCAAACATATCACATAAAATTCAAGCATACCTACTGCTCCTGATGACTTTTGTTGGAAACTTGGCCATTTATTATCTTACCGTAATTACTTGCATGCTGAATGTGTCGAAGTGGCTATTGACAGGAGGCGAAGACACTTTTTCTGTGGGTGGCACCTGCAAGGGAACTTTAGCGACGGATACATCACTTCCGCCTTATGCCTCACTTTGTTATCCCTACGGATAGCCCTCTAGTTACCTGGTTATGTGCTTTCCAGGCACTGCTATATGGTACGTACATGTCTGCAGTTGGGGGCGGGCTAAGCAAGCTAAGGAGCAAGTCCTCAAAGCTCCTTGCTGGTATAGGGTAGCACGCACTATATGCCGTCGGTACGAAAGAAATTCCCCTGATTTCGATATGGCACAAATGATAATCTATTTCTTATTGTTCCCACCTCTTTCCTATTCCTCATTCACTCATTTATTCCTGTATTCTTGCAACATTTCCTCCTTGAAATCCCTACATCTGCCGAACTCCTGCCTTCTTCTTCGTAGTTGGGAAGGTGTTAAGGTGGAGGGCATATCAAGGTCAGAGCTCGCCCATATTACTATAAAACATCAATCCTTGCGTATACCGAGATGCGCCGCTCATTTTAGTTCCATCACGAATCGTGGTCGCAGGTGAATGCGACTTGACATAGAATGAATTGCTGGGCCGATGTACAAGACAATGCTTCTATCCTCTCGAATGAGTCTAGTACTTCCTCATTAACCCCGTAAAGATGGAAGCTTTGGTTGGCCAAGGGAGGCAGTGATACCCCGTTTTATCCCCGCACCATCATAATTACAACAAACCTGTGCTGATTGGGTTTTCGATGAAAAGTCCCCCTCTTGCCCCATCTGTATACTCATCTTGAGGTACATTTTTGGAACAATCGCTTTCCTCCGGTCTGTTCCATCTTATTAGTCAAGCAATCTTACGGAACCGATAATACGATAGCAATCTTACAAATGGCTGACCATCGGCTGGGGTGGGCGGGGCCGAGCTGTTGCGCTAGATTCCTTGGCTCTGTACGTTCCAGGAACTGACACCCACGCCTCGGTAAAAGCACAGCCTACGTGCCTTGGGTCGAACTATCCATCCATGGCAGAAGATGTGATATCCCAATAATCCTGGAATATGCCTTTAAGTGGATTTTAAGGGGCCAGTATGCTTTCTCAGGTAAATGAATTTGTTACCGTCCACTTCTACGCTAAGGTAATTAATATCTATAGTGAGATGCCTCCTTGCGCTCTTCACCCCCTTTTCCTCTGCGCTCCTCACCGAAGCTCGATCTTTGGGCGTCTAAAACTCGCCGTGCCGCCACGCAATTTTTTGACATAAGGCTACACACCCATGGACGCGTAGTCCAGTGGTCATGGATGCGTCACAGGGTCTTAAGACTTTGCTTCGCACGCCACTCCTAATCTGTCTCTTTGCATTTTTGGTTTGCAAAATTTAAAGGCCATTTTGATATATGTTATTTAACAAGTATCCCTTTGCATTCACTTGTCTGGGTACAGTAACTTACATATGTATAATATATTCATGAGAACATACTTCTTATAGGGACAGCTGGGTGAACGATGCGTTGCGCTTTTGCGGCAAAATACCTCATCGAAGCAATAAGGAAAGCGCCCCACGTTCTGTACTCCGCCCTAGCCCTGGGCTCCTCCCTTAAATGGACGTGTTGCAGGATTGCTCCTCACTGTGCCACCAACCACAGATCAGTATGACCCTAATCTATGCGTTAGTGATACGACACACCGAAAACCACGTCTTGGTGAATGTACATCCGTTGAAAAGTTCAGACCCTTCCTTATTAGATTCCAAGAAAAGGAGAGGCCTGTTCTCTCACAAGCACTCTCATTAGTGGTTACCATAAAGGTCGCAGTACTCATTTCTAGTCTTTTTCTTTTCTTTTTTTTATGCCAGCAGTCAGCTCCTACGATGGCCTTTGCATGGCACTGGCTTAACAAACTAAGGAGCTGTACAAATTCAACACCCAACATCGTTCTTTCACTGCTCTGAGTGAAATACGAACGATTGGTACCCTGCGATGGGGTTCTGCAATGCTTTACCCATTAATTTACCTTATTGAAAAGAAACGATTTGACGGCTTAGAACCTTACAAAATAGCTATCGGATCGAAGCTCCATTTGTGAAAACTGTTTTTGCATGGAATGCCACCCGTTGGCCGCATTTCAGAATGGTTATTAATCAGCTGATCCAGACTTGAACGGCTGCACGGCTGTTAATGGCAGCAGAGGAATTGCATTCTGGGTATATTGCCTGACGCCGTCTTCTCTATGAAATCACTCCCAGAAGATTTCTGAATCTTCGTACTTATTTTATTATGGCTCATATTACACTTGTCTAGAACATTGAAAATGTATTTTTGACATATCGCGAAGGTAATGATGCAAAGTACCCCATCGACGCAATAAGGAAAGCGCTGCGCGTTCTGAAATACGCCCTAGCCTTGGCTCCTCCCACAAATAGACGTGTTACGGGATACTGCTCACAACCGTCTGGAACATAGAAGATGTATTTTCGTTAGATCGCGAAGGTGTTGTAATGCTGAGTATTACCGTTTTTCTCACGGTCCAGGATTTGAATTTTTTGAAATTTGAAAATTTACAAATCCCAGTCTAAGGAAGCAGTGACTTCTTCGGACCCCGATTTCGCTAATGCGGAAGGGTGAGAATACTGTCTTGTATATTTTCCAGCCACCATGACCGATTTCATTCTACCATTACTACAACCTTCGATGAAGTACAATGCGTGGCGTATCCTAAAGGACGACTAATTGGCACTAAACATACGCTTTTGCCGCCTAAATCACTTAGAGACTCATGTTTGAGCCAATCGTCTTTGAAGTGGCTCTCGAGAAGGCAGTCTCATACGAGCAACTCCCTTTCAGTGGATAACTCCATAGTCGTCCCCTAAGACTCCAAAAAAGAGGGGGTTCTTTCCCTTGGAAGCATTTTTGGTAAATTCTAACCATCACTCATAGTCATTACAACAACTACTGAGTAATTCATCTTCTTTCAAAGTGAGCATATCAGTCTCTTGGGCCAAAAATGACGGCCAATTGCACTTTGCTGCAGGCCACTTTCACTTAAGATACTCACTTTCACTTCGTACGGTACTTGAAGGCTTCCTTTTTTTACTATGAATGATCAGTACTGTAGTCCTTGTATTATCAAAATGTCGCGTCCTCAAGCAACACAACAAGTGCTAATTTATATAATATTTATATCGGAATTCAAGTAGCTATATTCATATCGCAATTCAAGTAGCTCTCACAAGGGCCAAGGGTGGCATTGAGAAAAATCTTCAAAAAAAAAAAACGAGCCCTCCCCCTGTCAGGGGGCCTTCATACTGCCCCCACCTCTCCTCCAGATTCGCTATTCCTGTGGTTTTACCCGCCATTTCGATGCAACAAGGAACTTAGCCCTTAACAGACGGCGGCGTTTTTGCGCGGGTAGGGTAAAAATAAAATTACTGATAAAAAGGTCATCACTGTGTATGGTATCGCCCCATGCTGATATTCGCGGTATTTCTTTCTGCCTATTACTGCAGAAAAGTCATGCATTTTGAGTAGTAAGATAAGCGCGAGGCAATTTCAAATGAGAAAGAAATGTATCCCGGGAACAAAATCGGAGTCTATGGATTCTAATGGATTATTGATTGTAACTAAAAACAATTGTTGTCATTCGTTTGTACAACTAGAAAGGATTCGAAATTGCAGATACTTGCATAATGTTTATTGTATCTCTAGTAAAATTTAAGATGCACCGGTCCTGGAAACATATGTTATTCTTTAATACTAGTAGCGTATGCGGGACGGGTGTAATATGTTATTTGGAAATACTGGAAAACTGGAAAAATTAATTGCAACTATCGAGCGCCACCATGTGGCGCACGCCGTCCGTTTTGGGCTAAAGGACTACGATGAAAAAAAAAAAACAATGAGGTCAAACTCCTGGCAAAATAGGAGAAATAAAAATCTAGCGAGCTCGGTACTTTTAATCCGAGGCAAAAGCGTTCAAGAGAAATTACAACCCAACAAAATTCAATACTTGTACTCTGAAAAGAAAGCGTCACCGACCACTGGTAGTGTGCTCGTCCTCTGATGACGAAGGAAAAGGCTCAAAAGTCATGCAGATTATGTGCCAGGGATAAAGGACGAGAAAAAGAATAGAAAAGTTAGAAACTGAAAGGAAGCCATGCAATGCGCTCCTCTGCGGTCGCCGTGTCGCTGTTGTGATAGCGATGGCGATCGCGATAGGGCGCGATATCTTCCAGATAGTAAATTTGAGCATTTCTGAATACTTGTAGCTATACTAAAACTCATTCCTTCGGAATTCTGTGAATTGTTTTCTTGATACCTTCCTCAGATCAATCAAATGGCACCCTGATCTTCCTATCGGCTGCATTCTTAACTATGCTGAAATCCAGTCGGAAATGTTTGAAAAACTTCAAAGTTTTCATTTCAAGTGGTCGTAACTTCTTTCAAGCTTTACCTTATGGGTGCAAATTCGTTGAACGGGCTCTGCGAAGTTGTCATTCCCAATGAATACTTGGACTATACCATACCTTCATGAAAGAAGCTATTTCGAAGAAGGCCAGTCGAAGAAAACTTTTGTCGAAGTGGCGAGATCTTTCCATGATCCCTTGAAAAAATGATCCAATGTGTCTGTTATACCTCCACTACTCTTAGCTTTCAAAGAGCAACGAGTGGATTGGTCTCGGCTGATCTCGCTGGGGAATGCGCCGTGCATGAGGATTTTATTCACATTCTTATCCAATACAGGCGCTTTTCCGGCCCGCATAGTGGCTCGCTCGCACCAGTTTACTTTTCTGCGATCGTAGTAGGATATGAAAAAAGTATATATCAGCTAATTTTTTGCTTTCATTCCATTGTTTCTTGAGTGTTCATTCACGTTGGCTCCCGTGAGTACTTAGCGCTTCTCACGGTTAATCGGTGGCGAAAGGGCTACTGGCATCAGTAAGTTTCGTAGTGAATCGCGCCACGCATGGGGTTTTCATGGGCAATCCATCAGGTTTAAAGGTACAATATTCCCGTGGTCGTCTTGGAATTGTGCTCTGGGAACAAAGTATCGGGTATCGACCTCGCACCACAGATAAGTTATGCGCATTTGGTTGTGCAGAAACTTGACACCTTGTTCAGAGTCCACAATTCCAAGAGGATCAAGGGGGCAACGTGCCCTTTGAGTCTGTTTATCTTCTGCATTGTCCATGTCCTCTCCTCTCTAAAATATCATCTTAAGCATCATATTAAAAAAATTGTGTCTTAGCCTGTTTTCTATTCGTTTGGTGCCGCTTCCTAATCCTCCGCGTTTTTACGTGAAGATTAAGTTAAAGACACCGGGAAGAGGGGAATTTTGGATTACCGCATGGGATCACGGTGGCCTGTAGTTGCCGCAATGCACACATGGCACCTTGCGAAGACGTCGAAAGTGAATTAATTAAGTCTTAGTTGTGATTACTACTTTTTTTCTTACGCTTTCGCTTGTTCTTCACTCGATGGTTTTAATTGTTTGTTGCTGTGTGTTGTTTCACTTATTTCACATAATCCAACGAGCGAGGCCTGACTCCTTGTTATCGCGAAAGACTGGGACTTTTCAATCTCAGAAGCTTGCTTTATCGAAGAGTATTTCATGATGTTATCTTTTGTTTCAAAGTATTAAAGAACGAGACCAAATTGAAAGCCTCTAAATATTGGATTTTCAAGCCCTGCAGGGGCGTACTAGTTTTCTGGGCATTGAGAACACCTATGTGACAGGAAGGCAACACCGCATGGTTTATAACTCCCTATTTTTCCGTGGAGCTAGAAGGCTCAATTTCTAGCTCCACGGAAATATATACCATCGGATATATTGAATGCATCCAGTGTGTCCGTGTTTAGGGAAAGGCTGAAGCGGATTGATCTTTGAGTACTCAGCATTGATTTTCAACAGCTCGTTTGATGTCTTGCTCAGTCCGTTATAGATCGACGTTGTGGAACAGGAATGTAACATCTAAATGCATTGTTCTGCCGCAAAGGATTTGTTTCCTTACGTTCTTTTTGTAGGAGTTACCAATTACCAACTGGCTGGCTACTTCATTACAGTGAGAACGGCTTCACGTAACTAGACAACATGCATGTTTTCGGTTTTTCCTTCCACAGCTCAATATGGTCCGTATTCGTATTCGTGCTTGCTGCGGATTATCACTTGTAATGCTTGCGCCATGGATGGCCTGTCATCAGCAACCGAGTACACTTCCTCTCATGAAACCTTCCAGCTTCTATTTCCCTTCCTTTAGGGTCATATGATGTTATGCATGCGTGTTGATCAAGCTGATTTATGTTGGTTTATGTCTGAGCTCTAGCTTTCTCCGAAATTGGTTCCTTAGAAATATCCGCGCTGGGCGTCTGGGTTTTTTCTTTTCTTTTCTTTTTATTTTTCTATTACTTCAAAGTTGTACTGACGATATCATGCTTTCCAATTGGTTGTTACTAACAGTTATCGTTATGTTCATTGCACTGGTCTGGTCATGCGGACCCTCCCCTCTAGCTGCCTCGTTTTTCTTTTATTTTTACTGTTCGGCACTGCAAATGAGCCTATACTACAATATAAGCAGCGTGTTCCTGGTTGAAGCGTATACTTACTGACTAAGGGGATCCTCATCCCCTTTTGAACATACCCGCTCCTGACGTCCACGAGTCTGAGTATCCAGCTTTTACCTGGTCTGTCTGTTCCACGAGGGCTGTCGGTATTCTCGTGTTTCGGAGTTCAGACAAACTCCCATGACGCCCTGTGGTGGCGTAAGGGCACCATTGCCGAGTGGTGCAGGTATAGGACTTGGATCCTACTCGTGGTTGCGTCTGGGTCGAAAGGATGACCTGTTTCCCATGGAGCATAATCCTCATGTTTTTTCGGTTAGTGAGTTCTGCCCTGATCCGACGGTTAAACGACTAGAGACTATGTACTTTTTTTATATACTACCGCCTTTAACTGCGCAGAAATTGGGCGCCGGTCTTCCTGACCAACCTTACTTTTTTTTGCTTGGTTTATCTTTCTTTTTCCTGTTCTCTGGCGCGCCTTCTGGCGCATACAAATAAATAAATAAATAAATAAATAGTCACGAATGCATGAAATATACTCTACGACACAACAAATGGCGTCTGTACAGCGGACAACTCGGAAAGACGGTGTGTTGACGCGAATGTGATGCGAATATACACCACAGCGCCGCGCTTTTGAATCCGGGTTTTCCATTGATCAGCTTCTAACTTTAACTTTCTTCTAACTTTAAATGTTCGTGACAAAGTGATCACTTCTTTGCATCTCCCTCTCTCTCTTCGGATCCCTTCCAGTTAACTTGATTATTATTTTTGGATTTGAACCCAGTTATTCAATTCTTTCACATCCCTTTTTATACATTGGACCCTCAGCCTGAGAGATTTCGTTGTTCACTGCCCATCTCAATAATTATGACTTCCATCCTCCCTGTGGACCAAATACGACCCCCTGTCGAAAACTCATCGACGGAGGCTTGACCCTGGCTCTCACGCTATACCCTTCAGTACGGTATCCAATCTCAAGATACCCTATTCGACTGGATGCTTTTTATGGGGACATCTCAAGGGACAGGCGTGAATGTTATCCTGCTCTGTCACTGACGCCTCCTCGTGTGTTTCACTGTTATAAGAGCATCTTGCCAGGCCTGCTTGATAAGAGAATGGATGAACGGAGGCTCCCTAGTTTCACGAGACTTTTCTGAATACATTTTCTAGAAGCTGGGATACTAGCTTCTCCGGGGTTGTTGCATCCGCTTTATTTTCATACCAATCAGGGTATCCATTGAAGGTAGCATTAGGAGGAATTCGGACGAGAAGTAAAAGAAATAGTGAATCTGAAATTCGAGATGCCTAGTAACAGGACAGTGAAGAAACAATGGATGGAAATGTCCAAAATCCCGAGAAATGGGACCCCTTTCTCTCGTTAATCCTCAACGCGGACGACCTTTCCGTCAAGAGGCGGATACCCTGAACGAAAATTGCACTTGGCATGATACCAAGTAGAGTCAAGGGAATGTTTGGAAGTACGACAGCGTCATGTTCCTGAAGTGAGCTTCAGGCTAAACCTGCAAAAGCGCGCTGCAATACCTTCGATCTCACCGCATATCCTTGGCCGCTCTCATCGTAGCCTAACAGGTACACGTCGCTTGGAGGCGGGGTCGATTATCGAAAGGCGGCGGCTCTTATCCGTTGCACCGTTCCTACAGCTCGGAGGTGCACTTTTTCACAGGAATATCGCCACAGATATCCTTCTTAGGCTCATAGTTTCCATGTAAGGAACTTCTTTCAGGGATTTCTCAGTAAACACATTACCCCTAATGCTGTCTTTAATGCACCGACCTGGCATAACATATGGACCTTCTCATGCGAAACATAGTAGATCCTACTGCCGCTTGTAAAAACCCAAAAATAACTTTCTTGCAAGTTGCTGATTTTCGTTGCAGCGCGCGAAGCAAAAGCTGTTACAAGACCGAATCGTTTGCCCATAACTCAGCACCTTTGTATCAAAAATAACATTTTTCTTTTCAGAAATCCCTTGAATATTGTGTAATTTGCAGATAAGAGCGTAATGGTCCATCCTTTAGCTCCAGCATTTTTGATGGCAACCTCGAATTACTGAGCCGTATCATCAGTCATCGAGAATGCTCGAGCGAACGCTATCTGGAATTTTCCATTCTTGCCTCGGCAAAAATCCCATCACTACAGTAAGGCGCTTGTGCTGAGCCTCTGAGATTGTGATGATATTTATTCGGCTAACGTTTCAGCAAATCACCTTCTTCAGAGCCTGTAAAGCCGAAATATATCAATGATGCAACACGTCGAATACCCTCTTTCAAATTACAAGAGAAAACTAAGAGTGAATCCTTAGAGGCCTGTCACTACTCTCCCTGTCACACCAAAAACACTAACTCAGTTTGATTAAACATCTCTTTGTGTATTTTGAATGAAGAGCATGTGCATGGCGCATTCCGTACATTCTACTAACCATTGCCATGTTCGTTTGATGAACTATGAGAACGAAATCCGGTGCTATTAGTTTCAAGAGCAAAACTCGTTAAAATGCTGCGCAGTTGAAGCCGTAAAGTGCGCTATCCATCTCATCTTGAGCAAAGATTGTAGATTTGATTGGATGCAATTCGTCCTTGACCTTTCATATCGTGTAATCCGAATTACATTTCAGTACTGCTGTTCGTTTAAATCAAAATAAAGCCCTCAGAAGTGTGCATATGGCAGCATCGCCACGTGTCATTGCGCTATGCTCTCTCTCGGAGAGGTTGAATAATCCTGATAGGTCTAAGCTCTGCTGCTGGAATTTCCCGTTAATCATGATATCTCATATGTCAGTTTACGGCTAGTCATTTTGTAGCACCCCAAATTTCCATATCTCCAATTCCGACGTGCCAATTTCTTTTGCCCCTTTGTTCATGCGATTTTTCTTCGCTTGGGGGGAGGGGGGGGGGGGGGCCGGAGAAGCATTTTTATATACTCCTTGCCGGCCGGCAGCAAGTCTACAGCTATCCATCATTCTTGTCAAAGTCTGGTGTTATTATAGCCTTAAAGAGCAACTACCCCCTTGGGGAAGAGAGAAGTAGTCGACTTTCGTGGCACGACCGTTTATCTCCTTGTCCATTTTCCAAAATGGCTCAGTATGTACTTTGCGAAGAGCTCGAGTGTTAGTGATAGAAAACCCTTCCATGAAGTTCTATCAACCTTCGACTTGGTGTCGATAGGAAACAAACTGTTCTTACTGTTCTTACACTCTTCATGTAAGCAAATAGCTGTGCGGCAGTAATCATAGATTTTTATTTGATTTTTTTATTTGATTTGAAGATATAGGGAGGGTGCCTAAAAAGTCACTTAATCTTCTTCAATTAACCCTATATTAGTGGAAATTCAGCGGATTCTGACGGGATATTTCCATCTCCAAATTCAAGAACAGTCCTCACTTTATCACTGAACTTCGTAACAGCCTTCTGCACGAGCAGGAACGGGAGCTTGTTCCAAGTGAACACAATGTGTTACCTCAACTGGGCAAAATCCGAGATTCGTCACCTTTGTTCACAACCTAACTATGGTCACTTCACTCTTTGTACTTGAGGGCATTCCTACTGGGTGGTGTTCTTGAACAATCCGTTTTCTTCTGTTCATAACGGCCTTCGTTTCCAAGCACCAGAGTGTGCCATTACCATTGAAACCCCTCCGGAGAGTGGATTGAAGGGAAAAATGACACTTCGAGTCACAGCTGTGTTGTCCGAGGAGCAACAGCTTTGTGACTTCCGTGAATCTGAGGGTCAGTCCTTAGAAAGATTCCCGCGAGAGATCCACCACGGAAGCCGGCTCTACTCTTGGAGGCGGACCCTGATGCAGTAGGTCTCGCAAGCCCAAATGATCCGTCTGAAGGCTTCATGTTTTCATGACGACAAAAGTAAGAAGCCTTAGCTTGCTCTTACTCCTAGAAGAACATTCCGTGGATATTTTGCATTAATACATTTGACTCTTTCATTACCCTCTGTCTTGTATAGTTGACGGAAGTGATCCTCGACCAAAGTGACTTTTTTTGACACCCACTGTCTATTCTAAAGCTAACAAATCCGTTATACTCCTTTGTTCCTTAATTACAGCACATTACTGTGCCTAATTTTATATTTTACTATTGCAATATCCGTTATTTCACGATGCGTAGTTCCTGCTGTGTAGCTTTGTTTTCAACTTTTCTCGCCCTCGCTCTCAATGGTCACCGAGACAGGCACATAAGATTTCTTTGAATTCCTCCGATTGAACTTTCGATCTTAAATACATGAGGACTGGAACTCAGAACAAATGGTTATAATACTCAGATATGCAGGTGCAGTGGCTCATTTGCTCTGCCATAGCCAAAAAGTCATGAACTTATTCAATAGATAAATGGTTTGCTCTGTTGTATTCCAGATACACATCTGCACTGAATTCCCATTTCCCGATATGCCGTGAATATAAAGAAGGAGCTGCCAATTTTTCAAAAATTTTTAAGGACACTTTTTTTGATTTGCGCTGCTGAATTTTCGCTTTTTCTCTGTTTTCAAGCATTCCCTTCCTTTCCTTCATACTCTCTGCCTTTTTTTCAGCCTCTCTGAGAGGGGAGGGGGGCTGACACTTTATTTCCGTGGAATTCTGGTGGTACATCACACTTTGATCGTTTAAAAGTGAACTCGTCAGCACTTAATAACTTTGTAATCACTCCATGTCTATAATGCTGGATTTTTAGGTGTTCGCTTGTTTGCTTGTCTGTCTGTTTGTTTGTTTGTTTGTTTGTTTGTTTGTTTGTTTGTTTGTCTGTCTTACTGTCTGTTTATCTGTCATCGCACCTCATGGGGCCGGATCTTCCGGTTTAGTAGTCCTTGCAAGCCTCGAAGCATCTACAGGGTTCCTGGTTCGATTACCATTGTCATTAGACCTTCTTAGGCACCTATCTTCACAGGGATCTTTCAGCGCTATTTTCGGAAATCACACTTTTTTCTCCAAGTGAAATCATTAGAGTCCTTTTGTGGAAATTCGATAAACCTCGAAGAAAGTTGTAATGAAATCACAAGGGGCATTCGCACTACTGCCAAATAGACACTCCAATCTTATTGGACCAGTCAAATAATTATTATTATCCTTTGTAAAGTAATAGGTTGGTGCAGGTCTCCATTGTTACGTTTTTCTGCAGTGAAAATTGGCGTTTTGACGGCTATCAAGTGGGAAGCAGTTCTTGAATGCGGTGGTGAGAACGCTCCTGAATCATCCTTTAGACTCGTTTTTGTTATAATTTATGATTATTTTTGCTAAATAAAATGGTTTAAAAAGGCAGCATCAATTATGCACCAACTTAATAGCTTCCTCAAGGGTGCCAAAAAGTATACTCACTCGGAGTTGCTTGAAATCAATTTCGGCGCTATTCATTCCAGACGGAACATTTTATAGACGCCCTCAAAGCCAGGAAACGATCAAAATCTTCTGGAACCTCAACAAATAGCACACGACAGGGCTTTTCCTTTCCTAACTAAGGGAACCAATTCATTATTTATCTTTACTTTTTATGTAGAAGTAGTGAGTTTGCAGGAGAATTGGGTACATCAATATCGGCTTTTACAGCTACTAGAGCATTTCATTGAGGCAATTCCGTGAATTAAATTCTACCAACGTAATCTGGCGAGTTCGCCAGCGGTGATGTTCAAAGAAACTTTGGTCTGAAGCGATACTTCAGCATGTCAATAAAGCAAGATCTTTGAAGTAAAATGAACTGCGAAGCAATGCAAGGTACTGGCGGGTTAATCGGTAGACGAGGATATGACCTGTTTAATTAATTTGGAAGTAGACTGAAAGAACTCGATGTCGCTCGATTTCGAGATAAGTTGTACTTGCGACTTCAGGCCGCTTCCATACTTTGCGCACCGACGCCGTCACGCGCGTGCCTGCGTCACGCGCGTGCCTGCGTCACGCGCGTGACGCAGGCACGCGCGTGACGGCGTCGGTGCGCAAAGTATGGAAGCGGCCTCAGCGCAGAAATGTGGTAACAGTTGAGCACCACCCACCTACACAGTGGGTTGCAGGCTGGGCCGCCGATGTTTAAGAAACCGTCCACGAAACTTCCTTGATTCTCAACAGCACTCCACTAGGTACAAGACGAACAAAAGCTCGAAGAAGCCAAGAGATCCTCTCTGTTCCAATGCGGAAATCAAAAAACTGGAGGAGAGCAACTCGTTCGACATCCCTCCGAGCAACATTTGAACAGCCGTCGGTCGGCATACAAAATGCTGTTGAAATTTTCGCGTCCGATGGATTCACTTTGAACTTCACGTACCTGACACGTAACCGTCGCTCCTTATCGTTGGGTTCTCGAGCCGAGTGAGCGCTCCTCCTCGGGTGGGAGTCGAATGGTCGAATTTTTGCCACGCGGCGTCGCACTCGCGGCGCCGTCACTGCGACTTGCTGCAGTCGGTTGGAAAGCTGTGGGCTGGTATCGTAAGGGAACTTCAAAGATTGCAGGTAGGAGGCTTCTGAAGTTCTTATATGTTGTGGTTGTTGCTGTAACCACGGATGAAACTACAAACAACTCGCACTCGCCGCGCCGCTCGCCGCGGGCGGCTGCGCGAAAATTCGACCGAGACTCCCATTCCTCCCCATCGGATGCGATGCTCCACCTTGTCAGACATCACTTTGAGAGCTCTATTTCAGTCGGTTTTTCTCATGTAAAGCTTTATGCTCTCCTTAGTAAGGAAATACAACACAAATACATATGTATATGGGTAACAGAAGTACTGGAATTTTCGTTGACGATTCCTTTCACTAAGTGTTTTGTATTTAGAAACTGATTCGACAGCAATACACTCATCCTAAATGGGGAAAAAGGGTAGATGCCGCGGGGGAACATTGATCCAGCATTCCCTCCCCTGTCCATGAAGTGAGAGCCGTTCAATCGTCTTATTCCTCTCTTGCGATGGTGGACTGGCCCTTTGAGGAAGACGATCTGGTCGAAACGTGAGGCCGTTAATAAAAGTTCCACCTAACAACCTCATTGGCATAGCAGAGAAAATTGAAATTGACATCTCCGCGGACCGTTTATTGTCACTGAAATCGTGTGAAGTAAGTGCACTAGAGCTATTTTTATTCATCTTTTTGGGCGCAGTGGATATCCTGGGCATTCAGCTTTTGCGAATCGCTCAGTTTCCCATGTCATGTAATGTAGAACTGCGTGGAATGTGATGAGCTCGAATGTAACTGAAACTACATTTAACGACGCAAAAGTAGGATCGTGTTGGGAAGGGAAAGGGGAGAAAAATGATTTGTTGTCATCTTCACCCAGTTTATAAGGCATGCCAAGCTTCCCAATCACTCACAGAAACTTATTATTGCTCCACTGAAAATGTCGACCTCTAAAAGCACTTTCGGCTTCCCGGCAGTCTGTGTCGAATCGCTACTACGTGAGCTACCGCTGCTGTTAAGCTGAAGCTCAGTTTTCCTTCTTCTTTTCCGTGCACACACCTTCCTTTCACTTTGGTTAGTGATCATCTTAACTCGTGAAAATTTTGGAACACAATGTATGGACACCTAATAAGCCTACTGCTTCACAGAGTGTAAGGGATGGCAGCGTCTAGTGGAAAAAATATTACTTGGACGTTATTTCGTGATTAATGACATTTTTGCATACAACGATCTCCCTTGTCCATCACTGCACTCCGGGTGTGTAGCCTTATGTCGAATTTTCGCTTTGCGGCGTTGCACTCGCTGCGCACTCGGCACGGTTTGCTGCCATCGGTTGGAATTTCACTTGAAATGTAAGGGGCTAGTACCATGGAGATCCTTTGAAGAAGCTGTTTTGTGCTGTTCATCTCATCATTATCTAAAAACAGTGACTCTTATACCCTAAAAATACAAAATAGTAACTTTAAACGTAGAGGAGACTAACATCACATAATAAGAGTTCTGATAGAGAAATAATTGATTACGGCGTAAAACTTCGAAGGGAGCGTACGCAATGTACGCAGTCACACTCGAAGAGATTAGGGGCGCCGCTCGCCGCGGGTGGCCGCTTGAAGTTCGACATAAGACCACACTTCCGAATAAGAATATTACTTAGACGTTATTTTGTGATTGTTGACATTTTGGCATACAAGGCTCCCCTCCCCACCACTGCACTCCAGTCAGCGACCTTCAGCTTTTTCCCCACCATTTCACCTCCTTTTCGCATGGATAAATTCAGCATATGTATGCGGGCGGTTGCATTGCGTCAATAAAAAGTAAAAGGGTAAGAGGTAAAGAGCAAAAGTCATGTGCACCTACCGCGACCAAGTCATGCGGATAATAATCAGAACTAATGTTTGCGCTTCTCCACGGTAATCTTTCAAGCATTTCCTAGGTCATCCGTTCAATGTCTCATCCTGTCTCCCTGACTACATTTGAATCACAACTCGGCCACATGCTTTTTTTTGGTGTGACGTCAATCCCGTCTTTAAATAGTCACCATCAAGTTACCGCGTAACGCTCAGTTTTATGAGCCAATACAAAGAAAAAAGCCTTTTCCAAATTCACCAGACCATTTACTGCTGCCTGTTAGTCTCCCAGGGTGGATTGCATTTCGAAAGCGAATCGTTAGCGGGAGTTATTTTCCACGGGATTGTTGAATCATGAAAAGTGAAGCCCATGTCCGTTCCAACGTATTTCCACAATTGGGGAACAGTCGCTTCCGTTATAAAAACTCTATTTCAAGTGTAATAGTTTCGCTGCTATAGTCTGAGTAAGGGAAATCATATCACTGAAGGGCACCCGCCCATGAGGAGTGTCTCCGCCCATCGCTCGATAACCACAGTATTATGAGTGTGATCATTTGGGCATGTCACTGATTACGAAAAAATATCAAACTGCAGCAATTCTAATATTGAATTCATCATATCTAGAAATAGAAGTTCTAAATGATATAAAAAAGAAAGTGAAAAATGAGGTGAAAACAACGTTCACGTTTGACACTCAAACTTCCTCATTTTTTCTTTATTTTTTCAGTTTTACGCATAGTGACCGTATGTGACTCCAACAAATTACGAGAATAAGAAATAAGTAAAAAACGATTGAAATAAAAAATGTTTCCATTGATGGCAACAGTTTCTGACAGTTTCTGGTCCCTACTTTGATTGATTCCCCTCCACCGATGAGACTAATATAGCATCAGTACTGCACTATGAACAAAATCTATTCCATTAGGCGGAATTTGAACCCAATTATTATAATTATCGGTTAAAAAATCATGAGTGAGGTTTGTGTTTCGTAAATCCCCATCCCTTAAAGGCACATTCCAGGATTATGAGGATATCACACCTCCTACCGTGGGTGGATAGTTTGACCCAAGCCACGTAGGCTGTACCTTTACCGAGGCGTGGGTATCAGTTCCTGAAGCGTGCAGAGCCAAAGAATCTATGCAACGGCTCGGCCCCGCCTTTAGTCTTCGACTCTTATCTTTGACATTGGTAGACCAGCTACGTAGCCAAGATCCTGAAATTGGCAGTCAACCAGTCGTCCCGTGAAATAAACCCACTACTGAGTGACCTGACCCCACACTAAGCACCGGAACACTTGCAACAAACCCCGGCTGGGGTTGGCGGGGCCTAGCTGTTGCGCTAGATTCTTTGGCTCGGCACGCTCCAGGAACTGACATCCACGCCTTGGTAAAGGTACAGCCTACGTGACTTGGGTCGAGCTATCCATCCACGGCAGGAGATGTGACATTCCAATAATCCTGGAATGTGCCTTTGAGCTAAAGATTCTGTAATAAAGCTGCTTAAATTGCCTTAAGCTAATTTTGTGCTTTGAATTATCTAGCAATTTCGAGAGCCTCGGAAGGAATGTGTCTAACAAAAGTGTTTTCCCCATCAGGAAGTACACCTTTTTGCATTTGACAGATAGTGGCTTCGTCGAGGAGACATTTCATTAGGCCGAACGTCGAGGTGAAGGGGGATATTGCGCCGGGCATTTGCAGATCCGTCACTCGTCATTTATGTGCTTTTCCATTAACTGGCTATGTTCTTGTGGAATTCTATTGAAAAATCACTGCAATCAAATTCAGTTACATTCGAAAGGTTTGCTCCTTCCGACCACAGGGGCAAAATGGACTAAGTGCAATACAGCAGCAAAGAATCCTGTCAGGAAATTAAATTTCATCGCCTTTTTTGAGAACAAGGGATCCTCGTAAAGGAAAAGCAGCAGTATGACCTCCTGATCTTCCTGTTGCCTCACACTTCTCAAAAAATATTTTCTTCAGTGTTCTCAAATAGCTGTCAATATTTGGAAAAAAATTCTGAAAAACGTTATGTTTATGAGTTCCCCTTCTCAAACTGCTGAGGCTCTCAAAAAGCTCTCAATTCTGAGAAAACTATCAAAAACTTGTTTTTTAGTGCTTCTGCCACGAGGTTTTTAGGTGGAATATTTATTACGGCCAACGTTTCAATCTTTCCGTCGTTGTCAAAAGCCCAAACATGGCTCAGGGCATGAGAAGTGCATTAGTGCCGTATCAGTACAACCTTTTTCTCTAAAAAAAACCGTTGAGTGCTTTCGAAAAACTCTCAAAATTTGCAAAAAATATCAAAGTCGATAAGTTTAGAAGAGGAGGAGTATCAGTGCAACATCCACTCCTCCACACTCTGAAGAAGGTTTCGCAGGGGAACAGATCTTAAAATTACAGAAAATTGCACAATTATTGTGGCTGAGATTTGATATTTTGTTTTCAAAACCCACCCTCTCAGCATAGCCTCGTCTTCGCGTGTAGACAGCAAATCGCCTTTCTTTGCCTCCAACATACCAAATACGCTGCTCCTTGAATGTTGCCTGAATAACGCTTCAGTAGCGAAACTTGCGGTGAGTAGGTGGGCCTCAACGGCGTATCAGGACACACGCGAGGATTCTTAAGGATTTTTGTGCTCGTATGTGTTTTCGCATGATTGTGTCACATGAAACTATTGGGTTGGGGAATAAGTCCTCGCCGTTTTTTAATCCCCGTTTTTCACACTGTTTCTTTCATCTTTCGATCAAGCTTATATATGTTTTCGATAGAGCTTTTCTTGCTCTACAGCAAGCTACTACCTGTTTTTCGATTCCCTCGACTACCTGATGAAAAATTGGCACTTGCGCACCCCATCTTTCTCGTCTACCATCGAGATCAAAAAATGTATGTGTATATGTTTTCGATAGAGCTTTTTCAGCTCTACAAAAAGGTACTACTTTTTATTTAAATCGCTCATTTTTTGCTGTTTTCAAGACTCACAAAGACAGTACTAACAAAAGTGTGCATTTTCGTTATCATCTCTTCCTCGCCTACCACCAAGATTAAAGCGAAGATTTATATATGCATTCGATAGACTTCTTTTTGCTCTACAAGATGGTGCCACTCTTCTTTTAAATTTTTTCATATTTTAGTATGTAGGAATAAGTTTCCACCTGTTTTTCAATGCAAAATTGCGTGATGAAAATTCATTTTTTGACAGAGTGCTCTCTATCGTTCGACAGAGCTCTCTCGCTCTACAAGGTAGTGTTTACGGCTTTTGTTAGAATTGATTTTTGCCATTTTTAGAACACTTAAAAGTCGACGAAATCGAGCATTTTCGACTACATCTGTCGAAAATGCTCAAATTCGAAAATGCTTTAATCTTGGTGGTAGGCGAGGAAGAGATGATAATGAAAGTGCACACTTTTGTTAGTACTGTCTTCGTGAGTCTTAAAAACAGCAAAAAATGAGCGATTTAAATAAAGAGTAGTACCTTTTTGTAGAGCTGAAAAAGCTCTATCGAAAACATATACACATACATTTTTGATCTCGATGGTAGACGAGAAAGATGGGGTGCGCAAGTGCCAATTTTTCACCTTCAGCTTACTTCATTTCCAAACCTCATAAATTTCAGGTAGTCGAAGGAATCGAAAAACAGGTAGTAGCTTGCTGTAGAGCAAGAAAAGCTCTATCGAAAACATATATAAGCTTAATCGAAAGATGAAAGAAACAGTGTGAAAAACTGGGATTAGAAAAACGGCGGGGACTTATTCCCCAACCCAATATATCAAAGCAATATCACATGCTTTTTTCAGCTAGCATCATTATTTTCACTCGTACTACGTGTAGAACAACAGTCATATCGTGTTTCATTGCTATGCGCACATAATGATTCTCCGAAGGTGGGCAGGTGTGCAATGCTACGGGGACTGATAGAGGAGAATAGTAGCTCCTCAAATATGACAATGTGAATTTGTTTTTACGTAACAATTTGCAAAAACTCACCACGGAACCACAGCTTGTAATTCAGGCTGTGATTATTCAAGAGCCCTTTACACCGTGAAGGCAGCACAGCTGATAATCTGGGCGCTCTTGGAAATGTAAGTAGACGTGCATTGTAGTGTGGTAATGCCGAAAATTAAAATGAAAAGGTCAAAATCCCAAGGAATCGGCGCTTATTTTCGCCGCTTATTGTGGAGGACGTGTTCGAGGGATCGGCGGCACCAATAATTATTGATTGAAGCCTAGCGGATCTATGAGGCGTGGTGCTCGAGGGAGCAGTTCGCTATGGAGATTTTCCTCCCCATTGTACCATGATTTTGAGAAGCTCAGAGCGCTTAGCGGATCGTGCTATGCTCCTTTTCTCAAAATCCTGGCCATCTCAAACATCTGAGTTATCGCTCCTAGTGCTTTGAGTTCCAGACCATCGCTGGGGTTTTAATAGGGACAGGCTCTTTATTTGGCTATGGGCTCATACAGAAGCTATGTATGTAGTGGATAGAGGCGCTGCATTGCGATGAAAGAACCCAGAGACGTGATATAATTTCTTGACCACTTTGACGGTGCACACCATGTACTTCTATGGCATTTCCTTTCATTAAAACTGTTTCTTGTTTCCTAAATTAACCTTTCTTTAGTGGAGTTAATTAAAATATTAGAAGATTACTACCCACGTCATCATCCCCATCACCCTTCTCCTTTAACGTATCTTACCAGTTCTATGATGGTTTTCTCACATGTCTACAGGGGGTGCCAAAAAAAAAAAGTAATTTTGCCCACGGCTCACATCTGCCAATTTTACAAAACGTAGGGAAATGAAAGAGATAAAGGTATTGGGGCAAAACATTCCCAAAATGTTCCTCTAAAAGTAGGAACAAGCTGTGGCTCCTCACGTTCATGTTCATAAAAATATGGAGGTTTCATTCGGCGTAGTCGGGCTTCGGAGTACCTACATTTAAAAATTCGCTAAAAACAGTGGAGCCAAGCTCCGTGGTAGGTCTTTTGTGGGGAGCTTCCTGAGGGTTGGCCCTTCGGTTCTTGGAAGTCACAGAGCCCCTGCTGCTTGGACAAGGCTGCTATGATCCAAAGTATCATTTTCATGCCTCAAATCCGCCTCCGGAGGGGTTTCAGTGGTAGGGGAACGTTTTGGCTCTTGGAAACGAAGGGCGCTGGGAACCCGGGAAAAACGCAATGTTAAAGAACACCATCCGGTATGAATCCCCTTAGGTACCCAGATTGAACGGACGTCAGCAAGGTTGTGAAAGAGGGCGAAGAAAATTCGGATTTTGCCCAGTTGAGGTGATACATCTTGTTCAGTCTTTCCTTGCTCCCGTTCCTGCTCGTGCAGGAGGCTGCCACGGAGTATAGTGATAGAGTTAGGTCTGCTCATGTTTCTGGGGATGAGAATACCTCAATAGAATTTACTGTAGTTTGGCTAAATGGGGTCGAAAGTGGAGGAGACAAAATTACTTTTTTTTTTTGGCACCCCCTGTATTGGTTATGTCTTACCTACGGGTATAGAATGATAAGAATTAGTTCATTATACTCAATAGAGCCTCTACTGGACATTCTAGCCTTAAGATCACAAAACGCTATAGGTGATATTCAAAGAAGCAAATCAAACAGAGCTCTTCCGAATAGGCCATGCTTACGCGTTGTACTCGCGTATTCGACTCGCTTATTGTCTACGTAGGTCATGTGGCATACAAAGGAATCGTCCACGGAAAAAATGAAATCTTCTGTTTTCATATATTTATGTTGTGTTTGCCTAATGTGGGCAGCATGCAAATTTTCATGCGAAAAAATGTGAATCTGGCTGAGATACAGCACCACATAGCCTTGGCCGGGTAGGCGGGACCTCCGAGCAAGTGCCCACCCCATCGTCCGCCGCGGTCGAAAAAGCATTGCAGAGACAGGAAGTTATGTAACCACTCCACTCTACGTTCCCAAGTGCAAAGGAAAACGAGAAGGTTTTCTACTCGGAGACCCCGCCAATCCAGCCAAGAATTTGGGGAGCTGTATTTTAGCCGAATTCTCACTTCTTCGCGTGAAACTTGCATGTAGCCCTTATTAGGCAAATAGAACATAAATATATGCGTAACAAAAAACTCATTTTTCGGTGGACAATTCCTTTAGATTACCGCTTCTTCCCCCCACACAAGTTTTATGGCAATAAAAGAGCATGGGAACGATGGGGAACCGCAGAACCGCTCAAGATAATCGAATTCAGGCTCCTAACGCCTAGTGTGGTGATGCTGTCACTCTCAGTTCTTAGAACAAACGGAATAAAAGGATAATCAGAAGAGCAACGCCGATGCGCCTAATATCTTCCGGTATTGAGAACTGAGCTCATATCCGATGCGACACATTATTCTGATGAACGGCTAATGGACGTCACCACGCCATTCCAACTTATGTACTTGTGATGCCACGGCTCGCTCCGGTTGATTGCATGGCTCTAACAGTAATCCAATAAATCTTTCCGAAATTTACTGCTCCATCGTTAAGAAGTCAACGACTACGAATAATTAATCTTTTTTTGCGTTGATTGAGACCTTTATAGTACTATCTTTCATATCTTAAAGGAATCGTCCACGGAAAATAAGTCCTTCTGCTATTTACATATTTATGTTTTATTTACCGCATGCAAGGTTTCACACGAAAAATGTGGATCCGGCTAAGATACAGCATCACAAAGTCTCGGCCGGGTGGGCGGGGCTGGAGTAAGTGCCCACCACGTCGTCCGCCGCGGTCAGAGACTCATTGTAGGATCAGAAAATTACGTAAACAGTCCCACTCCCCGTTCCCAACCGCGGCGTACGGCGGGACGAGGCGGAGGCCCCGCCCATACGGCCGGGAATTTGGGGATCTTTATTGGCTGAATTCTCACTTTTTTATGGGTAAGTTTGCTTACGGCGCTTATTAGGCGAATACAGCATAAACATGTAGGTAAGAAAGAAACCTGATTTTCCGTGGACGATCCCTGGAAGTGAGGAGCTTATGCGTGTGGGCGAGAGGATCGTCGGGATCTGACACCAGTCAAGGAGCCCTCGTGAGTTGAATTGTGTTCAGGCTGTTGGGAATGCTTGTAAGCAGAGGCGAGGTTGAGGCAAGAGAGGTGAGAGCCATGACGCAAAAAGTTGTGTACGTCGGACTCTGAAGTTCCTATCAGTATCAGCAAATTTTTAGAAGATGTAGGCTGGAAAACGTAACTTGTAGAGGTTGAGGCCTAACAAAAGATATTAAGTGCCATTTGCTGTGAGAGAAGCGATTGTTCCTGAACAAAGCCTTAGGTGATCTGTGGTTCCCCTTCGGCCTAGCACTTCCCGCAAATGGTTGCGTCGCGTCGTGCGTCGTACCGCCACACATTGCAGACTCACATAACCCTCGGTATTTCAGTTAGCAATGGAGAAGGCCCTGCAGAAGTCAACAGAGAAAAGTTAAACTCACTTTTTTGGTTTCTAAGGTTTTGGCATCGTATTTTGTTCACCATTCCTCTGATTTTCGTTTACTTTCGTTTTCAGCAAAGGGCTAACAATTCCTTACTGGCATTAGCAAAGCTGGTGGGACCGATCTGTCATGTATCATAAGCCAATGACACCCACCCTGCGCTTAGCCTTAGGAAGACTGTAGATGCGCTGAATGCTCATGCCATTTGGAAAAGAACGGAATGTAATGAAAAACAAGTGGGTTTCCACCTAAAGTTGATTAGAGGGGTGCTGTCTCCATCTATAGTTGATTAGAGGGGTACGAAAAAATGGAATCTGACTCATGTTTCATATTATATCTGTGAAAGGGTCATTGAGGGTATTATTGCTAATGACTTTTTCGAAACTGTGGTTGTCCTGCGTTAATTTAAATTCACATTCCGCGATAATCAGACTTGCAACTCACTTTCTCAGAGCGCTAAGACACCTCAAGTCGTCTCCGATCCCTACCACCCACTCCGACCTCATCTGGCATAGGGCGAAGCTTTTTAGAGCCTGGCGTTTACTTGGCAAATGAAACCTGTGATTCATGCGATATGGTCAAATAAAGAAGAAATTTCAGTAGTTAAGGAAACTTTTACATGGGGAAACAGGTGATATCTCAGGGTTCTTCATGATAGCATCCTATGGAAACTGATTCAAAGGTTCGTTTCCACGCGGTAACCTCGTCCAAAGTTAGATATCAGGACGCCTCATTCTTGCCATTTTCTGGGGCTTTTCGAGTTTTCTTATCGACGTGTACCTTAGCGCCTCTGATTTCTTAAACTAGTCCTTTGCCCCATTCCAAAAATCGAGGAATGTGATTTTAACAACTCTGAAGGGTACAGGTGAAGTAGTGACAGCTGGCGCGCACTTTCGTTCTCATGGTGCGGGGAACAAATCGCACATCAATGCTCGTTTAGGACAATCGAGTCCACCCCGTCTAGGACAACCAAGTCTTTCATCTTCCCAAGTAGATAGAGCTGTATCAACGGACTTGTCTGAGACGATACCTGACTTGCACGTCGGCTAGCTCAGCAAGTCATTGTGTGTAAGACAAGTAGCATTCACCTGCCATCATGATTCTGAATAGAACCAGAACGCGTGGCGTATGCCGCTAAAGGAATTGATTAGCCGAAAACATTACTCATTATTCTGTCTATTCAACAACTATAGAGGTGACAAAGATTTTCTAAGTGATTTATTCATTTGATAATGCTGATATTCGATATCCTGATTCTGAAGTTTTTCATAGCTCTAAATTTAGTCCTTCTTGCGATGTCGTAAAGGACAATTACTGTAGTAGGTCGTGAAAGGTACAAGTACATTCGAAGAATATGCTCCGGAAATGTTTTTACTCGTGCTCAGTGTAAAATGCTGTTCATCCATTACATAGAATAGCTTGAAAGCCCCTTTCACTGAGGCATGTCACGTCGCAGCATAAAACGTATGGGAAGGGGGGAGGGGGCAAAATTTTTCGATTTCACGGTCGATGGCTCTATTGGTATCTCCAAGTTACTCATACATAGCTTTTAAGACGTATGAGGAAGGCCTACTACTAGGGTAAATGCACTCAAAAAATGCCCTCTTCATTCAGATTCTCTCTAGTGAAAGTTCATACACAGTCGTTGCGTAGCCTTAGGTGAACGGAAATTCAATTGATTGAAGCCATAAAATGGAACGTAGATAATGATCTCACTATCAAAGATGCGCCCCATCAGTTTGTGGCTCTCCGAATCGCAGAGACGTTGGATTTTGTGTAGGGAACACGCAATCATCCGTACGATTAGTTGCCGTTGAAAATATTGATTTAATCTCAAAATCATTCGGGGGTGATAAGGCGACCTAGGTAGTACGAGGAGTTATACTCCATTTCGGAACGCCTGATAGGGCGTGACCTTCAGACATGTGTGAGTGGCGAGAATAAGAGTGCATGGCAAAGGTGAGAGTGTGTGGCGGAATGAGATAGTTTGATACACTCGCACCCAATTCCGTAGGCCACGCCCTATCAGGCGCTCCGAAATGGACAATACCTGATTTGGTCTGAGGGCAGGTTAATTCTATTTGTAGTGCAGATGACCGATGCAGCTGTCTTCTATCGCTCTGACTGCCTAGGTTTTCGATTAGGTGTTCCACTAAAATCAATCTCTTTCATAGGAAGAAAAGCTTCAAGACCCATTTCAAAGACCCACAAATTTTCTACAGAATCACTACACGTCTGAAAAGCAATGTGAGGCTCCAAAATTTTTCAAAAGAGTCAAAAGGTCTCTCAAAGTAGTGGGAAAGAAATTTGAGCCTACTGTGGAATCTTTTGGGTCTTTTTGTCTTTTAGAAAATAAATTTTAGAGCCGCATACTTTTTTTACACATTCAGATCGGCATGAGGCTTCGGGACACAACAACAATCCTCAAAGATTTTGATATTTTTGATTTTTGATAGCTGTAATGGATTAGCACATATGCTCGGAAAGCATGAAGTGCGGGTCCTGTCCGACACCGTAGCTTTTGCCCATAACTCAGCATCCTTATAATACTCAGAGAATCATTACACATGAAATTTGAGTCACTTGACGAGATTTTTTTGAAATTTTTTGCTACATTGCATTCTGGTCAGGACGGATATGTTGGCGATAGTAAGTACGGTCATTTTACGACCGGTATTCTAGTTGTTTCAAAAGCACGATGTGCGGCGGCTGTTTATTCCCCTGAATAATCCCCTGCCAACCTTTAGAACCCGACAGGCAGTCATTTATCAGCTTAGCCATCTCGAAAATCCACTTGTTGAATGTCATCTGCCATCTCAGTAACTACAGTAGACCTTCAGGGGAGGGCATATATGAGCCTTCATTTTGGCATTCGTGCAAACCGTGAGTTGTCATTCTGATCTGCTATCGATTCATTTAAAATTTGTTTAAAACTGCAACGAGCCATTTTCCTGTGAACTTCCAGTAGTACTCTTTCCTAACGGTGGTAATAAAATTGTGAAAAAGTACATCAATTCCTGATTTCTCGCTAAATGAATTTTTCTCGAAATTTCTAACGTTCACACTTCGATTTGCATAATCTACCAAATGAGGTGGATTGAAGCGAGCTTTCGGAATTATATTTCTCACAAGATCGGCTTTTTGAAGAGAAATGGTTGACATAGTGACATAAATCAACTTCCCACTGTGATTGATTGGATGTTATCAATTTCAAACTGTCGGATTTATAGACATCAATCTACACATCCATCTGCTACTGCGAGTGGCGAGTGCCTTTTGATTAGATCAACTGAAAGCGTTTATGGAGGTACTTTGGTTGAAGAAAGCGAAATACGGTCCCTTCTTTGGCTACCCGGGCTCGGTTCCACTCCCTTCCCTTCTACAACTGATATTGTCAGTTGGTATACTGGGGAAGTTGAACCTTAAAAAAAGGTGGCTGGCTGATGGTCATATGCTACTGCCAAGTAAAAATGATTATTCATTAACGGCCTGTTGACCTATTTGGGAATTTAAAAAACGGAACTTTAACAAAATTGCTGACTGAAGAGCTCACGGGAACTCTGAACACATATACGGCTTCCTTTCCCCATTCCCAGACGCGTAGAATTTCCTTTCTTTTCAGCCTTCTCTGACCTTTACTCGACCGTGGATACAAGAGTGGAAACTCATCAATTTCTAATAAGATGGTATAATCTCCATGACTGACATGAGATGCATTAAAGTGGGGTTTGACCAACCTTTCCTGAGATAGTGAACAGTACCGTATGATAAGTGAATGTCAATGCAGTCTATAACGGGAATGGCAGAAGGTAATGACAATGAAATAACAAGTGGCGCCAAATCCTATACTTGATCACGGAATAAAACCCTGCTCCAATACCCGCCCGAGCCAACCGGGTCTTGCTCACTTCCTTTCGAGTACTATGAAACGGTACCAGCATGGTTTGTAGGATGAAAACAATAACTTCACGTTGAGTTCCTTTCACAAGTCGATGCACAAGTGAAATTCCATTTACACCAGGATCATTCTTTAATTTCGAGTTACTGCAGAATTTGCTTAAAGGAATCGTCCACGGAAAGATGAGTTTTTGTTTACCCATATGTTTATCTTGCACTTGCCTAATGTAGACCTCATGCAAAATGTCGCGCGAAAAAATGTGAATCTGGCTGAGATACAGCACCACAAAAGGCGTCCAGGCGGGCGGAGCCTTCGAGTAAAAGCCTCGTCCCGTCGACCGCCGCAGTTTTGAACGCAAAATGGGACTGTTTACGTAACCTTCTGTTCCTACAAAGCGTCTCCGACCACGACGGACGACGGGACGAGGCTTTTACTAGGAGGCTCCGCCCACCTGGACGCACTTTGTGGTGCTGTATCTCAGCCAGATTCACATTTTTTCGCGTGAAATTTTGCATGAGGCCCACATTAGGCAAATACAACATAAACATATGGGTAACACAAAAACTCATTTTCTGTGGACGATTCCTTTAAGGGAATGGGAAGATGTAGAAAGCGTGGCGCTGAAGGGAATTGGTCAGTTGTGATCCAAATCTATCCCTCAAAGGCAACTATGCTAGTCAAATGCGCTTGAATGACAAGGAGGTTGAGCTGACTCGGAAATCGTTTGGATGATTATCGGCAACAAACACAGTGGCTGATCAACTGCACGACGGATTTCAAGTTGTTCTAAGTGGTAGCAAGCGCACCATATTCACAAGAATTTAAGTAGCTCAAATAACGCTGTAAAACAGCAAAGCAATCCAAGCTTTGATCCACTGAAAAAAAAACCAGTACAACAGCAAGTCCAATTTTTGCGTGTTATATTTTACATGATTTCAAAGTCGTGTTATCCACTTCCCTGCTGAAAAAAAAGCGGAGGAAAGCCGGATGGGATGGGATGTAAACGAAGCGGTCTTCGTTAGTATTCTCTTTTGTGACTCAACCACTTAGATATTTGTTTCGTAGGCTTCCAGTGCTTCAATTTTTTCGGTTTGGCGAACTACAGCTGAACTCTTGAGCACTCCTTTCGCCGCTCGATATTCAGTAGTATGTATGGCTCTTCCCAGCGACTGAAAACATTCGAGCCGTTTTTATGTGATTATTTCCCTTTTCATCAATAACACAGTTGTGTTCTAGAATAAATAACAAAAGATAGAAAAATGAGAAAAATTGGTTCGAATTTGTGGGAAAGATATTTTTCAATGAAGCACCCTAATCTACCGTATCACCTCTCGAAGGAAAATGCCTCGATAGAGCGCATGAGGGATTTCCATGGGGCCAGCTCATCCATATTCTTGGACCGGCTATGAGTCACATCTGATTACAGCTATTACAGCTACAGTCCAGTTCCCGTAGGCTGACGGGGCGTGGCCCACAGAGTTGGGTGAAAGTGTGTGGCGGGGTGAGAGAGATCGATACAAGTCCGTAGGCCTCGCCCTGCCAGCCGTAATTGAAATGGACTGTACCTATCATGCGAACATATATAAGCAACCAATAATTTTGGTTATATAATAATTCACGTCCGTTGCCCATAAATCTTTCACTGAACAAGGGAATTCAAACCTTCTTGTCGTTGATGGTAAAAGATTTACACGGAGATTCATATTAAACTTTTGCCTTTCAGCTAAAACGCAATCCTGTTGGCAACTGATAAACCTTTTTGACCTTGGTAAGCAAATTTTTGGAGAATTGATAAATATTTTGCTAAAAAAAGGAAGGAATTAGAATTAATTGAAGCTTGTACATTCAAGGTTTGTAAGAAAATAAAGAACTGATATCCGAGTAGCTGATCCCATAAATAAACCTTTTGGACAAATTTCAAATGTGTGCTATCGCAAGGAGTAGGGGGCATTCCATGGCGAACATTATTTCCACAGCCTGGAAGGGGCGAGGAATTCCTTCTTCCCTCCATTAAGGCTTGAGCAAGAATATAGGCCTGAGTGTACAAAATGACCCCTCGACAATCGCTTCAAGATGCTCGGAGGTGCAATTCTGTGCAAGATCCCCCTCCTCACTGGATTGTGTTCACACTGGTACGAATGGCCTACTTTGCACTCCATGTGCAAAGACTTTGCATCTAATGTGAGAAAAAGTTATTGACTAGGTGCCAGGACTCATAGGTCAGCTAAACGCCGTTTGAAGGCACATTCCAGGATTATTGGGATATCACCTCTCCTGTCGTGGATGGATAGTTCGATCCAAGCCACGTAGGCTGTACATTTACCGAGGCGTGGATGTCAGTTCCTGGAGCGTGCAGAGCCAAAGAATCTGGCGCAACAGCTCGGCCCCGCCTACCCCAGCCGGGAGTGTGCTGCAAGTGTTCCGGTGCCTAGTGTGGGGTCAGGTCACTCAGTAGTGGGTTTACTTCACGAGGCGATTGGTTTACTGCCGATTTCAAGATCTTGGCTAGTAGCTTCTACCTATGTCAAAGATAAGAGTCGAAGAGTAAAGGCAGACCCCCGGCTGGGGTAGGCGGGACCGAGCTGTTGCGCTAGATTCTTTGGCTCTGCACGCTCTTGGAACAAACACCCATGCCTCGGTAAAGGTACAGCCTACGTGGCTTGGGTCGAACTATCCATCCACGGCAGGAGATGTGATATCCTGATAATCCTGAAATGTGCCTTTAACTCCATATTGAGTGTAATGTGTACAAAGGGGAAAGTAACATACATAGATGAAATTCTAATTGGAGGTGCTTTTTAGGAAGTTGCAATTAATCGCTCTTCAGGAAGGAGTTCGCATCAATGTGATTACCGTGACCAGTCAAATATGTATTGGTGGTGATACTAACATTAGTGCATGTTGGTGATTTTTGAGATTTGGCACCCGAAAGCTGCAGTATCACAAATTAAAAAATAGATCCCCAGGTAAAATAACTTGGATGCAAACTTTATCCATGCATTTTTAAGCACTTTGGTTTTATGACTATGGCATTTCATTTTTGAACTTAACAGATGCTGCTCGCTGAAGTTTCATGGAATGTCCTTAACCCACTCTCGAGCTTTTCCTCCTCCATCCCATTATGGCGCTCCATCGTCATCTCAGGAACATTTCAAAATTCGTGACGGATTGAAGTGTAGCTAGTTAGTTCAGATCCTACCCCATCTCTTCCTCTTATGCACTATTTTGTACATTTCATTTAGATGTAGTAAGCATTTCAATTAGTACTGTAATAAAACCGCCTTAATTATCTTCTCTGAGAACATCACAACTTATGGAGTTAGTCTGCATTCAGCTGACCTCTGATCTCTAGCACCTAGCTAATTACTTCTTCGCACATGAGCTGCTAAGTATTCGCACATGTGGTGCGGAGCAGGTCATTCGTACCAACGTATACATCGCATTCATTGAAAGCGCCTTCAAATGTAATATTATACTTCCTACTTTGAATCGAGGTCCAGTGCATGGTACGTCTTATAACGAAAGTCTGGCGAGCACACTAATTTTACGGCTCGAGAATCCGATATCTGGCTTAGTGCCAGAACATAGCTATACATCGAAACGATTTTGGTAATGTCGTTATGCTCGTTTTAGTTGCATCGTTATGCTCGTTTGAGTAGTGTCGTTACGCGTTATGCCAACCAGGTTTGTTATGAAACTGCTTCATTGGTTGACGTGTCCAGCAAATTGTCGTTTTTAAAGACCCTGAGGATTGAAGCTCCCATTCTATACTTTACCCCATTCTGTACTTCAAAGGCAGCATTAGGGGAAAGTCGGACGAAAAGTAAAAGAAGTAGTGAATGTGAAAGTCGAGATGCCTAGTAACAGGACAGTGAAGAAACAACGGATGGAATTGGCCAAAAACCCAGAAATAGGACCCCATTTCCACTGCTGATTCTCGACGCGGATGACCTGTCCGTCAAGTGGGGAGCAGTCTGATCTGGTTTTTCACCGGCATGCTGCCAAGTAAACACAAGGGAATGTTTGGAAATACGACAGCATCTACTTTTTGGAATGAGCTTCAAGCTGAAACTGCGAAAGCGCCCCGCAAAACCTTCGATCCTGCCGCATCTCCTTGGCAGCCCCCATCCCAGTCAATCGGGAATTACGTCATCCGGAGGCGGGATCGTTCTATCCAAGAAGCGGGACAGTTGCGTGGTTGCGGGTTTTTGCGGCGTTTCTACAGCTCGGAGGGGTGCTTTCTCACGGGGATTTCGCCACAGGTAGCCTTCTTAGGCAAAGAACTACCATGTGAGCGACTTCCTGTAGGGATTTCTCCATTACCACACTACCCCTAATGCTGTCTTTGATGAAACACCACAGTGATACTCGAACTTCCATTCTTTTTGTTTTCGATATTTTTATCTTTCAAACTTTTCAGCTAGACTAGAAGGTATAAAACCTTTTTGAGTCGATAAGCAACCCTCGCCGTTTGATCAATTATCTCCAAATCCGCTTCTTGTAGTGGCTGACTATGGGAATAATGAAACACAAGTGATACTCTAAACTGTAGGTTCTGACTTAATTTACAGGGTGGGGCAGAGTTACGGAAACTAAATTGATGCCACCCGAAAACCTCAGGTCAGCTTGAGCAAAAAAGCATTATCGATTTAAAAAACTGAAGGAAAATCACTATTTTTCTTCCAAAACAATTTCCATTCCTCGACACAGGCTCGCAGACGCTCTGGAAACGGGTTGACTGTGGCGAGGAGGTGGTCTCCTTCCAACTCATCCCATGCTTTCTCCAGTGTTTCCTTCGAGGAGTTGTGGTCGTGACGAGGTTTTGGGCTTGCCTTAGACTCAAGGACGCTGGAGGAAGAGAAATCGAGTGGGTTGAGGTCCCGTGAATTGAGAGGCCATTCATCAAAGGCTATGAAATCTTGGGAGTTTTCCTTGCACCACTCATGGACAACCTTGGGCTTGTGATCAGGGGCACCGTCTTGCTGATAGCACCATTTCTCATCTCTAAGGTGCCTCTGGGCCCACGGTAGGACTTCGTTCTCCAGTATGTCCGAATAGTTGTTTGCGTTGACTTTAACTCCCTGTGGAAAGAATACCAGCGTTGGTATTCCGACAGTAGGTATTCTGGCAAAGACCATCAACGATTTTGGATTAGCAGTACGAGTTACGATCGCATCCGGCTTCGATCTTCCGTAAATGCGATCATTTTGCTTGTTCAAGCATCACTCGACAGTAAATACCTTCTCGTCCGTGAAGAGAATGTTTCTAAACGTGCCACCACGGAACTGTCAAAGAGGCCTCCTGTAGCGTTAGCCTCTCTTCCTTTCGGTGTCAGCAGAAGGAAACCGGCCTTTTCCTTGCTTGTATGCCCTCAGTTTCAAGTGATCTTTCACAATCCTGCGCATCGAATTCGTGGAAATCGGCATTACTTCTACCATCTTCCAAAATGACCGCGCCGGCCTCGAGCGCAGACAATGGCGTATCTCCTTAATGTTGGCCTGATCGTGTCAGAAGTCGGTCTCTCACGTCCTGGTCGGTCGCAGAGGTTTCCTAGGCTGTGTATCCTTATGTCAAGAATTCGCGCGACGACAAGCCGCGTGCGACGCAGTGTGTGCGAGCTATGCCTGTCGCGGTAGTTGGGTCTGCAGAAGCATTAAAAACAAGAACTACCAGCGATGCCGAGGCTCTACGATGAGAGAACTTGGACCCTAATAGTGGCAATATTTGGGGGTGTTAGCGACCGAAATCTATGATTTTTCGAAGAACATGAGCAATTTTGGCTCACGGTAAACATTTTTTGCCGAAATTGTACCCACGACGCCTTGCCAGGACGTCGATTTGAATTCGTTCGATATCTCATAAGAGACACCTTCTTTTCTTAATCCCCTTGATTGTCCCTTTCGTTGTTCCACTTGTCTGTTTCTGTTCGTTATTCCTCTTGTTTTCCATCATCATAAATTAAATCAAATTCGCTCTGCGAAACATCAAATGACAGCAGCGTTGGCCTTCTGCCTCCGCTGCCAGCAGGCAACTCGGCCAAGCGTACAGCGCGAGGTGAAGCGCACTAGAATTCTAAGCTCGAATATTTTCCGAAGAGAAGAATTTCCAAATACGTTTTCTTTCTTTGCCCCCTTCGGGTGCCTCGATCGAAATGCTCCAACAATCCAATAACTACAAATGGACAGCGAGCCATCCTCACCAAAAAATCGAAATATGGAGAATAAGCATTGCGTTATCACCATGAAAACACCCTTTTTCGCTTCACCACGCCTCAATGGCCATTGTTGGTTGTTGTGGCGATGAAAGCATAGACTTCACATCTTCTTTCTATTCTCAAATGTCTTTCTTATTGCGCTAAGAGTTGCTGTTGCCACGTTCCATTGCCATAATCAGATAAAATCTCGCATATATCGAATTCAATTTGATGAGGAACTTCAGCGGGATTCCAAGAAACAGCCTGGTTTTGTTGCGTACGTTTTTTCACAGAATTTGTTAGGTCACAAGTCAGTTATTAGATTTTGACTGACCATTTTGGACAAACGACAACTTTGTGTTCGTGAGCAAAACTCATTATGACGAGAATGCAAACACAAAAGTAAACAGCAGAAATCCGCTGAAAGTCCTCATTGCCTATTTAAGCTTAATTTTGAATTCATTGTGTTAGTTTACTTTTGCTTCATAAAAACAGTGATTCGGGAATTCGAACAGAATATAAACAAAACATCAAGTGTGAAGGTCGACATGCCTAATAATACGAAAGTGAAGCATAACGGAGTAGAAAGTTCAAAAATAAAAGAAATATGATCCCTTCCCGCCATTTATCCTCAAAAGAGACGGGTTGGCATAAAACATGTGTAAGCTGTTGAAGAAGACTGCCTCTATTAAGCCCGGAGGCATTCTTTCTCATCGGATATTTCCTCTTATATAGTATTCCCAGACCCTAACTCTTCGTTCACATGACCCAATTTAAGAGTACGTACACATTACCTTCGTTACCCCTTTCACCGTCCTTAACTCAAAGGTCTAACTTCCTAGTTTAATTTGAAATCGATTCCAACTTCTAAAAATTTTTTCTTCTAAGGACTGACTCTTCTATCACTCATCTTGTGATTTTGCATATCTGTAAGCTGAGCTTGAAATAATTGTTTGAACACTACGAAAGCTTCTATGTTAACTGAAGTCTAGTTACAATATGAGCTCAAGAGATAATCTGTAGTGAGATTGCCTCGTGTTGAAGCTGTAAAAAATGTGGGGACCCACCTACGACTGAGATCGTCCGTCCCCTTTTGGGCAAACAAGTGACATTTAAAGGAGCGAAGCAGGGCACCTATAAGTTAACCTAGTTGTCCACATCGTAATGTGTTAATTTTAATAATGGCAATGATGATAATAGTAATGATAACATCAACAACAGGAATAATATTTGAATACCAGTGATGTAATACTAAATAATACTTTATGAATTGAAATTTGATATTAAACTGTTTGAGCTGATGGGATGAGAAGTTGGTCGACAGTGTTTATACTTTAAGTGCCATGAAAAGTTTGCCTAAAATACCCACTCAGCCACCTTTTTTCTTGAATAATGGTAAAAGAACTGGTGATTAGCGTTTTGATGCTTGAGCAATTAGAATTAGGACATTAGAAAGTAATTCATCAATAATTTACTGAAATTCCAAATACGAGCATTCTTTGATAGTCCAGCCATTTTTCTTTTTGCTTCTTCATTTGCGAGAAAGTCCCATAATATGGATGTTTGATCGCACCACGAGGCCTTTCAAGAAGATGAGCTGACCGTAGGCTTCTCCACATAGTCCAATTTCGAGCTACTTTTTGTATTTGCGGAACTCCGCCCATTTTGATAGCCGCCCGCCACTGACACTTCGGCATCGTTTCGTCCGAAGGCTTGTGACTCTTCTTGAATGAGGGACTTCTCTCTGTCCAGTTACGCCTTTTCTTCGAAAATCACATCGTTACTTTTTGTACTGATCAGAATCGTATCAAAATCCACATGTGTACAAGACGCACATTTACGGACTTTTTTCTCTATTTTATGATGATTCTCTGGCGATGATTCCCTGATTCTTTCTCTATTTTATGATGATTCTCTTATGTTTTCTCGAGCATTTATCCTGGAAATCAATATCATTTTCTTGGTCAGTGGAGCGAGAAGTCGGGCGAGCACATTAATAAGAACAACTGCACAAGGTCATAAGGTCTCAAGAAATGTTTTCGCGTCATAAGACCCCTCGTTAAAAAGTCTACCACTTCGACTCCTCCCTAGGACAACCTCGAAAGTGTCAGGGAAAATGGAAGGTGAGGACATTCCCATTCATGAGAATTTCGTAGGGAAGTCAGGTGTACTCACTACCGGGGTGGAGTGCAAGTGTTCCGACTGGTGAGGTCACGTCAGGCTGTGCGGCTGATTGCAATCAGGTAAAGAGAGGTAAAAACACGCTGCCAAAGCTCCTCCCTACAAAGGCTTAGGCAAATCTTGGAAAGCCCAGACGGCAGGACGCGCCACCATTGAGACAATTCGCGAAGCGTCGCCGCGCGCGCTGACCCAATTCCGTGCCGACCTCTAGAAATCGGAACACTTGCAACACAACCCTCACTACCGTCTGTACTGCCTACCTGATGGGTAAAGCCAATACAACCGAACGCGTATCCCGTTTGTGACACCACAAAATACCCTCCCCACCAGAAATTCGTAAAATTGATGCCCCATGATGAATTCATTAAATTGACACTTTTTTGCCATTTGTGGTATATTGTGATCTGCGAGTGTAATTGCACTAATTGTTCATCCGATAACGGAATATTTCGCTGCAAATAGCAAGCGTTTGAGGATTCCTGCAAGAATATGAGGGCAATTACTTTGTGATGTGGGATGGGCATCGTCGACCAGTCTCGTCATAAACGCCCAAATCAGCAGCTCCATTGCTGTCACCATGCCAGATCCACGCAGTCCCTTGCTGTCACCTCAGCATTTCATATCGCTTTCTACCTTCTCCGCGCTAGACGAGTCTCAGTATTTAGTCCCATGTAGATCGTTAGACTCTTTACGAGACCTGACTAAATGGTTTAAGAAGCTCGTTGCGCTCAATTCTTACAGGGATCGTTCACGAAGAAATTAATGTTTTTGTCACCCAATTATGTTGTATTTGACAAAGTTTCACGCGAAAAAGTAAGAATTCGGCTGAGTACAGCTCCTCAAATTCTCGGCCGGCTGGGCTAGCCCTCCGAATGAAAGCTCCGCCTCTTGGTTCGTCGCGGTTGGGAACGGGAAGTGGGACTGTTTACGTAACTTTCTACTCCCACAAAGCGTCTCTGACCGCGGCGGACGACAGAGTGGGCACTTGCTCGGAGGCCCCGCCCACTCGGCCAGGACTTTGTGGCGCTGCATCTTAACCGGATTCACATTTTTTTATAAAACTTTCAATGCGGCCCGCTTTAGGCAAATGCAACATAAATATATAGGTGGTATAAAAACTTATTCTTCCGTGGACCATCCCTTTGGAGTACACGAACAAGCCGTAGTTCGAGCATTGCTTCAGCAGCGTCCCATGAAAACCAAGTGAGATACTTCAACACATCGAATGTGCGATCTTGCGAAGACTTTCCAGAAAGCGTGTTGATCGGGTACTTTTAAAAGCTTCGATCCTCCTGTAAACCTTCGATAAAGGCGGAAGAAATGTAGTGACAGGTGTCGCGCTCCCGCTTTCATGGTGCGCGTGTCATATACCGTCTCAACGCTCACCCAGGCCAACCACATCTTACAGTCTTCCGGGTAGATGTCAGTGCCGGTCTCCTTTGGGAGGATCAAAGTTTTGAGTTGTAATTGGCTGGCCCCTCAAGTCAACTCGGATTACTTGTCACCATGATTCCGAATGGAACCGGAATGCGCGACGCATTCCAGAATTGAATTGTTTACCGCAGAGAACTTTATAATTTTACGCTCAACACCTTTGAGAAACGACGGGGTACATCTCTGGCTTTAGAGGGATGACGCACACGTGACGTATTCCAAAAAGAAAATTACAGCTTTACTATTTACGTACCTATGGGAGTCCTGCACAACCACTCATCCTAACTGTACTTTCTAAAGATCATAAGGTCTTAGAAATAAAAACCGCAATAAACCTTTGGGTTGCTGGATGTGTCCCGCCTCCGTCGTCTTTTTGAGGGGGAGGGCTTAGATGAATAGTTGGTCTGTGCTGATGGTGAGGTAGTCCTTGTTGTGGTTGCATTTTTCGTTCTCATACATAACTTTTATAAGAATTACTAGACCTCAGAAGAAGGAAATGTGGCTAAGCTTTGCAGAACTATATTCCATTCGCATTCTTCTGCAACGATTTCACTGCAATTTGAAACGCTCAAATCCGATTTCTGCTTTTCGCATAAAAACTCTCTCAGAATTTCTGTGAAATTTTCAAGTTATCGAATTGTTGCCCACATTTCATCATGCCTTTTCTATTCAAACTTCCGGGGCGTGTTGCAGAAGGAGCAACGACAATGTCACTCTCTGCAAATGTTCTTCATTCTCCACTACATACTACAATCATGAAATATCGTTCTTATTGCTCACTAGATGCCCTATCGACTTCACTGCACCGGGACTGATGTGCGTCAGGACACTTGGGTTGAGACACGAGTCATCGAGGAGGCGGGTATCCCTGAAGGCTCGGCGAATTACAAGTGACGGTGTCTCAACATGAGTGTTCTGACGCACGTCACCTACACCAACCGTGAAGATGCTGCGCAAATTTTGACATTTCTATAAAGCATGATTCCAGAAGCAAGGGAAGGAGCGACATACACATCGTGTCTGTCCCAGATGTCGAGCTCCGAAGCGTCAACTCGTGCCGAGATTCGATCTGTTCTCGTACGTCATTGGAGAACACTCGATCGAGCTCGGCTTCACACACTACATCTATGGATGTTGATATACTCTGTCGCACAAATATTTATTATTTATTACTTCAGTGAAGTTAGTGAGGTAAATCACTTGAATCATTTCATCACACTATTCAATTACTCGAGTTACTCCTATAAGCAATTAATGAATCACATTTGCCAGCGGTTGTGCTGCAATTAATCCCATTCCTTGGGGAATGACACCACCTTTTATTATTTCTTCTATTACACTTGTGCCAAAACGCTTAAATGCCGGTCCGGATTTTCAGCAGAAATTCTCTTCTTTGCACTTTATTCAGTGCCCTCGCAGCAATTTCTCGTTTTTTTCACTGATAATTCTATTGGGGGAACTTAATTTCATTTTCTCAAATTTTCTGCGTATTACCATGTTTTTCCGCGATCAAAGCAGTATTTCAGAAGACTGTCGGCGAAGATACAAAATTTTTACTTTTTTTATGTGTCCGAATGTGATTCGAAAAGAGCCGTTGCGACCTCACGTTTTGCTATTTTCTCCTTCACCTACTACAGCATCAGTAGCTCTTTCAAACGTGGCACTGCCATAGCACTGCCTTCCCGCACCAGACCACAGAATTGTCAGCTTTTTCTTTAATTATTCAGTTTTTAACTCGCATCATGAAACGTTCGAGTATCCTTAGTGAACAACACTCAATAAAATTAGTCCGTGCATAAAAATATTCCAAAACATCATTTTTTGTGCAGTACCATTTCATGGAGTGCCAGACTACATACTATTGTTACTGCTATTACCAAGAAGAGCGACGAACACTTTTTGCCATTTAATCTCTCGAGATAAACTTTCAGCTTTGCACATTGCATAAACAATCCGAGTACGATTCCATCGGAATAATCGGATTTACATTCTGTGAATAGGAAGCCATTCAGGTTGCAATCCATTGCTTTGTCTTGTGAATGCTGCCATGCCTTGTCTCAGAGCATTAGGAAAGTTCAGCTCTGGAGTCTACACTTATACAATGCGCTATCTCTGTGCACACAGCATTTGAAACAAAATTAGAATGATAAGCCTCTGGAATGAAAACGTGCCTGTTCTCTAAGGGAGGGGCGCAAATTACTCGCATGTGTGCACTTGCAGGTTGACTCGGATCTTTACTGTCCACAGAATTATCGGGAACGGGACGGGGATACTACCCCTTTACGCCAGTTGACATCATCGTCTTGCGGTAGAAACGATACGGTCCTTCAACAGTTCTCGTGATTCTATGGATGACTGACCAATCGAAAGGTCGTATACAAGAAAGCCATCCATCAGTCTACTGCCATTTTCCAGTGGATATTAGAATCTTCAGGCCTTTCGAAATTTTTTTCGTACATTTCTATTAGTTTCTCAGTTCTCCTCATTATTCGCACCTGAAGAGGAACAGCAGAAAGTTGTTCAGAAAAACGTAATTCAACTCTTTGATATTCACTAGAGATATGCAAGCAGTCGGCTGAAGGATTGCGTTTTTTGTATTCGGCCCTATGAATCAGACGCTAATCGTATCGGTGCTCGTAACTATCGTAGATTGGCAAGCTTTTTAAAAACTTGGTGCTCAAGTATGTGATTCCTTTCTTAACATGAACCCTTTAACCATTACCTGTCCATCCGAACCACTGCAGTAAATCGAGGTATGATGCAAACTACAGGGGGTGCCAAAAAAGGTAATTTTGCCCACGGCTCACATCTGCCAATTATACAAAACATAGGGAAACGAAAGAGATAAAAGTATTGAGGCAAAATATTCCCGAAATGCTCCTTTGAAAGCAGGAACAAGCTGAGACTCACTACTTTCACTTTCATAAAAATATGGAGCTCTCATTCGGCGCAGTGTGGCTTCGGAGTACCTACAGTATCAAGGTCCGCTTAAAACAGTGAAGCCAGGCTCCGTGGTAGGTCTTTTGTGGAAAGCTTCCTGAGGATTGGCCATTCGGTTCATGGAAGTCACAGAGTCCCTGCTGCTTGGACAAGGCTGCTATGATCCGAAGTATCATTTTCATGCCCAAATCCGCCTCCGGAGGGGTTTCAGTGGTAAGGGCACGTTTTGGCTCTTGGAGACGAAGGGCGCTAGGAATGCGGAAAAAACGGAATGGTAAAAAACACCACCCAGTATGAATCCCCGTAGGTATCCAGAGTGAACGGACCTCAGCAAGATTGTGAACGAGGGCGACAAAATTTCGGATTTTGCCCAGCTGAGGTGACATATCTTGTTCACTCGGAACAAGCGGCCGTCCCTGTTCGTGCAGAAGGCTGCCACGGAGTATAGTGATAAAGTGAGGTCTGCTCTTGAATCTGGGGATGTAAATAGGTTCAACAGAATTTGCTGTAGTTTAACAAAAGTGGGGTGAAAGTGGTGGAGGCAAAAATTTTTTTTGGCACCCCCTGTATAATATAAAGATGAACGACAAAAAGATCCACGGTTATACTTCCTTCCAAAATCGTGGTGGCAGATAAATACAATTTTTCCTATGCTTTCCTACACAAAACACAATTAATTACAATTACTATAATGGGATAAATAGCTTACTAAGCCCATACTCGGTTAGCTCATTCTATAGTAAAATATTTTTGTCACTTGATGAGGAGATTTCGTCGCAAGACGGAACAGGTTTGCGCGGCGGTGATCGAATGCCGTCATCACTACAGTGAGATCGTCCGAGTAGAGTCCGATAGAATCTTTAATTTGGGTTACACTGCCACCACGTATGTAGCGTTCGTGGTGTAATGGTTAGCATGGATGCCTTCCAAGCATTCGACGGAGGTTCGATTCCCCCCGAACGCAAGGCTTTTGCAAATGCGGTATAAACGCTGTTTCCCAGCTCCGTTATTACACCAGATCTCTTATCCACAATGGCCGCTGACACGCACATAAGCGTTCGTGGTGTAATGGTTAGCATGGATGCCTTCCAAGCATTCGACGGGGGTTCGATTCCCCCCGAACGCAATAGTTTTGCAAGTGCAGTATAAACGCTGTTTCCCAGCACGATATTACACGAGATCTCTTACCGACAATGGCCGCTGAGGCCCACATAAGCGTTCGTGGTGTAATGGTTAGCATGGATGCCTTCCAAGCATTCGACGGGGATTCGATTCCCCCCGAACGCAATGGTTTTAGTTACATTCAGAACGAAGTAGCAGATGAATGTAATTTGGGCCAGACAATACTTTCGGTGCCCAGCCGATGTATTTGTCAGATGCTTGTTAGACGGGTCTGGTACTAAGTAATTTTTAATACTCCGCAGGGATGAAGGCTCGGTTGGCCTCGGCGGGCACTGATGCGGGATTTGAACCACGCTCGTAAGAGTTTGAGTGCTTCACTTCACTACTTCACTACTTTCACTACATCACCCCCGCCATGAGCGTTTTTTCAATGAGACCTGACTCCATAGTTTCAGAAGCTGTTCATTTTCTTATTGCAGACATTGTTTCTGTTGGCTGATTCTATATTCAATTTTCAGATTCTACTCCCTGTCGAGAAAGATCGAGCGCAGTCAGTTATGAACAAAGAGGAGGTAAGCTCTAAACTACATGCAGTATTAAAAATCAGTGGTTCCATTTGCAAAAAAAAGCCGTTTGCGAGATTCGACACAGTCGGAAAACTTGCCAAGTCTCCGGTCCCATAATTACTGTAGACGAACATTTTCAAAAATTCAACAAGTCCTGAAACATAGAAACCTCCTTAAATCCGTAGCTCCGTATCCCTTCTTTCTTGTTCTCCAAGATAAGGCTACTGAAAGCCTAGATTTCTGATTGTGAGTGACAACTATTCAGAAGACGTCGGATCGTCCAAAGCGGCCAAGTGCCGACTTTAACATGATCATTTTTCTGGTTGGCTGAGTTACTTCACGAAGATATGTAAGCGAAAAGTCTCAAGAGAGGGACCATGAGTGACAAGTGTTTTGCATGACCTTTTCAGTTTCTGGCATAGCATGGTCAGAGCAAAAGAGTGGAGCTAGAGCTAACCAAAAGCAAATCAAATAAAAGTGCGCCAGATCTCATCCTTAATGCGCCATACATGCAAACTTTCTATTCGACTTTGTTTGAAGTATTTAAGAGCACAACCCCTTCCATTTTGGTATGGGCTACGCATTTGATATCCTTTAACCATGGTGACCATTTCTTAATGGGCTACTCTGATGGCTTATGGGACCAGCCTCTGTGTAATTTGGAGCTTCTATATTCCTAGACAAGGGCAGTGCTTGTCCTGAACGTATACATTATGAAATAGTTGCATGGATTGTTTAGAGCTTTCAATTCAAACAAGGCTGGACACCATTTATTCAGAGCAACTCCACCTCTCTAAACTTCGATGTGGTTGAAAAGGCCATTTTTGAGAAACGTTTCCATCTTTACTGATTACTGACACCTTGTGGTGATTCCTTCCGTTTAACCCGAGTATGACACTCAGGCGCAAGTTTGCCTGGCTCGCGGGCCAATACGGTATAGATCGCCAAAGCTGCTCAAAACTTGTTCGGAAAGGTAGAAAACACCACACTTTCTCGAAGCGAAACTACCTCACGTTCGCACCACAGAAACATTTAGATACAATCATTTGGCACAGGCGCCTGCGGCCTGAACGTAAGCTGTTTCGAGCCAGGTGAATGCTGTGCGCGTGTTCTACGGGTCAAATCACCGGTTATATTAAGTGTGTAGTTAAACAACAATGTTTCCCGAAAACCACCGCTTCTACCCCAGCAGGACTGAAAATGGTGGGGATGTTTTGGGTAAATAGTGCTCAATAAAAACATGTAGTGAAGAATTCAATCTCGATTTTGTGTGATTTTTCACCTAAGATCGATCAGGTCCCTCGACTTGGGCAAGTTCAGCTCGGGATTGAATCCGGTAATCGTGCGTGCGTATGTAGGTCGCAAGTGCATTTCCTTTGCCATTCTATTGGGAAATAGTGCTTCTATAATCTTAGACAAACTTGATAGTGATCAGACCACTTTAAATCTGAGAGGACTTGGCTAACCTAGGCGAGATACAATTCTCGAAATCGCTGACCAACAGTTCAACTGTTAAGCTGCCTTTCCAAGGCGATCAACGGTAGCTACATAGTTCTTCTAAATTTCGATTCAACAACGTCCATTTTCATTGTGAGCACACTTTTTTTTTTACTTTGAAACGACAAAATTTGAATAATATCCCTAGCGCATGGAGCATTAACGAGACTTCTCCTTTCATAGAGTGTGTCTATACTGGTAGTCGCACGGTCGAAGTTGGACTTTGAAACAATCGCACTACTCACCATGAAAAGGCATATCGAAAACTCGCAGAATATACCATCACTACTCACTTATGCAATTGTAGCAATGTTTTCCTTTTGAAATGCAGAGCTATGAACACATTTTAAATTTAAAAAAATTTCTCATGTGCAATTTTCAGTTCAACGCTGCTGGATCCTAGCATAAGAGATACCAAAATAGTCATGGGTCCATGCTCTCCTCAAGTACAAGAGTATTTTTGGATGTGAAGCTTTTGGTTTGGAAGTTACAGTTGAATCGGAGGTTTCACGATTCCGCAGCGTCGACGAGAATCGCCTGTGGTACTCTGAGGCAAAATTTGCGAATTTCTCGAAAATTATGCCGAAGGAGGGAAGAAAAGTTAAAGTTCCACTGGCCCCCACATTCGCCTCGAGCGGTGCTTTCTACTGGCACCTTTTTCAATATTTTGAAAAATTTGAAGAAAGTTATAGCAAAAAGACGGAAAAATCATGGGATTTCCGTTTTTTGGTGTCAATTGACCATTAATTAGTAGCGGTATTGTAGCTCTTCACTTAAAAAATAGTCCTTGCGAAATATGGAAGATTACTGCTATCATTTCTATCACCTTTCGCAGAAGTGATCAAAGTTTTCAGGTAAAGAAGTGGGCGCCCGTCAGTTTCTTTGTTGCCGCTGTATTCGTTGTATACTTATTGATTAGCAGTTTTTCAATACGATTCCGGGATCAGGTCAGTACCAGTAGCTTCTCTAGATGAATATAAATAAAACATATGAATTTATACAGATTTACACGAGCAAGTTCGCGCGAATTGGTAGGCAATAAGTGCCAACTGAATAGGGTAATACTTCAATAAGACCACATTATAAAGCAATAACAGGAACGGAAAGATAAGGAATAAAAACGGAGGATTTACGTACTCGAGTATTTTTCCGAACAGCTTTTAAATGTTATACGGGTGTTGAGCTATGGGCAGAAGCCTCGGTCTCCGATGGGAGTCGTACTCGCTCCATGATTTCCAGACATATGTGCTCATCCTTTACACTACGAGACCTCTTTCACCTTATGTCAGCTTCATAATGGTATATTTACCATCAATCATCAACACTCACACGTATAACGTGTTGGGCCAGTTGACCAGTATCGGCCTCGAACCGGAAGGTTGAAAGCGGCACGCATATAGTGAAATTTTTTTCAAACTTCCAATTTTTGATAAGTACTTCAAAATGATTTGTAAATTCGAGTGCCCGATGCTTTTAACATAACTTCTCAAACAAGGGGACCATGCCATGAGTAAAATAATGGTGCCTGCAGCTGAGCTTGACTCTTCCCACATCTATTTTCAATTTGCCGCCTCTTGGCCTAGATTCTATGAGACCAGAGCTTCTCGAGTGCACCTTATTTTGCTGATATTCAAAAGTCTTTGTGCTCATTCTCGTTTTAACGGAGCGGTACAGCTTCATGTCATCGTCAAGGGCACAAACACCAACGTTGGCTCGTTCAGTCGAAGGCCTGAGATCGTGAAGAGGTATATTGAATAAGATGGACCTTGGGGAACATCACAAAGTACAGATCTAGGTGTGGAAAATGACGAGTTAATATGAACGAAAAATTTGTGACCAGATAGAAACTCCTCCATCCAGACAATAATCCTTGGATGAATACACACGAATTCCATTTATGTGCAAATTTTTATAAGACGCTTTGTCAAAAACTTCTCCTAAATAGTATACGTATAGTATACGCCATGTAGAAATTGATTTTCGTTGAAAAACACGCCACAAAAATAAATTCTTGTGAACCCATGGAAAAGGGACGGACGACTGCAAGATTGCTCTGATGGTCAAATGAATGGAAATTGCTGCTGCACCCAAAAACTAATCCACGACTGGAGTGAGTATTTCTCAAGTGCGATCCCCAGTAATTTCAGAACAGTGGTTTTGGCTTAGTTCTCTTATCATTAGTGACTTCAATGATTTTTCCGGCGTTCATCTGGATCCTTCATCTTCCACTTGTTGTATTTGTAGCCAGAGTGAGTACATCATTAGATCTACTGGTTAAGCCAATTTTGAGTATACAAATAATGGAAATTAAAAATTGATGTTTTTTAGGAGCGAGTTCACTTACGTATGTACGATCACTCATCTCTTTATACGGGCTTGTGTATAGCCACAGGTTAGGGAAAAATGTCTTCCAATAAATTTATTGTTTTCTTGAAAATGTTTTCAACTAATTTCGGTCATTTTTTTAAAGAAAGAATCTTCCAATTTACGTAGCAAAAATGAAACTTTAGTGTCCTTGAATGTATGTTTTCGACATGTTACCAATCGGACAGCAATTGAAGGCTAGGGTGCAAGCTGTTCGGCGTCAGCGTTTTCTTTGGATTGCGCCATACATCTCATTTCCACATACATTAGCGGATGTCCCACGTAGCAGACATCAGCAGATGCATTAGCGCAGGAGCCACTTGACACCTATATCTTGGAAAACACGAGCGACTCCTATACTCATGTTTTTATCGCTTTTATCAGCACGAATGAAGTCCTGGGCCTCGATTCGGTGGCCTCGATTCGGTTTCTTGCTATCATAGAAAAATATCGACACAGATTTCCCCATGCCATTGCATGGGGAGTGTTCATATTCTCAGGCTTCTGTGATACGGGAAGGAAGCAGGTTTATGGCGCAACACAGACAGGTTGATCTCAACCCCCTTCGTCTTTCATTAGTGCTTCATCCACTTCTAATAGAACTTCAGGAAGCTCCGTGATGTCTGTCATGATTAGCCTACATCCACATTACAGGGTGCGCCAAAATTACCTGCGCGGTATTGCGGTGCTTGATCTATTGATTGGTTTGCAGCGATGAGCGTTCAAATGGCTATCAAGCTTTTAATTTAGTTCCCTTATCACCATTCAAAGTCGCAGTCATCAGCAATCGTTTCTGACGAAATGGTTGGCTCTCATCCCCTCCGATCAGCGATCATCAAGTTGCACAAGCTTGGAAGATGTACAAAATTGATTGCTTCAACACTATCAGTGAGCCGAAGAACTGTGCAAGTGACTATCAAACGATTCTCGTATCCTAATCCGACGGACTATTCTGTATAGTCCTACTTGGAAAGCAAGGTCTGCTCGAAGCACCACCACACGATCGAAGCCCTGAAGAAAGAACTTCTGGAAGCTTTAGATGAAGTCTCTCCAGAGTACAAACGCGCCAGGGTGAACGACTTTCCATGTGGTCTCAAGGCCTGCATTCGTGCCAAAGCAGGACATTTTGAGTTGTAATCATCTACTTTGTTGCTGTTAATAAACTGTTACCAAAAATCAGCCCGCAACTCTTTGCTTACCCGTCTTTAGAGCGGTGGATATCTGCTCACGTAATTTGGGCGCACCTTGTATTTATTAATGATGTTTTCCTATTATTCACAAAATGTACAAAATAATTTTCTTAATCGCTCTAGGCACCGCTTTGAAAATTACATTTTCCAGTCGTGCAATTTTTCGTATTACCACGTCATCGACGAATATTTCTAATACTTTCACTATTATGGGTGGTGATAAACATGTGCATTCTGTTGATAATCAATATGGATGCAATTATTGCGGATCACACATTTATTTGTTCAGTAAGTTGATTTGTTTTGATAAACCTAATCAATACCATACACAGTTAAATTATCGCCAATATATGGCGACAAACTGATGCTAATCGGCTGTCTACGCGTTGATTATTGCAGCTAATTTCATTTCTCCTGCAACAGTTGATGATCAGTTGTGTAGGAATTGTATCTGATTCGAATGAGGCAGGGAATCGTGCCGACATTGCTATGAAACTCACTGAAGCTGTGTATAGAAGGACTGAACTTGAGACATTGAAGGATCGACAGGTACGGCAGCAAAGATTACGGTAGCTATGAAGATAAAATTCTGCGTTCACACCCCTTAAGCAATCAGAGGGACTGATTTCCATTTCGACTTCAGGGAGAGGTCAGTGACGGCAAATAGAGGGATGCTTCCATATTAAATGTGCGAAATATTTTCATCGAAAATGCAGGTATTTGTGACTACGGAACTTTTGTCTCGGAAGTAGAGGGTTTAGGACTGCGCCGCGTGGACGCACGTAACTTGAGGTAAAATCTCCGAAAATCTTTTAAATCGTCCCGAAGGAGTGGAGAAAGTTAGAAGTTCCACAAGCCTCTGAAGTTTTCATGAGTGAAGCTTCCTATTCTTACCATTTTCTAGTTATTTGGGGAACTTCGAAGGAAATAGCAAAAAGACGTATAATGAAGATTTATTCATTTTTTTGGTGTTGTTGACCATGAATTATCAGAGTTATTGTAAGCTTACTGCGTATTTGTTCAAAATAGAGAAGAACAGCGGAAACGTAAGTAAGATGCCCAATACACCCCCTGCGCCATGTACGGAACCTCTGTCTCAGAAGGGTTTCCTCTGTGTCTGTAAGGGTGGCGTGCAAGTGTTCCGACCAGTGTTCCAGGAGGACAGGTCACCAGTGTTGTGTGGAGGGTAATTCACAATAGAAACGACGCAATCAGCATTCTTGCGGGGCTGAAACATTGTTTTATGGATTGTTGCAGCAACTAGCTCCCACCTTCATCATAGATCGCATCTGGTTTCAGTTAAAAATTGTATTTAATGGAAGATGCCCTAATCTAATCATTTGAGTAATAAATATCCAACTTCTGTGGATATTTCAATCCACAATTTCAATCCTGCCTTTACTCTCCGACCCCTGTCTTTGACATGTAGAACAGCTACGTAGCCAAGATGTGAAATAGGTAAAAATCAATCGTCTAGTGGAGTAAACCTGCTCTAAAGTGATATTGCATGTCGGTATCCTGTGAGAAAGAATGTTAGGGTCCATCAATGTTTCTGAGGTGCTTCATGCACTGTGTAGACGTCGACCCGTAGAAACATTTGAAAGTGCGTTGAGTGGTCCGAATAGCTTGTAAAAACTTGTTCGTACTGAAGCCGCCATTATTCTACCCATTTCGGCACTTCAATCATCCTCAAAGGAAGGAAAGGGTAATTCTACCTAAGCGATGCCGGTTCATTGAAAATACCCTTTTGCGTAGCTTTCACGTTTTAAGTTACTAACACACTTGTTTACCAATGCCCATTCTAAGCACCGTGACGCTTGTGCATTCAATAAATAAATAAATAATCCACACGTAACCTATTGGGACTATTTGAATTACCTAGAGAAAGAATATTGCTGAAACTTCTATGTCATAAGCAACAACTTCAGGACCAACTCCTTCTGTCTGTGATTCCTGCTTACCTTACTGATAAGGTCAGTAAAAGCATAATTCAATCGAGCAGTACGGCAGCACACCGAATAAATTCTAAACATCACAAACTTTTTCATGATCTGCATGTGCAGGTGCACGATAATGTCAGGTGAGCAGTCTCAATCAAATTGAACGGTAAAATCAAGTATTTAAAATGAGTGTGTGAGAATTGATCAAAATGAGGGTTTTTTTTCGAAAGACTCCTAATTAATTTGAGCAATTTTCAGTATTTTATTTGCTGATATTGTCAACTTCACTGTATTGGCAGCACAGCTGACAGCAAAGGACCTTGTCAGGACTTTGAACGAATTGTACAGTAAGTTCGACAAGGATGCACAGGTGGGTCACGGAAAGGTCTTTTATTTTCGGGTATAAAATATAATTTTGGTTGAGGCTTTTATTCTCTATTCGTAATGTTTTCTGCACCTTTCGACGAAGCTTGTATAAGTATTCGATAAAGTTTTTCATGCTCTATAAAAAATGCAGCCGTTGTTTTTCGATTTCTTTGACTGCTTAATATTTATGAGTTTTAGAATTAAAGTAATCCAAAGGTGAAAATTCGCACTCTCAACATTTTCTTTTTTTTGTCTGCCATCGTAGGTAAAAATGTATGAGCGGATGTTTTCGATAAAGCTTTTACATCTTTCCAGAACGGTATGCTTGTTGTTCGAATAGCTCAAGTGCTTGCTATTTTTAAGGATTACTAATGCAGTACGCGGCAAAAATGTGCACTTTCGGAAATCTTTTCGTCGCCTACAATACCGCTCGCGTCGGGGGAGTAATTTTCGCCTTGCGACGGTTTGTTCGCGAACAAACCGTCGCATCGTCATAACATCGTTGAAAGTGGATAAAATGGAAAGTTCTTAGAAGCGTTGGATTCGTCTCAAAGAGACGAGTTCAGTAGTGTATAAATTGTCAAATTTTGCTGAGTAGTTATCTGAAAAATTGCGCGAAAACGCGTTTTTGGGTTTTTCCGCTATAAATCAATAGTTTATTGGTTTTTTACCGGACTTATATACATTTTCGTAATCAGCTCGTCGAGCTCTACAAAAGGATACCACAAGTTTTCGGTTTTCTCAGATTCGATTTTTTCACATTCTGAGAATTTGGAGGGAAATTTTCTTTGGAACCTGATAAGATGAAGCTAAAATCCTTTCACAGTCTCAATTTGAACTCACAGAAGTGTAGAGATTTTGAAGTTTCGAGCCTTTCAGATCAGCCCCTACTCCTTTGTGTGGCCCTAAACAGGGCCTCCGTGTATACTCTGCTAAACAAAAACCATCCCTTAACTCGCCTGCAGACGGAGATCCCCTAATGAAATGTATGCCGTTCGATTCCTCTGAGAAAATGCTATCGAACGACATACAAAAAGCTTCGTACTGATAAATGTCTTATTTTCCTATTTCCAGCCGTTTCCTTTTGTGGATCGACGTCTCAATCCCCTTGCGATTGCGATTCACGTGCACGCCCTGGGAGAGCGGTTACGATCGATGGCGCCATCGCACTATTCACGTGCATGGCCGTGGGAAAGCGCTAGGAGCCCGCGTTGGCGCCATCGATCGTGACCGCTCTCCCAGGGCATGCACGTGAATCGCACCGGCCCGAGGGGATTGAGACGTCGATCCACAAAAGGAAACGGCTGGAAATAGGAAAATAAGACATTTATCAGTACGAAGCTTTTTGTATGTCGTTCGATAGCATTTTCTCAGAGGAATCGAACGGCATACATTTCATTAGGGGATCTCCGTCTGCAGTCGAGTTAAGGGCTGGTTTTTGTTTAGCAGAGTATACACGGTGGCCCTGTTTAGGGCCACACAAAGGAGTAGGGGCTGACCTGAAATGACCGAAACTTCAAAATCTCTACACTTCTGTAAGTTCTGATTGAGACTGTAAAAGGAGTTTAGCTTCAACTTATCAGGTTCCAAAGAAAATTTCCCTCCAACTTCTCAGAATGTGAAAAAATCGAATCTGAGAAAACCGAAAATTTGTAGTATCCTTTTGTAGAGCTCGACGAGCTGATTACGAAAATGTATATAAAACCGGTAAAAAACCAATAAGCTATTGATTTATAGCGGAAAAACCCAAAAACGCGTTTTCGCGCAATTTTTCAGATAACTACTCAGCAGAATTTGACAATTTATACACTACTGAACTCGCCTCATTGAGACGGATCCAACGCTCCTAAGAGCTTTCCATTTTATCCACTTTCAACAATGTTATGACGATGCGACGGTTTGTTCGCGAACAAACCGTCGCAAGGCGAAAATTACTCCCCCGACGCGAGCGGTATTGTACTATCGAAATTGAAGAACATTTTCATATTCGCATTCGATACGGGAAAGCTGTTTCTGATCTATAAGAAGGTGCCACTCGTCCTTAGAATTTTCAGTATTCTTGCATAGTTTAACATCTCTGGGGCCTAGAAACTTTCAGCTTCCAGGAGTTCCCAGCAAAAGCCCATCCGCACCTTTTTCACCAAAAATCGAGATTTTCCAAACACTTTATTGAACAAGAAAAACTGCAATTACCCTAAAGTCTGATAGACAAGTCCGCCCGCACGCAATGTCGCGCGCGGCAGCGCCGAACGCAGGCGCAGCCTGAAAAGAACACAGGATTGCGATGCACCCTTCATTGTTGAAAATGTTAGAATTGTAGAAACTGTTTATTCGACTTCATTTCTAATACCTTAAAATACCACGTATCAGAATCTTCATATAACCCGTGTAACAATGATCATCTTAAATTTTCTACGCCATCTCCATTTTATCGTCACAAACACTCAAAACATCAAAATTCTCACTCATCTCATTTAACAATCTCTTGGTTCGAGGCTTTTAGAAATCTGTTGACGATCGTCTCCTCAGAAATTGAATAGAAACTGTCGCAAACTAACGCGGCCACCTCTCCGTAGCTCATCCTTTTCGTGATGCCGCCTTTGGTATATCTGGCTTTTGTTGGGTCATAACAGGAATAAGGAAAAGTTCTTATTCAACCGCTATTCTATCGCCAAAACCATCATTGCATTAAAACCCCGGTTGACCAACGATTCTCCTGCCATTCGTTCACTTTCCTCTACCAACTAGAAGTTTCCGTGTTTACCTTTCGTACAACCCTAACTCCACTTGTTACTCGCTTTTATATCAACAAATACAATATACAATACAATATAAACTCGTTATTAATACAATCCACAAATCTGACCTTCCTCAGTTTCCTTCATCTCTGGCTCGTTCTTTGAAGAATGCGGTCGCATGTGCCGCGCGCGACACCGCGTGCGGGTGGACTTATCTGTCAGACTTGGGGGTATAACAGTAGATTGATCAGCGGTGTCTTTTTTCCTTCATTTCTTCATTTGATTTTATCTGAAAAGATCTAAAAACACAATGTCTGAAAAAGGTCAGCTTTTTTTGAAGCGCCAAAAGTACCGGTTTTTGCTTACAAATTACTCCTTTTTGTTTTTTCAAGCCTTGAAAACAAATGTTGATGAAACAATCAAAAACAAAAAGAACTGTTTTGCAGACCTGACAAAGCTCTATCGAAAACATTTGCATATACATTTTTTTGCCTTCGATGGCAGATGAAAAAGGGGAACGTCGGAAGTGCGCATTTTTGGACTCAGACTACATTCCTGAACTTCATAAATATTAAGCAATCGAAGAAACCGAAAAACAAATAGCAATGGTTTTTGGAGCAGAAGAAGCTCTATTGAACTGTATATGACGCTTTGTCGAAAAACAAAAGAAACTTTATGGCTTTGACAAGAGAATTTTGAAAAAAAATTCACAAAAGAACGTTATGAATTATGAAGAATAAAAAACGGTGAGATCCTCAATCTAATATAAACTGATCCTCAATCTTGATCCTCAATCTAATATATCAGAACTGAACTATGGACTCTGAAACTGGGAGCACAAACCCATGTACACAGCGTCCCTTAAGAAAGGAAATCACAGAGGACTCTGGAAAGTTTCCCGTTGTAGGAGGTGATGAAAGAAGGGTCTGGTAACATGAAGAGATAAATTTTATTCGATTATACAGGGCGGTGAAGACAGGTGGGTGAATGACGCTGCGACAAGAAGATGAATTCGCAGATTTCTAAGAGAGCACCGGTGAAGGCGCAAGGAACGGTGTAGGGGCAGGAACCGATGATGGAGAAAGAAGGGATGCGATAGGAGGAGTTCTATGACGAATAGAATGTTACTTAGGACCGAACTTACTGAGAGTTTGTGGCGAAAGACGTTTGATAGAGCCTGCTTGAAGAAAAGCTTGAAATCATGCTCATGTAAAAAGAAAAACAAGTGGGCAGTGTTTATATTGCCGTTGTTTACGAACTTAGATATTCCTTACCTGACCAATGAAAATCATATAAGGTTAGTAAAAAGAATAACTGTCAAAGAGATGTGTGAGAAGTCGTATTCACTTTTATTCTATAGATGTTAATCAAATTTCATTATCTTTGTTATCTCTTTTTATGCCACTTCATTTCCACTCTTCCTGTTCTTTGAGTTGAGGTTTTGCAAAGTTGTAAGCGAAATACGTTAGGGTCGTCAGGCCATAAGCGAGCCCGGGGAGATGCGAAATTTGTTGCAAACTCTGTTTGTAAAGAACGGAAAATGTGCCGTCATGTCTTAGGTGCGTCCTTGAAAAGAGGCAAAAGACTTTTCAACGTATATTCCAATCATTCTAACTACAGTGTAGCTGTCTTTTGCAATTTCCATGGTTCTAGTGTTCATCTGTATTTCGGTTTTATCTCAAGTTTCTGGTCGAGCGCCTTCGAGTTCACGTGTAACGATTAGGGACATGGCTCAAGTTGTAGTTCCTAAAACTCCCAAGTGACAACATGCAAGTATCAATGTGTACTGAACTGTGTAGGAGCAGTCCACACTGATCCCGATGTATATTTACCAGCAAATGGGTCATATCCTAGCCGACAAGGGCTTTGTGATTCAGTTGTGAATCGGCCGTGTAAGAAAGGGCGAAGTCACCGTTGAGCTCAATTATCAGGCCCACTTCGAGTGTTATAAGCTATTCCTAGGGTGATTTCAAGCGTGAGATTTCAGTATACATTCATGTGTAACCTCCTTTTGCTATAGCATCGTTCACACCATACTACAAGAAGCATCATCGAGAAGTTTTATGCGAAAATCTCTCAAAACAGATGTTTTGTGCATCGGTTTTGCGGAGGACTTAACAGTTGCTTCAGCAAAGCCAGTTACGGCACCATTGTCCAGTGCTAATTACGGAAGAAACACACAATGTGCATGTACTCCTTATTACCCTCCGTGGTTTCTTTGCCATTACATCCGAAGTTCGCACCTTCAGCGAGATTTCTGAGCTGAAAACTATCGGTATTGTATAAAAGAATCCATCTGTTATCAGTCAATCCACAGCTCCTCTAAAGACTCTGGAGTAATTTCAGCCGATTGTGGAATATGAACGTTGAGATGCTAGATTGTGGAATGAACGTTGAGACGCTAAGTAGTGCAACAACAGAGAAAGCATGGGATGAAACGGCCTAGAAGCGCAAGAAATAGAACCTCGCTCTTCTCACTGCTTCCCTTTCGCTCATCTTGTACTAAAAGCTACAGAAAGGGAACCACAGGTTATGCAATTCGGCCGCAAATTCTACCCTGCCTTCGAAGCAGCTGGGCCAGTGAAGCGCTAAGATCGCGACAAAGACTTCGAAGTCGCGTTTTTCAACGCAAGGTTCGTCAAAGATTATCTCTTCATGACTGGCCTTTTCAATTATGGATGATATTGTTGCCAGCTTTGCCTTCCTTCATTACCCTCTTCCGGTGCCTTTAAAGCGGACTTTCTCATTCAGGGGATACTCTACTAGTGGTATGTGCTGCAGCGCTGCAGCCCTTCCATAGCGAATCAATATGGGAAGATACGTTCTATGTTCGTTAGGGGGCGGGCGTCACATTGGTCGTTATTGGTGAACGACTATGGGATTGAAAAGCGGGTCCAACTCATTGAGATGTTCAGTGTACTGCGAGAATACCTCCAGGAACATGTCAAGAGTGACGATCAAGCTTGACCCAGGCATTCAGGCAAGGGTGAAGTACGTCATTAAAGGGTATATCAACGATTATTATAAGTCAATTCAAATGAGCATGATTGGAATGAAAAGAACAAAAATCGGAGAAGGGCCTTCCTTCACAAATAATCTCGATCGAAGACGTCTTTGCCCTCTGCACCACTGGAGGGGTGAAGCAACGGCGACGGCAGCATTATCCTACGCTCCAACTTAATCCGACGCTGGAACCCACAGTGCCGAAAAGCTGCCAGGCTAGATAGCGATAAAGAAACCTGCTCATTTCATGAGGTTCGTCATAGATTATCACTTCACTGTCGAAATTCCATTTGGAGAGATCATGTATTGAAAACCTTTTCCACCGATCTTCGAAAAATATTGTTCAAAATGAAGGCGTTGATTTATAGCGAGTTGCATTCGCGATTACTTACTTCTTTGCTATGTCTCAGGAAAGAGTAGCTTCCGATGGTTTTGCGCACTTTCTGCTGCAATGTCAGATTTTCTGTTTTCGGAAATGGCCTTAACGAACGTTGTTGTTTTGTATGATATACGAGAACAATTCTGCAACTATCATGCACAAACCTCTTACTTTTGAGCATGAGATATGGTGAACCTTTCTTACTATATTTCCCTGGCTGCTCAATTTCTTCCAGTGCATGATCCGACATAAATTTGTTCCATATCTGTAAGGAAAAGGGATGACATAGGGTAGTGAACGAAATCTCTCTTTTTTGAGTACCACTGTGTGAATGACTCATTTACAATAGCTTAGGCCGCTTCCATACTTTGCGCACCGACGCCGTCACGCGCGTGACGCAGGCACGCGCGTGACGGCGTCGGTGCGCAAAGTATGGAAGCGGCCTTAGGTATTGCAGTCCCTTCTGCGAGCAATTGCAAGTCATCAGAGAGCTAGCTGCAGAGCAGGTTATAGAGTCGGAATGTTAGGCACCGCTCACTACCGTATGTACTGGCATGTGCATCTTTGTCTGTTCCGTGCCTTTCTAGCGATGACCGCGAAGAAGGGAAGCTGGCTGACGTGGGACATTGAAATTGCGGGGACTGTACCATTTGATTCTGTGTATATCAGTATCGTTTTCAAAAAAAAAATAACTGACCAGATCTTGGTTGCTGTCGTAAAAGAATTTCGTGTACAATTGCACCAACCACTCGGAGAGATGGCATTCTTGCTCTGGAAGACATGATTCATTTGCACTCTTAAGAGTGTGCCAACTTTGGAAATTCTAAAAAGTATGATGGCATGCAGTATTGTAAAAGCTGTTCTTACGTTGGGCACCAGCATCCACCAAGAGGACTGAGAGTACAGCAATGGCAAACAACATTGTGAGTGGTTGACTCTCAATTCGCTCCCTCTTATATATGGGCCGATTTCGTCATCATATTTCATAATCATTTCATAAAATTTGTTGTTCTGGTTTGGACACTTTTGACTGCTAGCTATTTTCATCCTTTTTCAATCACCGATTGAAATCAACCAATCAGTTTCACTGCTCACGCTTCACTTTGCGCTTTCAAAAAGGTTTTTTCCCTGAAACGACTGGATAGAGCTTGATTCGTTCTTTGCACTTTGAAAAAGGTTTTTCTCCTCTGAAAAGTCTGGATGGAGCTCGATTCGTTATGTAACACAACACCAATGTGAAAATGTTCGGAGTAAGCAGTAGTAGTTAAAGGAACCGTGCACGAAAAAACGAGTTTCTTTGTCACCCACACATTTGCTTATCTTGTATTCACCTATTAAAGGCCGCATGCGGAGTTTCATCCGAAAAAGTAAGAATTCGGCCAAACTACAGTCCTCAAAGTAGTGATCGAGGGGCGTGGCCTCAGAGTGAACGCCTGCCCTGTCGTCTGCCGCAGTGAGAGCTCGGCCACATTTCGAATAGCTGTATTTTTGCCGGATTCTCATTTTTTTGTGTAAAACTTTGTATGCGTCCCTTACTAAGCAAATACAACATAAATATATGAAGAGCAGTTTAACTTATTTTTCCATGCGTTCCTTTGAGAGCTACTGTTGCACCACACTTCTCACTTTGAAAATTTTCACATTGGTGTTGTGTTACACAACGAATCCTGCTCCATTCCGGCGGCGTTTTGAGAAAAAACTTCTCTCAAAGTGCAAAGTGAGGCGTGAGCAGTGAAAAATGACATTGTTTTTCACAATCAATGATCGAAAAAGGTCGAAAATAGGTGCTAGTCGAAGGTGTTCAAACCAGCACAACAAATTTCATTAAGGGACAGAGAAAGGTGATGACGAAATTGGCCCACATATGTAAGAGGGAGTGATTGAGAATCAACCACTCACAATGTTGTTTGCCATTGCTCTACACTCAGTCCTCCTGACGAATGCTGGCGCTCAACGTAAGAACAGCTATTACAATACTGTATATCATCATGGTTTTTGAAATTTGCACTGCAGTTGGTAGTTCCTCAAGAATGCAGGTGAACCATGTCTTTCAGAATGAGAATACATTCTCTACGAGTGGTTGTAAGCACCGTCCACGAAATTCTTCACAACAGCAGTCTAAATCTGGTCAGTGTTCTTCTTCAAAACTATACTGATATACACAGAATAAATGGTACAGTCCCCATAATTTCAATGTCCCACGTCAGCCAGCTTCCTCTCTTCGCGGTCATCGCTAGAAAGGCACGGAACAGACAAAGATGCACATGCCGGTCAGATAGGGTAGTGCGTGGTGCCTCACACTCCGACATCTATAGCCGTTTCTGCGACTAGCTCTCTGATGACTTGCCATTGCTCGCGGAGGGGACTGGAATACCTATGCTATCGTAAATGAGCCTTTTACACAGTGTTCTTGAAAATGAGAGATTTTGTTTAATACCCTGTGTGACCCTTTTTGCTTACAGATATGGAACAAATTTATGTCGCAACAGGCTCTACAAGAAGTAGAGGAGGCAGGGAAATTTGCAAAGGAATATTCACCATATCTCACGCTTCAACATAAGAGGTTTGTACATGATACTTTGCAGAATTAATCCCCATGTATCCTACAAAGCAACAACTTTCGTTGAGAGCATTTTGGAAGGAAGTTGATCTAACGCTGGAACGGAAAGTTCCAAAACCATTGGAAGCTACGCTTCCTTGAAACATGTCAGAAACGTAAGTAACTGAGAACGCAACTCACTATAAAGCAACGCTTTCATTTTTAACAATTTCTTTTGAAGATGGGGGAAAAGGGCTCCAGTACATGATCTCTTCAAATGGAATATCGATAATAAAGTGATAATCTATGACGAACCCGTTGAAAGAAGGAGGTCTCTCTATTGCCATGTAGCCTGAGTGCTTTTCGGCGCTGTGGGTGCCGGCGTCGGATTGACGTTGGTGGTTACGGTATCGCTGCCCTCGCCGTTCCATCACCCCTCTAGTGATACTGAGGGCACGGAAACACGTGTTCGATAAAAATTATTTGTATCGGAAGGCGTTTCTCTTGGATTTTGTTCTTTTTGTTACAATCATGCGCAGTTGAATTCACTAATGCATATTTGTTGATCTACCTTTTGTTGACGTACTTCACCCTTACCGAGATGCCTGAGTAAAGCTTAATCGTCACTCTTGAAATGATACCACGCTTTCCAATCCTATCGTGACCATTCGACATTCCTTCTTTTTCGTCAGCCATCGAGGACAAAAAATATATGCGCAAATGTTTTTGATAAAGCTTTTTCAGCTTCACAAAATAGGTCGGTTTATTTTTGATTGTTTATCGATTGTTGTTTTCATGGTTGAAAAGGTAGTAATTTCCGGCGAAAAATCTGCACTTTGGCGCATCGAGGTCAAAAAAGCTGACCTTTTACACGTCAGATGAAATCGAGTGAAAGGAAAAAGACATCGCTGTTAATCTACTGTTATAATTGAGAATCTAATAAAAGTGTTCTGTAGTATCGAATTCTGGCGAAAAAAGTGCGAATGGGTTTTACTGTGCACGCCATTTATAAGCTTCAGAGATATTGAATGAAAGGATTCGAGAGACGAATGGTACTTTTTTGTCGATCAGAGAAAGCTCTGCCGTATCGAATGCGTATATGAATATTGTCTTCAATCTCTTAGGTGAGAAGAAGGTCCGGAATGCACATTTTTGCTGAGTACTGCGTTTGCGAGCCTTAAAAACAGCAAGCAGTTCAGCGATTCGAATAACATGCAGTACAGATTGATTTTGATATTTTTGAATGTTGATAGCTGCTGATTTTCGCCGCAGTCGGAGACGCGACGGTTGTTACAAGTATGCTGACTTATGGGCACAAGCCTCGGTCTCGGATGGGGCTCGACACACGATATGGTGAATATACCATTCAGATGCTGAGTCAAGGTGAAAGGGCTCTTGATAGTGTGATGGATTAGCACATATGTACGCGCGGAATGCATGGAGTGGGGGTCGCGTCCCGTCCGGGACCGAGGATTCTGTCCATAACTCAGCATACTTGTGACAACAACAGTACCATTTAATAGAGCTGAAAAATCTCTATCGAAAACATTTGCGCATAAATTTTTTGTCATCCATGACAGATGCGGAAGAGGATATGTCGACATTGCGAATTTTTTCTTCAGATTACTTCATTTGTGAACGTCATTTATATTAGAGGCACACCACGCGTTTTTGAGCGGGTAGGCCCTTAGATAACCACTCAGGCTGCACTTTTGTTGCGGCTTTGCGTTGTACCCTCAAGGTGTTGTGCTTGCTTGAACGCAACCAAGCCACGCCCACTCAGCCCCCCACCTGGCCTTCGACGAACGAACTTCCAAGGTGAAGCTGCTTTCATCACCGAAATGACTGTTTCATCAGATTATCTTCTCTTACTGCAAGTTTGCTTCTCCGCGTGAGCGCCACTATGGTAATTTGTTCATCCAAGGTTAGGTGTGATTTGGTTGGTTGGTCGTGGCTCGGTGTTCATGCAGGCACAACACCGTGAGCGTGCACCGTGCAGCCGCAACAAAGCTGCAGGCTGAGCAGCTATCCAGGGACTGGCTTGCCCCGAGAAAGTACACCAGTAATCTGATTAGCGCACGGTGTGTCTTAAAACAATCTGCTTCATTTCTAAACCTCATGAATATTAAAGGTATAGTCCACGGAAAAATAACTTTTTCTGTTACCCATATGTTTATGTTGTATTTGTCTAATGTCGGCCGCAAGCAAAGTTTCACGCGAGAAAATGTGAATCCGGCTAAGATAGAGCACCACAAAGTCTCGTTCGGGTGGGCGGGGCCTTCGAGCAGGTGCCCGGCCAGTCGTCCGCCGCGGTCGGAGACGCAGTGAGAACAGAAAGTTACGTCAGCAGTCCCACTCTCCGTTCCCAACCGCGGCGAACGACGGGAGGAGGCTTTTACTCGGAGGCCTCGCCCACCCGCCCGAGAATTAGGGGAGCTGTATCTCAGCCGAGTTATCACTTTTTCGCATGAAACTTTGCATGCGACCCTAATTAGGCAAATACAACATAAGCACATGGTTACCAACGAAACTCATTTTTTCGTGGACGATTTCTTTGAGCAATCAAAGGAATCGAAAAACAGAAAGCAGGAAATATAAGCTTCGTCGGAAGGTGAGGAGAACGCTGTGGGCACAGAATATAAGAAACTGAGAAGACATATCCCTCAAACCAGTAGAACTGATAAGGAAAGCTCACTGAAGCTTTTCTCTCCAGTCACTTTTAGGACGTTCCTTGCTTCCAGGATCGGAGAGCACTAATTTTCGTTCATGGGAATATTGCAGTAATTACATGAAATTTGAATATTTTACAGAAACTCCAATGTATGCGCATCAAATTTCTCGGTGACTGCTACTACTGTGTATCAGGAATGCCAGTGAATCGACCAAATCATGCGGATATGTGTGTAGTGATGGGCTTGGAGATGATCAAAACGATCAAGTGAGCACGGAGTTTTTCTCAAAAATTTTCTGCAGACATGAGCCCACAATTAGTTACATTTGGTTGTGTCGTGAAAACTTCTTTTTCAAATGTATATTCTTAGTTTTCAGACAAATTCGTCTAGCTACCGGTGTAGACGTCAATATGCGGATCGGTGTTCATACAGGATCGGTGCTTTGTGGAATCCTTGGCTTAAGAAAGTGGCAGTTCGATATCTGGAGTGATGACGTCACTTTAGCGAACCACATGGAATCAGCAGGGGTACCGGGGTAGGATGATTTGTCGCGTATCGCATAAAGATATGTTAAGGGCACATTGCACATCCTCTAGAGGGCGGTTGTATCTGCATCGTCACTGGTATGATCGCGTTAGGAGTATGTCGGTCACCTTCCTTCACACGGCAGAAAATGTGCTCTGACAGCTCTTGAAGCTTTTTATACCAAAAATGGTGATGACGTCCGCCTCCAATTTGAAGGAGTCGACCACAGAAATTTGAGCTCTTCTGTCACCAATACATTTATGTTATATTTGTGTACTACGTTCCACATATAAAGTTTCACGCAGACAACGAGAATCAGCCTGAGATGGAAGACATCAAAGTGATGTTGGACGGGATGGGCATCCGAGGAAGCACGGCTACGAATACTGAGGCGACGGTCATGTGGTTAGGGGTTTCCTTGTTCTTGTGCGAATCCCCTGTTTCTGCAAACCGTTCAAATGATGATGGTATTCGATCGATCTATCTAACTCTATCAAGCCTAATCAGCATGCTCCGACGTGTAACGCGCGCAGTAGTGTGCGCCAGCTCAGCTGGTTAGAGTGGTTTTGAAAGAGATCAGAATCACTTTCATGACCCATCTCTCCAATGCGTATCGTGCTTTTAATAGCCGAGGACGTACCTCTTAACGGACCGGAATGAGAAAGCAACCTTCAACCGTAATCATCAATGTGGGAGCGGCGCCTTCTGGCGCACATTCGCGTGCACCGGCCCTATTAGACACAAGGAAAGGAAGAAAAACGTACCCTCAAACGCTGTTTCCTGTCAACGAACATTCGAAGTTATGAAAGATAATGTGTAGCGAAAATCTCATCAAAAACGCGCCTTCGGTGTGCTATCGCGATTTAATCGCGTTTCACTTCGAACGCCACGCTTCAGGTTTTTTTGGTTTGCACTTTGGCAGCGTTTCAAAATATTGGCCCTCTCGCACGTTATTCTATGGCTTATATTAAAAACCTTTTTATTCCAGCATTAGTAATATGTTAAATGGTCGACGCCACTGAAATCTGATGTCACGTACGGCAAATTTCACTTCTTTCATAATTATGTCAAACATGTAAAGCAGTACAGCAACAGACAAGTGACAAATGAAAGGTTCATAGAATAAGCGAAAGAGTGGAGTTGTAGGCTACCATTAGCCCATACCGCAAGCAATTGTGCCGTCCCGGTGTCTTCAAAGTATCTCGGAGAAATCACATGAGCTTTTGTAACAATTCACTAACTTTTTTCTTATTGTGAAGATTTCAGGGCCGTGCATATTACAAAGACAACAAAGGACATGCTACTCGGTGACTACTGCATAGTAGACGCTAAGTAAGCATCCATTCCTTGAATAAATATCTTCATCACTGAGTAATTGTCTTTGTTGAATTTCAGCGTTTGTGTTGGTATCCCTATTGTTCAAGTGATGTGCTCAAGTATCTTCACAAATCTTACGTTATTTTATAGGTCCGATGATCCTTATGTGCTGGCATGTGGCGAACCCACCTATCATATTCTCCCTGACAAAACATCCGTTGTTGAACGAACAGCATCCATCTACAGAAATAGGTAATTACAGTTTATTCATCATTGATAAGGAAAATTTAAACGGAATTTTCTACATAAAGTATACTGAAAAATCATCCCTGTGTCTTAATTTGCTCATGAACCAGCATCAAAAGTATTCTACATGTATGCTATCGATGAGATATGGTTCAGCACAGAAAATGACATTCAACTTCTGAATAAAAATTAGTGAATTGCCTTTTTATGGCACCCACAGTACCTCCACTTCGATGCTACCAAATAGTTGCTTACTGAGTGAACCACTCCCTTTTGAAATCACCCTTTTGTCCTACACAAACGGTTCTTTATCTACATACTGGCGCTACTGCAAAATAAAACCCAGAAGCTGATGAACACTGACGTAATGGTTGAGTAAGAAACCCCTCAATTATAATAACTCTAACTGGATAAATACCTGTTTTGCCCATAGTTTATTGTAATGGTGTAGGGGGTGGTGTGTGTGGTGTAATGGTTAGCGTGGGTGGCTTTCAAGTATTCGACGTGGGATCGAATCTCCCGAATGCAACGCTTTTGCTAATTCACAGGCAAATTTTCGTTATCTATCGCAGCATAGTAGAGCACCAGCGTAAGAGTACAAAGAAATATTTACAAATATTTACTATCCGTGGTGATTTACTGAGCCACGGATTGTCGCTGACAAGTCCTACATATAACTTGTGATTAATTAGTGTAATGCAATTCAAGTATTATTTTGCAATTATGTGATGTAATGTGTAGTCATGTAGGCCAATATAGGATAGTAAAAAGTCTCTGCGTTGATCAATCCTTTCCATGGGATGCGCCGCGCATTCTAGTTCCATTCAGAGTCGTGGTAGCAGGTAAATGCGGTCTGGCTTATACAATACTTGTGGGAGCCAGCTGATGTACAAGACAGTGCTTTTATTCTCCCGGGCAGATCTGGTACCAATCCATCTACCTCAGGGGAATGTAAACCGTGATTTATGGGTGGATAATGATGCGGGATTTGATCCGCGCACAGCGATTGTGGAAGTGCGCGCCACCTGTCACTACTCCACCGCAACGATTATTACAAACCACATAATAAAGAGAGGAGTTTTGTCTACATTTCAGGAGGACTTTAGGTCTTTGCGATAGCGAAAAATCGCTTACTCTACCGAACAGCGCCACCGTAATCCAGTGCAGACACAGTATGCAGGCGAAGGTTGGTAATCTTTTCGAAATTTCGTATAGTCCTCGGAAAAGGTATTCTGCAGGTCTCGAAAATGGTCGAGTTTTGGGGTGCGGAAACACCTTTTGCGAATTTCAATCGCAAGAAATCCTCCACCAGCTTTGATCCTGGTCTCATGACAGTAAGTTTCGGATTCACTAATTGATTTGTTTGCCTATCAGAGCTAGGCCCAGAGAAGACATGTGGCCATAATTTTTCTATAATTTAAATTAAGGATGATACTCCTCGTCGTCCAAATTACAGTAACACGATCCAATCGATGACACTGATTGAGAACAGTCTCACAAATTTCTCTTTGAACAAGTAAGCATACATATTTGCATTGCTATTTATTTTAGGAATTTACAGCGACTGAAGGAAAAAGGAAGGGAGGCAAGAGAACTGGTCTTCTTCTTCTTCTTCTTCTTCTCCATAGCGTTAGTTCCGCGCCGTCGCGGGGTCAGCTGTTCTTGTCAGACGTCGCCACTTCCTCCAGGTCGCTCTTGATGACGTTCCTCCACCTCTTCTTTGGGGCTGCACTTGGTCGCTTCCCTTGCGCTTCGGACTCTTGTGCTTTTCTTACGGGGTGGTCCTCTGTTCTCCTCTGCACGTGCCCATCATCGCAGCCGTTGCTCTCTCAACTTCAGCTGGACAGGAGCCGTCTGGATGATCGCTCTCACGTCCTCGTTCCTGACCTTGTCCAGTCGCGTTCAGCCGCATGCCCATCTCAACACTCTCATTTTAGCTGCCTTTCATGTATCTTAGTTACGAGCCAGCACTCGATTCCGTACAGCATTGCGGGCCTTACCACCGCTCGATACACCTTGCCCTTGAGCGTGCTGGAGCACCGCTGATCGCTTAGCATTCCGGTAGACTCCCTTCGCTTAATCCATGCCGCGTTAAACTGGGCCTTCACTTTCTACGTTCTCGATGGTCTCCCCATGGCAGCCCGTTATCGGTCCTGGGCATTCTTTGGAGCTCATGACTTGGTCTTATTGACAATCAACAAGAGCCCATTCTTATGCAAAAGAAGTGGTCTCTGGTAATTTTTCAGATACTACGTGCAGCAATAGAGAACGCGTTTCGAGTGTGGGCGGGGCTATCGGGGCGGTTCTAAGGCGACCAGTCACTAAATGTCTTCAATGCGACCTTTGCTCACGAAGGACACAAAGCATCTTGATATCCTTCCGTTAATTAATACCAATTTTTCAGTTTGTTTTGGTTTGTACTTTGCTAGCGCTTCAAAAATCTGGCTCTGACGGATTAACGGGGCGGCGTGCAGAATGAATAGAGTCTGTATATTTTGCACATTATTTTATGGCTGATTTCATTAGCCTTTTTATTCTAGCATTAATAACATGTTCAACTGCCGCCACCCAACGAGTCAGGTTTCGCCTTATCTTCTATGGCCATTCAGGTAAGGCATCTTACTTCACCCTACGACTGACTTTGAGTGGATTTTTTATGGGAATGGCAGTTCATTTCAGTAATAAAGCGATTATATGCAACTTTTCCGATTGTATGATGTTTTTGTTTCTCTCGTTACCGGCTGCCTTCGGCAATATTATGATTTGTCGACTTTATTGTCCGTGAGTGCACCAGAATTTGATTCAATATGCCCTCAATCATTATGTAGCCTCTAATGTGAATGCCGCGCGAACTGCAAGGTGATGGGCAGATCCACGCCAATCGTTATTGGTGCGTTTTTCTCGGGGACCAGTGATGGCTGGCGTCAACTCGTTCACGAGCTTGCATTTCATCCCGCGTGCCCTTTGCCTCTCTCACACTCATAGTATAAAAGGATAAATTTTTTGGCGCTGATCAGTTCTGTTGAGATGTGCTGCGCGTTCTTCTTCGAAAATCAGATCGTGGTGGTATGTGAATGCGATTTGGCCTATACGCAGTGACTAGCAAGGGCCAGCCGATGCACAACCCACAACCAACTCACATTACTTTTATATAATGACATAGATTAGTCGTCTTACTTTATTGGGCCAGTAAATCCTTGGGTAACTAAGTTGCACCCTTTTCGCGCCTCTACACTCCGACGGCGATACACCTGCTCAAACCCACTGTTACCACACCCATTTTGCATTGTCTCATGACTAATAAGGCGGCTCAGAATGGTGTGATCGGATGTGTGCCATTAGGATAGAAAACTCCTGAGGTCGCGTTTATGCCCCTCGAGATGGTGCGAGTAGGTTCTGAAGATGTGATAACGCCTAGAAAAAGCGGTTGAGCACCGTCATCGCTTCAGGACCCATCCAATACCGCGTGCATAGTCGCACCATCGTATCACACGTCGAACGCCGCAGCGCGGAATTTCTGTCCTAATGGTACACACCCGGGTGTAATCGGAGAGGGTTTGAGCAGGTGGAGCGCCGCGATGACGCACCTTAACGGCGCAAAAATGGTGCTGCCGGGATAATTACCAGGGCCTGGAGGTTTGCTATCGAGAAAATGAGTCGATTAATCTTCTTATCATAAAATGCGCCTCTAAGTAAATTAGTCTGTAAGTATTCACTGAAAGTCGCTATTATATATTGTGCACTGCTTTTTATCGAATGCACCATATATGATAGACAGTTCCTGGTGTGAAACCTGATAGAGCTTTATATGTACTCTTATGAGGTCTTATGAATATCGTAATCGTATAAAAATTATTCAGGGTCGACGTGCAGCATACAATTGTTATACAGCAATTTTTCACACTGTTATTGCTCATCATTCTTACGTTGTTCGATCGTATTTGTCCATATGCCCATACACTACTAACAAGTATCTCGTTCCTGATCTCATCTTTCATCGCTATTGGACCACACGTGAGCATTTCTTAGTTTGGTTTGACACAGATATCAAAGGAAGAGGAGAGAATTAATGGTTGTGGGCAAACAGAGCGGATTAGAGTCACACAATGCATATTTTTTTTACATTCCCATTCCCGCCGCTCCTTTTTACAGCTTATTGCGCCAATGAGGGTAGGCGCGCATTCGCCTGCAAACTTGTGTAATCGCTGTCTAAAATTCAGTGATATCAAGCCGGATTTTGACATTTTAAGCGTTGCTATCGAAAGGAATGTAGGTGTTTTTTGCCGTATTTTAGGTCTAGTCACAGAAATTCCTACTCCCCAATTCCACGTCTTTTAAGAGGTGTACAACATTATAGTAATAACATATTGGTGGCAGAGCCTTAGGAGAACCGCGGTAACGTTCTACGGTTTGAGGAGGGTAGTGCCCGACGCCCCTAAAAATCCTTCTACCTCTGGTCATCAAGATGCCGCCCGCCTCCTAATGAGCATCGAAGTTGATGAAACCCGCCAAATCGTTACGATAAAGTGCGAGTAAGTAAGCAAAAATGATAGATTTTTGGAATTACCCGTAAATTCATGGCTCCAAGTTGCTGAGGACGTCATGTCGTGCTCTAACTGTTGTCTCCCTTGAATACATCTTAATCCAGCCATGCTTGCCTTCCCATAAGATGGGCCTCTTACCTTGTATCACTCAAGTGGCACCTCGACTCGTCACTGAACCTTTAGAATAGGATGCGATCCAGAAGAATATGATTTTTTCAGGGGCTGAGCCCTCAGAGTTTATCGTGTTTTGATCGGTGAATTTTATTGAAAACTTGATAAAATTTCCATTGCAGATGATTATTGCCAAATCTGATCTGTACGGAGTGAAACCGTTCACTTCGATGGTGTTTATGCCAGGTACGTGCAATTATCTAATATCTCACTTTTATAAATTGAGGAGCTATACTGATAAGGGAAGGCAGGAGCTGGAGTAGGGCCGTATTGGCTCATCAAGAACGAAGATCCTTTCCTCTTCATTCTACTGAACACTTTTATAATCTTCAGTTTTTTACATTCAGTAGTTACTCCGATCACTGTCTTTGGAAAAATAAATTGAAAAAGGTCGTAGCAGAATAAATAGTCAATACCTACATATCTGGTCTTTTCCGCGAACTCTTAATGTTACTCTTTCAATTTTTTGGACGATTTCCAGATCCCCCGCTTACTTTGACTCTCTAACATGACCGTGCAACTTCTATTGTCATGTTTCAGTGTGGTTAAGGTGTGAATTTGAATGTATAAGCCTAAATTATCACCCCCTACACCGAAATAGAGCCCAAATTGATATTAAGGCAAATTTCTCCTCGAAAAATATTGAGCATTGTTTCCGTTTATTCGGATGTGACTTTGCGAAGATGATCTTCGGCCTACTTCGTTTTCAGTCTGCGTCTCTCACATCACTTCGGTTTTTCTGCTGTATCGCATTCCTTATTCGTATCGATGCATTCTGTTCACTATTGATTTTGTTATTTTTGAAATTTTGCTGTCGATTTTCCCTGTCTACGGAGCTACACCAGCACAGAGCTTTCTGAGGTACTCATTTCAATGTTTTGAGCTTTCGGTGCTCATGTACTGTGAGGGTGGTGCTCAAAAAAAATTTCTAAGAAGTGGGAATTTTTTCCTAAGCCTGAGAGGTTAAGAAGGAGCTTCGAGGAGTGTCCTCAACCAGAAAAAGGGTGAAAAAAATATTTGCTACACTAAAAAATATTCACCCATTCCGAAGCTTCTTCCCCCTCAAGGCTTAGGCAAAAACCACGCACTGATATCTTAGTACCTTCCAACACATTAAAAACATAATACTAGAATATATACGCATAAAAACACAAAGAACAAAAAAGAGACAATGAAATAACAAGGACCAAGCATTTAGCCTAAGCCTTGGGGGGGGGGGGGGGGGGACACTCCACACACAGGAGATCATCATAGGCAGGATTTTGTTTGTTTATTTACCTTCGACATTTCAAAATAAAAAATCCTCATGGCAATCGGACACGTTGATATTACATGTTTTGAAGATTTGTAATGGAATTAATTCTCTATTGTAACTTCAAATGTGTTTTTGAGTGCCATCTGCCACCCTCATAGTACATACATGGGCGCCGTACTTTCTTTTGAAATATTTTCAGTTCTATTTTAGTTTTATTTTATTACGTATACAATCAAGAGCTTTTGCTCTATTATGCCTTATTCGATTTCGGATGGAACAAATTTCATTCGAATTTTTCTTAATTTTTTTTGTAATTATTTTTACCCTGAACACATTTCGGAGAATGAGAAGAATTAGTTGCAGGAGTAATGGAGTGATAAGATGAAACCGAAGGTGATTTTCTAAGGAACCGTGAAAACTTAAACTTCAAAATCAAAACTATTGGAAAATAAAATATTTTGTCGCCATACTAGCTCAATTTATGAAATTAATGATTATTTTCAGCTACCAACTCACAACTGTCGCCATCAACCTTTCATTTCTGCTAGTTCTGGTACTTTTCATCGACTGGATTGTACGGTGATAACGTTTTTTTCATTTTTGAGGATACTCCGAACTAAAAATCTTCGAAAGCCCGATCCCATGTGAATCAGGGCCATTGCTTGCTTTTCTCTCACTCCTGAGGGTCTCCTTTGACCATAATTCCGGATTGGATTACGTAGAGCGCAGCTCCGAGTAGGATCCCTGTGGTGATTCACTTCATTTCACAGTAAAGCGAATGTTATAGCTCGAAATCCTTAATGAATTCTAGTTCTTCACAGTTCTGCTATTGTTACACAAGTAAATAAAAAAAAATGATTTTCTTTCAGCTTATAAGTGAAGGTGTACAAAGGACAGTTTCAGACGAATTACGAAAGAAAAGCGGAAAATGCTTGTAATGTCTCGTTCAAGAACGAGGAACGTGATGTTGAAACGATGCAGGACATCAATAAATTACTCATTGAAAACATTCTGCCTAGTAGTGTCGCTTGCAAATTCCTTGCACCGGATCGCCCAGTTAATGTGAGTCCCGTTTGGCTCTTCATTCAAAGGCGGTGATACGGGTAGTTCGGGAATAATATGGGAAGACTGTTGAAAATGGAAGTTGAAGTGCTTAGTGTATAGTACGAAAGTCATGAAGAACAGAATACAACGGTTAAAAACCCGAAAAATAAGCGCCATAGCCGCCGCTGTTTCTGAGGAGGGGATTACGTTAACGAAAGGAAGGGCGGAGCACGTTAAAACAGGTGGTAGCTGTTTAAAAACGACCCTTACAAAGCTCGGGGGTGATTCTTTTCACAAAAAATCAGCCACAATTAATCGTAAGCTTCTAACTTGTAGCTTTCAGCATTGGTTGACTGTTCTCATTACTCGCATCCTCCCTACCACCGTCTTTAACTGTGTGTAGGCGCGCTAGACAAACTGCTACCTGATGGGCGGAGCAGGCTAGCAATCATTGGCGGCTCGTCTGCTAATGAAAGGTGATCCGGCTCACCAATGAGGGGATGAATGGATCGCTTAGATTCGCTTACACCTCCATTGTCTTCGGAGTAACAAATGAAATGAACGCACATATTTGGTCTTTTCTGTTTGGATCTATAAAGAATGTGGATGAAAGCTCTGCCGCAAATATTCCAGGATAACTGAAAACCCCTAAAAATTTTTATTTCAGGAGTTGTATGCACGCCAGCATGAGAACGTTTGCGTGATGTTTGCTTCCATTCCGAATTTCAAAGACTTCTGGAGCCAATGGGACACCAGTCGAAAGCTCGAATGCCTACGACTTCTCAACGAAATCGTGTGTGAATTTGATAAGGTTGGGGCGAATAGCGATTATCTCATTCGGTAAAGGGATTTTCCTCAAAACTCTAGAATTCTACTTCCCTTAAAATCGTTCTGCTAGATACAGTACATTGACAGAGACACCAAAAGAATCGAAAAACTCCCCTGACTCGAAGCAGAAATCGAAAAAATACTGGTAGAACAGCAACTTGTTTGGATTGTCGCCAATCAGTCTTTGAGCAGCTGTCGTCGGCATGATTTGCTTCTCACACTGCGTCCTTGACCACGTAACGACCTCTTCCGTGCTCTAAGAGCCCTCGTGCCTCCTTCAAACGCCCCACTCCCGCGGACAACGTTTTGAGGTGCTCTATCTAAGCCGGATTCTTGTCTTGTCGCGTAAATGAATTGCATGTGACCTTTAGTAAGCAAATACAACAAAAACATAGGGGTAACAGAAGAACTCGAATTGCCGTGAACGATTCCTTCAATTGTACACCTGACAACTTTATAGTTATATACCTGGCTGAAGATATGGGTTGAACCTGGAAGATGGCTCAGACTTGACTGACATACTGACTGTCTCCTGTTCAGAACTTTTCCCTTTTAACATTCTCCTAATTGGATATAGTTTTCTTATATTTTTTCGTATCTCTATATATTTCACTTCATAAAATTTTAAATATATTTTCTTCCAGCTACTCTCGAAGCCAAAATTCTCATCGATTGAGAAAATCAAGACAGTCTCCAGCACTTACATGGCTGCTGCTGGCTTGAATGAAATGGAAGCAGATCTTGATGATTGTGTAAGTAACAAGATTTTCTAGAGGAAAACGTTGAAATTCACGGTTTTGAAAAAAAGCGCAAATTACTGCAGAAAGGGCAAAATTCTTTCTGTTGTTCTGTTGAAGTGATGGTAAAGTCTCATTTGTTCTGAAAAAAGCGGCTAAAACGTTTCAGGAATTCAATGACGACTGTCGCAGTGTCAATCAAGTCACTGTCACCAACAACAACATCATCAATATCAGTAGCAAAGGCGACGCACGGAATCTTGTGGGTTTCACATATTCGGCATGAACAATCGATAATCGATAGAAAGTTTGGTCTATATACAAGCTTTCGTAAGGATTCCTCGCGCAATACAACTGAACAAATCGCTTTTTTCTTGAATTCAATAATACACAGCAATTGAAGTAGATGCGTTTGTTCTTTCACATTCATTTCAAGAATGACGTCATCATGCCATAGTAACTTCATCATTTATTCGCAGTAAAAGTATAATTTAACATTACCTAACGATTGACAGATTATTTCTCGTTTATCTGCTGAGATTTACCTTTAACGTATGCCTCAGATGGGTGGGTGAGGGGAGGGAGAGGCAAAAAGTCACTTTGCTCACTTCTCCCATCCGCCAAATATGCAAACAGAGAGAAACGAAAGAGGTGGAAGTAATGTGGCAAAATATTTCTGAAATGTTGCTGTATAAGCAAAAGAGAGCTATGGCTCCCTGCTTTCATCGTAATGAAAATAAGAAGCCGTCCGTCGACGCCGTCGGGATTTAAAACACCTGCGGCGTTTACGTCTACTTAGAACAGCGGAGTTAACTTCGTTGTCGGGCTCTTGTCGAAAGCTTCTCAAGGAATGTAGCTTCAATTCTTGAAAGCCACTGACCTCTTCCTGCTCAAACAATGCTGTTATGGTCTGCGATGTCACTTCCCATGTCCTGAGCCTGCCTCTGGAGGAATTACGACATACTCATTTATTTGGAAAAAGAGGGCGAAAGAACCCTGGCCAGAATATCTGAGGGAACTACACAGTATCACTCGAATCCACTATCCAATGTGCAGAGATCTTAGCAAGGTTGTGAAGAGGGTGGTGAAATTGCGGGTTTCGCCGAGTTGATTCGGCTGACTTAACAAACGTACAGGAGGCTATTACGAAGATTGATGATCTCATGAAGTACACCCTCCGAGCATTCTGTCAGAGTGGGATAAAGTTCGACTAATTCGATGTTAAATGTGAAGAAGTAGGGGTGTGTGTCGTTACGTCTGAAAATCGCGTTGCGGTCTCGCACTCGCAACGCCATCAGTACGACTTGTCGCAGTCGGTTGGAATTCCGCTCAGGATGCCTTGGACAGGTACCGTGAACGATCTTCAAAGATTGCAGGTTGGAAGTCTCGGAGGCTCGCCCATGTTGTTGTTGTTGCTGTTTAAACAGATAAAAGTGCAAACAACTCGCACTCGCTGCGGGCAGCCGCGCGATTTTCAGGCGAGTCATGATCGTCCGTGTGCACGGGGTCTGTCCTCTGTCCTCTACCCATCAGCAGTCAATAACACACAATACTGGGTGTCAGTTTATATGCCTACTAGACATAATACAGAACACAGCACAGAATTACTACAAGGATGCTGAGTTATGGGCAAAACCTTCGGTGCCGGACGGGACTCGAACCCGCACTTCATCCTTTCCGGGGATATGTGCTAATCCATTACACTACCGACACCACCTTCACCTTAACTCAGCTTTTGAATGGTATGTTTACCATAGCTTATCAGCACTCACACGTATAACGTGTTGAGCCGGTTGGCCAATATCGGCATCGAACCGTGAAGCTGAAAGCTTTTGCCCATAACTCAGCATCCTTGTAGTAACTTTCGCATCGCGAGCTGCGGCGATAAACAGCAGTTATCAAAAATTAAAAATATCAAAAACAGCACAGAATATCTGACGACCGCGCCCGAAGCTAGGCAGGCCGGCGAGGCGCGACTCTACTCGAATGCCCGATCCTCCTTTCCACCTTGCTGACGTCGCGTGTGGTCTAGAATGCTGAACATCATCGAGGAACTGTACGTGGTTTATCCCCGGCTAATATCGATCTTCTTTTACGAACTACCTCGCCTTCTACACCTTTCCCTTTCATCCAGAACATCCGCCCTCCGACGTTGCAGTACAAGGGTGGTGGAGAAGGCATAAAGGAAAATGAAAAAGGAAAAAATAGTAGAAGAAATAGTATGATATGAATATAAATTGTATTATTGCTCTGTTCGGTTGTGATTGATGAAAGCGAATGGAAAGAAAAGAAAGAAAAAAGGAAAACGAGGAAAATGAGACGAACGAAGAAGGTCACTGACCTATGCATGATGTTTAGGCGAAGAAATCCGGGAGGAGAGACGTTCGACGATGGTGTCATTGTTGCCTGCCCAATCGATCAGTCGGCTCCAGTTATATAGGGTTTTGAGGGCTCGGAGCGAAGCTAGAACGAATTGGCCGTGATTGTACCGCGTCAAGGCGACGTTCATACGCTTGAGGTCGCACTGCTTTGAGAAGTGCCCGGTGATGGATGCGTTGACGTCTGTGAGTGTCGTTAGCACGATGATCACGTCCATCTCGCGGCCTTGTACTAAGTCGACGGTACGGACGGGTAATCCTAGTCGACTGGCGTACTCATGAAGAGAGAGTTGCTGCTTCCTATAAAAGGAGATGACCCCGAGGGCAGATGCTGGGCATCGCGTGATAACAGGGCACGCAGGAAATCCCGGCAGCGGTGCTCTTTCGCCTCGTTACGGTGCGATGACGTTGACGAGGTGTGAGAGATGCCGCGAACGTCGACCAGGACGAACGGCACTTGCGGGTTCGGCAACGATTTTCTTCAGATCAGCCCACTGCGCCTGTGCGCCGATGTTCCGCTGACATGCGCTCCATCGTAAACGAGCAAACGAGCATGTTGGGAAGCTCATCCATGGCTGGATGGGTGCGGAATGTAGTCAATAGCGGAGCGAGGGGCACGTCCTATCTGAGCAGTAGGCTCATGACTCCTCTCCCGCCTAGCGAAGTCCTTGGACACCGGAGGTGGGGCTGGAGCTGGTGGAAGTCTCCGATTTATAAGTGCCGGCTCAACGGAAAACGAGTGGGGAGCGTGACAAATACCATTCCGGGATCTGCGGAGCTTCGTCCCCGATGATGGTGCAGCAGCATGCGAAGGCTTCGTGGAACAGGCCTCCTGGTTTGGTGGTATTGAGCAGCAAAGCTGTCGTCATGCAAATGACGGCGGGAAACTCGTGCCGGAACAAGATGGCGACTGTTCGCTCCGTGGCCTCTGAATTCAACATCTCCGCGATCCGATATTCAATGAGGAGCTGTTCAACGGTCTGGGCCTTCGCGACGGCTTGCTCAAACGAAAGGGTGTTTTCGAGTTTGACAAAATAGCGAACATCAGCGCCTAGGCGTGTCACAAACTCGTCCAGGACGCGTTCTCGCTGAATCGCAGGGTCTTGCCCGAAGTGGCTGCTCTGACTAAGTTAAGAACACGGTTGGCAAACGCCGTGCAGGACTCGCACGACTACTGTCGACAGATGGATAGTTTCTGGCGAGCGACGTACCGCTGCTGCGGACTCTCGAGAAACGTGCGGAGGTAACCGAAAACGATGCGTAATTTTTTGCTCCTCCGCGCTAAGTTCCTTCCCCTTCTCACGCGTCACTCCGTCCAGGTTGCCAATGGGAAAGTAAGCGCGTTGCTCCTCGGTCAGTTGGACCGGGCACATCCGCCTAACGTCCTTCAAGCGGCGCAACCAAAAGGAGAACGGCGCCTCGTCTTTGGCACAGCCCGAGATCGTGCTAGACGCATGGAGTCTGTCGTCTGTCCTCTACCCATCAGCTGTCAATAACACACAATTTTGGGTGTCAGTTTATCTGCCTACCAGACATAATACACAACACAGCACAGAAGATCTGACGGTCGGGCCGAGGCTCGGCTGGCCGACGAGGCGCGACTTCTCTCGAATGCCCGATCCTTCTCTCCGCCTTGCTGACGTCGTGCGCGATCTGGAATGCTAAACATTATCGAGAAACTGTACGTCGTTCATCGCCCGGTTAATATCGACCTCCCATTACGAACTACCTTGCCTTCTACAGAGGTAACGGTACACACCCCGAGACTGATGATCTTACGATGTACACTCCCGAAGCATTCGATCAGTGTTGGATAAAGTTTGACTAATTCGATGTTGAATGTGAAGAAGAAATTGTTATCCACCTTCTTCACATCTGAGATTTTGTTTATAAAAACGGATTGAACGAAAAGTTTTATTGTCTCAAGCTATCGATGAGTTAAATCGTATCAACAGTCAACTGTTGTTGTCCTTACATTTGTATGAGTTTCAGTAGTTACAGAATCTGAAGATGTATCGTAATGCTACGATGATGATTGAATTCGCCCTGGCAATGTCCCAGATACTCGATCAGCTGAATCGTGATTCATTTCAGAACTTCGAATTACGGATAGGTATGTGACTTTTAGCTGCAAAACCTATCAGGTCTGGAACAAACTAAATGAGAAAACTAATCTGAAACAAATTTGGTTACTAATCATAGACCCTACAATGTATACAACGCTTCGTCTCCCTGTCCGTCCGTCCGTCCGTCTCTCTATATATCACCAAGTTAGGCATAACATGAAAAACAACATGTGGAGATGGGGGACAAGTTTGGGATGGGTTAGTATGGGACAAGGAATAAAGAGCACCCATCGACCAAGCCGAGCTCCGCCCACTGTGGGCGGAGCGTGCGCTGAAATGCTCCGTTTTCAGACCGAAAATTGTTAATTGGGTTCCAATATGGCCCAAACGTAGGGAAAAGATGGATTAGGGTCAACGATGAGCTCCTGATTGTAAGAAAGAGATCCAGCTACAGTTGGCAGGGCGCATCCCGAGTGGGCGGTCTTCACAACAAAAACTCATAAATGGGTCCTAGTGCGGCATAGAGTCCAGGCAAAATCGATGGAGATGATCAGCGTCGATGCCATTTTGAATATTGTTGGGGCAGCCGAGTGATCTCACTGTGAATAAAGCAATGAACACTGTTTATGTATGATTGTACTACCAAACATGTTTACATCAACAGTTGCTCTATATAAGTGCTTCTATGGTATGGTTCGTCTCAATTGTGTGTCATGCCTTCCAATAAAGCTTCCTGCTCTCTACCTGCCGACAAGGACACAACAACTGGCGATCAGGATAACGACTGCAAGGAACCCGCCGCCGCCATCGCCACCACAAGACAAGACGCTCCATACAAGGATCTGCTGAAGATGTTGGCCGATCAGCAGAAACTGCTTGTCGATCTGTTCAAGAAGATGTCGACCACCAATGCCACAACGGAGGAGTCACTCTTTGACAGGATGTCAAGAAGAATCGATAAGTTTGCCTACGACCCGGAACAAGATGACTGCTTCAGCTTATGGTACAGTCGACACAAGGACATCTTTGAAATCGACTGCAAAGAAATGGAAGAGAAAATGAAGACTCGTCTGCTCGTCTCCGCTCTAGACGCCGTGAGTCACACTCGTTTTTCTCGTTACATTCTTCCTAAGGAGCCTAGTGAACTTAACTGGATGGATACCCTAGGAGTATTGAAAACACTGTTTGGGACCAAGAAGAGCCTTTTTCGTCGTCGATTCGAGTGCTTTCGGATGCACTTCTCGCCTAACGAAGATATAGACAACTTCGTCAACTTGCTGAAAGTTCGCGCCATGGAGGCCAACTTCAAAGATATCAAGCAGGAAACCCTAGAATGTCTAGCTTTGACGTTTGCCTTCCAAGCCCCTGAACTAGCTGACTATCGCATACGATTTCTTCGCAGACTGGATGAAGACGAAAACACTACCGTAGACGATTTGGCTAAGGAATACCACGCCTGGAAATCGGTGAAGGACGATTCCAAAATCGTTGAGGCGGTTACATCACCTGGCGTCTGTGCTGTTCAGAAAAGGGGAAAGCGACGTCCACGGCTTCCACCGAAACCTCGGTCCCCACCATCACCTTGTCCTATTTGTCAACACCAACATTGGAAGAAAGACTGCCCAGAAAACCGCAAAGTTACCAGTGCCGCTCAGGAGTCAAGGACTGCACCACGACGTCGCCAAAAGCAGTCTTCGCCCCGCACTTGGTATCAGCGAGCCATCGGTCGCGCTGGCGATGTTCAGAAGTACCTGGAAGTTCACATTAATGGACATCCCACCCATCTCCAGTTGGATACCGGCGCCGACGTCACCATTATCTCTCGTCCAACCTGGATGCAGCTCGGAAGCCCACATCTGCAGAAGACCTATGACGTCTTCAAAGGAGCCAACGGTCAACCACTTGTAATTCACGGAAAATTTGAAGCTTCTTTCGTGGTCGTGGATAACCGAGGAAAGGCTCACCCCGGTCAAGGCATCTGTTACGTTTCCGATGACCTTGATCTTCTGGGAATCACGTGGATCGAACAAATTTCGGACTTCAGTTCTGTTCTGAAAAAGTTCAACATCCACAAAGTTCAGACGCTCAACCAAGACGCCCTCCGAGAAGCGACCGTCGCTAAGCTAAAACGGACATTCCCTGATGTGTTCATGTCCGGCCTTGGATGTTGCACCAAGACCAAAGCGACTCTCTCTCTTAAGCCCGATGCTCGCCCGATTTTCATCAAGAAAAGACCTGTTCCCTACGCCTCCGTACCACTCCTCGACGCCGAAATCGACCGTCTCCTAGCACAAAACGTCATTTCCGCCGTCGACCACTCACAGTGGGCCGCGCCTATCGTCGTTGTAAGGAAGGCCAACGGTACCATTCGACTTTGCGCCGACTTTTCCACAGGACTCAACGACGCTTTGCTCTTGCACCGACACCCACTGCCCACCGCAGAGGACGTCTTTACCAAACTCAATGGCGGAACTGTCTTCTCTCAGATCGACTTCGCGGATGCCTACCTACAGATCGAAGTCGACAACGACTCCAAAGAGCTCCTCACTATCAACACACATAGAGGACTCTACCGCTACAACCGTTTACCATTTGGAGTCAAGTCCGCTCCTGGCATCTTCCAGCAGATCATCGACTCCATGATTGCTGGACTCAACGGCGTTGCTGCCTATCTAGACGACGTCATCGTCACTGGCCGCACAATTACCGAGCACAACGCCAACCTGGAAGCCCTATTCTCAAGGATATCCGCTTACGGCTTCCGCGTCCGTATAGACAAATGTCACTTCGTGATGACTCAACTCACTTATCTCGGAAATATCATCACTGCTGCTGGACGCCGGCCCGATCCAAGAAAGATCGACGCCATATCCAAGATGCCAAAACCGAAGGATACCGCCCAGGTCCGGTCATTCCTCGGACTCATCAACCACTACGGAGCATTTGTGCCAGAAATGCGCCAGCTCCGTGCACCGTTGGATTCACTGCTCAAGAAAGATGCTTCATTCAACTGGAACTCCGAATGCGACGCTGCCTTCGAACGCGCCAAGGAAATACTCGCCTCGGACCTGCTCCTCACTCATTATGATCCCAAGTTACCCATAATCGTCGCGGCCGACGCCTCAGATTACGGGATCGGAGCAGTTATTTCTCACCGGAACCACGACGGATCCGAGAAAGCCATCTATCATACAAGCCGCTCACTTACTGCTGCAGAGAAAAACTATGGCCAGATAGAGAAGGAAGGTCTCGCACTTGTCTTCGCCGTACGCAAGTTTCATCGATACCTCTATGGACGCCGTTTCACGCTTCTCACCGATCATAAACCCCTTCTAGCAATCTTTGGATCGAAGAAAGGGATCCCGGCCTACTCTGCAAATCGCTTGCAACGCTGGAGATTGACACTACTCGCCTATGATTTCGACATTGAGTACCGTAGTACCACTAGCTTCGGACAAGCCGACGCACTTTCCCGTCTCATTGCCGCCCAGTCACCCCCGGAAGAAGACGTGATTATTGCTAAAATTGCCAAAGATGTGGACGCCATCTTCTGCGACCATGTTAGCCGCTTACCGCTTAGCGCCAACGATATTGCTCGTGCTACAGCTGAGGACGACTGCCTACGCCAAGTTTTGGACCACGTCACTCACGATACTTGGCCGAAAAAGCCCTCACCTGCCGTTGCCAGATACGCCCATTTGCGAGATGACTTGTCAACACAGCAAGGTTGCCTACTCTTTGGAGCTCGTATCATCATCCCACCATCACTACAGCCGTCTATCCTAAAGACACTTCATGAAGGACACCCAGGGATGAACCGAATGAAAGCTCTCGCACGCAGCTATGTATTTTGGACAGGAATCAATGAAGATGTGGAGAAACTAGTTCGCACCTGCACTGACTGTCAGGAGGCTGCAAAATCACCGATCAAACACACCCTTTGTCCCTGGCCCCGTCCAAGTGCACCATGGAGCCGCATACACATTGACTATGCTGGTCCTCTTGACGGAATTTCGTACCTAGTGGTCGTAGATGCCTTTTCCAAGTGGCCCGAAATCATACCGATGACCTCTACTACCACCACTGCAACCCTGAAGGAACTCCAAAGCCTTTTTGCAAGATTCGGATTTCCTCAAATCATCGTATCTGACAATGGAACCCAATTCACTTCCACCGAGTTCCAAGACTTCTGTCGGAAGAAAGGTATTGAACATATCCGGTCACCACCGTTCCATCCTCAGTCGAATGGACAGGCTGAGCGATTCGTGGATACTTTCAAGCGGACACTTCGAAAACTGAAGAACAATGGTACGACAACGGATGCTCTACAAACCTTTCTCTTCACCTACAGAAATACGCCATGTGCCTCATCGCCCGATGGACGCAGTCCTGCAGAAAACTTCATCGGACGACACCTTCGCAGCACTTTGGACCTCCTCAGACCTAATGGAGAAACAGGAAGCTCGCAAAGCACCGACATGGAAAAGCAGTTCAATCGCCGACATGGAGCTAGGCCCAGAAAGTTTGAGCCGGACGATCTTGTCTACGCCCGAGACTACCGCTCCGGACAACCACGATGGTCTCCTGGACGCATTCTACTCCGACACGGACGCGCCCTGTACGACGTTATGGTTCAAGGAAGCATCTGGAAACGTCACGTGAATCAGCTACTTCCCCGTACCTCGATGGAAACAGCAACTCAGCTGATGGAAGCATTCGACGTGCCGTTCAACTCCTCAGCTCCACCTTCACAACCACAACCTACATTGCCATCGTATCCTACTCTAGCCGCAACTACATCGACCACGAAGTCGACAGAAACGACGACTACAACCATACCTACACCTTCAACTACACACCGACGATCGACTCGAATTCGACACCCGCCAGAATTTCTTCAGATTGATCCATACGCCAAGTCGTATTATGGACGTCAATCTTAGGGGGGAGGTGTTGGGGCAGCCGAGTGATCTCACTGTGAATAAAGCAATGAACACTGTTTATGTATGATTGTACTACCAAACATGTTTACATCAACAGTTGCTCTATATAAGTGCTTCTATGGTATGGTTCGTCTCAATTGTGTGTCATGCCTTCCAATAAAGCTTCCTGCTCTCTACCTGCCGACAAGGACACAACAAATATACTTGAAGCGAGTGGGGAAGCGACCAAGGTGGTGAGTGGAGCCTCATATGGTAATGGGTACAGACAATGAGAAAATTCATAAAAAAGCAATACCGATTGACCCACTGACGCCTGCGATGTATCGCGCGCAAAAGAGTGCGCTAGCCCGAGTAGTCATGTCATATACTGCTAATATAAAGTGGTGCTGTCAAAAATAATAACGACAATGTCCATAATACCGAGCCCCAGCGTTACTGCTTGGTATGCGCCATACCTTCAACGCTAATCCGAGATCACGTATGTATTTGAATACACACGCAGCCCGATAAAGGCTCGGGGTCTGTTAAGAAGCCGCCGATTCCGAATAAATGAGGAGTCGTTTTGTTGTGGGCGATGGTCCAATCGTGATGGGAATCTTCCTACCCCCTCCCCTTTCAGCCCTCAGCAATGGATAGCGGATCTGTTGCTCAACTCCCACAATCCGCACCCTTCTATATGAACTTTATACATAAGAAATGAAAGATTGCCTTTCCTGCTCTAGAACAATTAGAAATTCAACTTAAGAATGATTTCAACGCTTTGAATTTTCTCATCTTCTTCTTGCAGGCATGAGCGTTGGCCCACTAGTAGCTGGTGTTATTGGAGCTCAAAAGCCTCAGTACGATATCTGGGGGAATACGGTGAACCTCGCCAGTAGGATGGATACCCATGGCGAACCGAGGAAAATACATGTGAGGTTTTGGATTCGTTTGGTATAGCATTGGAAACGAACATTACTTCTTTTTCTCTTATCGATTTTCCGAAGAAAATATCTAGAAGCCCGCATAAATCTCCTACCTAAGCCTGTTACATAGAGTCTTTTAAGCACCATTGCTGTAAAAAATTTCGATTAGTGTCCCACTCAGATCTCTCAGAGACTGTAACTGGTGGTCTCTGCTCACTTACGTACCCCCATCAAGGTCAGGTACGTGGACGCAGACCACCAATCATAGTTCTGAGAGATCGGGAGTAGTGGATCCACAGAAGGAATGATGATCGACTGGTTCCTCTTTTTCACGGCCTTTGGGTGTGAGAAAGTGCACCTCTCAAAACAGCTGAGATCATAGACCCCTTACGGCCTCGATCTTCTTAAAATTACCATTACAAGTTAGGGGAATCGGCACTGAGGTGGCATGTACTCTGTGAAAGGAATGGCCGATTTTTAAAGGTGATCTGTAGAGTAACTCTCTTTCCTTGAAATGTGAGGCTGCCTAGTTGAATCGGGTTGCGATCATACGGTTTCCGATGACCGAGCAGTTTTGAAGGGCGGGGTACTCAAATGAAAAATTGCTGGTTGAATTAGGTAGCCTTGCCGTTTGCATCACCTCCTTCAGTGTTCAAAACTGTCTTCGATCGATCACGAGGGTTTTGCGCGTTTGGTTTTTCTCTTCTATTGCACTTTTGAGCACCTCAATTTCCATTTCCTACATTCGACCATGATGACCCCCCATAGCGTCTTTTAAAGGAATCGTCCACGGAAAATGAGTTTTTGTGTTACCCATATATTTATGTTGTATTTGCCTAATGTTGGCCTCATGCAAAATTTCACGCGAAAAAATGTGAATCTGGCTGAGATACAGCACCACAAAGTGCGGTCCCAGTGGGCGGGGCCTCCGTGTAAAAGCCTCGTACCGCGTCCGCCGTGGTCGGAGACGCATTGTAGGAACAGAAGGTTACGTAAACAGTCCCACTCTCCGTTCCCAACGACGGCGGAAGACGGGACGAGGCTTTTACACGGAGGCCCCGGCCACTGGGACCGCACATTGTGGTGCTGTATCTCAGCCAGATTCACATTTTTTCGCGTGAAATTTTACATGAGGCCAACATTAGGCAAATACAACATAAACATGAGGGTAACACAAAAACTCATTTTCCGTGGACGATTCCTTTAAGCTGTTGCTACTGCTTCTCTGTATCTCTATTGCACTGTTGATAAGGATGATCGCTGTCCACTGTGCAAGCAAGTTTTTTTTTTTAAATTTTGGCTCAGCTTCCTTCTAATCGTTCTCCTTTTTCTCGGTTTCCACAGGCTTTTTCAGGTGACTACAGAAATGGGTGAAATTCTGAAACGCGGTGGCTATCGCGTGCAAAGCCGTGGGAAAATTAAAGTGAAGGGTGTCAAAGTGAGTCATCAGTATTCAATTTTTTCTTTTTTTCTAAATCTCAGCCTACCCTTGGCGTTATGGGTCATTTTTCATTTCCCTACACTATAGCAGCGTGGAAGCATCGAATTATTCGGCGGCATTCTTTATACTAGAGTGCTTTGAGCCTATTAAAATGCTTTGAGCCTGAGCTATTAAAATTGGTTGCGATGCTTTCACGATTCTGAGTGGAGTTGAATGCGCGGCGCACTCCATGAATAATCGATCAACGCTAAATGCACACAAAGTCATATTATTTCGCTTGAGTTGCTCACTGTCCGTCACATTCGCAAGTGCCACAGATGAAGCGGAAGTGTGTAAATCACTCATTTTCAGGAGCCAATGGAAACATTTCTCATAGAAATCGATTCGAAAAGAAATTCGTCCGTTTCAAACATCTCCAACCTTCCCAGTACTTCCTGAGCGGCCATTCAACGCTTTTGGTGCTGATTGATTGATCTACTTATTTATGATAGAATTATAACTATAATATTAATTTATTGATGAATACTGGTACAAATCTTCTGCTTTGTCCGCATGTTGTCTACATGAGCGAAGTATGAAATAAATCGTGAAACGCACTCGCATGGTATCAGGCTTCTCTTGGCACCAATAGGGGGATCAGAATGAGATCAGGGTCAGGACAAAGGAATGTATTCAGCGATTTTTGGGAGAGGTTTTAATTTAGAGGGGTGAAAAGTTCAGGGATTTGTTACGGGACAACTTACATTCTTCATCAGTCTCATTGTCGCAAGATGTTAGCCGCAGACGGATGAGAGTGCAGTTCACCTCGTGCAGAGATTCGATCCGTTCTCGTTCGTCACTGGAGAACACTAGATCGAGCTAGGCTTCACACACACTACATCTATGTTTGTTGATATACGCTGTAGCAGAAATATTTATTATTCATTATTTAAGTGAAGTTAGTGAGGTGAATCATTCGAATCATTTTATTTTTTTAGTACGCAAAGCGCTGAAATGCCAGTCTTGATTCAGAAAGATAGTCTTTCAATATAAACTTTCAGCCTTGCATATTGCATAAACAGTTCGAGTACAACAATCCATTAGAATAATCGGATTTACATTTCGTGATTAGGAAGCTATTCAAGTCGTAATACTTTGCTTTGCCTTGTGAATGCTACCTTGCTTTGCCTCAGAGCAGTAGGAATGTTCAGCTCTGGAGTCTACACTTATACAGTGCGCTGTCTCCGTGCAGACAACACTGAAAACAAATTAAGAAGACAGGCTTTTAGAATGAAAAAGCAGAATTCATCTGGGAATGAGAGCAGGAAAAAATGAGAAAAGAGTCAAAGAGCTCAAGACGTGAAGAGAGTATGGCGCATGACTCGGGAATGCTCATACCAGGGGGAATCAGGCCCAACGTCTATTTGTTGCTTCGGGAATGGTTGACCTGGCGCTGATTGTAAGCGATTCCATCGGATATCATGTTTTCCTACGATATTATAGACATGTTCTAGCGATAAAGCCAAGCCAAGCTACTGTTTCATCTAATGACGCATTCCATCTTTTCCCCACGATACTGTAAACCGCGTGGGAGCCGCGATACGCTACGCCCAGTGACCATCGTCTTATTGTAGAAACGCTACGGTTCTTCCTCAGTTCTGGAGGATTTCATGGACGACTGACCAATCGAATGGTTGAACGCAAGATAGATATCAATTAGCCTTTTGCTATTACTCATGGATGTCTTAATCTCTGAAATTTTTGCCTATGTACATATAGCTCCTATATATCAGCTCCTATATATCATATATATATCAGCTCATATATCATATATATATATCAGCTCATATATATCAGCTCCTTAATTCTCCTGATCACTCGTTACTTAAGATGCACAGCAGGAAGTTGTACAGGAAAATGAATTTCGGAGGCTTCGATATTTACTAGAGATATACGAGCAATCGGCTGATGGATAGTTTTTTGTAATCGGTCCATTCAGACAGTAATCATATCAGTGCTTGTAACAATGGTAGATTCGCAGGTTTTTGAAGGTTGGTGCTTGACTGACAAGTTTTCCTGACATGAATACTTTTACTATACTTGTCCTTTCCAGTGAATGCAATTTTTCCTATACATGTGACCTTTTTCTGTGGAAACACAGTTAATTACAATTGTAAATTGTAATTATTAGGTGTGTGCAGAACAAATGGCCAAAACGGACCACTTTTTTCAAAACGCCATAAATTCGCTCAGACACAACTTTATTTGTCGAAATAAAAACCATTCGAATCAACAGAATTTTGCCAAAGATCGTTTAGAGGAAATATGCCATCACGATCAAATTCTAGACTGCGAGAATCAATAAAGTCAAGAACGGCATTTTTATCGGGCATAGTATCGGCGAATTTTTTCTGACGCAGATTTGCATCGAGAATGCTGAAAAAGTGGTAATCCGTCCGGAATAGGTCTGGGGAATCAAGGAGCGTCTCGATCAGTTTCTGCCGGGTGACTTGCGAACTGTGGGGTTTTGCGATGTTTTGCGCACCCAGTAAAAAATGATGCAGTTAGGCATCGAGCCTCTCCCTCACCCCGCTTATTCCCCAGACATCCCTGACGGATTACCACTTTTCCGGGTTCTCGATGCAAACCTGGGTCAGAAAAAATTCGCCAATACTATGCAGGGTAAAAATGCCATTTGGACTTTATTCATTCTCGCAATCCAGAATTTGATCGTGATAGCATATTTTCTCTACCAGATCGTTGGCAAAATTTTGTCGATTCGAATGGTTTTTATTTCGACAAATAAAGTTGTGTCTAAGCGAAGTTATGGCCAGTTATGTTTTGGCCATTTATTCTGCAAACACATAATTTTATAGATAACTACCTTACTAAACCCATAGTTGGTTACTCGATCTACGATAAAATATTTGCCACATTGAAGAGGAAATTTCGTCGCAAACCAAACAGGTTTGAGAGGCTGTGATCGAATGTCGTCATCACTACATACGGTGAGATGTGGAGATCCGAAAGAACCTTTAACCCATTGACGACCGCGGCATTTTCGCTTGTCTGGGGCATGGGACCGAGCGGGATTTTACGCTGTGAATCCTGTCACACGGTCCCACAGGGACACCTTTTTTGAGAAGCCATCATTTTTCGCCTTTTTGCATTTCACTAGGTTACCACCTGCATATATAATAATATATAGACCACATTTAAATTAAGCTTTCTTGTGTTAAGCTTTCTATTAAGCTTTTAGGATGACTGCAGGCGATGCGTTAGCTGTCATCAAGAATGTGCAAAATTTAAGGGCGCAAATACGCTGCATCACACGCCAAAAGAGTCGGTACCCGTTGCACAGATGCAGACACTATTTGTGTATTGATTGTTTTCAAAATAACTGATGGTTATCTACCGCTTGTTAAGAAGCTCAATGATTCAACAATCAAAAGTTATTTTCTTGGACCATGCTCTGTGTAGATAACCTTCATATTTGAGTTATACTTAATTAAAAAAAGATCAAGCATAGGTTTAGAAAGAAGCTTAAAATATAAGTTATAAGACTGTGACATGACATCGTGTCACACGGTCCCACGCCGCCAACATGGTGTGACACGACGTCGTGTGACACGACGTCGACGACGTCGGCTTTTTAGCGAAAACGGATACACACGATTAAACGTGCGAACATGGAGACCGTATTCCAGTGCAGACGGCATCCCCATGATAATGCCGTATGTCAACGAAAATACGGCATGGAAAGTCAACAGTGTGGTTAGGAATTCTTCGCTCCCTATAAAACTTGTATTCAAACCACCTCCAAATCTAAAACGGTTGCTCACCTACTCCAGACCCTATGAGGATGAATGTGGGAGGGAGGGTTGCACTTATTGCACTAACGATAAAATATGCCAACTCCGGGGGTCAGTATACCTGATAGTATGTCAGGGATGTGGGCAAAAATACGTGGGAGAAACAAAAAGGCCCCTCTTCAAACGGCTGGACGAACATCGCAGGGCCTTACATAACCCTACATCATATTTAAATAATAGTTTCTCCAAACATAGAACACAAAAACATGCCTACGAGGCGCCCCCTAACCTTATCGTTAGAGTACTGCACCGCTCCATCGATAATACGGTGGAAAGAAAAATCCTTGAGGCACTGGAAATTAGAAGGTTATCCCCAGAGATAAATGGCAGAGACGAACTGCGTGACTCTCTTGAACTAATCACATGACTGCAGTGTTATGCACTGTGGAATGAATGTGATACCAAACACTATCACAGTCACAGCACGTCTACGCTATTTAAGGGTTAGGTCAGGGTGGGTCGACCAATTCTGCTCCACTATCAAGGACCCCACCAAGGGTAAGGATAGTAACCCGGTGGCAGCAGTAAGTCGGTTTAGTACAAATAAACCAGAGCGACTCTGAAATAGAGTCTCTCGATAGGTTTTAATTTGTACCATTTCAGGCTTGAGAAAGGCGCTAAGCGCCGAAAGCTTGCCAATAAAAGTTCAAAATACTTTTGCAACGTTCTTTTACAATCATTTTTTGTGAAAGTGTTTTTGAATCTTTTGGAATAAATCTTGCAAGTCTCACATTGTTCAGTACATATTCAGATCAACACGAGGCTTCGGGACAAGACAATGCTGAAAGTATATTTAAATTCAGAAACAAGGGCAGTATAAACACTGTCCACTTGTTTTTCTTTTTACATGAGCATGATTTCGAGCTTTGCTTCTAGAAATCTCTACCAAACGTCTTTCGCCACAAACTATCAGTGAATTCAGTCCCAATTCGTCATAGAGTCTCCTTCTAGGGCAGCTCTTTTTTCTTCATCTTTAGCTTTTGCGCCTTCACTGCTGCTCTCTTAGAAATCTGCGAGATCGTTTTCTTGTCACCATCTTTCACCCACCTGTCTTCAACGCCCCGTACCATCGAATGAAATTCAACATACATGTGGCCAGACTCTTCCCTCATCATTTTCTACAACTGGAAAGTTTTCCAGGTACTCTGCGATTCCTTCTCTTCAAGGAAGCTGCGCACATGGGTTTGCGCTCGCGATTCCCTTCCACAGTTCACTCTTCATATATTAGCTTTAAGATCAAGTTCTCGCCGTTTTTTCTCTATACTTCGTAATGTTCTTTCGTAATTTTATTCTCAAAATTCTTTTGTTAAAGCCATAAGGTTTCTTCCGTCGTTGGTTGAAGCTGATATACAATTCAATAGAGCTTTTCCTGCTCTACGGGTGCTATTTATTTTTAGATTTCTTTGATTGATTAATATTTATGAGGCTTAGAAATGAAGTAATCTGAATGTAAAAATTCGCATTTCCGACATCCTTCTTTTTCATCTGATATCGGGGGCAAAATTCGATAAACCCTTTTCAGGTTTGCAAGTTCTAATTGTTTTTGATCGTTTGATCAACTGTTGTTTTCAAGACTCGGGAAAATAAAGAAAAAAGGGGTGATTCATAAGCAAAGATCTGCTTTTTTGGCCCACCCAGATACAAAAAAGCTGACCTTTTTCACGTCAGATGAAATCAATTGAAAGGAAGAGGACATCGTCAGATCCATCTGGTGTTATAATTGAGGGTTCCTTTGTCCAATAAAAGTGTTGGATAATCTCGATTTTTGGTGAAAAAAGTGCGAGTGTGATCACAGGACACCCATTCATAAGCTTCACAGATATTAAACTATGAAAGAATTCAAGGCGAGGGCTACCTCCTTGTAGATAAGAAAAAGCTCTATCGTGTCGAATGCGTATATGAATATTTTCTTCAATCTAGATGGTAGGCGACAAAGAGAGGATACCGAAAGTGCTTATTTCAGCTGAGTGCCATTTGTAAGCCTCGAAAATGGCTAGGGCATGGGATAAGAAGTAAGGAGCATTCGTTCACCAAGCACAATTTTGATCGACCTACCGATGCACGTGATGTTTCGCGCACAGCGGTGTGCGCCAGCCAACCGGTAAATTATATTATATTTCGTGTGTTTTGTATGAAAGTATCCTTCTATTTGCTTTCACTAACCCTTTCTCAAAGTCGGAATGAAAACCTGCCCCTCCGATATTCGAGGGTGTGAACGCAGAGTTTCCCCTTCATAGCTACCGTAATCTTTGCTGCCGTACCTGTCGATCCTTCCATGTCTCGAGTTCAGTCCTTCTTTACACAGCTTCAGTGAGTTTCATAGCAATGTCGGCACGATTCCCTGCCACATTCGAATCTGATACAATCCCTACACAAGTGATCATCAACTGTTGCAGGAGAAATAAAATTAGCTGTAATAATCAACGCGTAGCCAGACAACTGGCATCAGTTTGTCACCATATATTGGCGATAATTTTATTGTGTATAGTTACTGATTAGGTTTATCAAAACATATCAACTTACTGAAGAAATAAATGTATGATCTGCTGCACATGTTAATTACCACTCATAATAGTGAAAGTATTAAGAATATTCGTCGATGTCGTGATAATACGAAATTGCACAATTGTAAAGTGTAAATTTCAATACGGTGAGTAGGGCGATTGAGAAAATTAATTTGTTAATCTTGTAAATAACAGAACAGCATCATTATTAAAAAATGTGGATATAGGCTAATTATGACAGACTCCATAGAGCCTCTTATAGTTCTGATAAAAGTGAATGGAGCACATAATGAAGGACGAAGGCGGTCGATTTGATCAACTTGCCTGTGTTGCGCCATGAACCTGCTTCCTTCCCGTATCGCAGAAGCCTGAGAATATGTACACATCCCCTGCAGTGCCATGGGAAAATCTGTGTAGATATTTCTAGCTTCCTGAAATGGCAAAAAACCTACTTGAAGCCCAGAGCTTCGTTCCTACTGACAAAAGCGATAGAAACTTGAGTATGGGAGTCGATCCTAATGTTCTCCATAATATAGGCTTCCAGTGGCTCCTACGCTAATCTGCCGATGCCTGCTAACATGCATGGGACATCTGCTTCAGTGGTTGGAATTGAGATGCATGGCACAATCCAAATGAAACGACTGACGCCGAACAGCTTGCGTCCTAACCTTCATACCGCTCCCCGGTTACAAAAACGCCGAAAACATAAATTCTAAGCACAGAAGTTTCATAGTTGCTACGAAAATTTGAAAGATTCTTCATCAAAAATTGTTAAAATTAGTTGAAAACATTTTAAGATAACAGTTAAATACATTGGAAGACATTTTTAACCTGTGGCTATGCACAAGCCCGTATAAAGAGACGAGTGATCGTACATTCGTAAGTAAACTCGCTCCTTAAACATCAATTTTTAATTTCCATTTTTTGTATATTCAAAAGTTTCTCAACCAGTAGAAGTAATGATGTATTAGGTTGTCCCAAAAGTATTGTAGGATTTTTCCAAAAAAATCAATAACTTTTGTTCACTTCGAGGCAGGTCTAGGCGGTTCAGGAGTATGGTAGAAGGTACTCTGAGCTTTCTAACAAAATATATATTGACCCACCAGATTCCGTGGAGAGAGCTACAATGCCCGTAGTCGATACCCACCCAACACGCGGTGTCAACTACTGTGAGTGGTCTTGCGGCACCAAAGCGACGGAAGCTTGCCACTCTCAACGCTGCATTGGGCAAGGGATGTGTGAGCTACCAGACCGTGCGCCGCTCGCTCGTCAGCTTCAGCAACGGCGAGATTGACATAAAAGAAAAACCACTCAGCACTGTGTGCCTCTCGGACGCGGAAGGAATGCTTTCCCAATAGGTACTGGTACAAAGTGAGACAGTTACCGCTTTCGTATGCACCCACTAGCCCCAGCAGCTCGCCGTCGCTATTCGAGAAAAGTGTCAGAGAAGGTCCGCGGTCACCCTCGGTCATGACGACGCCCGCTTCCATTTTGCGATAAGTACCCAGGCCAAGCTACAGGAGCTCGGCTGGGATGTGCTGCCCCACCCGTGGTACTCTCCAGATATTACCCCATCTGACTATTACTTTACCCTTCCCCTTAAAACCTTGCTGGCCGAAAGAATATCCGTTGATTATGACTTGTTTGCAAAGGCGATCGCCGACTTCCTCGACTCTCAGAATCCAGAGTTCTGAGAGGAGGGAATTAACGACCTACCTATGAGGTGGCAGACACGTTGTCGATAACAATGATGAATGCATGTTGCCTAATTGTTGTTTGTTGGAAGAAAAAATAATAAAAAGTGATGACCGAAAAAAATCCTACAAGTTAGGACAGCATCATTCTTACCCTGACTACAAATACAACAAGTGGAAGATGAAGGATCCAGATGAACGCCGCGAAAATCATTGACGTCACTAATGGCAAGAGCACTAAGCCAAAACCGCTGTTCTGAAATTAGTGATAGCATTTTGAGAAAATTTTGCTCCGAGTGTGAATTAGCTCTTGTACGCTACAGGGAATTTCCATTCATTGGGCAGGCAGGGCACTTTCGCAGCTCCATCCTTTTACACGCGTGTTCGAGAGGCTATCTGGGTAGTGTGTTTTCCATTGAAATTCATAAGTATTACAGTCCATTTCCCGAAGGCTGGCAGGGCGAGGCCTACGGACTTGGATAAACGTGTATCGATCTCTCTCACCCCGCCGCACACTCTCACCCAAGTCTGTAGGCAACGCCTTGCCAGCCTTCGGGAACTAGACTGTACGTGTTTTACGTGAAGGACCAGTGCGAATGCGGATGTGAATTAAAGAAATTTCGAGAAAAATATACTCACGTTCTCTATAATTCTACATTAATCTTTCAGAAGTTAGCAGAGGCTCGATTTTTACAAGTGTTTATTCTTTTAGAGGGCTTCATAAAAATTTGCACATGAGTGGAAGTCGTGGATATTCATCCGAGGATTATTGCCTGGATAGAAGAGTTCCTATCTGATCGCCAATTTCCGTTCATACTAATTCGTCACTACCCCTCTGTGCATCATCGCCCAGACCATAATACAAGAAGCTTCATCAAGAAATTTTATGCGAAGTTGTCTCCCAAAAAAGGTATTTTGTGCATCGATTCTACGAAGAATCCAACAAGTACTTCAGAAAAATCAGTTTTGCCATTGTCCTTTCATCCAGTCATAATTCTTCTGGAAGAAACACACAATGTGCATTGCACCCTCGGTTTCTTTGCCGTTGCATCCAAAATCCGAATCATCAGCGAGACGTCTGATCTGAACATAATTGGTATTATATAGTAGGATCTATCTGCAATCAATTTTCCACAATACATCTGAAGACGCAACTCGCCCTTTTCACTGCTTCCCTGCTTTCGCTCACCTTGTAACACAAGCTACTAAGAGTTAGACGCAGAGGACGAGGGGTTATGCCATTCGGACGCAAATGCTACCCTGCCTTAACTCGGCCAGTGAAGCGCAATGAAATCGCGATAAAGACTTCGAAGTCGCGCTTTTCAACGCGAGGTCCGCCAAAGATTATCTCTTCATGACTGGCCTTTTCGTTTACAGATAACACTGTTGCTAGCTTTGTCTTCGTTCATTTCCATCTTCCGTTTCCTTTAATGAACCGTAAGGGAGTAATTTTGGCTTACGGTAGAACAGACGTAGTGTGGACGAGTTCAAGTGGCCGCCATTGCACAAACTCGCCAATTTGACGCCTTGGCATGGTGCCAAGAGAAGATGTTTCCATTATAAAGTTGGTCATTCCTTTTACGTTCTCCTTTGTTCTTTCTTATGTTGATTCTAGATGTACTTACATGAGTGCTAATGTAGTTGGGAATGGCCACTCCACTGCGCTGGTAGTCAGGTGCTACAACTAAAGTTGGCCTGCGGCCGTCTCCTACAGCGGACAACTCGGAAAGTCAGTGCGATGATGCGATTGAGCAAATTGGTCGTTACTGGTGACATGCGATGGCCACAACTCAGTGAGATGTTCAGGGTGTGCGAAAATCCTTCCAAGAACATCTAAAGAGTGACGAACAAGCTCGACCCAAGCATCTCGGCAAGGGTGAAGTACGTTATTAAAAGGTAGATCAACGAATATGCATCAGTCAATTCAATTGAGCATGAACGGAATAAAAGTACAAAATCCGAAAAAAAGGGCCTTTCTTCACAAATGGTCCCCATCGAAGACATCTTTCCGTGCCCTCTGCGTCACTAGAGGGGTGATGCAACGGTGAGGGCAGCGATACTCTAGGAGATCATGTATTGGAACCCTTTCCCCCGATCATCAAAAAGCATAATTCAAAATGAAGGCGTTGATTTATCGCGAGTTTCGATATCAGTTACTTACTTCGCTTACATCATCCTTGAATTTTTCAATAGTTTGGCGTACTTTCTCCTCCACTGGTAGATTGTCTCCCTTCAGTTCCCTTAACGAACGTTGTTATTTTGTAGGATACATGGGAATAATTCTGCAAACCATCGTGTACAAACCTCTTGTTTTCGAGCTTGAAATATGCTGAATCTTTTTGCGAAAATCTCCCTGGCTTCTCAATTTCTTGTAGAGCATGCTGCGACATATGTGGGTTCCATCTCTGTAAGCGAAATCGCTCTTTTTCCAGTACCGCTGTGTGAATGGCTCATTTACGATAGCTGAGGTATTTCAGTCCCTTCCGCGAGCATGGCAAGTCACCAGAGCTAGTCGCAGAGCCGGTTATAGATGTTGGAATGTCAGGCACCGCCCATTACCCTATGCGAATGGCATGTGAATTATTGTCTGTTCGTGTCTTTCTAACGATGACAGCGAAGAGAGGAAGGGCTGGCTGACGTGAGACATCAAAACTGAGGAGAAGTACCATTTCCTTCCGTGTATATCACTATCGTTTAAAAAACACTCACCAGATTTAGGCTGTTTTCTTCGTTGAAGAATTTCGTGTACAATTGGGGGTCTTGTACTGAAAAGCATGATTCATTTGCATTCTTAAGAGAGTGCCAATTGCACTGGAAATTCCAAAAACTTCAATGGTATACAGTATTGTAAAAGCTGTTCTTACGTTGGGCTCCAGCTTTCGCCAGGAGGACTGAGAGTAGAGCAATGGCAAACAACATTGTGAGTGGTTGACCCTCAATTCGCTCCCTCTTATATGTGGGCCAAATTCGTCATCATATTTCATAATCATTTCAGAAAATTTGTACTATGGTATGAACAATTTTGACTGGTAGCTATTTTCGTCCTTTTTCAATCACCGATTGAAATTAAATCATATCATTTTAACTGCTCACGCTTCAGTTTGCGCTTTCAAAAAGGTTTTTCCTCTGAAACGTCTGGATGGAGCTTGATTCGTTCTGTAACACAACACCAATGTGAAAATGTTCGGAGTGAGCAGTAGTAGCTAAAGAAATGGTGCACGAAAAAAAAGAGTTTCTTTGTCACCCACACATTTACTTATTCGACCCCTTTTTCACTCACTTATTGAACAAAATCATGTCATTTTCACTGCTTATTATGGGTGACAAAGAAACTCATTTTTTCGTGCACGATTCCTTTAGCTACTACTGCTCACTCCGAATATTCTCACATTGGTGTTGTGTGACACAACGAATCAAGCTCCATCCAGACGTTTTCAGGGGAAAAACCTTTTTGAAAGCGCAAAGTGAAGCGTGCGCAGTGAAAATGACATGATTTTTGTTCAATAAGTGAGTGAAAAAGGGGTCGAATAAGTAAATGTGTGGGTGACAAAGAAACTCTTTTTTTTTCGTGCACCATTCATTTAGCTACTACTGCTCACTCCGAATATTCTCACATTGGTGTTGTGTTGCAGAACGAATCAAGCTCCATCCAGACCTTTCAGAGGAAAAAACCTTTTTGAAAGCGCAAACTGAAGCGTGAGCAGTGAAAATGATATGATTA